>OZ020553.1:35609337-38109337 GCA_963971465.1 Lepidochitona cinerea
TGTGATACTCTTTTCATAAAAGATTTTACATGTATTATTCAATGCTTGTTAAACACTGGATATATCAATCCATTGAATTTCATTTAGAAATATGACACGTAAGTTTCTGTGTTTTGATTATAGTTTGTGTCAGGCTTTATTCTGTAATACATTGCATAATATTGTTTTCTGTGATTTGATATTGTTTTGTACAATTGAATTAAATACATTTTTATGATATTTTAATTGAAATAATCAATTTTGTATTTCGTTTTTTAATTTAAGATCTTAACCAGGATGTGTTTGCTAAAATTCACCATAGACTGTTAAAGTAGTGAAAATTAGCTGGTGCTAATTTTGACTGCTGCTTCAATTTTGCAGGCTCAAATTTAGTAGGGAAAACAAAAATATTTGTTTTGCTTGCGATAACAATTATCAAAGAAATTATCAGTCATATATATTAGGTAATACATTTGCTAGAACTGGTCTGGGCCCTGTCTTACGAAGCTGGCGTAAAGTTGCGCATAGGCCTACAACATGGACCAGTTGCGACTAGGGTGTAAGTTCCTATAGCTTTAACACTGATTTACGTCCGACGTAACTTACGCCAGCTTTGTAAGACAGGGCCCTGGACCTCTTCGCTGGCACCACATATAAAAAAAAGAGAAAAGTTTAAACAAATCCAGACTGGTTTTGTGAATTTGACACAACATAGATGTTTTACTGATTGTGTTTAACTCTTTTTAAAATGAACACTTTGGCTAAAATACATTAAATATCATTTTGTATGGTGTTTTAAAGATGGTTGTTGGTCCAAAATGTACAAAGGCAAAGGTATTTAATAGAAAACGTGCTGCTTTTGTTGAATTCTGTTGTATACTAAGTTTATTGTCAATAGTAAGTTTATGTAGAGGTTAAACTGTAAATGTCCACAAAAAATGTAATATTTAAAGCAAAATTGTTTAGTTTACCACCATAAAAGAGATTTATTCCCATAACGTAGATTATTATCCCCTCGCGACGAAAGTCGGGGAGGGATATAGCGTTGCGTTTGTACGTACGTACGTAAGTACGTACGTATGTTCACCTTTTGTCATCACTCTAGTGACTTCATTTTTGAACGGATTCTGACCAAACTTCATATATGAGTCCAGCATAGGAATACCTCGACCAAGTTCGTTTTTCAGGGTGCCAAGGTCAAGGTCAAGGTCACAGTTACTATTTATAGAAAATCTTTGTCAGCGCTCTAGCGACTTCATTTTTGATCGGATTCTGACCAAACTTCATATATGAGTCCAGCATAGGAATACCTCGAACAAGTTCGTTTTTCAGGGTGCCAAGGTCAAGGTCACCGTTGCTATTTATAGAAAATCTTTGTCAGCGCTCTAGCGACTTTATTTTTTAACGGATTCTGACCAAACTTCATATATGAGTCCAGCATAGGAATACCTCGAACAAGTTCATGTTTCAGGGTGCCAAGGTCAAGGTCACCGTTGCTATTTATAGAAAATCTTTGTCTGCGCACTTGCAAATTCATTTTTGAACGGATCCTGACCAAACTTCATATATGAGTCCAGCATAGGAATACCTCGAACAAGTTCGTTTTTCAGGGTGCCAAGGTCAAGGTCACCGTTGCTATTTATAGAAAATCTTTGTCAGCGCTCTAGCGACTTTATTTTTTAACGGATTCTGACCAAACTTTATATATGAGTCCAGCATAGGAATACCTCGAACAAGTTCATGTTTCAGGGTGCCAAGGTCAAGGTCACCGTTGCTATTTATAGAAAATCTTTGTCTGCGCACTTGCAAATTCATTTTTGAACGGATCCTGACCAAACTTTATATATGAATCCAGCATAGGAATACCTGGAACAAGTTCATGTTTCAGGGTGCCAAGGTCAAGTTCATCGTTACTATTTATAGAAAATCTTTGTCATCACTCTTGCGACTTCATTTCTGAATGGACCCTGACCAAACTTCCTATAACGCGTCACCGCTTTTGGGACTTCATTTTTAAATGGGTTCTGACCAAACTTCATCCCCATCCCCTATTTTGCGTCAGAGTTCTTGTGTTAGCACGCGAGGGGATTTGTATCGTTTGCGATGCCTTGTTATTTATAGTAACTTGACGCCATAAATAAATCTCTCCATAAATGCATCATTTATCATAACTTCTTTTTGAAAAAAGTTAAACATAACCAAAAACTTTCTTCAAACTAGAAGGGTACTCTCTGTAAAATGCTCCATGATCCATTTATTTGTAAAGTGTTCATTTTAATGGTTGCCTTGGATAACATGGTGCTAGCAGAGATATCCATTTTATCAGCTGTTTATGATAACTAAATCATAAACTGGGTTATGATTATGCTGAATTGCTCAATCCATAACCATCCTCCTTATACATATACCCAAAGAACCCAAAACACATTTCAGTTTGATCATAAAAATTTATTTTATATGAAACATTTGAACAAATATTTATTCAACATTTGTATCTCATAATACTGGAAAATGTTGCAATCTGAAAATATTTGAATAATACAATTGATTTTAATAAGTCGTATAAGCTGCCAAATTAAGTATATTTAATGAATTGAGTTGGAGGAAAAAAAACTTGCCCACCTCACATCTTGCTTTTCCCTCTTCTTTAGCAGTACAAAGGCTTTCTGAAATATTTTTGGGACTCAAAGTGAAAACCAAATTGTAAAAATAAAACTCATGTAAAATGTTACAACAAATACCACAAACAATTAACACTTAACATATAAATCATAAAACAAAAAGTTTCGTTTATATACAATAAGAACAATGAGAGTTTGGGAATGTGGTGTCAAAAACCAATATTATAACAACAATCTACAATATAGTAAGTGTTTTAATGAATGTCTTGTATGTGTATAATTAAAATTTCCATTTTTTTCTTTTGGTAACCTTTTTATGCAGAAGCATTAGTCTATTTGCCAATTTTTGCCGCACGTGACATCATGACACTAGCAACAGACTGGGCAAGCACAGCATCTTTTGTCTTTTTTGTTCAGTCTAATAGGCCTGGAGCTTCATAACATCACTCCCAAAAAATTATAGGATGTTTGAGGGGGTCTGGCTTTGTGACATGCTTGACTGCATACCTATACACTTCAGTGCAGGAATGTTTCACTCATAATATCTCTGATGACCTCGTTGAATAAATTGTCTATTCAGGCATTGAATGTTTTCTTTTACATGACCAGAGTCACTGGAACCTTTACCTACACCATTTGTTATTACGTACTCTGCATTAAAAACGCCTAGAAAATGGGGTCTCTTTTTGTCATGTCACCTTTGCACAGTTTTGACTACTATTGTGACGTTTACATCACTGGAAATTAACCGACAAATGGACTATTAGCAGGGTACATATTATATCTATTTTGTCAGTTATATCATGCAAGGAAAATAAAAATATACAGTATCCTAAACAGAGATTTTACAAAGTTAAATCATCAGAATTCTTTGGGGTTACGATTTCTGTTGGTTTGGGTACCCTGCCATATTTTTCCACAAACTTTTGTTTAGCCTGGAACAAAAGATACAAAATAACTTTTAGTTTTAAAGGTTTCATGAACAGCCTTCAGCAATATATTCCATTTGCGTTAAGTGTGTAGCAGAACATGTACTTTGCAAATCTGACCAAAAAGAAAATTAAATTCAGGGAGCAGCTCATACAAAATTCAATGCGAAATTTACCGCCTGACAATGTTTACAAAAGTTAATGAGCTCAGTGCCATATGATGTGAAACACGACCTTCCTTGGTGATGTAATACACAATGCTGCGTCAGTGCCTCTCAATCAAAGGTCATGTATGATGAGTTTTGACAGTAGTTACGGAAAATCTGCATATTTCTTCCTCACTCCTTTTTGGACTACCAGGGAACTAACGTGGATGTTGTTTTGTTTCAACTAATGTTTTTCAAATATACATTTAGTCCGTATACAAACACACACCAGCATTAAGCCCTGTTCATAAATCCTTTAAGTCAACACAAAAACTTGAAAGTCAATGAGTGAGAGAATCTTTATGGACGATCAGTGCTCAATTATAACATTATTCGTATCAGTTAAATTTATGATCCAAAAAATAAAGGGTGTGTTTTTTTTCCTCTTCGCGAGTTAGTGCTTTATCAGGTGTACATATTTTATTAATATCTACATGTGAGTTTACATGTTATATTTTTTACTGGATATTTGTCTAACAGTTAATAGTTTTTATTTTGTTACTGTAAATGTGGATGTTAACATAGACTTGTTCATCTCAGGCATAAAGTTATCAAAGTTATAATGACTCAGTTTAACAATTAAAATGCATTTTGGCTTTAAATCTTCCATCAGTCCCAAATAATTTAGCAATTTTTGCCGATGGCTCTCTTTTGATCAACATATGTAGTACCAATATTATATAAGACATGGTTTCCTCCTTGAACCTGACAATGAAGCCATATATGAGAAACAATCTATCAATCTAAATTTCCCCACCAATAACTTACCCTAAATCTCCTATCCTTTCTCTTCATCAGCCTACGTCTCTTTGATGCCTGATAAAAATTAAGACAAAAATGGATAGCCTTAATAATTTGTTTGCATGTCTAGTAGCTCTTGTAAAAAAAATGATCAAATATTAACTGCTACATGTAAATAATGTTGTAAATCAGAAGAAGAGAATGGTGCAATCACGTTTGATCTAGAGCTCTTCCAAATCACTCAGTTAAAACAAGTAAAGATCTGCTTAAAAACTTCTGACTGAAGTAAGTACTGGGAGCGGTTTCTCAAAAAAGATTTATCTGAAGCAAGTCTAATTTTCATAATTACATATACTTTCAACATTACAATGACATTATAATCAGATGCCAGATTATGTCGGTTGAATTTGTTTTGAGAAACATACCCCTGAATTCCAGGGAGATTTTGGTGACCTCTGAGAGATTTTCAAACTCAGCAAACAAAGTATGTGAAAGTGTTAAAGAAAAGAATCAATGTGGATTTCAATAGTGATTCTACTGATTGGGCTAGCCATGCAGTTAATATTATGGGCATACAATACACCACACAATCAGACCGACATTGTGAAATGCAAAATATTCTGCCCTTATATATCTCAGGCATATATTTTGCAGACATCAGAATAGTAGCAGCTGATATATTTATTAGCTAGGTGGCTCAGTTGGCAGAGTGACGGTCTCAATTCGACATAGACCTTCCATCGAGGCATCACAGGTTCAACATCCACTCACACCAAATGAAATTGAATGAACGTGTCATTAAGCTAAAACAACCAACCCAATAAAATTGAAACATTTCTGAGTGGGGTTTTCACTCAATCTTGGTATGTGGAAGAGTTGTGAGGCACTTGCCAAAGGTTCAGTGTTTCCTCCGAGCAAAAGATCAATCAATCAATTTATCTGCCATGTATATGATAACTCAATGGTATAAAAAGTAGTTACCTTGAGAAAGACGTATGTGAAGTAGATGAGATTGAAGAGGACTGTTACCCCCAGTAGACCCATAATACTGTAGAAGTCTATATCAGCCACTTCTTTCTCACTCAGCTGACTGGTAAGGTAGGACATTACAGAGTTCTGAATGGCATGCATTGATAATAATATCAAGGCAGCTAATATATAAGTGTCCTAAACAAATGGAACAGAAAAGATTTATTTACGAAATTGTATTTCAAATCTTCTCTGCACATAACCAAAAGAATAAACAAATCATTAAGAGTTACTGAAACAAAAGTGACTTTAATTTTGCTGTGAAGTTAATCTTGAGGTCAAGAAGCTGCCAAAAAAAGAGTTTGAGAAAAACTTCTTACTCCAAACAGTGTTGTGATTGTGGCTAAAACAACAGTGTAAAATCATAAAGAAATGCCACCACCCAAGGCTGGAAATGGCCTGATCACCAGGGCGGAGCTCTGATGTGTCCATCTCGGGTCCGAGTCAAAACTGATCATGATCGTGAATTTCTTGCAATCCTCCTTGATATTGACCTTATTGAACTTGTCGACCATTTAAATCATAACCCATAACCAGCAGCAAGCCTGCATTGTTTTGAAATAATTTGTTTGTTTATGCATACTCAAGATTATTCCACTAATATGACAGCTTTGTCAGTCTTATTTGGGCGAAAAAAAGTCAACTTTTGTTTTTTTTTCTGACTTATACACTGAGTCACTTGAAATAACAATCCAATAAAGACGGTCCTATATTAACAAATGTATTTTGAAAGATTATGCGTAAAAAAAAAAGGGTTAACCCTCGAAAAGGTTAGATGTCGCTGGCAGGTAGATCTATTTTGTTGCAATAAATTTGAAGATATCTGCTTACCAGATATGTAAGATATGATATTGTTGGTAGATTTTGTTGAACAACAAGTTTAAAAGCAATGGCTGTGAGTAGTAGAGTTACAGTAACCACAAGACGATCACTTCCAGCAGGAGGCTGAGGAAAACTGGAAAAGGGTAAGCCCATGATGAGGAACTGCAAAAATAGAATATAAATACAATTCATCAATGGGTAACATTTATCAAGTAAATTTAAATGTGTTTTTATTTTTTCAATTGTAAAATGTTATATTGAACCTAATTAAAGTGGCATGAGCTGCCAAAATTCACACTTTTTTTCATAATTTCTGATCGTCATGACAGTAAGAGGCTTTGAAGGCCATCGAAAAACTAAATGATTAGCGTTGGAATGAGGGAAATCCATACAGTAAGTGACCTGTACGAACCGAAAACGTGTTCGAAAAGTAAACAAAATTTAAATAACCGGGACGACCATTCATTCATTCTAAGCCAAAGTAAGTTAAAAAAAATACTTAATCGTACATTCTCGAGACTAGAGGCACTAAAAAGCTTCTGAAATATACGTTTTGAGAAAAATAAGCGATAATTTCAACATTCTGTTCTTACGTCACAATATCAACATTTTGGCAGCTCATGCCACTTTAAGTAGTTTTAGAAGATGAGGTTCATAGCAATTGATAACACAATGCAACCAGAAGAAGTTTCACTTAAAGGCACACTTGCCGCGAAAATCAGGAATATTGTTTACATTAAAAAAGAAAGACCGTATTCTGTATTTTTCCCAGACAATATAAGTTAGGAACTTTCTATTTTTACCAAAATTTAAAAGTTTGGACGTCACTTTGTATTTTTAATTTGAATTTGAAAATTTGAATTGTTACGTACCCGGAACGTAAACAAACCGAACTGCCCCCTATTGGCGATTTTATGTTTCAGTTGAGTGAGTGAACTAACGGCACAGTGTAATTTTACGTAGGCCTATTTATCTGAGAAATACAGACTGACGATCGGTTAACAGCGACTGGAAAAGCCTGCTGCTAATTGTTTGAGTGTTAACCACAGATACAAAGGCCTGAAAGGAGGGTAATCCAACACGAAAGTTGACCGGCACTGATCGTTGTTGTTGTAATCAGGCTTCGATTCTTCGTTTGTTTTTCACCCCATTTTTACAGTCTAAAGCTAACTGGACATGTTTTATGTGTCCTATGTTTAAGTTTAGTGGTATTAGTCGTAGTAAGCTCATGTAAATTGGTTTTCTTAGCAAATTTAAACAGGCTACGGCGGCAAGTGTGCCTTTAAGAAAGGCTTTAAAGGAAAATTCAATGCGAAATTTATAAAAACAATAAATTTTTCATGAAAATCATTGCCACTCACAACAATGAAGATTACATTCCAGGCAAAATAGCCAACCCTTCTGGCTACTCTACACTGTAGCATGATTACAGGGTGAGTGATGAGACCAGAATATTCAGCAGACGTGACATCTGTAAAAGCCTCCACATGATGATAGATCCGCCATTCCTGAGCATCCATAAAAGCTTGAGTATTCACCGAACTCAGTGTGGTCTCATCCTCCACTAAATCTATCTCTGTGTCTGGAAACTCAGAGGTTATTTGTAGAGTCAAGTCCTGCACAAGGGACAAAAACAATAATACTTTTGGAAACAAAAGTTTCTTGAGAAGAAACCATAAATGACAGATAAATTTTCAGTTGATCACGTTCTTGGCAGTGAAAACTCTGCAAACAACAGTGGCGGAAATAATTATAACATCTTAGGTTCCAGGCCAAAGGCAAGACAAAATTCCATTTTTCGGCATTTAGCAACTCTTGCACTTGCACTTCCTCTGCTTCAAGAATCCCCAAAATCATGTTTTGAACACATCTGGTCATCCTGTTTCAGTTTGTGGGTGGGGAAGTGTGTTGGGGGCTGGTTGACAGATACCAATGAAAAAAAAAATACTTGAAATGTTGAGGTGTGTAAGTGAATAAACGTTGAGTACTCTAAAACTTTCAACAAATTGGTCAACCAAACAACCATCCATAATGTTCAATAAATGGATCTTTAACAATTCATCAGTGCGAGTAAATAACACATATTAATCATGATGGAAGACCAATAGGGAGTGGGAGTATACCGAGAATTCCACAAACATCCTGTCACCGGCACTCTCATTGCACATGTGAGAATCCGTTATCGCTGAATGTAGCGCTCACTTCTGACGGTGTACATGCAGAATAAAAAACGTCAATCAAACTGACGTCATCTGTCACCGGATATCGCGAAATCTCTAGGGGCACTCCCAGGCCCTATTCGAATGGACTGAGAATAGCAATAACCAAGTATGTTTAAGCAGGGTTACCTGTACATCCAAAGGAAAGTGTTCCAGCTCCAGGCTCTCTCTAAACGTCCCTTTAAACCTCCAGACCATGTAGACTACAGGTTCAGTATAACCAGGTACATTAAATCTAAGTGAGAAAGTCCATTTCACCATCTCTAAGTCCTCTGACATGTTTAAACACACCAACTTGGGACGCCAGTATCCGGTACCATCAAACTCTTCTAGATCCTAGTTTTTTTGTAGAAATCAAATTTCAAAAGGGAACAATGAACTCAAGGAATAGACTACCATATCCATTGCATGTACATAATACAATGGTTCGGTGTTGCAAATTAGTTAAAGGCACATTCGCTGCAGAAAACTTTACATATAAAACGAATACGGTTTTCTGTATTTTTTATGTTAGGACTATGAACTTTCATTTTTTGCCAAAATTAATAAGTTTTTAAAATATTTTGTATTTTTTGTTTCCAAGTTATATGATAAAGAAGGCCAAACAATGTGACCATTAAAATTGATGATCTTAATGTTTTCTCCAAGCATTCCTGTAAGCAAAACAATCTGGAGTTCCTCACATAACAAATGCAGCCTGGAATAACTGCGATAACACAACCATAATGGACTGATTAATGGCCTTCATGTCATTGAAAAAGGACTTACTTATAAACAGTATTTAGACTGGAGAACATTTTATACAACAGAGTTGATTTGGTTGTATTGCAACAGTATATAGTCTTGACACTAAAACCATATTCAAATCCAATAAAAATAATTTAAGAGTTATGCTTATATCTATTTTACCGTTTTGGAATATCCTCTCAATGCAGGTTCCTCCCATTTAGAGTGAACTGACACCTCTGCAGTAAAATTTTGTCCAATGGTATTTATGTTATCGATCTTGATGAAGCTACAGCGAATTTCAACTTTGACCTGGATAAAACATTTAATTTTGACCATGTGTTATTCATTTAAAAATGTTTAACAAAACAAATAAAATACATAAAAAGGTTTCATAGTTCCAAATGGGTAATTATTGAAATATTGTTGTCTCTAATCTATATTTCTTTAAAGATGTTATATGCAATTGAGTTATTGTTCCTTATACATGTACATGTAGAATTGAAAAAAATAACTAAAAGAAATTCGAGAAAAATTATTTCTTTGGCTTGTAGGGGGAAAAAGCAACAAAGTGACGTTATAATTGTTTTTCAGATTATTTATTGTTATTTCAGTATGCATATCTTTATTTTAAGTTAATTGAGATTAAGCAAACCTCACCTTATCGGCTCGTTTGATATCTGTATCAGTTGGAGTTTTTACTCCTACTTTTGAAGTGCCACCTCCCCCTCCCCCTCCAAGATGAACAGTCTTGATAGTATCCAAACTGGCTTTGATCAGTTGATTATTCCTTTCTAATGTGTTGATAAGACTGTTAAAAACAGACACCAAATAACTCTCTTGTTGTTGGCCTCTGTTTGCCATGCTGCGCATTGTATTTCTGTTTCTTCTTTTGTGATAGTTTCATCCGTCAATATATAAGGGAGATATTTTGTCTGAAAGAATAAAAACTAACAAAGATTAAACTTCATTGTATCCATAATGTATCTCAGAAGCGTTACACACAATTACTCACCAATTACCTAATATACTAGCTCCGGCATGTAGAATTAATGTGAGGCCCAAAGGGCCGAACACTACCTGATGGGTAGCCATGTTTAAAATATGAAGATACCTGAACGGCTGGGAATACAAAATGGCTGCCGTAACCGCAGGAAAATGTTCCAACCTGTACTAGATACGGATGTAATGCAATAACTCTGCATGGCCTATAATTCGACAAAACTCAAAAGGGTAATGGATATCTCGACAGAAAAGGTTGGTGATTCACTTTAAGGCATTTATTGTATCGGTGAAAGATTTTTTCGAAAGTAAAAAGGGGTTGATGCAGAATTGAATCGTATGGTTATCGTTACAAAATGGCAAACGTTCTACAATCCCGGAGCTCCTAGCTCATTAGAGGATTGTTTACTACAATTACCTAATATACATGACTCAGACTGAATTTTATGTGTGACACAAAATGAAAAAATGAATGACATAAGAAAGATTTGGAAAGGTCAACTGTACACAAAAAATCAGAAAGGAAATAACAAAGTATTTTTTTAACCCACTTTTTGGGGCCCACTTTTAGTCCAAAGATTCTATGTAATTGTAAAAATTGATCCAACAAATAAAATCTGACTTATAAAAAGACATTATTTCCATTGTGCAATTTGTTGGGTCGTCCTCCCTGACAACAAAATGAATATCAGTTTATATATAAGGAGCCAGGTAAGGAATTCACAGTTGGGAGTGTTGGATGCATTATAAAAGCAAACACACAAGTTTTTTATTTTTCAATTTTTTGACCTGAAGGCTAAATCATCATTGTTGCGGGTGACTATACTTGACATTTTTATTTAAGTCACAAGATAGACAACTTTTAAATTGGTTTGGTCAGAACAATATCGTATAGAGTACTTTATCGTCAAATTTAATTCTGTAAAAGATGTTTTCGTTTACCATTTTTTTTACACCAAATCAATCATGGTTGCATCGACATTGCTCCAAATCGATCACCTCCTTCTGACATTCCGATACAATCAGCGTCTAGCAGACGCGAACATCACGTGACTTAGAAATGTCATTTCGTAGAGTAGAATAAAAACCTGAAATGAAATATGTGACGGAAGAACAACGTTACACCATCACAAAGTTGGTACCCAAAAATGTTAATTTAGGTACCTTGTTGTGCTTCAGATTTGTAACTCACAACATGCTATTTGTTATTGGTCGATTAAGTCCATATTTATAATTATTTACGACCGCCAATACATTCCATGTTCCACATCCTGTCCATGTTAATAATTTGCTTCCAAACATGGCGGGAGAGTGCAAAACGAAAATTGGGCACTCGAACAAGAACGTTTTGTTATTTATCGCTCCCCAGAGAATTCAAAAAAGAAGATACCAGGACCTTAAAAATGCTGCAACCAAAAGAAAATTAGAACTCGTCAAAGAGTTCAGGTAATTTCTTTTTATGATTCCTTAGCAAAATAACAATTATTGCACATAGCCATGGCATTATCTTAGGATCAATCTTCGCGACCATGTTAGTGCTAATAATAGCCCGGATTTAGTGCCAATAGTATAACAGTCACCCGCACTTAATCGGGACAGTTCAACCTTTAAAACATCAAGAACTATATCTTCTAATTATAGCATCTTATTTGATGTTTTACTTTTGCGAATCAAATATTGTTGATCATACACTTTTGCCGGTTTTTCAATGCTAAAATTTACATCAGTGTTTGCATGGACAAGAAATTCCACAGAAGTGAAGCTGGGCTCAGCCGACTTTTGTTGAAATAGTTTAATTTCTCCCAGGACGGGAACCAGTTATCGTACATCCAACGTTAAAACTGTTGTGACGTCATTTGTCATGTTCAAAAAGTCCCCGACACGGCCGAAGTCGACTATTCTTGGGTCGGCGGACAAATGTAACTCTACAAAAAGTTGTAATTATATTTGGAGGTTGAAATTTTGCAAGAAGATGCCTCGATACGTAAGCCTGTTGTCATCGGCGGTAAAGCTTAATTGCTTGGTTTAAAATGTTACCCACCGATCGGCGAGGTATATTCTCCGGCGTTCGGTAGATTACCCACCAATAGTTATCATAGATGGAAAACACGCTGATCTGAATAAATACCAACCTTTCAGTCCTAATTGATGTTTGTTTTGCGTCCTTGTTGCTTCAAAACAGCTATTAATTTATCACCTGTAATAAAATATTTCTGTTTGATTTAGCTGTTTTCTGAAAGTTCTAACTGGCGCTAGCTCAATGAAACAGACCTTACGTAAAGACTGCATTGGGGGATAATTTAGATTTCAGGAGCTTTATTTCTAGTAAATAATTCAACTTTTTGTATCTGTTCAAACAGAAAATGCTATGACCGTTCGACAAATAAATAGAGTTACAAGGATTTACCGGACCCTAAAAACCTGCATCTCTGACCCTCATTTTCTCACTTGGACTCCCAAATTGCAATGAGAAGGGTCCCATGAGATGCAATTAAATAGTAAAATATTATACAATAATGCATATTAAAAAGCTAATTGGACCCCACCTAATGTACATGGGACCCTACTTTTTATCTGATGGGGGTCCAATGAACCCCAACATTTTGGGAGCCATAGAAAACCCTGGATTTAAGTTGTAGTAAGCCAAACTATGCATATGTAATATTTATTACATAGAACTGTGAGGAACACATAAGCAAAGAATGGTAGAAGTATAGGATAAACTTTTCGCTCCCCAGCTTACAAAAGCATTGTACTTGTAGCTCATCGCTGCATTTTATATTGTGAATGACTTTCCAGCCGGCCATTTCAAAACTTTCAAAACGCAAACCCTCGCATGAATAAACTCGTGGCATCAGATTAGAATGATTTAGATTCTTATGCGTTATGTTTTAAATTTGTGAATTTGATGGACTGGGTGATAATAAATAGCTATCATCATCAGGGAAATTACTGTATTACTACATAACCAACATCAAAGAACCCGGGAATAAATGTGGACCACTGCTCTACCAACTGCTGGGAACGGCTCGCTTAAATCAAAAGTACAATAACTTTTAAATCTCCATGTATAAGACATTCTAATAAGTGAGCTGTTCCCAAGGAACCATAACTTATCAGTTCAATTATCACCCTATGGTAGAAGTTTTCCTGGTTCCTTCGGTTGGGGGTTTCCTCTAGGCAAAGAGCTTGGTTTTCTCCCCACTCAACATGCCAATGCCATAGAAGTAAAATAATTTTGAGTACTGCGTAAACATTTTAGTCTAGAAGATTTTCCTGTGTGTTTTCGTGTCTATAAATATAATTAATGATAAAGGAGGTATTGGTTATTTGGATTGCAATCCAAGTCCTGTAAAAGTTGTTGGTCATTTTACTTCAGTTGGTTTGGTTGTTGTGGTTCATATATATCATATGTAAATGTTTCTAAATTTGCATATTTTCCTGGGTTTGTAGCAGGGTTTTTTTTACTGCACAGGTCTGGTGTGACACATATTGTAACAGAATGTGACAGCAGAGATCAACTGTTACGGTGTTTGCAGTTAGGGGAAGAAAATGTAGAAGAATGTGAAATACTAACGATGACCTGGTTTACTGAAAGTATGAAAGCTGGACATGCCATTCCTGTTCAAGACAAGCACAGACTCCATAGGGAAGAAAATAAGGAGGTGCTTTTTCTGAATTCATCAATTTTTACTGGTTTACCCGACCCCTGCTTTTCATAACAAGAGACATAAACAAGTTGAACAGAACATTTTTGAATTTTTTCTTTTTGATTTCTTAGGATTATGGCTGTGAGGCTACATCATCGAAGGAAGGAACTGCGCCTGTTGCTGAGTGGGCATGTCAGAGGGTCACATGTCTTGAACATTTCAATTCAAGGTTCACTGTAAGTTATCTATTTTTTCTCATGGCAATTTTATTTTTAATCGACATATCAAAATCTTTTAATTTTATAGGGCATTAAGTCTGTTGGAAAGTGGGAAAAGCGTTCATTCTATTCTAAATTTATGTATATCCAAAATCTTACACTATTTAATCTCATTGACATACCCTGAAATCTTTTAATTTGATATAAATGTCTTATGGTCTAAATTTTAATTCAGACAGCTTTGGAAACTGTTCAATTACACGCAGAGCTCCGTGATAGTGATCAAGATTATTCTCGGGCATTAGCGTTTCGACGAGCGTCTTGTGTATTGAAAAGTTTGCCATTCACAGTTACTAGTATGGAGCAAATCAAACATTTAAAAGATCTTGGAGGCCACAGTAAAAAGATAATTCAGGTAAAGAAAATCCTTACTATTTTTAAACTTCAAAGGTTATGTCAAATAGTTCTGTCTTAGTGATTGACTGGGATTTTATGCCACACCTAAAATAAATTTGTATGGCTAATTTGGTAGATTGTCTTGCTTAAAGGGGCATGAGCTGCCAAAATGTTGATATTTTGACGGTAAAACAGAATGTTGAAATTATTGGCTATTTTTCTCAAGACGTATAATTCAGAAGCTTTTCAGTGCTTCTAGTCTCGAAAATGTACGATATTAAAGTATTGTTTTGAACTAACTTTGGCTTAGAATGAATGAATGGTCGTCCCGGTTATTTAAATTTTGTTTACTTTTCGAACACTTTTTCGGTTCGTACAGGCCACATACTGTATGGATTTTCCTCATTCCAACGCCAATCATTTAGTTTTTCGATGGCCTTCAAAGCTGTTTACTGTCGTGACGATCAGAAATTATGAAAAAAGTGTGAATTTTGGCAGCTCATGCCCCTTTAAGTTCGACAGTCCAGTGTAGTGCTAATCAAATTAAACACATGTGGTCGGACAGCCACATAATTTTGCTTTGCCCATTAATGCATAATGAAAAAATAAAAACATAATAAGTTAAATTTCTTTGGTGATTAAAGCTTTACATATATTGCTGACAAGTGCTTCTGGTGTATACATTTGATATATATTTATTTTATGTATGTTCTACTCCCCCTACTCCCACCCCACCTCTCTAAAAAAGAACTCTGGGTTATGTCACAGATTTCATATGTTAATTGCCCAGTGTTACTGTCAACAGATTAATAAAACCATTAGTTTCTCTTATCTCTAAGTAGGATATATTGGATGATGGTCATTCCTCGGAAGTTGATCAAATAAGACAAGATGATTGGTTCCAGAAGATGAAGGTATGAGAATTTGACATTTATGAACGTTGATTTAATCAGAACCTGATGTTTATTTATTGCGTGTGAACTAAATGTTAATTAAAAAACATGAGATGAAACAAAACAACCAAAGTGGTAGTCCTAAAATAGCCAGGGGAAAACATGCAGATCTTCCATAACTACACAGAAAAAGTCACTAAAATTGGTCTTTCTTATAGATTGTTTAAACATAAAGTTAGAATTCTGATGATAATATTAGATAAATTCATCATTTAACTCTTGCTGATATATGGTGTTGCAAAATGCATATATTACCATGTTATGATGTATAAATGGTCAATAGCATTATAAACTTATAGTATCCTATTTAGCCCTTTTTCTTATTGTCCAAAAAAAAAATCTCTTTTCATCCGATGAAGTGACACACACTTCAATATACTTCTGATACATTTGTATCTGCTACCTTCAAAATAAATTTAACAGCAAAGTATTGGTAATTTCTTTTCACGTTCACTATATAGTGATAAATCATTTATAGAACCAAGTTTCTGTTTCCAGACTTTTACTTCTGTTTTTGGCATTGGGCCATCAACGGCTAAGAAGTGGATTGAGCGAGGATGGACTGAAATAAATGATGCCAGAAGTGCCGTTAACACATTCTCTGATTGGAGAATAAAATGGGGTGAGAAGAAACTTGAAATTTAAATTTGACTTCTTTCAGGTATCATATTTGGAAGAGTTGTCAGGTACATGTCGAAGATCAGGGCTTTTCCTCCTACTAAACCACAGTTTATGTGAAATAATGTTGAGTAAGGCGTAAAACGCCAAATTCAATCAATCTTTCAGTAGATGTTTCTAAACCAAACGAATTGGCTTTTTTTTGGAGCCACCATGGAGGGCACGTAGAGAGAAAGAGCATGACCCAAAGCTATATGAGAATATTAGAACATTCACAATGTCACCAACTTACTGGCAACATTATGTAAAAAATACTGTATCTCTCCGACAGTGAATGTGATGACATAGCTATACTTTGGTCCATGTTTTCATCTAAAAGCATGAAAAAGTCGTTTATGAGTGATCTATGTGTATTAGTAATTTGTGACATTGACATTACTGGACAGTGTAATGAAAAATCTGGTAATATACTATAATATGTTTTATTTTATTACTTGTACTATCCCTAAATATATGATGATTACTTGAATATACATGATGATTACCAGATTTTATCAAATTTTAAATCTTTATAAATAAATAAAATCAATCTGCAACTTCGGCCTTTTCTAGCATTACATTTTGCATATCATATGATAGCTGTCGCTATAACCAATTTCCTAGTGGATTTTTGGGACATAAATTAAAAGGGCCTTCACTCAGATGTGCAATGAGGTGAAAAGTAAGGTACACTCTACATCAATATTTTTCAAAAGTAAGTAAAAAAGAATTTTATGGGTAGGTGGCTCCTCAGAGGCCTATAGGCCTAGTTAATATCTACCCATGTAAGTATTTCTCTGTATTCAACACCAGATAGTTGCCAGTTGTAGGTTTGCATCATTTGGTCTAATTGAATTCAATGAACCTTACATATGTGTACATCAGACATTGATTCAAACATAAAACCTCATTAAATCAATCAAAGTTAAATGGGCAGATCGTGCACTACAGCATCACTCTGACATAATATACCATTGAAAATATCA
This sequence comes from Lepidochitona cinerea, assembly GCA_963971465.1. Classification (NCBI taxonomy): domain Eukaryota; kingdom Metazoa; phylum Mollusca; class Polyplacophora; order Chitonida; family Tonicellidae; genus Lepidochitona; species Lepidochitona cinerea. The sequence goes on from OZ020553.1 coordinate 35,626,472, forward strand.
AATTATGAATTCTTGTTTCAGGATTGGCATTTCACCAGGACCTAATTACGGAAGTCACTCGTCCTGAAGCTGATCAGATATTGAGAGTCGTGAAGGAAGAAGTACAACACCTTTGTCCAGGGTCCATTGTAGAACTAACAGGTGGATTTAGAAGGTAGGTGGTGGGTGAATCCGTCCACACAATTAGAAGGGGAGAGGGGGGGGGGGGGGGGGGGGGGGGGGGGGGGGAGTGGGGATAGTTGTATACTGCAATCGCCATGTATACAGAGGTTGTCTAGACAAGTCTATGTCTATTTGCCTAACTTAAGTTATCCAAGGGCAATAACTCTCGAATTAATCACACAACAAATTTCAAATGTACAAATGGCGCACCTGCACACCATGTTAAAAATTTCACTTTATTCTCGATCCTTACTTTGAACTGATTCTTCTACACCATGTTGCAACTGTTAATGGTAAGATATTTTGTACCACTTAAAGGGGCATGAGCTGCCAAAATGTTGATATTTTGACGTAAACACAGAATGTTGAAATTATCGGCTATTTTTCTCAAGGCCTATAATTCAGAAGCTTTTTAGTGCTTCTAGGCTCGAAAATGTACAATAAAGTATTGTTTTGAACTAAATTTGGCTTAGAATGAATGAATGGTCGTCCCGGTTATTTAAATTTTGCTACTTTTCCAACACGTTTTTGGTTCGTACAGGGCACATACTGTATGGATTTTCCTCATTCCAACGCCAATCATTTAGTTTTTCGATGGCCTTCAAAGCCTCTTACTGTTATGACCATCAGAAATTATGAAAAAAGTGGGAATTTCGGCAGCTCATGTCACTTTAATTTCTGATTACAGAGGTAAACCAAAAGGTCATGATGTGGATATTCTGATATCACACCCAGATGAAGGTCAAGAACAAGGGCTTCTGGGAAGACTACTACAGCGCTTAGAAATGTTAGACATGATATTGTGTGGAAATTTGGAGAAATCTTCTTTTACTGATGAAGCCATGCAAAAAGATTTTAAAATAAGTGTCAGAGGTCAACTTGACCACTTTGAAAAATGGCTGGGAATAATCAAGACCCCCAAGTCATGGCGTAATCTGACTTGTTCTGAACTGCTTGACGTACCAAGTGAAGGTGATGGCATAAAATTGGGAAAGAGAAGCTCGGACACAGATGTACATTTTGGCGCTAAGCGACAAAAATTCACTATCCACGATGAACCTGCTGTAGAAGTTGCGGACTCTGAACGTGATTGGTTAGCTCGGAGAGTGGATCTCATCATAGCTCCCTATAGTCAGTACTACTATGCTTTGGTAGGCTGGACTGGAAGTAAACAGTTCAACAGAGATCTTAGATTGTATTCTGCTAAGAAGTTGGATAGGAAATTAACTAGCCATGGTCTATTTGATCAGTCAAAAGTAAGTGAAATCATTTGATATTGATAATATTCCATTTGATACACAGCCTCAGCGAAGCATTAGAGGCTCGTTCAATGTAGGTCTTCTATCGAAGCCCACTTCTCATCAATGACAAATTTCTGCGTGAACTTTTGATCACCGTATGTGGAATAGTTGTCAGGTACATGCCGAACGTCTGGGATTTCCTCAGAGCAAAAGGCCCAGTTTCCTCCCCCACTAAACCTGGCAACATTGGCATATAAGTGAAATAATCTGGAGTGTGGCGTAAAACACCAGTCAATCTATTAGGTTTTAAGGGTTTGCACGTTCCAGGCCTCACCTGTCTAGGGAGGCCGGTGCCCACCCTTTTGGCATGTGTGTTTCGTTTTGTCAGTGATATAACATCAAAGCAAAAATCTTTAACATGGGTACCGTTTATTTTCCCAAATTTGAGGCCCGTCCTTAACATTGTTAAACAAATGTTCTATCCTGTTGTACAACAGAAATTTCCTCTTGCAGATAGTACTTAAATTTAATGATCTGGAGTAAAGCCCAAGACGTTAGGTTCCATCACCTGTTTTCAAAATACGGTTTCAGAATAAACTTATTGGTAATTGATTTTAAGTATTTCAAATAATTATCTATTTTTCCTGATTTCAGCATGTGTCAATCCCAGCCTCAAGTGAAAAAGAGGTGTTTGAAAACTTGAAACTGGAATACAGAGAACCATGGGAAAGGAACTGTTAACATAAGGATGCTGTGTTCTAGATTGATAGATAGGAATCCTCATGGTCAGGAGATCTGAATTACGACTGGAAGGTCATCGGTTTCCTCCCACAATTAAACTGGCAACGCGGCCATATAAGTGAAATAATCTTGAGTGTGGCGTAAAACACCAAACAATCAATCATAACATGTCCAGCATACCAAGGCAGTTGTCTTTTAACCAAATGGTACCCATTTCAAAAGGGAATGGAAGATAAATTATATCATGTCAAAGGCTTTGTAAAAATATCCTTTGATGTTTTACATCGCACTCAAGATTATTTCACTTATATGGCGGCGTTGCCAGGTTTAGTGGAGGGAGGTAACCTTCGGTGAGTACCTGGAAACTCTTCCACATACGACGAACGAGTGAAAAATCCAGGTTTGCTGTTGGATTTACAGACAGCATAAAAAGAAAAACTAGCAAATGAAATGCCATTGACTGTTTTGGAAAATGTCTTTATTAAGTAAAATCATATGGAAGATCGTATTACAACTGACTGTATCTACAAATGTAACTAAGGTGATGCTAGCAATAATTAAACACATAATCTATGGAGAGAAGGGTTATAGCTAGGTTTGCAAAGAAGCTACAACAATGAACAAGGCAAAGCAACTCATAATATTGGTCAAGTTAATATTGGGTAAAGAAAAAATGCATGCTTACAAAAAAAAAAAGGGTTAAAATACTTGGGTGTTCTTTTTATCCTAAGATATGGTAATATACAATTTAGGCTGTCAAATTATTTTAAATGCATTTCATCTCATTGTGGAGAATTTGCCTTACAGCAGGAGGCCCGCTAAACCTTTTTTGTTGGGGTCACTCCGATTGTCATGATACTGACCAATGGTTTTTCATGCATGTCTAATTGACCAGCATCGTACAATAGTAGATATTTTAGCACAAATTACCTTTTATCGTACTAATAGTTAGAAAAATTATATTCCAGTTAAAATGAACAAATTAAAGTTCACGTCAACGGTGTCAAAAAATACTGTATGATAAACAAGCCATCACTTTAACATGGCCTGCTTAGTTGAGAACAGGCATTTTATACAATGGGGTTCACGTCTAAAATAGAACAATCATAAACAAAGTTATGAGTCAGTATGGTGCTGGACAAAACACATTCTGTACATTCATAATTTTCTGCTATTTCATCACTCGTATGTAAATGCTTCATACCAGTAAATATAATAAGTTTTGTGTGATAAATGTTTGTAATTGAAATCAAAATTTATTTGCCTGCAAATGTATATTTATTTAGATATTTATCTCTACATGACGTGACAAAATGGTTACAACCATAGCATGTAATGATTTTACTTATAAATAAATTGTTCAAAGGAATTGAAGTCTCACTATTCATTGCCAAATTATTGGGTTACTTAGCCAGATGTTAACCCATGTTGCACGGCTCGGAAATGCTATAGATTTTTTTTGCGCATGTCACATTGCAAGTCCCAAAAATATTTGATTGACTTCATACGTTTGTGACGGCGCTTAACTTTAAGCAACTGTTTTTTTTAGCTCTGCATGACAAATTTATCTGTTTTATCCGAAAAACATTTTATTACTAAATGATAAAGGACTATTAAGGTAAGGCAGGAATTCAAGAACTACAGTAAATTGGACATTTTGGCAACAAACTTTTTTTGCAGTCAAATTAGCTTTTTGATTAATAATATGGGATACAATCTATAACAAAGATGATCAAGGGAAATGAATTTATCTGGCATATAAATATGACACGAGTTCTTCAAGACTCACTTTTTTTTTGTATTTTTTTACTGGCAATCAGAATATTCCAGATGTGAATTCAATTTACAATGCTGAAGAAATTTAAGAAGGAAAATCAATCCTCCCCCCCACCCCCCAAATAATAATAAAAAAATCACATTTTCCCCAAACATTTCTGGATGTAGAAATTTTGATAAACAAAGTGATGATAAATGAAAAATTCTTGATGAATGACCTTTTTTTCAAACCGTTCCATTTGTGAAATTGTTTAGTAATCAACTAATGGATCCATAGATGTTAATGATGTTTCCATTTTAAACCTAAGTATTCCTGGACATTCCATTGAAACTGAAGAATTGCAAGTCAAAATCTTTTCAATGTATGCGCTTCTCTTTCAAGGTCAATGGTATTCAACAAGGTCATCTCAATATTTCCATGGTCAATTAATTTTAGTTCTCAGTCAATAAAATGAAACACTGAAGGTGAGAAGATAAATTCATTGTACCTCCAGGGTGATATGATTTACACTCCAGCCTCTCCCTTATCGGTGATTTGAAAACTCACGGCTTATTTCACAATCGTTTAATTGTACCAGGCTGGAGAAAGTGACATGACAGAGAATTAATGAACTTCAGAGCTTTCTGGTTTGATCATGTGATTGGCTGATTCAGAGAGTGTGCTGTGTGGGGTGCTATGAGCGGTACTATGAGACACTGGCTGATGGGCTTCTATGGTTGTGGAGTGAACGCCCATAGCAACAGCAGCTGCTGCAGCAGCAGGGTTGTAACCTGGGTAGCTACCAGCTCCGTTCATGGAATCACCAGGGAAACCAGTGGGAGGGAACGCTGGATAACGGACATTAGCGCCTGAAAATAAAGTATATTGATTCAGTATCAAAGCCAAATGTAAACTTTCAAAACTAACTGAATGTGAAGCTCAAAATGATTGATTGAAATAGAGTCCTAACCACATTGAATATTATTAAACTTGTCTCCATGGTTATTTTAGACAAGAAGATTTTCCCTGTGCCTGTGTGTTTCTTAACTATAGGAGATGAAAGGCTTGGGACATCAACTTTTTACACCTGTACTGGTGGTTTTTGTTATCATAATGTCTATTTTGGGGGGGCTGAGCGTGTTCAAGCCTGTTCCAAATTGATTGATTAGTTGATGTTTATTGCAACTCTTGAGATTATTTCACTTAAACGGCGGTGCTGCCAGGTTTAATGGGGGAAGAAACCATTGACCTTTGGCAAGTACCTGGCAACTCTCTAACAAAGTGCGATCAAGTGAAAAGTCCAATAAGAATTTTTGTAATTTTTATTTGATCGGAGCAGTATTGGAACCGGGCCCACATTGGACTTCGGGACTATTACTCATGACAGATTGTTTGAAGGCATGTGTCGGACCATTGCTCTGTCAACTGAGCCAGTTGCTAGGTAATCGTCAAAGGTCGGGGATTTCCTTCGGGCAATGAGCCCGGTTTCCTCCCCCTCTAAAGTTGGCAACGCCGCCATATAAGTGAAATAATATGGAGTGCGGCATAAAACATCAATCAAATGAGCCACCATGGCCCTTACAACCAAAATGGAACCAAGTTGATGAGCTGAAGATATTTTATCCAGTTCCAGGCAAGCCAAGCCACATCAATCTACTCCATCAGTTAGCGGTGTGGTATTCTAACCCATGAGACAATATGGGAAGAAGATATGCCACTATACCCTGATCTTACCTGGAATAACCCCAGCTGTGAAGTACTCCTTATTCACACAGTTTCTCAAACTGTCTGGAATTCTGGCCATGATAGCTCGTCGTACTTCGGCTGCAGCCATCTCTCGTAGTTCTGTTACACTCTGCTCACTGTAGAATGATGAGTGTGGCGTGCAAATCAGATTTGGACAGTCCTTCAGGGGACCTAGTGGAAATGAAAGTAAAGTTTAATTCATGAACCCCATGAACTTTAAATTTATTTCAGAAGTTGTTCCCTTCAACTGCATAATTTAACCAAAAAGTTACACTACTTCGTGTTTGAAGAACTGGCAGAGAAGAATTTACGAAATTAGTTATGTTGATAATTAAACACATGAATTTAAAATTGTTCCACATAACTAGAGTTGTAAACTGAAAAAAACAAAAAGTTCTTAAATTGTAGTTCAACATCAATAATGAATGTCACCTAGGGAACAAAATATTTTCCCATTATATTAAATTCTTATAAACAAAACATTTTCGATTAAAAATAGGAAACCAAAAACAGTATTTATCGTATTGGTACACAACATGCTTTCAAATCTAAGAAGAAAAATAACCGAGTAACAAAGATAAACACAAGACAACAAAATATGAACAGCAACCCATTAAGTTAGATGTAAAAGCGGAAACAGTTAATACACAAAAACACAACAATTATAAAGCGATGTAGACTTTTGGGGCTGATATCATCCAAACAAACCAAAGACCTATCCAGTAAGATTTCAGATATTGTGGTTTGGAGTCTCAATTTGAAGAAATAGGATGTGAAAGCCTTTCACATGAAAACATCGTTCTTTCTTCAGTTTTCGGTAGAATGTCCTTTGTTTGGTATTAATGTATAGATGAGATCAGCAGGGAAATAAATGACAGTGAAGCTGGGTGGGCCAATGAGCTTGAACAGCAAGTTCACTAGGGAGGCACTAAAACCTGGGACCTGTTTTACAAAGCTGGTGTAAGTTACACTTTTATTACAAACGTGTGCTACTACATGAATTTACACCTTACGTTTTACACACCTCACCAGATTGTTTAGTTTATATGGCAGAGCTGTCATGGTTAGAGATGCCATGAAGTGGGGGAAATACCTGACCTTCCACTGGTGACCCTTGACATTCTACTGGTACCAGGTGACTGTTCCACACAGTATGTACACAGATTGGACACACAACTATTACAATGTATCAAAATAATTTAATCTTAGCATAACTTTCTGCCAGCTTTGTAAAACTGATCTATTGGACATGGAATCCCAAGTAGTTGGTCACATGGCTTATACATGCTCATTATGAAGGCACTAAAAGCTGGGTAGGAAATCCAAGAGGAGAGAAATTCCTGCTGGGGGTCCTGATGATAGGTGAGTTATGGTTGGTCCACAGCCTCTGGGCACAGGGAAGGGGAAGTATGTCCCTCGCAGCCACTAGCCAATCCCAGCCCAAAAATACTCACTATTTGTGAGGGAGAAAGGCTCACTTTCATGGACGTCAAGTGCGGCCGCCCGAATACGCCCATCTTTCAACGCCGACGCCAGAGCTTGTTCATCCACCAAACCTCCGCGGGCTGTGTTAATCAGGAAGGCACCTAAAGGGAATGAAAGTAACATGTTGACACTTGTACTTAGTTCAGTTTAGTTGATGGACAAATTGAACACTTACTAAAACAGTTGTGTTGATGGCAAATTTAAACACTTATACTCACACACATATGTTGGTGGCAAATTTAAACACCTAAAATCAATATGTTGATGGCAAATTGAACACTTTTACTGAAGCAGTTGTGTAGATTGGAAATATAAACCCATACTTCAACAGCTATGGTGATTGGTTAGAGTGGATTTGAAGCCATGTCAAATTAATGGAAGGGCAAGGAAGAATATAGTTTGATAAAATGATATAGATTTGTGGTTGTGTTAAGATATGACAGTATAAAAGCATACCTGGCCTCATCTGTTTGATTGTGTAGTCATTTATCAGGTGATGGTTGTGTTCGTTGAGGTTACAGTGAAGGGTCACACAATCACTTTGAAATAACAGGTCCTGTAGTGTGTACACACGGGTGATGCCTATAAAAAAGAAATATTTTTATTTTTTAAAAAGCTTGAAAACAAAGTTTTGTGCAAATTTATTCAGTTAAGAAAAATATCTAAAATTTGAAATCGACGAAACTCATTTCTTGTCCAACATATAGCACCAACCAACCTCTGACATTTACTAAATGAAGTTTACTAAAAATGTTTGATTACACAACTCCACTCGCATTTAACACTTCACAGTGCCGTACCTACATGTTAAGAGCTATATTCGATCAGAGAGCATGCCCAGTAAAAACACAGAAACCAGAAAATCTGTCATTCTAACAATATATGCATTCTTTATGTCCAGGACATATTTTTGGAGTTTCGAGTAATTATCTCAATATACCTTGGCTTAGATCACATTTAGGCCGTTAGAGTCTAGAGTCTAAAACGTCATTTTGATTGATTGATTGATTGATTGATTGATTGATTGGAGTTTAACGCCACGCTCAAGATTATTTCACTTATATGGCGGCGAAAAGAAATTAAATCATCATCATATTTTTTACATCAAAAATACATTGGAACTTAAAAATGACAGAAACAGAAATAATAAAAACTGGTAAAACACTATAAATCATTTTCGGAGATTAAAAACAAGAAATATCACAATTATCTCCAATGGAGCAAAAATTTTATATAAATAACTATTTTTATAACATACAGATTTGTAAATATGTGGTTTTGTTCTGATAGAGTGTAATATTAACAGATAGGCTTATACCATAATAATTAACAAGAGATCCCTTAAAGGGATCTTAACGCCCGCGTTCATCTATTCATATTAAATTGATTGATTGATTGTTTGGTGTTTTACGCTGCGCTCAAGATTATTTCACTTACAGCAATAACTGGATATAGGAATTGGGGCCTACATAAAAAATCTTATTCCAGGGAGATAACTATTGTTGAGGAAAATTAAATTGTGAATTGCAAAATTAAGCTCCCCTAGAAATTTTGGTTGAAAACAACATTGCCACCTGGTAGCCATCTTCAATATGCTAGTGAAATGATAATGTACGGTGCACAGCTAGAACTTAGAGGGATGATGTGTGTCATGTTTGGTTAAGATCAGGTCAGTAGTTTTCTTGGAATAATGATAATAAGTTTCATTTTCAAATTTGGTTAAAAAACAACATTGCTTCCTGGCGGCCATATTCAATAAGCAAATGAGACGAAAATGTAGGGTGCACAACTAGATCAGAGGGAGATAATGTCGGCCAAGTTTGGTCAAAATCAGACCAGTATTTTCTTGGAATAGAAGTAACGAAAAAACAATATCGACCTCATGGCGGCCATATTGAATATGCAAATGAGATCAAAATGAACGGTGCATAACTAGACCATAGGGTGATAATGTATGTTGATTTTGATTAATGTCACAGGCCTGTGCTGTAAGATTTTCCGGGATAACCTGAAAAGAGGTCCTCTTAATTTACTTTAGATAACCTGAAAACGGGTTATGCTGTCGCGCAATTTAGATAACCTGTGTTCTTCCTAGGATAACCTGTAAACTTCTTGCCATTTTAAAAATAATTTTCACTTTTGTAAGTTGCTTAAAATGGTTACTCTGAATGAGAAATGCATAAAACCAGAAGTAGGACTTTGATAAAACCAAAGTAAGACTAAGAACCTAAAACGTCAAAGCAAAGACTTTTATTTTTCTTTAATATGAATAGTGTGGTACAAGAAAAAAATACTATGACTAGTTTAGTTCTACACTTTCCAAAAAATGGAGGAAAATTAAAAAAAAAAAAAAAAAATTTCGAAAAAGTGTTACGGTAAGATCTCCGCTAATTCAAGGACCAGTGATGTGAAAATAACAAATTATTACATTGCTATTTGCCACATTTGGTCTATAAAAACAACAACAGCGATCGTTCAATAGGATTATCTGATCGCTCACTCCAGGAGGTAAGACTCTCAACGAAAAAAGTTGAATTTTAAGTGTACTTTTGTTAATGTTTTTCTGGCCCTTGAATTTTTTAGAGTACTTGAATTAGCGGAGATCTTACCGTACCTGAAACAAAGAATTTTTTGGTTATGCCTAAATACAAATGTTTTAGCTAGGGCTTTGGCTTACGGTTACCTTGTGAAAATATCAACACTTTTATCAATGATCACTCTGTCAATTCGTTTTTGGGTAGACCCAACGACTTATGAAGATTCAAATTTCATTTTCAATATCTGACTGGGAATTCGACACGCGCCGGACAAATGCCGTTTGCGATTTGACCGGTGTCGGTACCGTATACTGACGTAGTTAACTGCAACCTCCTGTTCCACAAATTCCCAGTTTTGACTAGGCTACACGCCATGCAAATTACGTTCACGGAGAAATTGGTCCGTGTAACCCCAGAACGGCCAACTCTTTAACATTTTATTCCGTTACAGTTTCTGTCGGTTTGCGTGCGACAGACATGGAGTCGGGCGCCGTGTTCAGTCCGTCGAGATCTAAAAGTTATTTTTAGATCTCTATGGTTCAGTCTACGACGCACCACGTGGGAAAGCGAGACAATGTCCGTAAGCCTATTTCGAATCGGAACTATCAAGAAAGTTTACAGTTGTCAGTGATATTAATTAAAAGGAATAATTCTTCTTCGCTGTAGGTTAAATTTTGATTTTAAAAAACTCAAATGGCCGGAAGTTGAATGCCGTGATAACGAAACGAAGTCATCCATTGGGCTACAGTCCAGCCACACTCGGGGCAACTGAGCCAAGGCGAAGCCTGAAGGCTGGAGGTATAGCAAGATTAAAGTTAACTTTTATTTTGATTCGCTTTTTTGATGCATTTTCGATTACTTTATTTATTTTCTTTTACTTTTTTGAGCTGATCATAAAAAATTCGGAAGGTAAAATTTTTAGACGAGCGGTCGCAGGATTTTGGATAACCGATAAACCGGTCGTCTTAAATTGTGTTCAGACGAGCGCGAGACGAACGCGTTCGGTCCGTTCGTCCCAACAGCACAGGCCTGTGTCAGGTAGTTTTCTTGGAACAAAGATAAAGAAAAAAAACATCGCCCCCTGCCGGCCATATTGAATATGCAAATGAGATGAAAATGTACAGTACACAATATGGCTATAGGGAGAAAATGTGAGCCAAGTTTGGTGAAAATCGGATTGGTAGTTTTCTTGAAAAAAAGTAAAAAAAAAATATATCGCCCCTGACAGCCATATTGAATATGCAAATGAGATGAAAATGTATGGTGCACAACTAGACCATAGGGTGATGTATCTTCAGTTTGATTAAGATTGGGCTGATAGTTTTATTGGAATAAAGGTAACAAGCAAAAGTTTTCTTGCAATAAACGAAAAAAAAACCATCTCCCCCTGGCGGCCATATTGAATATGCAAATGAGATGAAAATGTATGGTGCACAACTAGACCATAGGGTGAGATGATGTATGTTAAGTTTGATTAAGATTGGACAGGTAGTTTTCTTGGAACAAAGATAAAGAAAAAAAACATTGTCCCCTGGCGGCCATTTTGAATATGCAAATGAGATGAAAATGTACAGTACACAACATGGCTAAATGAGGAAATAATGTGAGCCAAGTTTGGTGAAAATCGGATTGGTAGTTTTCTTGGAAAAAAGTAACAAAAAAAAAACATCTCCCCCTGGCGGCCATATTGAATATGCAAATGAGATGAAAATGTACGGTGCATCACTAGACCATAGGGTGAGATGATGTATGTTAAGTTTGATTAAGAATGGACAGGTAGTTTTCTTGGAATAAAGGTAACAACAAAAAAACATCGCCCCCTGGTGGCCATATTGAATATGCAAATGAGATGAAACTGTAGGATGCACAACTAGACTATATGAAGATAATGTCAGCCAAGTTTGGTGAAAATCGGACTAGTAGTTTCCTTGGAATAAAGGTAACAAAAAAAAACAATATCGCCCCGGGTGGCCATATTGAATATGCAAAATGAGATGAAAATGTACGGTGCACAACTAGACCGTAGGGTGATGATGTACGTTGAGTTTGATTAAGATTGGACTAATAGTTTTCTTGGAATAAAGGTAACAAGCGAAAGTTTTCTTGCAATAAACGTAACAAAGAAAAACAACATCTCCCCCTGGCGGCCATATTGATTATGCAAATGAGATGAAAATGTACGATGCACAACCAGACCATAGGGTGATGATGTATGTTAAGTTTGATTAAGATTGGACATGAAGTTTTCTTGGAATAAAGGTAACTAAGAAAAACAACATCGCCCCCTGGTGGCCATATTGAATATGCAAATGAGATGAAACTGTACGATGCACAACTAGACTATATGGAGATAATGTCAGCCAAGTTTGATGAAAATCGGACTAGTAGTTTCCTTGGAATAAAGGTAACAAAAAAAAAACAATATCACCCCCTGGTGGCCATATTGAATATGCAAATGAGATGAAAATGTATGGTGTACAACTAGACCGTAGAGTGATGATGCATGTTGAGTTTGATTAAGATTGGACTAATAGTTTTCTTGGAATAAAGGTAACAAGCGAAAGTTTTCTTGCAATAAACGTAACAAAGAAAAACAACATCTCCCCCTGGCGGCCATATTGTTTATACAAATGAGATGAAAATGTACGATGCACAACTAGACCATAGGGTGATGATGTATGTTAAGTTTGATTAAGATTGGACAGGTAGTTTTCTTGGAATAAAGGTAACAAAGAAAAACAACATCGCCCCCTGGTGGCCATATTGAATATGCAAATTAGATGAAACTGTACAATGCACAACTAGACTATATGGAGATAATGTCAGCCAAGTTTGATGAAAATCTGACTAGTAGTTTCCTTGGAATAAAGGTAACAAAAAAAAACAATATCGCCCCCTGGTGGCCATATTGAATATGCAAATGAGATGAAAATGTACGGTGTACAACTAGACTGTAGGGTGATGATGCATGTTGAGTTTGATTAAGATTGGACTAATAGTTTTCTTGGAATAAAGGTAACTACCGAAAGTTTTCTTGCAATAAACGTAACAAAGGAAAACAACATCTCCCCCTGGCGGCCATATTGTTTATGCAAATGAGATGAAAGTGTACGGTGCACAACTAGACCATAGGGTGATGCTGTATGTTAAGTTTGATTAAGATTGGACAGGTAGTTTTCTTGAAATAAAGGTAACAAAGAAAAAACAACATCGCCCCCTGGCGGCCATATTGAATAAGCAAATGAGATGAAAATGTAGGATGCACAACTAGACTATATGGAGATAATGTCAGCCAAGTTTGGTGAAAATCGGACAGGTAGTTTTCTTGGAATAAAGGTAACAAAAAAAAAACAATATCGCCCCCTGGTGGCCACATTGAATATGCAAATGAGATGAAAACGTACGGTGCACAACTAGACCATAGGGTGATGTTGTATGTTAAGTTTGATTAAGATTGGACTGGTAGTTTTCTTGGAATAAAGGTAACAAGCAAAAAGTTAACGGACGGACGACGGACCACGGAAAAGCGATTTGAATAGCCCTCCATCAGAATGATGGCGGGCTAAAAATTTGCCCCAGGCTAGTCGCCTTTTACGATCAAGCTTGCCTGGGAACTGTGAGCCAATTCTTATCCCCCGGAACCCACACGGGGGCACAAGGATTAGTCGCCTCTTACGATCAAGCACCTTGGGAAGGCTGAGGGCCTATTCTTATCTCCCCGGATCCCACACGGGGGCGTCATTTTGAGTATTGTTGTCAAATTCATCAGTAATTTACTATCCAAAACCACTATTACATGTAAATATGTAAATGACAAAATAATCTACACTCACCTAAAGATTTCTCTATACCATCTGGCAGATATGGGTCATAGAATATAACATTAAAACCAAACACTTTGGCTCTCAGGGCTACAGCAGTCCCAACTCGACCTGAAGATGACACAATAACTTACAAATCAAAATATGTTTTAGAAATATAAGTAGACACTGACACTAATCATTTTTCATCCTTAAATCTTGAAGGCTTAATTGAATAGTTTTGTAAAGTTTAGTGAAACAAATATTAAATTCTAGTTTTGGCCTAGAAAGAGAAGTTTCAATAGAGAGTCTGCTTTTTGAATGATGAAGTAAGTAAGCAGTGTTATACCCAATCCCACGATTCCTAATGTGTCTCCACGGATACGTGCTGAACCTTGAGCAGCGTCTCGTAAGTTTTCTGGTCCACAAATTTTCTTTCCTTCTCGCACCATGTTAGCGAGCCAGTAAGTCCTTCTATAAAGGTTCAATATCAGACAGAGTGTGGAGTCAGCCACTTCTTCTACGCCATATCCTGGCACATTGCATACTGCTATTCCTGAAATAAAAACCCATAACAATAATAACACACATATAGCTACATGTAGCTGCAATCATCATCAGGGAAATTAGTGAATTAGTAAATTTACTAACACATATAGCTCTTTTTCGAATTTGAGTTATTTAAGGGTGCTCATTTACAAACTTTTGTTTAAAGTGGCAAGACTTGCCTGAAATTTTCTTATGAGTTCGGAATGTCCAAAGAATAGCTGGTTGTTGCTTTACACTGCACTCAAAATTAGATCACTTAAATTGAGGCGTTGCAAGGTTTAGTGGGTGAGCAAACCCGGCTCTATGCCCAGACGAAACTCGATGAGAAGGAAATATTCAGTAAGCTTTTGGGCTGTAAGAACTCAACTGTTTTTGTTATACCCGTAATGGCCATTGAATGCTCATGGCCTTCCTATAAACAGTTCATTAGCTAGCCCTGAACCTGCCAGGAGGACATGCCAGATTTATCAAATGGAAAAAGAAACCTCAGCGGCTCTGTTGGTGCCTGATAAACATCCCTTTAAACTGGGTGTTAATGGAGAAAGCCAGAAAACATTAACCTAACGTTCAAAACGTATGGATTAGAATATTTGACTTGGGTAGAAAATGAATGAAAGTTAGTTGTATAATCTTCATTACTAATAGTTACCTAACTCCCCAGCTGCTTTCACATCAACGTTATCATAGCCACTGCCAATTCGAACAATCACACGTAAATTTTTAAACTTATCCAGATCTTCTTTGGTTAATGTTATAGTGTGCCACATCAGAGCTCCAACTGCTTCATTTAATACCTAGAAATATAACAAAACAATTATGTCCTTAGTTTAGCCTGTACTGAAATAAATCAGAAAAAAAGTTTTTTTGGATGTGCAAGTGTAAACTGACACCCGCTGGGTTGGTTGATTGATGTTTTACGAGACACTCAAAATTATTTCACTTATATGGTGGCGTTGCCAGGTTTAGTGGGGAGGAAACCGGGCTCATTGTCCAGAGGAAACCCCCGACCTTCGACAAGGACCTGGCAACTCTTCTACATACGGCCACCGAGTGAAGACTCCACTCAGAAAATTTTTCAATTTTTATTTGTTCGGAGACATTTGTTGGGAAAACCCAAACGGATCGTTCAGACAGCTGTTGGCTCATCAAAGTAATATAATTCAGAAGATATACTTCTATCCATCGGTTTGGACAATTTTCTGGTCCGTGGAGGTGATTGTTCAGACAAGTTTTACTGAACCTTAATAATTAAATATTAGCGGGGGTGGGGGTTACTGACTGAGTCGAAAACTCAGACTCCTCCGTTAAGCACCAGGCAATATTCACAGACAGGAGTGAATCATTTTTTTTTATTTTATGAAGAGGTCAGTCATGTAATGTGAAAGATGTGTAATTAATTACCTTTTCATGGATTTCTGAAGTGGATTGGGCATCACAAAAAGCCACAGTTGCAACATCCTTAAGAATGGGCATCTCTACAGAACAGTCCCGCCCATCAAGGAGGGCAATAAGGGGGCGGGGGTGCATAGGTCCATTGGGAATGGGTCCTCGAATAGACACTTAAAACAAAACATATATATGAAGTTAAAAATACTAATTGAATAAGTGTTTTTTTCTCTTTAGTGCAGGACTAAGCAGACTATTATGGTAGCATTACTTAAAGGGGCATGAGCTGCCGAAATTCACACTTTTTTCATGATTTCTGATCGTCACGACAGTAAGAGGCTTTGAAGGTCATCGAGAAACTAAATGATTGGCTTTGGAATAAAATCCATACAGTATGTAGCCTGTACGAACCAAAAACGTGTTCGAAAAGTAAACAAAATTTAAATAACCGGGACGACCATTCATTCATTCTAAGCCAAAGTTAGTTCAAAACAGAACTTTATCGTACATTTTAGAGACCAGAAGTACTAAAAAGCTTCTGAACTGTACGTCTTGGGAAAAATAGCCAATAATTTCAACATTCTGTTTAAACCTCAAAATATCAACATTTTGGCAGCTCATGCCACTTAAATTAAATTTTATTAATATATATTTAAATAGCAACAGAAAAAATGGTCAAAAATATATCGCTTTTACAAGTTGTTTTTTTCTTGATGTTTTTGATTAACACTATTTTACGTCCCCTTCCAGACAGTATGCTCAGGGCAAAGGAAACTTGTGAACTTCAGTTCAAACCAGGCTACCATCGCATGGAGTTAATCAAATAAGAAATTAATTATGAGGGACTGGGGGCCAACTTTGATAGTCACATTAATACATTAAAGATGAATGTAAAGATCTTACTTGTTGGAGTTTCAATCCGGGGTCTCTTACTTGGATGGGCTAATTTCTGATAGTCCATGTGCTGATTACAGCATGAGGAGAGGGGGGAGGGTCAACCAAGGGGAAGAGCCTGGTCACTTACAACAACACCCCAGAAAACCAGTCAATCTGAAAGAGAAAACAACATGCAAATTCTGTAAGTACAAAAAATAATACTTCATAAAAATGTAAAGACAATGGTGAGAAATGGGTTGGGGGGGGGGGGGGGGGGGGGGGGAGGGGTATATTGTTTTGGATCTGTATACATACATGTATTTCTTTTCCTATTGTGATATTAATTAATGATATTTATTAATTAATTACAATTAATTTAAAGCTTAGCCACAAAGTTTTCTGAGAATTTAACTAATAAAAGTAATAGGTGCAATATATGATGGATGATATATTTAAACAAATATCACATAAAGAAATCTGTTTACTCTAAAATTTTAGTCCTATTCATAATATACTCTTTTCAATGAAAGTGCTTAAAATAATGGGAAGAATTCTTCTCAAAAGAATTTCAGGCCTATGTTGTGGTTCTAACTGGCAGTATCGTGTTTTATTTGCCAGAATTAGTAACGATGACAGACTGAACAAATGGGACATTTTCGGGTACAGAGGAAAATGTGTCAAGACCTTGATAATTGCTTTGTATATCACATTATTACATGTGGTCTTAAAACAGGGCAATATCTAATCAATATTCTCCTACAAACATGTAGTCAGCGCTCTTCATAAGCAGTGTACTGCGCGGATGATTATTGATATGATGGGCAGAAAACATCAATAATGGTAGTAAGATTAGACGAGTAACCTGCTTCAGTGTCCAATATAGAGCTACATTTTAACAGCATATCAATCATACTTTTATGGATTAGCACATGGGGAGTTCATGAACACTGTACATTAAACCTAGCAACTGGTGAACAGGGCTGTGTTCTGAAAAACAACATACAGTAGTCTGTGACTGTCCTAAGGCAGAAAGTTTATCAATGGGAAATTTCATATATTGGTTAGTACTGTGACATGAGGTTACAGAATTTCACATTTTTTTTTCATCATAAATTGTTCTTGGTGACATGATGAAACTGGGCTCTTTGCTAGGAGGAAATACCAGACCTTCGAGATAGAATCGGGCTTAATTGGGTTCTTTGCTTGGAGGATATAACATACCTTCGGCAATTGGGGCTTAAGGCCGCACTCAACTACATGTATGGTCATA
Organism: Lepidochitona cinerea; assembly: GCA_963971465.1. NCBI lineage: Eukaryota > Metazoa > Mollusca > Polyplacophora > Chitonida > Tonicellidae > Lepidochitona > Lepidochitona cinerea. The sequence continues at coordinate 35,644,021 of OZ020553.1, forward strand.
TAGCACCAAAAGTACCACCTGACCAAAAGATCAACCTACACCCACCCATCCCATCTAAATTCTGACATGAGGCTCCACAGGCCATTGAATGTCAGGAAGGCTAATGTATTTGGCATAATTGATGTTCCTCCTTTTTAGGTCAGCAACTATAGCTAAAGCACATTGGATGTACGGCCTGCTTCACACAGAGAGACTATCACTCGACCAACAGAGACAGTTGATTGAGACAATCACTCTACCAACAGAGAGACTGTTGATTGATTGATTGATTGATGTTTTACGCCGCACTCAAGATTATATCACTTAAATGGTGGCGTTGCCAGGTTTAGTGGGGGAGGAAACCGGGCTCATTGCCCGGAGGAAAGTTAAACCCTTGACCTTCGACGAGTACCTGCTGACTTTTCCACATACGGCAACCGAGAGAGACAGTTGAAGTTCATGCTATACTTATTTGTATAATAAAATGAGCTTGTATTTTCTTGGAGTAAGATATGATATCCAACAGCTGTTGTCCAAACTAAATCCTAGGCAATACAAAATCTGAATACAAAACATGTTTATTTATATTGCAGCAACCTGATAAGAAAGGCAGCATGTACATGTATGTACCTAGTAACAATGATTAATGATAAGCTGCACAATCAAAGCGCACTTGGCTAGGCCAACCGAGTGAACCTAGATAAAGTAAGACCTATGGTGTAACGGTAATGCTCTAAACAGTTTACAGCGACAAACTCTTAAGGACATCTACATTAACACAGAAATTTACAAAAATGATAAAAGCTACAATAAAAGTAGAGTAGTTCCTAAACAAATATTAAATTATCTTCATTTATTAAAATTCTTACCTGAATCTATAATTGGCTCCAGGTGGGTTGGATGTCAGGAAAACACAAACATGGCGAGATGAATAAACCACCTGAAACGCAAAGGAATAAAGGATAAGAAATTCAAAGAAAAAATTCACTAACCATAAAAAGGTACACTTGCTGCTTAAATCAATAATAATATTTACATTAAAAATAACAGATGGTTTTCTGTATTTTTTCCAGGTAGAAAATGATACTTTCTATTTTTGCCAAGATTTACAAAAAATTGGTATACTGTTTTTCATTTGATTTGTAAGTCGTTACACACAAAAAATTATTATCTGTAAGCATAGTACATTCTAAAATGCATTTGACGCCATAAAACCGTAGCTATTTAGTGTCACTGTGCTGTAAGCCGCAATCAAAAAAATCCAAGTTGCGCAGTAATTTTGATTGGCAGATTTCTGATTGATTGATTGGTGTTTTACGCCACGCTTAAGATTATTTCACTTATTATACATGTATATGGCGGCGTTGCCAGTTTTATTGTAGGAGGAAACCGGGCTCTATGCCCGGAGGAAACCCACGACCTTCCGTTGGTATGGCAACCATCCCACATAGGTCGTTCGAGTGAAAACCCAGTCAGAAAATTTTCCAATTTTTGGACTGAGTGGGATTCAAACCCGCAACCCATTGTTGGAAGGCTGTTTGGATTGAGCGTCCAACGCTCTACCTACTGAGTCACAGAGGTCCCCGGCAGATTTCTGAAGACCATGGAAACTGGTGGACGCACTTTAGGAGGATATTATGGTACGCACTATGACCAAACTGCTTTAACGTAAACGAGAGTACTATTATTAAAGAATACTTTCTTAATAATACATGTAGGCAACAAGACATTGAACTGCATGTTTATCAGTTCATAAGTAAATCAATGTGATGCATCAATCTGTGGATAATCCAAAATAAAAATACAAAACAAGCCAGTACTGAGTAGAACTAAAGATTTATTTCAGATGTTCTTGAAAAAAAAAAAGATGAATTTCTCCCTCAGTTGTATAGATTATTTTAACCAAGGTTTCAGATTGTAGAGCATGACACAATGTTTAATAAGGCTGTGTTAAAGCCTTTGAATTAAACTCGCTTAAGTTTTTTTCTTAACTTTGTTCTCTAGTAGAAATGTTAGAAGTTTAATAAAATAAAGAGATATCGTTTATGGAGGTTAAAAGAGAGGTGTGGTTATAAGACATTCTATTGACTAGCGTGTTTACATCAAGTGGTGAAAGGCCTTGGGGAGAATTTTAAAAATATAACAAAAAACAGTCCAATGAATAAAACCTGGATTGGTATTACAATCTACATGTGAATGGATTGTCAAGTGTGTAGACCGAGCCGGGGAAAATGAGTAATTACATCTACAATGAAAAATAACTAGTTATTTTTTTTAAAAACTTATGTGACACACTAGCCCCAACTTGACTGTGACCTACTTGTTCTACACAATACAAGGATTGGCCGTTTACCAATAAGCTAAATGTGTTAGGCTACTGTAACCCTTTTAACGTCAATTAGGCGAAGTGTTTCCTTTGCATATTTTACTTTTTTTTGTGTCCTTTATGACCTCTGTTCTTGTTTATGTCAGATTATCATTTCAGTTGTGTTATTTATAAAAAAAAGGTTGTCTATTTTTACAGGATTAACAAAACATGCTCTAGGATTTATCTAAGACAAATGAGCAGCCTCGATCATTGTTCCTGGTATAGCACTTGACAAAGCTCAAAATAAATAAGCCCTCATTTATTATTAATATTATCACTAATATTTCATGACAAGAATCAACTTGAACATTTTGGCTGCTTCTGCTAATTTAAAAGCAAGTGTCTGCTTATACAGGAAGTAAATAAAAAACGTACATGTATGGTTAAAAAAAAGATTTTTTCAATAAAAAAATAATAAGTTGAAGAATTACTTATGGATAACAACTTCTTGGTTTATTGTTATGATAAGCATAAGTAAATCTTCAATTTATTGTAACCTTTCAACTTCTAAATGCCATTGAAAGATTTAATAACAAACTGTGTGGAAAGATTGCATTATTGCTTTATTTCTTGACATTTAGTGATGTGACAGACTAATCATGTCACAGTGAAATAATAGCAAAGAAGGCAATAATATAGATGTGATGATGGTGGGTCAATATCTTCAATGACCTATATAGCAGTAAATGAAATATGATAAATCAATGGATGTGTTTTCATCTCAATGGCAAAGCAGGACAAGGCTATCAAAAATCTATCTCTGCAAAAACAGTTTATTGGCAGCTTACAGAGCCATACTGAATTACATGTACTAAATAAAACGTTTCTTGGGAGATATATGAAAGCTGAAGACAAAGCTTGGTACCCAATTTTCATGTAAATTGGTGATGTCTGCTTATTGCTGCATTTCCATTACATGGCTCAAGTATATGCCCCTATGTTTTTTAACAAATAATAAAATATTATTTACTATAGTTTTCTTTTAACCACATAAATTCTTAACTTAAAGGATGGGAAATCTCTAGAAATACATAGGGATTATCGTCGATAACAACCTTCAAAGTACTTAAAACATTCCACGTCAATTACCGCCAGTGACCCTCAAGCTAATAAAAACAGACAGAAGTATGTCGATTCAGTGGCTTATCTGTGTAGCCATTTTTCTGTTTTAGGATGACGCGATGTTGCAGTAGCTATTTTTAGATCAATAATGACGTATTTTACCGCTTTCTAGTGTATGGTGGTAGATTTAGATCCAAAAAACTATGGGGACAAACTCGAAGTGGGAAGATTGTCCCGGAATATATAGGTCAGTATGCAACAGCACATCATTTCTTAGCCAAATCATTGGCTAAATTGCATCATATGACTACTCTATAACACACTTAAATTTTTATTCAACAATAATTGGATAAAACTAATGAAAAAATGGTGGCGGCCTTGTGAATGGCCTATGGAGCTTATTCTCTATTGTAACGCCACCTTCAAATTTCAATTATTCGCTTACGTGGCGATAAAACATACATTGGACAGTTGTTTTGGACTAAATGAACTCTACTCTTTCCATCTAAATTAGTCTAAAGCTTTAATAGATTTTCTTTCCCTTTAATAAAAGGAAATTTAAAACATAATCAAATCCCAACAGTTCTTTCTGACATTATTAAGTTAATGTTCTGAATAAAAAAATAACAGCTAGCAAACACAGAGCTATTAACTCATGAAGAGCTGATACTTTATATACATGTAAAATCTCCATGTATCTCGAGAATATTCACAGTTTCCCTGCCAAGATATTTATTATATACAGTGTATGCAATAGCCTAAAGACATAAGGAATATTATTAAACATAAAAGAAAAAAAGATGATAAAAAAAAATAAGTCTGGCGAGTGACTTAAAATTCATATATCACATCGTAAAGGTAAGAAATTCTTTGAGGGCTAAGAATTATCACTAAGCTTACTTTGTAAACATAAGCCCTGGCATTTTTTAAATAAAAACTGAACAAATCTATTTACAGTGATTATACATGTAGGCTAACAAGACATTCCATGCTGCCAGCTGATGGATCGAGAACAATACAGCTTCTGTTCGCTCCATGAATAGCCAACTAGTGTAATATTAGAGAATGCCACCCAACATTTCCGCACACCTTAAAAGACCACCTATATGTTCATCGATTCCACTATGGTTGATTATATCTACACATGTGTTATTTACACGTCACAAGGCAAAATTATATCTTGAATACAGTTTGAAAACATTCAATCGAAAAAAAAAAGAACTACATAAATATCCAAACCAACACAATGTAAAATGTCTAATTCAATTTATTAACGTTCGTAATATGGTTTAAAGTCAATGAGGAAGTGGCTACAAAAAACAGCTGCCAGAGTATAATTTCCTCTTTCATTTTCACGCCATTATTGCACGAACTTTAATGCTTGCCTAAGTATCAAATTTACATGTGGAACTTTTAAATCATGATCTGTTTCATGACCACGGATGTCATAGTAGCTATAAATGGTCACCAACATTTGAATCGATGGCTTAATCATTCAATGTGAAAATGCTTCATTTCAAACAAAATCCCATGCACATGTACTTGAATTCTGTTGCTTGAAACTGTGAAACAAGATCAATTTTTATCATTTTAGTTGATATATTTCCATACAAATATATTGATTGTGAAAGTTTTTTCTATCTCAATCACGTGGATCAATTACAATACGTAAATATGTATTAAATTTTATCCAAAATTACGACTAAAAAGACAGATGAAAACTGATGATATTGAACACCAGAATGGGTAACACTGGTAGATACACTGGTGTCAAAATCACAAAAGAAACGAAAAATAAGTCACTTGAAGCTCCTTAACCATTATCACTAGTCTATCACTGTGTCTGTACATTAGCTTGAGGCCTGAACAAAGGACACTGTTGGAAATCAAACGTCTGTTTAAAGATGCTATTCACATGCTTTTGTCCATGGAGATGGAATCAGCCATTATACAGCAATGATAATTGATTGTTTATTGATCCAACAGTCCCATTTCTGCTAGACTAACTTACAGCTGCTTTTCTCACACAACTTCTACTTGTCAAGCAGCCTTCAAAGATATGATTCCATCTTGGGCTTTTATGTCTAAACATCATTCTGCTACATGTACAAACATAACTGGTTATTGGTCACCCAGGACTGTGTGTTGGATTATGAGAATCCAGATATAAAATATTGAGCATCGCCCTCACAATTGGCCACAGCAATAGGCAACAATAAATTCAAATTTCCACTGTAACAAAAAAAAAGGCAGTCGATAATCTGTACTTTTCTCTTTTTCTTTACTGCAGTAGAAAATCGCATTGTTATGCGATGACAATCTTAATTGTGAGGGTCGATACAGATACCAATAGGACCATTGCCAATAACTTAATAGTGCAGTTTAGTAATAGTCATGAAATATTTTCTCAGGCCTTGCTCTAGAGTCGAAAGTGCACAGCAGTTTATGTTGTTGACTTGAACAACTTTCTCGAGAGAGTGACATAAATCCAATTTGACTTATTTTATAGAACAAAGCAAAATGAACACTTCACAAATTAAAAACATATATTTCAGTAATGGCAATACAGCTTTTATCTTTTCAAAAGCAGACCATGATTAAACTTGGAAGCACCAGTTGGACTGAAACTGCATCAAAGTTAAAGGAAAATGAGACTACCAACAGACGTTTCAGAGTAGACGGCAATTCATTTAATAGCCTGGAAGTTTGCAGCTTGTCAAAAAATCACTGATGTTATTGACAAGTTATGTAAAGACAATCCTCTGACACAGGTCTCCTGAACACACATTTGGACTCTTTCCTTAAGACATCTTTGCATGTATGCATTTTGGATAATGAGAACCAAAAGACCATATTTACTGATTGTTTTTTGTCATGTGCCACACAGAAAATTCCCAGACCCTGGGAAATTTATATATCTTTTATGACAGCAGTATAAACCCCAATATATGTAAGGCCTTAGCAGCTTTTATATATATATATATATATATATATATATATAGATTTGTCCTGTAGTTTGATTATTCTTTTCATTTTTCCCTAAGGGGTTGGGTATCTAAAGGGGTGGGAATCATCTTAATAAAGGGAGGGAAATTATTTTTGTATATCAACCATTTTGTGATTGTCTGCCCTTGATCACTTTAATAAGTACATGTACTATTCTGTACCATGTTTTTGTCAGGTGTTGATAGGCCTCCATGTACTTTAGGATTTATCATGTTGATAGTCATATACACAGTCCCTGATAGGTAATTTATCTGTTTAATAATACGCACATTTCCGCTTACATCCTGTAACCCTGTAGATAAAGTGAAAAAGAAAGGAAAGTGACCATAAGAAAAAAATCAATAACTGCCAGTTAACCAAGCAAGGCTAGTTTCCCTAGTTCTTAGCACAGGTATTGTAGAAAACAAAATTGTAACACTTGTAACTTATTATTGCCAGTCCAAGTGCTTCTATGAGAAAACAAATATACGGCGGAATCTGCGATTGCCGATTCAAACTTATAATCTTGTTTTGCATCAGAGTTACAAAGTAAAGTACATGATCTACTTGAATGAAAAATGGCAGAATATATAAGAAAGGCTTCAAGGTCTTACTGTACAGCGGTGTTAAATGTGCATTTAGATTGTACCAATCCCCTTCCTTGTTTTTGTCATTTTTGTTTATAAATTACTTTGCTAACAAGATTCGGGTCAGCAAATGTAGCAGATTAATTTGTGAGCCATTATTGGGTTGTATGGACTTATTTAATATTGTGTATGATCCTCAGGGTTAGGGCTTTGGGCATTTTATTGTTATTAAACTATAAAAACGATACCAGAAGAGATACCAAACATAGACATACCTAGATTAGCCCCACATATTTAGTCTCCAGTTTTTTGTTGTTTTTTGGCAAGTGAAAGGATTATTTGCAACAATAAGTCAATACAGCTGCATGCGATATCCGCATTAAAAATATACCAAATCATCAAATGTCTACAATCAACAATAAAGCCTAATTCAGGCCTTATTTACTTCAAATAGGTGATGACATTCTCGTTATACAGGACGTATGGAGCACTAAACAGAGCTTATCTGTAGACATTGTTTCATAAACTGTTTCGCTAATATCTTTTTGATTTCTTCTTTCATTTAGCTTTGAAATTCGACCTGAATTGATTTTTAGCGGGATTTGACCACTTTCTCAGTAAAAAGTTTTAAATATTTAGAAGATAATGCAGTTAGTAGTGCGAAGACTGTACAGCAAAGCTGAGGGGATTCAGACTACAGACTTTTCAGATTCAATGTACATCTTGCAGGTCCAATCTTGTGTACATGTTGAGCTTTCATTTTCAAAGCTGACAACTCAAAGCGGCATTATTTTGTGCCTGACTTTAGTTGCAGGAACCGATGTCATGACAAATATGGTACAATAACATTAGAACTGGTACATGGTAACTGTTGTTCAGTGTTCTCTTATTTCTAAGGGCTAACCATGGGTTTCTGACATTTTTTTTACAAATTACCCTGCGTGAATGGTGATCCTTCACAAGACATTTTTTTCTGTGTAACCTCCATGTAACCAAATCATCGTTTGTGTGAAAAATAATGCTTGCTAATTACTATCTCCAATGCCTACATGTAGGTCGATATTCAACTTCTTCAACGAAGAGTGCATATTACTAGGAAGGCTATTTGTTGTGTTTAACCTGGTCATAATATTCTTGATAAGATAATAGTTCGTTATATATCAGCTTACTTATATTATACTTCCTGTAATATGCTAAATAAAATGTCCACTTTTGGAAAAGCTTTCTGGGAAAAGTAACCATTTTTATTATGGAGCAGAGAGGAGCGGGACTCACAAAAAACCCTGACGAGCTCTGTTAACTTTCTTATCCACACTTTCCCTAAAATACAAGATCTCTTTGAGCGGTTGGTCTGTAGAAAAGTGGAGACGCAGTAGAAAACTTCAATAACTCTCCATAAAAATATCCTAAAAATAAATCTCACTAATCCTGCATTCTGCAACCATCATGACACCAGTAATCAATCCATTGGCTTTGAATAAATTTAGTGATGGCAAACACATTAAATGGAAGCTTCATACATGAAATTCCATAGGACAGGGAAAAATAAAACCTTGGTGTTGTTGTTGCTCTGCACAACGTGTGTGAATCAGTAAATGTGGGTAAGTCTTAAGCCGTTTAACTTATATATCTAAAGCTGAAATAAATAATACTGCTTCTAAGTATCATATATAAGGGCAACAATAACATTAAAAAGGCAACAAAAGGCGTATTTGCACAAAACTTTAACGGATCAATATCGGTTTAGATAATCCAAATTTCATATTCACCTTCCTAAAATGAGACAAAGACCACCGGTCAGTGCAGCTTCAAATTTGTAAACTGCTTTCCAAACCGCAAACAAATTACGGAACTCCTTCTGTGTGGTTTCAGAAAGTATAAATTCCCAGTAAGGAACGAAAAACAACTATGGAAAAATGCCCAATAACAATTTGTTTGCAAAAATAAACGCCAAATACAACACTTGGTGGACAGCAACTCAAACCACACTGCAGTTGCAGCGCAATCAAAGCAAATCTCGCGAAATCTCGCTGCAAATGTGTATTTCATTCCAATATAGAATTTGCCTTTTCGCTAACTAACTATATTTTACCTCGAAAACAAATGAAAATATTCTCTAATCAATTGCTGGAAGGCCCTTTATCGAAAATATTTTTAATAATATCTGGACAAAAATGTCAGATTTCAATAACAACAACAACAACAATGATGGAAGACGCCAATTCTGTAAAGTCCTTAGAGCATCCTACATTAAAGGTGACAACCAGCATTCATTCTGAAGTTTCACGGTTTTATGTTCTTTACACAAAATTTTTTTTTTTCAGTGAGTTCATCTCTTCCAAATTAGTTTGGCAGCTCTTTAAGTTTAACACTAACAGTTTGACAGTGTGGTGTGGCAGGAGAGAGTTGTCAGTGTCACTGTCAGTCACTTTGTGAGTTTGTCAACGAAAGTTTACCTTCATTAGTTTGTGTTCAAGCGAGACTGTGAGTGTGAAACAAGGGAAAGGAAAGAATGTTAACAGATTCACACCATGCCTCTTTGTTTTGTTTTTTAATAATTTTGGTAAATAAAGTCACCCTGACATATAATATATACTACTACACATCCATGGGTATCTGGATCAGTTATCATCAACTGATGTTATGCCTATGGCTTTATGCTGTTTTTATGCTGCAAGATTTTACACCAGTACGGGTATCCGATCAGTTGTCATACACTTTTGCTGTTTTTAATGCTAAAATTTACATCACTGTTTGCATTGACAAGAAATTTCACAGAATTGAAGCTGGGCTCAGCTGACTTTTTTTAAAACAGTTTAATTTCTCCTAAGAGTAGACTCTGAAATAAAGTTTCTGGACATTCACCTGCTCGTCTGCATGTTTTTGTAGAGTGACTGGAACCAGTCATCATTTTTCGTGTTAGAAAATAAGCTCTACTTAAACTTACATATGCATTTTGTTAGACCCTCCCTCAAGAAACCTCTGTCAGTTACATGTACATTGGCTGTGGAATGATCTATCTGTAGATACCATACCAGGGATTCATACACGTCCAATTTACTTACCGATATTCGGTTCGTAAAATTGAGTTTAAAACTGAATTTGGTGTTGAAAAACTCAATATTTTCAGTTTAAAATTTACTTTTGAAAACTAAAATTTCCAAACTCAATTTGGGCGTGAAAAACTGAATATTGTTTGATTGATATCCACTGTTTAATGATGAAAAAATCTAAGGTCAAGGGAAAAGTTTATTTCGAAACCGCCGTCAAACGACCATGGCCGTCATTCTCTTGTTGTTGTTGTTTCGTTTTCAGTGTCTCCACAACATGGCTTATTTTGCACTTTGGAAGTCTTTTTAATTACCTAAACATTTCTAAAATAAGCTGATTTTGTTGAACTGAGGAGTTTTGGGGTGTATTACCCACAATAATCGTTATAATTCGCGACTTGTTATATTTATTCAGCTGCTTTTGGTCGTATAGAAAATAAAAGGGGAGACAACTAGTGTCGATAATAAGTTAGTTACCTCCCCTGAATCATAGTTCTCAAATAGTTCAATTCATTTAAATCATTGTGTATTTTTTTGATTGTTGCACATGAAGAAGAGATTAGGGATAACTTTGATCTAGGTTTGACATTACATATATATTATAATCATTAGTTTTTTGTCAAACCTGATTTTTTTCTTGGAATTCATACATTCATGAAAAAAAGAAATATTAAATTGGAACTGGTTTGTAACATAGATTTTAACTCAATTTTAACCCTAAAATGGTCGGTAAATTAAAAAAAAACTGAATTTCGCCTTCTAAAAAACTGAATTTTTCAATTTTGGTTCGTAAATTTTGGACTTCTATGAATCCCTGCATACCAAGGGGCATCTGTGTTTGTAAAGTAAAACACAACAGTTAGTGAATGACATCCCAACAAAAGCTGTTGTCACCAGACAGATCTTAAAATTAAAACTTAACGTTTGCCACTCACCACCATTATCCCGCTCAGCATAGTGATGATGATTTTATAGTTTTAGAATCTTCTGATGAGAGCGGACACTGAGCTCTCACTCACGAAACAATTTTTTTCAGACTATATTGCTAAGGGTAGATAGTTTGTCTTGAACCATGTAAGAAATCCCTGGTTGCATAATACAACATTCATATTGGACTATGTAATATTCTGTTTTAATCTATATATCTTGTTTCCCTTCTGCTCCTTAACTGAACCCAATCTTTACAATACGTTCACCATTTACCTTATGGGTAGATGGTGTGTTCTTAACCATTTATGACTTCTTTGGTTGCATTATTGCCTAACACGACATCTAAATTAGATTTTGTAATATTCTCTTTTAGTCCATATACGGATTTGATCGAAATTTCAGGATCAACAGTTGATATAATAGGCAACAGCTGTACTATTATTTCATCGAAAACAATTGTCAATCACACCAATTTACGTAGTGAGTTTTACTGCAATATTCTCATACGAGGTTCATTTGCATGGTCTGTCTGATGAAGGACACAACTTTTAAGAACTGCATAATGTACAAATGATATCATGTGTTTGATCATATTTTGTGTTGCTACTTTTAGGTTCCGTATGAGGTGCTTAATAAAAAGTTTCGCTCAGCTCAAAAGCACATTGATCGTGAAATAGCACATGTGCAGTCAGCGGCTAATGATTTGGAGAAGTATATTCAAGGTCGTAATGTGACAGTAGGAGATGTTACTACTGCCTTGGACTCTGTTGTGGAAAAGCTTAGTATTCTGAAGCGAAAGGTTTGCGATTCTCACTCTATTTGTTTCTGTTTATCCGTCATTTTAAAATGTAAGTTTTATGTAAGAACAAGTTTTGGTGAAACATTACATATGTTTCCATTTTGTCATCTATTGTATATGCATCTCTTGCATTAGTGCAAATGTTTGTTCAGCTGATAAACTTTAAGGTGATAAAAACAATTACACAGCTATTTATTATTGTTTCTGCTTTGCGGTCCATATGAAATGCATTTCATGTGTACGTATAAACTTTTGTGAAATAATTACCCAACCATATATTCCTTAAAATCAGTTTTTGTGTTCTTATATATTTTGCAGGCTGATGAGAGTATACAAGATGAACTGGACGCTGCCAGAACCTGTAAACGTCGTGTTGAACATCTTAAGGTAGCTGACGTTGCACATGGGGGCGCAGCGAGCGTTTGGAAGAAGAAGCGATTGGATCGAATGCTGGTGGAATATTTCCTGCGGGCAGGATACTACAATACAGCGTTAAAGTTGGCACAGCATTCCGAATTAGTGGTATGTTAAACAAATTCAAGTGTCATTTCGTTTGATGCTGAACTCAATATTACTTTCTCACTACACCCCCTGTATTTGCACTCTCAGACCTCACAAAAAAACTGTCAACTGACATTACAAAGGAATTTTGTCAAAAGACATTATGATGTTAAGATGAAGCTTCCAACAGCAGCCATACATCGAACGTTGACGTCATTTGTTAGGCTTCGTCCCATATTTTTTCCATTTTAACTGTGGGCAGTCACAAGAATAATTGTGCTTTATGGAAAACTAGACAAGTAAAACATATATATTTATGACACCAAAACACATGGGCACAGGGAAAGTCTTCTTGACTAAAATAACCAAGGAGATAAGTTTCTAATTATGTCAAAAAGAGGTCATGTCATTTGGACACCCAATCATAAGTTGTATCAAATCCTGTATCGAATTTTAGCTTTAGTCCATTATCATCATGTGTAGTGACTTCTGATCAATTTGTACCTTTTTATTTGTAACTTTCTTGAGCCATATTAATACTATTTACATCCTGCCTCTCTGTTTCAGGACCTGACTAATATTGATCTGTTTTTAACATGTAAAGAAGTAGAAGAGTCACTTCTAAGGCATGAGACAGCAGCATGTTTAAACTGGTGTCATGATAACAAATCCAAACTTAGAAAAATGAAGGTAATTAGCAAGATAAAGAATCTAAAAGTGGCACGAGCTGCCATTTGACTTACAGTTACTTATGATGGAGTTGCTAAATAACCTGGCTCTATGTCTAATGAAACCGCAATCCTTAGTTGTAGTCTTGTTAAAAGTATACAATTGTTTCAGTGGAGTCAGATTCAAACATGCATTGATGTGCGTTTAACATCTCACCTACCAGTATATACCTAAATGTACATGTAACTATTGCTTTTCAATCAGGGCAATGGTTTACCCTAGTGCTCTTAAGTAAGAGTCGCCGTATGTGGAAGAGTTGCCAGGTACTCGCTGAATGTCAAGGTTTTCCTCCGCGCAATGTGTCTGGTTTCCTCTCCCACTAAACCTGGCATCGGCGCCCTATAAGTGAATCTGTGGTATTAAATTTGTGATTTCATTGTTTTTCAGAGTACACTGGAGTTTAATTTGAGACAACAGGAATACATTGAATTAATCAGAAATAACAAGAGATTAGAGGCTGTCCGGTACTGTTTTCTTTATTTTTAAAATAACTATAAGACTTTTCATTTGTTTTTCTTTATGATTGTTAGAAAAGAAATCTCATCCAGTTCATTAAAATGTAGTTTGTCATGAGAGAAGCTATAAGGGAACTCCTTAGATGCGTAACTATCAATTAAATCATTTATCAGAAGGTTTAACTTGAAAAAGCTAATAAAAGCCATTGAATTTCAGGAGATCGCAATTTGAGTTTAGATAATTATACATTATAAACATATATTGTACTATTTCATTGTCTCCTTATATTATGTTATTCGAAAGAATATTGCTGTGGCTGAGTGATTGATTTGATTGATTGATGTTTTACGTCACAAGTATTTCACTTATATGGTGGCATTGCCAGATTAATGGGGAAAGAAACCCTTGATCTTCGGCGAGTACCTGGCAACACTGCCTTATACGGTAATCAAGTGAAAAATCCACTCAGAAAATTGTCATTTTTTTTTGGTCTGAGTGTGATTTGAACCCACGCCGCATGGATGGAAGGCCTGTCGGGGACTGTGGCTGAGTGAGTTTAAGGCATAGACATGACATTCACATTGACCTTCCATCGATAGTTCACTGGATTGAATCCCACTCAAAAAATAAAAATAAAAAAGATATGCATAGGTTATTGTTCAAAAGGAAATGGCTTCCAGGTACCTTTTCTCCGCACGAAACACCCAGTCCCTCTCCTCTCTCCAACACTTAACCAGGCAACATAGAATGTAGAGTATCAACCAATCAATCATCTTATTTTACAATTGTAGACACGCTCGTAAGTATTTCACAACTGCAGAAGATAACCAGGTGAAGGACATACAGAAGGTGATGGGTTTGTTAGCCTTTCCAACAGACACAGAAATTACACCATATAAGGTGAGAAAATAGGTGTGATAAATCGCAACTCAAAGGAAACAGTCTGGAGTCTGTTTCACAAGGCGTTACACTACGACACTTTGGGAAACAGGCTCCAGGCCTGTATGGAAGCTTTATAACTGTTTGGGTGATTTGATGGATTGATGTTTTACCTCGCACTCAAGATTAATTCATTTTATAGCGATGTGGCCATGTTTTGTAGGGGGAGAAAACCATGCTTTTTGCCCAGAGGAAACCCTGACCTTCAGCGAGTACCTGGCAACTCTTCCACAAACGGCGATGAAGTGGAAAATCCAATCAGAAGTTTTTCTATTTTTATATGGTCTGAGTGGGATTCGAAAGCGGACCACATCTATGGAAGGCCTCTGTCGGACTTAGAGACTATCACTCTAACCTGCTGAGCCATCAAGGCCCACTCAGTAATTGGAATCATGCTCAGAATAAATAACAAAATTGGTTTTCACTTGGTCGACATCTGGAATGTTACTGAGAAGGTTTGCTATGGGCACAATGCTCAATCTGATATGCTTCAACTTGTGTTATTTCTTGCAGCATTTGTTAGACGGAGATAGATGGCAGGATTTAGTAGAACAGTTCCGGGCAGATAATTACAAACTTCACCAGTTAAACAGTATGTCTATTCTGACTGTCACTCTTCAAGCAGGACTCTCAGCTCTCAAGACTCCGTATCCTTTTGATGAAAACCATCTTACATTTGTTCTTGTCTTTGTGTTTTATACAATCTAATGTGTAGATACAGTACCTATGCAGTCTGAAGTGTGGGGTGTTTTAAGCCTAGCGCAGACGAGAGCTACAAGGCACGCGTGGCCAAGGGAGCAGCTACAAATTTCAGCGCAGACGATGAGCTCTCGGCTGAGGCCAGTTCCTTGTCACCCAAGTTCACTGACCTGCACGAGTGTCACTATCCGTGTTACGTAATATTCTAAGTGGTCACATGATTGAATAATTACGCGCGATTGGACTATCCCTACTCTCAGCTCAGCCGGCAGCTTACGTTGTGCGCACACGGTGAGATTCTTACCACGAGAGGCAGAAAATATCAAACATGCTAAATACTTTCCTCACCGCCTCGAGAGGCGAAAATCTCATCAAAATTTACGCGCACACGGGGGAAACAGCTAAGCTCTCAGCCACGCGTAGCCGGCAGCTCAGCCGGCGCCTCTCGTGTGCGCTAGGCTTAATCAGTCGTAAAATGTAGAGTTCACTTGGCCCTTGCAAACAGCAAATTTGAAGCCTCTCTTTGCTAGGACATTTTAAGGAAAAAAACATAATCTGCTTCTGTTTGTTGGAAATTGAGGCACCAGTTTGATTCTGCTTGGAAACCAGTCTTGTCGATAACAAAAAAAATTATTTTGATATGTAGAAGGTTGTGGTTTCCTCCTGAGCCTGGTTTTCTCTCCCAATAATCTTAGCAACAAATGCCATTTTAGGGAACTTCATTGTAGTCTTGACCGAGCGTAAAACACCAAACAACAACAACATGTCTTTCTATAAGGTTTGACACTGTTTTATGCCTGTTCAATAAGACTTTATGATATGGACCCTGTCTTAAGACAACTGATGCAAAGACGTGCACAGGCCTACAACACAGACCATTTGCAACTAGGGTGTCCACTTGTTGAATTGAATTGAACATATTTTATTGCAGAAGACCAATGGGATTGGGAACAAGTTCTAGAACTTACTAGGTCCCTCTCCCTACAAAGTTCTGCATGTTGAGTAATACGGTTTAACATAAAGAATACATAAAGATACAAATGGTTTAAACAAAGTAAAATTGGCAATGTAAATTTTGCGGAATAGTTTTAACGTAGATTCCCTCAGCTTTGTAAGTTTGGGGCCTGATGTTATATTTATCCTTAACCTTGTTTTGTCATTGCTACAAAGAGAAACCTGATCATAGAAACCCTGGCTGTCCTGTATGTACAAGAAACCTGAATGAATTAGCACAGCCACTTCCCTACGCACATTGTTCCAACTCCAGACTGATTTGTTCTATCAGTGGTCTTCCTTTAAATGAACATAATCCTCCACTTATGCTTCCAAATGGCCATGTCTATGGACTCAGCGTAAGTTATTCTCTTTTTTGCTTATTGAACATACAGTCTTCGTAAACTTTTTTTTTTCTATGGCGGCAGATTGTGGGTATTCAATGTAAATTTTGAGAATTTTTCTGATTGATTGATTGTTTGGTGTTATATGCCGCGCTCAAGATTATTTCATTTATATGCCCCCCCCCCCCCCCACTTCCCCCAAACAAATGAAATAAATAAAATAATAATAATAATTCCTTGTTTTGAAATAATTTTGTAACTTTTTACTTTTGCAGGCTTTAGCCTCTATGGCTGCTGAGAATGAGGGTCGCGTCGTCTGTCCTCGTACAAAGTCTATCTATAACCTGGCTGAAGCTGACAAGGTGTTTGTCATGTGATTACAACAACAACAACAACTGTGATCCAATCCCAATAAGCCTGCTGTCTCTCTCTTATCACAGTCTCCCTCTCCCCACTTTTAATGTAGATTTTACATAATTATACAACTATCCGTCTCTCCAGTAACTATAATTCCCTGATATATCCAACATGTCCAACACTAGGTCCTGTTTTTAATCGAGGCTATTCAGCAATGGTATACATATAATATACTGAATTTGTAACTGCGGTTTTGCTTATGGCTGTGGTTTCTATATGTATAATCATGTTGTATTGATAATGTCCCACTTATGCCAAAGAGAGGCACAAATAGTATGTGCTATTTCTGAAATTTAGGTTGTTTACATAGATATTAAACATGCCATATGGTGATTTACAATAAAACGCATTCTTGACAAAATACTGTGATGTTAGAATGGTGAATGGATTGTGTAGATCTTGTCAAGCTTGGGCTTATAGTGATAAATAGTCTAATTATAAAATCAATTGAAACTTTCAATCATTACAGTTTTTTTGTTGCTTTTTTTGTTTAAACTGAAGTAGGTTTTATGTACATGCAAATGAATGTGTCCCTGCCATGGTCAGACATCAAAAAGGCATTTCCATATGTCAATCCCTGTAAGAAGGTGTTCTAATTTATATTGTTTCGTTTCTCAACTTTCAAAATTCTGTTCGATTTCCTCCCACAATAAAACTGGCAACGCCGCCATATAAGTGAAATAATCTTGAGCGCGGCATAAAACACCAAACAATCAATCTGTTCGATTTCGATAACATTGTAATTTGTGTATTACAGATGGTTGACTACCCCCTGGTAAAATAAAGTATCTTTGTATTTGAATACAATGTCTTCGTAAGGAAATGTGAAACTTTAGAACTGTTTTATCGTGGGTGTGTTTCAAAACCAAGATAGGCAGGGTGTTGGCTACTTATCCCAGGTTATAGTTTTGACAACAGGGTAGAGTTTGATAACTATGGGATCTTAACTTTAGTCTAGATGATTGTTGTATATATGCTCCTTTGTGAAATTCAACCCAGGACCCAGTTTTGAGAGAGCGGCTTTCATTTCAAGTGATACTGACTACCATAATAGGCCATGAATATTGTCCTGTTGAAGAAAGAATGTTGCTAACTGTATAATATACTTATATTACCGACCTATCACAAATAAAATGTTTTCCTAAAACAAATCCAATCTAGTTTTGATCGAGTGCATTACAGGATTAATGAACAAATTTTTTGCAATAATTCCCGATTTGCATTAAGTGTGTTGTAGAACAGACAAGTCTGCTAAAAAGTCACTGCTACATTTGCCTCTTTTCAATGCTTATGAAAGTTAATTAATTGAGTGAAATATAACGTCAAACACAACCTCTGCTGTGTTCGTGCCCTCACAGCAGTGACGTAATACATGATCTCTGCTGTGTCTTTGTGGCATTTTGTACACATCAAAGGTTGTGTATGACGTAAATTTTGACAAGTTTTTTTTCATGTAGTTCCAAAAAATACGGGAAATATAGATATTTTTGGACTACCAGGGAACTAAAGAGATGTTGCTTTGTTTCAACTTTCCTTCTTTCAACCAGATTTAAGCCCTGTTCATAAATCCTTTAAATACAAACTGTGCCTGTAGCCTGTATTTTAGAGCAATCCCATTGTATATAGAAGGTATGTAGTTGATATAGTGAACTAAGTTGTACATCTACTGTATTTTAAGAGCCAATGTGCCCTGTATATAGGCTGTATATATTGTCTGTATAAAGGTTACTCTTATTGTTGTCATAATATTTGACTGAAAATGTCCCAAGACATAAAAAATGGTCATAAATAGGTCAACATGTGTCCACTCGTACATGAAGACACTTGCTTTTTATGTGTGGTTTGTACTTCTGGCGGGGTGCGACTTCAAACCCCACTCAGTGCAAAGAAAATTTGAGTGGGGGTCGATTCACTTGAATGGAGAGGTTCAAGTTGCCATGTTGGCCATCATGCCAAAGGGAGGGAACCCTGGTTTCTCATCCCACTTAGCCTACGCCTGCAGTGTAGGTGAAATAATCTTGAGATCAATCAATCAGTTTGGAGTTATGGAGATACTCGTCATGGCTAAGCTCAAGTTGGCACTGAAATGTGTCATGTTAAGTAGTTTCTTTATTTTAAGTTCTAAACATTTTTCTTTTGTCTTTGTTATTTTTCACGTTAACTTATTGGGAGTACCTGGGGAGAAGCAGGTATGTTGAACAGAATTCAATGTTGAAATCTGGGTCACACATTCTCCGCCACTTTCACGTTTTCAAAGACCCAAATTTATGAGAAGAATTTGAGCCGTTTTTTTTTCTCCGGAAAAAGTCATTCCATTAATCATGTAAATGTTGTTTTCCAGCTTTTTTAGAAAAATCTTGAAACCCAAAAGTTCTACTTTTCTTTTAAGTTTAAGATGAAAACAATACAATTTTATGAACTTGTCACCAGGTACTCGCCAAAAGTCGGAGGTTTCCTCCCCCACTAAACCTGTCAACGCCGCCATATAAGTGAAATAATCTTGGTAGCGTCGTAAAACATCAACCAACCAACCATCCTAAACTTGCCCAATCTGGGAACAATATGAACTTTCTCTACGTAATTGCAACATGTTGGAACCATTTTATCAAATGTTGATGACTTAGTTTCAACTGAATAATATGTTTTTGTGATAGATCGAAATAATGTTGAAAGGTTAGTTTAATCTTCTCTCTCAATACCTTAAAGAGGCATGAGCTGCCAGAATTCACACTTTTTTCATAATTTCTGATCGTCGCGACAGTACGAGGCTTTGAAGGCCCTCGAAAAACTAAATGATTGGCGGTGGAATGAGGAAAATCCATACACCATGTGGCCTATACGGACCGAAAACGTGTTAGAAAAGTAAACAGAATTTAAATAACCGGGACGACCATTCATTCATTCTAAGCCAAAGTTAATTCAAAAACAATACTTTATCGTACATTTTCGAGACTAGAAGCATTGAAAAGCTTCTGAATTATACGTCTTGAGAAAAATAGTCAATACTTTCAACATTCTGTTTTAACGTCAAAATATCAACATTTTGGCAGCTCATGCCCCTTTAAGAGTGTGTAAAGAAAATGACAGGGACAACACAATATTCCTTCAATCCATTTCAAAATGCATATAACTGTAATGTTTATCTTAAGTTATAAATGTTCGCATTTTAAGGCAATATTAATTGTTACTAGTATGGTCCTTTGACAGCCATGTCTTTTTATAAAACCCAAGTAGATTTCAGGTCTGGTTTGTTTCAGCAGTGTGAATTAAACTTTGCCTTTTGGTGAGACAGTTGATCTTTTCTAAAAAGAAGTTCATGTAATTGATGGATTAAACTTAATTTAAAAACATCACGGTCTATTGAAGAACTTTTAATTGGTATGCTTTGTATCTCTTTTAATAGATATCATTTTCATGTAAAATAATGCAAATAAAATTATGAAAGCGAACACTTTTTTCTTGACAGTGTATTCTATTTGGTACTTATCGACTTATATAAGCACAGCATGCAAGAATTTTAAGGGTTGTCTCAGTGACTCAGTTGGCCATAGTTCGACACAGGCCTCCATTCGATGCAACGCTGGATCAAATCCCACCTCCGACCAAATAAAAATTTCTGAGTAGATTTGTCTCTAGATTGGCAACTCTTCCACATACAGCAAAGGTCAGTGGCTTCATCCTGGCAAAGAGCCCGGTTTCCTCACCCACTAAACCTTGAAACACCACCATATAAGTGAAATAATCTTGAGGTCGGTGTAAAACATCAATCAATCAGCAAGAATTCACATAAAATACCTCACTTGTGTGTCTTACTTTGAAAATGACTTTGTCCCCAACGAGGAGGTGTTGTATCTGTTGATGAGCGAAGAAAAAAAAATTGCTTCTGTTACTTAATGTTCTAAGATGATTGCTGCATCAATGTCCTTAATTCTATCGAGTTAATATCCATTCTGTTGCTGTTTTCTTGGCTGGTAACTTGGATGTGCTTTGAATAAAGCATTAAGAGCAAGGGAAAGGTTGATACTGTTTTTCTTATTAATTCTTATCTCTACTTTCACAGGACAGTCAGTCCAGTCAGTATAGCTTTAAATTTCCATAAATGTTGGTAGTTGCTATGCATGCACTTTCTGTGTTATCAATGCCTGGCAAACAAAGTTAGTTGGGGTTGGTGGGTATACTGGAATCGCTAGACACAATCTTACACATGTTGCCCATGGTTGGTAGTTGGACCATTTGTGCATTTGAAATTTTTCACACGATTATTTCCAGAGTTATTTGTGAAGCAAAATTTACAAATAGGCTTTTCCCGACTACTACTTCTGTAGTTTTGATGCTTCATCAATAAGATTTATGTTATTGCCATTTAATAACTTTTGAGAGAGAAATAACAAGATAGGTTATGTGTGTGGGGGGTACTTGCTCAGAAAAAAATTAAGCAATGGGTCTGACATTGGTGTATCGATTCAAACAATGTTGTTCCCAAATTCGCCTTTCTGTGGTTTTATTATAATAGAAATTATTTTTAAATATTATTCTATGGAACCAACAGATTGGTCTGTGGCAGTTATAGATACAGAACTCGTAAGCTGTTTAGGTTAAGCTTCACAGTCTTTCTGTCAAATTGCGAGAAGTATTGTGTACAATGATACAAATAATTGCCATATATGGGTGATTGGTGAATGTTTTAAGCTGCATTCCAAGATTATTTCAGTTCCATGCAAATTTAGCGGGTGAGATGAAAGTAGACTCTTTGCCCTGAGAAAGCCCTTGATTGATTGATTGTTTGGTGTTTTACGCCGCGCTCAAGATTATTTCACTTACTAGTATATGGCGGTGTTGCCAGTTTTATTGTTGGAGGAAACCGGGCTCTGTGCCCGGAGGAAACCCGCAACCTTGCGCAGGCAAATGGCAACCATCCCACATAGGTCTTTCGAGTGAAAAACCCAGTCAGAAAATGTTTGGACTGAGTGGGATTCGAACCCGCGACCCATTGGTGGAAGGCTGTTTGGATTGAGCGTCCAATGCTCTACCTACTGCGCCACGGAGGCCCCCGAGAAAGCGCTTGACCTTCGGTGAGTACCTGGCAATTCTTTCGTATATTGTAGTGGGAGAGTGAAAAGCCTACTCAGAACAAAAAATTCTTCGGACTGAGTTGTTTCGAATCTGTGACCCATGGACAGAAGGAATTTGTCTGACTGAGAGGCTATCTCTCTGCAGACTGAACCACCCATGCCAAGTTAGAATATGGCCTATTTCTCGGCTAGATATTGCCTATTTCATTCCAATATTCTTACTGGACCAAGTGGGATTGGTCCAGCTTATCAATATATCCAGAAGATTTTCCCTGTGCCCGTGTGTTTTAGTGATTATAAATATATCCACACATAATACATGGGGTGGAATTACATAAAAACAAAACAAACGTCAATCTTTTTAAACAACATTTTTGTTTTATTTGGGTTTTTTTTCTCTCTGAAATAAATGGGTAAGAGGAATCCTCATTGTTATATAATCAATTTTCAATATTTTGACTTGCAAAATCACCGATTTTTTAAAATCACAAATATATAACAATACATTTGAGTGCATTTATCAACACTATTCACAAATATGTACAAAAGCATACAACAGCACCTTAGATATGTTTCTTCAATATATACATATATTTGTTGAGGGACTAATTTGTGTCACACATGATTAAATAATTAGAAAATATAACATCAAATAATATAATTAAAATAATAACAGACTAAAAAAAAATTCAAATTGAGATGTATACATGTACTTTAATATTTGTTTTTTTTACTTTACTTTTCGACCTAATGTGATTTAAGTTTTAGACACATTTACTAGTGTATTCTCATATTTTGACATTTTTCATCAGTTTTAATACAACTTGCTTTTCATCATTTTCAGACAAATGTTACACTAGTTTTAGAGGTCAGCTAATGTTACGTCAGTTTCAGACTGATTGTCTAATGTTATATTAGTTCGTGCAAATTTGTCGATGATTAATTGGGGTTTAATGCCACATTCAGCAGCCAAAGTCATATTGTGACAAAAGTACCAAATAAACAAAAGGTCGAACAGACCCCCCCCCCCCCCCCCTCCCCCACCCTCACACTTTCAATTAATAATGAACCAAAATACTCCAGTCTGTTTATAAGTAGGTCTACTCCCTTTGTGTAAGTTTTTGGCTTGAAGTAAATTCAGTCCCAAAATGCTTCTTTGGTGTCAAGAGATCAGATATTAAGAATTGCAATATTTTCATATCCAAATTATCTGTTCACAAGGTGGTAAATGGTGTCTACTGATTCAATCTTTTAAACAGCCATTCAAAATTAACTTTTGAATATCATAAATGAATCGAACTGCATCTACAGGCATTCATAGAGATAAAAATCACACGTTTAAACACAATACCGTTGAAACATGCACCAGTAAAATTATTCTTCCTTTTTTGTTTAGTGAATGTTAGGTGGACATGTACTGACCGGCAAAGTAGGTAAACCAGGATGAGAGGCCTGTGTGCGGCTAGGTGGACATGTAGCACCAGTTATGTTCTAAGTTATGAGAGTCTGTATTTACTTTGCAGCACTTTCCAGGCTTTATTTAGACTTAAACATGTGATTGTTAATTGAACATAAACATGATTGTTTTTATTGTCAAGAAAACACAGATTGCTGCCTAGATTGGGTAAGATTTAAAATACTTTACAAGTTTAGAATGCACACAGAGAAACAAAAAACAAGATGGATACATTTGATATGCCGGAAATGACCAAAAATATTGAATTCTATCACTAAATTTACATTGGAATGAAAATAACACTTTTACTGAAAGAGAGCAACTAACAGTTTAAGTAAATGATTTTTTTTATTATCAAGCTTTGAATCATCACTTACTTCCTTCTCAATTTTTAGTACAATTTTGGATATGTGAT
This sequence comes from Lepidochitona cinerea, assembly GCA_963971465.1. Taxonomy (NCBI): domain Eukaryota; kingdom Metazoa; phylum Mollusca; class Polyplacophora; order Chitonida; family Tonicellidae; genus Lepidochitona; species Lepidochitona cinerea. The sequence goes on from OZ020553.1 coordinate 35,667,802, forward strand.
TTGCTGAATGAAGATTGTAAAGCATTTCCCCTGCACTTGTTGTGTTGCACACGGTGCATCCAAGAGCCACCATCAAATGACTGTCTGCTCTGCAGATTTAAAACAACTCTTCAAGGAAAATGTACTTTACTTAATCGATGGAATAAATCATTATCATATTAGAAGTGTTGTCATTGTTTTGGAAATATAAATGTACATTAAACTTAACGAAATACAAATTACTAAATTTTTCACCAACATATTGCGAGAAAGTTAAGTCTAAAAAGTTGCTTTTCCATCAATTTATACATGTGAAAGAAATCTGAGAAATAAACTTGCCTTCATGATATAACCCAACTATAAACGTGCCTTCATGATATAACCCAACTATAAATTACTTATTAAAATGTACCACTCAAAACAATTGAAATAAGCGCTAATAATAAATTGCTAGATGAAGAAAAACAAATGTGTATATAACAAATCCTTGCTTTTTAGGACTAAAATAAGACTTTTTTAGGCACTGAACTGGCTAAATCTCAGGAAACTAATTCAGGATTCTAAAGAATTCTCCAAGGGTCTTGTTAAAATGAAATACATGTACTGTATTCTGTGGCATGATTCTTATAAACTATAAATTGTTAATTATGTGTAAGACAACCTGTATCTTTACAACTTGTTTTCTGTATCAAGTGTTAACAGTCTGTTTTAATTTGTTATGCTGCTCAGTGAATCATAATAATTTTGTTACATATAGCCCTGCTATAAAAATAAAGATTAAAAAAATATATAAACCAGTTTGCAGTAAAACACATCTTCTTATATATCTCAGGAAAAAAAACTTATATAATCTATAGTATTAAAAGTGTTTTCAAAATGCTACTTGTTAACTTGTACAAAGACAGTTTACTCACTCACTCTCCGATTTAACAATGAAATGTTTATCACATGTAGTCTTTTCTATACAGCTTATATGGTAATTTATATCTGTTATTTACAATATTAATTCACTCTTCTTGTTACGCTTAAGAACACAGTTTCTTAAAAAGTCAAAATACTGCTAATTAATCATTGAGCTGACTGTTCACATTTACACATTGCAAAGTACAATTCAGCCTTTCCAGACAAGAACTACTACTACATTACCAGACTGTTTATTGAACCAGCAGAGAGTCACTTTTAGTGTGGGATACTTGATCTACCTGTCAGAAAATCTAACAAGATAACCAAGGGAAAACCTTGTCTGGAAGAGATGAGAGAAATTTGAACGTGCCTGTGAACCTGTCGATTGTCAAGTATTACCGTTTTTCTAGGAAACTGTCTTCCAATAAACTATTGAAAATAACTTTGTAGGATACACATATAATAATTAACGCTATTTACAATAATGCTTGAAAAAGATATGTTATATACATGTGTCTGGATTTGGGGGATGTGTGTGTCGCTTATTCCGGGATTTATCTCCCTTCTCTAGGCTCGGCTTCCTTTGAGAACCTGACAACAAAAAGTCAACATTAAAATCTGCACAGAGACTAAATAAATCAGTAAATCTCTGAAGAAAATTGACTCACTAATTACTGGACATATCAACTAATCTGCATAAAAGAATGGCTGTCCAAAAAAAAAAAAAAAAAAGGAGAGTAGTCTCAGCATTACGTTCTATTTCCATCAAGAAAAAGTTATCCCCCCCTTGCTGTGCTCTTTACTGAAAGGAGGAGCCATTGTCTCGCTCTCTTGATATTTCTGGGGCAGGTGAATGGGAAATTGTACAAGAAAACTGTATGTAGACAGGCCATTAGATGAAAATATTTATCTGTATTTTACACCAGAGAGTAAAAATACCGTATTTCGTCTAATGTTTCGCACGCAAAAAAAGACGATAACCCCCTGGAGAGAGTATGGGGAACGAGGGGATAATCCTATAATCACCAAACAATGAACCGCTTGATTGGACCACGGAGGTGACGACTGTGACAGTGGGCGGTATACAAAGGCCTAAGTAGATAGTACAATCAATAGATGAACACTTTGCCAGTGTTTTAATTATACAGCAGATATTATAAGTAAAATGACACTTTGTCAAGTCTTTGTTCTGGGCTTAAATACTTTCAAATTATACTTTACAGATTGTGGAGAAATGCCGAGATCAACTATGACAATTTTTTAGTAAATGTCCGCTTTTGATTTAAAAAATACCTCCACGATAAAGAACAAATCAAAGGGAAGCTATCGGCACTTACTAAAGTTATTTATTCTTTCGAGTAATCTTAATTACAAGTAATGGTAACATTGCAAATGTACGAGAAGTTGCTTTTAATATTACAGCCCTAACTATAACCAGTAAGACTACCGTATTTTCACGCAAATAACCCGCGGGTTATACGTAAAATAAGTGTTGTGAAATACGCCCTGCGGGTGCGGGTTATATGGGCATTGCTGCTTATTTTGGTGAGAATAGGCGTGATTATATTACCAAATTGATTATAAAAGTAAATTTCTTAACAATACATTACTTTCATTCTTCTCTTTTCTTTTTACAGCGATCGTATTGTATGAATATCTTCACTGTTTTCAACTTTTTGCGCTTTATTCTATAGTATAGACCTACATGTACAGAGTACAGCACGGCAACAACGTCCGTTACGGAGCTGCAATATTTATGTCATGCGGTCAAAGATTGTGGGGAAAACTAAGTTTTTTCTCATGAGTACAATATTCCCGATGTAAAAAGATGGTATGATCATAAAGTTTTAATGACGGAAATCTTGTTTGTTATACATGGAGCTGCAGAATGCCAAAGTATAAACGGAACGGTCTACTTAATAATAGGGGTGATGGCTCAGTCCAAATTAGAAAACCATAAGAATTAAATTCACGGAGTACGGCGTATAACAACCCATTCGATCATTTAGATTAAATTTGTAGAGCTAGTATGATTAAAAGCCCCATTTTTGTCAAAATTTAAAAAGAAAGAAAAAAGCAGTTACTGGCTTAAACTTTAAAGTGTGAACTTGACTCTTGACACGACTTGAGATCAACTCAGTCGACTTCGAAGTCAAACTCAAAGTTTCGTCAGGGACCGATTATTAAAAGTAATTCCCTTATATTGGAACAAACTTGGATTCTCCTTTACAAAAAGATCTATTATGGAAAATATGTTTTAATAAAATCAATAAAAATGTACAAGTAATCGCTAATTTGAACAGTTTTTTTTCCACTCTTCCTATTTACGGATAACGTACGGGTATCCGATCAGTTATCGTACAGAACCAATTATCGTACACCCAACACTTATGCGTCTTTAACCCAAGCGATCGGATTTTCCCATCGATGACAGCCAGCTTACTCATCGAGGCATCTTCTTGCAAAATTTCAACCTCCAAATATTAATAGAACTTTTTATGAAGTTACATTTGTCAGGCGATGTAAGAATAGTCGCCTTTGGCCGTGTCGGGGAATTTTCGAACACGAAAGATGACGTCACAACAGCTTTAACGTTGAGTGTACGATAACTGGTCCCCATTACTCAACAAAAACATGCAGACGAGCGGGTGAATGTCCGGTCCCTAAAAATTTATTTCAGAGTCTTGGGAGAAATTAAACTATTATAACAAAAGTCGGCTGAGCCCAGCTTCACTTCTGTGAAATTTCTTGTCAATGCAAACACTGATGTAAATTTTAGCATTGAAAAACCGGCAAAAGTGTACGATAACTGATCGGATACCCGTACGCCGTAGTGTGACAGCGTGATCCGGCTTTGTAAAAACCTTACACCTCAAACATGTGTGATTTTCCAGGCTGTTGTGGACGACGAGTTCATTTTGGAACGGATTTAATATAAATATGATGTTTCGGTGTGTTGTTTCTAATACAGTTATCAAGTAAGTGTAACTGTCTTCACTGGTAACCTAATTATGCAGGCTATTGGCTAAGCCGTTTACTGACCGATCAGTGATGAATAACTGGCTCCCCTGCCAGCCGCTTTGCAGTCACTCGACTCGTCACCGCGGGGCTCGTTAGCAGAGGTGTGAATATGTCCCCCCACTTCTGGGCGGTTCCTTTCATATCAACAGCCATGCGAACAGTGAGGGTAAAAACTGGTGTGCGAAACATTAGACGAAATACGGTAAGTATAAAGATGTTTAATAAATCATTAAAACCTCGAATTTAAGAGCTCTACAAATGGAAATTGAAAGCATTATAAAAACTAGATTGATTGTGTTAAAATTTTCACTAATTTATATCCACAAACTGCATTTGTAGAATCTGAATTTCAGTGTTAATGACCAATGAGGTTAACACTTACCCATGGTAATAAGAGCACTGGCTACAGCCAGACCACACTGTCCCATAGGTGTATAGTCTTCGTCACCGGCAGGTAACCGTACTAACATTGATATCACAGCTACCTTATTCCCATATAATGGTTCGTATGCTATAGGAGAGGGTTTGTTGGATGTCTGGAAGAAGAAATGCCACCAAGTGTAAGTAAATTGTATTTTTGCAGAAAAGTCTCACATAAAGAAATACATAAACAATATTTAAAGTTTTCAGAACTCTTTATCGGGTGAATAGAAAAGAAATCCACTTACCTTTACTTTTTTCCGTTTTACATCGGGTGGTTCACGTTTAATGGGTATAGCCCCAGGACCTATAAACGCCTCTATACGTGGCTCTATCTCAACACAGGCTGTAGCAAAAGGACGACTTGCCATTTGTTCCATTTCAACTACCATACGCTACAAAATATCAAAAAAGGGGAAAATTACCCCACAGATAAAAGAACACAAGGGCAACAAGGTGATCCACCATTGAAGGCCCGAAGAAAGTAATAAAAGAGGTAATGAGATTTGTGTATACAAGAATCCCCCCTGCCCATAAGTTCATGCATAAAGACTGAAAAGCGAGGTTTTGACTATGCAGGGAAAATACAATGAGCAAAACTAAGATGTGAAATTTTGCAGCTTAATAGACTTAATGGAGATGTGTTGCACAGTTAGAAGACTAAGATTTCCAATGTGTTACTTTAGATCAAACTGGATATGGAGAAGCTAAAATGTTACCTGTCTTCTTCTGTAGATGTCATATCTCTGTTTGATTTTCCACAGTAGAGCAGCCAGAAGCATTAGGGAGAGGAAACAACTACAACACAAGATGTATATATTATAGTTTCAAAAATATTGACTGATGATTGATTTGATTACTGCACTTATATGGCCGCATTGACAGGTTAAGTGAGAGAGGAAATCAAGCTCTTTGCTCGGAGGAAACTCCTCACCTTCGGCAAATACCTGGCAACTATTCAAAATAAGGCGATCCAGTGAAAATTTTCAATTTTGAATTGACTGTGTCAGACTGAGAAATTATCACTCTATCGACTAATTCATCGAGGGTGCTGTTAGAAATAAATCTGGGAATGCAGTTAACATTGCAAAACACATTAGATATGTCATATCATGATAGAGAATATGTTTTCATTAGGTGTAGAATAAAGCCTGTACATTAGCTTAATCACAATGATATTTCATCTACTTCCAATGAAAAGGTTGGATGTTTTATGTGTGGCATTGTTCCCCTTGACCAATAATAATACCAAACTCAATTTGAAAGTGAAAATTAACCAGGGTATGACAGAAAACACATTTCAAACAACAAGCTTCTGTAAATGACATGACAATGTAACTGGGAAACAGTTATCTGATGAATTCCTAATAATTCTCTTAAAGATAGATTTGTGCCAGGTTACATGTACACCCAATAAGCTCATTGGCTTTATGGTTCATGGGGCCTCCGTGGCTCAGTAGGTAGAGCGTTGGACACTCAATCGGAACAGCCTTCCACCAATCGGTCGCGAGTTCGAATCCCACTCAGTCTGGGTTTTCTGGCTTGGTTTTCACTTGAACGACCTATGTGGGATGGTTGCTAGTTACCAACAGAAGGTTGTGGGTTTCTTCCGGGCATAGAGCCTGGTTTCCTCTCACAATAAAACTGGCAACGCCGCCGTTATAAGTTAAATAATAGTGAGCTCGGCGTAAAACACCAAACAATCAATCAATCTATGGTTCATGGTGTTTATTTCCAAAACAAATAACAAACCCCTGTATTGTCTTATTAAGATCCCTCTTTTGTATGTGTTGTCTTGAAATTCCTCACACGATCAGACAAAAACATTGGCCAAAAAATCTTAATCTTAATGATTTTTCACATTTTAATACATGTCTGATAAAACAAAAAAGTCTCATTTATTGGCTTTATACAAATTATTCTCCCGTAAGGTTTACTATCTAGCAACCACCTAGTTAGCGTTGATTAATAAATCTCTTTAAGTGGCATTTAGGAGTTGTTCATCATATTAGGAAATGAACACAGTTATTATGGGTTGCAACTCCTGGATTTATTGTACCTGGATCAGGATTTTATTGATTAATAAAGTCGAAAAACTTCACTGATAATGTCTAAAAGTCACACTCAAGAAAATGTCCATCTGACCATAGTCTTACTCCCACCCACCCCATCTTAACTTCAGCACTTGGATTCAAAGACATTTGACCATAAGGGGGCAGTTTCTCAAAGTATTAAAGCCTTAAGTAAGTCTAGTCTAAGGCCTGACTGTCATGGCAGCATATACCTTCAACATTATGTTACAACCAACCACAAAGTAACATCAAGTGTAAGTCTTTGGAGAAATTGTCCAGGAAGACATGCTTGGCAGATTTAATGTTCTTCCTTTCAAACAAATACTGATAGAGGTGTGAAATGTTGCACTCTTTAAGCTGGAGTTTGAAAGACTTATTTTTGAGAAGTAAAATGACTCGATACCAATGCAGTGTTTTTTTCGATGTCATACAAATCTCAAGGTATACATTAAGTGGAAAAGGTATCGACAGGTTTAACGTTTGTTCATTTTACACCATAGTTCATTCAATGAACACATCTTAATAAGTATAAACTTTTTGGGTAAAGGAAATTCCTTCCAATGATGTAGAAATTCAGAATCTAATAATTATCAAAGTGAGGCCTCCATCAAATAACATCATTTATTGTCCATTTTGACCTCACAGTGAAATCAGACGGTACGCTCATAACAATACACAGCATGTCAGGCCAACTTACCTTAGAAAAGTCACGAAAAAGTGAGCTAGATCAATTTGTGGCTGTTGAGCTATAGTCAGCTGGAAATAAGAAACACTGGCATTGATTGGTCAATACAAGCCTTAGTGGCATGTAGATGTTACGAGTGCTATCATTGGACAGCTACACAGTCACTGAGGCAACCATATAGAAAACTACGACTATAGCACAACGATGACGACAAGAGGAAAATATCTGGGTTGAAGAAAAGAAAATCGTGCACAAGCAGGATGATACTAACCCAATGAAAATGGCTACAAACAGAAATATATCAAACGAAGAGATCACCACAAAGGATATCTGCAAATAAAAACATAACAACAAAAGATCAGAGGTTAATGGTCATGCAGGAACAAAATCAAGTCATACTTTAGCGTTTGTTTGTTTAAATAAAGCATAAATAAAATTAACCAGAAAAGGTGGACAAAATCATGATGCATTGTTAAGATTTATGTAATTATAAACAAGCTTAAGGGTTACATTTATTGCCTTATCTAGCCACACACAAGAGCAAGGTAGATTTCTTTCTTGGATCTTTGACATAAACAGCTACCTGATCAAAGAAAAGCTGTTCTCTTCTCAATTTGAGCTTAATGAATATTATCCAAAACAATGATATTTGATATGGATGAGGTGTCAAGACAATGAACTTAAAAGGGCATGAGCTCCAAAAATTCAAACTTTTTTTCATAATCTCTGATCGTCACGACAGTAAGAGGCTTTGAAGGCCATCGAAAAGTTAAATGATTAGTGTTGCAATGAGGAAAATCCATACAGTATATGGCCTATACGAACCAGAATAGTGTTCAAAAAGTAAACAAAATTTAAATAACCGATTCATTCTAAGCCAAATTTAGTTCAAAACAATACTTTATCATATATTTTCGAGACTAGAAGCTTCTGAATTATAGGTCTGGAGAAAAATGGCCGATAATTTCAACATTCTGTTTGTACGTCAAAATATCAACATTTTGGCAGCTCATGCCACTTTAATTGTCCTATGGAACAGCTCAAATTAACCACCATATCAGTGAAATAATCTATCGCAAAACATCAATCAATCAATCATGCATCATAGATTACAAAAAGCTAACTATAAATCAAATGTATTTATGTATGCCAAGTGTTCCAAAGAGATTCAGAAGACAGATAGCTCTTGTATGTGGCAGAATTATATAACATATAGATAACATGCTTATCATAAAAATAAGGAATGAATAATCAAGGAGGCAAAAAATCGTTCAGAGATGTTTTATAAAAAGCCATGTGCATACATGCTTGTACAAGATGAGATATATTTGGTATTAAATAAACCAGATGTTTAAAGTAGGAAAGATATTTTACTCTCATAGAACAATGTGTTTTGGTATTGAGATTCCCTATATGCCCTTATGCCATGATTTAAGTAGTAAGAGTAATAGATGAGAAATGTTTTGTCCAAATTGGTTAACAGTTGATTGATCGATGTTTTACGCTGCATTTTTGATTATCTCCCTATTAAGCTGATTGATTGCCAGGCATAGTGTGTGTGTGTGTGGGTTTTTTTTTTTTTTTTGGGGGGGGGGGGGGGGGGGGGGGGTTGTCTTTGGCAGGTACCCGACAACCATTCCCACTCAGAAAATTTGAACATTTTTCTTCTACTTTTGTCTTTAATTTGATGATGGAGGTGATGATGGTTGCATACATCAATGCAAATATTCAGTCAGTTTTATTGAGCAATATTTAAAAATGATAAAACTACAAACCCTAATTCAAAATCTGTTTTAGTTACTTGTTGCTTGGCTAACATTTCTCTTGTGTAGGAGCAGTTGTTTCTATGAGATTTTAGAGGTCAAAGCTATATTATGCATTTTCAACTATACTTGATCAGCTCCAGTTGAGGAGATAGGGTCTATGATTGGCATAACCAAACATTAATATTTTCATGCAAGAGTCCCTCAACCATTTTGAGAATGTGTTTTTGTTTTTACGAGTGTCAAATGTCCCTCTACCGATTCAGCATCCGAGAAAGAGTAAAGGCCAAATTGCGAATTTCCATGAACGGGAGAGCAGCACTAAAATCTAAGCATAGCGCAGAGAGTTTTCGGAAATCCAGGCAGGATTAAGAATTAAAATTTAAAAAAGTTAAACACCAACCTGTCATGGCACAGTATTTTCAATATTTTGGGGGATTAAAAACTTTCTTGGAAAAAATATTCCAATACTAATTTCAGGTGCAAGTCTCTTATCCACTTCAAAACATGTTAACAAAATCTTGCTTGATATTTGACCAAACAGAATGGACAAAACAGAATGAAGATGATTTCCACAGGGCAAAAACTGAACGTCTCATCCTTTTTCAGTTACTCACTTTGCAAAGAAGGACAATTGTATTCAAGACAATTGGACTGGTATTATAGTGATGTTGCAATGCATGTTTAAAAGAATGTTGGCATTCAGCAAGAGAAATCCTACAAATTTCTAATGGCATAAAGCAGGCATCCTGTAATGTTTTATGCAGTACGAGAGCTTCCTGTACTGTTTTAGACCATTAGAGAACTTCCTGTAATGTTTTAGACCGTTAGAGAACTTCCTGTAATGTTTTAGACCGTTAGATAACTCCCTGCAATGTTCTAGGCCATTAGAAAACTTCCTGTAATGTTTTAGACCGTTAGATAACTCCCTGCAATGTTCTAGGCCATTAGAAAACTTCCTGTAATGTTTTAGACCGTTAGAGAACTTCCTGTAATGTGTTAGACCGGAGAACTTCCTGTAATGTTTTAGACCGTTAGAGAACTTCCAGTAATGTTTTAGACCGTTAGAGAACTTCCTGTAATGTTTTTGACCGTTAGAGAACTTCCTGTAATGTTTTTGACCGTTAGAGAACTTCCTGTAATGTTTTAGACCATTAAAGAACTTCCTGTAATGTTTTTGACCGTTAGAGAACTTCCTGTAATGTTTTTGACCGTTAGAGAACTTCCTGTAATGTTTTTGACCGTTAGAGAACTTCCTGTAATGTTTTAGACCAATAAAGAACTTCCTGTAATGTTTTAGGCAGTTTGCAATGTTTAAAGAAGTTTTGAAACTGAAAATCATTCAAAGATACATGGGAAGGAACATGTTTTAATACGATGCTTCCATATTTTATCATGCCAAAGAGGGGAAGAGTGGGGGAATATCACTTGAAAGCTGTATATGTACCCTAAAACAATAACTTGAGTGAACAATTCATATCAAATTGCTGTGTTTATTATAAAATTAAATTGTTTGAAAAACAAAATGTGCAACAAAAGTTTACAAGCATGCCATATATACCTAACATAAAAAACCTGAAAATAACTTTACAAAGCTGGGAAAAAAAGCCTGACAAATAAAACTGTCAATATCGTTGTTGGTTTTAATTTATTTGAGAAGATTGTTTTATGATATCCCCATATTTTGGGTGGGTACTTCAAGACTATTCAGGGTATAAAGTCAGATAACCAACTTGTGTCAGTCACGTTCAGAAATTGAAATTTCAGAAAAAAAAGAATCCTTTTTATAATTCTACAAATAAAAATTTTTGTAAGGATATTTATTACCAAGAAGCAAACATTCCTATCCAATGAGAAAAAATCGTTTCACAGAAGAACAGTTTCAAACAGCTCTTGGAGGAAGATTTCCTACATATTAGACGTTTGATATTTATGTACACTGGGTATCATTCTTTTCCTCAACTATGGATATTTTTTATCAATATCAGGCATTTCTTACCAGCTTTGTATAACATATGTAACTCATATAGGAAATTCACTGCCGTTGGCAGTAGACCTACATCTTTGATTCTCAGCATCCAAGGCAATGTTATTATAGGTGAATTGAAATATCCAGCAAAGAAGTGGTCACATTTGATGTCTTTTATAATTAGTTTGAAAATATGTGTTCACACTAAACATAACTAGAAGCAGATTAAACTTATATTTCTCTATTATCCGAAGCAGATTGATCGACATATGTTTAGAACAAACTAGCTATCCTTCATGTGACCACACCCCAAAGTTTTTGGTTTTTGATTTTTAACGCAATATCAAAATTAAAGAATAAAAAAAAATTAACTGTATTACTCGAAGCATCAAATGATGGTAAGAGAATAACATGATCCGGGGCCTGTTCTGATTGCCAGGGCGTTTTAACCCACTGACATTGCCTGGTCCTGCACCTTCCAACCTCCCAATAGAATCATTTGAAGATAAGTCATGGGGCCAAAGTAAATAGTTTGAATGACTACAAAACTTGCCTGTAACCAAAATGGCGTCTTAAAGGCGTAGATGTAAATCCTGAATGTTGTATTTTCGGATTTGGCAAAGTTGTATGAATTATGGTCAAACTTCTCATCCACATACCCACACTCCAACGGAGCCATTACAAGTTTCTCCTCGGGGGAGGAATCTGAAAATAGATTGATTGACTGATTGATTGACGTTTTAAAGCATACTCAAGATTATTTCATTTAAATTGTGGTGTTGACAGCTTTAATGTAGGAGAAAAGAGGGCTCTTAACAAACAACTTTCAGAGGTACTTGGCAACCTGTTCACCCAAAAAAAAACGAAAGATTCTTTTTTGAGAATCTAGCCCATTTTTTTCCTTCAGGAAGAATTCCTAATGGTAAGCTCCCTAAACTCCAAGTTCAAATCTTCATTCCTTTACCTCAATACATTTCTCTGATTACAGGACCTACATGTTAATTTTAACATCAGCTTTTTTATTCAGATGGGGTTTGAATTAAGATCCTATAACAGTTTTTTGTTGACCAGGAGTCAGATCCAAGAAGGGACATACAGTGTGGGTTGCCTTGAGAGTAATAATAAATGTATGACGCTTAGTGAAACGAGCCTAAGGTCTTTAAACTAAAATCCCTTTATCGTTTTAAACCAATCTTTATCTGCTGGGTAATACAACCAGACGTATCATTGCCATAAACCAAAATAAAACAGTATACACAGTATGATTTATCAGGTGGATATGCACACAAAAAGTTGGGCGGTCAAATTTGTCCCATGTGTCTGTGCCTCATAGAGATCACAGAATCAAGAAATTAATATAAAAACAGATGAAAGTTGACTTACTAGATTGCCATGTAATGTTAACCATAGCTTTGACTGAGCAGTTCAACCGGAATTCTACATCTCGGTCAGGCTGGAATAGAAAAAAAACATTGGTTCTGGGTTTCCATTTTTTGACACTCGTCAATCATATCAGATATGACATTTTCACTGCACTTTCTAAACTTAAACAATTCTGTTAAGCAAGATTTATCAATGCCTTAGTTTTGTAATAAAATATACACAGACGCAGGGAATCAACAGTAGATATCTAAATCACGACCAATCAGATACCGCCAAAAAGAAGATATCTGTGACAGTGAAAGAGCTTTACATTGTATTTGAATCACTGGTTTATCAGAATCAATATTATTGTAGTTTAAGAAAAATATATCTAAAGGCTACGTACTTCAATAGGAATATTCATGAAGTTGATTTGAGTAAAATGTTGATCAGCATCTTTGGAAATGTCAAATGTATATTGGTAATCTGTAGCCAGCTCATCTGAAAACACAGAGGGAAGAACATTGCATAGTATCAAGTAAGTATCAAGAAAAGCATCACCCCCACAACCTGCAGTGGGTACCAGGCAACACATTAAAAAAATGGTCAAGTCACAATAGTTTCAGTTTTCATGTGCAGGTGAAATAGGGTCCTTACAAATGCCTATGGACAAGGTGATAAGACACTCTGAAACTTCGGGGATTTACGTGCGTGAAATACCCTCTGATAGACTGCAGGTCATTTTGAATATGGCGACCAAATAGGTAGCCATAAAGCGTACAATTCCCAAATCCTCTTGAGGGACCCATAAAAGTGTCCCCGTGATAATGTAAGGGACTGAAACACTCGGTTTGTTAACTCTCAGCCTTGATCAGTTATATAATTGAAGCATTGGAGGATTTCTGATATGTACCGAAACTGCGTCTGTCTACAACATGTGGTTTTCCGGGCTAAATAAAATATATAAACAAATATCTTTTTAAATGATATTAGCATTTAATAAATTAACAATTATTTTTATTTTCTTTTTTCGTCTGAAGTAAATATTTTGATATTTACTTTCGACGCCATTTTTATTCAGCCCAAAAATACGGTGATTTACCGTATAAAGAGCGCAGACTGCCCGAGGCGTGTCAAAGCCGACCGGTAGAGAGCGAAGATAGCCGAAGGGAGTTCCGAGTGGGTGATAAGAGTGTGTGTAGGGGAAGGGGGATAACTCACAAGCCTTGAAACTAAGTCAGTAGAATATACCAGGTTCTTTCTATCCCAATCCATTGGAATGTGGAATGTAGAGGTAATTCACATGTCTTAAATTTCTACTTACAATAGCAAATTCCACCTTTGGGATAGTACTTGTTCCTTTCATCGCACCTACAAAATAACATGTGTCAATAGTTTACTAACAGCACAAAATGACATTCATCCGCATTTCGGTAAATAATTGACTAACTGATTTTCTCATGGTATGTGGCACACTAAACCAGATTTCCCTATTTCTTAAGTAAAGTCCAGAAGTTTTGTTGGTTCCTACTGAACAAATCATGCTGATTTTCATTAAATAGAGACATGGATAGGTTTATTGGTCAAGGGAAGATTGATTGTTTGGTGTTTTGGCGGCGTTGCCAGTGTTATTGTGAGAGGAAACCGGGCTCTGTGCCCGGAGGAAACCCAAGACCTTCCGCTGGTAACTGGCAACCATCCCAAATAGGTCAAGAGAAGAAGGCTGTATTTCTAAAACCTTCGACCTTCTGTTTGGTTTCTGGTGACCAATTCAGTTGATTTTTCAATCATAATCACAAGTTGCTTGCAGAGAATCTTATTTAAATCAGTTAGGTCCAGGGGCTCAAAGCATTTGCATCACAAACCAAGCCTAGTTACCAAAGGATACCATAGTGAAGAGATACGACGTATGATTGATCGCACTGTACGGCGGCTTTGTGAAAGAACCCCCAGTTAAAAATGGGCTGTGTGTGACTTATCCCAACATATCATTCCTTCATTCATCAGCTCTAGAGCATTTTTATACGACATACTTATCACATCTTGGTCCAATAGCCCCTTTTGTCCTACAGAAGCAGTCTCCAGTGTCCGTAGCGCAGAAGTCTGCTTGTCCATTACATTCACATGCTGAAATAAGAAATAAAATATGTCAATTTCTTTAAATCTTTGTAAAAAAATAAGATAGAAACTCAATCTGACAATAGCATTCAGTTAGATTATAATGAATACTGCTACGAAGACATAATACATTAAAAGCTACTTACGTTTACAGGCGCCTCCGATTTTGGGGTCACCAAAATAACCCAACTGACAAGTATCACAATGGCGTCCTGCAACACAGAATGTAACAGATTTACTTTTTTCCCTTACATTCTTTTTTTTTTTTAAAACAAAACTGAGCTCATTTATAGCAAAAGACACCTTAAAATTTTGTAATTAAAAACTTACTGGCGCAGATATTACATTACAAACTAAAACAAAATGGCTCACTGACTTCATATTACATCAAGCAGAATGTACATCTTGTACATTAATGTGACAACCATTTCAAATATGGCAAAAGTGTAAAACTCCAGTGAAGATTTTTTCCCATTTTGGAGAGACTGATTAAAAATTATAATTCATTGATGGTTTGTCGGTTTGAGTGTCACAGAGATATTTGTATTTCATAAACAGAAATCAGATATCTGTACCTGTAGTAAATGACTTGCAGTCTGTACAGATGTCTGTCCCATTCTTGCATGCGCTGTGTCCATTACACTGGCATACTGTAACAAACCAACATTTTAGCATACTAAAATTGACTGGGAAATCATTTTATATATAGAAGGGAGATAATTATCCGTTAAGCAATTTTCAACTGTTCCTGGTTATGTCCCCTGAACTTCATTGATAATATTGCTTCAGTCTGCCAACTACATACTCCTAAAATATATGCGAAATTACAACAACAAAAATTGTTTCATGACTGGGCTGAAAACTCATTTATTTTAGGCTCAAGTAATTTCGAAACACTAATCAGCAGTACAATCTAGACACTGGTGTCAATAAAAAAAAAACTTTTGGTAATTTAGGTTTAGCGATAAAATAAAAATATCTTGGCAGTTCGAGTCAACATTGTACTATTTCTAATTGTGTGTCATTAAGAGCTGAAAAAGAATAAGAAATACTCACATGGACATTCGGTAAAGAACCACCTATTGGACGGACAGCTATCACTCAAATCACCAGAATCCCCACCTTTCATACATTTACCCAGGCCAGTTTCTTCAGGATTATTACACCAGCCACACCGTGGGTTACTCTGACACGCTGAACAGGTCTTTAAATTCTCACAATTGGTTTCTGAAATAAAATAAATTTTCAAATTTTGAAAATAAACTACATCAAGACAGACAGCAATGAAGAGTATGTTACTCATATACGCTGAACTGGTCTTTAAATTCTCACAATTGATTTCTGAAGTAAAATAAATTGCCAAATTTTGAAAATAAAATTACATTGAGACAAAAAAACATGAATTCTTAATAATAACAAAAAAGTTTTGAATTTATTATACACACACTTGAATTAACTAATCATTTTTAATGATGATTCATGTTAGGTGTACTGAGAAGGAAATGTGTTCATTTATGGCGTCATCGTTAGTACAAATTTGTTCTGTTTTCGTAATTATCCACTTAAATTGAAAGCTACGGCCTATGGTGTGAAATTTTTTAATTGAGCGTCTAAAATTTTATCTGCTGAGCCTGTGATGCCTGTTTAAACCAACATTCAGATCAGCTGTTAGGATTTCAGGGCACTGTAACTGTTTAACTATGGAAAAGAAAATTAGTTGCCCATCAAAACAGCTTGGTAAATAGATGACAACTTTTGATAAGCCTGTTAGTTACCAGTTAGTTCTCAGCTGGTACATTGATTGATTGATTGTTTGGTGTTTTACGCCGCGCTCAAGATTATTTCACTTATATGGCGGCGTTGCCAGTTTTATTGTGGGAGGAAACCCACGACCTTCCGTTAGGTCATCCCACATAGGTCGTTCAAATGAAAACCTAGTCAGAAAATTTTCCAATTTTTGGGGACTGAGTGGGATTCGAACCCGCGACCCATTGGTGGAAGGCTGTTCAGCTGGTACAGGATACAAGTGAAATGCAAAGCAACAAGTCATCAATGACAAGTCACAAAGTTACGTAGGGTTTAAATGTTTTGAGCAGCATCAAGAAATGATAATCTATTGAACATTGTAAGTTAATCTATTGTAGAGTAGTTTTTTACCTGGACATTTTGGAAGAGACATGGTCCATTCCATGCATATACCATAGGGGAAGGAGGCTGTGTAGGAATTAATATCCACACAACTCTCCAGGTTTGTACACCATAAACATTCGGCACTGGTACAGTTTGAACAGGTGGTGTGTTTACTACACGGAGCTTTACACTGAACGCTGGAGGATTTCACAGGTTTATCTGTGGACATCGAGTTAGATACAGCTGAAACACACAGGTAAATGAAGAAATAAAACACTTCATTTCATAAATAGTGTTAAAAACTTGTTTGATTGGCAAGTAAAATTATTTTGAACAGCTTTAGCTGCCACTTTTTTTTTCATAAATTTTGATCGTAACCAGACATTGTAAATTATCCAAAAAAAAACTTAATCATAGGCTTTTGAAAGAGTCAAATCTATACAGTTTGTGTGCTATACAAGCCAAAATATCTAGGTTTGATGAAAAGAACTTTTTTTCCTTCAAGATACAACTTTTATTTGCCAATATGACAAGCACTGCTAGAGGAAGTAGAACAAGTTTTGAGTGGTTGCTGCGAAAAGCTATTAAAAATATTTGATAAAGAATATTTGATGACAGGTGATTGATTGAAATTTTACACTGCACTCAAGATCATTTCACCTAAAATTGACATGTTGAAAGAGGGAGGAAACTGGGTTCTTTGTCCATAAGTTGACGAAAGGCGATCAATGTGGAAATAAGAAATTTATTAATTGGTCTTAAAACTAACATCATTGGATTTTAAGAGACTGCCTTAGAATTGGCTTACCGTATTGGCACTTGTTATTGGCCCAGTCGCAGTCCAAGTCAGTTTGACATAGTTCACAGTTATGAGTCAGGTTACAGCTGTGACTGCCTTCTGGGGAACAGTCATTTACAACCTGTGTCAACAACAACATATCTGAGTCAGATATACCAAATATAATTGAAACAAAACTTATACATATTATAAAGTTTTATATTTACTAATCTTGAACAGTGAACAAGTAGAAACACTTCGATTTTTCTCTCTATTGCCGTACGTGGAAGAGTTGACAGGTACTAGCTGAAGGTCAGGGATTTGCTCAGGGCAAAGAGCCCAGCTTCCTCTCCCACTAAACCTGGCAACGCCGCCATATAAGTAAAATAACCTTGACTGCGGAGTAAAACATCAAGCAATCAACTAAGCAATCTTGAAATCTAGTAACAAAAGCTATCAACTTTTAAGAGAACAAGAAGAATAAGACTGTTGATAGAAAAACCCAACTCCAATAAACCCTCTGTATGATCTACCTTGCTGTCCGAGGGACATTGTTTGTCAGAGACAACACAGGATGTACCACACCAATTACAGCTCCGTTTACTAGAGTAACAATCTCTACAAGTGGTTAATTCACCGCAAGAACGATCACCTTGAGAACAGAAACAGAACAAAGATAAATCACCATCTTTTGGACATCTGGTTTACAAAGCAATCACTATTAGTTCAATTATATGTGGCATTGTCAAGTGTCTTGGAAGAATTAAATTAGTATTTTTCCTTATTCCATTTGTTTTTGAGGATGTGTATGCTTGAATTGCTGAATTGCATTGTGGGATATGAAAGGGGTCTTTATTTGAATTAATCGCATTGTTACAAGCCTTTGCAGCAATATGCATGACTGCACATCTATAGTTTTCTGAGCAAAGTACTTTCCATTCGCCATGTCAATCCCATACCGTCATAGTATAATCAAGCGATCGCTTTATTGGAGAAGAAAAACCGCTATTGAAAGCAGGATATCCTGAGCCTGGGACCTGTTTCACAAAACGGCGAAGCGTAAGTTTTTACGTAACTGCCATACTATAGGGATACGTTAGTATGAAAGTTATGCAAAAAATACATCTGCGCCGCTTTGTGAAACAGGTCCCTGGTGCTTAATGACGACGTCCCTTTGTTGGATAATAAATGGGTCTTGTTTGAAATGACCGCTTCGTTACAAGGCCATGTAACACGATTGCACACCTTTATACTTCACTCAGTTTTTTTTTGTGCAGAAAATTGTCCATCGGCCATGTTTATCCCTCAATATACGCCAGTGAGGAGCAAGCAGTCTAAACTTGAGGAATTTGATCGATATATGCCAGTGAGGAGCAAGCAGTCTAAACTTGAGGAATTTGATCGATATATGCCAGTGAGGAGCAAGCAGTCTAAACTTGAGGAATTTGATCGATATATGCCAGTGAGGAGCAAGCAGTCTAAACTTGAGGAATTTGATCGATATATGCCAGTGAGGAGCAAGCAGTCTAAACTAGGGGGATTTGATCGATATATGCCAGTGAGGAGCAAGCAGTCTAAACTTGAGGAATTTGATTGATATATGCCAGTGAGGAGCAAGCAGTCTAAACTTGAGGAATTTGATTGATATATGCCAGTGAGGAGCAAGCAGTCTAAACTTGAGGAATTTGATCGATATATGCCAGTGAGGAGCAAGCAGTCTAAACTTGGGGAATTTGATCGATATACGCCAGCGAGGAGCAAGCAGTCTAAACTTGGGGAATTTGATCGATATACGCCAGTGAGGAGCAAGCAGTCTAAACTTGGGGAATTTGATCGATATACGCCAGTGAGGAGCAAGCAGTCTAAACTTGGGGAATTTGATCGATATATGCCAGTGAGGAGCAAGCAGTCTAAACTTGGGGAATTTGATCGATATACGCCAGTGAGGAGCAAGCAGTCTAAACTGGTGGGATCTGATCGATATATGCCAGTGAGGAGCAAGCAGTTTAAACTGGTGGGATTTGATCGATATATGCCAGTGAGGAGCAAGCAGTCTTAACTGGTGGGATCTGATCGATATATGCCAGTGAGGAGCAAGCAGTCTAAACTTGGGGGATTTGATCGATATATGCCAGTGAGGAGTAAGCAGTCTAAACTTGGGGGATTTGATCAATATACGCCAGTGAGGAGCAAGCAGTCTAAACTGGGGGGATTCAATCAATATATGCCAGCGAGGAGCAAGCAGTCTAAACTTGGGGAATTTGATCGATATACGCCAGTGAGGAGCAAGCAGTCTAAACTTGGGGGATTTGATCGATATATGCCAGTGAGGAGTAAGCAGTCTAAACTTGGGGGATTTGATCAATATACGCCAGTGAGGAGCAAGCAGTCTAAACTAGGGGGATTTGATTAATATATGCCAGTGAGGAGCAAGCAGTTTAAACTTGGGGAATTTGATCGATATACGCCAGTGAGGAGCAAGCAGTCTAAACTGATGGGATCTGATCAATATACGCCAATGAGGAGCAAGCAGTCTAAACTGGTGGGATCTGATCGATATATGCCAGTGAGGAGCAAGCAGTCTAAACTGGGGGGATTCAATCAATATATGCCAGCGAGGAGCAAGCAGTCTAAACTTGGGGAATTTGATCGATATATGCCAGTGAGGAGCAAGCAGTCTAAACTGGTGGGATTTGATCAATATATGCCAGCGAGGAGCAAGCAGTCTAAACTGGTGGGATTTGATTAGGTTTGATTGATTGATTGATTGTTTGGTGTTTTACGCCGCACTCAAGACTTTTTCACTTATATGGCGGCGTTGCTAGTTTTATTGTGGGAGGAAACCGAGCTCTATGCCCTGAGGCAACCCACGACCTTCCGTTGGTAACTGGCAACCATCCCACATAGGTCGTTTGAGTAAGATTAGGTTTGAACTTACTGTTGTCTGCAGCAGTTGTACATTCTCTGTTGGAGTTGGCCACACACTGGTCATCAATCCAATCACATTTTACACCTGTTACTGTCTGATTACAGTCAAATTTATCACTGTACAGACTACAATTACCTACAAAAACATAAGTTAAAAGGTACATGTATAAAGGTACATGTATTGATTGTCGTTTCCTCTCATGGGGAGGAGACACTGTTTCAAAGAGAGCAAAAGTCTGACATTTTGGCCAGTACCAATCAGCCATCCTCCATTGCATCTAAAACTTATATTAAATATTATATTAAAACATTTCTATTTCTTTACTCTTCAATTTAGATTTATCAATGAGGTCTATTTTAAAATAAACATGATCAAAATGATTAATCCATACTGGAAATGTACAGTTTGGTCCTTTTATTAAGATATCTGATATGCTACTTTTTTCACAAAAGAACCTAATAAGAATAAAAGTAATATTTCCATCCAATGGTGTTATTGGTGGGTTTTAAATGAGGGCTTCTTACCTGGGGTAAACTTATACAGGTCATTTAACATGAGGCCAGAAAATCCACCAAAAATATACACCTCACTAAAAGTAATAATAGATAAAAAGAAATCTTGTAAAAATTTTATAAATCAGAGAATACTTGGAAAAGGAGACATAAAACATAACCTTTATGTCGTTTCGATGTCGTTTTTGACTTTGTGGAAAGCAATTTAATTTTTTTGTGGTGACAAGTAATCATTAACCTATGACCATGGTCATGGTACCTAGAGAAAGAATTCCTTCTCAGCGCCTGCACTATGTATTCACCTGCGAGTAAGAAAATGTACAAGAGAGGACACAAATTTTGAAATCCCGACCATTAAAATCTTGATTTCTAGAAAAATTCAAATTAAATTTGTCGGATAAATTCATAATGTTCTTGAATGACAATGTAGCTGGTTTGTTACCTCTTGTAAACAACGGATGTGTGTCCATATCGAGCCAGTCTATTTACTGTACGGGGATCAGGCTTGGGGATGGTTTTCCATGAATCACAAGAAGGACCTGCAAAAGGGGAAAATATAAAACTCATCTTTAAACTAACAGAAAATATGAGAACACTTACATAAATGACAAGTGAATGTTTTTTGGATATAAACGGCTTCGGCAAATGTTGGCAATTTTTTAATTTTTAACATATTTTAAAATAATGAAGGTCAAAATTCAAATGGTGCTCTGTGGAATATGACTGATTTTCGCCCCTGGGGGAGGAAAGTAGGCTCTGCCTTGAGAAATAACACAGAGCTTTCAAGAGGAGCTGGCAACTCCCTTACAGAGAAAGATCATTACTCAGAAATTTTTCAATTTTTTTTTAATTGAGTGGCATTTGAAACCACAAATCGCCAAGTGAAGGCTTATGTTAGATTGAGAGATTTTTGATCATCGTGTTCAGCGTAAAAGACTACAATTTAATTTACATTGTGTTTACAACGAATACTTCAATTTGATTGGCTAATGTGCTTTCGTTCATAATCCGATGAACGAACCAGCTCCGGGCTATTTTTACAACGATATACATGAATCGTCGACGAAACAACAACAGGCCTACTGCTATTTATTGAAACAGAGAAAGCAATAAATTTGAAAATATGTTGATTTATTAGCTGCTTATATTTATTTTTCATTTCGATCAGATTTCAAAGAAATAAAGGACAACTTGTTATGTCAGCTTACGAAAACGTTTATACTCATGTCATCACAGTGCACTGATAGACTCAACGCTATGACGCGAGATGACGTCATCACGTTGTGCAGTGACTTTGACTGTGATTGTGACGTCACTTGGCAGAGAGCTTTGAAATCAAGTGTAGCTTTTGTAGGTTTGTAGGTTTGTTTTGATTCTTGAAAATAAAATATATCACTCCCTGTGAATATTTTTATTGTTTTACGTAGTATATGTGATAGTAATTAAATTATAAGGATTGACTTCAATGTTTCTTCGGTTCATCGAGTTATGAACGAACTGGCCCCTGTGCAAACTTTTCATAAACCGCTTCGCGGATTTATTTAGTTGGCACAGGGGCAAGTTCGTTCATAACTCGAGGAACCGAAGAAACATTGAAGTTAATCCTTATTTAGAGAACGTTTGTTTTTTATGATCAACAAGGGCAGATCAACAGTTAATTAGATTGATTGTTTGGGGTTTTACGCCGTGCTCAAGATTATTTCACTTATATGGCGGCATTGCCAGTTTTATTGTGGAAGGAAACCGGACTCTATGCCCGGAGAAAACCCACAACCTTCCGGTGGTAACTGGCAACCATCCCACTTAGGTCGTTCATGTGAAATTCTACTCAGAAAATTTTCCAATTTGTTTGGACTGAGTGGGATTCGAACCCGCGACCCATTGGTGGAAGGCTGTTTGGATTGAGCGTCCAGCGCTTTACCTACTGAGCCACGAAGGCCGCCGAGAGAGACTTTCAGGTCATCATGATTAGCGTAAAAGACTTTGGAGAACGTTTATTTTTTATTATCAACAAGGGCAGATCAACGGTTAATTAGAAGCAATCTGTTATAAGAAATGTACGACATTAATAAATAGAAGGATCAAAATTGAAAATGCTGATCTTGGCATGGAAGGAAAAAAGTCACAAATTTTACTCGACACTTACTCAAGTCATATGACATCAAATCAGAGGAGTAACATTTAGGTGTTTGATTTCCTAACGTATCATTATGTGTATTTCCACCAAACACTAACAGCATGCCATTAATGATAACTGCGGAGTGTAGATAGCGAGGAGAGTGACTTCTCTCTAATATGGACCTACAAAATAAACACATTAATGGGTTGGTGTGGTGGCAAGTACTTGGAACTTCGTTAACAAATTTAAAAAATTAATAAAAAAAAGCAATTGATTTTAAACTGATGACTTAGTTTCCAAATTGTACGCTTTTTTGTCAGATCCGATAAAGTATATTTGTCAAACCCAGACTTTCCAGTCAAGGTGGTCAAGTTAAAATTGAGTCAATATCACAGGATTTGAAAAAAATAAATAGAAATTCTCACCAGTATTTATTGTCAAAGTCATACGTCAGTAACTGGTCTGTAATTTTAGCTGATTTCTCTTCCAGAGTGATCCCTCCAAATACATAGATCAGACCAGACTGTTCATCAAACACACTGGAATGACCGTAGGCACCTTTAACCAAAGCACCGGAGGTCTCGGCAACCCTCCACGATCCTTTCTCTGTTTAACAAAATAAATTCAAGACATCAGCTAACAAATATTGGTAAAATTTTGTTGAAGCAGAATTCGCTAAATGCTCCCCATTTTTATTAGGAAGTACAAAATAAGAGCTTTTAGTTGTTACTAAATCATGAGGATGTGCGTTAGGGTACACATGTAGTTTTTTATAAGCAACAAAACCCTTTAAACGCTTTTTGAATTTTGTCTGTTATTAGCGTCTGCGGTTCATACTGGTTACTATACATGTAACCAACAGTTTTTTTTTTCTACACCAATCCTTTAGTTTTTCAATGTACTTCAAGTGTTTAACTTTTCTTGACAATCAGAATTTATGAAAAGTTTTGGTAGCTCATGACACTTTAAAGAAAGTTGGTCTATAATTTTCCCCCAATAATTAAATCCACTTAAATTTCTAAACATCTGAGTTATCTCATTTTTGTTTAATGAATGGCAGAAATTGATATTCTTTTATTTTTAATATACTCTCTGCCAATGGGATCAACTGTTGTAAACATAAATCAACAGATTCTCAATGAGTTTGGCTTCAACAGTTTTTTCAAACACTAATTCAGTTTCCAAAAAATGAAATCTTCGGCTATGAGGGAAAATACAACTTACTAATATCATATTCCTGTACATGTCTCATATAGCTATAAACTGGACTATGTCCGAAGAAAACAACCATTGTGTCGTTAACAATATTTGCTGTGTGTCCGGACACAGCAGCAGGAAGTCTCCATGTTCCAGTCACAGAAATCTGGTCAAGTTTAGTCCAGGTTAAGTTTTTGGTGTCCAGTACATACAGATCATTAGTGATGGTTTTATCAACAACTCCACCAAACATATAAAGGTTCTCCTAAAACAGAAAATTGAAACATAGTAACAGACAATAAACGCCATTTACAGGTGCCAGATCAATACTCATATTAACCATTTGTACTTATTATTTCTTTTTCTGGTGAATAAATAAATAATCTAAATTTGATATCAGGGGTTTCAATGTTGCAATATTATATAAATAATCTTGAGTGGTTGAGAACAAAAAATAAAACAAATTACCCATGAACATTTACCTATGAAACATTTTTTTCCAACATACCTGATGAACAACAACAGAGTGATCGTATCGAGTTTCAGGAATATCACCTGTTGTTTCAATGTATTCCCAAATACTGTTCACAAAGTCAAACCTAAAATACAGCATCATGAAATATGTAATACAGCTCATTACAAATGATATGACTAAAATAGGGTAAAGCATTCAGTATATTTCTCAAAAAGAGCCCAGTGTGGACATGAACCCATGTTTATTGATTGATAATAATTTTAAATTAGCAGGTTTTGAAGACGTTTGAAATTTGCGTTATTGAGTTTTTCATACTTAAATTTACGATATGGAGCTAAATTCTGATATCTAAAGCTGTCTTTAATGGTCATTCAGTAATTTGGCTGATGTTTGTCTTGAAAGTTAGTATGAATAAGGAAAAGCGTTTTTCATTTGGGTATTTTCATTTTAAATTGCCCTAAGATGTTCCATACCTGTATACTGATTGGAAAGGTTCAATGTTAAAGTTGTACCCTCCAACAGACCACATGTAGTCTCCTATGACCACTGTCTGGTGGGCTGTACCGGGGTGAGGCGGGTCTTTCACGTTTACTGGACCCCAATAGCCACGCCTCCTTCTCTCCACGCATTTGACATCTGAAAAAAAAACAACAACCCAAAAATCAGACTTTCTTGGCTTTAAAAGGGTAGATATTATTCTTTCAGTAATTGTAACAATTTAAGATGGGGTAAATAACGAATGTCACTCAATGGATAACTGATTAACTGGCAGGGAGATATCATATGAATAGTAAATCTGATTTTAGACACAATAAGAAAATAAATATTAGGCTATCGATAAAAACCAGGACCACTATATAGGATACTGTGAAATGACATGTGACCCGGGATTGACCAATGAGATTGCCCAGTATATTTCCGCTATATTAAAACAATGAGACAAAATAAATGCAAACATGGTGGTATTTCGTGTTTTTATAACAATAAAGAGGTGGTTCACCATGCATTTTGTTGATCAATTGATTGATGCTTTTATTCAAGGCAAGAATTGTGTATTACCATGTTTCTCTTCTCAAGAAAACCACAAACCTTCAACTAATCCAAATAAGCCAAATAAGTGAAAAGAAATGTTCAGATATTTTTTACAACGCCCTTAATTTGTACTATGTTTGAAATGGAAGACATACCATCTATATCATGGAAACAATAACAGAGTGGGCTGCACTGAGTGGAGTTGTTTATACAATGGTATGTACAGTTAACAGTACTGCAGGACGGCCCATCCCATCCTTCATCACACTGACAAGTACCCTCTGTGTCGTTTAAACAAACGCCATGACCAGAGCAACCCTTAGGACAGCTACCGAATCTGAATCAACAGACATGAAGAACAATTATCAATCAATCAACAGAGAAAATAGTTTATTACTAATAGCATTGCCATAACAAATATCCATGGCTCAAAGCTATCAGCTGCAATCCAAAACATTTGTAAAAACTTTTCCATTTATATCAGTTTTATAATTACTTCAGGTAAGAGTGGTCATAAACAGCTGTTCAGTTAACTGAATTATGAAGTATCTATTTAAAAAAAAAAAATATTTTCATACTTCAGTTACGATACCTTCTTAAAATATGTAAATTATTAGAATGGAATTTGAAATCATAATCACAAATTTTCCAAAAGATTGGAAGAATCAAAGTTACCATTTGTACCAAGAACATATAAAGAGAGATGGGATTAAAACCCAGACATAACCAAATAATGGGGTCAATGCATTTGGAAATCCTAAACAGATTGGGTACCCAATGTCGTCAAACATCAAGATTATTTCACATATACCTTCCCTGAGTAGCTGGCAACCCTTCCACATATGGCGTTCGGGCTAAAAACCCACTCAGAAATTTTTATTCAATCTGACTGGGATAAAAACTGGTGATGTATCGGACTAAGGGGCAATGGCTTTGTTGACTGAGGCACCAAGCCCCCCCCCCCCCCCCCCCTCTCAAAATGGAAGCCAGCTATATACCTGTATGAGATGTTAAAGCCATCAATATTATATGCTGCATCACTGAAGAAGTAGATAAATGCTTTCCCAGTATGTGTGGCCGTCTCTGTCTGCATCTCTTCATCGTGACGATAGGATGAATTCCTCCGAACCATACGGCCACTGTTAAATTAAGAGGAGCATTTGTTAGTCTTAAGTTAAAGATTATTGTAGCTTGAAAAAAGGTGGTCTTCACCTTACATAATTCACAGAATTCAGAGGATTGGTTGATTGATGCTTTACGCCACACTCAAGATTATTTCACTTATAAGGCGGCGTTGCCAAGTTTAGTGGGGGGAAAACAGGGCTTATTGGCCGGAGACCCCCGACCATCGCCTAATACCTGGCAACTCTTCCACATACAGTGACAGAGTGAAAAATCCACTCAGAGATTTTTAAAGTTTTGACCTCAGAGGAAAAGGAAAATGAAAAATGAAAAAAAATAATGAACGTATCATTCTCAAGGTTTCAATTGATTGATGTTAAGAAAATTTAACGGCATATTCATGTAGATGTTGATCACCAACCATTGGTAGGTTATAGGCAATCATTACACATAAGGAGACTGAGTAAAACCGGAGTCAGAAATTTAGTCGCTTTTTTAGAGGGACACTGAGTGGGATTAGAGCTTGTTCAATAGTTATTGTGGCTAGATTGAAAGTTTCTGCTGTTAAATTTCATTACGAGCACATTGCATTGATTTGAGACTCAAGAGTTCTCTACCCTTGTTGTAGCTTAGTTAAGTAAAGCCCTGTGTGAATACCTAAGCTGTTATTGCCAGGTAAAGGTTTGTAATCAGGTCAACAGGGAGAGAGTGTATTTGTCCATATGTGTGTAAGTGAAAATCTATATTCCCTTGAGGCTGCTTAAGCCATCACAAAGGTAAAACAACATCAAGTGAATATGAGCATTTATCGATCCACACTGAGCAGTTTTTATCCTGGAAGCAAGTCAGGCATGTCTGGCTATGGATCAGTGAAAGGCTTAACTGCTCTTAACCCTAACAAGCTGCATTATCAGAAAATTAAAACAATAAACTGCAAAATCTGTTTAAAATGATAAGTAAAACTGAAAAACACTGCTTGAGAGCTTCCTTTAGATTACATTTTTTGAGTCTTATGCTTTACATGTAGTCCAGTTAATTTAACAAGATTGATTGTTTGGTGTTTTACGCCGCACTCAAGATTGTTTCACTTACATGGCGGCGTTGCCAGTTTTATTGTGGGAGGAAACCGGGCTCTATGCCCGGAGAAAACCCACGACCTTCCGCTGGTAACTGGCAACCATCCCACATTGGTCGTTCAAGTGAAAACCCAGTCAGAAAATTTTCCAATTTTTTCGGACTGAGTGGGATTTGAACCCGCGACCCATTGGTGGAAGGCTGTTGGAGCCACGGAGGCCCCGATTACATTTTTGAGTCTTATGCTTTACATGTAGTCAAGTTGACTTAACAAGATTAATTGATTGATTGTTTGGTGTTTTACGCCGCGCTCAAGATTATTTCACTTATATGGCAGCGTTGCCAGTTTTATTGTGGGAGGAAACCGGGATCTATGCCCGGAGGTAACTGGCAACCATCCCACATAGGTCGTTCGAGTGAAAACCCAGTCAGAAAATTTTCCAATTTTTTGGGACTGAGTGGGATTCGAACCCGCAACCCATGACTTAACAAGAGAATGAAGCCATAAACATTTTGCAAACAAGGTACGACCAATTGACTTCTCCGTCAGCATCACATGACCAGCCCAAACGTTCAATAAGGTTAAACACTTTCAGTGAAATTCATAATATTTGTATTGTCACAGCCAAAGCTCTGAGTTAGCCTAACCTCAAAATATTCCAACCAAATTCGAAGATAAAGAGGGTTGACACACTAGGAGATTTTCCTGGCACATTTATGATTTTTAAAACATATACAGCATAAGTTAGCACTTCTCAGCCACAAGAAAGCTTTACTCATGACATTCAGAATCAATTTTTTGTATTTGACGTCATCCATACAGCACTTTGAGGGTTTGCCTCAAAATAGCCTAAAAAATTTGCCTAGTTTATCCACCTCTATATGAATAAATGGCAATATGTTTTGGAGGGAAATCTGTACAGAATTGATTACCACAAAGCAAGGGAAGAATTGTCTTTATGAGAATCTGTCCTTGAAATCCATGACCTGATAATAAAGATTTTGTACTACCGTAAATGCTCGACCCTTTCGGCGATGCCAGGGGGGATTATCGCCGAAAAGCTAGAGAGCATACGACAGAAACTAAAATGGGGAATGTGGGGATAATCCGTTTCGCAGACTAGAAAAAATATAATGGCCTACCCACAGGTGGTAAATTGGTGCTGTGCGCCTAAACACACAACCCACATGCGATATTCAGAGCGCCTGAGCTCACAGTGACAACGGACTGACCTGCAAGCCAGTCCATTCGTTCGTCAATGTACCGGTTTGTGGCGGGAAATGAGAAAATACGTTCATATATTTTGTTATAAAAAATGAATCTGTTAAGATATGCTGATTAATGCAATTTTCTTTTAGCTTGTTTTCGATTTTGACGCATTTAATCGATGCTGCTGTTGTTGTTTTTTTCGATCTAGGCTGTGGTTTATCGGAAAGGAATTTGGACTAATCTCACAAAGTCTGTGGAAAATCGCATTTAATAATGGTTTTAGAAAAACAAAAGGCTATGAAGATTTTGATTGAGGAATGAATTTGAGATTTGTCCCCGTATTAAATTATAACTGTAGTCTGAGTTACCGTTACCGACACGGCCGATAGTAATTTCACCTCGGTAGGCCTATGCGTATTACCATATGTGGTTTTCAAATAAAGTCATACTCAAATACTACACCCTGAATTCGAAGCTAAACACTTTGAATAGGCCTATGTAAATATAGATTACAACTGGAAGAAACTATGGTCTTTAGTCGCCGACGATTCGTTTGGTTTTTAATAATTTGCGAAATAACGAAGTACGAGCGGTTTATAAAATAGTCAGCAGTTCACGCATCGGACAATTTGCCGCCTTGACTAGAGTTGAACTACGGGCCGCTTTATATGGATAAAGTAGGCCACTCACTGTGCAGCGTATAGCCCACTTTAATATGCTTGTTGAGGGGCACGCTGTCAGTTCGCCAATGGAGCTTGTGTAAAGCCAGCAAGAGATCGACTAAACACCAGTCAGAAAATATATCGGATATATTGTTTTCGGTACAGCCAGATTGTAAAAACCAAACAAAAGTCTACATCAGATTCATAAACGTTTATCCAGTTGAACTTGTGTCGATGTCGGCATTTGCAAATATCGATAATATCTCTATGAACACGACCGTTTTACCGTGCAACTTTACTTAGTCATATCGGCAGTAAACAAGATTACAACCCTTACGTTTTACGTGATTTGTCATCCTTTTTACGGGTGAAACTTTTCCATTTAAACGAAAAAGAATGTTCCCAACATATAAACAAAACACAATAGTAAATATTTATTTGGTTTATTAACGGGTAAATACGAGATTTTGCGAACTGAAAGAGTCAACTGGAGGCTGTCGCCAAAAGACGTCAGTGGGATATAGGCAGTTATAGACCAACACGTGGCTCTCAAACTGGTGCCGCACATACCCCACCTGGCGCGATGTTTGTTCATCTACCCGACACAGGCGTGAAACCAATTACCCACCCCTCTCTAGTCGGCGTCTTTGAAGTTTTCGTCGATCGGGAGTAAATAGAAGACTTGAGCTGTCAGAGTCACTCCCCCCACCTCCCCATAAAATCGCTGAAAGGGTCGAGCATTTACGGTACTTTATATTAGGTTCAACTATACCATGTAAGTGATATGTTTAACTGTTTAGGTTTCTTCACAAAACGAGCCCTCAAAGCCAAAAAAATCAAGACAATTATTTCATCCATCAGTGGCTTTTGGGATCTTATTTTTGGATACTATGTGTAAGAAAAATGTATAAACATTTGAAATCGTACAGCACTTGCTAAGAACAGAAAATTAAAAAATCTAAATTGCACAAACCTGTAAGCAGCCGTCAGGGGAGAGAATGCAGAGTCTCCGTCATGAATAAAAATATGGTCCCAGCCACACTCAGTAGCAAACTCTTCCAAGTGAAATCGTATAGTCTTATTGACTTCACCAGTGTCCACCAACCAGGCGCACTTAGAGTCCACTGAATAATTCCCCGTTCCATCAGAAATAAAACCATGATCTTTGGTCAGTCTGAAAAAAAAAAGCAGATAAATTTATAAAGGGTGCAAGTCTTGCCAGAAATTCCACCAATTTCTGGTCGCTTGTGGCTGACCGTTGTGTGTTCTAGCACAGCCCTTAGTTCTGACATTGTGGAACAAAATACATATATACATGTAGAGTTATTTAAACTTCATGTCAACATTCTATAAATATGTAACCTGTCATGTATATGGCAAAATCTTGGAAGAAACATCAATATGTATCAGAATTCAAATAATGAGTACAAGTTTTTCTATATTTGTATTCCATTCGCAAATATCTTTGGTTCAGTCAACTCTTTATTTTTTAAGCTAACATCATCACTTGGTTTAACTTATGCAGTGTACTTCAAACAATTGCATCCTCATGCAAATCAGAATGTATGACAAATTGAAAATTCAAGCCTGGATTTTAGCTGCTTACATGTAAGTCATTTACATGTAATAGGGTGTCAAAGATAGAAATTTTACTAGATCTAAACCCACAGTTACATGTAAAAGGTGGTTGGGTCAATTTGTAAAATAAACCAGTGAGCTTGTATAGATTAGGAGAAAAGAAGGGGTACATATAGTTGGATAACATATTTCCCTTATATGGTAGCGCTGCCAGGTTTAGTGGGGGAGGAAATTGGGCACTTTGCCCAAAGGAAGTACTTGTCAAATCTTCCACATACGACATACTGCGATAGAGAGGAAAAAACACTCAGAAATTGTTCAATGTTTATTTGGGCTGAGAGGGATTTGATCCTGTGCCGCATCCATTAGAAAGTCAGTGTCAGACTGAGAGACTTAATATATAAAAGTGCTACTTCATCTGTTAAATTAAAATATTTTCAAAGTTCAGTAGCATGCTGGCTGCAAAAAAATATCATTCTTTAGATGTTAACTATTAAAGGCTGAAAATACACAAGTGTTTATATCAATTAATTCTTTAAGTTTTATATTTTATCCCATCAATCAACGTTTTTTTCTTGATACTGTATCAGATCATACCCATTAGAAACAGTGAGTAAAACTAGAGCAGACCTAACACAGACACACTAAAACATCTAAATAACATTACAGTAACCTGACCAGGATGTGACAAAACATCAACATTTTGTTAATGGCCAGCAAATTATTAAAAGTATATGGACATCTAATTATAGATACACAATTCACAAATACAGCTGATTATTTTTAGGAAAAAGCTGTCCTGATTTCCTAAATAAGTGAGTTCATTAAAAAGCTGTTGTTGAACTGAGAGTTAGTAAAATAAAAGGCCCAAATCTGGCACCAACTTTTAAAGCCACTATGTGAAATTTGGCGAAGTATAGATACCTAGGTTTTTCTGGGAAAGGAGTGGGGGGTTCAATATCAGTCTGACGATATTCTTGTCATGGCTTTAGATGCATAAGCATTGTCAATATATTACATAGTGTTCCAGAAAACTGGCTAAGGTCAAGTTCCTGTCAGTCTTCAACCTAATGAAATATCATAGGTTTAGTTTATTACAACAATTTATGATGGGGTATAAAGGTCTAAATGATATACCTCTTTTTAACACAATTAGAAACTTGTCTCCATGGTTATTTTAGACAAGAAGATTTTCCCTGTGCCCGTGTGTTTTTAAATATAGATGAAATACATGTAACAAGAAAAAACATTCAGGCCATAATTAGAGGCAAAAATTAAGGCCTCATTGTATAATATTCCAGGCCTGCCAAATAACAATTTAGTAATTTATTTCTGATATAAGGGATTTCTTTTTCTACACAATAATTGATGGAAGCAATATTTCCTGAGATGCAAGTGCAATATGAAACAAAAACTTTAAGGGATAAATATTTAAAAATTTCAATTTTCTTGTCTATCAGAGTAATCTTCGTTCCAGATTTTTACAAATCACAATGGCATAAATTGTTATTAATAAAATAATAAATAAACCATTGAACAATCATCTTTAGCAGAGTAAATTTTAGAACTGTGCAGGAATCAAATAACATTTTTACCCTACATGTATTTATGTCTGTGCTTTTTAAAGCAGAAACAGGAGTGATTGATTGATGTTTTACCTCGCACTGCAAGATTAATTCACTTATATGGCAGCATTGCCAGGTTTAGTGGGGAGGAAACCGGGCTCTTTACCTAGTCGCAACCGCAACCGTTGGCGCGCACATGGCAACTCTTCCAGAAATAACCAAAATGGAGAAAAGATAGTCCTTTATCAGGGTTAAGTTTTATGATAATCTATTTCAATGTGAGGGTAACGGACCACAGCTGATTATCCCAAAATGCAATGTGTCATCATGTGTCCGAATGTCAGGCCTTGAAGTACAAGCCAACAAGGTCTGGCTGAATTAGGACTATTTCTCATTCAGTTGATACATGTATGTAATTCTTTTGAACAGCAAGGCCTGGTGTGAAGATCAAGGTAACAAATGCTCAATCAGTAGTCAGTGTTGGGAAAGTTTACACAGAGGGATGACATGTCCCATACACAGGGGGAGGTAATCTGAGGATTGTAAAAACACACATGTCTGGTGGCTGAATTTGGTACACCACACACCATGGGCTGACCACAACACAAACTATGACCCTCAGCTAAATCACCGACAATACTTTCAGTTGGACAGTTGGACACCAACAGAAAAAATAAATTCGGTAAAGGATAGGTCAAATTGTAAAAAAATCCATTTGGCAACATTTTGCATGGCATTAAAAATATCATATTACAATTCTAAGTTTATTGACTTGAGCAAATAATTGCCCCTTGTCACAATGGTTTGTGTACAATGAATTTTACAATAATTATAAATACATGGACATACTGACACTTACAAACAGATAATTTTTATAACATAATATACTTATTATATATGTCTGACATCTGAGAGAGAACCTTGATATATACACGGTTGCATTTTCCCTATCAACGCATTCCTGTTTTCCAAACATATATGAACAAATTTTGCAGTTTTCTGAATCATATTAAAAGAAGTAGAGTTAAGGAGTGCTACAAGTTTGTGTACACTAGGTTTTTTCCAATTTCCAATAATACCCTTTAATTAAATAACGTAAGACTTTCGTAAGGGTAACACACTTCTAGGTTTATTTAATGATGACGTTTCTGTCTTTCTCCGAAGACTGTTTTCAAATCATGATTTGCAATACATCAACATATCATATATATACAGGACAAGAGTCATCATTAAATTAACCTAGAAGTGTGTTACCCATACGAAAGTCTTACATTATTTATCTATACCACCTTCTAAATGCCACTAAAGACACCTTTTAATTAGTTTACAAGAGAGAAAAAAAACAATTTTCTGGCCTTGTGAAAATCGTGTTGTATTTTTAAAGGATGTTAAAAGATAAATGACAAGTTTAAGACCATACCCCTTTTTTTTATAATGAAGTTATTTAAGAACATGTACTGTATGAACTCAAGCAAAAATAAAATGAGATTTTTGGTATAAAACCTACAAAATTTAAGGCATTCTTTTTCTCTCTAAGACCTCTATACGCAAAACTTAGCCTCGTGACGTGATAGTTGACATCGGACATGTACATTAAGATGGATGTGACGTCTTACATGTACACGACCGACGTTGAGTCAGTGGGTCTTTATGATTGGTTGAATGTGTTCAAAAGTCAAGAATGACATCAACAAACAATGTTTAATCTACATTCACACCCACATCTACATAAAGTTTACAGATTATCATAATTTTAATTTATCAATTTTTTTATCCGGCAACAGTGATTTATTTTTTCTTTAAGAAAAAAGGCACATTTGCGGAATAATAAAAAAATGGTCTCAAGTTTCTATGTTAATTGTTAAAGTAACAATGGCAAATTAACCACAGCCCGACATGAATAGGACAGAAATTTCGAGAGAAAAAACAACATGAGGTACTGTAAAAGTACATTTTATCAATAGGCCTAAGCTGTTCACTATCTTCAGAACAATGAGACAATTATGACTCAGCAAAACAAACTACTATTTCAAAAAATCTACAAGGGGAAAAAGAAAGGCTAAAAATAATGTCATGTTCAGTAAATCTGCAAGTCACCACTGAAGAGAATCACTCGGATTTCATAAGAACAAGAGCCATTAGAAAATGCCCCCCCCCCCCCCCCCCCCAATATTGACAAATAATGGCTTATACAATGGAAAAGAATCATTTGTTTTTGCTATAGGGATACGATAAGCGTTCTCAAACTACGATCAGGACCCCAAATTCATAGATTTGGAATATAAAGGTAACTTGAGTTCAATACACTATTTAAGTTTCAAATTCAAAATAATATGACAAAGATTCTCAAGTTATTGAGTGGACAACACATACATGTACATTGGGGGGGTGGGTTGGAGGGGGGGGGGGGGGGGGCCCTCCGTGGCTCAGTAGGTAGAGCGTTGGACGCTCAATCCGAACAGCCTTCCACCAATGGGTTGCGGGTTCAAATCCCACTCAGTCCAAAAATTGGAAAATTTTCTGACTGGGTTTTCACTCGAACGATCTATGTGGGATGGTTGCCAGCGGAAGGTCGTGGGTTTCCTCCGGGTCCCGGTTTCCTCCCACAATAAAACTGGCAACGCCGCCATATAAGTGAAATAATCTTGAGCGCGGCGTAAAACACCAAACAATCAATCAATCATACATTGGGAACAAGGTAAATGGACTGCGGGGCCAGGTGTAAGATTCACAGAATCCTAAAAAGCAATCATATCCGTCCTTTACACCTACATGAGCTCAACACATTTTTCAAGTTTCAAAGTGACCAATACGAAAAAAGGTCAACATACATGTATCATACGATGGGAACAAGGTAAATTTGTTGTGGAAGCCTTCAGAAATTTCACATTTAATCCTGAAAAGCAATCCCATCCATCCCTTCAGAGAGCTGAAATATTACTTCAGTTTCAGAGGGAGGTTGCGAAGAGTTCTTCCGTTATTGAGCGGACAGACAGACGAACGATCGATTTTGAGAAGAAGATTGATTTTGAAAGTCCTTCAAACAGCAATTTTTTCCAACCTAAAACTTCCGATCTGTAAAAAGGGATTATCTTCAGACGCATGTGGTGAACGAACACTAACAGATGATATGTTGTTAATGCATCGTGGCATTCCAAACAGACCCTAAAGATCGATTGATTGTTTGATTTTTTACGCTCAAGATTTCACTTATAAGGCGGCGTTACCAGTTTTATTGTGGGAGGAAACCGGAGACCCTAAAGACAACAATATTTACATAAAGGATACCAGAATCTTTTGTATCTTTACTGGTCTGAATTAACTACGTAAAGCCTGGCGCACACGGGGGGATATAGCTGCGCCCTCGGTCACTCGTGACGGCGCAGCCCTTTCCACCGTGTGCGGCGAACTTTTGGTGTGATTTTGGCCACAAGTGGCGTTGTGGAAAATATCTATCGTGTTTGATATTCTGTGGCACGAGTGGTTGATGGCACACCATCTGCGGACAGCCCGCTCCAAAGGCGCAGCTGGAACATTTAACTGACCAATAGAATTAGTTTACAGGGACATGTGATTGGAAACATAATAACATCATGGCGACATTATCTGTCACGTGCATAGAGATCTAAAAATAACGTCATTTTTAGATCTCGATGGTCACGTGGGTACTAAAAGTGACATGGCACACATTCATGAGAGTGGAAAGGGATACGGTGTGCTCTAAAATTTTCTGCTGCGCTTCCTGCCACAAGTGACCGAGGACGCAGCTTTATTCACCCATGTGCGCCAGGCTTAAGCCGTAGACGGTTCAAGTAGCGTACATTGCATGTAAATAAGTTCTCACACTGTCACTTCTTCAGTGTCTACTGGGTTCAATCCCGTGAAATCTTATTACACATATCCGCTTAAATTGATCGGGGGTTATAACACAAAACACCAAAGCTTCACACACATATTTTTTCGTCTTCAACTTAACTACATATTTTGTAAACGTCACTGCAAATATGCAAAACAACATATATACAGATAAATGCTTACACGTGCGATAACATAACAGTAGATAGGGAACAGCGCTAAATTCAAGACAAATATGCTTTTGTATACTTTGTATATTTTTTATGGTCAAGACAAAAAAATATCCCGTTTTGAAAACTTTTTTAAAGATTTTTGCGGTGAAATAAAGTATTTATTTTTACAAGGGGTTGATATAAACCCTATTGTATCCGTTTTTCAACAAACAAACCTATATTAAAACTTTTTCATATGAGCTTTTTAAATGAAGTGGCATGCTTTGCCAAAATAAATTTTTTTTATTGACTCGGAGTGGCAAGAAGTTGATCGCTTAGAGTACATGTACCTTGAAAAACTAAGACTGATGTTGAAATAAAAATATTGATAAAGCCAGTAGCCCATACGAACTGAAAATGTGTGCTAATAACGGTAAAAATTCAAATTTCTAGGATCTAGGAGTCCTTTTTAGGGGTTTTCTTTGGGTCATAAAGGCTATCTTAACATACCTCTCCAAGATAGGTATCAACAAACACAAAATTGTAATTTGTACGAACAATTCGCTAATTCTCTTTCAACAACATTTCCTCTATCTTTCCTCTATATTTGACAGCTAATGCCACTTTAAAAAGAACCCAAGAAAGAACAATATTGAGTACATATATGACTTCAGGCAATATTACATAAAACTTATCAAAGGTATTAAAAATCTGAAAGTTTTCCTGGTGTGCACTTGTGTATCAGGATGTTTAATTTGTTTAACTTGCTCCCAATAAAATTTTAAGTAGAAATTTTGATGGTGTCATTCTAAGACAATGAAACTTCATTTGTCCTAAAAGTTTTCTTAAACATGTATGTATATTTATGATCACTAAAACACACGGGCACAGGGAAAATAAACATGTATGTACATGTACATGTAAGCAGGTCTGACACGTTATTTCAATTTCCACTGGCATTGAGATGGCCTCAAATAGACATCCTTGAAATGAAGTAGAAAATTGTGCCTTTCAACAATTTCTACTGACCTATCAAACCACCAAGTTAAAGTACAAGTGATGCCTTATTTTAAATCCCCAGTCATGTACATGTACTCACTTCTTTGAGTGGCA
Organism: Lepidochitona cinerea; assembly: GCA_963971465.1. NCBI lineage: Eukaryota > Metazoa > Mollusca > Polyplacophora > Chitonida > Tonicellidae > Lepidochitona > Lepidochitona cinerea. Next base: position 35,705,597 of record OZ020553.1, read on the forward strand.
TTTAGAGGTGGGTGGTATAACAAATCAGCGAGTTACTTATGGATAACAACTTCTTAATTTTATTTCTGGTGACGTTTCGATGTCGATCCTAACATCCTCATCAAACCTGTCACACAGGACAGATTGTACTCAATCTGATGTTTTGAGAATATATGAATATGAAGCTAGATTGATTATTTGTTGGGGTTTCTTAAATACCAATCGCAAGAGTTTTAAGAAATATCAGGATAGGGAATACGACTATGGCTGGAAGAAATCTCTGGCTTTCTATTAAATGATATCTGTCAATAACTCCTCCACAAACCAGTCGCATCCCATACGATACTACATGTAACTTGTTAATGAACACATTGGCAGAGATATGAGGTTATGGGCAATTCTGATGGATCATATTTTGGGCAACTTGGCGAAACAGCAGCAAGACCCACATATGTTCTTTGGATAAGATTAGTTAGGTTTTTTTTTTACTATTGGCGCACTCACAGTCTTTTGCAACTGCAACAGTTTGTTGAAATCTGAGGGAGGAAACCAAGCACATTGCACATAGGGAATCCCTAACTTTTGATGAGAAGCCATTATTACATTGATTGATTTATGTTTCACCCTGTACTCAAGATTATTTCACTTATATGGCAACGTTGGCAGGTTTATAGGGGGAGGAAACCGGGCTTTTTGTGTGCAGGAAGCCATTATTTGAATATAATATTTAACTGAGATGTTGACCGCAGCATGTAACTGCAATCGATCAATCAATCAACTCAGACATGTAAAAATTTTTTCCACTTTCACAAGGATAAGTTTAAGAAGGGATTTAATAACCATAGCAGTTCTGTCGTAGTACAGTGTATAAAAATATATTCTTTTAAATACAATATACTGGCGGACTGAAATACAGAACCCGATTTTCGTTTTTAATTGACTTGTAACCTTGAATCTAATAGTAAACAAAAACTTCAAGTTCATAGAAGTCATTACTGGTGTTGTACAGAGAACTAGCTAAGGTTCAGTATCGGTAAAGTGTTCAATGGTTTTATATATACATGTACCCGTATCATATTATAAACTGCCTGTCAAGGTAATATAAATTACAATAACCCAGAGAGGGTGTGTAGCACTGTGTACCAGCCTGTAAAAGGACATTTTGTAAGATTTATTGACACTTATACAAGCAAAGAAATCATTCAGTAAAAAGGAGATATAAGAACTACGCCTATTTCCATACCCCATAGAAATGAGTTGAAAGAGCAGCTGAAAACATATACTGTTCTATTTCTACAATGTACCTGAAAACAGGATATCAAATTTCTTAAAATCCGCTTTTAAAAATATTTATTATAAAAATAGACACTAACAGACACAGGGAAAATCTTCTTGTCTTAAATAACCATGGAGACAATTTTCGAATTGTGTTAAAAAGGGGTATATCATTTAGACCTTTATACCTAATCTTGTCACTAAAACATTTGGTTGAAGACAGACAGGAGTTTGGCTTTAGTGGGTAGACAAGGAAGTTCAGAGTAATCAAACTGGGCCTATATCTTCATTTAACTACCCCTCAGAGTAAACAAACTGGGCCTATATCTTCATTTAACTAACCCTCAAGATCCATTTTTTTGTATACTATGAGGAAATCAGATTACCTACCAACATGAACCTATCCATGGGGACAACTCTACGAAATTGAACCGACGCTATTTTAACACCTGATTTTCAAAACTGCAGTATTGATTAATTACAAAAATGGACAGAATCTTAAAATAAATTTTTAATTAAAAGGGTTAACTGAAAGCCGAAACCTGGAAAAGGACAACATATGTACATGTGAATGTGAATTTTGTAGGTTTGTCCCCAGAAATATTATTTTCTTTTTGGTAGAGTTCGTACAGTATATATTCGTAAACAAATCACTTACAAAACAGGAGGTATTGTCTTAAACCTGAGTTGTCATTTATAATATGGTATCCTTTGATTATAGTTTGAAGTTGGATTACCTTTTTTTCTATAAACTAAAATTGATCAATTGAGAAAATAATAAGAATGTTCCCAGTTCGTTGACAAACTAAATGATTGACACAGAATACAAATAATAATATTAAGCAAAATCCTACAGTTTGTTGTGTATATACAAACCCAAAATGTGTTTGAAAAATAAAGCAAATAACCGAGTGTTCATTTATTTTAGGCCCATGTTACATGTACTTCTAAACTTGACTTCAACATTTAAATCATCATATTTATCTACATAAATACATACACCTCTTACATGTAAGAAAAATTACCATTAATTTCAAAATTTTGTTTTTAAAAGTTAATATCAACATTTTGGAAGGAGTTCAAGCTCATGCCACTTTAATGTTCCCGAAATGCAACTGATCCTAAACTTCTCTACATGTAACTTAACTCTTTTCACAGGTTTCTGAATGTTCTAGATTTATGTTTTATAGCTGAATATTTTTCGCAGCTTTTAAGATAACTTTCCTGAAATGGTGGAGTTGCCAGGTTTAGAGATAGAGGAAACCGAGGTCTAGATCTACAGAGAAAAGAACCAAAAGCTGGAAAAGCAAAGCAATGGCATGTGTCTTCCAAAAGCTCAGCCCATTATCCAAGTTTCAACGTGATATGACAAAGCCTTCTTAAAGGAGATATGAACAAGATTTAAAGCTGGTTTGTGCTTGTTTATTGACTAAATATATATTTGAAAATTATCAGTTGAAACGAAACAACCTTCGCGTTAGTTCCCTGGTAGTCAAAAAACGAACGGGGAGGAAATATGCATATTTTCCGTATTTTTCGTAACTGCTCGGAAAAATGACGTCATACACGACCTTCGATGTGTACAAACTGCCACGAATACGTACTGTGACAACAGAAATCGTTTATTACGTCATCACTGTGAGGGTACGTAGACAACGGAGGTCGTGTTTGACGTCATAAGTCTCTGAGATAATTAACTTTCGTAAGCATTGTAGATCGGTGAACGTAGCTTGAATTCTGTATGTGCTGCGACCGAAATTTAATTTTCTTTTTGGTCAGACTTTTAAAGTACATATTCTACAACACACCTAACGCAAATTAGAGAATATTTCCAAAAGCTGTTCATAAATCCTTGAAGCTATGGTGCGGAAACCAAATATGTGGATTGGGAATACGGTAAATTGCCTGTGGCAGTTGTCGTAAAAATGGCAGAATCATGGAAGGCAATCCCATGAGCCCAACACGAGATTCATGTTTCAAAGTGATTAGACAAAGTGTTATCAAGTTATGATTCGGAAACTAAATTCATAAATTGGGAAAGATTGTTCTAGAACATGTAGCTTATTGAAAAAAAATGATCTCATTAATATCATATCGTCATTTCATGTTATCTTATGTGGACTGTTTATTCTTTGCTCATTTACTGGTCCGTCTAACATGTATATATATATATATAATATATATATAAAAAAATAAATGTTTTTTATTAGGTGACAAAAAAAAAATATATATATATTTGTGAACACTAAAACACATGGGCACAGGGAAAATCTTCTCGTGGAGTCAAGTTTCTAATTGTGTTAAAAAAAGATTACTGTATCTAGACCTTTTTTCAAAGCATATACATATTGATTTTTGTCACTTTCCATGAAACAATTAGATAGAAGTTATTCTTTTGATGTACTTAACACTAAGTTTACAGTAAATACCATTATTGATATATATATATTCCCTTAGGGAATACGTGTACATTTCTATGTCTCTTTTTCAAGTTTCTGTAAGGTAAAAGATCTAATGTATCATAGAAACATGCATGGATACAAATAAATTAGTTTACTTTTACCTTTTAAGTGCTGTTTAAGATAAAAAAAATGTTAATTTTCTTTATTTTTAACTAAGATCTCATGCTTGAAATAATAATGTTACATGTAAGTTTAAAGATAGCTTGAAAAAACTGTTACAATCATGTTAAACTGTTTAGATATGTCTTAACAAATAAACAGATTATCCTCATATGATTACATGGTGTAATACCTTCTAAACATATTGAGTCACACTGTAAAAATACTCACAAAAAAACACACAAAAAAAACAATAATACTTGCAGGCTGATATTCATAGCCTCTTCTCAGTTTGTTTTATTAAAGTTTTATCAGAAATGTTAAAACTATTTACAGCAAATTTGAACAAGCATTCCAATGAACTCAACATATACTCCTTGAAAAGATTTGAAATTAAGTTCAGTTCACAGTTAAAGGTGTAAGCCAGATGTATGAAAACGGTTTACTATAAATTTTTTACGATATTCTATCTATCTAATTTTTAACACTGTCCAACGCTATGATGACGTCACAATGCACGTTCATTTATAATAGCTTTACAAATGTACAGGCTGAAGTGTGTATACATACAGTAGATCTGCGTAACCGTTTCAAATGTTTCATCTGGTCAGGTGGCATTAGGGAAGAGGCTGAATGTTGAATGTCAGATTGATTGATCATGTTATACGCCTCACTTATATGGCGGTGGTGCAAGTTTATGTGGGGGGAGGAAACCGGGCTCATTGTCCGGAGGAAAGCCCCGACCTTCAGCGAGTTCCTGGCAACTCTTCCAAATGTACCGTGTTCGAGTGAAAAATCGAACTCCGAAATTTTTCAATTTTTATTTGATGATTTTTGATCTGAGTGAAATTTGAGCCCGCGTCGATGGAAGGTCTGTAACAGACTGAGAGACAATCACTCTATGGACTGTGACACAGAGACCCTGTCGATTGTTGAAGAATGGACATAGTTACCTCTGACATTCAATGAGCCATTACTATTAAATTGTTATTACAATAGTGAGTGCATGGCTATTTTATTGTATACTTCGATGTATATTCTATGTTACATGTGACACTGTTATGCTGTGATTCAGACATGAAACGAAAAATTTACTTTACGAAAAGACATAGTTCGAAATGCCTGTTCGCATATTGATTTGACCTCGGTGAGGTAAATTTAACAATTCAATTGACAGTTTGAACGAAGACTATCCATTGGTAATTGCTTGTGAATTGGGTTTTGGGTAAATTTGGCCGCAAGTATAAGGTCAACTACTAAAAGACATGGAACACCTATTGCCAGAAGTGACCGACATGCTTTCACCATGTACGAGTCAAGTAGGCCTGTATAGCCGAGTGGAATATTTTAACGATAGATTTCAGTCAATGTATACTTATGAAGATTAAAAATTTATTTTATATAAAACAAACTTCCGAATGTCGAGAATGGTTATGTGCCTCGCTTCCCACTGTGAATGGTTCTGGAGTATGTCGGACAGCCAATATATGTAACACGGAGAACTCACAATAAAGCTGTGTCCGAACTCCTTGCGGGCAGATAGACCTAATCATTGCGGTCGAATGGTCTGTAGACCATGAATTGTAGGTTAACATGAATTTGATATATTAATTATTATTGCAAAACAATGATTGAAGAACTGTCATCAACACAAGGATACTTGTAACTAAATGGAATGACATACTTGTTTCTTCATTAACCCATTAAATGACATTTCTTTAAAAACTTAAGTACAGTTGGTTTTTCAATGTAAACAAATAAACCCAGACTGTTCTTACCTAACTCTGCCCACACAGTGTCCGCAGTTCGATCCACTCCAGCCTGGCTCACATACACAGGTACCGTTAACACACTGACCAAATTCACACACATTCGAACCACATTTTTGTACTGATTCCGTTCCATGAAAAAAACTGAACAAATATAGAAAAGTCCAAATCATAACTACACAGCGATTTGTTTTAAACTGTAAATTCAACCTGACATCCAACCCAAACAGTGTTGGGTTCGCCATTTTATAACCGGAAGTTGTCGTTGTAAATCCATGACCTCCACTCGAGTGACATATGGTAAATTTTATTTGTAATCAGTCCTTGTTGTTGGTGAAAAAAATGTTTAATTACAATGATGCTCTATGCAGGGCATTTATTCGTCACACTAGTAATAATTTGGGGATTAACAATGCTTTTACAGTTATATACCATACTACCCCATTATCTTCCAAATGGAACAACCCAAACCTCCAATTCTTACACAGTTATGTCCCCTAGAACATGGGGGAACATAGATATCTTAATATCTACCATTTCGTCTAATGTTTCGCACGCAAAAAAAGACGATAACCCCCTGGAGAGAGTATGGGGAACGAGGGGATAATCCTATAATCACCAAACAATGGACCGCTTGATTGGACCACGGAGGTGACGACTGTGACAGTGGGCGGTATACAAAGGCCTAAGTAGATAGTACAATCAATAGATGAACACTTTGCCAGTGTTTTAATTATACAGCAGATATTATAAGTAAAATGACACTTTGTCAAGTCTTTGTTCTGGGCTTAAATACTTTCAAATTATACGTTACAGATTGTGGAGAAATGCCGAGATCAACTATGACAATTTTTTAGTAAATGTCCGCTTTTGATTTAAAAAACACCTCCACGATAAAGAACAAATCAAAGGGAAGCTATCGGCACTTACTAAAGTTATTTATTCTTTCGAGTAATCTTAATTACAAGTAATGGTAACATTGCAAATGTACGAGAAGTTGCTTATAATCAGTAAGACTAACGTATTTTCACGCAAATAACCTGCGGGTTATACGTAAAATAAGTGTTGTGAAATATGCCCTGCGGGTAATAGTCGTGTGCGGGTTATATGTGCATTGCTGCTTATTTTGGTGAGAATAGGCGTGATTATATTACCAAATTGATTATAAAAGTCAATTTCTAAACAATAAATTACTTTCATTCTTCTCGTATTGTATGAATGAATATCTTCACTGTTTTCAACTTTTCGCGCTTTATTCTATAGTCGACATATATGTACAGAGTACAGCACGGCCGTAGTGTAGAAGCGGCAACAAAGTCCGTTACGGAGCTGCAATATTTATGTCATGCGGTCAAAGATTGTGGGGAAAACTAAGTTTTTTCTCACGAGTACAATATTCCGAATCCCGATGTAAAAAGATGGTATGATCATAAAAGATGGAATGATCATGAGAAAATAAAGTTTTGATGACGGAAATCTTGTTTGTTATACACCAAAGTATAAACGGAACGGTCTACTTAATAATAGGGGTGATTGCTCAGTCCAAATTAGAAAACCATAAGAATTAAATTCACGGAGTACGGCGTATAACAACCCATTCGATCAATGACATTTAGATTAAATTTGTAGAGCTAGTATGATTAAAAGCCCAAGCGTACCTTTTTATCAAAATTTAAAAAGAAAGAAAAAAGAAGTTACTGGCTTGAAGTGTGAACTTGACTCTTGACACGACTTGAGATCAACGCAGTTGACTTCAACTTCAAGTCAAACTCAAAGTTTCGTCAGGGACCGATTATTAAAAATAATTCCCTTATATTTGGAACAAACTTGGATTCTCCTTTACAAAAAGATCAATTATGGAAACTATTTTTTAATAAAATCAATAAAAATGTACAAGTAATCGTTAATTTGAACATTTTTTTTTTCACTCTTCCTATTTACGGATAACGTACTCCGTAGTGTGACAGCGTGATCCGGCTTTGTAAAAACCTTGCGTACTGTACCTCAAACATGTGTGATTTTCCTAGCTGACGGGACTGCAACAACAAATTTGTTTGGATTTTAAATGGCAGCAGACTTTATCACCATAATTTTCTTATGATTATGTAATCTGAGGCCTTGTTATTTACAGATTTTGGATCGTGAAAGAACAATTGAACAGATTTGCAGTTAAGCACTGCATTCTGTCTTTTACCATCTCGTTTTTAGCGGACCGACTAGGAGATCGAATAGCTCTTCTGAAAATAAGATAAGAATATGCTACAGATAAACAGGCTGTTGTGGACGACGAGTTCATTTTAAATACATTATTTACAACTTCTGGAACGGATTTAATATAAATATGTTGTTTCGGTGTGTTGTTTCTAATACAGTTTTCAAGTAAGTGTAACTGTCTTCACTGGTAACCTAATTATGCAGGCTATTGGCTAAGCCGTTTACTGACCGATCAGTGATGAATAACTAGCTCCCTGCCAGCCGCTTTGCAGTCACTGGACTCGTCACCGCGGGGCTCGTTAGCAGAGGTGTGAATATGTCCCCCCACTTCTGGGCGGTTCCTTTCATATCAACAGCAGTGCGAACAGTGAGGGTAAAAACTGGCGTGCGAAACATTAGACGAAATACGGTATGTGGGTAGCCCCAGGTGACTATCCTGCCATTCTGTTAATGGCAGGATAGTCACCTGGGGCTACTATGTGGGGGATTATTTGGCTGACCAAGGGTTGTTAATAATAAAGATACTTTGAAGTTCCTGAATCCAGAAAGCATTCTCCATCTATGTATTTGAGAGTTAAAAAGTTAACTGGATTTTTGTGAATGATTCAACAATGCTAAAAAAACATTAATTTTAAGTGCGATAGCCTTGGGAAGTTGGGTCAATTATTGAGGTTCCATCATCTAGAGGCTACTACAAGTATTATGCTACTACTAGTACTAGTACCATACTCCATAGGCGGTATCAACCAATTGACTAACTTGCAAGGTCATTTATCAGGTCTTATTTAACAGGATTTCAATTTTTCTTGAACAAAAGATTTTTGGTTGTAGTGGGAAATCAAGTTGCCAGTCAAGTTTTTAAAGACATCAATTTAAGTGTAGACTAATTTGGTTAAAACAAATGTTGCTTTAGTTTTAGGTAGAACCAGTGTTTTAAGCTTTAAATCTTTAAATGTGTGTTCAGTTCTTCTGAGAGATAGTCATGGCATCACCACGAAGTAAGTTTTGCCAAAACAAGCTTTGATCTACTATTTATATCCATTGTTAATTGCACTAAGACATCAGCATGCTGTATAGGTGTCGAAAGCTGGTGTTGTTTACATACATATATACTGATGTCTGGATAATAATTATTTAAATATTCTGGTTGCCACATAAACCAGACCATCTCTGTATAGTGTTCAACGTAAACAGGGACGTCTAACGTTAGCTTTATACATTGGTTTGCAGAATTTTTCACCCTAGTGCAAGATTCACCTTTAGTAAAAAGATCTACCAGATGATAGCCTGAAACTAGTTAGCTGCACATGTTTTACTTACTTGCCTGTCAGGAAAAAAATCTAGTCAGGAAATGTTAGGGATGCTTTCAAAATCAAATTTTTAAACCAAGACTAGTTATGTCTTACACTGCATTCAAAATTGTTTACGCATTTCCAAGTATAGTGGACGAAGAAACTGTTCTTTGTTTTGTGTAAAGCCCCCACCTTCTGGTTACCTGGCAACAATTCATCACAAGTGGAAATCCAATTCATTTTGTTTTAAAACAGTGGGATTTGACACAGAACATCAATGTCAACCAATAAATCTAGAGAAACCCATACCTGCACATTGATCTTAGTTAAGACAACCTTTTGTTCATGCATTTGATCCAACTATGACTATGAGATGAAGTCAGCCACGCAATTTATCCATTACTGGAAAAATGAGGGCAACATTCCAAACTTTCCCGGGCCTTGGCCAGCCTAAAATCTAACATTTATAGGAAGGATCCAGTACCATCTAATAAAATAGGATTGGTTGATTGAAGTTTTGTACCGCACTTTCACTTATGTGGAAGCATTGTCAGGTTTAGTGGGATAGGAAACCGGGATGTTTGCCTGGAGAAACGAACCCCAACCTTCGGCGAATTAGGCTGGTGGCCGAAGCTTCAATTCGATCAGTCCGTAGCCGATCTCAAGAATATACGTTCCGATAGTTTTAAAACAGTAATGATTAACTAAAGAATATATAAAAAAAGTTCGTCCATGCAGAACCCCGGCGTTTATAAGATATCTTCAACTGAATATCGATTTATGTTTCTGACCTATCTTTAACCTTTGTGGCCTACTTACCCGTTTCTGGAGGTATAATTTTTGAACAAGCCAATCAGATCGCTGAATTTTCTACTTCCGATGTAAACAATAGTTTGTAAACATACAGAATGACAGCAAGATGGTAGAGCGATCGGATGGAAAATCAAGTACTTATTCCTGTATAGTACACAAACAAAGCAGGGGAAATGAAATTGAATTGCCTTTCACTAGAACTAGATGGAGCAGCGTCAAAAGATGTACGATAGACTTCAATTTAAACAGGATACAATACGTCCCTTGGGGTTTTATTCCCGCCAGACCACAAATATATTATGAATATACTAATTGTAATATTTTATCTGGTGAATAAATCAAATCAAATCAGAATGGGTACTTTTAGACACAGAAGAATCCATTGCGGTCAGAGAGAAAAATGACATATTTAACAAATTTTGGTTATCATCGATCCTGTTATAAGCATTTCACAAACAATTAACGAATGTAGGCTGCCAAAAAAAGAAAGTCTGAAGCTCCTATTAATTTAGCCCCAACACCGAAAAAGTTAAGATCGAGAAAAAGCAGTCGAACTGCTACACGGTCTTCTGCAGTGCTGCCGGAACCTCCGTCGTCCAGTGGGTTAGGGATCGTCCCTCAGTCCCACACAGACCTTCCATCGATGAGACGCGGGCTCGAATCCGACTCAGACCAAATACAAATTTAAAAATTTCTGAGTGGATTTTTCACTCGATCGCCGTATGTGGAAAAGTTGCCAAGTACTCGCCGAAGGTCATGGGTTTTTATCCGGACAATGAGCCCGGTTTCATCTCCCACTAAACCTGGCAACGCCGCCATATAAGAGAAATAATCTTGAGTGCGGCGTAAAACATCAATCAATCAATCGGTAGTGCTGCAAATGCAATGCATTATATGCAAGACAGGTGTAGAGAAAAAGATTACACTTCCCCACAAAATAGTTAGAGATAAACTTCTTCAAGTCGAGACCGAAGACTGGGGTTTGTATTTTCTATTATAGCAATTTTCTGTGTAAGCCTAGTTCTGTAGTGTAGTATGGTGCCCTAGTTTAAATTATAACGTTAAACTTGACAAGGGGGTGTGGGGGGGGGGGGTTAAATATTTGTTAATACCCCCTATGTTTGATACAATAATTCGATTTAGTGTGGATTTGCTATGTACTTAGTAGATGTCTTTCTTGAATAATCTGGAACTTACTGTGGCACTTCATGTGCGAGGTAAATTCTCGATCACTCAGGGGGCCATGAACGATGTAAGTGGAATGGTCACCAGGAACCAGCGAAATGTCAGGGTTTCCCTGGGGAGGGGTATAGATTAAGCCTGGTTTGTCTGAGTGTCCTCCAATAATCCTGTAATAATCCAATAATAACACCATCATACATGCGAAAAAAATTTGAGTGAAGTGTAAAACGTTAATCCATCCATCCCACTACCTTTGAGGATGGAAATATTATTCTGTCTGATTTTAAAATTACATTATTACTATATATATTTTGCTGGTTTGTTACGTGACGGTGAAGCAACGGGGGGAAATCGGATGAAAAAATAGTGTTAAAAAATGTATAATGTTAATAGATTGCATAAACATGTTGATCCTCACACAAATCTGTTTATTTTGAATTTTCTCTCATATACGACAGAGGAATGCAATTAGTGTCTACCTTCAATCCTATGTCTATGGAAACGACAAAAAAAGTAGTATTGGTGGAAAAAGTAATAGCCAGTGGCCTGTTTCACAAAACGGAGTAGATGTATTTTTTTGCGTAACTTTCGTAGACCATATCTCTACAACATGGGTTTTCATGACAGTTACGTAAAAACTTACGCTACACCGCTCTGTGTATCCCGGGCCCATGTGTCTATATACTAAATATAGTATGTATTAGATAGAGATAAGGGGAGAGCACTCATTTTGCCTATGGCCACTGTATATGCGAAAAAGTGTTCCTTTCACATGGCTTTTTTGCGAAAACGCCGGGGTTTGGACTGGACGAACTTTTTTTGGTGCTAAAGTATGTCCTAAGGAATATAAGAAAACATACAAAAAGTATATTCCAGAGATCGGCCACGGAACCCTATTTATAGCGACTTTTCAAATTACAGCCACCGGCCTAAATACCGGACAACTCTTCAACATACAGCTATAAAAATCCACTCAGAAATTTTTAAATTTTATTTGGATTGAGTGGGATTCAAACTTACGCCGCAAAGATGGAAGGCCTATGTTGGACTGAGGGACAGTCACTGTGAGCTACAGAGTTTTATTGTGGGAAGAAACCGGGCTCTATGCCCGGAGGAAACCCACGACCTTCCACTGGTAACTGGCAACCATCCCACATAGGTCGTTCAAGTGAAAACCCAGTCAGAAAATTTTCCATTTTTTTGGACGGAGTGGGATTTGAACCCGCAACCCATTGGTGGAAGGCTGTTCGGATTGAGCTTCCACCGTTCTACCTACTGAGCCATGGAGGTCCCCTAAACAGAAATAAGCACCTTTATTAGACTGAAACTACTCAAGAGGGCACACTTTGGTGCACCAGTATGCCATATAAAAAACATGAAAAATAAACACATTTATTAAATTCTCAAAATATCTTTTTACTGACAAATAAAAAATACAAGGGCATGGAAGTATAATGACAGCGTTGTACATAACAAAGCATAGACACAATTGGCTGGGAATTAACAGTGATAGCAATTGAAGCGTAGGATTCATTTTGGTAGCCATGATGTTATTGTTATTTAATAAGTTATGTCTCTGGCTATTTTAAGTTCTGACTTTGCTAAGTCTGCTAAGTATTCCAAGGGCCATGTGTGTTTCTTTTATCATTTGTTCTGTCACACTTACAGTCTCTTTTGGGTATAACACTATTTTAAGAAACCAAATTTGATCAAAAATAAAAACAGTTTAAGTTGGGAGTTCACTGTCGGGCCCTTAAAATCATTTTACTAAGATACGTTGGATATTCTGTTGAGTGCTCATATCTTTTCAAAACTTTGGTGATTAGCACAAGATCGCCACAAAGGCACAATGTCACACTTAGTGACTCACTGAGGTTAGTTGGTCATGACATAACAGTTAACACCAACAGTTCGAGACGTCTAGTAACAATCATTTCGGCTTTTCATTGTCATCGCGTTTAAATGACATCGACTTCGTTAAACGGTAGAAAAAACCTTGATCCTCATTTTGGATTGCTTGAAGTCCTTCATTGGACACAGCCATTCGACATAAATCCAAGGACAGTCCAACAGCTCCGACGGAATTGTCGCCTGATCTGGCATACTTTGTTTTGTAATAGTTGGTGTTGATTCGATGCAAACTTTCATACATTTTATCACATTCTTCAACGTTTATATTTGTTGTCTCTCCGTGTTTGAATGCTTCTGCTACTCTTTCGCGAATGACATACCCCAAATCGCGCCCAGTTTTAGATGGATCTAAGGGCCATTCTTCACACAAACGCAAAAATGTTCTGTATCTTGATGCTGCCATTACTATACCGTTTCTCACCTCCCACAGAGAAGTAGTCTTCAGCAAAGGGGAATAACTCAGGCATCCGAACTCATAAATCTTTGCCAAAATCCTTGCATAAAACCAAATATAGCTTACAACACACACATTTCTTTAGACTCAATCAATATTCTTTATTCTTGCGTGAGTGGTTTAGTTTAATAAAATCTTCACCTTCCTGTCTTCAATGACAATCAAAATTCCTAAACAAATCAAAATTTTGTCATTTTAGCAGCTCTTGTAACATTTTAAAGGGAAAGAAAATCTAAGCTTTAGACTAGTTTAGATGGAAAGACTAGAGTTCATTTAGTCCTAAACAACTGTCCAATGCACGTTTAATCCCCTCGTAAGTGAATAATTGAAATTTGAAGGTGGCGTTACAATAGAGAATAAGCTCCATAGGCCATTCACAAGGCCGCCACCATTTTTTCATTAGTTTTATCCAATTATTGTTGAATGGAAATTTAAGTGCGTTATAGAGTAGTCATGTGATGCAATTTAGCCAATGGCTGGCTAAGTAATGGCGCGCGGTTGCATACTGACCTATATATTCGGAGACAATCTTCCCACTTCAAGTTTGTCGCCATGTTTTTTTGGGATCTAAATCTACCCTTATACATTAGAGAGCAGTAAAAATACGTCATTATTGATCTTAAAATAGCTATACCAACATCACGTCATCCTAAAACGGAAAAATGGCTACACAGTAAGCCACTGAAAGGACATACTTCTGTCTGTTTTTATTAGCTTGAGGGTCACTGGAGGTAATTGACGTGAAATGTTTTAAGTACTTTGAAGGTTGTTATCGACGATAATCCCTATGTATTTCTAGAGATTTCCCCTCCTTTAAATTAGCTACAGGTGACAATCCTTCCATCCTGTTGTATACAACAGAATGGCAGGATAGTCACCTGGGGCTAATTTTAAATAAAGCTATAAAATACAACCAGCAGTTTATTACATTGGACTATCTAAACCCAGATGTTGACCTCTGTCTGCAGTAAAATCCACAAACAATGGCATGATGTTAACCACGACGAGATGCCTGGCAAAAGATTTAGGCAAGCCTTTTATTTTCCACTATTTCTTGATAAAACACAACAGTAAGTTTTGTTATTCTGCACTGGAGATGAATAGATTGATTGCTTTCAGGGACGAATCTTACCAGTATTAACAACAATTGTTGTTCATTTTCATATGAAAAGTGGTACATCGGTTTTGTATTCGGACAGTTTTAGGTGAAGGAAACAGAGATCTAACATAGGTAAACACAACTGATGGGTGTTGTGGAAGTGTTACCTATATCTTCTAAATTAACTCTAAAAAGCCGGCCGTCTTTAGTTTATTTCTACATAGTGTATTTGTAAACCAAATCCTCAAAAGAAGCTCCCATCTTTAAAATTTAGAACCCAAATCAGCTAAGAAGTAAATAAAAAATTGTAATAATTTGTGGAATCTTGAAGTTACCAGTGACCAGCTGGACACATTCTCATTACGTGTACGACAGTAAAGCCCCGCACCCTTATAATGTTTTGTTAAGTTCCAATGCTGTTCCGAACCTTAACCATCCACACAACAAAGTAAACAACATGAATGTCAGCCTTAATTAGGCAGCCATAAAATTTGGGTTGGTCACAAAACAATCAAACCAATTCTGAAAAAATATTTGGCCAAGGCTTGAATTTCCACATGAATTTATTTATTTCGTGAAGGACGTCATCATCATTTATGAAAATATAAACACAGAGTTATGTCACAAGAAAATTATTTAGTAGTAAACCAAGCTTGACATTCATAGCATTATATGTGAACAGAAATGAAAACTAATTTTATTTAAGAAACCATTTACATCAAGCTAAAATAAAAATCTCCCGTCTCCCACCCAAACAAAAATATAAATTTACACTCCCTTACCACATCTATGAAATGAGAGGAATTTTTCTCTAACACCGTATATATATTTAATTTTGCCAAAAAATCTGTAAAGCAAATGAACACTGAAGAGACAAAGACTTCACAGAAGTTAAAGTTAAAACTGAACAAAACCTCGCCATAATTACAGCTAACAATTAATGGTAATTTTGAGAGCTAAATAACAATGATATTGATGATATACAAGAACTCCTAAAAGTTCACACAACACATTTAAACAACAAAAAAACACGTAATAATTCTTAATGATGACCAATTTCTACAATGTTATATAATAGATGATTCTGCATAATAGAGGTATGGAGATAATTATACCATAATGAAACCAAACGATTTGTTAACCAACAATGTTAATAAAACTTGCCCCAAAAGAAGCTTTATAATGACATTCGCCAGTAACAAGGGGAGTAACTCTTCAGTGTTGACTGTCACAAAGATGATCCTCTATCATTCAGAATTATTGTTAGGTAAAGCTGAAAGGTCAACAAAGAGAAACACAGGTTGCAACAAAATAGCCATTTTGATTGGTCAATAAGCCACAATGCTCACTTTGCATAGTGGCTTTCAAAATTTGACCTTTTGATATGGTAACTGTGGTACATGTATTTTTCTCTCCATAACTTTTTTTATAAAGGCTTTTAGGGTCAGTCTCTTTCAGCCAATTTTTTCTTTCTACTGCTATTAATATAAAACAAAATAGATTTGAAATAAGAATAAAAAGAAAAGGCCCAGTTCCTTCTGTTAGTTAGATACTTCTGACTTAACTTTAAATGTCAGTTGTCCTCTAAACTACATGTTAGACATCCAAATTAAACAAATCTTCATACTGAGTATATATGGCTGACCTGTATGTAAAATCATCAATACTTTAGACAGTAAGAACAACAACAAATTGCTAAACTTTTCTGTATTTGATTACTAAGTAAAAAGAAATTAACTGGAAACGTGCACCTCTGAAAGAAGTATTGAAATGATTTTTGCTGCAGAAGTTTCATATTACAATATGTTTAATTTCAGAGCTCAAAGGATCGTAACGTAAGTAGGCTACACATTTAGCACAAATAAATTTCCTATATAAACTTTCTGTTAGAACATTTCAGCATAAAACAAATGAAAAAAAAAACCCAGATAAAATACAAGCACATTTTGATCATTGTTCCAGGTAGTACGAAAATTTCTAAAAAAAAAATACATAATGAATGACACTGGCAACATCTTATCCAAAATAAATTACTTTAACATTACCTAAAGGACATTAGGTACATGGTTAATCTGTCTTTTTAATTATACAAATTTCTTATAAAACTTTTTATTTATATATATTTTTAGAGGGGATATTTTCACTACAAATCTTTCGTTTTTGGTGTTCAGCAAGAAAATTCCCTATTTTCCGAAAAGACAGATTAGTAAAATCGTTTCCTAGCATTTTGTTGTTGGTTTTGATACAATACAAAGCCAACCATGCCACAAACTCCTACGGCAACAATTATCAAAATTATAACCAACAACAGTTTCCAGCCAGAAAAAGAACTATTTTTTGTGTCGTCTACTCGATCTGAAAAAAAGGAAACAACAGTATGAAGATAACAAATGGAGAAACCAATCCTATAAAATGTAACTCAATCAAAACTAAAAAGAAATAATATTGAAAACGGATTTTGCTTGAATTTTTTTCAAATTGACTGATTGATTTGTGTTTTACGCCGCGCTCAAGATTATTTCACTTATATGGCGGCATTGCCAGTTTTATTGTGGGAGGAAACCCACGACCTTCCGGTGGTAACTGACAACCATCCCACATAGGTCATTTGAGTGAAAACCCAGTCAGAAATTTGTTCGAACTTGCGACCCATTGGTGGAAGGCTGTTTGGATTGAGCGTCCAACGCTCTACCTACTGAACCAGGGAGGCCCCTCAAATCTGAATTATCTAAGTAAAGTATATAATCTTACCTCTTGCAGGTTCTGTATTTTGAGCACTTGGTAAAATTTTATTATAGTCAACAGAATCAGATTTCTGAAAATACAACATATAGAGTATAGGATTAGTAGATTTATTTTTGTTTTCAGAGCACTCAAGATTATTTCAGTTATATGGCAGCATTGCCAGGTTTAGCTGGGAAGGAAACCAGGCCTCTTTGCCCAGAGGAAACCCCTGGATCTTAAGCAAGTACCTGGCTATTTTCCCACAAAGGGCGATCAAGTGAAAAACCCACCCATAACAGTTTCAATTTTCTTGCACTGAGAGGGATATTAACCCACGACCCATCGATGGGGGGCAGAGAAAAGGAAACAGTACGTCATGGGGGATTTTCAAATTATTGGTCTAATGTTGATAGTACATTATATATGTTGCTGTGACAGTTATGACTTGCATTGCATTAAGTCAAGCGTTAAAGCCACCAGTAAGTAGTTACGGCTTTTAAATGAGTTATTTGGAAGGACTTCGGATTTCAGATTTAAGCTAAGTCTTAACTATCCTTAATCTCAACTACCTTTCAGCTATTTCCGCCTATTATATCTTTGAAACATTCCTCTTTTCACTGAACCAGTTGATTTCTCCGAAATTCGTTGTTAAACTGTTAAATCGCTCTTTGTAAAGCATAGCATAAAAATTGGCCTAATGAGATTACACGAGTTATCTCACCCTTATAATGGTGGTTTAATGTGTGGCTCTACCTGACCGGCAAAGTAAGTAAACCAGGATAGAGACACACGAGTGCGGCTAACCAGTAAGTGGCTTGGGCTGGCAAAAATGAAAGTGTTTTAATAATTTCTGATTGTACATCTTTAATTAAATAATATGCAGGTTCATTCAGTAAACACACTTGTAAGAGTACTTCAGGGCTAAATTTTTGTTGATTTTTTTCCTTTCGCCGGGCAATATGGTAATCCATGAGACGGAATCTCACTTTATCTATGTAAATGGCTAAATGTGACGATAATTATCCAAAATGTTTATTTGGAATAGGACTCTTCTACAAACCATGTAATCTTGTCCCCACACTCTTGGTCAATTATCATTGATTGATTGGGGCTTAACGTCACACTCAACAGCTAAGGTTATATGGCGATAAAAGTGCTTGGTCTATTATGAGAATATCACTGGAACCCATTTTCCCCAGTGAAAAGTACAGGATGCAGTCAATAAATTTCCAAATTGAATTTTTAATGAAAAACATCAAAATCTTGGTATCGATTGATTGATTGATGTTTTACATCGTACCCAAGATTATTTTTGTCTTATGGCAGTGTTAAATGGGGTAAGAAACCTCCTCTCCTAATAGGAGAGGAGGTTTCTTTCAGGGCATTAGCCAGAAATTCGAAGTAGCCCGTCCAAAACTCTAGAGCCACGGGCGCTTGACCCCCCCCCCCCCCCCCCCCTCCATAAAAAAAAAAAAAAAATTCAACTTTATTATTTTTTTTTATTTGAAGAAATAACAAACAACAAATTACGTCGTGAGCAAACATGATAAATTTATTTTTTATATCTGTACACGTAGAGCTGTACTGTAGGCTATACGATTATTCCTACTGATTGTTTATGCTACCGTACGCCGTTCCGTAGTAAGTTCAAACACTCGTTAACATATTGGTTTAGTACAATCTTCTAAGTGTATCATATATTCAAAGTTCCGACTTTGACTAAATGTACAACAAACAGAGAATAAAAAAGAAAAGGATGCTTGAACAAATCACTCCTACATAAGGTCGTCTGTCGGCCAACCCACTAAATCACCAAAGCGAAAACAGACGTGCGCTGCCGCAGTCACAATACGTCAATATGTAGCCATTGTAGGCCCTACGGGTATCCGATCAGTTATCGTACGCTTTTGCCGGGTTTTCAATGCTAAAATTTACATCAAGTGTTTGCATTGACAAGAAATTCAACAGAAGTGACGCTGGACTCAGCCGACTTTTGTTGAAATAGTTTAATTTCTCCCAAGACTCTGAAATGAAAATTTAGGGACCGGACATTCACCCGCTCGTCTGCATGTCTTTGTAGAGTGACGGGAACCAGTTATCGTACATCCAACATTAAAGCTGATGTGACGTCATTTCTCGTGTTCGAAAAGTCCCCGACACGTCAGAAGGCAACTATTCTTGGGTCGGCTGACAAATGTAACTCAATAAAAAGTTTTACTTATATTTGGAGGTTGAATTTTTGAAAGGAGATGCCTCGATACGTAAGCCTGTTGTCATCGGCGGGAAAGCCTGATCGCTTGGGTTAAACACGCATAAGTGTTGGGTGTTATAGGTTACGGATCGGATAACTGATCGGATACCCGTACGGTGTAAACTCTATCCAAAAATTCCAAGGAAAATGACATTTCACTCCAATCACTCGTGTAAACACTTGCATGAGTGGCACTGCTGTCAATTAAAAGATATTCGTAGCCAAGACACTAAGTGTAAAATATATCGCTTGAACCTCGTGCGCGGTGAACAAAAAGCGGGCTGTAATCTTCTTATCTGGCTAAAGTTCAAACAAGGAAGGGCATTACGTCACGAAGATCACGTGGTCGCATTGTGAACTTGCGATGTGGCACCGTCTTTTACTTTGCGAAATCCCATTTTATTAGAAAGTATAAGGATTATAAACAGTAAATAAAAGCCTTTCAAGATTGAAGCTGCTTTACAACAAACATTAAAACTAGGCTACAGATTACAGGAGGTGTTAAACCGAGCGCAAGGCCTGATAGCTGGCCGGCTGTTACGGACACCATCCCACCACTGCACGCAGATTTTTGCTATTTGAGCTCCAGGCGGTCCTTCAGACGGCAGTATAACAGTACTTTGATAAACGAAATAATTGAGTCCTATTTTCTAATTTACAGACATAACAGTTGATACAGGCAACATGAAGTCTGTCGTGTCATTTTTTACGCATTTTACGTAATTTTTAGGGTGTTAAATTTTTTTTGACTTTTTTTTTGCCCGTCCAAAATAGCCCCTGTCGGCCAATTGCCCGTCCAAGTGGACGGGTGTCTGGCTAACCCTATGTCTCCTATGGACATTATAGATAGCTGTTGGATTAAACGTCGTCAATCATTGAGACTGATAATAAGATTAAAGCTCAAGCAGAAACATATCTATATGCAGAGACAACTGGAAAACTCATTATGATAATTACCTGTGATTCCGGTGCGTTCAACTCGTAAAGCTTCACAGAGATAATATCATGATTGTCTGAAAAACACAAATATACAATAATAATTCTGGAGAAAAAAAACAACAATACAGGTTCAATATTTGTATACTTCAACAAATCAATTTAATTTCTTACAGGTTAAATGACAAGTTTAAGTCAAAGCCTCTTATTTGTTAATCAATTTGTTTAAAAACATGCATTGTATAGACCTACAAACTCAGCCAGCAAAAAAATAAGATTTCAATCACAAAACCTACAAAATTCAAGGCATTCTTTTTTTCTCTACAGCCTAGATATGGAAATTAATAAGCTTTAGCACAGTGATGTCATAGTTGACATCTGATATGTACATTAATATTGCTGTGACGTCATACACGGACGACGTTCAGCCAGGGCAACTTCATGGTTGGTTGAAATGTCAAGTATGATGTCAAATACAAAGATATTTACGATTTGTGATGGAAGATATGCAAATTTTCAATTGCATTTTCTTTGACACCCTGAGACCGAACAAGGAGCTTGTTTTGTTTCAACATTATGTTTTTAAATACATACGTATTTAGTCAATTTACAATAACAAATCATGGCTAGGTGTACAGAAAGAACTTGGCATTTATCCTTCAAGTAAAGTTTCTTTGTAACATCATGCTCCCCCAATTTTCCCAACGATCTTGGTACCTGCAGCTATTTTAAATCCATTGTATATGGTACATAATAACGGTAAAACTAAGAAATGTAGCTCCTGAATAGTTAAGAAATTTTCAAACGGGGTGGATAGCTAGAGAGACCTTTACTTGCTGGCGTTTCACAGTAAAATATCACAGCCGCTTTCGCTGAGAAACAAGGTGTACAAACCAGGCAAATTTCCTGGCAAGTTTATCACTTTTCAAAACCCACAATGAGACTTTTCACAGCCGCTTTTGTGGAGAAACAAGGTGGACACACCAGGTGAATTTATCACTTTTGAAAAACCAACAATGAGACATTCAGTTCAGTAAGTTAAAAAGACAACGTTCCCCAGAGAAGACATCCCATAAATAAACCATCTCCTAACTCACCAGCCAGTTCCCCAGTAGCAGCTGATATACCGAAATAGTACCCAGTAGGCAACAGAACTCCCGTTGATGTAAAGCACTCCTTCCATTCGTTTTTACCATCGATATCAGTAGAGACCTAAAGATAAAACAGTATGAATATTCTTGAATGATATTATCAATCGAAGCCTACAGGGAACACAGTCTAATGTATGTCTTAAGTCTGGTTAAAATGCCAAACACGTAAAAAGTCACTAAATATTCAACATTATAACGAGTCAACCAAGGGAGCCATCATGGAGATTATGAAACATTTAGGTAGATTATGATAAAGATCCCTTTACCTTCAATATGTTGTCATGATAGCGTATTGCCACATAGGTTTCCTCGTCTTTGTTTCTAAATGATGATTCACAGCCAGAGAGTTGAGTGAGAGTTCCGTCTGAATCATGGTCATAATGAAGGGTACCGTTGCTCACCATGGCGGATATGTAAGGATGAGTGTGCTGTAAATAAAGTTCATTTTTCTTATTTTCAATAATGACTAGTTTGTTATGATAAGCATATATTGTTTTATTTTTTGTTCTTTAGTTTAGGTATTCACTTATGAAATGTGAGGAAGAAAGAAATTTCAGCTTTGAAAAAGAAAAATAGTACAATTACTACAATAATACTTTAGAGGGAGGCTGTGTGTAACATTTTTTTTTAAGGTATGTCCAGTTTTCTTCAATATTTCAAACATGGGATTGAAAGGTAAGGAATTTCCTGAACGAAAAAGGCCGTCTCCTTCATCGCTAAATCTGATAAAGCCGTTATAAAACTGAAATAATCCTCATAGCAGCGTAAAACATCAATCAATCCAACATGAGAAAAAAGCTTACTGATGTTGATTAAGGAATAAATACAAACCTGATGGGGTCCATTGTGATTGCTGTATGTGTCCATAAATATAGCTAGGCCACTGAAATAATCCTTACTGCCAAACACAACACCTGCATTGAAATAAATAAAAAAAAGCTGAAAATCTGATTCATTCGTTCCATCTCCAATTCTAAAATTAGCAATGGATATGA
The DNA here is from genome assembly GCA_963971465.1 of Lepidochitona cinerea. Taxonomy (NCBI): domain Eukaryota; kingdom Metazoa; phylum Mollusca; class Polyplacophora; order Chitonida; family Tonicellidae; genus Lepidochitona; species Lepidochitona cinerea. Next base: position 35,728,203 of record OZ020553.1, read on the forward strand.
AACAAAATATTTTATCTTTTGACAAAAACAAATTCAGTTCTGCCCGCCAGTATTCAATTTAAAAACTAAATATTAACTGGGGCCTGTTTCACAAAGTGATGTAGCTTAAGTTTTGCGTAACTGCCATAGCAACCCATACTGTAGAGTGTAGAGATACGTTTCTCTGGCAGTTACGCAAAAAATACATCTACGCCGTTTTGTGAAACAGGCTCCTGATCTATAAAGAAGATGTGCATGAATTCCTGCATACATGAATGCCACCATGCTAGATTAAAAGGAGGAAATTTAGCTTTATTCGTTACTGACATACCTGGTTGCATTCTGTCCCTAGTATACCAAATAGCAAATCCATCTCCAAACAATGACTTTCCTGATCCATGAACTTTGAAATGTACATGAAGTTCCCAATTTCTCAGAAAGCATGGCTGAAAAACAACAACAGAATGAAAGTTAAAGAGAGATTTTCGTTGATAACATTTCATAATTAACTATGTAAAACAAAATCTTTCTTTTCACTTTAATACATACACTATACATAAAATCCACCAGAAAAAATAAAGACCAAGTTTTGTCTATCATCAGATGTAAACTTCTTTATCTTACAGTCCCCAAATTTTCTTAACCAGGAAAAAAGATAAATCCCTTGCTTGTTGCAGATGTTTAGTACCTTTTTTGCCAATAATTTAAATTTTTATTTCTTCTAAAGATTCAGCCACTTTTTTTCTCATAAGGATGCAAAATTTAGTAAAGAAATCTGCTAAATGAGGCAAGACAAATTTGCCCAATAGAGGGAATTTAAGGCAATAGGACCTGCTGAGCAGTGTGTGAAAATGGTTATCCTTAAAGACAACTCTTCATCTCCATTTTTGTCCGATTCAATGGAAAATTTAGGCCATTAGAATGGCTGAATATTTAGAAGAAATACGGTATTGTGATTCATGGCAGTCTATTGTTTGAGACAGTGTAACATAATATTTTGATTAAACAAATATTGGCAAACTGAAACAGCTTCCACTATATCAATCTGATATTTTAGTGAGGCGTTATGTTGTTGATGCCCCATTTCAGAGCATACGGTTGTCTCCGACTGACATACGCAAGATTGATTGATTGAAGTTCATAACTGCTGGTTATATTTTTGAACACTATAACACACAGGCACAGGGAAAATCTTCTTGTCTAAAATAAATACAGAGACAAGTTTCTTATTGTGTTAAAAAGGGGCATATCATTTAGAAGTTCATAACTGCCAGTTATAGGTGTGTACTTAGCCCCTGTGTAAAACTGCGAGATAAAAATTGGGATCAGGTAGAAGAAACTTACTATACTGTTCCATATGCTACCCTGCTGACTCTGCCTATCTGCTGTCAGCCGTATAAAGTTGTTTGTCACCATTGTACTTCCATAAAAATCCCATAAAGGCACATTCATACCAGAACCTAGATTTAGAAATAAAAAACTATAATAGAAGTTACGATCTGCGGCCAATTGTTTAAAGTTTTTCCAAATTTAAGTTCTAAATATTTTGCCATTTAAATATTGGTTGGACTGACAGGATGTGACATGTGAGAGGATATATTCCAGTGAAACAGAAAGTTTCAACCAAGAGGGAGGTGGGCAAATTGTTGACAATTGGGGTACACCAGTGACCCACTTTCTCTATCAAAGAGCTGGCATAGTGCTAAAAGCCAACAGTTACCAACCACAGCCACGCCTCAAGCAAAGCAGGGTCACTTTATCAATGAGTTGAAAAAACACAAGTTTTACTTTATTTACTATACTTTACCGAATGAATACTTTCAAGTCTCTTTTTGTTAGTTCACTATACCTCCTAGGCTTTTATTTTTTGATTTTCCAAGAGCATCAGCAATCGTGACTTATCACACTGAATTCTATTGTTACAATTCCTAATTCGTCCCATTGGAATATACAATCACAACGTAAAGAAGGTCCTTGCAAGAGGCCAGGTTAGTTTTCAAATCGAAACTGCATTTATTCTTTTATTTTAAGCATTGGTAAAAAAAATCATTTCATAACTTATATTATCTATTCTCGGTTTCAGTGTAACATCATAATTGTGAAAACAAGTGCTAAGTGATGTGATTTGAACAAAATGTCGTCCACTAAGTTGTTTTCACCCACATTGCGGGTGTTAGGGTTTCAGAGACCACTTGACCTGCAGTGTCCAGATCTCCAAAATTATTGTATTGTAATAAGTATTAGTCCATCAATTCATGGATATCCATTGATTTGTGCAGGGATCACCCTGTTGCCGAAATCTGGCGTATTTGACGCAGAATAAAATTAAGATACGCTAACATAGTGAACATCTGCGTCACTATTGGCACAATAAAAATGTCTAAATTTACAGTACAACATAAGACATCAAAGCAGTTGACCCACATTAGGCACGTCGGGTAAAATTTAATCATCCATAGTTTGTTTCCAGAACCTATACCAAACTATTCTTCACATAGTTTAAGTTATAAGATGTAATTAGTATTCAGTTCCACATGTATAATCATGATTGCTTAGAAAAATGATATTTAACTAGACATAACTGAGATACCCCCCGCTCTGCAAGAAAAGTCGGCCTATCTGAGAATTGTAGCATCAAAACAATAATATAATGGTCAGTGATAAGTGATGAGAAAACCAACAATGAAATTGAAAATGCAAAAACACAGAATATGATGATAATTCTGCTGGCAAGTAAGCAAGGAGAACAAGCTATGAGATGCAGATATGACTTTACATGAGCAGATGATGACAGCAGCAGACTGCATCAAAATTGCAAGAACTGGCACCAACCAAGGCCAACATCTATCAACAACATGAAAAAATTAATAACATTCAGGAAAGTGTAAGGGGGTATTAGTGTTAAGACAGTGAGTTGGATGGGTGGAACAGCACCAAGAGGAGGAGACACATGAATTGGGCATGATTTAATGCTACGTCTGTGACAAATGATGGAGTAAGACAAAATATCATGCAAAATACTCCTTGCTGGTCATGTTTAGTTAGCATAGACAATAAGAAAGTAGACTATGAGGCTGCTTGCTGATCATGTTACCAGCACTCACTACGAGGAAGTAGGCTATCAAGAGTGCCACAAGCACAATAATGAAACATGCAGGCTTATATGACAAGCACAGCAACTACCGTACAACTGTACAATGGGACAAAATTGTGTCTACAAACAAATGTATGAACAGACAAATGGCAGAACAGAGAAATGTCAAAAGGAGTCCAAAATGTCATTAATATGTAAAAATATCTCCTTGCAAGTAGGACATGGACAACTTCATATCATGTCTTCATATGGAATGAGACCCCAACAATGGCAAAGTCCTATAAGTCAAAAACGTCATAAAAATGTGAAAAAAGGAAATATCATCCTGTAAGTTGGGCATGCACATCTACATACCATTGGTAACATATTTGTGAAATTTCATTGAAATCAAAGCAAAATCTTAGGAGAAGTAGTCCGGACAAAATTGTGTCTACAGACAGACGGACGGACAGAGGGAACAACGATTGGACGGATGTATGAGCATACATACACACTTCATGGCAGTAGAAGAGGGGGAGGAGGGGGGAAGGTAGGGAGGAGGGAGGGGCGATAACACGATAACCCTGTCTTCATATGGAATGAGACCCCAAAAATGGCAAAGTCCTATAAGTCAAAAACAGCATAAAAATGTGAAAAAAGGAAATATCATCCTGTAAGTTGGGCATGCACATCTACATACCATTGGTAACATATTTGTGAAATTTCATTGAAATCAAAGCAAAATCTTAGGAGGAGTAGTCCGGACAAAATTGTGTCTACAGACGGACAGACGGACAGACAGACAGACGGACGGACAAGCCGATTCCAGTATACCCCCCCCCCCCCTAACTTCGTTGCGGGGGGTATAATAAATCAGGGGACAAAACTTTATATGTCTCTAAATATGGGCCTTTTAAAGGCATTTTTATGAATGGTAGTTATTTTTCTGTTTTTCTGTTCAAGCAAAAATGGGCCAACAGGGTCCAGTGAAACTAGAAAGGGCCCTGAAATAATAGACAGACTACACTTTTTGTTTTATTTTTAACTTTTGAGACTCCCATTTGCTTTTTAACTTTTATGATCAAATACCTTGTACCAACAATTGATGACGTCACCGACCTGCCTACTTACATGTGGTCTAAAAATAGATCAGCGCAGGTCAACAGCCAAGCGAAATCTTATTGGCTCATTGGATGTAGTTGTCATTGTTTTGATGTGTGTTTCAAAATTATTAGCAAAGCATAGGGACAAGCATGAAACAAAAATCGTTCAAATTAAAGCTATTCGACTATTGTTTATTTCAGTTGAGGATTCCAGATGTCCATTGGTAACTTTTCTAGCTCCCATTGACTGCTAAACATCTAGCTTTAATTTGGGAAGCCTTTCTTTACTGACACTGACAAAGAAAATGGTATTTCCCTAAATAACTATCTAAATGTATCTTTTTGGCGGAAAGTCGACTTACAATCTTCATCAGAGATTGGTCACTTATTTTCTACTAATCTGAAGGTCAACGGAGATCGAATCACAACTAACTTTACACGCGGCAGTGTTTCCTTTTAAAAAGCGTAGTCTGCAACATGTTGAATGTATCAAAGTTATTCTGATGCGCCCATATGCTGAGACATACTCATGAAGATGCCAGTTATTGCATGCATAGATACCTTCACTTTCAGTTTGATGTCTAATGACACATAACATCTTTAGTATAGGTGAAGTTTGCAAGGCGAGGTGTTATGGCTACAAAATATTTCCCTTGTTAAAGTAGCATTAGCTGCCAAAATGTTGATATTTTGACGTTTAAACAGAATGTTGAAATTATTGGCTATTTTTCTCAAGACGTATAATTCAGAAGCTTTTCAATTACAGTGCCTCTAGTCTCGATAATGAACGATATGGCGATCATTAAGAATTAGTAGGTTGTGGGTAACAAGCCTTACTTTTGGAAGACCGGTCGTTTTTTTTTAAATTTTTATTTATTTATTTACGATTGCCTACGATTGCTAGAGAACTTTTTTTTTTTACAAACATTTGTCATGACAATTAGGCCTAGCTACGTTCAAAGCCCTCGCAATTCACCGCGGCAATCGGTGATGTCACAGAGTGAGAGATTGTACATGTACTTTAGACGTCTTAAACATGCTTTTTCAATGAAAAATGCTGTAGACAATAAAGTTTTATTTATCTTGGGAATAGCTGCCTGGTCAAAACAGGTACCGAAATTTCTACAAGTAATAGTTTCACTGTAACTGCACACTCCTCAGCCAGTAAAACGTCAACAAACACTGACAATTTCACAGCTGGACTTGCTTGACAACAACAGCACCGAGCGGGTGTCGGAAGCAAAGTAGATAACAAACTGATCATGTCTTGCGAACGTCTGGAAAATCTATGTAGTACGTGTTATTTATTTAGAAATGTAATTAGCTTTCGCAAATTGCAAGTCACATAAATAAACACTTTAATGAGTGGACGCCTGTCTGGACCTTTGTTTTAGCTGCATAAATTTGCAAACTACAGATACTCTGACCAATGAAAAAAGATTTCTGAGAAGTCAGTCGCGGACCTGCACGAAAGCATTACAAAATGAAAATCGGCAGGTTAGAATCTGCTAAATTGTTTATCCATTCTCGACTTCGGACGTTAATTCTGATCGGATTTGAAGACAGTGTCATTGTACTTGAGACAGTTTATCCATGCTCTGTTCGCTGAGCGATAAGGCGTACGAACTGTTCAGTTGTCGAACACCGGGTTATGCTGCATAAACACAGGGGTCCAGTCTAACGAGCTGCACAACGTTAAAAATTCAGTCAGATTCAGCCTATTGTAGAAGGCCGTGCGGCCGTATCTGAATAACTTCGATCCACTCAACATAAAGCGGACTAGAACAGTGTTGTAACTGAACTTTTTAGGCTGGTTGCCACCAGGGCAAGCATGTTTTAGAAACTGGTTGCCCTGACTCTAAATCTGGTTGCCCAGAATTTTTAACTCCGTTTCATATATGATTCCAATAAAAAAAATCTAAAAATACATAAAATCAATTTATTTAAGGTAAAATTAAAGCATTCTAATGAGTTTCATTAAATATTAAGTTATATGAACACATAAAATATATGTTCAGTTGTCTACATGTGCACACCTATTATTGTTATTAGTTGGTGTTTTTTTTTATTAAAGCAAATTAAGCATTTTGATCGTCCATATAGTCTTTATTACTTATACTTATAGATATACATGTAGAACACACGATGTATTAAATTGAAGCTGTGTCCAAATTCCTTTAAATTCTGTTGCCCTCGGGAATGAGTTTTTCCATGGTTTGACAAATGTACTTTTATGTTTAGAATTATCATATTCATTATTTGTCCTTGTCGATGATTTTGCCAATTTTCAACTAAACATCGCTCCATTTTTTTATTGCAACAACAACGTATTCGAACGACCGGTGTTTTGAGCTTTCTCCGTCTGAGGCTTGACGGGACAGCACCTGTGCGATAGCGTGTAGCCGACTCGTGGAGAGTACATATCAGTGGTTAACCCAGAGCCTCGTTTTGATAACGAGGAAATCCCAAACAAAATGTCTGCCTTGATACAGCGTCGTAGAAATTTATGAGCTATTTATTTCGAATAAATTATTTCTGTCGTCCAGTTTGAGAAATGGTTTTGCCTCTCGTGCATCTGCTGAAGCAAGATTACAGTTGACACGGTTGGTAAAAGTCACTTGCCCGACCGGGCAAGCATTTCCTAAAAGTTACTTGCCCGAGGCAAGATTTAGTTGCCCCGGGCACCGGGCAAGCGTTAAGTTACAACACTGTAGAAAAGAATCAGCTGCGGGCAAATTCCCGGGGTTTCGTTTTAATTAAAAAAAAAAAACATTTTGGTTGGCCCGTTTTCAATCGGGTCGGTCGGGTTACCCGCAACCGTCTAATTCTTAATTGTCGCCTAAAGTATTGTTCTGAACCAACTTTGGCTAAGAATGAATGAATGGTCCTCTTGGTTATTTAAATTTTGTTTACTTTTAGGACACTATTTCGGTTCGTTTAGGCCATAGACTTTATGGATTTCCCTCATTCCGAGGCAATCATATCATTTAGTTTTTCGATGGCCTTCAAAATTTTTTATTGTCGTGATGATCAGAAATTATGAAAAAAGTGTGAATTTTGGCAGCTCATGCCACTTTAAACAAAGTATAAATCATTAATGTTGAACAAAATTTAGTTAAAAGATCCCCACTGAGACCCTCAAGGCCCCTCATCAGAGACGGTGCAGGTGAAAATGAGCCCCAATTTTCAATGTACCGGGTTATAGCCAAAAACTAAAAAGCTAAAACTAAACTAAAACTAGTAAAAGCAAAAAAGCGAGTAAGGGAAACCTTGATTTAAGTAAGGTGTTTTCCAAACCTGTTTTTATTTCGAAACGATATGAATTTGACTTCTTTCCATTTAACATTTAAATGTTTGCACTAGCACTGAACCGAGACGCAAAAGGGCGTGGAAACCTGGCGTACCCGTCAAATATTGCGAATTATTGGAAGACCAATTTTCGTCTCTTGTAACGAATCGTTCATCACAAAGAACATAATTTTACCTTGATATGGTTTAATCAGCGTATGCTCTCTTTTAAGATAATTATTTGTGTCGAAATCTGCCACAGATGAACAGCAAAATATTAAAATAAGAATATAAATAGGCATCAAACAAGACAAGAACTTCATCTTCAAAAGACACAATGTGCCGGCCATCATGAGTTGTCAGTCAACACAGTATTATCTGCCCTTACTTGACCACAGAAGTTATCCCCCCTTGGGTGAGACAGATTTCGAGAAATTACTTTTTCATCAATAAATTCAGTATTTTATAATAAACTTATCACTAACAGGATTATAGATTTTCAACATAATACTAAACTTATAGTTTCTCCAATATTATATCAAAAATGTACTAGCCAATACAATTAAATGTATATCTGTGACAAGTTGTTTGAGAGGCATTTAGATCTGTGACAGTATAAGAAAAATGAATCAGGTTTTCACTAATTCATTTCAGTATTGCATATTGTTTCCTTACTATACACTCAATTTTATTCCTTTTCAAAGTATTAGAGAATACTCTTCGAATCAAATAGCCGATACAGAATTTTTGGGTTCCCCACATATAATCTGAATATATTTATTTTGAATGTTTGCCAAGAGTTATAATATTTATTTTAAGGATAAGGCACAGGTCAAATATTATTTCTAATAGTGAAAGACAAACTGTATAATACTTTTTAGTGACACTGTCCAAGTCCAAGTTCTAACCCAAAGTTAGAATCCAAAAGCTTTCCCTTTCCAATCATTTGTGTTTGGTATCTGCAGCAGAAATGAGAGAAAGGATTTTTTTCAATGGGTATCATTTCAAAATCATCCTTAACAGAATGACCTGTGGTGTTGAAATGCTGTGCACTGACTGTCTTAGTCTAATACCAGATAAATTGGTTGTGGTTCTTCTGAGTTAGATGTTAGATCAGTCGCAATTTGTTTTAATGTGTTAGATTGTCTCTTCTTTCATAGGTAGAAGAGTCTTAAAAAGAAACAGAGCAAGCCTGATAAAAAAATCTAAAGAATTATTTTCTGTAGAATATAAAAACCCGAGATTTAATGACTCCTTTCTAAGAGTGGCGTAGAAGGGCATGACCGAGCTGATGCATGTCATTAGGTTTGAAGAATACTTTGTAATCTAGACAAGTCGTTTGATATTTAGGACCCTTGTAAATAGTTACATCCAAAAATCCACTGAAGTGTGATCAATAGTATGTTGTAGTTTAATTCTGGGGTCAAAAGAATTAAGAGTGTCAATGAAAATTTGAAGGTCTCCCTTTGCATGCTGTAATATGCTAAAAATTTTATCCAGATACTGAAGGTAAATGTTGTTTTGTGACATTTGCGAAGAATATCACTCTCCCACTCAGCCATAAAAATAGAGGCAAAGTTAGGACCAAAACGTTTTCCCATATCACATCCTTTAATTTGCTGAAAGGTCTCCCCATTGAATTCTAAATTATTATTTTTTAGGCTTAGTTCCAACAATCTAAAATGGCTTTCTCCGGATGACAGCAGTCAGGATATCTTTGGAATGCTGATTTTATGGAGTTCAGATCCAAGTCTATGTCAATGTTTGCACTCCACATCTAGAGTACCGGGTAACCAAAATTGCATACTGTGGGACGGATTTCTCAGACAATTTGGCCAACAAATCATCTGTATTTCTGATAAACTTAGGATGGCGATTTGCTATAGGTTTTAGATAGTAATCAATGATCTGATATTCTTTAACTTTCAGTTCCAAAATCAAAAATAATAGGACGCCCTGAGGCTTGGGCCCTTTTTCAATGGGTTTGTGAATTTTTGGACAAATATGGAAGACCCTGTGTTAAGATCAGATTCCAAATAGCTGTTTTTAGTTAAGATAGCCCTTTTCAAAAAACGAAGATTTCTACTGAAATTTCCAATGTCTTCAGGCTAAATCTCCTTATTATGTTTTTTGGTAACAAAGAGGATTGCTCTCCTTCAATTTATGCTGTCTAGACATTTTAACTGTTCCAAGCTTTGTCAGCAGGGGTAACTATGTTTTGATTTCCCCTTAGCTTAATCAAGGCTGACTGGTTACAGTTGCAGTAGTCAGACTAGCCTTCAGAAACTATCAGGGAATCAGTAGTACATGTATGTATGTATTTAGTTCATGTTCCCCAGTAAGGAGTTATAAGGTTGACATTAACACTGAGTTTACTGAATTAGTAAATAACCGACACTGATTGACCTGGAAAAAATTCTGGGTCAGGGTGAGAATCAAGCTCACGACTTAGGGTTACCGTCCCACCGCTCTACCAACTGAGCTACCTGGGTCCGCTTGTTTGATTCTCTTACACAAGCATGACTAATTCAGTCATTTCCCTGATGATCATTGCAGCTTGCTTTCAAAACACTAAAAAAACTTCATTATGTATGAATAAATATACATACATGTTTTAATAGGCTTGGTTTAAGCTCTGCATGTATAAGAGAATCTAACAAGAGAACTGTTTTCAACAGGGCGGGGTGGCTCAGTTGGTAGAGCGTTGGGACGGTAACCCTAAGTCGTGAGTTTGATTCTCACCCTGGCCCGGAATTTTTTCCAGGTCAATCAGTGTTGGTTAATTTACCAATTCAGTAATTTCCATGATGATGATTGTAGCTTGCTTTCGAAACACTGATACAAACTATTGACAAGAAAAACAAAGAAGTCTCATAGATTTATTTATTTTTTAAAGCAACAAATTTATAGAAACAGTTCATAAAATATTTAACATATCAATTACATGTATGGATAAAACCAGATTTTGTTTTTATATATATGACTTATCAACTAGAAAGAAGACTAACGTGCAACCATATTTGGTTCTGTTTAATCAGTAGGTTCATGGGTATCTAAAACACATTTACGCCCCACTTAACTTTGTGCCTGGTCGCAATGTAATGTTGAAGGTTTATGTTGCCATGACAGTTGGGACCTCCTTTGGACTTAAAACAAGCTTAACTGTTTTGAGATACAGCCCCCATGTTATTTGAAGAAAAAAACTAAGCAGTCGAGAAATTAATAAGTCATGGCATAGTATTAAACATTATTTTGTTTTTGTAAAATATTTGGTCTAAAAGAGAAATATTGTACAAGGAGATTTTATGTTGAAAATACAACCAACAGAATAGCTTATTTCAAATTGCACACATTAAAGGAGAAAATCCCTTTTTTATAAATTTGAAATAAAAATCTGTTAATTTCACAGTGAGATGCCAAAAGCAGATTGCTACACGATTCAATTCAAGACGATTCAAATCATCATTTAGGAAATATATAATTAGATGATAGGCGGGAATAAAACCCATTTGGGCTTGTTTTATCCCTTGAAGTATATAATATTTAATAAGGTGAATCTAAGATGAGGCCAGTCACCTTTAATCTTTGTACACATTCAAAAAGATTGGCAATCGGCCTACAGTGTCTTTTTTTCATACACGACAAAGAAACATTTTTAGCCAAAATTAGTGTATATGCCTGGTAGATGTCCTGAAAGAAATGACAGTAAAACAAATCATTTTAAAAATTGTCACATAGAAAGATTTTTGTTTTCTTTAAAGCTTGTAAATCAAACTCAAAGAAGCATTGGATAAGGCAACTAAATAGAGAAAATACATACTAGCAAAAAAATATCCAAAAGCGCATTTTTTGAGGTGATCGAATGAACTTAAAATAAATCCAGTCCATGAATCTATGAAAACTCTCCAGAACCCTTTTTTAGCAGTAATAAAAACAACCCACAAAAAATAAAAGCACCCCAGTAAGTTCAATCTCACTAACTAACAAAGATAAATTCCTTTTTACATAGATATTTATTTATTTAGATACATATTTAAAACAAAGGACCATAAAATATAACATTTAAGTTAATATAAATTAATTGATTTTAATGGCTCAGGTTATCGTGTCATAGATGAAATAAATTGAGCCAAAAGGCATAGTTTCAGTAAAGAAATGAAACCAAACCTTCTGCTGATTCATAAATAACATATTTGACCACAAATTAAATGTCACATCAAGTATCATGATTTGTAAGTCAATAAAATGTAGGATATTTATTCAAATTCTGGAATGTCTTCATAAGAGTAGCCGATATATCCTTTATAGGCATAGTAAGCTATTCTGACATGGTACGCCCCGGGTAAAAACATGATCGATCCCAAGATAAACATAGGCCACGTCCGATCGGCATACTGAAAGGTAGAAAGAAGAAAAAAAATGAGAACGTTGAGAAGTTTTACAAAACAACATCATTCTATTCACTTTTCTGTGGTTTGAACATGAAAGTGAATATTAATAAAAATCTGACAGTAAGTGGTGACCATCCCACTTTAAGAAATTACTTTATGTGGAAGCTTGATTTTTGCTGATAACTATTTCTTAGACAGCAGGTATGAGTCATTAGCTATTTCATCAATGCACATCTAATTTGGTGTTTTAGGTCGAATCTGTAACAAATGACCACTATTTACCCAAGCCAGAGTCTTAACATATGTGGTGTCTAATTCAAGCTAAATTAAATTATGTTTAATTAAGAAACCAGAGTAACATGTCTCAAAAAAAGGGAGAATCCCAAACAACTTTGTCAAAAACTGCAATCCAATCTACTACTATTTAACTATGTGAATCTTTAATATTTTTTAAAGTTCATTATCATGATTTCAAATATATCAAAACTGTATATCTGATCAGATCCACACAGTATTCTTACCTTAGCAGGAATATAACCAGTAAGAAGAAGAGCTCCAATAACAATGAGGATAGTACCACCTAAGAACAGTATGGTAGCCAAGATAATTGCTTTGTAGGGTATCTTGGGTGGAGGTCTCTCAAACTGAAACATGTAGAAACAATAATTGTCTTTATGTATAAACAGCTGTATTCTTCTTGACTATCATATTGAAAGTGATTCTGTATGTAAAATACTGGGTGACAATTTGTTGACTAAGGTAAAAATGCATGTAGGCGTATAGTACAAATGCCCCTCAAAACTAAATCTACTTTCACGCCAACTCACATTTTAGCCTTTAGGTTCAGAAGTGAGGTTTAGAAGAACACTTGCCTTTACAGAATGCACCTTTTAATTCTACAAAATTAGATATATATTCAAAGCAATGTTTAGTTATTTGATAAAATATGGCAGATATTTTATTGCTGTTTTGCCTTTCACTCAAAATGGACATGTTTAAATCCTTCAATGAAAGTTAGTTAGATATGGATACAAGACTAGATACCATATTTATAAAACCAGTTTTTCAAATTCATATTGGGACATATATTCTTGATAAATGCTGAGCAAATTTCATAACTAGATAGGGTTTTGTTTATGCTGCATAAAAATACACTGAATGCACATAAATATACAATGTTTGTATTAAGACCGTTCACCCACATCACGGGCTAACTTGTACGGGATGTGAGAAAGAACAGACTTACCACACCAATAGACCGTTTTGGCTGAAGAATTGACACAGCCTCGGTGAATTGCAAAATGGCGCTACATTGAGTTTTTGTATCAATCTGACGATAACATTGTGCTCATTTTGTCTATGACGTAATGTGATACATGTAGATACGTATCACAGCACCAGCAACAGAGAGATGACGCCAATGCGTCGTGAAAAATATCTTCTACGCCAAAAGGATCTATTGCTTGGTTTAACTAAACTAGATAAACATAGGTTAATTACGTTATGGACATCTTACCTGCATATCAACAAAGCCTTCATCTGCCCGTTGCAGGCGGTGATATTTCACCCCTGAAGAGTTCACCACATTTCTTTTCGGCATCATCAGTACTTAAGATTGACCGGAAGATTGTTCACATCGTCTGCCTTACTAAACAACAGGGATCCAATTCTCAGACAGTAAACTTTGGATTCTGAAGAAAAATAAATAATAATAAATAACTGTAATATAAAGGTTTTGAAACTGCATTTTCAAAATGAACTTGGGAAATGTACGAACACGTTGACCTCTGAGCCTCGCTTTCGGATTAAACAACTATATACAATTATCAAGAAAATCCGAAAGCGAGGCTCAGAGGTCAACTTGTGTTTGTACATTTCCCAAGTTCATTTTGAAGGCAGCGGATAGTAAATTCGGGCTATCCTTGGAAAAACGACAAGGATGCAACACAAATGTGAGTGTTTAAATGCTTGTTTTTGGGTGAAACGGCGAACTAAAAGATCGAATTGAATGGTAAAGTTTGGCCCGGTTGCATTGCTTAAATTAAGAGAAATTGAGAGAAAATCTGCGAACGATGTGACGATTCTCTGAAGTTACATCTTTCAATATGGACACCCATCATCAATATACTTTGGCCACAGAGTTTGGATATCTCCAACTATAATTACACTATCACTATATCAGAATAACTTTAAATTAAAATTAATCCACTCAACATGTTGCGGACTATTTTCTAACAGATATTTGTAATCAGGACTAAGTCTTCAATACATTATATAAAAATTGAAGTAAGCTCAGTGTTTTTCCAAGTCACATGTGTTTGTAAATCAAAATCAAATAACCAATCGATTATCGATTTAACTTAACATACATTACCTCATTCGGCGACCATATTTCGTTACCTAACAAACAGTAAAATACATCTGCATCAAAATATAATCATTAAGTCAGGCTTTATTTCTCAAACCGAAAGGTGAATTTGTTCAGTAATACCTCGGGTAAGTGTGATTATCGATCACATTCCTAGAAAAAATGAAAAGTTTTCTTACCGACAAGCAGTGCTCGTTGTTGTTGTGTTAATAGTTAAACAGGATTGTCTCCCTTTAATGTAGAGCAAACTAGTGACCCAGTTTTGTCTTAAAATCTGCAACTTCGCAAGTGTTTACAAACGTCAGCGAAAAAAAAGACAAGCCATCTATGTCAGCATCAAACAACTGGGGTACTTCTCTGACGTGCCGTGAAGTGTCAGTCTAGTAAGTTGTTATTTAGCTAATTCAATACAAATTTCATTTTTTTTTTTTCAAATTTAACTTACTACTTGCCTATCTCAATTCTCAGTATCTGTAGTTGGAGATCTTCAAACTCTGTGGGCAAAGTATATTGATAATGATGATGGTTGGCCACCCATCATCAATAATACAATATACTTTGGCCACAGAGTTTGGAGGTCTCCAACTACTAGTTGAACTAGCCTATCTGTTGATCTACCCCCATCCACACAGCAACAGTAAATTTCTTACCTCCCACTTGTTAATTTTCTTAGTGCTAAATCTTATCTGCTTATAATATATTAGTTATACTTATAAGTTATAGCCATAGTGTCGAGTGAGTAACATGATCTGATAATGATATAGCATTGTAGATACAGTACGCACAGAAAGTGAACACTATAAATGCTCGCATGATGCGAGCGCGGTGAGCGCACGATGCGCGCGGGATGGGCGCACGGTATGCGCAGGGTTTGCGCAGGGTAGGCGCACCGTGCGAGCATGATGCGCGCGCCGTGCGAGCATGATGCGCGCGCCGTGCGAGCATGATGCAGGCATCGTGCGGGCAGGATGTGCGTACTCTAACGAGAGACAAACGTTGAGCGGGTTGTTACCGTTACAAGCCAGTGTGACTTGGAGCATCTGTAGGCTAGGCCTAGGCTATACAGCGCAACATGTATAAAGAAAGATCAGATGATTAAAATATGAATTGAATATTCATAACACAATCGACTTTATTTTCTAGTAGTAGAATTAAAAACAACCAAGAAGCAAAAATAAATTTGTAAAATTCGTAACGCTTATGTCTGGTGGTGGTGTTGTTGTTGTTGTATTAGTTATCGCTCCCATAGTTGTTTCCATCCCCATAATATCGATTCCAAGGCTGTATCTGTTCAATTTCTCCTTTTCTGCGTAAATGCATACATACATGTAGTTCTATGCTTAAATTGTTCAAGAAACACAGAAATATATTGTTAAGCCAACGTAACCCGATAATTTATAAACCAAGTCAGCCGACATGTGCAACATAAATTCATAATGACTTTTAGGCTAGCCTGGCGACCGATATTTTCAAGTCATAAAATCATACAGCTGTTTTATTTGGATTTTATACTTTTATGTTTGTAAGTAAAATATATTTTGTGGGGAATTGTCACGACGAAAAGTGAGAGTGTGGCCTAAAAGCCAAAATGTCAGACTATAGCCTACATGTATAACGCATTCGCCCGTGTAGCCTATAATGCGCACCCTTCGTAAAATTTCTTTTTGTTTTATCCATATCATGTCGATTTAGTTGGTTTTGATATAGGGTATTTTATATTTTCGTAGGTATTACTTGATTAAAACAATATACAATGTACACCGTTTTCCGTGTAATAAAATGCATTTAATTTATGACGTTTTTATATACGGTATAAAGGCCGATCAAAATAAATCTTACAGTTTGGGTGGAGTCTTAAATGTCACTCACTGTCACTGAAATGTAATTTAGCGAAATAGCCAATCAAATTTATCTGTGATATTCATTTCTCTAATATATATGCATTGACTGGGCTTTAACCAATCCACAGACGTCCTGTTAACTGTCATTGTAAATCACTCAGACGACTGGCGCCAACCATTTGTTCATAGGCCCTATATGGGCATGTAGAAAAAATAAAACGATTGCTATTTAGTATTAAAGGGGCATGAGCTGCCAAAATGTTGATATTTGGCCATTATAACAGAATGTTAAAATTATCGGCTATTTTTCTCAAGATTTACAATTCAGAAGCCTTTCAGTACTTATAGTCTCGAGAATGTACGATAAAGCATTGTTTTCAACTAACTTAGGCGTAGAATGAATGAATGGTCGTCCCGGTTATTTAAATTTTGTTTACTTTTCGAACACTTTTCGGTTCGTACAGGCCACATACTGTATGGATTTTCCTCATTCCAACGCCAATCATCAAGTTTTTCGATGACCTTCAGAGCCTCTTACTATCGTGACAATCAGAATCTATGAAAATAGTCCGACTTTTGACAGCTCATGCCTCTTTAAGCCAAGTAGCCTATAACAAGAACTGTTTTCAAGACATAAATAAATAATATTCATCCTTCAAGTTATTGTAAACCAGGGAACCATGTAAGCGCAGGCTGGGGTGGTAGGCCTATTCAAGAGAAGAAAAAAAATATTTACACTTCTGCACGGAGTGAAATAATCGGGCGCGGATGTGGGCGAAAGCATACTTTATGCGTGCATGACAATTTTTTGTTTTCTATTATGCTTACCATTCAAATGTAATCTGATCAACATTTTCAAATAAACAGTTTTAGAGTCATAAATTGCCTTGTGCTCTTCACCAATATTCCGCAACTCTAGCCGTTTCGTTCTGCAATCCCCGATTACTTTACCTGCGGGAATGTCTAATTTCTCGAAATAGGAAATCTGAAGTTTTCATCTGGAATATAAGTTATAACTCACAATTGACAAAGAAAGTAGGACCTACAATTGACTGTTT
The DNA here is from genome assembly GCA_963971465.1 of Lepidochitona cinerea. Taxonomy (NCBI): domain Eukaryota; kingdom Metazoa; phylum Mollusca; class Polyplacophora; order Chitonida; family Tonicellidae; genus Lepidochitona; species Lepidochitona cinerea. Next base: position 35,745,304 of record OZ020553.1, read on the forward strand.
CGTCACAAAATCAATGATTGTCTAGTAGTATTTAAAAAGAAATATTGTAAATATGGGGTACCCGTCGTCTTAAATAGAATCCTGGTAGGCCTATAAGGCTATATACAGTGTACTATATTCGAAGTTCAAAATATATTATACATGCATGTATTTCGACCGAATTTCAACAGAACGATCTACCAATGTTTGCGCAAAACCTATACAAATGAACGCCATTTTTTAAGAGTTCGCTGTGAATTTCTTTTTGATCTTGAACATGTATTTGGTAAGTACATTTCAAGAGATTTACTTATTATTATCGCTACCGGGATAGTATATGTAACTTAGAACTTAGTAAGACGGCAGCCAGTGTCTTGGGATTTACAACAACAACAACAGCAACATTACATCGTAAAAACAACGTGCGTAGTGTAGCCTATAGTCACACTTTAGTTCATCTGAAAGATAAAAGAAAGAAATTAAAGTAATTTGAATATCACATATTACTGTGCTTGTTTTAATTGTAACTAAACTGTCTTCGGCATAATATCAATCGGTCCGTTCGTAAATCGACAAGAACAAAATGCCCGGCGGTAATGCAGGCAGGGTGCTGGCAATGTGCGCGCACTGGGCCTGCAGCCTGCTCGCAGGGTGCTCCCACGATGCTCGCACGGTGCTCCCACGATGCTCGCATGGTGCTCCCAAGATGCTCGCACGGTGCTCGCACGATGCTCGCACGGTGCTCGCGCTACTCTCGCACCGTGCTCGCACGGCGCCCGCAACGAATAGTGTTCACTTTCTGTGTGTACTGTACATCACAGTAGTATAGCTACAGCTTGAGTCCCACATGTGTGGCTGAATCTGATAATGGCTATAAATTAATCTTTATCAGTATCACAATTCACATTATTAGTGTTTTAAACAACAGGTTTAGAAATTAGATAATTCCCTCCCTGGCCACAACACAAAGCCTATGTCAAATTATAATTATATACCTCACCAGGCCTATTTGTATGATGTGACATTCACCTTATCTGTCATTAGTGTCAGCATATTGTACTACTTATGGGATGGTCAAATCAACAGCTTTTTAAAAATTACCCCCCCCCCCCCCCCTCCTTCCCCCCGCCCACCCCCCCAACTTATTCCGTCTTCTTGAAATTCTCTATGTCCAGACAAAACATTGATTATTTAACTCGAGCTACTGATGACAGGTTACAGTAGGCAGACTTAATGTATTTTATTTTCATTCATGTGTATGTCTGGAGACTCCATATTAATTTAAAGATAATTGAATTGCAGGTCAGCTGACAGGAGAAATTTTTCTGAGAGTCTGAGAGTTAATCTACACCGTAGCAAAAATTTCTTCATTTGGTTAACATATTTTTATGAAGTAGGCCTACTGAGTGACAAGGGTTCCTTTCTTGTTTTGTGGTTAGGTCTGATCGTAAAAATTGTCAGAAGTGGTTTTCACTATTTGACCAAAACATGAGGCATGTTTGATTTAGTAAACACTATGTACCATATCTATTATACTATTATATATTATTATAAATAATCTTCTATTATATTTGTCTAATAGAGATGAAGTTCACTAAAATGTGTAAAGTATTTGGCTATGTACCATATCTATTATACTTAGTCTATAGATTGATTGATTGTTTGGTGTTAAACGCTGTGCTCAAGATTATTTCACTTATAAATAATCTTCTATTATATTTGTCTAATAGAGATGAAGTTCACTAAAATGTGTAAAGTATTTAGCTATTCAGGCCTCATAATTGTGACCACTACTGGATGTCACATGGGTGGCCTACTGTGGTTACATTGTTTAACCTGGATGGCCCAGGTTTATCATTTTTGTTTGCTTCAGTTGCATCTGTTTTCTCACTACCTGTTTTGTTTATTTAGATAGATGTTTGAAAGCTTAAAAAGAAAGGAAGTACGGTGCACTTAGGCAATTGTGTTTGATCAGGCTAAATATATCTTCAAGCACACAGACACAGAGGATAGAAGAGCAACCTGCCCTTACACAAGATGTCGGAGGAATTCTATGGTGGATTAGAAGGGTCTGTTTATTTTTGTTTGCCTTTAAAATCATTTTTGCATTTGTATGACAATATCTGACAGAGTTTCTTTATCTAAATCATTTTTTTTCTTCACACTTCACAGAGGAGCGAGTCACTCGAAGATGGTGTTAATGAAATCAGATGGAAGTGTTGTAGCTTGGGGAGATGGTCCTGATACAAATCAGTGGGTAAGTCAATTCTGTATCCAATACTTACCTTAAAATATATTATCTCTCCCCCTCCCCAAAATTGTTTTCACAAATATTAATAAATATTATCTCTCCCCCTCCCCAAAATTGTTTTCACAAATATTAATAAATATTATCTCTCCCCCTCCCCAAAATTGTTTTCACAAATATTAATAAATATTATCTCTCCCCCTCCCCAAAATTGTTTTCACAAATATTGATAAATATTCAGACCTTCTTTATTCTTATATCTATAGGACAATGTGGGTAAAAAAATCCTTGTTAAAAATCACTGTACCGGTACGGGTGTTATTAATTAATTGATTGATTTGTTTTTTCAGGTAATTGGGTTAGATGAGTGTTTGAAGCGTGTTAATGAAATGGTGTTGGAATTGAAGAAAAAAGCTGGTATAGATGAGAAAACTCCCCTTAAAGCCTTGGTGAGTGTCACTAGTTTTAATTTTTCAGTTTAAAATTTTGTTAATTTCACTCGCAAAAACTTGATAGAATTCAAGTATTAAAATCTGTAAGACATTCCTACAGTTGTTTTTTTTTCCCAAGATTCTGTTTAAGGGATATTTCATTTTGTCTCCTCTGTACAGCGTGAGCTGAGCTGATATTGATAGGAGTAAACCGCTGACTGTCTCAGTTTGTTGAACTGTCTGCCTGTTTATTTACAGTGTCAACAGGCTCTTCCCTGAAAGAAACTCAAATATGTCAGAAATGAGGATTGTAAATCTGTCTGCTTTAAATGTTCTCGAGTCAAATATGAAGCCATAATTAAATAAGGTTCATTTGATACAAAATCTGCTGATTATATATTTAGTTTCTTAATTTATCGTGATCTTAAATCACATAATTTCATCGATCTGAATTTTATTAACATCTTACTTTTGTAAGTGAGTGATTAAGAGAATATTTTAACATTGTTTTCAACATTATTTCAAAAATTATTTATAGGCTGTTGATTTTACCATTTTTTTCTTGATCTTAATCTGGTCTGAGGCAGGGCTAAGTTTTTTCTCGGTTTTTCTTCAAACATTGGTACTTTTTGTATAAACCTATGCAATTATTGATTGTGTTGTTAAATGTCCTATATAACTGAGACAGGATCAAATCAATTGTTATTTACAGGGTATGTCAATGAGTGGCGGGGACTCTGAAGAATGTCAAACAAAGATAGCACGTGGCATCCAGGACAAATATCCTCACCTCAGTCAAACTGTTTATGTGTGTAATGATACATATGGAGCACTGGCCACTGCTACTGATAAAGGTGAATTATCACACTTAATATTTGTAATAAATAGACAAAAGTGCGATAAAAAATAGAAGGAAAACATGTGGATAGTATACATAAATATTTTGGATTATTTTGCAAAATAAACAACAATAGTCAACTTATATATGTTTTATCATCTAGGCCATGTTCTTTCTACAATTGGACCAAAATGTCTTTAGGGGACATAACATAGTTTTGCAATTTTTTAATCTGTAAATATTTGCAGTTCTCTTAACTGGGGGTACATTATACAATTTATTGTTTCTGGACCAATCCAGGTGCACAAGTTTGCCAGTGCTAAAAGTTACTTAAAGGTTTTATGAATAACTTAGACAATATTTTCTAATTTACATTAGGTATTTTGTAGAACATTTACTTTACAAGACTGATTGAAAAGAAAATTAAATTTCGGGCAAAGCGAATACAAAATTTAACGTTACATTTACTGATCTATGATGGTTATGAAAGTTAATTAGCTTATTGACATATGAGGTCAAACCTGATCCCCGTTATGTACATACCCTCAGAATGGTGGCTTAATAGTAATACATAATTCCGAGTAGTTACATAAAATACGGAAAATATACATAATTTCCTCCTCAATCTTTTTGCGACTATCAGGGAAGCGCGAAGGTTGTATGATTTCATCTCATGGTTTTAAGTATACGTCCAAATACAAGCACAAACCAACTTCAAGCCCTGTTCATAAACCCTTTAAACCATTTATTACACTTAAATTTTTTTTGTTATGATCCATACATTAGTAGGCTACACATTGTAAATTACTTTTACATCTCTGTTAATGGTTTTAAATTATAAAAACTTGCTGAACTTCAATAATAAACTAATCAAGAAAATTGTGGTTTTATTTCTACAGGTGGGATTGTATTGATAGCAGGTACAGGTTCTAATTGTCAGCTGATTAACCCTGACGGAAAGGGTAATAGGGTGGGTGGCTGGGGTCACATGATAGGAGACGAGGGGTCGGGTGAGTTATCTCCCTTCAGCATTCACAAAATCATTTGTTAAAGTGGCATGAGCTGCCAAAATTCACACTTTTAAGACAGTAAGAGGCTTTATAGGCCATCGAAAAACTAAATGATTGACGTTGGAATGAGGAAAATCCATACCGTATGTGACTTGTACAAACCGAAAGCGTGTTCAAAAAGTAAACAAAATTTTAATAAATAACCGAGACGACCATTCATTCACTCTAAGCCAAAGTTAGTTCAAAACAATACTTTATTGTACATTTTCACCAGAAGCACTAAAAAACTTCTGAATTATATGTCTTGAGAAAAATAGCCACTAATTTTAATACTCTGTGTTAACGTCAAAATATCAACATTTTGGCAGCTCATGCCACTTTAAAGACTTCAAATGTATAAAATGATAGTAAAAAATGTTATAGTAAAAGATTGATTGATTGATTGTTTGGTGTTTTACGCCGCGCTCAAGATTATTTCACTTATATGGAGGCGTTGCCAGTTTTATTGTGGGAGGAAACCCACGACCTTCCATTGGTTATAGTAAAAGAAAGATGAATGCTGTATACAGAGTAGTTGGAAATATCCAAACTCTATGGCTGAAATATATTGATGCTGTGCTGCCCAGTAGAGTTGGAAATGTAACATTAGAGACTCACCCCATTTTTCTCCTAATTTTCTGTGTATTCCAATCAATTCTTTAGTGTGCCGCACAACAACAAAAATCATGCAATTGCTCACATTTGGCTGTTACCCAGAAGTAACTCGCGTTTCAGAAAGATGACAGAATCCTGTAGACCCTGAAGAACAGCGAAGATACCGGCCAAATGTAAACTTTTGCATGATATTTTTTAGGCGTGAACTAAAAGATTGATTGGGATGCACAGCAAATGTCATCCGGCTGTGTTTCTTCAATTAGGAGAAAGTCGAAGAAAAATGAGGGGATTTTCGTGTTACATTTTCAATCTGTTATATTTTCCAACTCTATTGGCCAGCACAACATCAGTATACTTTGGCCATAGAGTTTGGATGTTTCCAACTACGATGCAGAGGACATATTAAAATAAAGACACGTTAGTAGATTTTTTTGCCGTTTTCATAAAAAAATGACTGTTTTGTTTGGTTGAGTTGATCTAATCTGAATGCGCTCTATTGTCATTATTAGAGCTCTTCAAATTGGAGGAGCATTTAGTGGTATCAGTTGTACAGACTCTTTTTCTATGTAATAAACATAAATACAAACGAGTTCTATTTACAGATAATTTTGTTGGATTTTAATGGACTAACTAAACGTTTTGATTTTAATTTTTACTGAGGTAAATTTTGATCTTATGTCCTGTCTACAGTTTTCTGTACAATTTCTGATTCATTAAACACTAGGCCTGTCCCAGAATATACGCCATGTGAGAATATCACAAAGAAACTCTAAAATGCATCTTAAATAAAGTCATATTTGTTATTCACAGCTTATTGGATTACACAGAGAGCTTTGAAAACTGTATTTGACCACGATGACAATCTGGTTCTATCTCCTTTAGACGTGTCCTTTGTTAGAGAAACTATGTATGAACATTTTAATGTAAGTTTAAAGTGCTTTACTTTACATTACTTTACAATAGTTGGTATGTTCAGGGGAGGTCTTATTCTTAAGATTAAATCAAAAGGGACCTTTGCGTTCGGATTGAGCATCCTACGCTCTACCTACTGAGCCACGAAGGCTGATGTTTCAGTGTAGCTCCTAACATTGTTATCAAGTGATGAGTAACAAATTTGTGAGCTGGCTACTCATCACTTGATAACGGTGGTAGGAGCTACACCGAAACGTTGTGTTCCCAATAAACCAAGAAGTTGTAAATCCATACGCAAGAGTGTTCTTTCCATCAATATTATGCTGAACTTGTAAATGCCACTTAAACAAGTAATATTGCTATCTTCAGGTCCAAGATAGATTTGGCATGTTAGACCATCTGTACTCAAGTTTTAGTAAAAGCTTTTTTGCCAGTATGGCAGTAAAATTAGCAAGAGGTAAGTGTGTTATTAATTATCGTCATTATATTAACCTGGCCTGGCTTGAGTTTTCTGTTACTATAGAAACTGTTAGTGCTTACTTAGGGTCATGTTGGTGGGGAGACTATAAATATAATATCTTAATATAAAGCTGGTGGGTGTGACAGTTAAATCGAAATTAATCTTTTCTCAATTGAAAAAAAAAGTGAGGCCGAAAAGCACTTATTCACGTGCATAAAAGTTACCTCTCCTTGAGAATGACAAACCACTGTATTTTCTGTTGGGCTTTATTTGAAGGAGCCACAGAACGTAATGATGCTTTGTGTAAACAAGTTTTTGAAGAGGCTGGAAAGGTGTTAGGTCTTCACATTCAAGCTGTCTCAAAACATATACATAAGGTTGGTATTTTTTTCAAAACTTGTTGCTAGTTGAAGTGAAATAACACTATCTATGATATCCTTGGGAGGTAGGAGCTCGGTGGCTCAGTTGAATAGAGTGATCGTCCCTCAGTCCGACACATGCCTTCCATCGATGCGGCGAGGGTTGTAATCACACTCAGGACAAGTAAAAATTGAAAAATTTCTTGCTGGATTTTTCACTCAATCATCGTTTGTGGGAAGAGTACTTGCCTAATGTCAAGGGGCAAAGAGCTCGGTTTCCTCCCCTACTGAATGTGGCAACGCTGCCATATAAGGGAAATAATCTTGAATCCAGCGTAAAACACCAATCAATCAATAATATCCTTGGACAGTCTATCAGGGTGATAACATGAGCAGATTTAATAAGAGGTTTATCAACAGTCTTTTAAACACGAAAATGCGATCATATTTAGTGAAATAATTTTTTGTGGGGCATGAAACATCAATCGATCTATACCAACCATTTAACAGTTGTTTTCAGTTATCCAGATTTGATTTTGTAAAATGTCAAAGGAGTCACAACAGAACCCACATTTGCTGGAAAGTTAACTTTTGTTTATTTACAGTCTCTGCTACAAGAAGAAGGGGGCCTTAAAGTAGTCTGTGTGGGCTCCGTCTGGAAAAGTTGGGATATTATGAAAGCAGGTAGGTTAACTCTTCTAAATTGGGATTCCACAGAAAAATTCTGAATTTTGATTTTCTCTTCAGCACGGTTTAAAAAAAATCTCAAGAGTACATGTACATGCCATCGTCATATTGAATTATGTAATATAACTACAAAGTCCCTTCAGAGTTTTGTTCCAACCTTGACAAGAATATGTGCCGTATTACCAGATTGTGGATCACAAAGTATTTTTTTGTTGTCATTGCCTGTTACATAATACAGCAGCCATATTGGATCCATAATTTACTGCATTTTGATTTTCTTTTCTGAATATTTGTAGTTTACTAGTAGACCATAATTTGTACTTTTTTGATTTAAACAACATCAACTAGTTTAAAGAAAATAACCATTTAACCGTGTTTTTTCATTCAAAGCGTTAAGACTTTGCCACTTCAGGCATAGGCCTACATTTATGTTAAGTTTACTAAAACTCATATTTATCCTAGCAGTAAAGGACAATTTCAGGACAAACTAAAATTTTAAGAAATGTTCTGCTTTTCTATCTTTATGATTACACCAAATGACAAAGATCATACTTTTAGGCTATGTTGGTTGTTTAGTGTCAACTTAAATCAATGTGTCTAATCTCAGTACAAACCCCTAAGATTGATTGATGGATTTGTACGCCGTACTCAAGATCTGTTAAATTATATGGGCGCGTTGCCAGGTTTCATGGGGGGAGGAAACTGGGCTCTTTGTGAAGTGAACCCTCTCTCAGGGAAAGCAAAAAGTGATGGTTAAGACACATGCCAATTTAACACAGAGAAAAAGTAATTGGCACTGTCGGTGTTCTGGTTTATCAAGGCGTCGGTTAACACAGATTTAACTGTATATCATTTTCAACGTCAATCCCCCAATAGTTTATCATGACATGATTAAAACACCATATTTATTCTATTTTCTGTCATTTTTACAGGATTCTGCAGCAGTGTGAAATGTCGCAATTGTTCAGATGTTAAAATAAGTCAGATAAGTCTTCTTGCACTGCAGCAAAACGGAGCTGTTGGTGCCGCTGCATTAGGAGCAAGGCATGCTGGGTATAGTCTGCCCTTGGACTATTCAACCAATTCCAAGACATTTTTTCAGGGAAAATTTGAATAATGGTGCAATACTCATAGGGTTGAAGTAAATTCATTTAGGCAGATATTAAGTTAAGATTTATCAATCATGTAGCTCTACAAATGAGCCGGTTTCATATTCTGACAAATATTTGAATACATAACAGCTTGTTACATCGTAACTGTCTTCATATTTATTGTTGTCAATTTTGAAATAACTTTGATTGAATGTTATAGAGAGAAATCCAGCAGATATTTTTAACAAACATTTTAAGTTTTCACAGAAATTATTTACTTGCTGTAATTTTTTGATTTACTGTATGATGTTGTTACAGTTTGGCATATTTGTATAAATCTTCATACACTTATTCCCCTTTCACATAAAAACATGGTTATTGGCAACTTATTTAAAATTGATTGATTGATTGGAGTTTTACGCCGCACTCAAGATTTAAATTGAATTCCTGATGAAAAAGCCAACAGGACTGATCTTTAAATTTGTAAATTGTTCTTCACCTTATTGTCGTGTTGGAAAACAGAATTTTTATTTCCATAAAACATCTTGGACAATTTTTTGGGACAAACATATACATGAATATTCAATAACTGTCGCTTTCGTCACTTTTATTGATCGCTTGTTTAAAGCCTTTTTTCATCACATTCCATGTCAGTTATATTTCAACTTTAACCTTCAAGCCATTCTTATTCTTTTGTTTCATTATCAAAGTGAAATAACACAAAATGGACCAAATTGCTTATCGATATTTATGAACACATGGAAAATCTTCTTGTCTAAAATAATAAATTCATTTTTTCTTCAATATAAAATGGATCTGTAATGATTGAAAATGGTTTCTTATTTAAGTTTTATATTAATCTTTATATGATAACCATTTAAGAGGGAAAAAAATGTATATGGTAAATGTTATTTTGTATATTTATATTTTGCTTCAAATTATACCAAATAACTGTTATACATTGTTAACTTTATGAAGATAACCGCAAAAATAAAGCAAATATTTATTATAGTAAGCCGTGTGTGAAGTTTATTTACTTGAATCTTTAGCTCATTACTGATTGATTGATTGTTTGGTGTTTTATGCCGCGCTCAAGATTATTTCACTTATATGGCGGCATTGCCAGTTTTATTGTGGGAGGAAACCCATGACCTTTAATGTGTTGATTATTGTGGGGAGCGGAGGGAGGAGATAACTCTTTACCTAAAAAATACAGTTAAATCCCAAACCTTCGTGGAGTACTTAACAACTCTCAATTTGTCAACATAATCACTGGGCAAGCAAGTGAAAAACCTGCAGAAATGTTCAGGTTTATTTTTAGTCTGAGAGGCAGATTAACCTGTGACTTATTGCTGGAAAGCCTGTGTATGACCGAGATTATCACTCTGTCATACACTGGCCTTCCATGGTACCTCAGAGGCTCAATTGACAGTGATAAGACCCGCGTATCATAAAGATTATCACTCTGTTGATCGAGCCTCTGAGGCAGTGGAAGTCAAACTTCCTAAGACTAAATTAATGCTCGAGCAAGATGTCCATTTTGAACTGAGCGTAAAGCTGGAGTCTTTTAAATAATTTACAGTATCGTCATTGGTTTTCTATTGATTGATGTTTTAAGCCACACTCAAGATTATTTCACTTATATAGTGGCGTTGCGAGGTTTAGTGGGGGAGGAAACCGGGCCCATTGCAGAGAGGAAACCCCCGACCTTTGGCAAGTACCTGGCCACTCTTCCACATGGTTTTCTGTTCTTTTCTTAGAGAAACATTAAACAACTGAGAAAAACAATCATACTGCCTGGCTTTATTCACTAAATAATTTTCTACCCACACAATCTGGATAGATTTCTTTTGAATGCCAAGAAATAAAAGCTGAAGCTGACTGATTTACTTCAATCCTTTCTCAATACCACTCACAAGAAAAAATGTTGTGATATCATGAGTAAAATTAATACTGCTCTCATTAAAAAAAAAGACAAAAACATAATTCAACAGTGGTCTTGGCATGGTAATGCAAGTGGCAAACCTGACAATAGTTAAAGGAGGGGTGCGGAGTGTATGTTTACTACCCGGATGGAGGAACGGTGAATTAAGTCAGGCCTTAATAGATTGATGTTTCAGGCCGCACTCAAGATTATTTAACTTATATGGCGGTGTTGCCAGGTTTAGTGGGGGAGGAAACCTGGCTCATTGCCTAAAGGAACCCCCAAACTTTGGCGAGTACCTGGTAACTCTTCCATATATGGCGACGAGCAACACAAAATTTTTCAATTTTTATTTGGTCTGAGTGTGATTTGAACCTGCGCTGCATCGATGGAAGGTCTGCGTGGGACGATCACTCTACCCCACTGGACCACCTAGGAGCCGCCCAAGAAAAAGTCTAGGTAAACGATGGAGGAGAATGTAGCTCCGATGAAGATTGGGGATTGAGGGGTAGGGGGTTTCTAATTAAGTTGAAGAAAAACTGGTCCAATGAAATCTGTTTCATAGGTTAAAATGTTAGATATGGCCTATCATAAAACCATAATATACAAAGTCCTAAACTTGTTGATAAAGTCACCATATCAGATATAAGTGCTTGTTAAAATAACACGAGTTTGAAAAATCTACTAGTCAGGGCTAAACTCCCTTGTCTGTCTTCTACTTAGGAACCAAATGACATATTTTCATTTCCCATTATTATATTTTGTTTAATTTTACTTTAGCCAACTTTTTGCTGAAGGTCCCTATGCCAATATTTTACACATTATTCCAGAAAACTCCTGTCGGTCTTAAACCTAAAGAAATATCACTTGTTTTGGTTTATTCCAACACCGGATTCTATAATTGGGTACGACGGTCTAAATGACATGTACACTCCTTTTTAACACAGTTAGCAACTTATATGTATTGCTAGTCTTTTACATGAAAAATGATAAATGTTCAACTGTAGTGACTAGGTGCAGGTTCAAATCCAAGTTAGTCCGAAGAAAAAGTTAAGAAATTTCAGAGTAGATTTTTCCCTTGATCGCCCTATGTACCGAGTTGTTTAGGGTACTCGCCAAAGGTCTGGGGTTTTCTTCTGGGCAAAGAGCATGGTAATCCTCAGGATTACAGCATACAACATCAATCACTCAACTAATTGATGTGGACACGGTAACCTAGTGACTTCCACCATTGACAACAAGAAATTTTTTACCATGTGAGAAAATTTCAGCCATGAAGCCTGTTGATTAGATTGACTTACAACAGACCCTTTTGGCTTAGAATAGCGTTTTTCTCTGTTGCAGGCGCTGTGATGTGCCTCTTTTGCATTGCGTCATAGACAAAATGAACACGATTCAGATTGATCCAAAAGTCAATGTAGCATCATTTTGCCATACCCACCGGCTACTGTGCAAGTGTCAATCCTTAAGCCGAAAGATTCTATTGTCACTGTGATGAGCTAAAGTACAGAAAAGTTAATCGCCTATTAAAAACATTGCTCATACAATTGAAATGGTCTTAGATCACATGTCAGCCACTCAAATTAAATATTTTTGACAGAAATAAATAATATTGTGAGATTGAGGGTATGAAAGAATTATAAATTAACAAGCTTAAAACAAAATAAATGCATATATAGCCTAACATCAGGTCAAAATATTTTGTGTATAGCTATATTATGGCAAGACAACTAAATTAACGGCATGATAATATTCATATGATATTGAATATTTAAATAATAATCAAAGTTTTAAAACATACAATAAACCAACGATAGCTCAAGGAGATTGTCTCCTTACACATGTACATGTACAAATATCTTTTTGGAAGAAGACTGTAAATTTGTAGCGAACAGAAGACGTTCTAAAAGAGTATCATTAACAAATTTAACAAAGAAGGCTGTAAAAACATTCTGATGATTGTCACGTTAGTGAAGTCTGGACATCTGTTGAAACGGTCGCACCATTTGCACTGGACTGTCTGCTAAGGACCAACGCCTGTGTGTGTGGCAGGTTACTACTGTCTGTTTTATCTAGAGCTGTGTGCGTTTCAATATTGGTCTGTCCATCACCAAGAGGAATTGCCTGATTCATATCAGGTACATGTAAAACATCTTCTTGGGCGTTTAAATTATCATCCCCCCCAGGGACGTTGATATTGTCACCAGCAGCCCCTGGGGCATGCTCACTTTCCTCTCTATGTGCAGACGAGGTGTGTGATAATTTTTTATGGCACATCGGACAAGCGTCTTTGACATACAGCCATTTTCGCAAACAGAATCCATGGAAAAAATGGCCACATGGTGTCACTTTAGCAGATATTAACATTTCTTGATAGCAAATTGCACACACATCATTATGCAGTAGAAGCTCATCTATAGAGGCATCTGGTAAACGTCCCACCATTTTGACCGCTTCCCTCCTCAACAGGAAACTTTTCCATCCTGATTGCAACCTCTGCCACACATTAAAATAACAATGGATGATCAAGATGGAAGAGTTTATCCAACTCCATTCTCCAAACAAGGACTCTTTGATTCCATAACACACCACAAACACAGCCACAATAAACTCCAATACGCGTGTCACAGATCTTGCATAGTACACCACATCGTCAAGCATATCCCAGGGTTCCTTTCTCATGGAATCGTACATGAAGAGTGAGTATACAACGAGTGAGCCGACAACCTGTACTGAGGTCAACAAACAGCTGGAGACAATCACCAACAACCAGAAATCTAGGTCAAAATACAGACTGATGGAATAAGACATATATAAAGGAAATAACCATAAAAACATACACAGTAAAACTGCCTTGAAGTGTTGAACATAGTTTTTGTTTAAGGATGCACTCAGTGTTAATAATATTGGATCTGTGATTTCATACATGGATTGTATTAAAGATGATGTTACTATGAATAAAAGAACACTCATTAAAAAAGCTCGTTGTAAGGGGCGTAACTCTAACAAGCCTGTTTGAACAGCAATAAGCAGCATTGTGAACCCTTCCGTATATCCCTGCATGAGATCATTGTCATGTAACATTGCATTGCGACCTTGAAGATACATCTTTGTCAATGTCAGTATAAAGTATGAGGCGTATGATATCGTAACGCATAGTGCAAAAAGGCTGATTGGTGTAGCACAACATTCCCCGATACTGGCCAATAGAATGATCAGCCAGCCTTCATGAACTATAGGATGGTTTTCAGTAAATAGATAAACATAGAGCTGTGTAAAGAAAAGTGTCAGCCAAAACAGCAATAACTGTGCCGGTAAGAGAATCATATGCCAAAACGCAACAACAACAGGCATCCATCCAAAGGCTCTTAAGGCAACAGACACGTGGCCCAAACCCTCTCTTGCTAGATCCAGCATTAAACCCAGTTTGTTGAACATGAAAAATGTGTAAAATAGAATCATGAAGGCTGTTGAGAAACTGTGAACTGATTGTAGATCGAGTGATGGAAGACCGGCCAAACGAGCCATCATTGGACAGGAGTATATCAACATCAGATATTTAGTCCAACCTTTTATGGCCAGTAGATATGTGATAAGGGCAGCGATAAAGCACTGGGCAGACAGGTGAAGAACTAGTCTCTGTAGTGAAACGGAATCCTCAAACACAGATATCACCGGGTGAAACTCCATGGATAGCTGTTCTGATGACACAAAGGCTTGAGACAGAAAATGGGCACCCAGTAACAGCATACTGCTGACCAAATACATGTAAAATCCAACAAGTCTTCTTAATGGCAATGTTGCCATGGTAACTGCTAGCAGCAAGGCTGGAAACAAACAAAAATTGGAATAAGTACAAATCTTTTAGTGAAATTTTCTTTGAACAGAGTCAACAATTTTTCACGTTTTCTATCTGACCCATGTTACAGCAGCAAAAAAAAAATTCAGCTGAATCTTATTAACTGTCTATTAAGATTTGTTTTTCGATTCCACTTTCATTATAGATTACCTGCACTGACGTCAAAGCTTTGCCTTCTGTATCGGCCATTTTGAAGGTCAACCTAATCGCATTTGTGCTATGTGCATACCAACTACTCACATCTCTACCTTTGGTAAGGTGCTCATCAAAATGGCGGGACAGAAAGTGATGTTTAGTGGAGGCAATCTATAGCTATGCCATTGAAATAAATAAGTGGCTGGGTCTGGGCCAAAGAAACTGAAGATATATTTATTTTCCAGACAATTTGTTGCGAGTTAAAAACTACTCCACATACATGCATCACATTTACAAGGAGGTTTTTGGCTGACAGTCATGTAAGGGGCATAACTCTTGAAAAACACGTCCGAGCGCGTTGATTTTAAATAGGCTTCTTGTACTTGCTGTATTAAACAAATGTGTGAAGTTTCATAGTTGTAAGTTAAAGACTTTTTTAGATAATGTGTTTACAAGGCTTTTTACAGCAGCGGTAATGTAAGGGGCATAACTCTTGAAAAAAACATCCGAGCGCGTTGATTTTAAATAGGGTTCTGGCACTTGTTGTATTTAACAAATGTGTGAAGTTTCAAAGCTGTAAGTTAAAGACTTTTTTAGATAATGTGTTTACAAGGCTTTTTATAGCAGCGGTAATGTAAGGGGCATAACTCTTTAAAGAAACATCCGAGCGCGTTGATTTTAAATAGGATTCTTGCACTTGCTGTATTAAACAAATGTATTAAGTTTCAAAGTTGTAAGGTAAAGACTTTTTTAGATAATGTGTTTACAAGGACCAATGGACAGATGGACAGACAGACAGACGGACGACGGAGGCAACGACAATGCCCGAGGGGTAAAAAGGGCTAAATATTTCCACAGCTCATAAATTGGGACTAATGGGACATGTTAACAAGAGCTGGATAAGCCCATGAATAGTTATGATTGATTGGTTGATGTTTTACCCTGCACTCAAGATCATTTCACTTGTTTGGGAGGAGTAAACCGGGCTCTTTGTCTGGAGGGCATGGTTATGAATAACTTACCCAGATAGGAGAGACCTGTAACAATAATCTCCACATCATGTGTTTTCACATCAAATGCCTTTTGAGGGTCAGTTCTAAACCAAACTTCTACGATGAAAAGGGAGGGAACTCTAAGGACCACACTGACAACTCGCTCAATCTTCTCTCGAGGAATCTTACCAGATAATATATTCATCCTGGCCTGAAAAATAAACAATTATTAAATGTTTAACGGCATACACATAATGACCTATATGGTCCAACGTAGTAAATCACAAAAAAAGGTTGATTCAATTCAAGTGTATTCATTGAGCTGCCAAATTTAGCTATAAATATAAGGACATTTTTTTAATTTATTTTTCACAGTCCGACTTGTCGTTGTCTATCGGACATTTGTGAAGAAAGGGGACTTAATCCAGCTTAATAATGTTTTCTTTTTAGCCCGATTTGTTAATTATAGGTTGATTATTTGATTGTTTGGTGTTTTACAGTTTTATTGTGGGAGGAAACCGGGCTCTATGCCCGGAGGAAACCCACAACCTTCCGCTGGTAACTGGCAACCATCCCACATAGATCGTTCGAGTGAAAACCCAGTCATAAAATTTTCAAATTTTCCGACAATAGGTGAATGGAAATTATGACAGAAAAAGATCTGGATTTTATGTCAATTTGTGAATGCAATTTTGGAGATCTCGGATCTCGGACCCCAACCACAAAGATAATTTTTTCTTATGGGAACTGTCCTACAGTACTTGCGGCCAAGGCAGCTTGAGGACTGTTTACAATAATTATCAATATCACTGACCACTGCATGCTTGGTAAATGAATTGACAATGGCAAATTATGACACATCGACAGATAGCTGTGACATGTAGCGTTCAATTTTACTGTGGGACCCGTAAGACGGAACAAAATGGTAATGAGCCATTGAAAAATGTGTGGAATTGCTATCCATTGAAGACAGGCCAGACAAGAAGAAATGGCCCCTGTGTTTGTGGGAATGAGGTCCAATCACCGCTAGATTATATGCCTAGATATGGATGAAAGGCAATAAGTCTTGGTAAATGGAATATCAAATTGCTAATCAATACAGAATTTGAGAATAGTTGGACATCCATTTTAAGTCATGTGTTTTATCAGTGAATGCATTTTTATTTTTCAGCTTGCGGCTTGCACGGACCCAAAAGTTAAAGCCGAAACGAAGCATGCAATTTTTGGATTGGGGCTGTTCTACAATTCTTGCTACAGCGACCATTGATTTGTAGACGAGTTGCCATCCAAAACCTGTGATGGACCAGCGTCAAATCCATATTGCTGAATTTTGTCGTAAATAAATTTCAGTTTACACTGACGTATACGATATGGCATAGATTTTCAAATGAATTTTTTCTCTCTTAATATCAGATCACTCATTTGCAGATAAGTGCCGATAATTTCCTATTTTTTTAGCGGCCGTTGTCACTTTTCTCCACAACCAAAGACCAATACAAAGCGTCCCATGCGCAGGTCATTGAAAATTAAATGGAAAGTTTTTCGATACGCTTCCACAGTGGTGTTCAAGCAGCTGTTAAGGATTTTTTTTACCCTAAATTGGTCTAATTTGTAATCGACAGTAACTTTACTCTTTAGTAAGTTGCACTGTAGACTGTAGTGTACTGAAAAGTGAAATAGTAGCTCCGGTGAAATACGCAATAGTAGAAATACTTCATATATTTTTAAAATAAAGACTTTCCTTCTACTTAGTTTTACTAGCAGTACTTGTATGGCCATCTACTACCGTATCCGCTGCTCTATTACTGATAGTATTATTAGTTTATGTTAACATCCGCAGTAAACAACTATAATAAAGTCGAACCACGTCAGGTGGTGGGGTTAGGGGTTTAACTAAGTGTTTTAAGAAAATATAGACACTGACAGTGGTGAATTAGATATCTGGTTTGCCGTCATTGGAAGCGCTATCAATTACCATCTGGCATGCTTACAGTCAGATAACAAGATTTGTCATAATACGTTACCTTTCTTCAATTTTCGAGTGATAACCATCAACTCTTCGCCTGTGACGCTTTATCGTTTCCACTCTTCGCCAACAACCAAATGCATTGCGCATGTTCATCACAACTGTCATTGCATTTCCGGTTTTATTCAAGACGGGGAAAGTCAACGCCGTTTTCTAAGAGTTTGTTTTCAAATTCAATGTGTGTGGTGTTTGACAAACATGGAAAGTCAAAAAAAAACTCACGTCCTATACCAACAAACACGAAGAGTCTAGTCTGTGTTGTTAACTAAACAGTATTAGATTTAGTACAATCGGACTACAGGATTTGTCCAACAACAACAGCTTTCAGTTTGACATTTGATTTTGCGATGCGGACATTGTCAATGTTGTGACCGACAGGACGGAAACTAGTTAATCTAATGGCTAATCCGAATAGTGAAAGACAGAATTGACATTTAACAGCTTGTTGTTAAACCAAAGAAAATCGTATTATTATGATTTACATGAAGATCTGTTCAACTTCAAAGTTCAATGACGAACTTGAAGAAAAGACTTCTCTGGTACCCATTTCAATAAAAGCTTGTTAAAGCTAACAGATTTATTCTTTTTTCTACTGGGACAAAAAGAACCTTCATTCAGTATGTCTTGGCGAGATTTAGTGTATGACACAGCTGACGTTGTTCTACGTGTCCCACCCTTGTTTCTTATGGACTCACTCCTGAGTGGATCTTTTATTCTTCTTCAAATTTTCTCAGACAGTCTTCCATTGTATATAGTTGTACTGGTTGTTTGTAAGTATACATTTTTTGTAAATTTAACAAAATTAACCGTACACAAAAATATCATTCTTAAGATGATATATATATATGTGTTAACTAAACAGATTTAGGGTAATTTATATCAAATCATGAGCTTTGAATTATTTATTGGGGTCTAATTAGTGTGAATGTATATTTTAGTCCTTTATATGTTCAATGGATTGAAGTTTTTCTGATACGCCCACACAGGCTTCTTCAATAGATTATACCACGTCAACAAAGGGTACATTTGAAAAATCTAACTACAAAGTTATGAACATTACGATTACCTACCTAAAACTGTGTGGGGAAAATTCTTTGATTGATAATCCCTTCGTGGAGCTAAACCCTCATCCTTATATTTATGCATTGCCATTTATGCATTTTTTTTTCCAAATCCCATTGAACCCATCTCATTGCATTCTTTGTGTCCAAGTGAAAAAGTCAGATCAGAGGTTCAGGTTTTGAGAGTCCGGTAAATTGATGCGGTACTAGTATCTCTATACTCTTAAACTTAATTCACGTATCATATTCCAAATGGCATGGTTTATAGCATATCGTCAAAACTTATTACTCACTTATTGACTGTTTTCTGTTTCAGTTATGGCAATGGCAGGGCTGTTTTTCAGTTTGAGCACTCAACAGCTTCTGGATATTTACAACTACCTGCTGTCCATGTTGATTTTGCTGTGTTCCTCCTGGTGGAATTTACAATACCTGCTTGAAAGTGGAACACCTCAATGGCATGATGATAACATAGGCTGGATGGTGTTGGACACTGAATCAAACCTTGCCCAGAAAAAAGCACAGGAACAGCATCAAAATTCAAGTTTTGAAGTTAACTTTATCGTTCAAGTGGGATTAGCCCTCATTTTCATTCTCTTTCGAACCCAAGGACCATTATTTAAAATGATGAGTATGAATCGTGTTGGTTTTTCCATGTTACAAGGCAGTGTTTACCTATCTCTAACCCTCCCAATCATCTGTGGGGTTGGTAATGGATTGAACTGGCAGTTACCCCTGATATCCGTGGGATTACCAGTGGTTTATATGGTTGTAGAGTTTTACCTTTACTGTCCTGATATTTCAAAGTGTATCTTTGATGGATATAGAGCAGCTATGCAAGCAATCAGAACCTTTGGTGTACAAATGTTCATTGAAACCCAGTGGGTCCGTCTTCATATTCCAGTAGTGCTTTTGACTTTCTGGTTGACTCGTGTCACTTATCATTTTGTTTACTATGGATGGTGGGAGGTGTTGCAGTTTTACCTAAACAATGATAAACTGGAATATTTCAATGCTGAGATTTGCAAAGCTGTTTGTAAGCACGTTGTTGTTAAGAGCTGTGAAACAATTATAGCAGTGCTGGGTCTTACAAGCGCTGTGTCATATGTAGCCCATTACCTTGGTATATTTATGGCCTTCTGCATACATTCAAATAATGAAGAAGACAAGAATATGGGTACAGTCTCAGCCATCCTGTTCTTTATATTAGCCCTTCAGACTGGTTTAACTGGGCTGGAACCTGACAAAAGATTAGTACGTTTGAATAGAAATTTTTGTCTTCTCTTCACGGCTCTGTTACATTTTGTACACAGCATGGTTAATCCGTTATTAATGTCTCTAAGTGCCTCTAGAAATATGTCTTTCACACGACATCTCCGTGTGCTAGTCATGTGTCTTTTATTGTTAATACTTCCATCAATGTTACTGTATACTTTGTGGTCTGCCAACTCAATAAGCACATGGCTGTTAGCTGTAACAGCTTTCAGTGTAGAAGTCATGATCAAAGTTGTATTTTCTCTCATGGTGTACAGCCTTTTCCTGATTGATGCTGTCTGTGATCAGTTTTGGGAGAAACTGGATGATTATGTGTATTATGTGAAATCAGCAGGAAGTACTATAGAGTTTCTCTTTGGAATTTTTCTTTTCTGTAACGGTGGTTGGATTATGGTGTTTGAATCAGGTGGAACAATACGCGCCGTCATGATGTGTATTCATGCCTATTTTAACATTTGGCTACAGGCTAAGAAAGGTTGGCAGATTTTCATGAAACGAAGGACAGCAGTTCAAAAAATTAATTCACTACCAGTGGCTACACCTGAACAGTTGGATTCTGTAAATGACATCTGTGCTATTTGTCACTCGGAACTTTCCAACGCTAGGATCACCAGATGTAACCATTTTTTCCATGGTGTGTGTCTTCGTAAATGGTTATATGTCCAAGATTGCTGCCCTTTGTGCCATGAACTGATTTATGCTCAGGAGGCCACAGCTTCTAATGACGAGGGCAATTCTGAAAACATTGATACTCAAGCAGAAGCTATTGATAGCCCTGGTGCGTCGCAATCGTCAAGTGGAACACAACAGCATTCAGATCCAGGTGGTCTTGTAGACTGGACCAGCTTCATCCTCGATGATGGTAATGATGATGGCGATGGTGATGAAGATGATGGTTATATCATCGATGATATGATAATGGAAGATGGTACTAGTACAGATCATTATTCAAACATGTTAGACTCTGCCATAACTGCAACTGAAGACCTTATTCAGAGTGTAAGCGCGAGTTATCCCCCTTTACCTAATAGTGAGACACCTCTTGACAATACTCTTCATAACAATGCTAATAAAGTCACAGTGGAGAGTAGTCAGCCGAGTTTGTCTGTGAGTTTGGCAGACTTGGGACACCGGTCAGATGTTGATGCAGTCAATTATGGTACCAACGTAGACTCTGGAAATCCTTCGCCAAACCCAAATTAAGTCGTCTATTTATCATATTTTATCTGTTTTATATGTATAGAGCAAATTTAAAATGACTCTTCTCGTCTATGTGAGTTACAAAGGGAAAAAAACATTCTGATATGATATTACCGTGTGCTTCATATGGTGTTTAATTTATGCATGTAGCTTATTTCAGGTTTTAATATTTGGATTGATTATTATGATTTAAAACTTTCACGACACTGAAAGCAACTACAGCTGCTGATAAATTAATGTAGTTATGTACATATGAGTGTTTAATATATTCCAATGTTATATATATATATTAAGTATAAAAAAATTGAAGTAAATAATTTCAATATGCACGTATGAAAAACTATTAAACAGCTAATTTGGTAGAAATTTGTTTAGCCTGAAACCCTGTCATGTGCTGTAGGATTGATAATAATAAGCATACATTATCACTAATCAGTAAGTTAAAGGGTAGGAAGATAAAATGTCACAATTTTAAAATGTACATGAATCTGTCACATTATTTATTATGATGTTTATATGCCCTAGGGTACACGAATATGTATGCACCAAAGCCAAACCTCAAGTGAAACTAATGAAATCAGAATTCATGTAATGTATTTAATAATTTCTACAATTTTCCGTTTTTTTTTTGTTCTCTTTTATCTTTAAACTCCTCCACATGTGATAATGACTGACATTTTATTATGTCTGCGGTTATGATCGATTCTCAGTTTCCAACATGCCCTCCCTCCCATCCACCCACCTTTAAAACTGGAGAAATATCTTTCTGGATTGTTGTTGAATCATTCACCTAATACCGTTGGTGCCACCTGAACCTTTCCTTGGGTATATTAATATATATCTGCCAATATCTGCGGCCCACTGTGTTAATAAGTAATAATAATCTGATGTTGGGTATAAAACTTAGTCTAAAATAGTCCCTGACATGAATATGGAAGACAATGCCATGGTTTATAGAATTCCATATATTTGAGGCTAGAAACTTGAGTACTGAGTTAATTCCAAGTAGAATTGGGTATTTTAGTAGCCAGAAATTGAATGTTTACTTGATAAATTAACAGTAATTTATTGGTTTTATTATCATTTTGAAGCAGATATTCAACTTCAAAATTTTTTTTCCTGAAAGCACACCACATAATGAAGCAAGTCAACAGTGTACTCTGAAAAAAAAAACAAATATTAAAAAATTGGCCATGAAGCTTTGTATTAATTAAGATTTGAACATATGTTGTTTGACTTTAGATTGGACTTTCACCTTTACTTCACTAGTGTACCTTGTAAACAGGTTGGTGATTATAAGGACACACAAGCATATAGCATGGTTTCCTCTCCCCCTAAGCCTGGCAATGCGACTATAAAAGTAATTTAATCTTGAGTTTGTCATAAAACACCAATCAATCAATGTAGTTATACTTCATTCTGCTTATATTTGAGTATAAGGCTTTATAATAAGTAGGTTTAACCAACTACCTGCCCACTGACAGCTTCATTTTAGAAATTTGTGTAAAGCCATAATTAGACCTTCACTCAAATCTCTGGTGGGGGCTTGGGGGCTCAGTTGAAGTGATAGTTCCTCAATCCGACACAGGCCTGGCCATCCATCGAATGGATGTGGGCTCAAATCCCACTCAAAAGTTTAAAAAAATAAAAAACAAGTTGCCAGGTGATCGCCAAACGTGGAGGGTTTCCTCCAGGCAAAGAGCCCGGTTTTCTCCCACCATAAACTTGCCAATGTTTTGCCATAGTAGTGAAATAATCTTCAGTGTGAAGTAAAATATCAATCAAATTTCTGGTTAACCACATGGTATAAAAAAACTTAGTTGTAAGAAGTAGCATTTTGTATTTAATTACAACAAGATTGCTTCTAGGTATGCAATGCATGTTATGTACATATGTAAATGATGAATACATAATATATTTTATTAATTTTTGTAAAAAATTCCAAAAACTTGATTTGCTAAAATTTTATTCAAGTGCTGTGCTTTACCACAAAACTAGCAGGACTTCGTTGTCACGCAAGTTCTAATCCCTGTTACATTTGGTACCAACAATAAAAAGGTAATATTTCCTAAGTTTCAATTATTTAATGTGTCCGTTGATATTTATTTATTTTACTGGGGTACCAATATATCAGAGCCGTTGTAGGCCTGATGTATTTGAAACCCCCTTTTACACGTTTCTTTAACTCAACTTGCAAATTTTCTTTCCTTGACCAACTTCTGGACCTCCCAACCAAGACATACAATAAATCTCTGGGTGCTGAACTTTGGCTGTGTCCTAGACCTAGATAACACAGAAAAAGTTAATGTTATAATCTCCCGTGACAGTGTTGAGTATGGTAAGATTGGTTGATTGATGTTTTACGCCGGACTCAAAATTATTTCACTTATATGGCGGTATTGCCTGAATTAGTGGACAGAGGAAATCGGACTCGTTGCCCGGAGCAAAACCCCGACCTTCGGGAAATAACCACAACTCTCCCACATACGACAATCAAGTGAAAACCCCACTCAGAAATTTTAAAACTTTATTTGGTCGGAGTAGGATTCTAACTAGTCGCACTCGTGTGTCATCCTGTTTTACTTATTTTGCCGGCCAGGCAGATTTGAACGTGCGCTGCATTGGACTGAGAGACTATCACTCTAACCGACTGAAGCCCTAGCCCGGATTTTCGGTCTACAGGGCGACTTATCTTATATTTGGCTGGTAATGGGAATCAATACGGGGAAAAAATCGGCAAAGTCCAGATTTCTCGGCAAGCTGAAGCCCCAAAGTAGTACGTGGTAGTGCTACTGATATTCATAATGTAGGCCTACGTATACTGGGGTACAATGTTTTGAACTAACTTGGAATGAATGAACGTTTTTCCCGGTTATTTGAGTTGAACTTTTTCATATACAAGTTTAGTTCATACAGGTCACGTACGGGGAATCGGTGCTCCAGTGGATTAGATTGATCATCCCTCAGTCCCACACAGACCTTCCATCGGTGTTGCGCGGCTTTGAATCAAACTCGAACCAAATAAAAGTTTTTAAATTTCTGAGTACTCGCCGAAGGTCGGGGGTTTCCTCCGGGCAATAAACCTAGCAACGCCGCCATAAATCAAAGTGGAATAATCTTGAGTGCGGCGTAAAACACCAATCAATCTTACAGGTCACAGGCTAAGGATTTTCAAGCTTTTGGTTGGTTGGAACTTTCATTTCATTACTTCTTACTTTTAATAAATTTCAGTATATTTTTCCAAGAACTATTGCCTACAAAAAGAAAAAGTTAATAACCCCCCTGGAAAGTCTGCGTTTGTATAAGTGAAATAATCTTGAGTGCGACGTAAAACATGAATCATTTTTTTTCTATAAAAAAATCTTTCGTCAAGAATAACTAAATAAACTGTGCATGGTCGGCAATTTTCACCGAGATGTTTTGATAAACTTTAGGAAAATCACCTAGAAATCTATATATGCCTTTTGATTTACCTTCAGTGTTGTTTCATACGAAAGGTGTATGAAGTAGTATAGTTAACAATGAATTACTATTTTAAAAGAGTATTTGGATCTTGATAAAAGAGACAAAAAGTTGACTAGTTTAATAAGTTTGGTAAAAAATCGAAGACAATCCGTTAAACGCTCAGGCTGCTAGGAAAGGAAATATTGTTCAATGTCTATCATGAGAAATCTGGGTTGTGTCGGATTTTATATTTTTTTCTTCGGTTGTCCCAAGCAAACGTCAAGGAGTTAGTCTGGGAGCCCATGGAGATTTGTTTAGCATTGCGAGTACAAAAGGTTTGAAGCTGGCAATATGAAGGGGGAGGCTGTGGGACCTTCAAATAGCCATTCTTAAAGAGGCATGAGCTGCCAAAATTCCCACTTTATTCATAATTTCTGATCGTCACGACAGTAAGAGGCTTTGAATGCCATCGAAAAACTAAATGATTGACGTTGGAATGAGGAAAATCCATACAGTATGTGGCCTTTACGAACCGGAAACGTGTTCGAAAAGTAAACAAAATTTAAATAACCGGGACGACCATTCATTCATTCTAAGCCAAAGTTAGTCCAAAACAATACTTTATCGTACATTCTCGAGACTAGAAGCACTTAAAAGCTTCTGAATTATACGTCTTGAGAAAAATAACCGATAATTTCAACATTCTGTGTCAACCTCAAAATATCAACATTTTGGCAGCTCATGCCCCTTTAAGTTCCATCTCCTGTACCAATCCTGGCAGCGACCCCTCAAAGTATCCGAAATTCATGTTTAATTAGCATAGTCGAGTACACCGAAGAAACCAATGCTAAAATGTCCATGTTGGTAATGGGAATCAAGATCTATCATTCTTAAGTTCCAATGCCTGTACCTTATCTACTTAAGAACGCCCGCAATTAGAGCTAATTAACACTTTAATTAGCATAATTGAGTACATCAATGAAACCTTTGTAAAAATAATCATTATGGTTCCTTCAATGAGGATATGCAGTTCTTAAGTGACAAAGCCTGTTCCAAGTCCACTTAAGAAAAGGTCAAAGGTCGTGATTAGCATCAAATAGTTTTAATTAACATGCAAGTTGAAAGCCTAACTTAAAACACAACATGTAAGAGGTATTCAGAGCTTCAGTGTCAAATCTGCACAGGATAAATCGAGTTATCTCCCTCAGTACGAGTCTCAGAAGGAGGCCGCTTGTGCCATTTTGTTTGGCCTTGATAGAAAATCCTTGCCAGAATTACTTATTCCAAGCTGTTTTGCTAGATGTGAGTATTTTCCTTTCAGTGTTTATATATTGAACCCATATTATAAGAATAAATTTGGAAAATCAAAACGGAGCCATGTTTAAAACAACTTTCAGTTTCATGGAGTCGGGGGCATGAATCATTTTTCTGGAAACCAATTTTATTAACTAATTAAGTTATTTTGCGATTTTATACTTACGTTTACAAGTCAAATTTGCTCTGAAGTCGAAAACTCCCTTCCTTTTTATTTCGTTTTACAAAACTATGTTTAAGTAGTTTGCCATGAAATGTCTTCTCGTAGAACCGACGAAGTGTCAGTTTTATTTCTGACGAAATATGGGCCCTTCCTGATGTACACTTATCAGCAAATGACGAATTCGGTTCATGTGTTGCGAGAAAAATTACTTAGTCATCGTTTATTCTACATGGATACTGGGTTAGATGCTTTGTGACTCTGAAGGTTGGACTAGCCATTCGCAATCTAGGAATATGCACTGTTATTGTAGAAATCAATAGTTCGGCGAAAATGCAAGATCAGGCAGATAGAGATGAAATTGTCATTTTTATCCAAATGTTACCCATTGATCGGAAGGGTTTATTCTCCGTTGTGAGCAGTTTACTGACCGATCAGTAGACAACCCGAGTTACAGTCCGATGGCCCGCTAGCCAAATGGCCGGGTACCTTATGGTCCGATATGTCGAGTCATAAGGCCCGCTGTGTCAAGTCAAATAATATGTATTCAACTGGAAGGCTGTACACACTGACAGTGATGCCAGCGGGGGTATGATGTCATTCTAATTACCAATGCCCAGTTGGAACAAACTTTGGCAGTCTTCGCTCGCTACCATTCAGCTTTGACATGCCTCGGACAATCTGCACTTTTTATACGGTAAATCAATGTATTTTTGGGCTGAATGCAAAAGGTGATAGAAATTATTTACAAACAATTTGATAAAAAAGACAGATTTATTAACATAGTGTATGATTTTTAATAAACCTGGCGAATAAAATAAAATATTTACAATGCCATTCATGTTTATGTCAAAAGTCTGGAAGGATTCAATCACATAGTAGGCACTCTCTTTGAACAGCAAGTAGGATGCTCTGAGATGTCCTCTCTGTATCGTCTCCATACATAAATAATCCTCCCGTCTCTCAGTGTTTTGCGTTGTATCCTTTTCAATTTTCGTCAGATGCCATCCCACCTATAGCGTCAGTCAACAAGTCACAGGTTATCTCTGGCTGCATAAGCCGAGTTACTGGCACAGCAGGTAACTGATTATATTGATCGGGCCATCTGACTCCTACAACGGGCCATTTTGGTAGCTGGCGTTTTGGCCGGCGGACCATCGGACCTGCACCCCTTTCCCCAACCTGTTAATGCCTCGTTGAAAATATCCAAACTCTATGGCCAAAGTGTATTGATGTTGCACTGGCCAGTAGTGTTGGAACAGTGGAAAATGTAATGTTTTGTAGAATGTAACTTAAGAGATTCTGCTCATTTTTCTTTTTCTCCTAATTGACGCAACACAGCCAGTTGAATCTTTTATGGGTCTCAATCGCTCCTTTAGTTTGTTGCTCTCATAAAATAAAAAATCATGCAAATGCTCACCCAGAGGTAACTCTTGGTTAGGCATTCGAATGAATTTGATGAATCCTGTAGTTCATGGAGAACATTTAAGCATTTTCATGACGTGGAGAACTAAAAGAACATTTGGGATGCTCAGAAAATTTCAACTGGCTATGCTGCTTCAATAAGCCCCTTTTGGGTTTGGCGGAAGTCCCACGAGATCACGTGAGACCCGTGTTTAGGGGTATAACTTTCACAGATCGGCTCTCCGATTAACATTAGTGCTTATGGAGATCGGCTGTAACCCTTTTGTTTTGTCTGTGATTCTCAGCTTACAATCTGTACTTTTTACAAAAGTCTTTTTCTGAGGCATTTCTTTTTGACAGACAGAAAAATATTATTATTTCTAACAGAAAAATAACAAGTCGTTGTGTTTTCACTGTTAGTTTTTGACAACTTCGAAGCGTACCCACGTGATATATATTTTTTTATTGTCAGTCAACTGACAAAAACGCAACTGATAGCCTCTGGTGTGCTTCACAAAAAAATTTGGATTAAAGAAATGATTTAGAAATAAAGAATCAAAGACAAAACCACACAATAACCGTCGGTCACCATTGACGCTAATGTTAAATGAACGGCTAGTCGGTGAAAGTTATACTCCTGAACTCATTTCTCGCGTGATCTTGTGGGGTTTTAGCCAAACTCGAAAGAGGCTTACATGTATTAGGTGAAAATAATTAAAAAATGAGATGATTCTCTGAAGTTACATTTTTCAAGGCATAGCACTTTCCAACTCTACTGGCCAGCACAACATCAATATACGTACTTTGGCCATATAGTTTTGACTTCTCTTTTTCTTGACAAAAAAACAACAAATAATTTATTCTAAATGATCATGTTACCAAATGATAACTAAACCTGGCAACTCCGTTATGTAAGTGAAATAAAACTTTTTTTTTGTGTTATTTTTCCAGGTGAAGCTGATATTGGTTTATCACGATGGAAAGCCAAGTGGCAGTGTCCCAATCTACCAATGTGTCCAGTGTTGGGTGTGGTACTGGTGAAGATATCACAAATCAACAAGGTAATGTTGTTTCTACATACCAACTTGTAGAAAGTGTACCCAGTGTTGGAATACAGAACAGAGAACCAGGCGTAAACCAGGTGACTCTCCAAAGTCAAGGGGGGAATATTATACATGTTATGGAGGAGGCAGAACCCAATGTTGTTCTGGAACTTCAGTCATCTGAGGATAATTCTCTATCTGTACCACTGACTAAAGAGACATTTGTAGAACTTGGGCACTCTGATACTGAAGCTGAATCTATCAGTCAGATATTCATTGAGGTGTGTTCAGCTGAAAGTATGGGCTTGTTGAAAGATACTGGAGCTATCGATGAAAAGGAAGAAAACAACCCTTACAAACTACTGAAAGATCAATGTGTCCAAGCAAATGACTATGAAATAGAAAGATCAGGAAAATTGCCAGCGAGAAGAAGAGTTATTCCTCGTAAATTTAGGTAAGATATGTTTTCCATTATGGTATTCAACTTGTGGCAATAAAATTCATTTTATCCCCATTTCATATATCTAGAGGAATGTAGTTTTCTAAAAATTTTAATGCTGTAACTTTTCAAGAAAAGTAAATGTAATACTTTGGCTCCTTGGGTGGGGGTGGGCGTGGGGCTGAGGTGGCTCTGTTAAAAAAAAAGTGAAAGTCTTCTATTTTTGGTTTGCATGAGATCATTCAATAGTTTGACTGATAAAGATTATTTCACGTTGCCGGCTTTAGTCGGAGAGCAAACCAGGCTTTTTGTTGGGAGGAAGCCTTTGATCTGGCACAAAGTAAAAAATACACTCAGAAAATTATCTTGAGAGGACTGAGTGGGTATTGCACCCACAACCCTTGTTAATTCTGCCTCTTACATCAATCCTCTTATACAGGGATTACAAAAACCCTGACTCAGAAGACGAAAAGGAAGACTCTGACTGGGACCCAGAAAACGATTTTATGACCTCAAAACAAAAACGAGAACGGCGTGGCCAGAAGAAAACTGGTCAGGAAACTGAGATTGAACCCAGGCAAAGAGGTCGTCCGAAAGGGAGACGAGGACGACCTGTCAAAAGAAGTGGTGGAATACAGTGCCCAGAATGTAAAAAGATGTTCACTCAAAGAGGTAAAGACAAAGGTTCCTTCCCAAAGCAGAAGAAAGAACTCAAAACACTGGAATAATGAATTTGACATTTGTCTTAATAACAAAATATTCAGCATTATTCTGATAACTTATAGTGGTGGAGGAAAGATTTTCTGGAAAGCAGGATAAATGGTCATAAAAATGCTGATGTAATGATAAAGGTAAATTACAGTTTGTATGAAATGTAACATTTGTGTTTATTTGCGCCTTAGGTAATCTTACAGCCCACATGCGAATCCATAAAGATGAAAAACCTTTCTTATGCGATGTGGAGGGATGTGATAAAAAGTTCAGAACAAATGAAGTTTTACGAAGACACAAATTGTCCCACTTAGGTAAGATTAACATTATATCTTCTAATTTAACGGGGCCTCAGTGGTCCAGTGGGTTAGATTGAACGTCCCTCAGTCCGACACAAACCTTCCATTGATGCGGCTCGGGTTCAAATCACTCTCAGACCAAATAAAAATTTAAGAACTTCTGAGTGGATTTTTCACTTGGTCGCCGTATGTGGAAGAGTTGCCGGGACTTGTCGAAGGCCGGGGGTAATAATTTTGAGTGCGGCGTAAAACATCAATCTAATTTAAAACACACTGGTGCAGGGAATACCTTCTCCATTCAGCCTGAAGAAAGCAAATCTACACAACTTACTATTGGTAAAATCACTAAAATTAAACATTAGAAACATTATAGGTACAGCTACGTTCACAATTTTCAATTGGTGGTGTAACTAGCATATGTATGTAAATTTCAAACTGCAGTCATGTAATATCTAGGATGCATTACACTCACTTCAGGCCTTTTGGTTTTTAGATTCCAATCTCAAATTCGACATGCTTTTTTGTACCCCTCAAACCAAATCCCATGTCTGTATTTCTTCCATTAGATCCCTATATTAGATTTACCACTCGTCATTTAGACAACGTGATCAGGGTTCAAATCCTGTTTCTGTTACCATTTTAGGTGATTGTTTCAGATATTTTAAGTTTGTGGCATTTCATTTTCCAGGTATCAAGCCATTTGAGTGTGAAATCTGTCAGAAGAAACTGTCCTGTAATGTCTCTCTTCAGGAGCATATGTCTATTCATACAGACACACGGCCATATCAGTGTGATAAATGTGCCAAGTCATTCCGTCATATCAGTACATTAAGCCGCCATATGCTTATCCATTCTGGGGCCACTCCATTTAAATGTGAAGAATGTGGGAAGGAGTTTGCTCAAATGGCATACCTACGATCACATCAAAGAACTCATACTGGTAAGCCAGTTCATATTTGTTTAAAAATATAACTTCAATAAAATATTAGCTTGGTTCCATCTTTAGCAGTATAGCTGCTAAATTAAAGTGGCATGAGCCGACATTGAGATAAAAAATATTCTCCACTTACCTGTATGAACAAAACGTGTTCAAATAACGGACAAAATTCAAATATCCGAGATGTATGAGTGCATTTAAGGGTCTTTGATGCTTCCAAAAACTACATGTACCTTAGCATACATCGTCGAAAGCTCATATTTTGCACTTTATAATAATTAAGGAACAATTGGCTAATTCTGTTTCAACAAAATTTTCCCTATATTTGGCGGCTCATGCCACCTCTAAAGGTGTCTGTTTGATAAAGATTTTTTTTCTTTCATTTTCTAAAAAGCTACGGCTAAAAAGTATTTAAAGGATTTCTGAACAGGACATGAAGCTGTTGCGTTTATAGATTGACTATATGTATATATGGAAAACATCACTTGAAACAAATAAAAACTTTGCTTTAGCTCCATTGAACTTGTAGTAAAAAAAAAGACTCACCGAATGATGTCACGAGCTAATAAGTTTCCCTAACAATTATAAAGCTACAGTTAAAATGTTTTATGCTCAAAACTTTCCTTTCTTATTAGTATTTTTTTCAATATTTTGTTTACTGTAGGTGTGAAACCGTATGTGTGTGATCAGTGTGGGAAGAAATTCGGCCATCAGTCCGACCTTATGAGGCATAAAATAATTCATACAGGTATCTAAAGTATATTAGTATTTTTTGTAGCAAATTGTCACAAACACGTAAAAGACAATAAAAAATGCAAAATGATCGCCATGTTTCCCACTAATGTAAAAAATCCTTGAGTGTATAACAGAATATGTGATTTGCCAATTACTTTCAAATGACGTAATTTATCAACGTCACAATTACGGCCCTTAAACGTACAACGGACAAAGCACTCGTCTGTTTTTAACTAAAGAGTTTCAACATTTTTACAACATATTTTAGGAAATTGTGACAGTTTATGTCTGAAATAATCAAGTAATGCAAAAAAATTGTGCATGAAACGGGTGATTGAATGAATATTGCTGAAGTCGAATTGGAAGCTGGGCTTGTTCGGTCTAAGATTCGTACCACAACGTCATGTCATTGTTACCCGTAAAATTTGCAAATGGTCTATTCGGTGATGTTTAAACTAGGGATATTATTAACTTTTGATGCAACACCCATCAATATGTTGTAATGCCTACGTTGCCAAGTATTTCTTTTAGGTATTCGATCACATGCCTTTCACGATTTGCTTAATACTGTAAATGCCTTTATATTCGCGCGGTCCTTATTTTCGCGAATTTCGCGGTTAAGAATTTTCCGCGATAATAAAAACCGTCAAATTTAGAAGTCTAATATTATTTGCCTTTACGATGCATATAGGCTTCAAGTGCCTCTGAAGCTAAAACGACGGCAACAGTAAAGGAGTTTAACGGCACAATTATCGGCAAAACATTCGATCATTTCTTAACTTATTTACTAAAACTTACTTGGTAGAAACTTGATTTAAATTTGTTTCGTGCTTTTTTATCGTGGGTAATTTTTATTCGATTCGATGAAAACGTAAACATGCTGAAAAGTCTACCCCTGGGACCGCCATTTCAAGCAGATGACTGACGGGGTCAAAGGTCGGTTAACACTAAAAGTTGTAATACGTAATTGACCGAGTCTGGAATTTTTTCAGTACTAGCGATAGTTTAAAAACCTAATGAATTGACATAATCTAGAAGAAATTTGAATAAAGCAAACATCATAGGAGTTACATGTCAGAAATTTATTAATTGGGTTTGTGTTTGGTTCAATTTAAAACGCGTGCTGCGTGGACAAGGAAGTGAGTTTTTACGCAGCGGGCTATCGGACACAGACGTAAAGTCTGTTGATCTCTGTTTACACTCACAGGATTAAATATTTAGCCGGATTAGGGTTTTTTGTATAATCAAGTTGTATAGATGAATTAACTAGCAAGTCTAGACAAGTTTATTATAAATCCAATGTTAATTTTTGTTTTATTAATAGATAATTCTTGCGTGTTATGACTTATGTTAAATGTGGAATTCCCTTTCACTTTTGATAGCCAATCAGCAAAAAATCCGCGAAAATTCATACCCGCGAACTTGTTCTTTTCCCAAATCCGCGAAATTTTAAACCTGCGAATATAAAGGCATTTACAGTATATTTTAACTCAATTGTTGTCCTGTTGTTCTTAAAAAATTACATTAGTTTCTGCCTAAATTTAAGAATCTTCCTTCATGGAACGAATTGAGACACTTACCTAACTTCACCTTCGGGCATCAAAAAGTCAAATCTTGGTTTGAATAGTTGAAACACATTTTCAGCAGGTAATTGCTAAACTTCTAAGCAAGGTGGATTCATTGTGATTTGGAGATTCACTTATCAAAGCACAGGAGTGCCATGATCTCTTGACTTACTGTTATTAACTGTAATAACTTGATTATGTTCTTCAGCGACCGAATTCAACTCTATAATCTTGTCATATTTTTGTTACAGGTTTGAAGCCATATGCTTGTGACATCTGCAATGCCAAATTTTCTGACCCTTCAAGTTGTAGACGACATGTGAAGGAACATGCCAGCAGTAAGCCATATCCCTGTGAGTTCTGCGGGGAAGAGTTTAAACGCCCTGCCCAACTCAAAACACACACAAACAAAATTCATAACTCTTTTTCACGAGCAAGAAAAGGGAAAGGTGAAGGAAGTACCATAGAAACATTGTACCAAGATTTAACTACAAGATCTGGTCAACAAAGGTTGGTGCAACAAGGAAAGATTGTCCAATTGTTAAACAATCTCAACAATTCTCAACCAATGACATTTATAACTGAGGCAGCCATTTCTGATATATCCATGGAGACACCAGAGGGAGAATGTGAACAGATATTGATAGAAGCAGCCCAAGCAGGGGAGGTAACTGTGCAGACCATAGGTGAGCAATTTATTGTTACAAGTCTCCCAGATAATTCAGAAGAAATGGAGAGCTCAGAAAACTGCGATCTTACACTGGAGCCTCAAGTAGTGGAAACTGAACAAACAAATGATGTGAACTTTGTTAAAGTGAGTGAGGAAAATGTAAACCCAGAAAATGAAGTGATTGCAACAGAAAGTCAATCAGCAAATGTGGAAACTAATCTACAAGTAGTGGAGGATTCAGTGGAATATATGTATGAAATTATGGACTCTGAAACTCAAGGGGATGTCAAAATTCAGGAGGTAGCCAAGGACCCTTCTGGAAATTCTCATGTAGAAAATACAAATAATGAAAATATGAATGTAGATTCACCAGAATCAACTGCTATAGATTATGTAAGTAATCCAGATTTTGCCAGTCAAGATTACTATAACTGGCTGTCTAATTTCACAGAACTTTGTAAACTCGTGCCAATGCCTCTTGACGTCGACCTATTCCAGAAAATCAGTCAAGTTCATAAAACTCTATCAGATGTCATGGCAACCCCATCTGGTATACTCTCTATGAAGGAAAATTACAAAATACTCATGAGTATAGGTAAAGATTTGAACATTATTATCAATGAACATCTGGCATTTGTTCTTAAAAATCTGGACAATGACAAAGATAATAGCTAACAAATATTTTGTTGTTAATCATTAATAGTTGAATTCTACACTTGCTCTCATTAATTATGTTTCTGAAATTACCAAAGTTATATATATATATATATATTCCTTATTTGGTGGGTGGAGAGGGGGCACATTTTCATGTCACATGTAAAAGTGAAACTTAATAAAATTTTAGCTGGGATTCTGTCACTATCAAACACGCAGATACAAATCTGTATGGCTTTGCATTCGTGGTTAAATATCATATTAATCAAGCAATTTTTGTGCTATGAGGAAGAATAGTTTTCTGATTTTCTTGTTTGTTAAGAATCCCTTTTCCCTGATGCAAAGAAAAAAAATCTTCCTGTATAGAGATCTCTCTGAAAACCATTTTATGTGCAGGACTGGGTTTTAAAAATACGGCCTCCTCAAAGAGTAAATAATTCTTTGAATAAGCTGTTTTCGAGAAATTCCAAGGAGATCACGCATATTCCTACATACTAACTTAAACGTTATGCCGCCGCGTTTGAAACCAGGTGCAACACACATGTATTTGTAACCAGCTGAGTAAAACCGGCACCATAGGAAGCCTAAGCAGTCCTTCTCCCCCAGTAAAAAAAGCAACAATGTACATGAAAATAATAAAGTTGGGGTTTTATACAAAGGTAGATGTCCTCAATATGGCACTTCAGAAGGATACTATGTACAATAAAATAAAACGTCTATATGAAAAGATGATCCAATAAACAAAATTAGCAGTTCATAATTAAACATTCATTAATTTAGTTAATTGTACTAAACGTTTGCAAAAACTTAAAAAAACAAACAGTTCTGACTCTAAAACAATGTCACAAATTACTCATTCTTTCATAAATACAATCAATTAATTTAATAATTTAAAGGATAAAACATGACATCGCCTTTTCCTGACTAAAAATTATACATGATATTTCCCACACAGACAGTTTACACCTTATTAATGAAATAATCCGAAGTGTGGCGTAAATCAATCCGTCTAAATACATCAGTGGGCTACAGTTCAACTTTTCTGGGCACAAGATAAACTCAAATATTTCAAATGTTTTAGCTTGTGCCCATTCAAAATGAATATAATTGAAGAGAGTATGGGATTTAAAGGCCCGTTCTCATTGTGGGATTTGTTATACCGACTTGTAGGATGCGATTAAAATGGATGCTTTTAATTGTATATGATTTATCAACCAATCAAATGCATTCCTTTTAGTCGCATCCTACAAGTCCTTACGACAAATCACACAGTGAGAACGGGCCTGTATAGGAGAAAGAAGATTTTCTATTGTTTCTCAACCTCAGTTGCAAGCCTTTCTGATAATTTATAATCAAATCAAACAAAATATAATACCGAAATTTTTTTTTTACCTTCCATGTTCTGAATCTGGATTACCTTGTGCAGGGTAAATTTTTACTCAAATTACCGGGTAAGTCCAGTTTCCTAATTAATAACACTAGAATTTAAGTGGCCAAGTTTTTGTCTATGTACAGTTCAAGAAGTTGGCAATTTCACAACTGCAGACCAAAATTATTTACACGCATGTCCAGCATTTCATTGAGGTTTTGTGGAAACAAAATGTGTAACTCCCTAGACAATATGATTGTGGTAATTTTTTTCACCCAAATAGCTAATTGAACAACGTTACAAGTTTTGCGTAGGTCATTCAATGACCTATAAACCTTGAGGGTGTTTAACAAATTGAACTGGAGGAATGAGGATTGATTGTTGTTATCTTGTTATGAAGATTCCATTCAATTATTTATTTTTAAATAACATAAGACTAGTGTATTGGAGAGCCAACCCAATGTGGGCATTGTTAAATGTCACAAGATCAGTTCCATTCTGTGTGATAGTGATTTGGTCAAATCACACAAATATCCTTGCCTATTAAAGAGTTGATTGATTGATTTTTGTTCACCCCACTCAAGATTCTTTCCCTTATATGGTGACAATGCCAGGGGGCGAGAAGCATCAATTCCAAAGCTTAGAATGTATATCCTGCACATTTCCTTCCTGGGTAAATCATGTTCACTGAAGCACTTAAATGTAAATCATTGACAAAGAATTCATCATTAAAAACTTGATTTGTCTCAAAATACAGCTGTAGTTTAGTTCTGGTAAACTAATTTGTTTGAAGAAAAGTAGTTGTTTTAGCCTTGGCTATTTCCTTAGCCTTCCTGGCCGTGTCTCGTAGTTTCTCAGTATTGGACACTGTTTGACATGAGTGAGCCTCAGACGAGTTGTCTACCAATCTCTCTAACGTGAACTCTAAACCCTTCTCTGATTTCTTGATATTCTTCTTGTACCTATCTAATCCAAATGCTGCAATTGGTCGAGAAAATCCAAACAAGCTTGAGCATAACCAGGCGTTCCTTTCACACACTGACCATTTCTTGCCTTCAGGTGATGGTTTGAATACACATTTCTCCTCTAAAGCCTGACAAAACAAAACAGGAATTTATACACCAGGGCTGGTATTTTAAGGTAAATGAAATCACACAAACGCAATTTTCAGCAATAAAACGTATGTATAATTCATGCAAAACTAATCTTTCTTTTAAGAAAATGTTCGTTTCGATATTGTTTCCTTCAACAGAAAAGAGATTAGTAAATTTCTTTTTGAATTTATGAATATTATGAAATATCTGGAATTCAGTTTACGGGGAGGTCATATATTTTTGTTTCTTTTAAAATGTAGATAAATCCAGAACTTTGTCAGCAATTTTCAACCAGCTTAGTTTTCAGAACTTAAGCTTTTCACAAACGTCCCTCACAAAATCATATGTCAACACAATTGACCATGCCATAAAGAGTCTGATACCTCAGTTGTTTTATAGATATATAATTTTTAGACAGATAGCCACATTCCGCTTTTGAAAGCTCTGATTATTTTTGATTGGTTTAGTCGGTAGGTTAGATTTTGTTTTCCAAGTTGAAAAATAGTTCTTGTCAAAGGTACTAAATGACTACTGCTGACATGTACTGAATGAATACTGCTGAAATGTACTGAATATTGGTTGATCTTAAATTACATGATGTGAAATTGATTGCTTTTAGTTTTAAACATTGTTTTAAAAAACAAGGAACAATTGCTTAAAATAGAGAGGAGAATTTACCAGGAATGTTCTCATAGCAATGTTACGAGTGTAGGACGTGAAGGTTTTGTTCACTGGATCAACCACAGATTCTTCTACGATGCAAACATCTCTTGGGCCCCGGAAAATCTTTTCTCCCCAACGTGGCATACGATTGGTTTTAGTGAGCAAACGTTTAGTGTAGAGTTTTCCATCAATTATCTCCCTTGCAATGACATCTTCAGTCAACACATGCTTACTGTTAATGAGATAAAAATGACAGAACAAAACTAATTAAAGGGTACTAGTTTAAAGCTGACACTAAAACTACCGTTCCACATTTTTTATATTTATTTTGGACACATCCTTTAATGGGAGCTATAGAGTGAAAACCAACTGCCCTATTCAGAACTGGCTGTCTTTTATAAAGCAATAAATGAGCAGAACATCTCAATGAACAGTACACTTTCAACTGTATTCTGATTTCATGACTGAAGTGATCACAGTATAATTGTCTCTGAATTTATAACAATAAACAAATAATACATTACCATATTCAATTGCATTAATATATTAAGGTTAAGTTTTCATTCAGAAAAAATCTGAATTGTTTAAATCATTGATTCTGTTGATCCAAGCTACTTGCACAAAAGCATTGGATGGTTGGTCATTTGTACATATATTTTTAGGAACATGTATAATGTGTTGTTGCCAACAGGTTCTAGTCCTATGCCCGAGGAAACCCTTTAATTTTTTAAGTCAAGCCACATCTTTAGATAGCTGGTTTTTACCTGTATGGGTTGGGGTATCTTTGCCAAAGGGCAGCTGACACTTGATCCCAAGTGTACTTGATGATTGAGCTGGTATCAAAATACTTCACCATGATGATGTCTGCTCAGATCATCTGATCATACATCTTTATACATTGAAGACCAGGCCTACAAAACAGAAACAAAAATACTGTGTTATTGTTAGGTTTATTGATTGATGTTTTACACCACATTCAATATTATTTTACTTACATGGTGTCGTCGCCACGTTTAGTGAGGAGGAAACAGGGCTCTTTGCCCGAAGGAAATGCTTCGACAACCCCTGGCATCTTTTCCATATACGGTGATCAAGAGAAAGGTATTGTTAGATGATACATATGCTCTGTGGTCTATTGGAAGTGAACATGTCAAAAACTAAAGTGAAAGTTTTGTGACAAGGTGACACAATCAACAGTCTTTGTCAAATTGGCCAATATATATTAACAAAATCACCTAAAATTTCAACGGTTTTATTTCCAACTAAGGTTATGTGATTAGGGCGGTTGATGTTATTTCCCAGGGATTGGTACACAAAGAATCGATTAGTGACACTAACAAGCTCACTGCGGGGTTTCCATGACGTCCACTGGATTGTGTTGATAGTCGGTCACCGGCCATCTGAGTGCACTCGGTTGAGTATTGTTAGTTATTTAATACTTATAGATGAACATAATTTAAATCAAAACCTTACTACATTTTGTTGGATTTCTAAAATTGAATTCCGTTATTAAAGTTGAATATAATGTGGATAAAAACTTGACTCTATAAACGCGCTAACTCAATTGTATGTATTGATATCGGTCGTAGCATCATTTTCTTCTGAGTGTTGCATGGTCTCAGAAATGGTCACATTGTTGATGTCATTATACCTCCTTATACGTTCTTGTAAAACAGCGGTAAATCCATGTTATGATTTGTTTTATAAGTTGGCCCTGTAAATATACACACTAGTTTCTGGAAAGTTGAAGAAAGTCAGTTGGAGTATTTTTTTGTCCTTCAAATAGTAATTTAGAATCGAGGAGCTTTGTTTATAAAATAATTTGACTTCTTGTAAGTCCTTAGGCCTATGGTTTAGATACGCGCATCCCAAAATACCACATGGCGATTTTATTCAGTTTGACAAATATATAGAACTTCTGCATTTTTCCACATTGTCGTCACAGACATCGAAAACGGCAACCAAGTGTATTAAAATTTAAACCGTAGCGTAAGCCAATGATAGCAGTTGTCAGTGTCTACAAATCAACTAAACTCTGTTGTCAAAAGTTAGAATGAGGAAGGCAAAGAGGGGTAGGATAAAACTTTCGATCACCATCACTTCAAGCTTCAAAGCTTACGAAAGTATTGCTACTTTGCCTTGAAGAGGTAACTTTGCCATGAGAAAAAAAATGTTTAAACTAAAAATTTTTTTAGTTATGTCTACACAGGAGTACGTTATTTTATGTACCAGAATAAACTCATCATGTCTAAAATATTTTTAAACTGATTAAAAATGGTAAGTAACCAAAGGTCAAGGTCATAGGTCAAGCACATGGTTGAAAAGTTTGTGGCTGCAGCATCTTTGAAAAATTTTCTCGTAAAAAGTTTGGATGAAAGGTTAGTATCATCAAATCACATAACACTCACATCTCTCACATTACAACATACATGTATATATTATGATAACTTTGCATTTCTGGTAAAAATCTTTTTAATTTACAAACATTGCCATGCTTTATGGGGGTAACTTTGCCATGTGGCAAAATTGCCCCTAGTACTTTTTGACAGTTTTAAGCCAATGTCATTCAGAAAAATGAGCATAAATGAGTAAATTTAGATTAAAATCAGTCAATTTGAATTTTTTCCTAATGTTTTTTTTAATGTTTATTAAATAATATCTAATTAATTTTAATCCTTATCTCAGTTTCAGCAATATGGTCCGGAACTACAAACTTGGAAGTCGGTCTTATTGCAATTACACAGAAGACCAGCTGCAGAATGCTATTTAAGCAGTCCGTTACAAAAATCTTAGTGTGAAAAAAGCAGCAGAAACCTTTAAAATCCCTCGCAGAACGCTTGAAAACAAAGTAAAAAAAAACACACAAATAAACCAGGACGGCCAGATTCCAGATGAACTCATTGACGAAATCGAAATTCAAATTTAATTCATCTGAAATGTTTTTAAAACAATTTTCCTGGAGTCAGAGGTTTTGGAGGAGGGGGGGGGGGGGGGGGGTGGGGTTCTGAAAAGTTTTTCACGCAATAAGCAATTTTTTCTTTCAATGTTTTTGTTATTATCGTAATCATATTACGGTGTTAAGATGTTACACCTTGATAAATAAAGCCAGTTGGCTGTGAATTTTTTTAAAAACATGCTTTTTTGGGTGAACTAACCCCAATCAAGGGGTAACTTTACAGTCAAAGGCATCTCAGAGTTGTTAGAAAATTGTCTGGCAAATTAGCCCCAAACGTTGGGGTATCTTTGCCACAAAGCAAAACAATTTTTTTTTAGGG
Source organism: Lepidochitona cinerea (assembly GCA_963971465.1). NCBI lineage: Eukaryota > Metazoa > Mollusca > Polyplacophora > Chitonida > Tonicellidae > Lepidochitona > Lepidochitona cinerea. The sequence continues at coordinate 35,786,221 of OZ020553.1, forward strand.
AAGAATGAATCTTTGGGATATGTGGCATTGTCTGTTTGTAGGCCTCCCAAAGATCCATACTTCCCTACAATTAGCACCATCTCCAAACTTGCAGGAGAAGTATATCGTAAAAAAATCGCAAAAATTTGGCAAAGTAACCCTGTTTTTCGGTACCTCATCACTGCGTTCGCTCAGGTTAAATTTCAAACTGTACCAAACCTTTAGTTTACAAAAGTCGCCATTTGCATACTCTCATTGATATGTCACTACATGTATATGCACAAAAGACCAACCTGTCACATGACTACCCTCTAGCAGGCCGCTGGCGATATAGTTCATTGGTCGTTTTTTTTGTTGAAGTCACGTGAACCAACATGACCAATGAACTATATCGCCTGCTAGTGGGTAGTCATGTGATAGGTTGACCTTTTGCGCATATAGTGACGTATCAATGAGAGTATGCAAATGGAGACTTTTCTAAATTAAAGGTTTGATACAATGTGAGATTTAACCGGGCAGATCTATGGCTGGTGTCGACATGCAGACTTCAGATTGGTGCCAGGAGAAAGGGAAACCATTAAAAAGGCATAAGCTGCCAAAATGTTGATAATTTGACGTTAAAACAGAATGTTGAAATTATTGGCTATTTTTCTCAAGACGTATAATTCAGAAGCTTTTAGTATTTCTTGTCTGGGAAATGTATGATAAAGTATTGTTTTGAAATAACTTTGGCTTAGAATGAATGAATGGTCGTCCCGGTTATTTAAATTTTGTTTACTTTTCGAACACGTTTTCGGTTCGTACAGGCCACATACTGTATGGATTGTCTTCATTCCAACGCCAATCATTTAGTTTTTCGATGGCGTTCAAAGCCTCTTACTGTTGTGACGATCAGAAATTATGAATAAAGTGTGAGTTTTGGCAGCTCATGCCACTTTAAAGTACGGGTTAGTAATTTTATTTTTAAAAGTTATGAAGAGAATCTTGATTTGAGAAACGAGAGAATTTTCCCAGAAAATTGATCAAATGCGTTCTGACGATGATGATGGCCTGTCTGTCAGAAAATGTCTTACATCATCATTGCAGATATTTCGGACTATATGACATAATGGTATTCATCACGTTCGCATCTAGGCTTTGCCTACATATTATACACTGTGAGTGTGAAAACATTATCAACAATGAACTAGTAATATTTCCAACCACAAGCCATGCTGTTTTGTTGTTGTTGTATCTTTCAGCAGTTTCCGTAAGTTTTCCACTTCCAGAACCAACGTCAACAAGTCAAGTCATATTGGCCTTGGTATCGGTTGAAAAACACTTACCCGTGCTGTGCTGGTTGTAACTGATATTGTTAAAATTTAAATAGATGAAGTTTCTCCAGCGAAATGCGTAAAACCTTCTTCAAAAATTACTAAAAGGGGCGATAACATGACCTTAGTTGACCGAATATTGGATGGCCTCGTTTTCGTCATGTATGGTTGGCCGTTCGCATCAAAACGTATTCAAAGAAGTGAAACATAAATTCATCGAATAAGTATTCCAAATTACGAGATAAAAAATAAATGGACCGTACGAAGGCTCAATGTCCAAATTAGTAGACCTAGTATATCAAATATATATATATTATATATCGATATCAAAAGTATCCTACACATGTACAGTAGCCTCCATGTATTATAAATATGCAGCATCCCATGAATTAGACGTTAGCAATATTAGGGATAGAAGTTCACTGTGACTTTATTCCCGCCGTGTCCTTCACTCGAAATTACAATGTATGTGCCTACTTTTATGCTTAGGGCGAATAAAATGTACAATGCAAATGATTCAGACATTTAGTACCGATAAATCAGGTAAACCATGGCGGCCCCAGGAGCCCTTGACCACTTTCTGCTGGAGAATAATCCCATCCTTGTGGAACCCTAGTCTTGTGTTAGAAAATTCCACTTCCCCCAATGGATCCCTCACCTTGTGTTAGAGAATTTATGCACCCTCATCCAATTTAAAAGTGATCCTTAGCGTGGTAAAAACATGATTCAGTGTCTTTTAGAGCATCACCTATTCAGGAAAAAAAAATTCGGCAGAGCCAAGATTTCTCGGCTACGCAAACTACTAAATAAAGGCACTCTCGCCGCAGAAATGTAGAAAACTGTTTATATTCCTGTAGTCCGGGTTTCTGACAGTGTCAGTACAAAAAAAAAGTAATTTTGGAGTCAGAAACCCGGACTAATATTCCTGGTGATATCTTCGTAGATCTTCCGAAATATAGAATATTATTCAACTGTGGCTTCTGTTTTCGGAGTTCTGTTTATATACGCCAAAAAAGAAAAGCCATTTTCTGTATTTTATTAGTTAGAAGTTCTCAAATTTTATTTTTCCCAAAAAGTTTTTAAATCATTTTTGTTAGGTAGAACTACTTGCGATGTAAACGAAGACAAGCCAAGGAATGCGCATATTGTATGGCTGTTAATGCCTAGAATCATAACAATATCTTTTAAACCAGCTGACCGCTTTTGATATAAGCAGAAGTCTATTAAGGGAGACTTCTGGTATAAGGGACACCAACAATCTTCTGATTAGTTTTAGACTGTAAACTACAGTCCACGTGACATATACTTTGATTTTTTGTTGCTATCGGATAAAAGCTTTACAGATTATATGGGTCGTAAGAGATTCAGGTAGTTAGCAATATGTTGAGTGGATTGATTGATTGTTTGGTGTTTTACGCCGCGCTCAAGATTCTTTCACTTATATGGCAGCGTTGCCAGTTTTTTTGTGGGAGGAAACCGGGCTCTATGCCCGGAGGAAACCCACGACCTTCCGTTGGTAACTGGCAACCATCCCACATAGGTCATTCGAGTGAAAACCCAGTCAGAAAATTTTTCCAAATTTTTGGACTGAATGGGATTCGAACCCGCGACCCATTGGTGGAAGGCTGTTTGGATTGAGCGTCCAACGCTCTACCTACTGAGCCACGGAGGCCCCCTGTGGATTGAAGTCATTCTGATACGGCCTTCTTCGTTATAGAAGTGTGGGGTGAACTAAATTAGGCTTATGATTGAATGAACGGTCGTCCAGGTTATTTAAATTTTGTTTACTTTTCGGAAACTATTTCGGCTGTACTACACACAGACTGTATGGATTTTTGTCATGCCAATGTTTTGGATGATTTTCAAAGCATCTTACTGTCGTGACAATCAGAATTTATGAAAAAGCGTTTGAATTTTGCCAGCTTATGCCACTTTCAGAGAGGTTTTCACTTGATCGAATATAGGGAATGGTTAGTGGCAATCTGACTAAAGTCGAGATGCTTATTGAAAATAAGCATCTCGACTTTAGTCAGATTGGGTTAGTGGGCACTTGCCGATCGATGATCGGGGTTTTCCGGCTATGTAGGTTATAGTTCAGTGTAAAATAATCAACCAATCAATCAATCAAGACGCCCAATATTGCTAGAAAATCATTTCCATTTTCAACATATTTTAAATATTTGCCTATGTCAAAACCAGTGAGAGCGTGAATTCATTTTAGGGTAAGGCTGTATAAAAAGTAACACTGTACTCACAGGTTTATATACTCGAACAAAACACATTCAAATGCATTTTCTTGAAAAATGGCAGAAATACTTCTACCGATTTTGGGTGACGCCCGAAACGGGAATCGAACATTTAGAAAACAGAATAAATTACTAGTTGGAAAATAAGCACCATAGTTTTAAATATTTCCTTTAATCAAAACTAGTCAAGATAACTAATGAAATTTTAACAATTTCTGAAATGGTTGTACTAAATAGCAAAACATTTGCCGAGGTCAAAGTCCAACAATCAGGTAATTGAATGCCACAAAAAAGGATGCCAACACATACGTAACATAAGTTGCAGAAGCAGCCGAAATGTTGATATTTTCCAGTTAACAGAACATTTTGAAATAATCGGTTAATTTATCAAGAATTTTTTTTTTTCGTTTTGTGCATGCCACCGATAGGTAGATAAGTCTACAAATAAAACATTCAACACAGACGAGATTTCTTGACTACATTCAAACATCCAAAATTAGTTTTTTGATGTTCTTCAAACTATCTCACCGTCTAGACAATCACAATTTATGAGAAAAAGTTAAAAAAATTGGCAACTCATGAGACGTTATAACATGTAATCAAATGAGAAGAGAAGTGAAACAGGTTTGCTATTGCCAGTCACATCTTATTTTCATGCCTAATAATTGCCACAAAATTTCCGAGATGACATTTGAAGCTAACTTCATCACTTGTATCAGCTGTATCAAGATGACTGCTTTGATAAACCTAAACACTGTATGAAAACTCTTAAATTGTTAATCTAAAACTGACGAGAGTTTTTTAATTTTTGCCAAGAATTGTCCCGGGGATTTAGGAAGCATTGAGCATTCATACACAGGAAATGTTCTGTAAGCTCTCCCTGGTCTTACAGAGAACATGTCCCTTTTCTTCAGTTTGTTAATCAACAATTCAACATTTCTGTCATGACTTGAGCTTTGTTGCATATATCTAGCAATTTCTTCTTCAATAATAATATCTTTGGAATGAAACGCAACATCAAGAGTTTTGTCAAGAGGCTCAATCATTTGACTGCACTGTGCCAACTTTTTCGGTGGAAGGTGATTTTTAGACCCCCTTATCAGGCTCTTGAGTAGGCGACGGTAAATTATATTCATAAAATCCAAGGGTAAATTTTGACCCATTCCCCCACTGAAATTCACTGTCCTGTTCCAACGTATTTCCTGTGAGAGTTTCTGTGGCAACCATCCGTTTATTCCCGCTAAAAGACGGTGTGCCAATGTGACATACTTAGGGTGACGTTTGTTGAAGAAATGTACGAGATCTATACGCCAGTGTGACATCATTGCTTGACCATCCGCTTCATTCACAGCATCCCGTCTGATCATCAAATTCAGTCCGCTCCATGTTATGGCAATGTTATGTCTGTACATGTAATCTGGTACATACGTCCCTCTGGAATCTTCGTCTATTTTCCTAATCTTACATGGACTGGCTTCTGGATTGGTTAATTGGCGACATTCATCACAACAAAACCATTTGTCGTCAGGAATATCAGCTTGCATCATCCCTATACAATGTAAATGGTACCATTCTCTATTCTTACAATTGCTTCCGGCAGAACAGCCTATCATTTCCTCTTCACTTCCTAAGTCTTTTGAACAAAAGCAGTACTGGTATTCCTGATTTGAACCTTTCTTACATTCTGCAGAGCAAAACCAAACATCTGGCATGTTGTCTTGGTCTATGTCCATACATGTCAAATGGAACCATTCCCCATTTAAGCAATATCGACCATTTTCACAAGAAATAAATTTGTCATCAATTTCTTTTTGACAACAAAAGCCTGTATCATCCTCTGGCTGGTTATGGAAAGCTTTAGTGTCCATGTTGTGCCATACCTTGGTGACAATGTCTTCACTGACATCAGTAAGGTATTTTTGGCGATTTTCAAGGATGTCTTCCTCAATGTGTAGAGGGGCAGTTGGTGGTCGCTCACTAAGATCTGATAAACCCAGTATGTCCATGGCCATAAGACAAATGTAACTTTCTGTGGTTTGACTCATTAACTCCCAGGATTGGGAAAAATGTTCACTGGTATCTAGTTTGAGTTCATGGAACTTCAAGGTATTCTTATTGTTGTTTAATGTACCACGTTCTGTTGCACTTTTGTGTTGGAAAAATTCGTCGAAGTAATCTTGTAGCATAATCGTCTCTTTATGGAATTCTTGTGCCGCAGGTTCTAATCCTTCAAGCTTTTCTATTTCTGTAGCACCATAGCAGCGAGCCTTAAGAGCCTCACTTCCTTGTTCACAACTCATATCGTCTCCAAAAACTAAGGTTGGTACAGACTGTCCATGTATTTTTGGCATGTATTTTTGAAATTGTTCGTATATACCTATGGCCCCTTCAATAGTGGATGGATTATCCTTGAAAACACCCAGATTGACAAACACACTGGGTTTTGCAGATTCAACAGAATGCTCATGGGGTACATGCTTTATCACACAGTCCTCCGTATGTTCATTGAACCACTTGAGATGTCTGACTAATATTCTAGATACTAGCACCTCCATACGAGAGCGGACTTCCTGAAAATCATCTTGGCTGGGGAGAAATCTATTTATTGGGATCTGAGAAGCAGGAATGGTAGATTTGTAATCCAAGTCAGAGGAGGGGACACGGTTTTCAGCAAGGAACCCAAAGGCAAAATTAATATATGGATTTTGTTTGTCAGGTATAGGGCGATTGGTGGATAGTTTTTTCCCAACGTTGTCCCAACAAAAAGTGAAACCGGGATGTACAGCAGGTAAATAGTCTTTGATATAATATGAAATGGAATCAAGAGCTAAAAGTGTGCCGGTTGAACTTTCTTCTTCTGAGAAGACCCTAGGCTCTGGTACCTTGATGTCTGCTGTAGAGGAATTATCGTGACCTGAGGTAGAAAAGACACATGTGCCAATATTTTCACATTCTGATTGATTGTTAATTTCTATTTCCATTTGGGAGAAGTCCACTGGCCTATCACGAGAAGTTGTGGCATCTCCTGGACCTATATTTAAACGTTCCTTCAAATCTGCCCTGCAGTGAACTTCTTTCGCATAAAACTCTCCTTTTAGACTATTTATAACGGGAAGTGTAATGAGTTCACTTTGACAAATTCCAAGTTTACTTAACAGAGCCATTGCTTCCCGTTTCAAACCCCCTCTCCATAATTGTAAAGAGATAACTGTTGGAAGAAACGCAGCCAATGGTGTTCTGGCATAAAGGAGACAAGAGAGGGCAGTGCCAACTACTGGCAAAACATTTATGGCTTGCTTTTTTCCACGATGCATGACTTCTTCATTTTTCTCTAAAGTGGATGCTGCTTTTAGAAAAGCTGTTAATAGAGGGGCAATTTCTTCGAGCTGTTCAAAAACTCCCTTCCACGAGACTGTTTCAATGTTTGTGAGGTCAGCTTTTTTTAAAAGGATCAAATCACTTTGCAGAATCAACTTTACTTCTTTCCTGATTTCCTTCTTGGTAATTTTAATGAATTGTTTCCTTGATCCTGGGGATGCATTATAAAGTGCTCTGACAGCAGCGCCGTAATTACGCTGTAAAATGGTATTTGCTATAGTTTTCCATTTATGACTGACTCTTCTTTTGCACTTTGATTTAATGTTGCCTTTTTGGTAACCCGAGGCTTTTGGAGATCTAGACACTTCCTTAAAAAAATAAATAAGCACAATGAGAAGTTTGATTAGAAATGATCAGATACTTAACTCAAGTTTTATTTCTTAATTTGGATAAATTCCATTTGATGGGACTGAACGAATAATTGATGTTTAACACTACACCCAAGATATTTTTGTGAAAGAATTGTAAAGATCGGATCAAAACTCGCCAAGTTATGGAGCGGAAGTGAACCCAGATAAAGACTAAACCAGAATACTAATCAACCAATATGCATGGCATATTTTAAAAATCCAGGATGTCCTATATGGTTCCCGACAAACCATATAGGCCCTTAGGTATATACTCTGAAAAATTGTAATGATCAAGTCAAAACTAAAGAGGATATGGACTAAAAGAGATTATTACATTATCGGATGCCATATTATGCAAATGAAGATGGATGCCATATTATGCAAATGAAAATGGATGCCATATTATGTAAATGAAAATGGATGCCATATTATGCAAATGAAGATGTCATAATTAGATTATGTTGACACATCATCTACACATAAGGTATATGCTTTGAAAGAATTGTAAAGATTGGATGAAAAATCATTTAAGTTATGGAGGGGAAGGGAACAAAGATATTGAATAAAAGAAAAAATTCAAAATAGAGGTCCTGCACTCGATGACACATCATCATGATCTACCCATAAAGTATATGTTGTGAAAGAATTGTAAAGATCTGATCAAAACTCTTCTAGTTATGAAGCGGAATTCAACGAAGATGTAGACTAAAACAGATTATTACATAATCCAATATAGATGCCATAATATGCAAACCAAGACATCAAAAATGGCTGCTGACACACAAGCTACCCTTAACTTAAGGTATATGGGATGAAAGAAATGTAAAGAAGGGATCAAAACTCTCTAAGTTATGGAGCGGAAGGGAACCTGTGACGGACGGCACTGGGTATACCATAATACAACTGACTTGTTTTAAGGAGGGCGTATAAAAATTAAAACAATTCCACAATACAACCATAATTGCCCTAGAAGCACACATCAGTTGCAATGGGTTACTGGTTTTATCAATATTTTCAATAGTTCATTCAACTTGTCTTGACAAGCGGAATCTATGAAGCTCATGCCTCTTTAATGGTTGAGCTTTAACAATTCCTGTGTAAGGACTTGTAACTTTTCCTAACCATGTTTAGAATATTGTTTGAGTGCATTAAGTAAATACTGTTTTTCTCACCTTTTCATTAATACAGGGTGTCACTGTAGGCAATGGTTCAAACGTATATTCTTCATTGCCAAATAGCTGTTTACCTATGTAACTGTTTGGGGAGGTTTTACTCCAGAATGAAGAAGAGACACTGTGGCAACGATGTAAATGTCCTAATGCTACAAAGCAATTTCTACAAAGAAATTCTGATTTATCTTTGTACACCCCAGTTGAGAATGTAATGGAACCCAAAGATTCTAGGAATGCCTGTGCAGTGGTATCACAGTTATTAAGCTTCCTGATAACACAGTATCTATTGTAGCCTCTGCCATCACTTCTCACTGTAAAGTTGGAGTTACAATTAATACAGGTCTTTTCTTCATTCAGCAATATATCTGGGACATAGCAGCGGCTCTGTATAAAAGGGTCCATTGATCTACAAATAAATAATACATTCATACAATAATACATTCAATGTGGCCCAGTTAGTATATTCATATTCAATATGTAAGACATGCTTTAAACCATCATAATAAAACAATTGCTTATAAAAAGAACAAGAGTTTGAAAGACATACTGGTCAGGGCTAAACTCCCCTGTCTGCCTTCTACCTAGGTTTTTCTGGGAAAGGGGTGGGGGTGGGTGGGGGGTAAATTTTCACTGTCTTTTCCCATGACCCTATAATATATACATGTAGTCTGACGATATTCTTACCATAGCTTAAGATACGTAAGCATTGTCAATGTAATACAAAGTGTTCCAGAAAATTCTACTGACTAAGACCAAGCTCCTGTCAGTCGTCAACCTAATGAAATATCATAGGTTTACTTTATTACAACAATTTTATGATGGGGTATAAAGGTCTAAATGATATACCTCTTTTTAACACAATTAGAAACTTGTCTCCATGGTTATTTTAGACAAGAAGATTTTCCCTGTGCCCGTGTGTTTTAGTGTTCATAAATAATAAAACAATGCTTTAAACCATTATAATAAAACAATGGGGACCCTCGACACCAGGCCATCTTTATCTCCACCAAGTTTATGACAGCCTATCTAAACAAACACCTGTTTGGTACACTGACAAGGCCAGTTACTTTTGGAAAGTAATAGACATTTGAATAATACATATGATCAAACCATTTTGGAATTTTGTACATATCTCAAAATAAAAGAAATAAAATTGACAAAAATGCAGAACTTAATGGCTATGTATAAAACTTAAACTGGGTCCAGGCCGAGAAATCTGGGCTCTGCCGAATTTTTTTTCTGTCCGTGTCCACAGGACACACTACCAGCTATGTAAAGGCCTATTTTCCCCCCACTTTGTAATTGACGATGTAAGGGAGATTATCCATGCCCTCTTATTATTTTTCACCTTATCTGAGTCCACGTGATACAGGTGAGGCTACCTGCTTTGCGAGTTAGTCCGTGCGTTTGGCCCGTGCAGGCAGTCGACATGTGTTTTACGATGAGGTCGCAACTTACGGTATGTTTTGGATATCTCCTACTGAATTGTTAGACTATAGATCTACGATATCATTTTATATCTGTACGGTATCTCTAGTAAATAATGAGAAAATAAATTACTGGTATTAATCGTGATTGACGGGATTACTTATAAGTGAGTCCTTATCCATTTTATATCTTATATGTTTGATTACCAGATCAGAATAGGCTTAGCCTACTTGCTATTGTATGTGTATGTGTTGACAATTAAGCGGTGCTATTACGCCTTTCTAATTAGTTTTTGTTTTGTTTACGTTTTGCTTTTTAGTCCATCTTTAAAGCCTGATTGTGAGATACAGATACCCCTATACTGACCGTATAATAAAGACAGAGCTGCGAAGCATTGGCGAGTTGTTTTTCTTTAATTGACGCCTACAAGCTATATAATACCAGTCGCCGTAAGACCGATAATCCGGGCTATGTTTCACTAAGCGGCGTAGCGTAAGTTTTCATGTAACTGCCATAGCAACCCATACTGTAGAGATACGTTAGGATGAAAGTTACGCACAAAAATACATCTACGCCGCTTTGTGAAATAGGACCCAGGTGTCGGACTGATGGACTAGGTCTATATTAAGTATACCCAGGGGCGGATCCAGGGGGTTAGGACCCCCCCCCCCCCCTTTTTCTGAGCAGAAAAAAAAAAGCAGAGAAAAACAAAAGAAGAAGAGAGAAAAAAAGGCAGGTAGAGGAGAAAGGAATTAACAGAGATCAAAATGTACCATTAAAATTATATATGCAATCTAATGCAAGGTCTGCCAGTTCCATGTCATCTTTAGTTTGATGGTAACCACTAATAAAGTAGAGTGAGCAATCCGAAGAAAGACAAGTAAGACATCTTAAGTCCATATTTCGGTTTATTCTCAAACCATCATCAGGAGTAGTGATACAATGAATATAACGGTATTACTATATTTAGGCAGTAGAAAAGGATTTAAAACAACACATGTAGGGTAATGAGACAATTAAAGGTTATGTAAAGGTTATATTGAGTTAATATGTGTTACATGTCTTTCTTCGGATTGCTCACTCTACTTTATTATGTCAAGCTAGTCAGCGGAAATTCTAACATTAGGTAACCACTAACCACGGTAACTATGGTGATATGTTTCTTTTTGAATATTTTGTACATCATAGTGCGTGTTGCAATGTTAAGCAACATGTTTCATGGTTCTAGCAACGAACAAGCTGAATTTTGAAAAATGCAATTTCTGGATGTAAAGAATCACACAAAATTTGGTGATCATCTCCTCCCACAAACGAGTTTTATAACTAATAAACCTATATTCGATTATAAACACTTCCGGGGCCTGGGCGGCCCCTGGACCCTCGCCTAATGCGTTGGAATACCCACCCCCTTCGCCATGCTTCACTTAAAACTGGGGAACATACACTGGCGTCGGAAGCGGGGGGGCCAGGGGGGCCTGGGCACCCCCACTTTTCATTAAGGGGGGGCCAGAGTATGTTTGGGCCCCCCACTTTTCGGCCTCTCAACTGACCTCTCTACGACCTATTGTCCTCTCAATTACCCACTTTTGGGGTTTAGGAAACTCAGAAAGTGTCATTTTTTTCCCGGCTGCGCCGCAGATCATTCAAACATACACTACAACTATAGTTTTTGAGGGATCTAAAGAACAAAGAAGATCCAAGTTTTCTGAACTGCGCTTTTAACTCAAACTGTCTTTGTAAGGTTGCTCTTTGATATTTGATCGTCTTAACGCAATGTTGGCTTATATGATAATTGACAATTGTAGTGATTTGGGGACTGTATAGATACGTGAAAGTCGTGCGTTAAGCGGCGTTTCCACTTGTGCGGATACGGTGGGGATACGGAAAGCCCTACGGTAGGCTATGCGACGCGTGTGTTTCCATTTGTGCGATTGTCCGTACGGCATCTGGATATTTTCTTGTACCAGACCCATGTAGTTATCAAATCTGATAGACTTTTCTTGGTTAAGAAAATTATGTTTTGCTCGCTGTGTGTGTTTTTGGTTTCCTTCGAACTATGTAGACCAAAACAAGCTTCACTGGATGTATTCTAAAGATAATGGAATTATGTCTTACATAAACATGGTATTGCCTATATATATAAACGCATGTTTGTAAAAGCCTGATTTCCATGAATTATTTTATTTTAAGAGCAACAATCCCAACTTTTTGTGAGAGAAAGGGACTTTTACCTGGTTTACCTGATTTAATATGGAAATCACTGTGCGGTTCCGCATTGGCGCCGCGCCGATCCAGGTGGAAACACCTCTTATTTAAAGATTTTTCCCTCACCCATATCCGCACAAGTGGAAACACCTCTTTAACCTTAGTGGCACATCCCTCTTATAATCTGATTCGCAGAGGAAATCATTAACTTTTGGTACCAATAGCATGAGGAATATCGACTTGAAGACAGCGTTTAAAGAGAATTTTTTTTATGTTCAAGAAGTTGATAGAAAAATATTAGCTTTTGTGAACGAAAATCATGAAAAGAGAAGTAATTATTTGCAGGCCAGTTGATTAGATTTATTTCCAGAATAACCCTCAGAACGCATCTCCGGCCGTCTTGGTCCCAAGAGCTTCCGGGGCCTAGGCGGCCCCTGGACCCTCGCCTGTTGTGCTGTGATAGTTGGGCCCCCCCACTTTCAATTACGTTCCGACGCCACTGACATAACAACTTTACTGTTATTTTTTAAGAATTAAGGAAAGCAAAATCCGGAAATTATTCGGCCCTAAACCCTCGTTTAATGCCTCTTTTAAATTTCGGTAATCGAAAGGCCTGGGACCCCCACTTTCGCAAAGAGCTGGATCCGCCCCTGGTATAACGAGATAACTACAGTAGTATAACTAGGGCCTATAGCCAGTATAGCCTATAGGCTATAACTAAGTTACCGCGATAATCATGTTGTTGTTGTTGTAGCTTGTAGCCCGCCCAGTTCTGGCACAAAAATTCCTCTTGTCTCCTCAACTGACAACTCATCAAATAGGTTTTCACAACACATATATCAGCGAATGTGAATAACACTTACCCACTAACGATTTTTAACTGTTGTTACTGAAGTTTCCATCAGAAGTTAAATAGAAATGCAGCCTCACTTTCGCCTGAAGTAAAGTTACGGAAGCCTATTTGGGACGTATTTGAGACGAATATGCCTACAGACAGTTTAGTTTTCGCGCTTGGCGTCTCCGCCAAAGCACTACATTTACCAGCCACGCTAATTAATTGAATAATAATAATAAAATTAAAAAAAAACGATACGTAGGTCTGTGCGCAACTTTACGCCAGCTTCGCAAGACAGGGCCTCGATCAGGCCTAACTTATTTAGGGCACGTACTAACTACGCCGTACCTGCTGTAAAACTGGCAATGGTAGCGACAGAATCACCAAGGTTCAGTTCTAAATCAAGTCACAGATCAAAAATACATTCTTTCCAACACTTAATTTTGGTACAGGTAAATTTAATTAATAATACTAAATATCTTCTAAACAAGAATTATGTTATATCACATCAGGACACATCAAGCTAAGGCATTAACAATAACATATAGCCTGGCTAGTTCAATGAAATTCATCTCAGTAGCTATAGTTTGGCAACCCTGCGGGTACCGAATTAGATGGCTATAAATCGGAATTTTAAAAAATAATTCTAGTATCTTTTTAAGGTATTACGCCAAGGCCCAGAAAGTTACGAATGGAATAAACTCGCGGCTTCTCATCCCCACCAGCCACGGTAAGATGGCGAAGGGCGAGAATAAAATTACGAAAAAAAAAAGTAATTAATTAGCGTGGCTGGTGAGTTTGACTAGGTAGAGAAAGTCGCGTTGAATTCAGTGCTGTGGCAGGGTCGCCAAGCGCAAAAACTAAACTGAAATGCCTTAAGACGCGATGCAAACTCGATATATACGTACCCGATCGCGGAACCTTTTTCGGAGAACAAACTCGCAACAAATATCAAATGGCAGAGAATCTTAATTGTGACTCCTCTAATATCGTGTATGTAATCACGTGCAAAAAATGTCGCAAACAGTACGTCGGAGAAACTCAGAATTCTCTACGACAAAGAGCAGCCAACCATTTATCTAGCATAAGACTTAAACATGATACCCGTGGCACAACATTTCAATACTCAAGGTCATTCGGTCAAGGACCATTTTGAAATCATGCCTATTGAGAAAATCCCATTTCTCACTTCCGCTGCAGATACGAAGCACAAACGTTTGGAAAGGGAAAGTTTTTGGATTCAAACATTACAAACTATTTATCCTTTGGGTTTGAACTTGGACCCCGGAAGATGTCGTGAAAAAACTATAATACCATTTGTGTTTCAGTATAACAAAGCTAGCATCGCTATGGCCAAGATTATAGTAGAAGAATACAAACTACTTCAAAGTAAACTTGCTCGACCTCTGACCCAAAGGCCAGTCATTGCTTATAAAAAGAACAAGAGTTTGAAAGACATACTGGTCAGGGCTAAACTCGATCCCCTGTCTGCCTTATTAGAAGAAATAGCCCTGTCTTAAACAGTGGATTAAAAGCATCTAAAGAACTTGTCTTATTTCGATGAACTATGTCCTAGTACTTAAGATAAGACTGTCTGCACCTCTTTGTTAATATCCCCTAGCCATGCCAGTTTAGATCCTGCTGTTCCCCTAATCTGTTTTCTTTATCTGTTTTGTCAACGTGCATATGTAATAATGATGATAAGTTTGTAAATCTGTAAGGCTGTTCTTAATATTGTTATATCACTGCTTAATCTGTTTGTTTTTTACCTGTATATATACCAATGTTGTTGCTAATGTACCTCACTCCTGATGATGACTGAATAAAAGTCGAAATATTGAGTCAATATGAAGTTTTCGTTTTTCGGAATAACACTACTTGTGTACCTGTCTGCCTTCTACCTAGGTTTTCTGGGAAAGGGTATGGGGGGGGGGGGGGGGGGGGCATAATATATAGTCTGACGATATTCTTACTATAGCTTAAGATGCGTAAGCATTGTCAATGTAATACAAAGTGTTCCAGAAAATTCTACTGACTAAGGCCAAGCTCCTGTCAGTCGTCAACCTAATGAAACCTCATAGGTTTACTTTATTACAACAATTTATGATGGGGTATAAAGGTCTAAATGATATACCTCTTTTTAACACAATTAGAAACTTGTCTCCGTGGTTATTTTAGACAAGAAGGTTTTCCCTGTGCCCGTGTGTTTTAGTGTCCATAAATATATACGGCTTCCATGGGTTCGAAACTCCCAGTTTTAGTCTCAAAATACGTCCAAAATAGGCTTCCGTACTTACGCGCCGTAACTTGGCTAGGCGAAAGTGAGGCTGCATTTCCAAATGCTATTACGGTACCTTGGTCTGGGACTTTTGATCGAAATTTCAGTAACAAGTTAACAGTTAAACTTAAAAATCATCAGTGGGTAAGTGTTATTCACATTCGGTGAGTGTAGTGAAAACTGATTTGATGTGCTCAGTTGTCAGAAGACAAGAGGAATTTTTGTGCCAGAACTAGTATAACTCAGATAACTTATATTTAAACTTGTATATAAGCTACAAAATACAAGTTCAACAACAACTAAGTTAAACTTAATCTGTTAATTGGGGATGTATGTATTCTACCTGACCGGCAAAGTAAGTAAACTTATGGTGATATAGTTACGGCTTTTAAATGAATTCTTTGGAAGGACTTCGGATTTCAGATTTAAGCTGTTAAGCTAAGTCTTATCTGTCTTAACTATCCTTAAATTAATCTCAACTACCTTTCAGCTATTACCGCATATTATAATTATGTCTTTGAAACATTCCTCTTTTCACTGAACCAGTTGATTTCTTCAAAATCTGTTGTTAAACTGTTAAATCACTTTTTGTAAAACATAGCATAAAAATTGTTCTAATGAGGTCCCACGAGTTATCTCACCCTTTTAATGATGGTTTAATGTGTGGCTCTACCTGACAGGCGAGTAAGTAAAACAGGATAGAGACACACGACGTGACACGAGTGTGCACAGCTAATGGGGATATTACATATACCAATGTTCAGTGTACGAATTTTGAAATGCTGGTCGGTAAAGTCCGACAAACTTTTGTCGGAAATCACGAGCCATGAAAACAATATTGTAACTGCTCTGTATGGACAATTCCTACCCCAGACTTCTTTAGAACTCATGAAAGATTATTCTTGTCCTCTTTTTTTACGTGTAGCTATTCAAAAGGGCGTATATCTGGTCTTATACCACAACTAACTAAACCAGTTCGAACGTCACACAAAATGGCGGCAAAGTCTCCATGGCAGTTTGTTGTTTGAGACCAGATGTACGCCCTGTGGAATAGCTTCATCACATGTAATAAAGGCGGACAAGAATAATCTTTTATGAGTTTTAAAGAAGTCTGAGGTAGGAATCGTCCATACCGAGTAGTTACAATAATAATTTCATGGCTTGTAATTTAAGCATCATTTCCACCTTGCATTTCAAATTCGTAGACTGAACGTTGGTATATGTAATATCACCATAAGTTTGGTAAATTGAACTAGGTGTACCCCACCTGTCAGACACCTCATTGCACAGGACTGAACTAATTGGAGAAGGCGCCTTTGACCTCATTTGATTCTCTTATATGATTGGTTGGGATTAGTTTACAGAGAAAATATATGAGTCAAAGTGTTTTCCAAATATTTCTGTTTCTTGCGGGAAATTTCATTTATCAATTTTATCACAACATCAACATTTTGAAAAACTTTTTGGCTTGGGTAAAGAATCATAGGTTACGTAAAAGTTGCGGTCAGTCAACTCATTGATAAAGTGGCCCGCTGTGTGTAAGGAGTGGCTGTCGTCGATGACTGTTGGCCTTTGGCACTATGCCAGTTCTTCATAGACGGAGGGTCACTACGGTGTGGATTCGTCCAAATATGAAGTGCGCATGCGTTCAAGTAACACATAGAAATTTAATACCTCTAGCGCTGTGTTGGAAGTTAGTCAAGTGGAAAGATGCTACGGTCTTATTGAGTGTGCATGTGGTTCTGCACAGCTTTAGATTGGAAAGGTAGGGGTTCGAGACCCGTTGAGTGCAGATTTAAATAGAAAAAAATTATTCTATCAACTTGGGTGTGTTGCAGTGAAGGGAGTTGTCTACCGTAAGACATTAGGTGGCGCTGCTGTATACAGCAAGAAGATAGGATGAAAGAAACAGTTGGCGCTTCCAGACGTCCCCTTAAATACTACTTATAATGTATACTCCTAAAATATCCAAGCTCCTGTCATTATTGACCGTTTAGTCAAGAACCAATGAATGCAAGCCAATTAAAAACTTTCCCACGGTTGCTCCGCTCCACATTGGTTCACCATGTATTCTTTACCTTTCCCAACTTTTTTAATCCACACCATCTTTGTACAATTTTTATACGCCCGGCTTGAAAAGCGGGCTGTATTATGGTATCATCTCCGGCAGTCCGGGGTCCGCTTTCCTCTTCCGCTCCATAACTTCCAAAGTTTTGATTCCAACGTGACAATTTTTTTGAGTATATACATGTACCTTATGGGTAGAAGGTGTGTCGCGAACTATTTTTGACATCACTCGTTACATGATATGGCAGTTATATTGGATTATGTAATATTCTCTTCCGCTCCATAACTTCTAAAGTTTTGATTCCATCTTGACAATTTTTTCTGAGTATATACCTCATGGGTAGAAGGTGTGTCGCGAACTATTTTTGACATCATACATTGCGTAATATGGCAGCCATATTGGGTTATGTAATATTTACTTTTTCTCTCCATAACTTTAACAAATATGATCCGATGTTTTCAAATCTTTCATGTTACATACCATATTAACAGACAGTGTGTAAAAAAATTGTTTATGATATCAACTATTGCAAATTGTTGGATTATGTTTATTCCTTTTTAATCTTACTTTCATTTTCATGAAAATAACCTTTAAATTATAAAATGGCTTCTACTTGTCCGATTCTCATCAAAAAAGGATTTTTTCAAACTGCAATAATGTTTCTAAATTGATAAAAACTATTCTTAAATCAATATATAACGTTTTAATCAAATGAAAAATACATATAAGGATTAAAGTTTTATCTACAGACCAAGAGATAAGTATCCCAGCTTTGGTCTATTTACCTTGAAGTTGTCTACTTACAGTTAGCTCTCAGTCTCTCTTGAAAGATTTATGGCCCTGTGTACCACATGGCCTCCATAAAATAAATGTAGGCTTTGTAACATGCCCAACTGTTATATATTTTTTTGTAGCCAAATAATGAAGATAAAAAATATTATGAGAAAAATTGTCAAATCTACTTGAGTTGGTGTGAGCTGCGAAATTGCCAATTAATTACATTTGTTTAAGTATGATTAGTAAATTATAAAGAATTGAAACATTTTAATGCAACCTATATTGACAACAAACAATGTTTAACATCGTGATTTAACAGCAGCGAGAATTGATGACTTGTACCGTGTAAATAATTGTTGATCCAAATAGCCCATTTTAAATTTGATACAGATGGATTTTAAAGGTTTTAGTGGTAAGATTTCATTTTGTTGACATAACATCACCTTTTACCAAGCTTCACATAATAAAACTGGCAACGCCGCCATATAAGTGAAATAATCTTGAGTGCGGCGTAAAACACCAAACAATCAATCAATCCATCATTTACCAAGCTTCAACCTCTTCCCTCTGAATTTTGAAAATTAAATTCAAATAAATGTGGAAGGATTTGTTTTGGTATGGCTGCAGTTACTGTGCCTTTCCGGGCGTATTTTGGGTTTCCCGAAACTCTTGTTTATATTTTGCCAAATTAGAAAAGACTTTCCTTAGATTTTTTAGTGACAATGAATGAAAGTAGAAAAATCTGAAATTTCTGGCTTATTTGCAGCCTTGAGTGTCTCGTTTTTCTAACACAATCGCAGAGAGGACCTTGAATGGGGAAAGCGATTAGCACTATATGTTTCAACATGTTTGGGTTCAATGTTTCTTAATGTTGATTGATTGTTTGGTGTTTAACGCCGCGCTCAAGATTATTTCACTTATATGGCGGCGTTGCCAGTTTTATTGTGGGAGGAAACTGGGCTCTATGCCCAGAGGAAACCCACGATCTTCGGTTGGTAACTGGCAACCACCCCACATACATGTAGGTCGTTCGCGTGAAAACCCAGTCAGAAAATTTTCCAATTTTTGGACTGAGTGGGATTTGAACCCGCGACCCTTTGGTGTTTCTTATTAAGTCTTTTTACTAATTATCACCTTTTGTCATTTTGGTTAAGTTGCCTTTTTCTGCATTTCTTTAATATTTTTAGGAGATTAATCAGTTTTACTTGGAAATAAGTCTTCTGATTCAGTACATCTCTAGACCCTCATTCCATTTTTTCTGGAATTTTTGGTTAGCTCCCCACTTCTCAAAGAAATCTTCTGCTTGTGGAGGGCAATACTTTCATAGTTGTTTTTCACAGGGTCACATCAGTGATCTACAATACATGTTTAGCCCAGAAAATGGATATTTGATGTTTGAATGTTTGAAGACAAATTAATCATAATTGATTCATCCAGTGGCAGTTTTACCACATTATAATGAATTTGTAAGTCCATATCTATTCTTTAAAACTCAGTTTTAGTAATTTCAAAGAATTTGAAAGTTGGACAGTACAACCCTAACATAATAATATAATATCTCGAGAAAATTGGATTTTTATCGCGGTAACTTACTTATAATTGGCATAGGCCTAGTATTTCAAAATCTTCCAACTTTCCTTACAGTCTTGATTGCATATGGTCTCATCTTCCTTTTCGTCTCACTCGAACTACCTATGTGGGATGGTTGCCAGTTACCAACGGAAGGTCGTGGGTTTCCTCCGGGCATAGAGCCCGGTTTCCTCCCACAATAAAACTGGCAACGCCGCCATATAAGTGAAATAATCTTGAGCGCGGCGTAAAACACCAATCAATCAGTCAATCAATCCTTTTTGTCAGTCAAAGTCCGACATAGCTGGAGATATCCAAACTCTGTTGCCAATCACCCACTGCCAACTTCATTGGCCGCAGAGTTTGAATTATTATTTCCAGCCAAGTCTCAGTCCAACACTGAGCCTTCCATCAATGATTTGCGGGATCAAATCCCACTGAGACCAAATAAAAATTGAAAAACTGCGGGGTGAATTTCTCTTTTGATCGCCATATGTGGAAGAGTAGTTGGAGATCTCCAAACTCTGTAGCCAAAGTATATTGATGATGACCAATCTGTTGGTCACCCATCATCAATATACTGATATATTGATGATGGGTGGCCAACAGAGTTGGAGAACCTGCCCCCCCCCCCCCCCCCCCCCCCCCCCCCCCCCAAAAAAAAGCCTTTAAACACTCACATTTGTGTTGCATCCTTGTCGTTTTTCCAAGGATAGCCCTAATCTACTACCCGCTGCCTTCAAAATGAACGGGAAATGTATGAACACAAATTGACCTCTGAGCCTCGCTTTCGGATTTTCTTGATAAACATCGTTGTTTAATCCGAAAGCGAGGCCCAGAGGTCAACTTGAGTTCGTACATTTCCCAAGTTCATTTTGAAGGAAACAAGGAGGCTAGCGGGAGATTCGGGCTGTCCTTGTCGAGGATGCAACACAAATGTGAGTGTTTGAATGCTTTTTTTGGTGAAACTGCCAACTAAAAGGTCAAATTGAATGTGTGTTAAGTTTGGGTTGCGTTGCTTAAATTGAGAGAAAATCCGCGAACAATTTGGAGATCTCCAACTAGGTTTCCTCCCCCACTAAAGTCTATACCTTGCAACATTGTAATCCGTAATATGTTCAGTGAATTGAAATTATTATTGATACGCCCCCATTGGCTTCTTGAACATTGAACATACGTATTGGGGTTTAAAATATTAAACAATCAATAAAAAATTAAAACATTTCCCATTATCTGATCAGAATTTTTTATTTATTAAAACAATATATGAGCTATGATTTTTTTTTTCAAGGTACAAATTTTTTTATTTAAAATGTAAATTACGAGAAAGACAATAGAATAGATAGTCCAACAAAATTGTGAACGGCGAATAATAATAGTTATATGAACTTTCCTAGTTGGAAATAAACTCTACAGTCAAAGTGTGTTGACTAGCTAGCAGAGTTGGGAAGTGTAATGCGTTGAAAAATGTGACTTCAAGAGAATCACATCATTTTTCTTGAATTTTCACCTAATAAGACCCTTTTCGAGTTTAGCTAAAATCATTGGAGAACAAAGTTTAGGGTATAACTTTCAGTGTATAGACCTAGTCAATATCAATTTTATTAGTTAGTAGTTACGCAAAAAATGCATCTAGGGCCTACGTCGCTTTGAGAAAGAGGCTTCGGATTTCTATTCAGCAGACCAGAAAAAGCTACTTATTCCAATTATGAAAAAAAAATCGATGTGTAGTTTTTACATAGCCAATTAGTTCTGCATTTTTATCAATTTTATTTCTTATATTTTGGGATATATACAAAATTCCAAAATGTATAATTCAAATGCATATTACTCTCTAAAAGTAACTGGCCTTGTCAGTGTACCAAACAGGTGTTTGTTTAGATAGGTTGTCATAAACTTGGTGGAGATAAAGATGGCCTGGTGTCGAGGGTCACCATTATTTGTATTATAATGGTTTAAAGCATGTCTTATTAAATATTGAATATGAAGATACTAACTGGGCCACATTGAATGTATTATGGGTTCGTGTTTGTAATATGCATGTATGACCCTGTTGACATATTTTGGTTGTAGAACAATGGACCCTATTATGGAGAGCCTTTACGATGTCCCAGCTATGTTGCCGAATGAAGAAAAAGTCTGTATTAATTGTAACTCCAACTTTGCAATGAGAAGTGATCGGAAAAGCTACCATCGATTCTGCATTTACAGAAAGCTTCCTAACTGTGATACCCCTGCTAAGGAATTCCTAGAATCGTTGGCTTCCGTTACATTCTCAACTGGGGTGTCCAAAAAAAAAACACAATTTCTTTGTTCAAATTGTTTTATAGCATTAGGAAATTTACATCGTTACCACAGTGTCTCTTCGATATTCTGGGGTACAACCTCCCCAAACAGTTACATAGGTAAACAGCTATTTGGCAATGAAGAATATACATTTGAACCATTGCCTACAGTGACATCCTGTATTAATGAAAAGGTGAGAAAAACAGTATTTACTCAATGCACTGCACTCAAACAATATTCTAAACATGGTTAAGTGAAGTCCTTACACAGGAAATTACACCCCGTTAAAGCTCAACCACTAAAGAGGCATGAGCTGCCAATATTTCATCCTCAGATACCCCAGGTTAAATTCTCAAAAAGCTCACATTTTACCCCTGGGCCAACTGCGATTCAAAGCCTTGTTTTCTGGGAATGCCCATTTACTGTCGGACCAATCAAAAATTCTCTTCTAAATGTTGGAACTCTTCAGTTTTTGAACCTTGTTTATCGAATTGAAGTGAAACCGGAAAGTCATCCATCTTTTTTTTGATCACTGCCTGGATGCTTACGTAACGCCAATTCTGATTGGTGAAATTTCCGCCTCAGTTTTTTTTTCGCCTCAGAACCAATCAAAGTCTACATGCATATTAAAGTAAAAACGATGGATTTGTTCCACTTGTCCCACGGGTAAAGTGAGCGTAAGTTTTAATTGTGGGTTCCGACGATGCCAATATTCCTGAGCTGCTCGGGCTAAAGGTGGCTCAGTCGGTTAGTCATAGTTCGACACAGGCCTTCCATCCATGCGGCCCCAGATCAAATCCAACTAATTGAAAATATTCTGATTGGATTTTTCACTCGCCCTACATGTATGTTGCTACTAAGGTATTCACAGAAGGTAAGGGTGTTTCCTTGAGGAAAGAGCCGGTTTCCTCCCCACTAAATCTAGCCGGCATGATATAATCAATCAATCAACCTAAGATGGTCATTACAATGAAGATGAAAACATTATAGGTAGTCAAACAGCCAACCAATGGCAAAAGAATAAAACAGTCGATATTATATACATACAATGATGACCCCTGTGTCACCAGAAGGCCAGTAACCAGTTCAGCTACACTCTCTTCTCTTGTTGTAATCATAGACCACTATGTGTAGAACTTAGGTTAAAATATATTATGAGAAATATGTGGTAAGAATATCCTATGAAACATTTCACTTGATTATCAGTGGTGTAGTTTAGAACATCAATCAATCATTCATTGAGCCTATTGTGTAATGAAATAATCGGAACTAACCCAAATTAAGAATTAGACGTATTTGGTTGTTTCTGATCAAACTTATTATTGTGTTTATCTATTTTTTAAGGAAGTGTCTGGATCTCCCAGAGCCTCGAGTCCCCCAAAAGGCAACATTAAATCAAAGGGCAAAAGAAGAATCGGTAAAAAATGGATAGGTATAATTAATTCTCTTGCAAGAGGGAAGTACCCTTCTGTTTTCAGAGGACTTTATAATGCATCCCCAGCAACAAGAAAACATTTCATTAAACTGGCCAAGAAGGAAATCCGGAAAGAAGTAAAGTTGATTCTGAAAAGTGATATGATCTTTTTCAAAAAAGCTCACCTAACAAACATTCCTCAGCTCTCGTGGAAGGCTGTCTTTGAACAACTCCAAGAAATTGCCCCTCTTTTAACAGCTTTTCTAAAAGCAGCATCCACGTTGGAGAAAAACGAAGAAGTCATGCATCGTGGACAAATGCAAACTAAAAATGTTTTGCCAGTAGTTGGCACTGCCCTTTCTTGTCTCCTTTATGCCAGAACCCCAAAGGCTACATTTGTTCCAACAGTTATCTCTTTACAATTATGGAGAGGGGGTTTGAAGCGTAAAGAAATGGCTCTGTTAAGTAAACTTGGAATTTGTCAGAGTCAAGCCATTACACTTTCTGTTATAAATAGGCTAAAAGAAGAGTTTTATGCCAAAGAAGGTAATAGCAGAGCAGATTTGAAGGATCATTTAAATATAAGCCAAGGAGATGCCCCAACTTCCTTTAATAAGCCATGTGAAGGTTTAACAGGCACACTTTTAGCTCCTGATTCTATTTCACATTATATCACAGACTATTTACCTGCTGTACATCCCGGTTTCACTTTTTGTTGGGACAACGTTGGGAAAAAAGCATCTACCAATCGTCCTATGCCTCACAAACAAAATCCATATATTAATTTTGCCTTTGGGTTCCTTGCTGAAAACCGTGTCCCCTCCTCTGACTTGGATTACAACTCTACCATTCCTGCTTCTCAGATCCCAATAAATAGATTTCTCCCCAGCCAAGATGATTTCCAGGAAGTCCGCTCTCGTATGGAGGTGCTAGTATCTAGAATATTAGTCAGACATCTCAAGTGGTTCAATGAACATATGGAGGACTGTGTGATAAAGCATGTACCCCATGAGCATTCTCATGAATCTGCAAAACCCAGTGTGTTTGTCAATCTGGGTGTTTTCCAGGAGAATCCATCCACTATTGAAGGGGCCATAGGTATATACGAACACTTTCAAAAATACATGCCAAAAATACATGGACAGCCTGTACCAACCTTAGTTTTTGGAGATGGTACGAGTTGTGAACAAGGAAGTGAGGCTCTTAAGGCTCGCTGCTATGGTGCTACAGAAATAGAAAGGCTTGAAGGATTAGAACCTGCGGCACAAGAATTCCACAAAGAAATGATTATGCTACAAGATTACTTCGACGAATTTTTCCGAGACAAAAGTGCAACAGAACGTGGTACATTAAACAACAATAAGAATACCTTGAAGTTCCATGAACTCAAACTAGATACCAGTGAACATTTTTCCCAATCCTGGGAGTTAATGAGTCAAACCACAGAAAGTTACATTTGTCTTATGGCCATGGACATACTGGGTTTATCAGATCTTAGTGAGCGACCACCAACTGCCCCTCTACACATTGAGGAAGACATCCTTGAAAATCGCCAAAAATACCTTACTGATGTCAGTGAAGACATTGTCACCAAGGTATGGCACGACATGGACACTAAAGCTTTCCATAACCAGCCAGAGGATGATACAGGCTTTTGTTGTCAAAAAGAAATTGATGACAAATTTATTTCTTGTGAAAATGGTCGATATTGCTTAAATGGGGAATGGTTCCATTTGACGTGTATGGACATAGACGAAGACAACATGCCAGATGTTTGGTTTTGCTCTGCAGAATGTAAGAAATGTTCGAATCAGAAATACCAGTACTGCTTTTGTTCAAAAGACTTAGGAAGTGAAGAGGAAATGATAGGCTGTTCTGCTGGAAGCAATTGTAAGAATAGAGAATGGTACCATTTACATTGTATAGGCATGACGCAAGCTGATATTCCTGACGACAAATGGTTTTGTTGTGATGAATGTCGCCAATTAACCAATCCAGAAGCCAGCCCATGTAAGATTAGGAAAATAGACGAAGATTCCAGAGGGACGTATGTACCAGATTACATGCACAGACATAACATTGCCATAACATGGAGCGGACTGAATTTGATGATCAGACGGGATGCTGTGAATGAAGCGGATGGTCAAGCAATGATGTCACACTGGCGTATAGATCTTGTACATTTCTTCAACAAACGTCACCCTAAATATGTCACATTGGCACACCGTCTTTTATCGGGAATAAACGGATGGTTGCCACAGAAATTATCACAGGAAATACGTTTGAACAGGACAGTGAATTTCAGTGGGGGAATGGGTCAAAATTTACCCTTGGATTTTATGAATATAATTTACCGTCGCCTACTCAAGAGCCTGATAAGAGGGTCTAAAAATCACCTTCCACCGAAAAAGTTGGCACAGTGCAGTCAAATGATTGAGCCTCTTGACAAAACTCTTGATGTTGGATTTGATTCCAAAGATATTATTATTGAAGAAGAAATTGCTAGATATATGCAACAAAGCTCAAGTCATGACAGAAATGTTAGATTGTTGATTAAAAAACTGAAGAAAAGGGACATGTTCTCTGTAAGACCAGGGAGAGCTTACAGAACATTTCCTGTGTATGAATGCTCAATGCTTCCTAAATTCCCGGGACAATTCTTGGCAAAAATTAAAAAACTCTCGTCAATTTTAGATAACTGATGAGGCTATCTATGCAAGCCAATAATGATATTTTGTCGCACTAAGTAAGGTGTAAGAATATCACAGATGATTGAATAAATATCTACGTAACTTAAAGTGGCATGAGCTGCCAAAATGTTGATATTTTGACGTAAAGAGAATGTGCTATAAAGTATTGTTTTTAACTAACTTTGGCTTAGAATGAATGAATGGTTATTTAAATTTTGTTTACTTTTCGAACATTATTCCGGTTCCTACAGGCCACATACTGTATGGATTTTCCTCATTCCAATGTCATTCAAAACCTCTTACTGTCGAGACGATCAAAAATTATGAAAAAAGTGTGAATTTTGGCAGCTCATGCCACTTTAAGGATTTCTTTTGTCAGGACCATGAATTATGCTTATTTATGTGAAGAAAACTGGGGTTACAGGAGGTGTTAAAATTCTAATTTCGGCTTTAAATATTGATTGGCAGTATAAGAGCGGAAAGAGGGCGTTTGCATAGGTGATTAAAAAGAAAATGATTTTCACCTGGTTTGGTAAAATAGTGAAATGAAGAGTATCCTGAAATATTACTACAGTGCTTAACTTCTGATATTAATGTGGCATGAGATGAAATTTGGTATTATTTGATGAAAATAACCAACACATAGCTAATTGACCTCGCGCGACGCTCCGCCTAGGCTGACAAACCTTGAGATGACATGTGGGCATTTTAAAGGGGCATGAGCTGCCAAAATGTTGATATTTTGACGTAAACACAGAATGTTGAAATTATCGGCTATTTTTCCCAAGACGTATAATTCAGAAGCTTTTTAGTGCTTCTAGTCTCAAAAATGTACGATAAAGTATTGTTTTGAACTAACTTTGACTTAGAATGAATGAATGGTCGTCCCGGTTATTTAAATTTTGTTCCTTTTCGAACACGTTTTCGGTTCGTACAGGGCACATACTGTATGGATTTTCCTCATTCCAACGCCAATCATTTAGTTTTTCGATGGCCTTCAAAGCCTCTTACTGTCGTGACGATCAGAAATTATGAAAAAAGTGTGAATTTCGGCAGCTCATGCCACTTTAACGATTTTATTCCTTTTTTGGAATTCGTTTATGTTTTCTGGTTGTTTTTGTTTCTGGCAAAACATTTAACATTTGGTTATAGAATAACCTCTGAAGTTCCAGAGACACGTGTGAGGCTAAGCCCATGCAATATACTATTTACTGATCCCATATATTTCTGTACCCCCCCCCCCCCCCCCCTTCCTCCGCGCAAACGCAGTACCGAATTCACGGTGGGCATATTGAGCTGTCTCTCGTCCGTCGTCGTTAACAAGGGCTTGTATGTAGGATATCTCTAGAACCGTTGAGCGGAATTTTATGCATGCTTTTAGGTTAATGGTGGGGATTTTTGTCATTTTTGCAAAATATCTCCTAAAGGACTGGGCGGACTTATCAAATTATACTTGCAGCTTTTTGAGGTTGGGACCTTTGTAGTTGACCAATTTTGGTTGTTCCTTGTCTGCAAGATATAGAGTTACCACTATATAAGTGAAATAATCTTGAGCGCGGCGTAAAACACCAAACAACCACCCAATCAAGCAAGATATAGGCTCTCTTTATTTATACCGTATTGGAGATCATAGTAATTGATTAAATTTTGGCATAGAACTAAAGCACTGGTTTTGATGTGTGTGTGTATGCATCTGTCCGTTCTTCCGTTAGCATCCAATTCGGATATTGTCTATGCTTGTCTGCACGGTATGTCCTGAACCTGGGCGGAATTAATATTTTTTTTTCTTATGCGATTCAGTCGCATGCTACATAGAGGATCATACACAGTTGTCAGTTGATATGAAATTTATGATCGATTGATGTTTATGGCCGCTCTCAAGATTATTTCCCTTTGGGGCCGTTGCCAGGTTTAGTTGGGGAGAAAACCGGCACAATTGCCCAGAAGAAACCCTTGACCTGGGCGGCAACTCTCCCACAAGGCAATCGAGAAATGGTGCGGGTTTTATGTCAGGAATGGTTTCACGTACATGGTGGTGTTGCCAGGTTTATCTGATAACTCGTTAATAAACAGCGATCCAGTGAAAACCCCACTCAAAAATTGGTCTGAGTTTGATTGTGGATACATAAATATGGACGGGAGCATAAAAAATGTGATTTATTGGGTACCGGCAGAAGTCACATTCATAGATTTCTGGTACCACAAACGCCTGGGCACATGGATCTGCTGATAATAATAAACCAGATAACCGAAGACCTATACTCTATAGTTCGAGAAATGTAGCTTTAGTTAAAGAGCCCCAAAACGTCAACCAATAAATCTAAGATCGATAACTACAAACAAAAACAAAAAAGGTCTGAAATTAGTGTAATCCAACAACGACGTCGTTACGTGGCTTTAGGCCCATCAGCTGGTGTTTGCATTTAACCATATATGTTTATAGTGGTCTTGGTCTTAAGAAAAGTCGTGTAGATTCGAAGGTCGACATGAGTGGCCTCATCCATCTTTCATATAATGGGAAAGAGTTTCCATCAGACGGCGCGGGTTCGAATCACACTCAAATCAAATTTGAAAAATTTCTGAGTGGACTTTTCAGATGTGGAAGAGTTGCAAGGTACTCACCGAAGGTCGGGGGTTTCCTCAGGGAAATGAGTCCGGTCTCCATGATCCCAACTAAACATGGCAACGCCAACATGTGTTGTTTGTCATAACCGTGTTTGTTATTCGTAGGTTGTGAGAAAGAGTTCATAATCTTGTTGTTTGTTAATTGCAGGTTGTGAGATGGAGATTATAACCTTATATTGTGTGTTAATTGTAGGTTATGAGATGGAGTTTATAACCTGTTTGTTGTTTTTCTGTGCCGAAAGTTGGGGGGGGGGGGGGGCAAAATTTATGGGGTCCAATCTCAGTCTACCGATGTTCTTGCCATAGTTAAGATGCGTAAGCATTGTCAATGTATTAAGTGAGTGATTTGGGTTTTACGTCCTGCTCAACAGTTCAATGTATTAAAAACGGATTCCAGAAGATTCCACTGACTAAGGCTATATAAGCTTCTGTCAGTCGTCAACCTGATGAAATATCATAGGTTTAGTTGATTACAACAATTTATGGGGTATAAAGGTCTAAATGATATACCTCTTTTTAACACAATAAGAAATTCGTCTCTATGGTTATTTTAGACAAGAAGATTTTCCCTGTGACCGTGTGTTTTAGTGTTTAGAAATATGAAAGACGGATGAGGCCACTCGCGTCGCGTTTTGGCGACCTGCAATAACATGCGGCATTAGAAAACGAGATATTGTCAAAACGGATAATTTTCTAGAGATATTGCCGTTTAGGTGAATTCGCGTGCTGCGTAATAGGCCTATTAAAAGCTAATAACACGCTAAATTAACATGTTTCTAGATTTTTCTTAAATCTGCTCTTTTTGATTACTCGGATAGCTTTTTTTATGGAAGGCGAGAAAACGCTAAAAACGGCCATATCTTTAGAAATTGCCCTTTTGACGATTTCTATTGCCGCAAGTTTGTAAAGTCGCCAAATTGGCGACACGAGAAAACTCCAAAACGGCAATATCCCTACAGAAATTACGGTTACCGTTTTTGCGATTTCTCGTGTTAATTTTAGTCTCCAAAACGGATCAAATCTTTCAATGGCATTTTTAAAAATTAAGGAAAGCAAAATCAGGAAATTATTAGCATTTTTAGTTGCAGAACACCCTCAGAACGCTTCACTGGTTACCAAGAACCCCAGTTTACAAGAATTACAAGTTGACCGGCACTTTATAATATAAATTAATTAAGATTCAAAAGTAACAATATAATTAACTATGGTGAGTTAAGATCGCTGAAGGTTTTCTTGGAGGATCAAAAGGTCATAGCAGTTGGGGATATCAGTGCACGAGTTTTGATAGGTCGTCAAATAGGTCGTTAACCTGGCAATGCCCCCATATAAGTGAAATAATCTTGAGCGCGGCGTAAACATTAATCAATCAATAGATCGATTGGAGAAAAAAGTTAATCTGTAGACGACCTTTTCAAAACCATTATAAACATATATGGGGCAAGCAATGCTTAAAGTGGCATGAGCAGCAAAATTCACGCTTTTTTCATGATTTCTGATCGTCACGACAGTAAGAGGCTTTGAAGGTCATCGAAAAACTAATCGATTGGCTTTGGAATGAGGAAAACCCATACAGTATGTGGCCTGTATGAACCGAAAACGTGTTCGAAAAGTAAACAAAATTTAAATAACCGGGACGACCATTCATTCATTCTAGACCAAAGTTAGTTCAAAACAATACTTTATCGTATATTCCCGAGACTAGAAGCACTAAAAGCTTCTGAATCATACGTCTGGAGAAAAATAGCCGATAATTTCAACATTCTGTTTCAACGTCAAAATATCAACATTTTGGCAGCTCATGCCACTTTAAAATGTCTATAAATGGTGGTGCAAACACCAGCTGATAGACCAAAAACCATGTAACGACGGCGTTGTTGGATTTCGCTTATTTCAGACCTTTTTTGCTTTTGTTAGAATTAAGTTCAGCGTTTTAAGTGCCGAGCAAAGGCTGAAGGATCGACGTTGATATAAAAAAAATATTAGTATAGTCAATATAGCTTGTACGAGCCAAAAAACTGTATACGTAAGCTAATAACGGACCTTAGCGTACGTTTTCAAGCTTGGTATCAAGTTTATATTAAGATGGGGTTTCCATGCAGATAGCCATTAGCAGAGGCGGATCCAGCTTTTTTCGAAAGAGGGGGTTCCAGGCCCTTCGATTACAGAAACACAATAAATTTAAAAGAGGCATTACGCGAGGGTTCAGAACCGCCTTGGCCCCGGAAGCTCTGGAGTTCTTGATTGTCCGAGAAGGGTTCGTCTGCAACTAACAAGAGTTTTTGTAAACTCAACATACGCCCGCCGTGGCAAAGTCGAACCGCTACGATTAACAACTTTACATTTAATATAACATTTGTTTTAATTTCATCGATTGAAATTTCTTGTTCACATTAGAAGTTTTTCTTTTCTGAATTTGATGAAGCTGCAACTAAATACCAGTACCTTATAGTACACATATGTTATCTGTTCAGGTAAATTCAATCACATTTTAATTGCAAAAACTGAAATATTGTGGCTGTTTTGTCATTGCTGTTATGTTTCATAATTGGGAAGGAGCAATCAATGCAATAGCTAAAAATTCTTGAATTTTTACAGTTTTGACTTGGACACTGTTCTATTGGATTTGGTTGTAATAGTTTTAGTACAAAGCAAACAATATTCAGGCTGACCACTGATGTGATGGTGTGTAAATATACAAACCTTGTCTGAAAGATTCGTCAAGATCGGATCAATACTTTAGAAGTTCAAGTTATGTAGTAGAAGAGAACGAAGATATAAACTAAGACAGAATATTACATAATCCAATTTATAAGCCATACTATGCAATCGATAATGTCCTAAATGGTTCATGACACACCTTCTACCCAGAAGGTATATGTTGTGAAAGAATTGTAAAGATTAGATCCGAACTCTTCAAGTTATGGAGCGGAGGAGAATCCGGGGCGGACGGACGGCGCTGGTGATACCATAATACGACAAAAATGCTAATAATTTCCGGATTTTGCTTTCGTTAAATCGTTATGTTTCAAAGTTATATATGAAGCTGTGAAAGTTTTTTGAAACATGGGGGAGAGGATGACTATAACGTCTGAATTTTGCTTTCCCTATATCTTAAAAATAACAAAATAAGACAAGCTCCCACGTTTTTTTTATATACTGATTTGGGCAATTTTTGGGGAAATCTACATACTTGTGCTATACATAAAATGGTCCTTAGATAGTTTTCTTTATTGAAAGTGGGAAGGTAGCAGACTACCCAGCCAGGTAGGCCTATATACAGGCTGGGGTCCACAGGCCACCAGCCGCACTCATGTGTCTTTTTCCTGTGTTACTTAGGCCTACTTGCCTGTCAGGAAAAGCCACACATTAAACCGCCATTATTAAAAAGGGTGGGATTACTATTCTCTGTCAACAGACTTTTCAAACCCCCGCAATAATGTGACGCAAGAGTTACGTTGTCATCAAATTGTCCAGCTATTCAGGAAATTCTAGGACATACTAATGTGACAGGTTGTCATTGTACGAGGGGGGTTTGAAATCTGTCAGGCCAATTTTAAAGTTTTCTTCTTATGAAGAGGGATTTGGTAGATTTACAATGAAATTCGAACAAATTAATGAGTAAAATGAAAAGAGGAATGCTTTAATTGTGTGTTGAAGGTAAAATCTAAAAGGTAGGAAGGTAGCCGAGAAATCTTGGCTCTGCCGAATTTTGATTTCTTCCGTGTTCGCAGAAAACTAATTCGGCAGAGCCAAGATTTCTCGGCTAGTAGGAAGGATTAGTAGATATTTGAAACTTGGTTAAAATCTGAAAGCCGAAGTCCTTTCAAATAATTTCATTTAAAACTACAGGCCACCTGGGCTTTTAAAATCATCATACAAAACACTGTCCATGACTTTCGTTATCCTTTCTTGAAACTTGCAGTACTGAATACACTTTATCAGAGATATCCTGTATATAAATCATCCACGATCCGCCGAATCTGATGATGCTCGGAGACCGGAGATATGTTAAAACAAAGAACGGTGTCGTCGGTGTATATATTTTGGTTCCCTATTTTTGAGTGCCATATTCCTGTCAGATAAATATTTTAGCTGCGGCTCATTTATACTGCCCCAGTCAAGGCCAAGGCCCTCATTTCAGTGTTTATAATCGAATATAGGTTCATTCGTTTGTGGAACGAGATGATCACTGAATTTTGTGTGATTCTTCAAACCCAGAAATGGCATTTTTCAAAATTCAGCTTGTTCAATGTTAGAGCCATGCAACACGTTGCTTAACATTGCAACACGGACTTTGATGTGCAAAAACATTAAAAAAGAAACATATCACCATAGTTATCGTGGTTACCGTCGTGGTTATCGTGGGAGAGTTGCCAGGTACTCGCCTTAGGTCAGGGGTTTCTTCCGGGCTATTAGGCCGGTTTCCGCTCCCACTAAACCTGGCAACACCACGGCTATAAACATCAATCAATCATACATTTCATATCAAATGACCATTCGTGTCAGATCCTCTATGCAGCATAAGACTGAATGGCATGAAAATAACAAGAGATCCCTTAAAGGGATTTTAACGCCCGCATTCATCTATTCATATTAAAGATCATAACAGCAATAACTGGATATAGGAATTGGGGCCTACATAAAAAAAATCTTATTCCAGGGAGATAACTATTGTGGAGGAAAATTAAATTGTGAATTACAAAGTAAGCTCCCCTTGAAATTTTGGTTGAAAACAACATTGCCACCTGGTAGCCATCTTCAATATGCTAATGAGATGATAATGTACGATGCACAGCTAGAACTTAGGGGGATGATGTGTGTTATGTTTGGTTAAGATCAGGTCAATAGTTTTCTTGGAATAATGATAATAAGTTTCATTTTCAAATTTGGATCAAAAACAACATTGCTTCCTGGAGGCCATATTTAATAAGCAAATGAGATAAAAATGTAGGATGCACAACAAGATCATAGGGAGATTATGTGGGCCAAGTTTGGTCAAAATCAGACCAGTAGTTTTCTTGGAATAAAAGTAACAAAAAAAAAGAAATATCGCCCTCCTGGTGGCCATATTGAATATGCAAATGAGATGAAAATGTACGGCGCACAACTAAACCATAGGGTGATGATGTATGTTGAGTTTGATTAAGATTGGACTGATAGTTTTCTTGGAATAAAGGTAATAAAGAAAAACAACATACTGCTACAAAGTATCATTATTCATGGCTAACATAGATACTTGTAGCCTCATCAGTGTTGGACAACTTTGTTATCTAAAATTGACGAGAGTTTTTTAATTTTTGCCAAGAATTGTCCCAGGAATTTAGGAAGCATCGAGCATTCATACACAGGAAATGTTCTGTAAGCTCTCCCTGGTCTTACAGAGAACATGTCCCTTTTCTTCAGTTTGTTAATCAACAATTCAACATTTCTGTCATGACTTGAGCTCTGTAGCATATATCTGGCAATTTCTTCTTCAATAATAATATCTTTGGAATCAAACGCAACATCAAGAGTTTTGTCAAGAGGCCCAATCATTTGACTGCACTGTGCCAACTTTTTCGGTGGAAGGTGGTTTTTAGACCCTCTAATCAGGCTCTTGAGTAGACGACGGTAAATTATGTTCATAAAATCCAAGGGTAAATTTTGACCCATTCCCCCACTGAAATTAACTGTCCTGTTCCAACATATTTCTTGTGATAATTTCTGTGGCAACCATCCGTTTATTCCCGCCAAAAGATGGTGTGCCAATGTGACATACTTAGGGTGACGTTTGTTGAAGAAATGTACGAGATCTATACGCCAATGTGACATCATTGCTTGACCGTCCGCTTCATTCACAGCATCCCGTCTGATCATCAAATTCAGTCCGCTCCATGTTATGGCAATGTTATGTCTGTACATGTAATCTGGCACATATGTCCGTCTGGAATCTTCGTCTATTTTCCTAATCTTACATGGACTGGCTTCTGGATTGGTTAATTGGCGACATTCATCACAACAAAACCATTTGTCGTCAGGAATATCAGCTTGCGTCATGCCTATACAATGTAAATGGTACCATTCTCTATTCTTACAATTGCTTCCAGCAGAACAGCCTATCATTTCCTCTTCACTTCCTAAGTCTTTTGAACAAAAGCAGTACTGGCATTTCTGATTTGAACGTTTCTTACATTCTGCAGAGCAAAACCAAACATCTGGCATGTTGTCTTGGTCTATGTCCATACACGTCAAATGGAACCATTCCCCATTTAAGCAATATTGACCATTTTCACAAGAAATAAATTTGTCATCAATTTCTTTTTGACAACAAAAGCCTGTATCATCCTCTGGCTGGTTATGGAAAGCTTTAGTGTTAATGTCGTGCCATACCTTGGTGACAATGTCTTCACTGACATCAGTAAGGTATTTTTGGCGATTTTCAAGGATGTCTTCCTCAATGTGTAGAGGGGCAGTTGGTGAACGCTCACTAAGATCTGATAAACCCAGTATGTCCATGGCCAAAAGACAAATGTAACTTTCTGTGGTTTCGCTCATTAACTCCCAGGATTGGGAAAAATGTTCACTGGTATCTAGTTTGAGTTCATGGAACTTCAAGGTATTCTTATTGTTGTTTAATGTACCACGTTCTGTTGCACTTTTGTCTCGGAAAAATTCGTCGAAGTAATCTTGTAGCATAATCATTTCTTTATGGAATTCTTGTGCTGCAGGTTCTAATCCTTCTAGCCTTTCTATTTCTGTAGTACCATAGCAGCGAGCCTTAAGAGCCTCACTTCCTTGTTCACAACTCATACCATCTCCAAAAACTAAGGTTGGTACAGGCTGTCCATGTATTTTTGGCATGTATTTTTGAAAGTGTTCGTATATACCTATGGCCCCTTCAATAGTGGATGGATTCTCCTGGAAAACACCCAGATTGACAAACACAGTCGGTTTTGCAGATTCAAGAGAATGCTCATGGGGTACATGCTTTATCACACAGTCCTCCATATGTTCATTGAACCACTTGAGATGTCTGACTAATATTCTAGATACTAGCACCTCCATACGAGAGCGGACTTCCTGAAAATCATCTTGGCCGGGGAGAAATCTATTTATTGGGATCTGAGAAGCAGGAATGGTAGCTTTGTAATCCAAGTCAGAGGAGGGGACACGGTTTTCAGCTAGGAACCCAAAGGCAAAATTAATATATGGATTTTGTTTGTCAGGTATAGGGCGATTGGTGGATAGTTTTTTTCCAACGTTGTCCCAACAAAAAGTGAAACCGGGATGTACAGCAGGTAAATAGTCTGTGATATAATGTGAAATAGAATCAGGAGCTAAAAGTGGGCTTGTTGAACTTTCTCTGGAAGCTCCAGGAACTCCTTGACTTGGAGGAAAACTCACTTGAGTACTCAAACATTCTTCAAAGTTCTCCTCTGTGCCACAAAACTCTTCTCTTAACCTATCAACAGCTGAAAAGGTCCCGAAATCACCATAACAAATTCCAAGTTTACACAACTGATTCATTTGTTCACGCTTCAAACCCCCTCTCCATAATTGTAAAGAGATAACTGTTGGAAGAAATGCAGCCAACGGGGTTCTGGCATAAAGGAGACAAGAGAGGGCAGTCCCAACTACTGGCAAAACATTAATTGTTTGCCCTTTTCCACGATGCATGACTTCTTCATTTTTTTCCAAAGTGGAGGCTGCTTTCAGAATAGCTGTTAAAAGAGGGGCAATTTCTTGAAGCTGTTCAAAAACACCCTTCCACGAGACTGTTTCAATGTTTGTGAGGTCAGGTTTTTTGAAAAAGATCAAATCACTTTGCAGAATCAACTTGACTTCTTTTCGGATTTCCTTCTTGGTCATTTGAATGAATTGTTTTCTTGATCCTGGGGATGCATTATAAAGTCCTCTGACAGCAGAGCCGTATTTTCGGTGTAAAACGGCATTTGATATAACTCTCCATTTACTTAAGGCTTTTCCTTTCCCCTTCTCTGCTCTCACAGGTGGAACCTTGTGGGTTTCAGGAGCATCCTAAAATATAATGCAGAACCAATTACATTTTGAAAACCAGTTTTCTTATATTTCTACTAATGTGAAGACCAGCCACAAACTTAGGCGATATGTCCAATAATTTTGGCCATTTAGCTCGCTAGTAAAAATACTTGTGGAGATTTTAATGAAGGTAGTACCCGTTGGTGGGGTGGGAGAGGGGTTGGGTATAAATATGAATACATGAAAGTCAAATTTACTATATTGTAATGTACTTTAGGTGAAATGTTTTATAACTTTTGGGTCACTCATGAAGACAAGGGGCTGTACATTTTTTGTTTCAAAATTTACTTTCATACAATAACTTAACAGGACCTATAAATATTTAACTTTACTCTATGTAGACAAATATTTAAACCATTTAGGTTGAATGATGTGTGAGTCTTTAAATTATGGCATTGCAATGTTTAGTGGGGAAGGATATTGGGATCTTTGAAGAGCGCAAACTTTTGACTTTTGGGAAGTTATGAGGTAGGCCTAAATGTACTGGGGCTGATTCCAAAATAGACACATCAATGGTAGACTGAGTGTGTTAGTGAGAGTGTTTATCACTCTACCTACAAATGTCCCCCTAGTATTGCCTAGTAAATGAAGCGTTGTTCAACTGAAGTGTTCATTTCAATGAATTACATGTATAGTATTACGAGTGGTATTATTTCATGGTATTTATTTAAAGTGAGCTGCTAAATATATGGAAAATTTCGTTGAAAAAGAATAAGCTAATTGTTGGTCATTTTTATCAGAAAGTATAAAATAAGACCTTTCGGTTGATACCAAACTTGCAGATGTTCCTTTAGGTAGTTTTATAAGAAAAATAAAATCTGAAAATGTACTCATTTGAGCCTATTTCAATTTTGGCGTAATTTGCAATGCACACATATTGGGTTAGTAAAGGTTACCGACTTTTAAAAGCATTTTTACAAATTTCCATCCTCTAGTTTTTCACGCTATCGTCAACAGGGAATTTTTCTTGCCAATTGCAATTTATGAAAACAAAATCCAATTTTGGCAGCTCATGCCACTTTAAAGAGACACGAGCTGCCAAAATTTAAAATTTTTTCATAATTTCTGATCGTTGTGACAGTAAAAGGATTTGAAAGCCATCGAAAAACTAAATGATTGGTGTTGGAATGAGGAAAATCCATACACTACAGTATGTGGCCTATACAAACCGAAACAGTCTTTGAAAAGTAAACAAAATTTAAATAATCGGGACGACCATTCATTCATTCTAAGCCTAAGTTAGTTCAAAACAATACTTTATCGTACATTCTCGAGACTAGAAGCATTCAAAAGCTTCTGAATTATACGTCTTGAGAAAAATAGGCAAACATTTCAGTATTCTGTTATAATGGCAAAATATCAACATTTTGGCAGCTCACATCACTTTAATGTTTTGCTACAGATTTGAAACTCTCACCTTTATTTTTGATGTAATAATAGGCAAGGGATCAAAGGTTTTTTCTTCGTGGCCAAGAAGTCTTTTACCCAAGTAACTGTCTGGGGCGGTTTTATTCCAGAACTGAGAAGACAAACGCTGGTAACGA
This sequence comes from Lepidochitona cinerea, assembly GCA_963971465.1. Lineage (NCBI taxonomy): Eukaryota > Metazoa > Mollusca > Polyplacophora > Chitonida > Tonicellidae > Lepidochitona > Lepidochitona cinerea. The sequence goes on from OZ020553.1 coordinate 35,824,415, forward strand.
TGGACATCTTTCAATGAAGAAAAGCAGTTATGGCAGAGGAATTCACCTCTACGTTTTGAACCGCTAGGCGGTAATGAGACTGAAGTCCAAGATTCTAGAGCCTCTTTGGCGCTCACATCACAATGTGCCAGTTTATTGTCAAGACTGAAGCGCTTGTAGCTCCTACCATCTTTATTTTTCTCGAATACAGCGTTACAGTTGCAACATGTTTTATCTTGTGACTCTTGCTCGATCCTTGGTGGAAGATATATTACCCGAAATGGGACATCTTTTTCTGCAAGAGGTGAAGGCTCCATTGATCTGAAAACAATATAATCCATATGCTTAACCACAAACTTAAATGAGAAAAAAGAAAGATAATAATATACGGTAAAAAATCTCTTGCATTCCAGACTAACACTGGATCTAAGCCTACTGTCTAAATATCATTTACTTGATTCTATTTCAGACTATTTATTATACACAAAAAAAACATTCAAATCAAGAGAGAGTATTAGCAGTGGAATCATGCTTACTTTATTCAATCCAGAGATTTTGTGCAAATTGTATGCAAGTGAGAATATTTAGGCAAACTTGTGTTATTGAAAAAAAGAACTTCATTTGTGAATCATCATAGTAGATGCCAGCACAATATATATATATTCACTGTGCCTGTGTGTTTTAGTGTTCAAAAATATATATATACGTATACTGTAGTATATATATAAAAGTCTGAAAAAAACTCTAAGTTCTATGTAAATTCCAATTTTAAGTGTGGTAATTTCCATAAAAATCCAGCTAGCGGAATATAATATTATTTATTTTATTTGTTACTCTCAAATGCTGACTCACATATAACATTTCAGTGCCAAATTTGAAAAAGTTTAGACAAAAAGTCTGGGAACCTGTTGTGATGCCTGAACTGAGCTTGAATCTATAACGCTTTAAACGCGCCTGTAATTTGGCCTCATTTAATGACATTTTAAACGTTTGAAATTGAATGCTAATTATGTAAAGGGAGAGCACTATGTGTGTCTGACTTTGGTCGTTCCTCAAGTTGGAGGTAGTACAGGTTCATTATGGTTGGCCATCCCTGTCATAAATCAGTCTTTTGTACCATACTACAAAATAATATGTACATGTACCATACTACAAAATAACAATATGTCCCATGGTATAAATTTGGCGTATCGTCGAACCTGTCATACTCACAATTTGACTTATAGGATGAATATAATCATTTTGTACCATACTACAAAATAACATGTACCATACAACAAAATAATATGTGCCATACTACAAAATAATATGTGCCATACTACAAAATAATATGTGCCATACTACAAAATAATTTGTACCATACTACAAAATAATACATGTATGTGCAATACTACAAAATAATATGTACCATAATACAAAATAATATGTACCATAATACAAACTAATATGTGCCATACTACAAAATAATATGTACCATACTACAAAATAATATGTGCCATACAGGCCCATACTAGAACATAATATGTGCCATAATAGTACTACAAAATAATATGTGCCATACTACAAAATAATTTGTACCATACTACAAAATAATTTGTACCATATAACTTCAATCCACTCAACATATTACGGACTACCAGTCTACCCTTGGCCCATATTGTTGAAACCAAATATCAGAATATTTTACAAGAGACGAAAAAAAAAAAAAAAATTAAATAGAAAAGATATTTGTTTATAATATATATATATTTCATTGAACCCGGTTAACCACATATTGTAGACAGACACAGTTTCGGTAGCCTACATATCATGAATTCTGCAATGCTTCAATTATATAACTGATCGAGGCTGGAAGTAAAAAACCAAGTATTTCGGCCCATTACAATTATCACATGGACTCGTTTGTACTTGAAGAAGTTGTCATCCTAATGTCTGGCCTGGGACCAGCCTGACCAGCCTGGCCAGCCTAAGTTACATGTAGTTCAAAACTTCTTGGTTTAACAAGTTCGTTTATTTGAAATAAGCCAAAACTCAGTGACTAATGGCCAAGTGTGATGATAAACGAACTTGTTAAACCAAGAAAATTTCATCAAACCATTATTTCAACAGTTGAAAAACAAAATGCAAAATCCCATTCCGCACAAGCAATCTGGTTTGGTTTTTACATACAGCCTCACTGGGCTGGGGGTAGTTGGAGATCTCCAAAGTTTATGATGATGGGTGACCAACAGAGTTGGAGGACCTGCCATATTGAAACATGTCGATTTACCGAAACAAAACTATTTCGCTAAATTTCTCCTAATTTTAAACAATGCAACCGGCTCAAACTTTACACACATTCAATTCGATCTTTTAGTTCGCCTTTTCACGGAAAAAAAGCGTTCAAACACTCACATTTGTGTTGTATCATCGTCGTTTTACCAAGGACAGCCTGAATCTCCCGCTCGCCTCCTCGTTTACGTAAAGTTAACTTGGGCAATGTACGACCTATGAGAGCCGCGCTTTCGTATTTTCTTGATAAACATACGAGTTCGAGTGAAGTGTTATTTCCAATGCGTACAACATACGAAAGCGCGGCTCTCATAGGTCGTACATTGCCCAAGTTAACTTGACGTAAACGAGGAGGCGAGCGGGAGATTCAGGCTGTCCTTGGTAAAACGACGATGATACAACACAAATGTGAGTGTTTGAACGCTTTTTTTCGGTGAAAAGGCAAACTAAAAGATCGAATTGAATGTGTGTAAAGTTTGAGCCGGTTGCATTGTTTAAAATTAGGAGAAATTTAGCGAAATAGTTTTGTTTCGGTAAATCGACATGTTTCAATATGGCAGGTCCTCCAACTCTGTTGGTCACCCATCATCATAAACTTTGACCACATAGTTTGGAGATCTCTAACTAGGCTGGGGGTTGAGTGTGGAAAAGTAAATAAATGATTCCGGGTCTTATAACTGCCGATATCTGTCTGTAAAACATACCAGAATGAGATAAAAGAAGAAAGTATAAATAGTGTAATCAGATGCATAAATAGTGGTAATTCAATGTATAAAGCAAGTAATCGTTGTATATAAGCCGGCTGGTCCTAGGCCAGACATTAGCCTAGGATGACCCGTTGTAGGCCCCTTGGCTTAACTGGCTTAAGTAAGAGGATATGGAATTGTACGTTTCACTGCTACCTTTTTGGTCGCCACATTAAAAATGACCTACAGTCTATCGGATGGTATTTCACGTACGTAAATCCTGGAAGTTTCAGAGTGGGCTATGTCATGTGTACTTTCAAAAGCAGATGTTGTAGGTCCGTCTAAACACCCAAATGGGATCATTAGACGGACTGGTTGTTGTTGTTGTAGCTTGTGTATCCTTAAGTTGCATTTTGTCCACAACGGTTAAGTGTCATACCCTTATTTTTAGTTAAGTGCAATAAGAATCTATATCATGAACAAGTCGTCGTGGCATATTATTCCTGGTATTACCGACACTTACCCCAGTAACACTTGTTCAGTTTCAAACTGACATTTCTTCCGCCGGTATCAACAATAACTTCCGTTTCAGCTGAAGCCTCACTTTCGTCTTAAACTGTTCACATCTGTGCTGGGTTTGTCAAGGTTTACTTGGTAATTAGCGTGTTCTCGTGTTTTGGAATGTCACTTGGGTTTAAATGTTGTATGTTCGTGATGATTTTTGTTTTGTTTTTATTTGTTTCAAGCCATTTTTTTACGGAAGGGTCGGAATCTTGTTCTTCAAACAAGTCATGCAAGTGTCGTCTGCTTTTGTCATTTGTAATACTGTATGATGGCCGAGAAGGGACACCCCGTTATACTCAACCAGGCTAAATCATTCAAATGCTGTAATCATCTAGAAAGATTTTGTTTATATATGTTATTTACCCGGGTAAACCACATGATATGTAACACAAAAAAGACACACAGTTTCGAAATCCTTAGGTAATGTTCAGAGTGTCCCGTAACTTAAGTTATGTTATGATTTTGATAGGGATACTTTTGTTAGGCCCTCAAGAGGATATGGAAATTGTTTGTTTTGCGGTTACCTTTTGGTCGCCACATTCATAATGACCTGCAGTATATCAGAATGTATTTGAAGAACGTCAATCCCCGAATTTTAAGAGTGATGATTGAAATCCTATGGCTTGAGTACTTTACCCCCAGGGGGAAATGTGATCAATCAATGAAGTTCAAATGAGCACAACCTCTCTTTTTGACAATCACAATTCTAATTTTAATTTTTTTTCAGAAGCTTCAATTACCTTAGACAATAGACGGCTTGAGAATGAATCCAGGTCCTATTTTACGTCCCCAATTATCCCCACCTGTTCTTTCACCTTATTCTGGCCTGAGTGCAGATGCACAGAGAGTGATGGCTGTTATTATGGGAGAGTATGAAAGAAAAAAAGAAGTTCTGAAAAGGCAACAAAAAACGACCAGCATTGGTAAATCAAAATGAAAACATTTTTTAATGCAAGGTACATGTATTTATAAAAGCAAACCCTATCAGTGCTTTAAAAACAGCCAGCAAATTGATCCGGAAGCGTTTGTTGTCCCTTAAACCAAATCTTTTATGTGTATTTCTCAGAATAAGTTCCATAAACGTGTCTACCATAACACAATTAGCTCATTTAGACGAAATAACTACATGATTCGAATGATAAGGCTGTTTCTGGGCATGCCGAAGATAAGCATGAGTTGACATTGCAGACCTGCCAAAGAAACCAATTTGTCATTTTCAAAATCAAAATAATGTGGAAGAATGTACCAAAAAAGGAAGTACCGGACTTCTTCTAATTAGGAAAAATACAGAAGATGGTCTTCACTTTTTGAATATAAAAATGTGCATTTGCCCGTCCTCTTTATCATTCGACCTCATTTAGCTGAATTTTTGATCAAACTGGTTAGATATTTTTTTTTGTTCTAAATGAATATTATACGGTATTATTTATTTCAATATTTTAGATTCCCAGAATTACTACAACTCTGTGTACAGAGGGAGTTTTAATGCTGATGTCCCAACATTTCCTCCTTATAATACATTAACCCAGGAGGCAGCAGCAGCTCAGCAGATTGTACCTTTTCCTGTGAGAATATCTGCCAGCCACACAGACCCTGTGTTAAGCCAAAGTCTTTTTAGTGATTCAGGATCCCAGCAACCGTTAGATACTACTAAGAATTTGCAACATTTCACTGTTGGTTTAACCAGCTCACCAGTCACTGACAATATCAGTATTTCTCCTGAAACAAACAGATGTATTGTAGAAAGCCATGTTAAGGCAAAGATGGTCGTTCCTAAAAAGTATCCAATCATTTCTGAACTCTCTGGAACCCCAAAACATCTACCAGTAAATGATGATTTCAGGCCGATAACTAAAGATACATTACTTACACGTAATCCTGACATGCAATTATCTATTGAAAATCCATCAAAAATGACCCCTGGGAAAGATAATTTATTTGCTAAACCCTTTGCTCTTCATACATCAAAGAATATTCATTCAGACGTTACTAAATTTAATTCAGAAGTTTCAACAGTTCCATCAGAGGATACTTTATCTGTTGACTTGTTTACAGATGAAGATAATGGTGAAATAATAAACTTCAACATCTCATTGTCTCAAGAATCTGCCGATTTCTCTTTTGATTCCAGCACCTCCTGTAGTTTGGAAGCATCACTTGATATGCTTACAGTAAATAAAGTAGATTCAAGGCCAGGTAGCCCCAAATTACTTCGACCTGATGTTAATATAATGGTGCCTGAAGAAGAGACATTACATTTAATTACTGCGGAAAGTGGCTATCGTGGATTGAAAGCTTTAAAAGAGGGTTTACCGTTAGAGTTATCCCCCCTTAGTCATCCACAGACCTTGGATGTTGAGCAAGAGACTGGTAACAGTGTAGCAGAAAGAGGCACAGAACCATTAAAAAGAAAAGCATCTAAAGAGTAAGTTTCTGTATTATGTATGGATATAGATTTTATTCAAATTTTTCGTGGTATAGCAGTACTAGTACATGTTTGTGACTCACGCAATTGAAATCAACCATTTTGGTGTCTCCTCAAGTGTTAAATTGTTGTTGAAAATTAATCATTAAAATTTATTAAATATGCCTCAAGTAAAAGTTGCATGTACAGTATATACATAATATTTTTGCTTTTCAGTGATCAGAAATTTGGAAAGAAAAGAAAAACTGAATACTCCACTACAGGTAATACTGTACATTTAATAAATACCTTACATTTACGCAAGGAGGTGGGTACATGTAGGGGGTAAAAATTTGGTCACAAATTAAATTTATACATACTTCAAGTGAAATAATCTTGAGTGTGACGTACACCATCAAACCTTTAAACCAAGCCACACAAATTTAAGGTATTTATACTCAAGTTGGTTATTTCAGGCCGTATAATTTCAGTGTCTGTCCGAAACATTGAATCTTTTCCGTATACCGTATTTCTTCTAAATATTCAGCCATTCTAATGGCCTAAATTTTCCATTGAGTCGGACAAAAATGGAGACGAGCAGTTGTCTTTAAGGATAACCATTTTCACACACTGATCAGCGGGTCATATTGCCTTAAATTCCCTCTTTTGGGCAAATTTGTCTGCCCTCATTTAGCAGATTTCTTTTCTAATGATCGAATGCTTATGAAGAAAAAAGTGGCTGAATCTTTAGAAGAAATACGGTATTGAAATGCTGGGAACAAACCGGTACCGATGCTAGTTTCGTTATACATGAATGATCATAGCATATACTGGCTCTCATGATGGGTAACAGTTTTCCATTTCCGTAGTTTTAGAGCAACAGTAACAACATGCTGGCTACTGGAACCGATCGTTACTTTGTAAATCTCATGGCCTACTATTTAATGCTGTCTAAGTAATTTTGCAGTGGTTGCCAAAAGATTAAGCTTGGTATCTAAATGGATGTCTCGCATTACAAAGGAGGTGGCTAAATTAAAACTGTATACTTAATTGTGAGGAATTTGTTATGGCCATAGTAAGAACAAGGCTAGGACTAAGGTTTTGGCATCCACTATGTCAAATTAGAACAAGTTTTGTAATTGCACCTGTATGTTTGTAATTATACAGAAGCTCTAGGTTTGTCAACAGACTTCAGAATAAAAGGCCCCCTGTCTCGTCATAGTTCGTTGGAAGATGCTGACCTTGATGCCATAGGTAACAAATTTTGTCTTCGTTACCCTATGTCAAATTTTGATGCGCAAGTTATAGAAATGGTCAACTGCATGACTCAGCAGAAATCCAACGTTTGAAAATCTAGAGATTGACCCCCATCGATGTAAGCAAAATCTATTTGGCTGTTTCAGTTCCATTATCATTGTTATTTTTAAGTATTTTTGTACATGTGATCAGCAGATTAAGGTCACATTTGGATTATATGTTGTATCCACCTACTCATCCAAATGAACAGATAGTTTAGAAAATAGGATTATCTTACTTCAGCAGTTTAAATATGAGGGAGAATATAGAAATTTGAAAATTGAACACAAAAGAAACAAGAGGCAAATTGAACAAGCTTGTTTATATTTCTTGTTAACTCACTGGTTGTAAACCTGCACTTCTTTCTCTTTCGTATAATTTTAGGGAGATGGAAAAATTCCACTTTTCATGTATAGAGGTTATCTAAGTGGTACTTTCTTCATGTCATAACATTTATTCAGCCATAAATTCACACGTTGACAGGGTTTCCTGAAGGTAGAAGGTCTCAAAATGACTATAAAAACATGATTAATAATGACAATAATAACACACAGCCTGAGAATCTCGGTGGTGTAGTGTGAGAACATCGTGTTACGTTTTTTTTCATGATTACATGGTTTTACGTTCCCTATGGGGATATCAGTTGCATATACTAGGCAATCTGGCCATAGGTTACATTTATATCGTTTGGCTATTTTGTTTGATGTAGAAAGCATGTTGAGCCAGGAGACATCTTGCAGTCAGAAGTCTGGCAAATCAGGAAAGAAATTCAAAGCTCCTTTCAAACCCCCAGGGCCTGTAATTACAAAGCTTCCAAATACAAACCTACAGCAAGTATGCTATCTTGAATTATTTTTTTCATCTGAATTTTTCAGTTTTAACATATTTTTTCTTAGCATATTCTGAAAAATAATTAAACACATGAAGTCAGGTTTTGTTTATTATATTTGGTTACATCATATAAATTTATTTATTATTATCAAAAAAAAAACTATGCTAAGCATATCACTTGTTTGTCAGACATAAGGGAAATTATCATAGTTGTTTTTTCTGAACACAGGTCTCTGCCAATGTTAACCCAAATGGTTCGAATTCAGCATTTTGTTTCAAAACTATGCTTGCTCAAGAGAAATTTTGTTTTGATGATGAAAAGAGTCTGAAGAAATTCAACATATTTAACATAAAGATGTCCTCTCCTCAAGAAAGATTTTCTTTAAAGGATAAAGTATTAGTTTCTAAAGAAGTCTTGTTAGCATTAGTGTACAAAGATGGATCAAGTTCTATTTCTTCAGAGGAATACAGTAAGGTAGGGATTACTTTGTTTATATGGACATTCTGAGGTATTGCTTAGTATATAAAAGAAAACACATGTAGGGGACCTTTGTGACTGAGTCAGCAGTGAAAGTCTCTCAGCTTTCCGAAGAAAAATATAAATTCTGATTGGCTTTTTCACCAGGTCGTCCATGTTTTTAAGGTTGCCAGATATCGATTGAAGGTCGGGTGTTTCCCAAAGAGCCATTCCCCCCCCCCCCCCCCCCCCCAAATAAACACTGTATCTATTAAAGTGAAATAATCAGCATTAAACATCGACCCTCTGGACATGTAAGGGAAACTGGCTTTTCTTATATTTTGTGATTTTAATCTGTACTCAAGATTGTTACAATTATGGTTCATTTGTAATGTGTGATTGGGGAGGGGACCAGGCACTCTGTTCAAAAACCCCCAAAAATTTAAATCTTAATTGATGTGATAATTACCATATACATGTATGTTCCTTTTGTTTTTAGAAAAAAAATGTTGATGAGAACTCAAAGAAAGTAAGTACGGTGTTATGCAAATGATACAAATATATATATATATATCTATGAAAAACGAAAAGAAATGACTCTGACAACGAGTTGTCAGAGTCATTTCTTTTCGTTTTTCATATTTAATCCTGGGCAGATATCTATCTTTTATTTATCTATATATATCTATATATATAACTAAGAAGGTCTTTTATGGGTTATTGTCAGAGGATATGGTTTTTGATGACCATCCTGTTTTGAATTGCAATGAGAGGGGCATTGTTGGATTCTTACAAGAAACAATGAACTGAACCGCAAGGACTAAACAATTTCTCATTGGACCCCATATATTGTCTTTAGTGATCATAAATACATTGTATATATGTATAAATATATGGTCCACTGGACACCAAAATATTTGACACTATTATGGAAAATCCTGATGGATAAATTTATGCACAAAAGAAATAAATAAATTATATACATTTTCATGATTTTTAGCATCTTTGTGAAAATTAAAGAGTTCATACATACATGTAGATGAAAGATTCAGAGTTGAGGGTATTTATCCCTACAAGTGATCTCAGTCACCTATTTGATTTATTTTCTATATTATTTCACTTATATATTGGTGTCATCATGGACATTGGTTATAAATATATCGTAGGAGGTTGACATGAACACCTGGAGGGATATTCTAACTTTCTGCCATTTTATCTTGAAACAATGTTTGTAGGCTTGCACATTAACAAAGTTATTACCATAATCAATTGTGTTATCAGGTTATTGGATTGATACTGACAGCTCAAAATACTGAGGATCATTTGGAAGAAAACCAGACAAAAACTAAAGGCCAATCACCTCTGTTATGTGTATATATTCCTCTGTTAAAAATCACAGATGACAAAGAAGTGTTCAACTGGACCTAGTAAGTAACGATTATTTTCTTATATATGAAGAAGAAAGGATATTTTAAGCCCTTCCATTAAAATTTACTTTAATATTTGTCCACACAACACTCTGTACTATCCGTGTGTTTGAAAATATTATCTTAGAATAATCTGTGTTCCTCTATTGACAAAATTTTGATTTGGGACAGGTATTGTTTTTTTTTCAAATTTATCTAATTTTTAAAACTCTGTATGTAATGTTGATCTTTGAAATGCAACATGATTGGATTTACATTATAAAAGATAAATATACAACAGTAGTGACCTGAAAAAAATCCTGGTTCCTCCGAGTTTCCCTCACACCTTTCTTCATCCCACCTTGAACTACATTCTCTTCTGAGATCTGTAAACACTTTTTTCAGTGATTTTCTTGAGAGTTTTATGTCAAGTCCTGTGAGAAAAGTGACGTTTCAAGCAAAGGATCTCATTTTGAAAATGGTTGATGTTTTTAATTTTCCGGCTTCAGGTAAAACAATGTCCTTTATAGATCATGTATTTTAACGTCATTGCTATTGCAAAGATACTTTGTGATTCTGGAAAGCGGTTAAGCCACACAATAGTCAAAATAGAGGATTGAACAAGAGCCAGTGTGTTACGATGGATAATACTGTCGTTTATTAATTTCCAAAGTCAAGAGCCTCTGGCAAAAATTAATAGACTCATTGTAACACACTGGCTCTTTTTAAATCCTCTATTTGACAACTGTGTGGCTCATTTGCAATTGTGATAGTACATTTAAATAGTTTTAATCTTCATTTCATTATGCATAATCACTATCAAAAAGTTAGATTATTTTAGCTGAATCTTTTATCATAAACTTTTTTGATTCTGAATCACTTTCAGTGACACTGTACTGGGTAGTCTTGGATGTTCAAATTGCTTCCTGGCTTCTAGATCCAGACAACCCTGTCCTTACATTTGATGCCTTTGACACGAGGAAGGGCAAAACCAATAAAGAAGTAAAATTGATATTTCTATTATTTTAACTCAAATGTACTAGAGTAGTAATTTGATCTGTTTTATTAAATTATTCGTAAGTTTGAAAGCTAAATATATTTGGGTTTTCAATTGTTTTATGAACAACTTAGGACAATATTTTTCAATTTGCATTAAGTGTGTTGTAAAACATGCAGAAGTCTGACCTCACAGATTCGCATTGAATTTGACGGCATTGAATATATTGGTCATGTCTGAAAAATGTCCCTATGACAATTAACAGGGGAAAACATTAAAACCTCTGTCAAAATATTCATAGTAATGACTAATGGCATCAACTGTAAATTTGAAACTCTACAAAAAGTTCCATAATTTCATCATTGGAAGAAACACTTACCTGATATCAGATTACCAAACAACTTAAAATGAACCACTTTACGCCACGTGTGTTACAAAGGTACCTAAAGTTGATGTGTTTTTTTTTTGCACCTGGGCTATGCAAGAATACACATTTTGAGTTATCTGACAATTTAACACAAAACACCTCACAGCAGATTAAAAATAGGATTAATATTATATCATCAAATTTTTTAAAACTAAATGTTTTGTTAGCTTTAAGAAAGTTTTTTTGATACAAGTAGGAAACATTTAAAAAAATTTATTGGGTTAATTTTAGAACACTTCTGACAGTATATTTAGAGGGTTGTTGAATGGATTCGGATTATTGGCTTCCACAATGAGAGAGTTTTTCCACAAGCTTAAGTCAAGAGACCTATGGATGTTGTTTATTCACCTTGAGACTAGACTGATTCCACTTCTGGCCAAGATGGAGAGAACGAAAATTACAGTGGATTCGAAACTCTTCCTGCAGTTTTCAGATACTTTAAAGGTGACACGTTCTTTTCATTGATATGATAGTGACATGTCTGGTGGTGGAAATTGTGTGGGATGGGGAAATAAAGAGGTCAGGCTATGATAATATTGATTGAATCCAGTTATTTCTTTCGAAGTCAAACCAAGCCCCAGCTCTCAGTTGAGCATGGACTATTATTGATAATTTGTTTAACATAGAATTTGAATGATAAAAAAAAATTAAGACATCACCAAGTAGTAAGTTGTTTTGAACAACATGAGCTTTCGACACCTGTACCAGCGTCTTCGTGTTGTTAAAGAGAGTTTCAAACATTTCTTATAGAATTTGAAGTTATTAAAAATGATCTTTCTCCCCTATTAATTATCTATGATATTGATAAATCTATTAGCCAAGAAATATGCACAATGAAGACATATATACTGTGTGATTTGTCTCTGCGTAGACTATTCAGGCTATAAGTGTAGACTTTATGTATATTTTAGGCCAAGTTGGGTCGTCTTGAGAAGAAGGCACATCAGTTGGCTGGACATGCTTTCTGTATTAACAGTCACCCACAGCTTAGACAGGTAAGGAAGGAATTACCATATATTTATAATCACTAAAATACATAGGCATAGGGAAAATCTACTTAGCTAAAAAAACCATGACGACAAATTTTGTATATTTTGTTAAAAAAATAATATCATATAGAGATGTTTAAGTGAATGTCTTACACTTTGTATTTAGGTGGATTACTCTCTTAAAATTAATTGATTTTTTTCAGTCATGTGAACTTATTTTTATCTCCAGCTAAGTAAAAAAGTAATATTAATAAACTAAGATTGTTAAACTTGATTCTAAACACATATAAATGTAACTTACAAATAGCTTTGAACAAAACAAATATTATGAAATGTGCTGAAAGGGAGATGGATAAGAAAAATTCAGTTTAGATTAACATTGTGATTTACTTTGATACTGTACAGGGAACTTAAAAGAAGATAAATTAATTTAAAAAAAAGAGAGCTTTCTCTAAAGGATTTTGTTTTTTAAATTTTAATTTCAGGTACTATTTGAGGAACTGTGTTTGGATAAAAAGACAAAAACTAAAGTAGCTATGACTGCTGTGAATCATGCCAAGTCCACCTCAGAATCTGTTCTCACTCAGTTAGTAGATACACACCCTTTGCCAGCAATTATCCTGGAGTACAGACAGGTACTAATGCACCAAGGTTGCTTTCAAATATTTACTTTATTAACCTGGTCAACATAAAAATAAAATTCCAAGCTCAAAAGAGGCAAATTTCATTGTTATTTCTTTAAATGAAGCTTGTTTGGTTTCCTCTGTTAATTTTTCCTAAGTACCTAAGTGTATATACTTCTGTATAGCCTTGAGTTTTTTTAATTTAAAAATGACCATAAAAGGGATTTAAATATTATATCCATGAACGACGTTGACTTGTTTCTTGAATATTTTAGTTACAGAAGTTAAAATCGACCTATGTAGACGGATTGATGGTGTGCGTGGACAAAGGGAGTCTCTTCACTCACTGGGACCAGATAGCAGCAGCTACAGGAAGACTCACCTCCAACCAACCTAATTTACAGTCAGTTCCTAAACAACCAGTTACCATCACAGATTATAAAACTTCATACATCATAGGTATTCTTGACAATGTTCCAGCTATCTCCATTGTTGATGATTTCAGCTGGAAACTTTCACAAACTGTTACTCATTATTTCAATCATAATCAGATCATGCGTTTACATATTTATTCTGGGCAATACTCTCAATAAGAAACTTTTTTTGTCTTTGAATTCAAATTTTCTGACTTCTCTTTAACTTTCCATATACATGTATAGTATAATAGCAATTCTTGAATAGTATTGATAATCCATTACTGCAAAATCAATGTCTTGACTTCCATCTAAACTGAGATGTCTTGACTTCTATTAAAACTTAGATTCAGCTCCAAGATGTACAAGTTTGCTCTATTTAAGTCAAGTTGCAAATCTAAAAACCCATATTAGAGGCTGGTTACCTCCCCCATTACACCTGCCAGTTATATTTATATTCTAACTGGTACATAAAAATGGCGACTTACAGTATATGCATTCTATTTCTTACACAGGTAAAGATGTAAGTGGAGACAGTTTTGATATCTTTGCTAGAGATCCCATTGTTAGCCAAGATGGCTGGTCCCTCTTATCAGCAGGTAGGCTCAAAATGTTTATAGAACTACTTCTCTTATGGTCGGCCCCGGTGGTCCAGTGGGTTAAAGTGAACATCCCTCAGTGCCACACAGACCTTCAATCGGTGCGGCAAGATTGACATCTAGGTTTCTTTTTACCAGTTGAATTACAAAAGTATTGGCAACATAACCTGTATTTGAGCCAAAAATAATTTCTGTTTATTTTACTAAGTGAAGATTAGCTGATAGATTTTATAATGATGCTTTATGTATAAGTGTTGGCTTTTGATGTAGATTTCCAGCAGATTGAGCTAAGATTATTGGCCCACCTGTCTGATGATCCTGACTTAATTAGTGTGTTCACCTCACCTAATACTGTGGACATCTTCATCAAACTCACCTCTCAATGGTCAAGTTCTTTCTCGTCGTTGTCATTGCTGTCAATTCATCAATTATGTTGTTATTTTGTTCTTTTTGAATTATGTTTGTTGAGTTTACACTCCTGTTAAAAATGGGCAGAAACATAACTTCAGATTATCATTATATGTTGAGGTTGAAGCATGATACCACTTTCCAGTGTACGGCACCTAGCACTAACATTGAGATGACTGATCCATATCCACCAGGTCAATTCAATTCATAAGAGGTAGAGGAATTTCTGCCATTTTGATGAAAATGTAATCCCCAAAATATTCATTAAGTTTTTTGAAGGCGCAATTAAATGAACCCATGGTGTTCATCATATGTTTGAATTGCAAAAAATCTGTTAAAATTGCAGTGTTTTTTTGTGACTTTTCAGATGCATGAAGAATTACATGTATTTTGTTCAATTTTTCATTTGAAATATTGTTAATGCTACTTTTATCACTATCTTATTTTGTTAGCATGTTATCAACTTTCTTTAAAACTTATGCTAGAGGTGACAAACCCTCGTCAGCGGAAAAAAATACAAAAAGTAATATATCCTGTTCAAACAAGACCTAAGGGAGCCAGTTTGCTTTAATGTCCACCATATTCATTGGACTCTGCGCGTTATTGTTTTCTCCATGTTATTTGAATTTCAACTAAGCATTGCCAAATTAAAAAACTTGACCTTAAAAATGGTTGCGATTAATTTTCTGAAATTGAATGCTTGTAGTATTGCCATTCTTAACCTATATGGAGTTGTTTCACATGCTACCATAAGTCTTGATATACATGTAATCTGATAGCAACCGTCAACTGATTGCAATCATCCTTTATTAAAGTTTCTAAATACGTAATAAATTGTCACCTTGTCAGGACCTTGAAGCTCAATTGGTAAAATAAGAACTTGATAAAATCTATAATTTATGTTGCTTTAAGGTTAGTGAGCTTACAATTTTAGCCTTATATCTACCGATGTTTGTTATACAGTGCATCTTGGTTTTTGTCTCCAGGCTTGGCAAACCAACATCAGATGTCAGTCAACAAGAGAGGGAACAAACCAAGAGAGTTGTCTACTCGGTCATGTATGGGGCAGGTGAGTATATTCTACATGAGTGTGGGGCAAGAATGCCCCCCTGTGGGTGGTGGAGAATTGGAGGGCTCGGGGGAGAGGGCATTGCAACACCGCACTAAATTTTTTCACTTACATGTATATCCTCAACGAGTACCTGACATATGGCGACCAAATGAAAAACCTACTGAGCAATTTTTTATATTTA
Source organism: Lepidochitona cinerea (assembly GCA_963971465.1). Taxonomy (NCBI): domain Eukaryota; kingdom Metazoa; phylum Mollusca; class Polyplacophora; order Chitonida; family Tonicellidae; genus Lepidochitona; species Lepidochitona cinerea. The sequence continues at coordinate 35,840,018 of OZ020553.1, forward strand.
TAGAATTCAAATTTTAGTAAAAGACCTGGCTATTTGTAAGCAAACTAAAATCACATGGAGACATATAATAAAAACATATCGGTTCCGCAAAACATTTAATAAGTATTACATTTGCTGTGTAGTAGAAAGCATATTTAAAGAGTCAACTGTAAGGAGTTGGTTGAAGTAAATATGGTCCCCTTAGTATAATAGCTCAGTAATTTTCTCTATGACAATCTTGGAAATGATCAGCAAGAAACTGAAGTTTGGCATATCAAATAACCCCAAAACATATCCATGCTCATCTAACCTATGTGACCTCTTGACTCACACCTCTTTTGGGCATACACATGTAGAACTATATTACACCATTGATCAAAAACGCTCTGTCTTTGAACTTCGTTGTTTACACGCCGTGCAACAAGATTTTCTGTCAACTGATTTAATTTGGCAATGTTCTGTCTTGCTGGATATATGTTACCCCAAAAATTCAAAATAGAACATGCACCAAACATTCATAGTCATACTTCATATTAAAAGAATGTGGATCGTTAACATAATGAAGAATAGTAGTCAGAGATAAATAGTATCAATATTGCATTGCAATTTTATAGAACTAGTACTTTTTCCAGGTATGGTTGGATTGATCATTATTTTGTGTTTATAACGTTCGTGTGAGATTTTTTTTATGGAAAAGAAAACTGAAAGCAGGGTTTTTGCCAAGAGGTATGGCTGTTAGACTGTGTTTGATATTGGTTTGATGTTGTGTCTATTGGTGGATATGTATACAATCAAATATACTTTTTTTGTTTCAAATATAGGTAAGGAGAAATTAGCTGAATATTTAAAGATTGATGTATCCCATGCTAAAGCCATAATGACGAGTTTCTTAGGTAAGTCAAGTTTTTATTAGTTCTTTGTGTGTGTGTTTGGATTGGAACACATTCCATTTTTTGTGCAAAGTGCAACACTTTGGTAATATACCCCAGTCTTTGTTTAATTTGTACATTCATTTATTACATATATTCTCAAGAAGTAACATAGCTAACAACTCAAGAACTTTTTCAGCAATTTTTTTTCTATTAATGTGGCAATTTGTTAATTTTTGGTTTCAGACAAATTTCCAGCCATCAACACTTTCACAAAGAAGTGTAAGGATTTCTGCATTGGTCATGGTAATGTTTTGTTTTATGTTTAGAGTCACATTAAGTATTTCAAAGTATACATACACGTAGTTACGAAAATATTAATCGAGTCTTTATTGTTTATACTTCTCATAAAGACTTTGTCGCCATATAAGTGAAATAATCTTGAGTACGATGTGAAACTCCAATAATTTTATCTCACAAAGATGTTTATTTCTCAGGGACCCCAGTTGCCAAGGTCTCCAACTGGTTAAAGCGATGTACACTCAAAGTAACGCACAATGCATCCATCAATGGTTTCAATACCATTTATGCTGCTCAATACCCTAAGATTGAAAATGGCCTACGAATTCAAATCCCATTGTCCAACAATTGTTCTAATGATCACTTTGACTTTTTGAGTTTCTGTCAGATAAAAATTGACATCCCTGGTTTTCACGGCTTCCTTTAGGTATACAGCTTTCCTTCCCTCCCTTGGCTACTGTGAAATATAACTGAAAATGACTTGGATGTGGCATAACACACCAAAAATTAACCCCAAATATGAAATATTTATATTCAGAGCTGACGTTCATCATATTTTTGTAAAATTTATTCTGAAAGTGTCATCATAGAAACAGTTCTATTGAACTTCTGTAGGTTATACCTGTACAGTGTTTAAACGCAGAAGATTAATCCCAAACATAAACCACAAATCCCAGAAGCTACGAGCTCAGGCTGAAAGACAAGCAGTCAATTTCTGTGTTCAAGGTAGGGAATCACATTTAACTGCAACCAAGATCAGTTGCAACATAAGTACAACAACTCAATTGTAACATGTTCTATCACCTCCAAAAGTAAGAGAGACTCTATGAAACGTATAAATTTGTTGTTTCTTAGAATTAAAGATTTGGATGTTTTTAGCTCGCATACTTTTTCCTCAGAATAACAAAACAAAGCCTAATATTGTTGCTGATATATGTAAACTTCAATCTGTTACATAAGTTAAACTTGTTGCTGTCTTACATTTATTTTTTGTATGAGTTGATTGAATTGTTGGTTTCCTTCCCAGGTTCAGCAGCTGATCTATGTAAGGCTGCTATGCTACAGGTGGAAGAATCACTTCATTCTAAACAACACATAAAGGCCAGGTAAGTGCCATTGCTTACGGTGGCTTGAATAGGACATGGAATCCTTTTTGTTTTAAACTTTTTTTTTAGTTTTGAATTTATTTTTTTTAGTTATGAATCTTTTTTTTTAGTTATGAATCTTTTTTTTAGTTATGAATTTTTTTTTTCGTTTCAAACTTTTTTTAGTTCTAAATTTTATTTTTAGTTTTGAACTTTTTTTTCAGTTTAGAATTTTTTTTTTTTGAGGAGGTTTTCACCCAGGTGGAAAGTCACATGACTATCCACTCCGGTGATAAGTCACGTGACATCCCTTATTGGCGTTTAGCCATGTGACCGACAATAATAACACGATAGCTGCCAGCTGTGTGTGGAGCTATAAAGATCGGGGACGAAAGGAGCGTTTTGGTATTCTTTTTTGTATTTACATATAGAAAGCGGATCACGCATGCAATTCCCAAAGCTTATTCACACTGTTGATTGTGTGCTACCAAAACGCGGCTTGCAGAGAGCTGGCAGCTATTTTATTGTTGGTCACATGACTTATCACCAGGAAGGAAAGTCACGTGACTTATCAAAGGGGTGGATAGTCATGTGACTTTCCACGTGGGTGAAAACCTCCTCAAAAAAAAAATTCAAAACTGAAAAAAAAAATTCATAACTGAAAATAAAATTTAAAACTAAAAAAAAAGTTTAAAACGAGAAAAAAAATCCGTAAATAAAAACAAAATTCATAACTAAAAAAAAGAGATTCATAACTAAAAAAAAAAGATTCATAACTAAAAAAAAAGATTCATAACTAAAAAAAAAGATTTAAAACTAAAAAAAAGATTCATAACTAAAAAAAAAAATTTAAAACTAAAAGGATCCCAATGTCCTATTCAAGCCACCGTAATTGCTAAAGAAGCATGCCAATAAATGTATGGGATTTGATACCTTTGGGTGGGAAAATTTCCAATGAAATTAAGTATTTTTCTTTGGCTATTTTTGTCTGTGATTTTTTGATGTGGACTAAATAGTATTAAACATGTATAACATTTTGCAGGCAGTGATTCAGGTAGACTATGGATCGTTTTACAGACCATCTGTGCTTAAGCTTTCTCTTCAGGATATTGGCCTCGGTGGTCCAGTGGGTTAGAGTGATTGTCCGTCAGTTCCACACAGGCCTTCCATCGATGCTGTGCAAGTTTGAATCACACAAAAAATTTCTAAGTAGATTTTTCACTCGGTGGCTGTATGTGGAAGAGTTGCCAGGTACTCGCCGAACCTTGAGTGTGGCGTAAAACATGAATCAATCAGGTTATTTGATCCAAGTCATGCCAAATGGGTGCAGTTAATCATCAGATAAGCCTGTTTTTCTGTACATACATTTGATTATTACAAAGAAACTAACATTTTTTTCTCCAGATTGTTGCTGCAAATCCATGATGAACTGTTATATGAAGTTGTTGACGAGAATCTTCAAGAATTTACAGGTAACTACATGCAGTAAATGTCTAACTAATGAGCCCCTAATAAGGCTTGTCAGACTGTTGAGGTTAGCACATATTGAGGATACTTTTCTGATTATTTCCTTTCTTTGTTTCAGAATTAGTGAAATCAGTGATGCAATCCAGAGAGAAATTGTGTGGAGAGCTGGTCAATCTTCAAGTTCCTCTAAGTGTATCCATTAGTGTGGGAAAACAATGGGGACACTTACAGGAGGAAAGCTGAGCCTATAACCTAAAACTAATTATACAGCGTGGCAAATGTCTTTTGTTATGGCCTTTTAAATATATAAAATTGTCACCATTATTCATTTAATTTATTTTTGGTTGAATTTAAATAAATTTATATATCCAATTATAAAAAGTTTTTTTTTTATACTTTTTCTATATACAGTATTCATTTAGGGCCCTTGCCTAGCTAAGACAACATGCATTGCTTTCAGTAATGAGGTCAAACTTCAGCCCTTTATCATGACACTTTCACTCTACCACAAAACATGAGTGAGTTGTTGGGTAACGTATTGGCACTGACTAAAAAAAATACCTTTTACCTGAGAGAATTTCATTGTTAAAGAGTTCTGCCCTGCAGTTTTCATTGAAGGAGAAATCTCAGTTGTCATAGTGTCATCCTAACCAATAGCCCATCAAGAATATTTGTACTCAAAGTTGCTTTCCTCATCATACTATCACATACACGTGCAGAATGTCAGGGTAGCAGATAAAACTGTCATTTTAGTGTTAGATATTGAACTGGGCGATAATGTTATAAACATTTAAGTAAATTAACTTCCCATCAGAACCAATATCCATAAAGTCGATTATATTCTCTCAGTCCAACACAGGCGGGTTTAAATCACACTCTGAGCTAATAATAAAAAAAAAATTTGATTGGATTTTCACTTGTTTGCCGATGGTGGAAGAGTTGTCTAAATGTTACTGGTTTCCTTTGGGCAAAGAGCCCAGTTTCCTCCCTCACTAAACCTGGCAACGCCTCTAAATAAGTGAAATAATCTTGAGTATAGCTTTAAACATCAATCAGTCTAAATGTTTTTTAATTGCCAACAAGCACCTAAAATGCCCTCAGAACCAAGATCTTTTCCAGATGTTCAACAGGGTTTATGCCAAAAATCATCTTAGTTGCCATCAGAACCAAAATCTTCAAAGTGGGTTATATTCTTAACTTAGTTGCCACCAAGTTAAACCCATTACTAGTTTATGAAAATTCATTTTTCTCGACGCAGTTTTTTTCAGGGTGCAATTGAATCTAAGATCAATCTCCAGTTGACCAAATCCGAACCGATCGTCGTCGTTTGACAGTCTAGCAATTATAACGATCGCCACGCTTAGGATGATTCAAATAGTTGGCCAAATGATAAATTCATAGGTGGCTGATTGGCTGTGTCATTAAGACTTGTCGGGAGAAAATAGAATGTGTGGATCATAAGACCGATCGAAAGAGTCCATCATATTGCTCAAATGGACAAAGATTGTCCTGTTGACTGATCGTAGATTCGCCAATGACTGGAGCTTGCGACGATTGGATCGGATCTTAAGTTAACTCGAGCTCGACTTAAGTGCGAATCTCGCAGTCTCGACCCGCTTTCTATATGGTTTCACAAACCCAAGAAGAAAAGAAAGTCAATTTTACTTATTCCGTACAAAGGCTGGAATCTGAAATGGACTCTGTCCGTCCCAATTTCGTGTCCGCAGCAGAACTCGAAAACTATTAGACATAACTCAATGAAACCGGGTGTGTGGAACAATAATCACACGTAGATGTGGTTTTTGAGGTTTTCAACTTTTTGAAATTTTTGTAGGTTATTTTTTTATCGTTTCCATGGAAAAATAACTTAGAAATTATGGGCACAATACTTTGGATAGAAACTACATGTATTTTGATAAACGCATTCCATTGTCTCATGTATGTAACGTTGGATACCATTCCATGTATGCATTCTTCACATAAAGTGGCATCTATTCAATCAAATAAGTCAAACTGGAAGAGTTGTTCAACGTCCGTAAATCAGTATTCGCTGGTCGTTAATTTTAGTTTTACAAAACAATTTCGTTCAAAGTTAAAGTTATAAAGAAGTTACTTCATTTAAGTGTAACCAAACCAGTGTTAGCATTGGGAAAGCCGAAATTGTATGAACTTTGAAATAGTCATTGGTACATTTGCACATTGCCCGTCCACTTCTAGGTAAGGTTTCTTATGTTTGATCAACTTAAGATCACAATTACATTCCACGGGATTTTCTCTTAAATCTATACCTCTGAAGGATATAAGATTGGTTATGGCTACTGGCACAGTGTTTAGTTCCCCGTGAGAGACGTCCATCAAGGTTAAAGAAGTCGCCCCTTTCAAAGCCTCTGGTTCTATAACACTGACGGGGTTGTTACTCATAAACATCTTTCTCAAAGACTTTAAGCCCATCATGGCGTTATTAGGTATCCTTGTTATTTCATTTCCGTAAAGAATTAAGGTTTCTAGTTTTGCCAAGTCGTGTAAAGCTGCGGGGAACTGCTTTATATGGGATTGTGAGAGTTGAAGCTCTATAAGGGAAGGTAGACCTCGAAAAGCGTGGTCTGAAATGTTTCCAAGGTTGTTTTGATTAAGATCCAGTCGGCGTAATAAGGACAGTCCGTTGAAGACATCGTTGTCGATCACAGCTAGAGCGCTGTCATCCCACAGTAAAGATCTCAGGTTTGTTAGAGTTTTAATGGCAGAAGGAACAGAGACGAACCCACATCCTGTCATAAAAAGAGTTTTCAGTGTCTTCGTAAGGCCTCCGAAGGAATCATTGATAAGAGACACTAATGGATTCGGACAAATACCTAAATCTTGAAGCTTGTTGAGGCGTTGTACGGCTACTGGGATTTCTTTCAGACCCGTATACGAAATGACAAGATTTGTAAGGGTGTTTTGAATGTTTGGCAGAAAGCTATCCTCTGGTATGGTTACAAGCGGATTTCTCTCCAAGTTGAGCTCTTGTAGATTTTCTAATTTCCTAAAGGCAGCCTTAGGTAAAGTCTTTAGGTCACAGTTACCCAAATCTAAAGTAGCAAGAGTCTTGTAGAAACCATCAAAGGCGTTGTCGGGTATAGAAACATACTTGTTGCCCCCTGCGTGTAACTCTTGTAATTTGGTAGCTAAGCGAAGTGATGTCGGCCAAGTTGTGATTTTAGTATTTCCCACGCTGAGATATTCTAAAGTGTCTCCAATTTGGGACATCAGGGTTTCGCCCAACCCAGTTATATTGGTGCTGTATACAAATAACCTTTGAAGATTGTTCAGTTGCCCAACGGAAGATGGTATGTGAGTTAACCCTGGTATAGACGCTAAAGTCAGCGAGTAGACGTCCGCGCCTATAAATGCATCTTCGCTGAACGATGCTATTGGGTTCGGGCCAATTTCTAGTCTATCAACCGTCAGGTTTCGAAAGGCAGCGGCGGGAATTGACGTGATTCTGTTTTGGGAGATATCTAATCCTTCATACAAATGGGTTAGGTTTTGGATCAGATCGGGTATCTGCTCAAGGCCTTTTCCCTGGCAGTAGATTGTGTTAAAGCTGCAGATACATGGGAAACCGTAGGGACAATCATCTCCAGACAACAGAAACCCACACGTTCTCCTCAGAAACATGGTTGCTATAACGATAAGGCCTAATAAACATCTTGTATTTCCCACCATGATCTATCCTGCTGTTAGTTGGGCAGTCTGCAAATTAATAGACAAATGATACATATATGATGAATGCTACATATATGATATAAGGTGAAAGCTGACGAATCTGATGGACTATGTGACCGAAATGGTTGGCTCTAAATTCAACAGAAACTTGACTAGTTGGCCAAAGACTGAATACAGAAACCGCCTAAAGCTGAAAATTATTCAACTTGTAGGCAACTCCAACATTGGTCCAAGAGTGACCCTATCTGACAAAATCCGATTACACACGAAATCCTTATTGTTAAGCAAACGGGATATTCATATGACTTTGAGCCATAGCGGGATGTCAAATCGGCCCAGTGTCTGTCCAAGGTTAGATAAAGGACCAGTTTGCATATTATTAGAGGCTTCATACTTTTACCTTTGGTGCAGTTGTTGTCCTGTGTTATCAAACGGTTCTTCCTGCATGGATAATTCCACCCTATGACTTCTTCGAAATAGTTGACTTAATAAAAAGGTATACCGTAATGACTAGTCGACTTGTGGGAACTCTTCTGAATATTTCTTTTGATTTTTGGAACGTTATATCGATGAGTTGATGATCAAACTCAGGGGTCTGTTCTTTAAGAACATCAGGCCCAACGTTTACATCGGACCAAAACGTAGTGCTAAAGGTAGATCAAAAAGGTAGGCATGGCCCTAAACAACAGTTCCGATAACCCTGAGAGCATCATGCACTGTATTTAGGGAGTTGCAAATTCGATTAATTTTTTTCCTGAAATAATATTAGACTGGTAAGGCTACTTACCAAACTTTTTGCTGGGGTTGTGTTCAAGTATCACGTATCTTAGTCCATGTACGAAATACTAGTACCACAGACTTTTCCTTAACAAATATATGTGAAAGGAACACCCGGTGACACGTTTAAGTATGTGTGTTATCTGGACAATGATATCATTTTTTGGAGAAAGTAAATCAGTGTGTTATTTTTTAATATACATATTTAAATATATTCTAGCTCAATATATATATTTATTCAAAGGTTCTGCATATTAGCATCAAGCTACATAAACTATACACCGCACCCCCCCCCCCTCCCCACCCACAAACGCACCAACCCACACACATAAAAAAAAATTAGATTCGAGATCAACGTTAAACAAAATAATTGACGTAAAAATAAAAAAAATCCTTTGAGCTCGTGGTCCGATAGCAGTGATATTATTTTCGAAAAGGAAACAGGATCTGGTCTCATTCATTTATTTTGGGCCTAACATGCATTTAGAGATTATTGTCACTAAAAATGTTATATTTTCACTTCTTGAAAGAAAAAAAAAATCTAAATTTTTGTAGCTCAGCGATTCGTGCCAAATTGACTTGTTATATTCAATCGCAATGTTAAAATACAACCTTACTTTTCCCGCGGTGATATGATCAACGGGTTTTGAAACACTGTGTTCTGAACTAAAGTTAGTCTGTTTAAATATATGTCTAGATTTCCATTGATAGAGCATTCGTTTTATTACATTTATATGTGTTGTTTTATGTTAACAGAAAACAATCCGAGTCTTAACACTTGAATACAAACCCATTGGACCTAAACATAGTCGAAAAAAAATCCATACAGTCTCTGACAAATGACTAAAATCGAGATATGATCTTATCTGACTGATAATCTGGTAAGATTTAGTGCTTTACAACTGATCCCCCGATAGCCTGATTAGTCCCGGAACTAAGGGGGGTTTGTTTTCCTAGTTTAATTGTCCAAATATCAATAATATAGTAGAAATCGTGTCCAGTCCGCATGTTAATGTGAGTGTTCCCAGTGTCTGAAACGGAGACGTTTTTCGTTTATATTCACGCAATTATTTTATTGATTTCCTTTATCCATCTCGCACTCGTGCTTCTTTTGTTTTGCGATATGATATATGATTAACCAAATCAATAGCTGAAAGAGTTTTTCCGTCTTTAACAGCATTTTGCACAAGTGGAAACTTGGCATTGAGACGAGAGATTCTGTAGGCCTATGTCGAAGAAAATCAAGCGTGTGTCATAAGAATCATACCTTTAAGTAAATAAAGTGGCATGAGCTGCCAAAATGTTGCTATTTTGATGTTAAAACAGAATGTTGAAATTATTGGCTATTTTTCCCAAGACGTTTAATTCAGAAGCTTTTTAGTACTTCTAGTCTCGAAAATGTACGATAAAGTATTGTTTTGAACTAACTTTTGCTTAGAATGAATGAATGGTCGTCCCGGTTATTTAAATTTTGTTTACATTTCGAACACGTTTTACTGTATGGATTTTTCTCATTCCAACGCCAATCGTTTAGTTTTTTGATGGCATTCAAAGCCTCTTACTGTCGTGACGATCAGAAATTATGAAAAAAAGTGTGAATTTTGGCAGCTCATGCCACATTAAGTCAAACAATTTACAGAGAAAGTCGAAAAACGCATGTAAACTGTCAAATCTCACGTGAAACATTTCCACCGTGGTTAAAAGGTTTCCACCGGGGAGAAAAGGTTCTCCGCGCGGAGAACAGGTCTCCACCGCGGAGAAAACTTTTCTTCGCGGTGTAAATATTCGCTAGCTTGTGATCGGGAATTAATCGGCGTGTCTCTTAGTGAATATTCAGTTTACTAGCTTGTGGTCGGGAATCTTCAGTTTACTAGCTTGTGGTAGAAAACCTTTAGTTTACTAGCTTGTGGTAAAAAACCTTTAGTTTACTAGCTTGTGGTAAAAAACCTTTAGTTTACTAGCTTGTGGTAGAAAACCTTTAGTTTACTAGCTTGTGGTAAAAAACTTTCAGTTTTATAGCTTGTGGTAAAAAACTTTCAGTTTTCTAGCTTGTGGTAAAAAACTTTCAGTTTTCTAGCTTGTGGTAGAAAACCTTCAGTTTATAAGCTTGTGGTAAAAAACCTTCAGTTTTCTAGTTTGTGGTAAAAAACCTTCAGTTTTCTATATTGTGGTAAAAAAACTTTCAGTTTTCTAGCTTGTGGTAGAAAACGTTCAGCATACTAGCTTGTGGTAGAAAACCTCCAATTTACTAGCTTGTGGTAGAAAACCTTCAGTGAACTAGCTTGTGGTAGAAAACCTTCAGTTTACTAGCTTGTGGTAGAAAACCTTCAGTGCACTAGCTTGTAGTAGAAAACCTTCAGTTTACTTGCTTGTGGTAGAAAACCTTCAGTTTACTAGCTTGTGGTAGAAAAACCTTCAGTTAACTAGCTTGTGGTAGAAAACCTTCTGTTTACTAGCTTGTGGTAGAAAACCTTCAGTTTTCTAGCTTGTGGTCGGAAATCTTCAGCGTGATTCAGTTTTCTAGTTTTATAGCTTGTGGTCGGAACCGCCAATGTAACAGTGATTGGAAACCTCCAATGGGCGTGTGGTCGGAACCGCCACTGTAACTGTGATCGGAAACCTTCAATGGTCTTGTGGTAGAAAAACCTTCAGTTAACTAGCTTGTGGTAGAAAACCTTCAGTTTACTTGCTTGTGGTAGAAAACCTTCAGTTTTCTAGCTTGTGGTCGGAAATCTTCAGCGTGATTCAGTTTTTTAGTTTTCTAGCTTGTGGTCGGAATCGCCAATGTAACAGTGATTGGAAACCTTCAATGGGCGTGTGGTCGGAACCGTCAATGTAACAGTGATTGGAAACCTTCAATGGGCGTGTGGTCGGAACCGTCAATGTTACTGTGATTGGAAACCTTCAATGTTCTTGTGGTCGGAACCGCCAATGTAACTGTGGTAGAAAAACCTTCAGTTAACTAGCTTGTGGTAGAAAACCTTCAGTTTACTAGCTTGTGGTAGAAAACCTTCAGTTTTCTAGCTTGTGGTCGGAAATCTTCAGCGTGATTCAGTTTTCTAGTTTTATAGCTTGTGGTCGGAACCGCCAATGTAACAGTGATTGGAAACCTCCAATGGGCGTGTGGTCGGAACCGCCACTGTAACTGTGATCGGAAACCTTCAATGGTCTTGTGGTAGAAAACCTTCAGTTTACTAGCGTGTGGTAGAAAACCTTCAGTTTACTTGCTTGTGGTAGAAAACCTTCCGTTTTCTAGCGTGTAGTAGAAAACCTTCAGTTTTCTAGCTTGTGGTCGGAAATCTTCAGCGTGATTCAGTTTTTTAGTTTTCTAGCTTGTGGTCGGAATCGCCAATGTAACAGTGATTGGAAACCTTCAATGGGCGTGTGGTCGGAACCGTCAATGTAACTGTGATTGGAAACCTTCAATGTTCTTGTGGTCGGAACCGCCAATGTAACTGTGGTAGAAAAACCTTCAGTTAACTAGCTTGTGGTAGAAAACCTTCAGTTTACTAGCTTGTGGTAGAAAACCTTCAGCTTTAGAAAACCTTCAGGTAGAAAACCTTCAGTTTTCTAGCTTGTGGTCGGAAATCTTCAGCGTGATTCAGTTTTCTAGTTTTATAGCTTGTGGTCGGAACCGCCAATGTAACAGTGATTGGAAACCTCCCATGGGCGTGTGGTCGGAACCGCCACTGTAACTGTGATCGGAAACCTTCAATGGTCTTGTGGTAGAAAACCTTCAGTTTACTAGCGTGTAGTAGAAAACCTTCAGTTTTCAAGCTTGATGTCGGAAATCTTCAGCGTGATTAAGTTTTTTAGTCGGAACCGCCATCACGTAGTTTCAGACCTTCAGTTTACTAGCGTGTGATAGAAAACCTTCAGTTTACTTGCTTGTGGTAGAAAACCTTCAGTTTTCTAGCGTGTAGTAGAAAACCTTCAGTTTTCTAGCTTGTGGTCGGAAATCTTCAGCGTGATTCAGTTTTTTAGTTTTCTAGCTTGTGGTCGGAATCGCCAATGTAACAGTGATTGGAAACCTTCAATGGGCGTGTGGTCGGAACCGTCAATGTAACTGTGATTGGAAACCTTCAATGTTCTTGTGGTCGGAACCGCCAATGTAACTGTTGTAGAAAAACCTTCAGTTAACTAGCTTGTGGTAGAAAACCTTCAGTTTACTAGCTTGTGGTAGAAAACCTTCAGTTTTAGAAAACCTTCAGTTTTCTAGCTTGTGGTCGGAAATTTTCAGCGTGATTCAGTTTTCTAGTTTTATAGCTTGTGGTCGGAACCGCCAATGTAACAGTGATTGGAAACCTCCAATGGGCGTGTGGTCGGAACCGCCACTGTAACTGTGATCGGAAACCTTCAATGGTCTTGTGGTAGAAAACCTTCAGTTTACTAGCGTGTGGTAGAAAACCTTCAGTTTACTTGCTTGTGGTAGAAAACCTTCAGTTTTCTAGCGTGTAGTAGAAAACCTTCAGTTTTCTAGCTTGTGGTCGGAAATCTTCAGCGTGATTCAGTTTTTTAGTTTTCTAGCTTGTGGTCGGAATCGCCAATGTAACAGTGATTGGAAACCTTCAATGGGCGTGTGGTCGGAACCGTCAATGTAACTGTGATTGGAAACCTTCAATGTTCTTGTGGTCGGAACCGCCAATGTAACTGTGATTGGAAACCTTCAATGGGCTTGTGGTCGGAACCGCCAATGTAACTGTGATTGGAAACCTTCAATGGGCTTGTGTTCGGAACCGCCAATGTAACTGTGGTTGGAAACCTTCAATGGGCTTGTGGTCGGTAATCTTTAACGTATTTGTGGTCAGTAATCTCCGATGAGCAAAATCCTTGAATGTGCTTTTTGTCGGGAATCTCAAGTTAGCTAGCTTGTGATCGGGAATTAATCGGCGTGCTTCTTCGGGAAACTTCATTTTTTCTGTCTTGTGGTCGGGAATCTTCAGCCTGGTTTTGGTTGGGAATATTCAGTTTTCTAGCTTGTGGTCGGGAATCTTCAGTATCTTTTTGTTGTCAGCAATCAAAACTGTTCAATGAACCTTTCAAAGTTGTATAGTCCTAAGTACGTTGACGAAACCTCAGTGAGAGTCGTAGTACCGACTGAACAGAAATCTGTTGAGTTACATAAGCGTGGCTCATCTTGTTCGTTCATCATTCTGGTGTGAAATTTTAAAACGTGAGTAATAGTATAGCATTTCTTGATACAAAGAGTGATTCATGCCCATTGTTTCGCCTCCTTTAGTGCAGGTATACTGCTATATGGGACTACATTGACGTGTGTTGTTTAAATTTATTATTTTGTTAGACAGAGAGAGAGAAACAAAAACCTGCGATTCACTAGTCACGCGATTTTAGCGAGGAAATGAAAGCGTATTCGCACAAGCGTAGAAAATGCGTAGCGTAAAAGGTTATTTGCATGTTTTGTTTTTAAATATCTTGATAAGAAATGTCAACGCGATGAGGAAAATGCACGCGACGTTTTATTTCTGCTGACGAAATATGATTGGTAAATACGCTCAGAGGAAGTAACTGGGTAATGAATGTAAAAAATACTACAGGTTGATGCATTTTTCGCTCGTGTAAATGTATAAGTGGGATTCTTCTTTAAGCTGTTAGCCGACATGGTGGGAAAGGGAGGTCTTAAAGTATTTGCCTTAGAAAATCATTGACTTCTCTAAATTATATGGTCACAAATCTGGAAATGGAATTAGCGGCGTTGTACTTTTTATTGACAGTTATCTCAGTGACAGGTAGGTATACGCTAATTACACGTGTTTTCACGAAATGTTCATGTTTTTCATCTGCACTGTATTGAACATGTATGCCAAAAATGTCTGGTTTTTCCATCGGATTAAAAAGGTACCATGAGTATGATGCAAATTAAAGATCCCAAAAATTCCGACATTTTACTGTCGTACACATATTGGGAAGATGTTGAAATGATCACTGGTGAACTTTTTCCCCTGATAGACCGTTAAATGACGAGTTAATACGATTTTTGAATTCATTTGCAGCTGATATGTTTACTTTTAGTTTCAACCAAGCCAGAGTTTCAAGCAGAGGCTCCAGAGCGAGTCGTCGTACCCTTACAACCTGGCCGATCGTTTATGTGTTTTTTACGGTTTATTAGATATATGAATATTGTTAACGCTTTCACAACTCACTACAGTAGGGTTAACCCATGTACGACCTTTGTTTACATTAACGCGAAAGCGTCTGTCAGGAAGTAAACAAAGTACCACAAAATTCGCACTAATTGCTCGTTAATAGTACATTTTTCGCTGAAAATCGGCCTACCACCTTTCATCAAGTCAATAAAATCGCATTTATTATTTAGCAAAAATGTAAATAATTCTAAACAAACAGTCCCTTTAAATTTGAGTGTAGGCCTACTGGTCCAGTGTCGTATTTAAGGTTTCAGAACCGCGTGCTCCCTTCTATCATTTAGCATGGCCCACAGTGCTTTGCTCTCAGCGCATCTTTATAGCATGGTAGGCCTATACGTATGATCTCTTTTAAGTTAAGAGTGCTCCGTTCAAGCGGATCCTTTTGAAAGAAAACCAAAATCGCGCATAATTTCAAAATTTTGCTTTAAGGGAAAACTACTGATATTTTGGCAGCTCATGTCACTTTAAACTGTCGACAGAGTTGCCAAAATTTAGATTTTCTTGATAAATTCTGATTTTCAAGAGGAGTTCAGCGTTTAAAGTGCGTTGAAAAACTACACGGTTGACGTTGTAATAAAAATAGAAGTTAAGTCAGTAGCCTGACCTGTGCTCATACCACTTAAAACATTTGACCGAAATTGGCCGTCGACCATGTTAACCGGTCACAAAGCTTGGTTATTTAAGCAGTAGATTTTGGTTCCATGTATTGTAAAGCTATATATACATACACTCCACGAAATTTGGTAAAAAAACAAAAAAACAGTCAAGATCTTATGTTGCTGATCATTGATAATATCCCTACAATAATAGTTAAAGCTTTTAATGACTTCCTATTTTTTAAAGATATCATTAGGCTGAAATTTTGTAAGGTTATTACAAAGATTTTGGATTCAGTGTTAATAACTGAAGTGACAGGATTGGGACATATACTTTGATTGGGCCGCATTTTTTTCATAAAATTTTAAGAACTCTTTTTTTAACATAAATTTTCTGTTGCACCTTATATATTTTGCCCGTTTACGCCAGGGTTCGTTGCGCCAACGTTGCGATTTCGTGATTTAGATTAGGTTATGTATCCATATTGTGGTTTTATGCCGATCTACATGTTATTGTATAATAATATACAAGCTTTTTTTTCAAATAAAGAGGTAAAAGAACGTTTTTAAGCTCCCATAAAATCTAATGTTTAAAAAAATAAAAAAATATATATATTCAATAATTGAAATTGCTCATCAATGCATTCTATAATGTCCGTTTTATCATGTCATTTTTTGTGAAAAATGCTGATTTTAGCCCCTAAAATGTAGATAAAATTTCTAAAATAGAAAATTGAAAAAAAAAAAAAGAATCCTATATAATTTAGTCATTCAGTTATTATGTCAGTATTAAAGAGTTTCGTGAATGAGCATATGTTTTTGTGGAAAGCTTGGCTGAATTAGTAAGATTTGATTAAGAAATGTCAAGTTTTATGTTCGTGTGATACGCTGATAGTCCCCGAAGCGTGACCGAGTCATACATCTCCATAATGTATGTGAACATACCTACATATACTTATATCTCCGTGTTATCTTAATTGATTACTGGATTTTATTTTCTCACGCCAAATAACTTCCATTTTTCGTTGTTTTTTTTATATAAGAGGTACATATATTGATGAACACTAAAATACACGGGCACAGGGAAAATGTTCCTGACTAAATTCACCCCGAAGACAAGCTTGTAATGTGTTAAAAAGGGGGGTATCATTCAGACCTTTATACCCAGTCATAAGTTGTAGTAATAAACGAAGCCGTTGATATTTCATTAGGTTGAGTTTGGCTTTAGACAGTAGGCTATAAATTTCTGTAATACTTTGTAATATATTGACAAAGTTTTCAGCTATGACAATAAGTTGGGTAAACTAAAAGTAAACAAAATGGAAAAAGCAAGTGAAAATATATGGGTGGCTTATGTGAAAACATTTTCTTAACAAAGAAATGCACTTAGAAATTAAATGTATATAGAATGTTCTCACACAGGTGTAACACGCATATTTCAAGCCTCATTCTTCAGCCGCCAAGAGTGAAAGCCATTATGACCATTGTCAAAAGATACTTACTAAAAACGAAATGGTACACGAACGCACACAAGGACAGAAGAAACAAAAGGAGAAGGTCGTTACGTTTTTACATTAATCGTAAAATGACAATGTGTAAGATCGGATAGTCCAATGACAATGTGTAAGACCGGATAGTCCAATGACAATGTGTAAGACCGGATAGTCCAATGACAATGTGTAAGACCGGATAGTCCAATGGCAATGTGTAAGACTGGATAGTCCAATGGCAATGTGTAAGACCGGATAGTCCAATGACAATGTGTAAGACCGGATAGTCCAATGGCAATGTGTAAGAACGGCCAGCCTAATGACAACGTGTAAGACCGGATAGTCCAATGGCAATGTGTAAGACTGGATAGTCCAATGGCAATGTGTAAGACTGGATAGTCCAATGACAATGTGTAAGACTGGATAGTCCAATGGCAATGTGTAAGACTGGATAGTCCTATGACAATGTGTAAGACCGGATAGTCCAATGACAATGTGTAAGAACGGCCAGCCTAATGACAACGTGTAAGACCGGATAGTCCAATGGCAATGTGTAATACCGGAGAGTCCAATGGCAATGTGTAAGACCGGATAGTCCAATGACAACGTGTAAGAACGGCCAGCCTAATGACAATGTGTAAGACCAAATTTATATTAAATGTATCGGGACCATACGAAATTTGTTCCTTCGTTTCGTACTGGACACAAGCTCAGTTTTGTAAGATACCTCAAAAGAACCAACAATCCGGCTTGTTCTGTTCTTTTTAAAGCTCTTCTCCCTAGGGGGTATTCTATTAGGTTACTCTGTAGGATCAAATCTGACACATTGAGATGCCTGCTTCTCCTAAAATGTCGCAAGCAATACGTCAGAGAAACTCATAATTCACTACGACAGAGCGCAGCCAACCATTTATCTGGTATTAGACTTACTAGTTACCATTGTACATATTTCCAAGTTATGAATGTTACCCATTTTGCTGTTTGTACTCTGCTTTGTTAAAGTGCCAAGTACAATAAAACTGAATTGATTTGAATTGGTCAGGGCTAAACTCCCCTGTCTGTCTTCTATCTAAGTTTTTTTTTTCTGGGGATCCAAAATTTTCACTTTCTTTTCCCATGATCCTATGGGGTTCAATCTCAGTCTATCGATATTCTTGCCTTAGATGAAGGGGCGTAAGCATTGTCAATGTATTACAAAGTGTTCCAGAAAATTCTACTGACTAAGGCCAAGCCTCTGTCTGTCGTCAACCTAATAAAATGTCATGGGTTTTAGTTTATTACAACAACTTATGATTGGGCATGAAGGTCTAAATGATATACCTCTTTTTAACACAATTAGAAACTTGTCTCGGTGGTTGTTTTAAGCTGCGTTTCCACTTGTGCGGATACGGGTGCGGATACGGACGCGGCAAAAATCGCTTTATAGTTAGAGTAGAGGTAGTGTTTCCATTTGTACGGTTGCGGATACGGCTGCGGATACGGTCGCCGGTGCGGTAAATTCCGACCGGACCATGTAGCGATCGGCACGGTGCCGCATGCGGAACCGTATGCGGAACGGACAAGTGGAAACACTCTGTGCGGCTATCCGTACGACAATCCCCCATATTATACCTTACATTTTCATGGATATTGTTTTGCACAAGAACTTTTACATGTATCTCGCAGAGTTTCTCCGTTTGACGTAAACAAAACCCGATTTTCTGGACGAAATAAGATCAGATGCCGTACGGACAACCGCATATATGGAAACACACACTCTGCATAGTCTACCGCGCGGCTTTCCGTACCCGCACCGCGTCCGTATCCGCATCCGCACAAGTGGAAACGTAGCTTTAAGACAGGAAGATTCCGCTGTGCCCGTGTGTTTTAGTGCTCATAAATATAACCAACGACACAAATATAACCTCTCACCTATTATTATTCTTTAAACCAACCCCGTTAATTATATAGCAAACTCATCTAGCAACGAACCAACCAATTGACTTCTCTGCCAGTGCCACGTGTTTTGGCCAAACGTTTCAAAAGGCTATAGACAAACTCATAGTGTTGGTTTTGTGACGTTAAAATTATCATGACGTCACAAAGCTATTTTGCTGTGCTTGTCCAGTCTCATCGAACATTTGCGCTGGACATGTGGCGCCGATGGAGAGGCCAATTCACGAACAATCTGTTGATATATTTTATCAATACATACCTATTTTCCCTGTGCCCGTGTGTTTTAGTGCTCATAAATATATACTACAATAACAGAATAACTTGATGTAGGTTTTAGATTCTTATCAGCACAAATCGACAAGGATATTATTGACATTTATTCCATTATCTTTATAGGTGTATTGGCTGACGACGAAGGAGAATCTGGTAGATGGGACAAACAAAGAGAGTACGAAGGTGACGAGAGAGAGGGAGATGATAGATATTTAACTTGGAATATCCCATCACCGTATAACCAAAGAGGAGGAGACGAACAGGACGATGACGACGGCTTCCCTCCTGTCGGGAACTTGCCGATGGGACAGCCACCATATCTTAGAAGAAACCTTGGTCTAGAATCCCGTAGTTGGCTACCAAATCCATATCAGCAACGAGGCCTTCCTGTTCAGTCTGAGAGGAAATTTGCCGAAAATTCAGAAGAGACAAGGTCTCAGCTTCGTTCCCACAGTGACAAAAGCGAGGAAGTTGACGATGAAAAATCGAGAGAAGCTGGTAGTAAATTGGTAAGAAATCCTGTACCCGGTTCTGGTAGAAATGCACCTCCTGTCGTCCCGATAAATCCTGTCAGATGGAGAGAACAGGATGGCAGTGTGGAAGAACGGGTAAGCCCCCCAAAAGGTATAGACTCTTCCGAAGATTTGGAGGATACTGTTTATGACGAGTCCAAGGAAAGCGGTCACGCTAAACAAAATCAGGACTCCGAAGAAAACTCTAAAGCAGATGACAGGTCTATCGGGAATGGGGCGTCTAAAGAAAATGGGGGTCCAAGAGAAAATGGGGATACTAGCGAAAGTTCAGACTTTGATGAATCCGACAGGTCTAAGGAAAACACTGACTCAAATTTAGGCCTAGGTCCAGATGGAAATAAGAATTCAAAAGAAGATTCCAGTTCAAAATCAGAAGGCGAAAAAGAAACGGATACAAGTGATCAGATGTATGATCCTTCTCTAACGAACCCAAATGATCCAATAGCAAACTTAGAAAAACAATCCGATGATAACTCAAAAGGCGTGGTTTATAACGATGACGGAAAAGCACAATCTTTCGACATTGATAATCTAGATGATACTTACAGCAGGGGAAGCAACTCGTCAATAAAAAGCGCGGAAACTGAGAATGACTCAGATAACAGGTCCAAAGATACGGACTCGTTATTTGATGATAGGCTTAGTGAGGAGGATAGAGAAGACGGAACAGTCAATGTTAAAGACAGTGACGAGGATTTCTCTCCAGAAGACGAAGAGGATGGCTGGGGCAGCCAAGAAAGGGGGATTAACTCCCACAGTTCCGAAAATAGTGAATCGAAGTCGGATGAAAACGGCGATGACGAATATGAGGATGGGACTGAGAATCTCACCAATTGGGGAAATGAAGGTGAAAATACTGATAATGAAATGACCTGTTCTGTGGATGATATAGGTAGATGTCTTGGAAAACTTGCTAGATTCCATTCCAGAACAATACCAACACAATTGTATTCCTCCGTGGGAGAACTTTGCCGGTAAGTTATTTCTTTGCCATAGTTGATTGATTGGGGCTTTGTTTATAGTACCAACCGACCAAAAGGCTCCATCTAAAGTTTGACATTACTCAAGGACCATAAAGCCTCAACAATCCTAATGCATTTGGTATACTTAATGTTCCTCCTTGCTCGGTCAGAAAACATGGCTAAAAGAAAGCCATCATGCCTCTAGCCCGAGGGTTCCTGCTACAGTACACCCCAAATACTGTCGTAACCTGACTGGCACCCTTTTTAAATACATGAGTTAGAACTACTTGTTTGTTTGAATGCATACGCTTTGCGTAATGGCGGTTTGTCTATACCTTGTTACTGCCATGCTCCGACCAATAAAGTCTCATCAAACTGATTAAAGTATTTTGACTGCCGATTCTTCACATCATACAAACCTGATTCCACGGTTATCACAAATACCATTAACGGTAAAGCGGTTGGACGCTTTAGTTCTTTTTTCTACGTCGTACAGATTTTAGTCACTCACATTACGGTTTGGTTCACTGGAAAAGAAAACATCTCCAGAATGCCCGACTGACCCTCGACTAATAAGGATTGGCTATCAAATTCGATAATGATGACGGGTTGTAGGTTAATGGGTCTACTTTAAATAGAGAATTTACAGTGAACAGATTTCTTCCATCTCAACTATTCTAGTTGTTCCTAAATTGACTCTTTAAAAATGTTTCAGAGACGTACAGAGAATGAGACGCTGCTTCGATCGGATGAGAGGCATATGTAGAAATGACGTCATGTACAGAGCAGAGGTCTTAGAACGATCCACTCTCTACATCTGTGAGCAGAGACGCGAAGGTTGGTATATCTTATTTATAAATAATGCTGTGTTTCATCTCAGAGAAAAATATCTGATTGGTTTCAATTATATTTATGAACACTAAAACACACGGGCACAGGGAAAATCTTCTTGTATAGTGTGCTCAATCCCGGTTTGGTTATACTTACACGGCAATGTCTACAGAAAATACGAGATCCCAGTCAGTTGAAGTTAGTCTGCTAGGGATCTAAATCCCACCATAGTTTTTGAAGATGTCCCCTCCTATCCGCTGATCATATTAACCTGATCGCTCTGAAGATTTACGGCTAAATAAAACGTTTCTTTAAAACATGGATTTTTATTGACAGATTTTGAAGAGGTGTATCAGTGTTTGACGGAGGCCTCCGACAGATACACTAAATGTTACATCACTGAGAAATATTCAGACGAAGGGAGTAGTGTGATAAAGACAAGGTGTCGGTGAGTGATTATTATAAAATAAGCCGAAAAAGTCAGTCAACATCATAGACATGTTTCGCCATTCAATGTTAACCTTCTCCAACGATAATCAACAATGGCGTAGATACTTATAGTGGAGTATAGCCTATAGATTATGAGGCTAAAAACACTGACACGGATTTGTTTTTGATGGTTACACTTTGCGACGAGGATACGGGTTTTGGCCCCTTTCCATTCATTATACTAGTCTTGTGTGCCATTAATTTTGTTCATTAATTCATTTTGCAGACCAGTGGAGAACTTTCAGGATTGTGTTGCCACAGTAACATCCTCCCAGTGTGGCCAGAGGGCTGGGGATTTGATCCGTAATTATTACGGCCAGTCCAGCTTGAATCCAGTCATAAATGTAGAAACCGACACAGCCTGTCCATTTATAGGTATAGTTCACAATTAAAGCCTTATATCGGGGAATGTTTAATGACTTTGACTTTGATTGCGATGTATTAAGAACTACATCGAAACGTCGTCACCCAATAAACCAAGAAGTTGTTATCCATAAGTAATTCTTCACTTTATTGTAATCTTTCAACTTCTAAATGCCATTGAAAGATTTCAATGTTTAATGATTGTTTGTTGATTTGTTTAGGGTCATTGTTACTCTTTTCTCAACAACGTTTTTTTGAGGAGAAACCTTAGATGCTAGTGTATATGATACGTGTACTAAACACCTTGATTATTTATGATCACTAAAACACACGGGCACAGGGAAAATCTTCTTGTCTAAAATAACCATGGCTTATTGAGGTGTTTTAATTCTCTCGTAGATTGTGGGAGTTTGAACCGATGCTAGTTGGTAAGGTGATATAGCTGGGTGGATTGTCAAACATTACCGTGTCGCTTTATGTCAGATGCAGCAGGCCGTTTTTGATTCTGTATAGAGCAACTGAAAGTAATAACATTCAGGCAATATGTCATTCCTCACTTGACTGAATCAACGTATCCCAATACAAACATGGTGTATTATTATAATATTTTTTGATGTATTTGGTGTATTGATCAGTGCTGATGTTCTTCTGGACAATCTACCGTTTTCGTAATTTATTTATTTATGCTCTTGTCTTTTACAGAATCCCTGGAACAACCAGGTATGTAAACATACATTTACACAATAACATGTAACACAACAATGCAGGTCTTCTGCTGCTCAATTATGAAAACCATTTCACATATGTGCTTTAGAATACGTTGCATGTTATTCTATAACTCAATGGTTTGATTACTGAACAGAATATTCTGTTGAGGTGTGTTTTGAACGAAGAGAAACCCTTTAAACAAATTTTGAAATTTCTTCACTAAAAAAAACATTTTCTTTGATATTTCTTACCTTTTTTTTTCTCTGTTCAATTATTTCATGCGCCCGATTCTTTGCTTCTCCAGTTTAACAAATACATGTTCATCTATTTTTCTGTTCCCAGCATTGACGGAGGAAGCTAAGACAGGCCTGGCTGTTGGTCTAACCTTAGGTGGATGTGTGGTTCTTGCTACAGCAGTTGTCATTTCGGCGGTTGTCGGGGCCAGAAAGAGGACACAAATGCAACATTACATTCTGGGCAACCCCTAAGACACGAACACAAAAACTTGGGTAGTACAAAAGTTTTGGCTGATCTCAGATGGATGTAAAAATTTAAACGAAACGTAACAAGTCTTCCAAAGTGTTTTTGACTTAACCTTACTTTTTAGATCACTTTTTATGGACCGTATATTGGTCATCAGCGGTGACCTAAGATTAGCAAAGCAATCGATGCAAACTGTAGCAGAAGATAAGTCAATTATTCGAAAAGAATCCAGAGAGGGGTGATAAAGGTGCAAGAATGGCCTTGTCGGTCATAACATGGCATATCTGGCATGTATGAAAACATGTAAGACAGTTTTATACTTCTATGGAAATTTCATCGAGTCAACATTTTATCAATATTTACATAAAAAGTCATTTCTAAACTTAACTGCGAGGGCTGGGCATGAAATATTATGGTACCTTATAAAGGATAGAAAGAGGAGTAAAAACCCGAGGGAATGACCCTTAACGAGTGAACGTAAAGCAGTTTTAATTTAGAATATATCAGCATCGTATACCTATTGAGATTTAAGGACACTACTGGCAAGTTAATAGTAACTTAGCGGTTGACTTTAATTTGCTCTTTTATTCACGTTTTGAGTTCGACTATAGATTCTTTCCGAATAGCCAAAGCATCTGCAGAGCGAAACTCTGCTGTTATAGACATATGTGTAGAATAGTCCTATATGTACTTGCGCCGATTGAAACTGAATCCAAATGTACATGTTTTTTCCTTTAGTACTGAAAATAAAATGATGTTCATCTCTACTATAGATTGTTTGACGGCATTGGTGCCCTGACTGAAAGTTATACGTTCATATCACGTTAAGTTGACATATCAGTGTACTTCGACGAAAGAGACGATAGCAGGACTGCTGTCAAATTTACTTTGTTTCATTTTCGTTGACCTTTTCTGTCCGACTGTATTTGATATTACTTTCTTTGTTTTGATTATTTTTGTAATGACATTTGATTTATTTTAAATAAAAACATTCCGAAGATTGTGATGAGTATTTTGAACTATGGTATATTTTAATGTGTTCCATTTGTACGCTTGCACGTTTTTTATAGTCTCAGTACCCTTTGGTATGTCCCTGTTTAAAAATTATGAATTGTTTATCACATTGATTTGTATATTATATCGACGATTGGTTGAGTGTGGGACGCGCTCTGTAAGGTTATATGCTTAGCCAAGAGGGCGGGCGCAACAATCCACAACATTTTAAGGAGAAAAAATAAAAAGATTTCACTTACTGGTTTCGAATCGTGAGCGAGCAAAGCTGCTTAGGTCGTGACGACGATGTCGATTAAATACATACCGAAGAAACTGTCGCACCCAAAAATGAAAACCATTCTTACATTTCAAAGGCTTGATTATTTTAAAATGCTCTTGAAGGTAGTTATTCAATCGGGATCTGGGTTTGAATCAGCTATGTCTCCATGAGGGACACGATCGCACAAACCTTGCAGTCTGGACATGAACTTTGCAAAAATGAAATGTAGTATCTTCTTTTGTTCAATATCGCCTAAAAAGCCATTCTCTCACGGTTCTAACAGCCTTACCATTTGCAGCAAAAAATACAGCAGTAGAGTGGCGAATTATTGGCTGCATAGAGCCGGACTTTACTTCAAAGATATTCCAAGAAGAATAGAACGTCATCACTCCACAGTAAGCCGTTTGGTGCGAAAACTTGAACAAACGAATGGCGTACTGGAGAGTCAAACCACGCAAGACATTAGAGATTTTTCAATTTTATTTGGTCGGAATGGGATTTGAACCAGCGCCATCTCAATGGAGAGCTTGTTTTGGAAATGAAGGACCATCACTCAGCCGAATGAGCCACCGAGGCACCAGTGCAGCTTATCCAACAAGAAACATCACGCCATATCATACCAAATTAAGCTTAATATCGAGCAATCCAATGGTACTAGAAAAGTTGCCAATTAAATGGTCACCAGAAAACCTCATCTTTAGTTAAACAAAAAACAGATAATCACACATTTTAACGATCTCTTTTTGGCCGTCCTTGGCATGTCCCTTTATATTGTGTTGTTAGCCTCTATATTTGAAACTAATATACAACAAAAAACAAAGAGAATTATCAACAAAGTTCTTTATTTCACCGAGGCTCTGCTTATTAAATTTAAAATCATCTCTATCATCGTCTGATACACCATGGATACATTATTGTAAATACAAACTATACATAACAAACTTTCAACTTCTAAATGCCATTGAAAGATTTCATAATAAACATGTTCCTTTATTTATACTACAGCTAAAATTTTACCTTGTATATACAGGTTGCTTTATCAAGAAAAGCTTTTCGAATGTGCTTGTGGCTATACCGATATGTACACTGAGTGAGAAAAAGTTACACAGTGTATACTGATCATAGAAAAAATCAATAACAAATGTGATCAGCATGAGATAAAGTATACATGCTTAAGTGAAAATAGATTGACTTGGCAATACACATCCAAAGTATACATACATCTAAACTTCAATCCGAGAATAACGACGCCGAGTTTCTTAAATCCTATGTCTCGTCGGGACACAGAGAAATAATAACAATGCTATTGGTTTTTCAAGCATTACTATGTATGTATAGTTCCAGAGTAGTGCAGATGAATGTCCCAGATATATAAACCGAACCCGTTTTACAAAGCAATCTATATAAACCATGCAATGGCAACCATTATTACTTTGGCCAATCAAGAACGCCCCTTTGTGAAGCGGGTTCCTGGTCAACTGAAATGTAATAAAAGAATGAGGCCGTGTTCTGTAAGATTTCTACCTATGTATATAGACTATTGTAAATAGAACAAAGATAGCACAAACCAACAGAAAAACAAATGTAGCACTGAAGTAATGAGAAACAGAAGTCTTTCATTCATTACCGTTATAACCCATTACACACATACGCGCTCTATAAACCATAGGCCTAAAGGTTGATTGACCGATGTTTTACGCTGCGTTCAAGATTATTTCACTTATATGGCGTCGTTGCCAGGATTAGCGGGAGCTGAAACCGGGCTCTTTGTCCTGATGAAACCCCCGACATTCGGCGAGTATATCTGGCAACTCTTTCACATACGGCGATCGAGAAAAAATCCACTCCCATCTCGCTTGCATCGGTGGGAGGCCTGTGTCGGACTGAGGGCCTATCACTCTATCCGACTGAGACGCCAAGGCCCCCTAATGATATGGGTGAGAAAACTTCATATTATAATAATATTGTCTTCAAGTATTTTCTGAAACATTTCTTTTCCAGTTTGCTGTCTGCGAATATTCACTTGTAGCTAACAATATTAACTCAGGAATGCTTTATGCTTGTCTAGAAAAAGGCCAGATTAAAAAAAAAATCTACAAAAATAGGCTAAGATACAGCACTAAAGAATAATGTACGAACAAAAAAAGAAAAAATACCAAGAGCTTTTTATGTGCTTCATTTGCCACCAAAGTCAGAATAAACTAATTAATGTTTTTTTCAGAATAGTATTGGGCTAGGACCTTTTGTATACAGTTAACAGTTTGCTGATATTTACTTGTGTCCGTTTTGAACTTCTGACACAAGAAATATATGGCATATACTTACGACTGAATTCACATTTATCAAGGCAAAGATACGAACAATGATTGTTTGGTGGAATGTTGCTATTCACTAGTTCTTTTTGGATGTGGCATAGCGGAAATAAAACATTGATGTGATAAAACATTCAGACAGGAAATAAAACTCAAAGAATTTGAACAGGAAGAAAGAATATTTGATCTGGCATTGCCGTCGGTAAAAGGACAATTCATTCACCCAGACACCCACTCAAAACAGGAAAATAACGTTTATTTTTTAAACTGTAAATTTTTGAGGAAAGACGCAAATTTTAAACTACAATTTAGGGAACAGATTTTTCTCAACGAAACGTCAGGGATACGGCCGTGGATATGTTTTAAAAACAAGAACCAGAAGCCTTGTGGCACTCAACAGAGATTGATTGGTGTGTTATGCCGCACAAGATTATTTCACTTATATGCCAGCGTTGCCAGCTTTAGTGGGGAGGAAACCGGGCTCATTGTCCGGATGAAACCCTCGACCTTCGGCGAGTACCTGGCAACTCTTCTACATACAGCGATTATGTCAAAAATCAACTCATTTTATTTGGTCTGAGTGGGATTCAAACCCACGCCGCATCGATGGAAGGCCTGTGTCCGACTGAGGGACGATCCCTCTAACCGACTGGACCACCCAGGGCCCCTCAACAGAGAACCAGGGTGTATAAAACCACATAACATGTAGCACATATAAAAAGTCTATAAATACAAACATAGTTGCCCTACAAATTACAATTATTTACAAAACCAGAAACATTTCAGAAATAATAACAAAAGTGCAGAGAGTGAATAAAAAACATAGGAAAACAAAGGCACTGAGTATGCAAAGATAAATATCACATAATTTTGGATGAAATTCTAATCAATAGAGGACTTTGGGAATACATGGTATTTTTATGAAGTGTTAGAGTTTTAGGTTAAGACTGAGTGAGATTCCACAAAGGCTCCCTGGCTGTTTAAGTATTGAAACATTAGCTTAAAAAACTTTATGAATGATAATGAGTAAGGTAACTTAACAAGCCAAGCAATGTACAAGTTTAATTTCGGTTCCTGTAATACCACGGATCATACCGCCTCATAATGAGGTGGTCCCCATAGAATAATCAAGCACTGTAATGTATTTATAGCTCATAAAAATTCGGTCATTTATCTTTCATAGATAAAACGCCTACATATAGGTAGTACAAATCACACACAATGAAAAAGTAAATCTTAAAAGTTGAAATTAACTTCAGAATGTATGAGACTGATCAAAGTTTTATTTAGTCCTTAATATGATTTGGCTGCATTGTCAGGTGATCATGATGCAGTTAGGTATGGTAGCAGCAGAATACCGGACTTTGAAAAGACAGCAAAACCCCATCCTTCATATGTACCTGTCAATTATTCCACTTAATCTGCAGCTCTGACATTTTGAACTATAAAACTGATTTCATGTGAAATAAACAAGCTACCTAAATTGTAACCATGTTAGATGCCATTTCTCTTTGAAGTTTCCTGGGAACTGTTTCTCAAAAGACCAGCGATAAATATCTTGAGAAACAACCCCCTGGTCAGTAAGCTAGTCCTCTCGATATACTTGACAGGGATTCGTTTCACAAAGCAGTTGCATCACAAATTAAGTGAACACGTAGCTGCCACTGGATACCATAGTGGAGAGATAAGACGTCATGGCAACTGCTATTGATCACACTTTCGGCTTCTTGAATCGGACCCCAAATGTCAATAGAGTGCATCTCTAATAGATTGGCAGTGCTGGAATTGTCCACTTGCCCTCATGCATTTTGCAAGTGATTTGGCCTGCAGGCAAGCAAGACCTGAAAAGTGTTTGCCCTACTTGACAAGTTGGCTTTGGAGCATTTGATTTAAATGGTCTGATATAACCTTATTATAAATGAAGTTATAAACAGGGCTTATGGTTGGTCCAAACAAAGAATAACTACCATTATTCTGTCTCAACAAAGTCACGTTTCATTTCCTTAAAAACCCCTATCAGTATGATAATCTGGGCAACCATATCTTTGCACTGGCAACCAGTTTGGCCATTCAGCTTGCCCTGATGGCCATCGCCCTTGATTGATTGATTGTTTGGTGTTTTACGCCGCGCTCAAGATTATTTCACTTATATGGCGGCGTTGCCAGTTTTATTGTGGGAGGAAACCGGGCTCTGTGCCCGGAGGAAACCCACGACCTTCCGCTGGTAACTGGCAACCATCCCACATAGGGCGTTCGAGTGAAAACCCAGTCAGAAAATTTCCAATTTTTGGACTGAGTGGGATTCGAACGCCATCGCCCTAGAAAGTTCCAGCACGGCTTGGTTCTCTTAGTATTCTCGTTATTTTTTTAGATTAACCTCACTAATTAACCTCATGGTTCTCTTTGGTTGACGATATATATGGTTCTTAGAATAAAGTTGAATATACATAATTAATGACATTCATTTTGCTACATGTAACTGTAAAAGCATGTATATTTTATACAAACATACAAGTTATTAAAATGAATAATTGTGAAACCTGTGTAAGCTGACACCTTGGAAAACCGAGACCCTGTCCAAACCGACAATATACCTGGCAGATTCCCCTCTGTATAACCTAGATAAACTGACACCTGTCTAAACCAACATATTTTTCTCCTCCCAAGACACGTCCGTTTATACAGGTTTCACTGTACTTAGTTATATTTCATATAATTCTACATTTGTACAATGGTTTGGATTCATAAAAAAGGATTTTGCTTCCATCATATTCATTCAGATTTTTTTCTGTAAAAGTGTTAGAAGTCTTTTATACACACAGCTCACTGTTTTACAGGTACATGTATAATGTTTAGAATAGAAATGTTCATCAAGTGGAATTGGTAAGTCCTAAAATTGTGAAATAAAATCCTTCAGCAATGCAATTCAAAAACCTAAAAATAATATTTCCTCTTCAACTGCA
The DNA here is from genome assembly GCA_963971465.1 of Lepidochitona cinerea. Lineage (NCBI taxonomy): Eukaryota > Metazoa > Mollusca > Polyplacophora > Chitonida > Tonicellidae > Lepidochitona > Lepidochitona cinerea. The sequence continues at coordinate 35,869,578 of OZ020553.1, forward strand.
TTTGGTCAACAAGTATTTTTTTCAGCGAAGATATTTTTGAATCACTTTCCTCTTGTGGAGCGGGGTGGGGTCGGTGGGCCATCAACCCAATTTAAGGTGAATACGCAGGTGGGGGAGGCATGTGTGATAAGGCATTAGAGTCGGGTGTAGGAGGCATAAGAACAGATGCACCGTCATAATCGTCCAATAAAGACTCGCCCTGCGATAAGGGCTCTTCATAAACAGGGTATCGTCGTAGACAATTACATGCAGTCGCCAAAACAGCGACCCCTGCAGCCGCAGCAACTAGATAAAAACTCACGTCAAAGTTCACCTCCACTTTACTGCCCGTTTTTAATTTAGAGCTTCTTTGAACTGCTTCAACTTCTATAGTTACTGAATAGGTTAATCCATTTACCACAACACATATCACAACTGAAATATAATACAATGTGGTCATTAGATTATACATCAAAACTAATCACACTCAGATTGATTGATTCATGTTGTACAACACACTCAAGATTATTTCCCTTATATGGCAGCATTCCACAAAGAGCGATCTGGTCTCGGTGGGATACAAACCCATGCTGCATCGCTGGAAGGCCTATCACTCTAAGTAAATGAGTCAACAATGCCTCCAATTAGTCCAGAGTCAGATATTGATGACCCTATCATAAGCTGTTTTACAAGCACACTATTTGATATTTGTAACAAATTTTGAAATTTAGGAGAATAGTAACCAAAAATTTGGATTTCCTCTACCAAGGAAAACTTAAAGTGAGGATTTTGTCATTAGCTTAAATACATTTTAAAGTGGCATGATCTGCCAAAATGTTGACGTAAAAACAGAATGTTGAAATTATCGGCTATTTTTCTCAAGACGTATAATTCAGAAGCTTTTCTGGTCTCGAGAATGTACGATAAAGTATTGTTTTGAACTAACTTTGGCTTAAAATGAATGAATGGTCGTCTTGGTTATTTAAATTTTGTTTACTTTTCAAACACTATTCTGGTTCGTATAGGCCACATACTGTATGGATTTTCCTCATTCCAATGCTAATTATTTAGTTTTTCGATGGCCTTCAAAGCCTCTTACTGTCGTGAACATCAGACAAATTTTTGAGTTAATATTAAGGAAAATAGCTAGTAAGTGTTAACATTAGGCGTCTTCTTAGCCTTTTACCCACTCCCATCCCTTTGTCAAGCATGAGCAGCCTGTAAGTCAAAGAGGCAAGAGTGAAATGGAAAACAAAAGCCCACAAACCTGTTAGAATACTTAATATTGCATTGCGTCTGATCATCTTGAGTGACCTCTTGAGAGGTCCTAATAAATCCAGGAGACAAGCACAAAAACTACAGATGACGGCAAAGAAAACAAACGCAATGATCACTTTCATCAGAGCCACAGCTTTGTGCGTTACACACTTAGACATAACTGAAAGAAAAGGAAAAAAACAGGGAAATTATTAAAATTAATTATAACAGTTGAATATGGCATATAATACAAAGTAACATGTATTGAATTACATGTAGGAATGCTAAAGATACATGTAACCATGAGTTTCCAGGTATACCCTTAAAAAGTTTAACTATCGATCAACAAGTTTACGGTCACATATCCAGTGTCTCTGCCCTGTGGATATGTCCATTTCAAGCTTCATTCAACATAACTACTGGTACTGTGCCTCTATTTAACTGGAGATAGTAAAGCAATTGACCAACTGGGATGGATAAATCAAGGCTTCTTTCAAAAACTCTCATTCTCATTGGTTAACGGTTAAGAGACTATGTGATTTCTTGGATATTCAAGCCCAGAGGCAGAAGACCAAACATTTGAAACCACAGTCGTGGTTACAATACATTTGACAATTATATATTCAACAGGAGTCATAAGCTCCTCCTCTCTTCCTCAGCCTACAATATAACTAATACATTTCATTTCAGAGAGATTTAGAGTAAAACAATGTGTAGCTGTATTGGCCAGAAATGGTCTTTTTTGCATCTACATCAATCAAGGGCTTCTGCATGGGGCCTTTCTGGCTCATGGGCCCTTGCATATCTTGCTATGTTACTAATATATTAGTATTACTATACTATCTCACACTGGCTGGTATGGAGACCTATTACTGACATGGGTGGAATGTTGATATTTCTGGTGTTGTTGAGCCATTATTTGAATTTTACCCCTGTTGTTACTTTGTTTTGAAAGGGTATTACATTGTCTGTATGTAATAAAAAATCAAGGATGTATCATAAAAAGGAAAACAATTTGCAGAGAAATTCGAAACCCATTTGTAAACAGTGGAACGGTAAACATTGACCAGGTAAATCAATGTGAGGGGAGCAACCGTGGGAAAGTTTTTAATTGGCTTGCAGTCATTGGTTCTTGACTAAATGCTGTATAATTACAGGGGTACAGGGGTTATAAAAGTAGTAGATGGCGACGTCTGGAATCGTCAACTGCTTCTTTCATTGTACCTTCTTCTGTATAAAAGACCTCCTTCTAGCGTCTTTCTGTGGATAACTCCCTCCCTGCCACACACCTATGTTACATGAAGCAGGCTACTTTTTTTTCTATTTACATACACACTCAATTAGTCTCGACCCCTACCGTCCCAATCTGAATCAGAAGCTTCGCAGTTCGCAGAACCACTTGCGTACTCAGTATGACCGTAAAATTGTACCACTAGACTCACTACCAACACAGGGGTTACTTACAGGTATTAAATTTCAATGTGTTTCCTGGATTGTGATACATGCATGCGCACTTCAGATTTATATATCCTTTGACCTGCGATGACATTTTTGGACGAAAGGGGTCTTTGGTTATGTGAATAAACATGGCTAAACCTAAATTTTTCTGTCAATAAACCATGTCCCTAACCCAAAGTCCATCTTTGGCGTGTCAATAAAAGATGCCTGAACCTAACCTTATTCTGTCAATAATCCAGGTCCCTAACCTTCAGCCCGCCTTTGACGTTTTGTCAATAAAACATGCCTAAATCTCACCAAGATTGTTGACAATTGGGACACACCTTAGTGACCCCTCGTATCTGTCGAAGAGCTGGCATATTGCCAAAAGCCAATAGCCATCAACCACAGCCACGCCTCAAGCACTGCGGGGTCACTTTATCAATGAGTTGACTTACTGCAACTTTTACGTTACCTACTATACTGAACCCAAGCCGTAAACAGTAAAATCACAAGGAAAACATTTCTACCGCGGTGAAAATGTTTTACATGAGATTTCGACACATCTAGCCCGTTTCCGAATTTCTCTGCTAATCGTTTTACTTAAAAGTATGATTTTTATGATACAAGCTTGATTTTTTTCTACGTACAGAACCTCTCATCTCAAAACCAAAATTCCACTCATTGAAGTAATACTATTACCACCAGGCCCTTGTACTCTGTAGGCTCAGTGGTGATAAAATGATAAAGGAATTATAGAAACACATACTTCGGTCGGGCCCATAATGATAGATATCTTCTGTTTCGGGGTGATACTCTGTAGCACTTTTCCCGTTTTTATAATATGAAGTTTCCCAAAAGCCACTGTAGAAGAACTGGTAAGCCCCGATGTGATTGAGATTACAACTGCCTCCACTCATTGAAATCCATTTGGACTCGGCCAAAGCAGTGCCAAGGATAACAATGACCACCATACTGCAGACAGCAGCTATGAAATTCCTTTCCTTGTGTTTTAACCGAAAGCGTCGACTTCTTGTAGAACTTGAGGGAGTCCTGTGTGGATGACGGCGAGAGGATCGCGACGAGCTTCCACTGCTCTCACGATGACCACCCGAATCGCGATTTCGTCTGCTGGACCGACCAGGCATAGCGAATTTGGGTTTCCTCAGTTGCTTTATCCACAGAGCTATCGGTATATAACTACAATGTCCCACACAAACAAAGTGACAGTAAGGTATGCCCCTTTTTATAACTTCTCCATGATAAGTCGATTTTTTAATCTAAATACTTCCTCTTTCCCTAAAGTAAATTTAGTGTCAGACACGAGAGGGCGCTACCAAATAATTCTACTTCCGTTTAATTTACATTAACAACAACAACAAAATCAAGAGAAAAGGAAGTTTGGAAAATCATGGCCGGTCCAAGTACCCCGGGATTTCCACCACCTAATGAACAAACACCTCATTTAATAGACGAACTAGAGGCTGCTTTTCAGGTACACCAGAGAACGTGAGGTTTAAAAATGTCTAGAATGATTTAGTGTCCCAACAACTCCCTCATGGCGAAAATTGGCCCTCACTTAATGCTTACACTTACCGGTAGGGGCATGGGGGCCTATATGGCTATAGCATAGAGCTGTACTATCCTATCGCAAAGGAGAGCTAAACCCTCTATAACGTACATGTCGTAATATTGCCAAAAAAAAAGAAGATCATTACCTTGAAAGAAAATGTGGATATTTTATCTTCATAAAAGATAAAGGGGCCTCGGTGGCCCAGTGGGTTAGACTGATAGTCTTTTATTCCGCCACAGGCATTCCATCGATGTGGCACAGGTTCAAATCCCCTTTCAGACAAAATAAACACTGAAAAATTTCTGAGGGGATGTTTAACTTGATCGCCGTTTGTGAAAGAGTTACCAGGTACTCATCGAAGGTTGGGGGTTTCCCTCGGCAACGAGCCTGGTGTCCTTCCCCATCAAACCAGGCAACAGCGCCTTATCAGTGAAGTGAGCATAAAACATCCATCAGGAAATGGTGGTGACTCATTCGGGTTAGCAATAGTGGCTCAGTCCGACATTGACAAGTTCAAAGAAAAATTTCTGATTGAGGATTTCACCAGGCACTTGCAGTTGGATTTCTTTCAGGCAAAGATCTCTGTTTCCATCCGGCAACGCATAGTATAATTGAAATGAGTTAGCCTAATCATGAGTGGGGCGTAAAAATCAGTTAATCAATCATAAAAGAATGTGTTATGTCGGGGAAATTATAGAGAGTTATCGTAAAAACATGGAAAAGGCCCAATTATTGATTTCCTCTTTTATTTGGGAATTAAACTATTCCAATGATACACTTTGTTGCAGTATAGTGGTGAGTTTGATTTGAAATCTTTAATTTTATTAAATTTAAACAGCAAATTCTTTTGTTAATAGATTTTATAAAAAATATCAGATTGAATGTTGGACAAATTGGGTTGCTCAGACAGAATGTCACATTTTTGTCTCCCCACAACACAAGATTTAATGACCTACATGTGGGCAGGAGAGTTTCCCAAAATGTGGTTGCTTTGTTTGATATATTTTTGTCTCAAGTATGCCTATTTTTGAGCTAACATATATGTTTGAAGTTTTCAAGCTACAAAGTAAGGCTGCATTTTTTATTAAATTTATCTTCATGAATAAACACTTGAAACAATATACCAGGTACATAGTTGTTCAGTGAGAAAAATTGTGAATATGAAAAGAATTTTGTGATTATAGTTTGTATGAAATATTTTGGTTTTTTCTCCATTTCCAGAATTGTTTGAAAAACTTGACCAGTCAAGAATACTTCAATAGCACTGACACTGATGAAGTCAGAGCAGGTAATTCCTTCCCACACTAAAAGTGGCAACGCCGCCATATATTATAAGTGAAATAATCTTGAGCGCGGCGTAAAACACCAAACAATCAATCAATCCAAGGGTACAATGTTAATGCAAATAAACTCAGTCAGTCATCAGACTGTCCTATCCTGAGACCCTCACTTATGGCAAAAGAGAGGAACAAGTTTGTAGAATTTCAAAAGGAAATGAAAAGCAAAGTAACATAGAACTAAAATAGTAAAATGGCATTTCAAGTGATTAGATCTACAAATTTATACATGTGTACATCCCCCCCAAAAAGTAAACGATAAACATAGACGGTCTTGGATGATTTAATGGGGGTACATTTTGTTACTGACTAAGGAAGGTTGTTCCAAAGAGATGCTAGGACAAACTCCTCATAAATGTTAAGGTGTTTATTGATCTTAAATTAATAGGTTTTAGGATGCATCAGAGCTCAGGGGATTTCCTGATTTCTTGTAAATGACTAAATGCAGTGCCACCCTACATTCTCAATGTCGATAGTTTATACTTTTCATCTTAAACCATCACTTTCTTTGCAGGTGTAGAGCAAAATATTCAGAAATTCCTTGACATAGCTAGACAGACGGAAGCTTTCTTTTTACAAAAACGCCTTCTCATTTCCGTGAGAAAGCCAGAGCAAGTGGTAAAAGAGGTAATTCCATGTTTTTTTGTAAAGGCAATGTTAAAGCCGCATTTTTGGCCTAAACTTGACATATCAGGTGAACCTAGTTATTGCTTTGATATACAGTTCTAAAGTTAACGGACTTTTAATGATGAATATATAGCTAGGTCTTTGATACCAACAGAAAACTGTGTATTTCTATTTTCTTGTGCTATGATTATCAAATGGATTACTAGTAAGTGAAACAGTGTAACCCATTGGTTTCAATAATGTTGATTAACAAAATTAGCTTTGTTTAGTAGAAGTCCCTTTCTCCAATGAATGGCATGAGTGCTTTAACAACTCTTGGTGCTATTTACTGGTTTCCGGAGAACTCAAGATTGTTTCACTTATATGGCTGCATTGTCAGTTAAATGAGGGAGGGGACAGGGCTCATTGCCTGGAGAAAACTACTGACCTTCGACGAGTACATGGTCATTCTTCCACATTGGCGATAGAGTGGAATATCCAATGAGAAATGTTTCTATGTTATATGGTCTGAGTAGGATTAGAACCCTCGACTATAGACCGATAGATGTTTCTAACTAGGTATTCACTCTATGGATTTGGGCACAAAGCCAGGTTGCGATCATCTTATAGTTGAATTAACCTTAATTCTTGAATTAATCTGGAATTATTTACATTAAAAAAGCTGGCTGCATCAGATCATGGTATCATCTCTGTCCGTACGGCATCTGCTTTCCCTTCCGCTCCATAACATCCAAAGTTTTGATTCCTTCTTGACTATTTTTTCTGAGTATATACCTCATGGGTAGATGGTGTGTCTTGGCATCACTGGTTACATAATATGGCAGTTATATTGGATTATGTAATATTCCGTTTAGTTGCATAATTTCTATGATGCAATCTGGACAATTCTTTCAGATTTGCATACCTTATGGACAGTTGTGCAGCACATTATTTATGACATCATATATGGTATTAGCCGTATTGGATTATGTAATATTTACTCTTTTGCTCCATAACTCCACAAATGTGATCTCATGTTTTCAACCCTTTCACATATATGCCATACAAACAAGTTTTATCTACAGGCAAAGAGAACTCAGCCTTGTTCTATTTACCATATAAACATACACTAATTCTTACCAGTGATACTGGCAGCTTTTGGTGTGGATTTAGCCTCTAATGTGCAAACCATATACATGTAGGCTTTATATTATGTGGTCTTATTTTGACTGGTCTTCTGTTAAAAGCAGTGTGTATGATTTTCATTTACATTTTGAGGCAACCTCAATATTAGCTGCAACAAGACAATATTTAAAGGCACACTTGCCGCCGTAGCCTGTTTAAATTTGCTAAGAAAACCTATTTACATGAGCTTACTACGACTAATACCACTAAACTTAAACATAGGACACATAAAACATGTCTAGTTAGCTTTAGACTGTAAAAATGGGGTGAAAAACAAACGAAGAATCGAAGCCTGATTACAACAACAACGATCAGTGTCGGTCAACTTTCGTTTTGGATTACCCTCCTTTCAGGCCTTTGTATCTGTGGTTTACGCTCAAACAATTATCAGCAGGCTTTTCCAGTCGCTGTTAACCGATCGTCAGTCTGTATTTCTCAGATAAATAGGCCTACGTAAAATTACACTGTGCCGTTAGTTCACTCACTCGACTGAAACATAAAATCGCCAATAGGGGGCAGATCGGTTTGTTTACGTTCCGGGTACGTAACAATTCAAAATTTCAAATTCAAATTAAAAATACAAAGTGACGTCCAAACTTTTAAATTTTGGTAAAAATAGAAAGTTCCTAACTTATATTGTCTGGGAAAAATACAGAATACGGTCTTTCTTTTTTAATGTAAACACTATTCCTGATTTTCGCGGCAAGTGTGCCTTTAAAAGAAGTTAGCATGCATTTTATGCCATACTTCTGCTGTACGTAACTTCTGCTTACAGCTGTGTGGAAGAATTGCCAGGCACTCACTGAAGGTCGGGATTTCCGTAGGGCAAAGACCCTGGTTTCCTCCCTCACTTAGTCCGAAATATCTGCGATGATGATGTTAGACATTTTCTGACAGATAGGCCATCATCATCGTCAGAACGCATTTGATCAATTTTCTGGGAATTTCTTGCCACCCTTCGAGGTTGCAAGACCACCTCTCGTTTCTCATCAAAAATATCAAGATTCTCTTCATAACTTTTAAAAAATAAAATTGTCGACACCAGCCATAGATCTGCCGATATAGTTCATTGGTCGTGTTGGTTCATGTGACTTCAACATAAAAGCAACACGACCAATGAACTATATCGCCTGCTAGTGGGGTTGTCATGTGACAGGTTGACCGTTGCCGGATATAGTGACGTATCAATGAGAGTATGCAAATGGTGACTTTTGTAAACTAAAGGTTTGGTACAGTTTGAAATTTAACCGGGCAGATCTCTCTTGTGTCGACGTACAGACTTCAGATTGGTGCGAGGAGAAAGGGAAACCATTAAAGTACGGGTTTGTAATTTTATTTTTAAAAGTTATGTAGAGAATCTTGATATTTTTGATGAGAAACGAGAGGTGGTCTTGCCAACCTGAAGTGTGTCAAGGAATTCCCAGAAAATTTATCAAATGCGTTCTGACGATGATGATGGCCTATCTGTCAGAAAATGTCTTACGTCATCATCGCAGATATTTCGGACTATCCCTCACTAAACCCAACATTGCTGCCGTATAAGTCAAATAATCTTGAGTGAGGCATAAAACATCAATCAATAACTTGCATAACCTGTCAATAACATTTGAAAAAAGAAAAATATGATAGTAAGATTCTGGACTTTCTTTGTTTCTAGGATATTCATGAACTACGACAAGAATTGGTGAGAAAGAAAGCTCTTGTAGATAAATATTATGAGAAGTTACAACAGTGGCAGGGATTGATGATGCAGTCTGCTCAGCCAGCACCTTCACAACCTACAGGGGGTGCACCTCATCCAGTAACTCAAGGGGGACAACCCAATCTACCCCATCCAAGTCCACATCTTCAACAGGGGTCACAGCCCCCACAGACTCAATCAATGATGATGGGAGGACAAACCCATCCTTACACTGGGGGCCCTGGACCTCTTGCTTATTTAGAACAAACCATGTCAAATATTGGAATGCCAGAAAGAAGATGACAAAATGCCATTTAATAGTCATTCATCACTCATTTTATTTCAATATCATCCACTCAGGTGTCATAAATGTTTATAAAATAACTATCTTAACTTTATTCTTTGCTTTTTGAGCATGGTGGGATTCAGAGTATGCTAACAAATATATTAATTAGTCTTCAATCAAAAGGAATGATGCCAATATGGAAATAGTACATTTTCTTATTCAATTTTGCAGAGAAAAATATAATTATGTTTAATGACATGCAGTGAACTTTAAATTATTATTTTTTTTTTTTTTTTAGAAGTGAAACTACTATCAAAACACCTTCCTATCAACATTATCATTTCTGACATTTTTAATTTGTAAGAAAATATTTCTTGAGACAACTTCACAAGTAGAAAAGGAAAAGCTTTGTGACTTAAGAGCTACATATATTACTAATATGTGTGATATACAAAATTGTCCAACATTTCACAAAAATTCCCAAATATATATAAAAAGAAAACTATATAAGTATATTTCAAATGGACATGTATTGTATATTATTTAAAAATCACTTGCTCAATGAACACATAAAAATAATATCACTGAAGCTTACATAGCATACAATATAATGCTGCTAGAATATCTGGCCAATTTCATGACGTAAAATGAGCAATATAAAACAAAGATTCTGAACAATCGAACAAAGCCCTTCAGAAAGTCATGAGAATTACCATAGCAACCGACAAGGAAACTGATCAATCAAACAAAATTGCCATGGAGACAGTCTGGGGAATATATCACTGACAAAAGGCTTCTTGAAATTGACTCTATTCAGTGGTACTTTCACCATTTCAGTTTTTGTCATAATTGCATGATTTGTGGCCCCTGTTCTGTGGCTGGGTGAGTGGAACGCCTCCATATCAAACCTTCCCCAAAGGGTGTGTGTGTTGATGGAAGTAAAACGTGACGTAGGAATGTTCTGAAATGAAAAAGTCATTTTTATTTTACTGAATGAATGAATGTTAAACAGCATTTAGAATAGGATACTACACAATAATTTATCTACAAGTACACTAGACAAATTATGTTGATTTAGTATTAAGTGCATTAGTATTATTTTTATGTTGAACCTATTTGTCATCTATTTGTTTAAAAACATATGCTGTACAAACTCGACAAAAAAAAAAGAAAGACATTTCTGCTGCAAATCCTCAGTGGCTCAGTCAGTAGAGTATGCGACACAGACACAGTTTGAATACCACTCAGGAATTTCTGAGGGAATTTTCATTTGATCGCCTTATGTAGAAGAGTTGCCACATGTCCAAGTTTCCTCTGAGCAAAGAGACAGATTTCCTCACCCACTAAACATGGCAACACTGCCATATATAGTAAATAAAAGAAATAATCTGGAGTGAGGCGTTTAACAATCGATCAAACAGCAAAGCCTACAGAACTCAAGGCATTTTTTTTTACTCTTCGTGACCTCTCTGGAAATCAATGTGTATTACAGGTTTTCTCCAAGTTGAAAATTCCATTAAAATCATCACAGAGAAAACAGAGATACATAAACATATTTGCCTGCAGCAAACCATAGCTGGAGAGTCTCGCCCCATTATGATATACATGTAGTAAAAATACAGACAAACCTTCCATCTTCTAAACCTAGAAATATCTCCCAGTTCCTTCTCCATCCAAAATCATATGGATTTTTATAGACCTGTCAACAAAAAGCTTATTGAATAATGGGGGGAAATTAGTTATCTGATGTAAAAATTGTTTAACAATGACTGATTTATTAGGGTTCAATGACACACTTAGCAGCCCAGGCCAACCCATCAAATTTAGGTATTGGACTCTACAAACACTACATGTAACTAGCCAAATAGTTGGAGTACACTGGGCTTGAGCTTCCAAAATGTGCACTTTTTTAATTTCACAAACTTTGATAACCAATACAATGAGAGGGTTTGAATTGCATTGAAATATTCAACAACATGCTTTGAAATAAAAACAAAAATTTATTAAAGCTTGTACAAACTGAAAATATATGAAATTTATATTAACCAGACAGGGGTTAGGCCTTAGTTGTTTATTTACACAGTTTAATGTACATTCTTGGCAATGAGATCACTAAAAAGCTTCTACTATGTGGCCAGTCCAATACAAGTTTCTACTTGATAGGTTGCGAGTTTGAATCACACTAAAAAATTCAAATATTTTTGAGCGAGTTATTTGGTTTCCCTATGTGGGAAATTTGCGAATGTTGTAGGCTTCCTCTCGGCAAAGAGCCTTGTCTCCTCCCCCTCTAAATCTGGCATCACTGCCATATACGTGAAATAATCTTGCCTGTGGCATCAGTCAATCAAATCCAAACTTTGATTTAACATAAAAGATCCTCACTGAACATTGTATTATTCAATGTGACAGACTTGGTGGAAACACAAACATAACAAAGGTTGTAATGAATACAGTCTCAGGTATCAGGGGTATTGAGCTTAAGTCAGGCTTAAATACGTCACATCACAAAGGGATTTGATTGAGACATTGCCTTGATAAGTCAGACTTCAGCTTAATACACCTTTGTGCAACCAGCCCCATATACAACTATATCCGTAGCACTGAAGTTGGTGCTCCACATTAACGAGGCCGGCTTGGTTAAGTGGATGAAGTATTTACCATTCAGGGTGTAAGTTATGTCGGATGTAAATCAATAAAACTATAGCTACTTGCGCCCTGGACGCTACCGGTCAATGTTGTAGGCCTATGTGCAAATTTACGCTCAACCTTTGTACGACAGGGCCTTGGACGGGAGGTGCCTCTGTGGGACATGTAACCAACTGTTACCAAACATTTGTCATTTAATTTAAAACACCACAAAATAAGAGAAACTTTCTTACTAGTCCTTTTGCTTTATGTTTTTTTAATTCTTTTTTGTTGATATGAGCCTCAATACTTGTTTGTCCAGCAGCAATCAGCCTGGCATGCCACAATGTCAATAAACCCAAAGCTAACACCACTCCACTACATAACATAAACTCATAGATAATGGCTCCATGTATTGCCTGCCCCATTGACCAATCAGAAGACACCATATGACCATCCCCTAATGAATCCCCCTCGTTAGTTGTATCATTCTGAAATATAAACAGAATTATTAATGACAAATATTTTATAGCATCACACACTGTTTTTGTTGAAAGAATGTAAAAAAAATAAGATTTGAACCTCAGCCACATCGATGGGAAGCAGGGCTGTCATTATAGGGAGAGTGATTGCTCTCCTTCCCCTCCACACACCCCCAGAGGGGCCCGAGGAGACCTGTTTATCACTCCCCCTAACTCTCCCTACCGGTTTCAGGCGAGTGTTTGTGTTTTTCACTCTCCCAAGATAAAACTATTCTCCAACCGTTTCATGTCCATTAAAATAGAACTAACTGTATGATAATATGGAAAACTAGGAGAACATTTTTTTAAAAGCCTGTTTTCTCCTGAATTTGCGTGACAATTCTGACATAGATAAGTATACCAAAATAAAAATTCCTTTCTATAACTTTGATGCTTTTATTTCATCATGATTGTGTTCTCTCTCTGAAAAACAGACCATTTTTGGGGAGAGTGAAACAGGTCATCCTGACAGTTTTGGGAGAGCATATTGTAACTCTCCCAGTCTATTCTTAATGACAGCCCTGGGAAGCCTGTGTCAGACTAGGGACTATCGCTCTAATTGACTGAGCCACCCAGGCCCCCATTCGGGTAGAGCAATAGAAGCTCACTCAGTCTAATAGAACAAAACATTTTCTGACTTAATTTTTCACCAGAATGCTTACCAGGTGGTCATGTACAAATGTACCGCCCCAGTGGCTCTGTCGGTTAGTGATTTTTCACTCAATCAATCAATCAACAAATGTACCACCAACAGGTCAGATGTTTTTTCTCAACATAGAGCCCAAATTCCTTCCACAGACATGTACCAATAAAACCATCTTAAGTGTGGCGTAAAACATTAATTAATCAATCCAAGAATATCAGAAATGCCTAAATTCCTCATAATGAATCAAATAATACTGAAGTTGAGATACCTGTTTAGTTCTGACAAAAGCTTCATGAGCCATGTTTAACGGGAACAAGGCACCAGGGAAAAACACATCCTGAAGAATTGAACAATAGGTACACATCCTTATAGCTTAACCAGAAAAAAGGCAATATATACATCTTAAAGAAAAAATATCTTTGTGCACTATAAACTCAAATGCATCCAGTTTGAAATACAGACTTTGTCCTGTTTACCCCTTTGCATCCCCATAAAGTGTGAGTTATTATAGTTTTTATCCCCTCGAAATGAATGTCAGGGTATATAGCAATAGCCTGTGTCCGTCCTTCTGTCATTTGTATGTCTGTCTGTCCGCACAATAAGGAGATACAGCCAATTTACGTTATTCTCAATCTATGAATTCAATAATTTGATAACACATTGTCATATCATATTGGAACTTAAATAGTGTGCTGCGCTCATGGAAAGGACAAATGGGATTGGCTTTTAGGATTTTGCAACTTTTACACTGGGCGCCAAAGCCAATTTACCTTATTCCTAATCTATGATTTGATGTACACTACATAACTTCAGAACGTTTTGTCATATCAATTTGAAACTTGAAAAGTTTGTGGTTCAGCAATGCCATCTATGCCATCTGCTGATAGCTCTTGTTTATAAATACAAAAGTGTGAATGTTACTTTAATTGAAAAATAAATATGTAAATTATTAGGTATATTTTTCCTGCTTACCCTAGAGCCATAGAAGTGTTCTCTGAACAGATCATAGCCAGTGACACTGACATAAACTGTACCTAGCCACATATATACACAGAAAAGAAAAAAATAACGATGGTTGAAAAACCCCACACAGTTGTTTAACCAAGCTACAGTTAGTCAAGGAATAACAGGCTATAATAATATTACCAAACATACATTGTAAGCAACAGATAAGAATGTTTAGGTATGTGTTGACTGATTGATTAATATTTTACGCTGCACTCAAGATTACTTCCCTTATTATATATGGCAGAATTGCCATATTTATAGGGTGAGGAAACCGTGCTCTTTTTCTATACTTTGGTCAGTGCTCGACAACTCATCCACATATGAGATGTAAAACAAAGTGAAATATTTTAGAATAATTTGATTGTTTGGTGTTTTACGCCGCGCTCAAGATTATTTCACTTATATGGCTCTGTTGCCAGTTTTATTGTGGGAGGAAACTGGGCTCTATGCCCGGAGGAAACCTACGACCTTCCGTTGGTAACTGGCAACCATCCCACATAGGTGGTTTGAGTGAAAACCCAGTCAGAAATTTCCCAATTTTTGGACTGAGTGGGATTTGAATTTGCGACCCATTGGTGGAAGGCTGTTCGGACTGAGCGTCAAACGCTCTACCTACTGAGCCACGGAGGCCCCTAAATAATTTGAAGTATGAGTTGATAACTGTATGATAACTGTATAAAGTAAACCAAATAAATGATATGCAGAGCAAAGAATATTGAGTGAGATGCGAGAGGAAGGGGGGGGGGGGGGGGGGTTCTATGATCTATCTTCAACTAAAAGGATACGGCAGTGATGGTCCATCTTTAGAACACATTGGCCACATATTGAGCAATGATGAGTGCGAGGAGGTTTAGGAGAGACACACTTCTTACACACTGATATTGTCTGAGGAACTTCCTGAAAAACAAAATACGAAATAATAAACCCTTTCGGCATAGAATTATGGTTTTATGGCGTTCTAATTATATGGCATTGCCGTCATTTCTCTGTTACAGCCTCTGTGGCACACCTGAATTACATTGCGTCATAGACAAAATGAGCATGATCTCAACGTCAGATAGACCATTTGCCAGTTTTGCGCGCAACAATAAATTGATGTTGTGCCATCAATCTTAAACCAGACAAGCCCGGCAGTCCTCTTGACTTTTGCCATATTCAGTCAAAATCCCGTTTCGTCCATGATTTTTTGCATTTCCAAATTCATTTGGATGTAAACTGTCCGAATTATCACATAAAAAATAATGGGAATTAATTTCACATGATTTACGGTAATTTGTTTCTCCAGAAAGATCAACAATGGCCTTGAAAATGGGTGCCCTTAATAAAGCTAAATTCTAGGCATGTACACCAAAAGTAATAGGGAGTGTAACAGTCAGTCTCTCAGGGATTTAACTTACAGGGGGTGGCTTTCCAGGATCTGTAAAAGCAGCCATCACGTAATGAAATACAATGTTCATCAATAACCAATGTCCAAAAATTAAGTGGAAGATGGTCCAAGGTACACTTTGTTGAAATATGTCAGGTAAAATACACAGGTAAAAAACCACGACTACAGAAGTTGTTAAACTGACAACAAGCAGGACAAAAATCTGAAAGAGCAATTAAAAAGTTATTATCCAACAAGCAGTTCAATAAATTGTTTTTCATCTTAAAACTAACAAAAACTTCATTAATTAATTTTAATTGGTAAAAATGTTAAATTTTCAAATTGATACAGAGTGTACATGTAGGTACTATAATAATAAATAATTTTATTCCAGACAAGAGTCCATATAAATACAGAAGTTGCATTTACATGTAGCAGTTACAATAGATTAGTAAAGGAGGTTATTCCACTTTTTAAAGATAAGTGAGTGAATTTAAACGTCTGTATCCAATATGGTGCGCAAAGCACCGTTATGACTAGACCGTAGTCTGCATAACATGGAATACACACTTGTTCGTACTATTTCCCCAAATGACATGACATTGTACAAAACAAACATTCCACTAGCACTACAGCCACTTCTAAAATTTAATAACCATCTAAAAGCTTTATTATACATAGTTTTCATCTTATTCATAACTGTTTGACTATAATCACACCATACGGTACAACAGTAAATATTTGTACAATATGCTTTGAATAAAACTTTTTGGACCGTAGGGGAACAATCTCTAAAATTTCTTAATATAACATTAGCTCTGATACATAGCTATCAATTGCATTCAAATATTTCTGATACAAATAAATAAACTTACTGGTCCAAGATATTTAGCAAAGTGATCGACAAACCAGAACAAGGGTTCCATAGCCGTTTCAAAGACATAGCTCCAGGTGGTAAATGAGTTGAATGTGAGAGTATGGTAGGTCAGTTTGATTATCATTAATCTCTGTTTTATCCTTAACCACAGTCGATATGGACACTCTGTCAACCTCCATTCTACCTTTGACATTCTCTTTTAAGTCTTAGACTGAAACAAAAACATTATAAAAATTCCTTTATTTCATAATATAAACACATACCGGTACCATTTGCATAATTTGCAAAATACCCAAAAAAAGTAAGATTAACGTTAACTCAATATTTCAGCACTTTATTTACTTGGAAATATCCTCTATGGCAAAAGTATATTGATATTAAGCTCACCAATACAGTTGAGTTGGAAAGTGTAATGTTTTGAAAGGGAGACTTGGAGAATCACCGTTCTTTCCTCTGATTTTCTCCAAATTCAAGCAACACAACCAATTAAAATTGTCTGTGCATCCTATTAATCAAGATTCTAATATCTTTCCCAACCATGTTTTTTTTGTGTGGGTTGCAAACATTAGGATCGACTGGTTGTGTAGAGAAAATCAGAGAAAAATTAGAGGATTCTTAAGATTATGTTTTTCAAAACTTTACTGACCAGCCCATCAATATACTTTGACATCAATATACTTTGGCTGTACAGTTTGATCTATTTCCCTTTATTTTGTTCTCAACAATTGATAAAAGAATTTGATGACATTTTCGATAGGCCCCTATTTATTAAAAAAACACAGTATTTTAAAATAAAGCAATAATGTCACAAAATGGATTTTAATTCCATCATTCCTTGCTAACATAGGAGTAAATTGCGAAAAATCAGGTTTTCGTGTGTGGCTTTCCCACAAAAATAAAATCAGAAACTTGAGTACAGTTTCCAATGACTCAGAGAAGTTTGACTTTGAAGCAAATGTGCCTTGCTAGTGGCTTAATGAAATCAGTTTGTTGAAAAAACTACAAATCGACTGATATTAAAATGGTTGAGCTTCATGAGGATAACATTAAAAGTGACTGACTTGTTCTATATAATTCTGTCCTTGACTCACTTGGTTCAGATCTGCCATTGATTTTTTAAAAATTGGGATCTTATCAAGATATCAGACTTGTGTGAGTCACTGGAAACGGTATATACTTTATCATACTGAAGTTTGGGATATTTTTCTTCAGGAAATTTGAAGCCACACACGATCAGTTTATTTTCTCCATTTACTCCCATGTTAACAATAATAACACTACAGTCAACGCCAGTCAACTCAAAGCGAAATAAGGAATAACGACTAGGCCTAAATGTAAAAGAATTAAGGTTGTACGAAAAGTAAGCGTTAAAAGAGTTTAAGAAAATACGAAAACGACATTAGTTTTGGTCACCTTAGCCGCACTCGTGTGTCTCTATCCTGGTTTACTTACTTTGCCGGTCAGGTCACCTAGGCTACTTACTTGGTTGAAAAAACAAGCGACGGGATTTCTGGTGACTTAATCTCGATTTGCCAGTGACATTTAGCAGGGTCCAGTTCTCGTATTTGTCATCCCGCGGTTTTTTCCTGATCGTGTTCAGATTGTGGCCTATAGAAACACAAAACTGGAATTGAAAGGAGTCAATATGGCTGTTCGAAATGGCAATTAATTACTACGATATTTTGTTTGAAAATAAAGTAAGGTTCCGAATGATGTATCCAAGTATCTTTGAAGAGCATTGTTGTTGTTGTTGTTACTAAACTTCTCGCAGTGAGTAAATCCACTTTTCTACGGTGGCCCAAACACGCCATTAGTCCATACGCGATTATCTTGCCTTCAACTTCAAGATCGGGATTTGCCGAAAAAGGACGTTAGCAGTTTTTTTACTATGTTTTAAAATGTGTAATAGTAATTTTAATGGCTGAGATACCTAAATTTACACTGGGGGATCCCTGCAGACAATTACATGCAGTATTACGAGCCCTTCCCCTGTCCAATTCCCGCAACGCGGCAATAGGTCTAAATGTTTAATTTATTCATATAAACGAAATAATCGTGAGTGTGGCGTAAGACGTCGATCTAGCAATGTAAATAATTTCTATCTGATGAAGTATTACAAAATTACTAAATGCCCACTTTTGTAACAATTTATTCCTTTGAACAGATTCGGCATGGCATCTGGTCCATTTCTGAAATAAAGGTTCCTGTTGGATATTTAGACTATATTGTCCGTCGCAATTTTGGAGGCTGTTTTAAATTTTGTCTTTAAGTGAAATTTATTTGTCTTTAACTCAAGCTGTGTAACAAACTGAGTTTGACATGAATAATTTGAATGAGCTTTTAGGGTTGCCACATGTCAACTAACATTTAAGGACTTCGTTTTACAAGATAACCAATACATTGGATACCCTCACAATATTCAAGTCCAATAGGTCAAATGTCATTGGGAGGGACCATGTCTTTATTTGGCTCCTTGTCACGATCACACCCTTTAATAACTATCAGGGTGGATCAGCATCGGAATGTCTCAGGTTCTAGACCATTTCGCTCTCCATCCCGTGCCCCCCCCCCCCCCCCCCCCTCGCCACACAATGTTTGCTCGTTATTTCGAAATTCAAATTCAGGCAAAATTCCATGATTTTTCATTACTTTAAAATGTTTAGATTCACATATAAATTATCGTGATATTTCAACATGAATATCACTTGTTCTGTCCATTTCGTTTCGGATATTACGGTGAGCTTAGCAGAATCATTGAGGTTAGTGGCGAATGCAGGATTGTCCTGTTATATTCTTTGAAGCAAAATGAGCATCTACCCTAATCCCTCGATATGTACTTCCCATTTCAGAGGAGAATATAATTAAAATTCATATAGCTTAGAACCCAATTTCAGCAAGGGAGGGTCTTCAAGGCTCTGAGCCTTGGACTCATGTTTGGATTCATTCCTTTTTAAGGGAAATAATCGTTGCCTTCCATTTACAGTTACACTGTTTTGTTGGGTGAAACTAGAGTAAAACCATACGGAATTTTTTCATCCTACAGCGAATCGAAATCAGGACAGTTGTATAATAATACGTATGGTTTAAAATTTCGTCCGTCTGCCGATATTTCCCGTAGAAGCTTGGTAACGTAAAGTTTCTATAGGTGCCGTGGATACTGCAAGCGTTTTTTTAATCATATCAGTTTGTTACAAGATAACATTCGTTACCATACGTAGTTCATGGGAGGGTGTCTTTGGACGCAAACTTTTCTGACTGGGGTTTCTCTCGTTCGACCTATGTGGTAGTTTTGCCAGTTACTATCGGGAGGTCGTGGGTTTCCTCCGGGCAAAGAGCCCGGTTTCCCCCCACAATAAAACTGGCAACGCCGCCATATAAGTCAAATGATCTTGAGTGCGACGATCAATCTTTGGAGGCAGATATTCCTTTGCTGAATTTGTCCACGTGTGACATAATTGTGTTTTTTCCAAATCCTACTGAAGCACATCAAGGTGATCTCTGCATCTTAAATGATTGGCGTTCGGGAAATGCCCCCCAAAAGCTCCCCCTTTTTACTATAAGAAACAGCATGAAACATATGTAAATGCAACAGAAATCTTGTACATAATTGGACAAAGTTATCTTGAATCTGTTACACTGTTAGTTTGGAAATCCTCAAGCTACCAAGATTTAAAAGTTAGTCAGTTTTGGTCTGGTTCATTTTGCTTTGATAGTTTTGAAATTCTATCATATACACATATATTCCAAAAATTATTTAAAAACATTCTATCCATGCTTCTTTTGACCCTGTACCCTTAATGATGGCTGTTCAGGCTAGATCGCTCGTTCAAAATTTGCTAGCATTGGCTCACTGGTGTATGCTGTGCTCTAAGACCAAACTTACTTAAAATAAAACGTTTTTAAGGGCACATGGACTAATTCTATCGACAAGTCTATCTAGCTTTAATTTCAGTTTAATGACCTTAATGGACGTGTCCCATACCAAACACTAAAAGAAAAGGCTCTTTCTCATATAAGCTATGCGTAATTGGAATCTAACGCGTCGGTAACTTTGAATCATCCATTCATTTAAAGCAGAACTTAATTGTCGTTTCCGTAACATTGATATACTAATGGAAAATTTTTCGCTTTATACATGGGGGATTCAATTACAGTAGACTTAGAAGTCATTATTGTCGACAATTCTCGGCCATTCAGTCCAGCTGCAGAACTGTTTTTGAGTCCAGTATTGGTTTCAAATCACTATTTCCTGCAACTTTTTTGAAATGCTTCAACATTTCAATTTTTCAACCATTTTCAAAACACTCTCAGTTTTGAAGTCGACTTTTTTGCCGTCTTTGGTCAAATTTTCTCGAGTGGCAATATGTATATTTACCAAAACAATTAATTTTGTTACCCACATTGATCATAATTTTCAGAAATCCTGGAAATGTTTTCACAAAGATAAGAACCATTTATCAAATTATCGTTTAGGAATATCCTTTTGGTATGGATTAATATTTCAAGCCGCGGGCGTTATCAGTATATCGCAATGTGAAATAATTTCGAATCCCATCGCTAAGACACTTATGCTCCAGGAAGCTCTGATCGGGTTCAAGGACACTCTGCATCTGAATTAGACTGTTTTAGCCGTTATCAGAAGTTTAATTCTGGTTTAAACTTTTATTTCATGCGTTTTGTCTATCTTTCCTGTGTCCACTATCTTATTTTACCCTCCGTACCTGACCATTTCTTGAAGCCGGCATTGAGAATGAGATTAAAATGACGCGAAGAAACTATTTGAGTAAGCAATTACCTGTTATGGTTAAAATATTTCAAGTAATAACATTGACACCCCATCAACACCAGTTAAGAAGGAATATAATCAACCAAAGACCTTGAACATTGAGTACGAGTTGTTTATTTGATGGATATAACAATGTGCAAAAAATCCATAATGAAGCCTCGGCGCCTTTTCATGCAGGAAGCATCACTTGCCAAAGTTTGGTAAGATTGGAATGTATCTTGACCACCTCCGACGTCTCAGCCAGTCAGTGACTCTTGGCAAGTCATACACAGTCATATCGAGGGATTTTGGTGGTGCCTTCTTGTCATACAACTCAGATTCATAAACTTTGTCTTTTCCTGAAAATAGCACGGAAATTGCATGTAATGTGAAAGGCAATACCAATTCCCGTGACTACCTATGAAAATATCAGCGCAGTAATTGAGATATAAAGATGCATGTTCATGGCAGTCGAATAAAAAAAGTTATGAGCACATTTAAGCCATTTTAGTGGAACGGTCTTCTGGATTTATGTCTCAGCTAATAATTCAATGGCCTGCAAGGCTTTAAAATCCTCATCTTTGTCAATAAATATGTGTTATTTTTATAGAGAAAATATGATTCCTTAACAGAAAATACCTGGCAATGTATTATCCAAAAAGCAGCCCAGAAAACCAGATACTAGCATTGAATTGCCCAATGTGACAACCAGTGTCTCTGTTACTGATGGTATACCTGTAAAATACATACTTTGATATAAGTAAGGTCAACACAGGTAAAATACGAATACGTAAGCTTGGAATTAAAGGAACGGGCGAATTAACGCTTGATTGAAAAATAGAACTTCAGATAGAGTGCCATTATAGAATGTAATGGCCGCCTACCTAGGTCCTGTGAATTATGGAACTGTCTAGACATTTGTGGGAACGAAGAATTTTTTGCTTGAAGCTCTTGGGCTGGAAGAATTTCCATTTGAAATTGATTTGAAATTAAGTTGAGCTTCAAGATTGTGGACAGAAAGAATTTTATCTTGGAGCCAATATAAAGAAAGGATATTGATCATCAGAGTTTGTGAAAGTGCACCCTTTAAGCTGGGAATTTCTCAAGTAAAGAAATTTGGCTTGGAGCATCAGCGTGAAATTTAACTTGCAATTTGTTGGGGAACATGCATAGTTTTTTTTGTTCAACGTCCTAATTTGACATTTGGGAGCCAATGAGATGGTAACCATTTCAAAGCGTACTAACCAACGTCTAGACAAGAGGGATTTTTCTTAACGTAACCAGTGAGAAGTAAACCTCCGAATATAGGCACACCTATGGCTACAACATTTCTCGGCTTTCTCATGTCCAGATTATCCAAACAAGACAATACATTTCCAACGAAAACGCCACACGTAACAATTGACAAACCGCCAAGTACTGGCTTTGGTAAGGATACAAGAAGCGCTGCCACCTTCCCAAGAAGTGCAATAGCCGTAAGCAAAACACTGGTCGCTTGTACAAGTCGACGACTGCATGCCTGTGAACCGGAAAAGAAAACATTTATTTAAATCCAGTCGTGAAAAATGCAATTGTCTTTTGTGTTACTTGTATATACAAGAGAATGATCAGATATGATTTTTTTATGTGTAGGCTAACTGAAACTTGTAAAATTGGGTAAGAGAGTAAATGAAGCTTTCAATAGTCAATGGTTTGTGTGTTACCCCTGTCAATAGCATGTCTCCGACGAAGCCAGCATATGAGGTCGTTGCATGGGCTCCTCCAAAAGCTCCCGTAAGCAGACTGAACGATCCTTCTACGAAAAGGCCCCGATTTACCGCATGCGGTGGTGGAATTGGTGCTTCGCAAAACTCCGAAAAAATCATGTAATCGGCAACGGAGTCCAATACAGAAACAAACACTGCTACTGTAAACCCCACTAGAAGTCCAACATCAAACCGCGAAGGGCCAAATTGTCCTGCAAAATCATTGTATGAGTCATAACTCTACCCAGAAACAAAGATCTAATAATTCAAGGATTTAAAGCTATTGATACAGATACATATGAGGTGGGAATGTGTAGTTTGACTATATAAAAAAGAAACAATGGTTAGTCGACTCTATTAAGATATTCTCGTTTCAAAAAGCCATGCCAGGCGCTAGATTGCCGGCGCTAGATTGCCGGCGCTAGATTCGTGGATTGTTTGTTGTTTTATGACGGACTTATTTAGTGGTGTTGTCAGCCTTACTTGAGGAATCGTTCGGTATACCAGAATAACTTGGTGTGTGATAAATGTGGTTTGTTGGACAAAAACAAAGTCGTGAAATGAATACTTTTAGTTAGTGAGTAGGATTGGAAGCGAGCGATTACCTGGATATGGAAAGTAGAACCATTTAGCGCTGGCCACATTCTCTACAGTCCGGTCAGTACGTGCTAAATACTCCTTATGATCAGGGTTATCAGACAGTACATTTGTCTCCGTCAGTATTAAACATAGGATCCAACCAAAACTTAAACCCATACCCGCCTACAACAGCACAACATCAGGGGTAGAAGACATGAAGAATGAGAGCAGTTGTACAGATCATCGTGGTTAGTTGGTTGTTTTAGCTTATTGGCGCGTCCATTCCGAAGAATGATGTACGTCATACACAGATCATCATTACAATTGCTAAACAGACATACTGACTCACCCCAAACAGTCTGAGAAGTTTTAACCTAGTTGAAACATGAAAGCCTCGCTGTCGACTCCATGATGGGATGGGAACACTGATATGACCAAGGTACGACGAGAACACAAAAACAATCATGAGTGTCCTGCAAAGTATCAGAAAGTAATCTGATTAAATAGCCCATCGCAAAGTATTAACCGAAAGGGATGCAATAAAGTACAAAATGAAATCCAACGGTATTTGTCGCATTTCCATGACTGGAATACAAACGTAAGTCACTTAAGAGAACTATTTTGATTCTGGAAATGTGTTTTCACACATCCTGCGTGTAAATTCTGTCATTTACCCAACATAGAGATATATGATTACTATATAGACTTACAAAAAGGTGATTCCCCAATGAGTAGAGGCGAAACCCGTTACGATCGGGACAACGTCAAAACTAAGAAGCAGTTGTGGAGGAACAATGGTAGCCGGTCCAACAAATCTGGTTAGATATCCAATAGCTCCAGAAAAAGCGAGTATCATGTGGATTACGGAAGCCGCTATAAGGGGGAGAACTGCCTACAAAATGTCAATGCTTTTATAAAGTCAACAATACATTATTTATTAGATGGGACTTTTCCTGTATATTGGTCGATGCTAACACTTGTATATTAATAAAATTATGATATACCTTTTTTAACACAATTAGAAACTTGTCTCCGTGGTTATTTTAGACAAGAAGATTTTCCCTGTGCCCGTGTGTTTTAGTGTTCATAAATAAAATGATGCTAATTAGGCACTCTCATATTTTGTTTATATAAAATACCACATGAAATAAGTTTCCATACAAAAATAAAGGAAGGCTGCCTACCTGCTGCAGTCTAAATTCTGCCAAAGAATCGCCATCCGAAAGTGTACCATTGGCGTTCTGGGAGGAGTTGGCTACAAGAATAGCATCAGAGCGATTAAGAGGAAAACCTCTGGATACATTTTGTTCAAAAGGTAGACCTGATTTCGACAGACAACATATTATTTCACCCAAAGACACACATTCGTGATTTTAGGTTTATTGTAATGGTGAATTGAAATCCACAAATAAAAGTGTAATGAGTCTATAGCTTTATTTCTTCTGTTGAAATAGATGTCCACTTTATACAAGCTTTTCACCGATTGGGTGAGGGTTAAAATCCAATTTAGTCCAAATAGTACATTGGGTTGGATGGCAGTTTCAAATGACTAAGAAGCCCGGCTTTCTGTGCGACTAAACCTGCCAACGCATCATAAAAATGAAATATTGTTTAGCACGGAATAAAACATCGATCAATCAATCTACTGTTGACTATTATACTATCCTTAGTTATTCAATAATAAATTCGTGCACTCTACCGATTGGACATTTGTCGAGCTCCCCGTCGTATCGATTAACCATAGCCAAGACATGGTAGATTGAGGGGCCTTGTAACACTGGTAACCTACAATTAAATAAGAAAATCGTAAGCTATCAATTACAAAATATATTTGCCAAAGAACAGAACAGATATTATTTAACGCACAAGACCAAATATTCTAAATTAAATTTTTCCATAGGTGTACAATAGCACAAAATTTACCTTATGCCGAATGTTGCTTGAATAAATGAGGTCAGTCCGACCATCACACCCATTGTGTTGAATAGTTTTACGGTTATTTCTGGAGAAGCACAAACTGCGGTTGCAATTAATGAATTTAGAAAGACCAATGGAGGTAGCATTTTTATGGCCATCTGTCAACAGAACAAAAGCCTATAAAGATTGATAGGAAATAAGAATAATGATATTTCAAATATGATATCATATTCAAAATGATATAACAAATTTAGAGTTACACTTTTCAACTCAAGTTGGACTTTCAACTTCAATTGGTTACTTGGCTGTACAGTGGGGGAAGTCACGAAGACACGACTATAACCTCTAAGTTTGGAAGTCATTTCGTAAAATTGTTTTCTAATTAACTGTTGCTTACCAAGTCAGTAAAACATACAATAAATAAAAAAATCATAAACCAGTCACGAAGTTATAACTTTTTACAGGTGGTAAAATACCGTTATAACTAACATTTCCTTAAAACCTGCCATGCATCCGCGATAATATTTACATTTGGAAGAATAATCTCGAAAGCTGTTATTAGATTATCATGGGATTATGGGAGGAGATGATTGGAAACTATAAAACGACAGCTGTATTTTCATCCATTTTTCCATGGATGTTTATAATTTACTTTTTTTTATCTTTGCTCCTATCGACTGAATTGGAAAGCTTACCTGGACTGCGAACCCACAGACCACTGGTATGGGAGGACTCTGGTTTACGTTGTAGAGTATTTTCTGTAGCTTTACTTCCTTCTTCTTGCGATATGATTTTTTACCTTCTCTCTGTTGCACACGTACATGCTGTTCGTCTGAATTACCCTGAGGAAGGCAATTTCTCTACAATACTTAACCGTAACGACACCAACGGATATAATATAATAAAATTGAGTGGGAAATCGGATGAAAAGCACGTTGGGTGTTTATCGATAGTTTTTTTTTTAAAACAGGCATTGGCTTTAAATAAGAAGAAAATCAGCAGCGTGTGAATTTTACGGTTCCGAAATAAGAAGTCAACTAACCGACTGTTGAAAATCGTCGTCAACATTTTCTGTCGCCAAAATAGGGACAGCCAGTTCCTTTTCTCTCCACTCCTCAGCCATCCTTTATTTCAAATTGATTCCTAAATAAGAATTTATCTCATTTATAGATCAGCTTAACCATATATCAATAAAAGAGAAAATAAATACAGTTGCATGCAAAATTATTCATCCCTTCACATTTTAAAAATCTTTCAGTGAAATTAACCATACATGTATATAACTACATGCCTAAGTAAATTAGTTTATGAGTTAAGAAACCGGTTACAACAATTCAATATAGGCTAAAAATCGGATTTTATTTCATATCCCCCCCTCCTGAAATATCACAAAAAACATGCTGCATAATTTGTCAAGCCCCATTGTGTTTGTCTTTAATGTTTGTCTCATTGGCCTCATTTTGCTTCAGCTCAGTGATGTGCAAATGATGTTCTAAATAAATACCCCATGAAAGTGGCCCATGCAAGTAGTATAACTGAACGAATGCAAGTGAGTGCATTTTTATCTATATAAAGTAATAAATAACACTTGTATAAGTTTTTAATTAACGGTAATAGATAGGTTATGATAACCGCTAGGTCATTAAGGTATATGAAGGTCACAAGGTTAAGAGGCAAAGCCTACAGCGCTCGAGACAGGTCGCCGAGTGGAGTGTCTAATTTCCCCCACGAACACTTAATTGATAGGCTGTGATGACCATTAGGTTGATAAGGTTCAGGCTGGCCACAAGGCTATGGGAAAGTACACAGTGTTCCAGACAGATGGTTGAGTAAGTTCTTCATTTCAATGCTAACTATAGGGAAAGTATACAGCGTTCCAGACAGATGGTTGAGTGAGTTCTTCATTTCAATGCTAATGAAAAAATAAAATAAAAACAGTACACGTTTGTAAGAAAAGAAATGTTATAGGAGAAAAGAAAACTGCCGCCAATTACTTTCTATTTTTTTAAAGTATAAAATTATTGATAATCTGAAGATAATAGTTAATTTCAAATGATCATGGTAAATCTGTGCTATCGAGAGACTTTTTCGAGAGTTTTTGGTTGGCCCTGAAAAGGGCCTTTGAAAAAAAAGCTGCGTCTACTCCTCTGGCCTAAAAACAATTTCCTCTCTATGTGTGTCTTCATAGTCTTCATAGTCTGAATGGCTTTCGGAAAATGCTGACGGTGGTCTAGACATGGTTGATAGGGAAGAGTTTTCGCTGGTACTGTTTATCGGAATAATTGCCTCTCCATATAGTATGTCTCGATAATCTGATTCTGACAAATCGCTGTGTGTAGATGATGATGGTGGTCTAAACGTGCTTGATAGGAAAGAGCGCTCGCTTGAACTGTTCACAGGTGTTACGGATCGCTCCACTTCAGAGAAAATCACAGGCGTTGTAATTGTAGAATCATAAACTGGAGCCGATTCGAGCCATCTGTAGACTATCTCGACGTTAGATAGATAAGGGGGCGTGCCAGGAGTGTAACCTGAGGAATATGAACCGGTCGACATTTTGATACGACACGAAAACAGTGTAAAATAAGAGTCAGCTGAGTAAACAAAAATGATAGCACGGCGACGAATTGTCTCCAACCGGTCAATGTCCGAGATTATGCCAATAGTCTTCCGCTACTAGTTGGTAGAGTTCAGTAAATGAGGTAACCGTGAGAAAAGAACCTATCCTATGTGAGTGAGGCTGGGACAATAGTATAAAGTTGATACGGATAATTATTCTGACAGCTGAAGGTAGCAGGGAGGGGATTTCAGTGTCCAATGAAAAACAAAGACACTCCGAGTTTATAACTTACGTATGTGTTGAGTCTAGCCATAGGTTGGATTCTCTAAGAAGAAAAAATAGAAAATTAAAAGCCACCCAATGAAAAGAAAGGTTTAGTCATCCAACCCGGTTGAAATATATCAGTCGTGTCGATGAAAGTTCATTATCCTGTAAAGACTTCAAGACTGAGTAAGTAGCTTTTTTCTGTTTACTTTTTTTCTTTCTTGTAGGAATTTTTTTTTATATATCATACAGGTGATTTATAAGTTGTCGCTGAAAACATGTGTGAATGTATGTTATTATAATGTATTAAAAAAACATACATTTAAAGAAACTCTACAACGACGGTTCGTACATTAACTTTGCAGGAACAAAATGTCCCAGGAGAACTTTTTCAAAGCCTTGGAAGATTTGCCTAGTGATGATTTAGAAAGACGGAGTGATTCGCTGGAGTAAGGCAATATTTTGTTTTCATTTCTTTAAAAAAAAAAATGAATAAATTTTAGAGAAAACTTGTGTTAGTTTATATCATAGTGAAAAAACAACCGTGGCTTATTCCGAAGTTAAAGAGCAAGAATATATATGACCATTCCTAAAATGTTGAACAAAACTTCAAAGTGAATTCAAACGCGCTAAGTATTAGAAGAAAAAAAAAAATGAAAGAAATAACAACAATATTCTATGTCGTTAATGCGTGTGATTTTCTCGATATCTCGTATACCTAATAAAGTCACATTTTCATTTTTTTTATTAAAGTGGCATGAGCTGACAAAATTAACACTTTTTTTATAATTTTGATCGTTGCGACGGTTAGACGCTTTGAAGGCCATCGCAAAAAAAACTAAATGATTAGCGTTGAAATGAGGAAAATCTATACAGTATGTGGCCCATACGAACCGAAACGTGTTCGAAAAAGTAAACAAAAATTTAGATAACGAGCATTTATTCATTTCTAAGCCCAAAGTTAGTTCAAAACAATACTTTATCGTACATTTTCGAGACTAGAAACACTAAAACGCTTTCTGAATTATACGTCTTGAGAAAAATAGCCGATAATTTCAACATTCTGTTTTACGTCAAAATATCAACATTTCGGCAGCTCATGCCGCTTTAAATATAAGATGATTAAAAAAGAAAATATAAAAAAGAAATTAAATTAGACAACAACAAAAATAGGACAGTTCTTAACTTCTTTTTAGCGGAGTGTAAACGTTTGCATGCATTTATTTTTTTTACGGCGAGTGTGACTTTAAGTGTGCAAGTTTTTTAACTAAAAGGTCAATTTTAATTCTGTAAATGAAAAAAAAACACAACACTATCTCTCATTAGATTTGGAGAAGAATATATCAACGATTAGACATTGCAATGGAGTAATGCATTTCGGAATGAGGCCACGTCTTCAAATTCCGACGTATCACCCAACAAGACAGTCGACAAGGAAATCGTTTCGAGTGAAAGAGAAGATGCTTTCTTAAAAGCACTAGACACAATACCGAATAATGAATTGGTACAACGTCCTGGTTTTTCAGAGTAAGTCTCTAATCAAAATATAAAAGCATACACTAAAAATATCCCCTATAACTTGTCCATTTCTGCATTGTGAAAACAAGTTAGTATTTTTTTTAAAGAAAAAAAAACTAAAACTATTTTTTTTTTCTACTTAAAAGTTATTATTACTATTTTTTTTTTAAATTAAAAGGATTTACATAATTTTCTATCGATAGTTTCGGGGATGAATTTGTTTCGAGTTGGACGGCTCTATGGAACAAAACATTTCAAGGAGGTCCGGTTGTAGATACATCCCCGCCGCGCATAGCTACAGCCTGTCCCCAGAAAGAATTACCGCCCCCATCACAGCCTTCTCGGAAAGAACCTCCCCCACCACAACCCCCTAGTGAGCTTGAATGGAGTCTCACTAAAAAACGGTGGGTTCTGATTTTATTAGTATAGATCGTAGAGGATATCTTTTTTATTTAAAAAAACAACATTTATAACACTCTTCAACTCCTACGGAAGTAGTCTTGATAGTTATTTTACTTTCCGTTTCAGAGATTCTACGAAAAGAAATAAACTCAGCTTAAGCAGAAATAAGCAACGAATCAAAACTCCTCGCGTAGAAAATGAACCCGAAACTTTAACTCCGATCGTAGCTACCACGTCCGATACACCAGAGGCGCCACCTTTTGTTAAACCGAGCTGTAGCACTGGCTATTTCAAACCTAAAGGAATACAGTAAGTAATAATTTTGTTATAAAATTGTTTTCTTTTTCTTCTCTCTTAAAACAATGCAAACGATTTTTTTTTATCTGAATCGGTATTTTCAACAAACAAAAACGCTAGAGGCTAATGGATTTTTTCCCTCTTTTTCAACAGGACATCGGTTAAGAAAAGTAAAAAAGGAAAGGGACGTGGAAAAAAATCGTCCACTATTCCCGAACTGCCCGCCGTATCCGATATTGTAGACTTGCCACCGTCTTCGGATTTTCCCGTTATGCCGGTCTCTTCCGTTATTCCCGATAAACCCGTGCCACCCGCTAATAGCGATGTTAACCTCTCACACGATACGCAATCTGGAGGGTTTACAGAACAAACGCGTTCTGATGATTTTAAAATCGAACGAGTAAAAGTAACGCACCGTAAGAAATTTAATACGACAGAATCAACACATATTCTTAAATTAAATACGCGTTTGATAAATAGAACGTGGAAATCGAGTTTAGACGTTTTAACTAGAGCCATAGAATTCGTATTCGAAAATGCTATGGCTGGATTGCACGATGACGATTTGGTTAGGGTGTATCTCAGACAGAATAACATGGAAACCCCTATAGTTATTCCATTGACTCAGCGCCGAAAAATAACTGTGGACCTGTTACTACAGATGATAGAGAAAATTCTACAGTCCAACGAAAATATCGTCTTCAACGAAACGTTTGAAATACATGTCGGTGTTATCCGTTTGATAAGAGGGGGTAGAGCAACGAAAATCACGAACCTAGAGGAAGACAGAGTAAAGAAGAAAAGTATTATAAGGATAACAAATACGAGTGACAAACTATGTATGGCCCGGGCAATTTGTGTTGGATTGGCTTACAGCAGAAATGACCCTGATAAGAAAAAAGTAGGATACACAAATAAGGGACTTCAAACTCAAAGAGCTATGGAGTTAACAGTAGAGGGCAATATGGGTGTTCCAGCACACTTCAAGTGAGTCAAATGACGTCACAATACCTTTATAAAAAATTTGCCGCGAGGCATTGACCTAATTACATATGCACCCAGTCTAGTGCAGGTCTATTAAGGGACGTGCGCATCAGTCAATATTAAAGTACATGTGAACCTATTCTTAAAAAAATATGCTGAATAATACACTCCCACGGAAAAAATATGCTTAGTAATGCAATAAAGGGCCAATTAAACAGACTGGCACCGGTGATAGACAATAGATAATAAACGAATGTATAAACAACCTTGGACTGTATTACCTCAACGTATAGATCATATCGGTAAGTATGTGTACATCAGAGCCGGACGGCCTCGGGGGGCAGATGCATCGGACCGTATCCAATTAAGTCGACTGCCAAAGAGACGTGTGCGTCCAACCGTTACAAATTAACGGAATAGAATATCTCGAGTAATGCAGTCCTGCCGCACAACTAATTAAAATCATAGCTCTCGGTTATTGGTCACGGTTCGCCGCATGTCTTATTAAAATCTAAGCTCGCGGCTATCGGTTCACTACGGTACACATGTCATTAAGAGTAGAATCTAAGTTATTTATTAAATTATCTCAGTGGCATTGCATATCAAAAATATACTACGTATAATACTTAAGTCTTAACCACTGGTCATCAACCCGGAAGTCACCGGAAGTTACCCGGAAGTGAAGCGGAAGTGACCGGAAGTGAACCGGAAGTGTACCGGAAGTGACTGGGAGTAACCTGAAGTGAACCGGAAGTGACCCGGAAATGACCGGGAATAACCCGGAAGTCACAGGAAGTAACCGGAAGTGACCGGAAATAACCCGGAAGTCACGGGAAGTGGACCGGAAGTAACCGGAAGTGTACCGGAAGTGACCGGAAATAGACCGGAAGTGGCCGGAAGTGACCGGAAATAACCTGAAGTGAACCGGAAATAGACCGGAAGTGTCTGGAAATATTCCGTAAGTGGCCGGAATTGAACCGGAAGTGGACCGGAAGTAACCGGAATTGACCCGGAAGTGACCGAAAATAACCCGGAAGTAACCGGAAGTTACCGGAAATAACCCGGAAGTCACCGGAAGTGAACCGGAAATAGACCGGAAGTGACTGGAAATAACCCGAAAGTCACCGGAAGTGGACCGGAAGTAACCGGAAGTGACCGGAAATAGACCGGAAGTGACTGGAAATAACCCGGAAGTCACCGGAAATGGACCGGAAGCAACCGGAAGTGGACCGGAAGTGACCGGAAATGGATATTCTCATTAGAGAAAAACACTGTGTGGAACGAGAGAATTATGAAATTTATAGAAAAAGAAACCGATTTAAACTAAAATTATTTGTTACAATGCATTTTGGGAGAATAAAATATGATATATATAAAATTGAATTTTTAAGAGCGTTGTCATTATAACTATGGGTGGAAAACTTAGCCGTAATACGAAGCGAAATAGCGGTATCGCCGGTGTATGTTATAACTATAGGGATCAGCCTATTGTTCTTAAAGGCCCACTTGCCGCCGTAGCCTGTTTAGGCCACGTATAAATAGTAATAGACTCCGGCTTTAGGTATCAGCCAATCAAATGATTGCGCCTTCCCGAAAAAAATATATGCATATCAAAAATATACATATATACCCTTTACGCGTGACTTCAAACAGATGCGACAAGCATGTCGATTTGCTGCTGATCTCGAAAGGAAACATTAGACACTACTGCTTGATCAAGTCTTTAAGCCGATTGCTAGGCGACCGCACCAAGCATCAGCATCAAACGTTTTTCTGCGACTACTGTCTACACCCGTATAGCAGCAAGGCTTTGTTGGACGATCATCTACCCAACTGCTCCCCTATGGGAGTGCAAAGAACGGTAATGCCGGAAGAGAAGTTTCTGAAATTCAAAAACATCAGGAATCAGCTCCGCGTCCCATTCACAATCTACGCGGATTTCGAATGCTTCACGCATAAAACGGATGAACACACGGCTCAATCGACCAAGTACGAGGAGCACAAACCATCGAGTTTCTGCTACACAGTTGTGTGTAAAGTCCCGCGGTATAGTAAGCCTCCCGTGGTCTATCGCGGTCCCAATGTTGTAGAAACTTTCCTGCGCGCATTGCTGAAGGAAAACGACTACATCTGTGAAATACTAAAACAAAACCATACAATGATTATCTCTGAAGAGCAGAAGCGCGCTTTTCAAGCCGCCACGCATTGTCATATCTGCGATAATCCGCTTGGCGCGGACAGGGTGAAAGACCACTGTCACATTTCCGGTGTGTACAGAGGTCCCGCTCACAATGAGTGTAATTTACAATACAGATTTTCTACAATGACCAAAGAAGAGGCTTATAAGTTCTTCATACCTTGCGTTTTTCACAATGGTCGCAACTACGACACCCATCTATTAATCGAAGCGGTCGGCAAACTAAAAAACTTAAAAATTTCATGCATCCCCAATAACATGCAGAAATATATAAGCTTTTCGGTAGGGAACATTCGTTTTATCGACTCTTTGCAATTTTTAAACGCGTCGTTAGATACCCTCGTGTCGAACATGGCCAAAGACAGTTCGAACAAGTTCTGTCAATTGATGAAGCATTTTCCCCAACCCGAGCAGCACAAGTTGTTGCTCAGAAAAGGCGTCTTCCCGTATGCCTACATGACGGATTCTAGTAAATTCGACGAGACGACGCTTCCGCCCAAAGAATCATTTTATAACGATCTCAAGGAGGAAGCCTTGTCTCCAGATGATTACGCGCACGCTCAGATGGTTTGGAAAGAATTTGACACGAAAACCTTGGGCGATTATCAAGATCTCTACATCAAAACGGATGTGCTTCTGTTGGCAGACATCTTTGAAAATTTCAGAGATATCTGTCTCGCTTTTTATAATTTAGACCCAGCACATTACTACACCAGTCCTGGTCTGTCCTGGGATGCCATGTTGAAAATGACTGGTGTTCAGCTGGAATTGTTACAGGATATAGACATGCACCTAATGGTGGAACGCGGACTTCGCGGTGGTATATCCGTCATCACCACCAAATTCGCCAAGGCGAACAATCCGTATCTCGACGATTACAATCCCTGCCTACCGACGAGTTACATAACGTATCTCGACGCCAACAACTTGTACGGGTGGGCCATGTCGCAATCATTACCTCTTACGGATTTCGCTTGGCTGACAGAAGAGCAGATTAAGATTTTCGATGTGCAATCCATCGCCAACGATGCGCATATCGGCTATATACTCGAAGTGGATTTGCAATATCCCGCCGAACTTCACAAAAACCACAACTACTACCCCCTCTGCGCCGAGCGCATGGTGGTGAGGGATGAAATGTTGTCCGACTACTCTATGGAACTAAAACGTCAGCTCGACATCAAGGGTAAACCGACCGAAAAGCTCGTTCCCAACCTTTATGACAAATTCAAATATGTCATACATTATAGAGATTTGAAATTCTGTTTGGATAGAGGTATGAAACTGACCAAAATTCATAGAGGTATTCAATTCGTCCAGTCTACCTGGTTGAAGCAATACATAGATTTTAACACCGAAAAACGCAAACAGGCAAAGAATGAGTTTGAAAAGGACTTTTTCAAACTTTTGAATAACGCTGTATTCGGAAAGACCATGGAGAATCTGAGAAAACGTTCGAGAATTGAACTGCTTCAGGATAGTAGCAAGTTGGAAAAATTAATTGCGAAGCCGTCATTCCAGTCATTTAAAATATTTAACCAAGATTTGTGCGGAGTCGAGATGAAGAAATTGAAATTGGTTCTGAACCGACCCATATACGTAGGTTTCGCTATTTTAGACATTTCCAAAATTCTAATGTATGATTTCCACTATAATTACATGAGGCCGAAATACGGTGAGAAGCTGAAATTATTATTTACAGATACAGATTCATTGTGTTATTTCATCGAATGTAAAGATATTTACAGTGACATGGCTGAAAACCTGAATTTGTTCGATACCAGTAATTACTCAAAGGACCATTTACTATTCAGCCAGGCAAATGCCAAGGTTTTAGGAAAGATGAAAGATGAGACAGCTGGCGAGCCCATCTCCGAATTTGTTGGACTGAGACCAAAAATGTACTCGATGGCATTTGCGGGTCAAGAGAAAAAGACCGCTAAGGGTATAGCAAAATATGTAGTCAAGAAGAAGTTGAGACACGATCACTATAAACAATCTTTATTTGATAAAAAACAATTCACAGCTATCATGAACTGCATTCGCAGTTTTGATCATAGTCTTTACAGCGTACGCATAAGCAAGATAGGTTTGTCACCTTTCGACGACAAGCGTTACGTTTTAGACAATGGTGTAGATACGTTAGCTCACGGGCATTGTGAAGTTAAAACTGTGAAAAACATTGTATGAATTATGTATCTTGTAATATGTTTGATAGAAATAATTAGAGCCGTATGATTTATGGAATTGTACATATTGTTTGTGTATTATTAAACATTATTATCATAACACATCGAAGGCTTCCTCTCTGGTCATTCCACCCGTTTAAAGACGAATCGCCGCAGTACCCAAGGGAGGTAACTCTTCCAATACCTCAAAGTATTCTAGCCCTCGGGTTATCTCCCTTTGACCGTTTCTACACCCCTCAACACTATTTTGCAGATTTATACAGACTGTTATTTTTACAAAACCTATCCATACTGCCCTAAGGTGATGGCCGAGAGTGACCTTAAGTGACGGCCGAAAGTGACCGTCGAAATTGTCCTAAAGTGACCGGTGAAACTGCCCTAAAGTGACCGATGAAACTACCCTAAAGTGTCCGATGAAACTGGACAGCAGTGACCAGTAAAATGTTGCCACATGTTGCCACTGCGCTCGAACTGTCAAAGTTATATCTACTTCGGTCGACAAAAAAGAATTTTTGGAGTGGCACGCCGAGCAAGTTCAAAGCCGCTATATTTTTGACTTTCAGAAGGAAATCTTGGCGTATTGTACTGCTGATGTTGAAATATTACGAAAATGTTGTTTGAAGTTCAGAGAATTAATTTTAGACATTACCAAAGGTACTAACGAGTCAACAGGTGGAATCGATCCGTTACAGCATATTACCGTCGCCTCACTCTGTTTCGCTATTTACAAACTACGTTTTTTGAAAGAAAACACAATAGCAAAGGTACCGTCCAACGGGATAGTGGAGAAAGATCAATTCTCACGAATATCGATACACTGGTTAGAATGGTTAATGTATGATGCCCGACAGAGGGGCGAAGAGTTGGACATCGAACATGCCCTGAATAAAGGGGAACACAGAATAGGGCGTTACAAATGCGATGGTTTTGATCGAAAGAGAAATGTAATCTACGAATTTTTCGGTTGTTGGGTACACGGATGTAAAGACTGCTACGAGCAAGATGTTATTCATCCTCGCACAGGTACGCTGATGTCTGAAGTCTATAAGAAAACCATGGAAAAACTGACAAACCTTCGTCCGCAAGTTACAGATATTGTTTATATTTGGGAACACGATTTTAGAAAACGAATAGTAGATAACACAAAACTGGAGAAGTTTGTTCAAACGTTGGACATTCAAGATAGACTGGATCCGAGGGACGCTTTTTTTGGAGGGAGAACATGCTGTACAAAGTTGTATTACGAAGCGGAGGAGAACACGAGTGTACAGTATTTAGATTTTACATCTCTCTATCCTTCCGTTTTGAAAACAAAGGAATTCCCTTTAAAGTACCCCGAGGTAATAACTAAGGATTTCCAAGACATCCGGAACTATGTAGGATTCGTTAAATGCAAAATACTCCCTCCTAAAAATCTCTATCTCCCAGTTCTGCCATACCGCAGTAATGACCGACTAATGTTTCCTCTATGTAGTACCTGCTGCGATAATCTCCTAACAACGTGTAATCATGACGACGAACAACGGGCATTAATCGGTACGTGGGTGTCATTTGAAATTTTAAAGAGTTTGGAGAAAGGCTATAGAATACTAAAGATCTACGAGGTATATCATTTCCCAACGACAACCAAGTTTAACGGCGTGGACGAAAACACAGGCTTGTTTACTAAGTATATAAACACTTTCCTGAAAATCAAACAGCAAGCCTCTGGGTGGCCTGATTGGATACGTTCAGAGGAAGATAAGACCCAGTACATCCAAACGTATCGAGAACACGAAGGAATTCTTTTAGATCAGGATAAAATCGTAAAGAACCCCGGCTTAAGGTCTGTCGCTAAGATGTGTCTTAACACGCTTTGGGGAAAATTCGCACAAAGAAACGGATTATCGCAGACTACGTTTGTTACGGAGGAAGACCAGTTTTACGAAATATTAAATGATGCGACGAAAGAGGTAACGGATTTTCACGATGTAAATGAAGAGATTGTATTGTTGGATTGGAAGGCTAAAAAAGATTTCGCTCCGACGGGATATTCTTCCAATTTGTGGCTAGCAGCTTTTACAACTGCCCATGCACGACTTGAACTATACGCCGTCCTCGAAAAGCTGGACGTCAGAACCCTTTATTTTGACACGGACAGTATTATCTTCTATACCAGGCCAGGAGATGTCGAGATCCCCTGTGGTGATATGTTGGGTCAGCTGTGTTCCGAATTAGAACCGGGGGATAGTATTCAAGTGTTCGCTAGTGGAGGGCCCAAGAATTATACCTATAAAACGAAATTCGGCAAAACCGTGACCAAAGTAAGGGGGTTCACTTTGAATTCTAAAAATTCAGAGATTATAAATTTTGGAACAGTGTCCGACATGGTGCGAAACGTTCTCGTCGACTGCGAATGCAAAAACATGCCTACATCTTGCCCGCTTTGTTTACGAAGCGTGTACAAGGAGAATAAGATTACAAGAAAGAAAAAGGAGATTAAGATCGTTAATAGAGACGAGAAAAAAGATTACAGAATAAAATTTGTGAAACGTGTTATACAACCCGATTTGGATACTGTCCCGTACGGATATTCTTCTTAACGTCGTCCCACCATCCCTCCCAGAATCAACCGCGCTGTAGAATATTCCTCTTTCGTTTTATTCATAGACTTGTTTTCAATAAAGATTGTGTGTGTGTTGTGACCCGTCTTATTTTGAATATAAATAAAGTGTTCATATTTTATTCCTTTGTGTATAGTTTTTTTTAGTTTGTATCCTACTTTTTTGTTAATATAGAATGTATAAAACAATAGTTTGCTTTTACTTTTTAATGTATATTTATCGTGCAATTATACTTTTGTGGATCGGGAAGAAAAAAAAACAGAAAAAAAATAAAAACCCGTTATTTCTTTCTGGGTGGTTGGCCTATTGTATCTTAAAGGGTTGACACCGAGAAGGAGTTAACGGATTTTATTTAAACCAAGAAAGAAATCAACACAAAACAACGTTGGATTTACAGTTTTACATTTTTTTTTTTATTCTTTAAAAAAAAAACATTACATAAAACATATTACATAAAGTTTTCTTAAGAACCGTTTACCACCCAACAACGCACCTAAAAACGAGATCTGTCTCTGGTTGTACCCGTCAATAGATGTAGTCAGGACTCTGAAGTGAAGCCTTTCCAGGGTAATTCGTTCTTTTACATAGTTCTTACTATTAATGGTACATCGGTAATATTATATTTGTAAGCGAAATAATCGTAAATCTCTACATCATTGTCGCTGTAATATTGATCGAAGGGAGCTAATATGTTTGCCATTGATGCACCACGACAAATCTGTAATATAAAATAAGCGCAATACTGTCCGCAAACCGCAGAAAAAGGACTTTGTATTCTTTTATCATTGAAAGTCCATGACTGACAATAGGCATTCATAAAGTCATAAAATTCTCGATGTAAAGGAAATAACCCATACGGATCGAAATACACCCCTGACTGTTCGTTGTTTATATACATAGCCACCCAGTGTTCGCCTCGCAAATATGAGGGATGTGTGTTACATATATAAGCGCCTCTACCATCCTTGAAATTTGGTAAATTATCTAAAGAATAAACACCTCTGTAGCAAGTTTTAGCGAAGTCATCTTCACTTAATATCTTATCTATCTGAAGATTATTCATTATATGGCAAAGTCGAATAACACATTTCTATTTTTATCTATAAAAATTAGATTTTGGGACTCTGAATAAACGATCACGTTAATCGTCTGTGCTAGAGGGGAGGCAAACCTCATCTCTAAACGTATATTACCTTTCTGAATAAGGTCGAAATGTTCCCCGTCGCACATATCGGGGGAGAGGTCGAAGCAAAATAAAGTATAACCTTTACCGAAATCCGTTCTAGATATATTATTCCCCATGTCTTTATACATCTGACCATTACCTACATACATGTCGTGATATATTCTTAAATAATCAAAACGCTCGAAATTAGGCGTATAAGCTATGCTAGGAATTTGTTTACCGTTACAGTAAAGCGAGAAAAAATTAACTTTATTATGCTTAAAATTAAACGGATTTTTTCCATACGAACCGTTATACGCATCTGAATCCACCATAGCAATAACGAGGCGCTTAGGTAACTGACCCAAAAACAAATTCTCTTGATTTAACGATAAATTTCCTTTCGGCACGCTAAATACTTTTACGTCAACTCTGCTTATAGGATATTTCGCAGGTGCTTTTTCCAAAGCCCTCATATGCGCAATTTGAACATCGGGATTAATTTTCACTTTACGAATAAAAAATGAAATATCTTTGATAACTACTTTAAAGTCCGCGTTTTGTTCACTGCTCATAAGCGAAAACGCATCTTTCGAACGAATCAGTTTTAATTTAATATCGACGCCATTAAGAATGAGTCTGTTTTGAAATGCGAGATCCAGGTGGGGTTTGCCAATCAAGTCTACAATTCGACTGTTAGACGTGAACTCGCTTCGTTTCGTTAAACCTTCGTTGAAAGGCGTAACCGAATCGAAACTGCCAGCTGTGTCTTTATAAAACAGAGCGGATGTGAGGTGAGATTCTTTTGCTTCCTTTCCATAGCTTAATATAGCTTCTATATAACTTCTGAAAGGATAAGTATTACTAGCCATACTCAGATTTTTTGAATTGAGGGATAACTGCATTTGTGAAAATAAACTATGTAACCAATAATTAACAGGAGCAAGCGGGGCATCAGCATCCACGGTTGTTCCATCCTTTTTTACTATTTGGACCCTGGCATAAATATACGAGCTGGCTAAATCGTAATAATCATCAGATGCCCCGCTTAAGTTAAATTCGATCGGATTAGTATCGTTCACAGAAGACACGGGATGATATTGGACCCAATAACTTTCTTCCAAACTAGTTTGTGTGGGTGGGATTTTGAAAATATCTAGACTATCGTTCGTACTCAAACATGATTGGGGGTGAATTAAACTCATACTGGTTTTTTTTATCTAAAAATATCTCTCTTCGAAGTAGTCCGTCTCTTGATCTTTGACCGAATAGCCTTTTGTTTTGTTGCTCTTCTCTTTATAGGTTTTTGTGTCCGCGTTGTGTTCAGATGATCAACTGTTTTGTTCAATAATGCGTTACCAGCCTGTCGTACCCTCGTTTTAGCGGCCGATTTGACGTTTTGACCACCTATGACATCTCCCGCTATCTGTAAACCCGTGTTTAACGCCTGTTTACCCACTGTCTTGCCTACAGATGATAGTAATGGCATAACAGCGTTCATTACGCCTCTAAATATTCCACCCAGGCCGGACCCCCGTTGGAATTGAGTTCCCACAAACACAGGTAAGCCAGAACCCACCTGAGATGCGTAGTAGTCTGAATATAACGCTGAAGCATCGCAGAAATGTCTCATGGTGATTATATTAATTAAAAATGTGTTGAACGGCGTTTTCTGAAATGTAACGTCACCACTACTTTTCCGTGTTCGAATGGAATTTTTCGTCCTAAGCTATCTCTTATATCCATTTCCACTGTAAAAAATGATCTGTTTTGTAGAGGAAAATATTTTACATGCTCGAAGGAATGAGTGATGGAATGACCATGTTTTCCCGTGATGGGAACAATTCTCATCAGAGGTACAAAACTATCTCCCACCACATGTAGTTCCACAACATCTGAGTAGATATAAAGAGCTTCTAGGCCCGAATTCATGCTGACCGCTGAGTCGCTTCTATACACTCCTGGTTTATAGAGTCCTAAAGGCAGGGTTAAAAAACGTTGAAGCGTCGGTGAAAGCTCTACCATAACTGCGTCGTGAGTAATATATAGCGAAGCTTTACAACTAATTCGATCATATGTAAATCTAACAGATTTTCTTAAGGCCCGGCTTCGAATTTTTATAGCATCGTTTAACGCGTGTATCAAGGACACTCCATCCTCATAATATCCTTCCTGTAATGGTATGGAAAAAAAATTCTGAATTCCTTCTGTAGATTTGGTTGTAATATTTATTTTGATAGCCTCTGGATGAACGTTATACCAGGAAAATGGGTAAAAAAACTCCACCACACCAGCCTCGTAATCGCCGTTCAAGTTGATTGCATGAGGTAATTTTGTTACATAGTTCGATAAAGTATTTTCAGGATAGTAATCCATAGAACTGTTCGAAGGCAGTGTTAAGTAAAACATACTCGTACTACGCTCTGTTAAATTGTGTTGATGATTTCATTCGTTGCTCCTATTTAATACGATTGCCATGATATAGGTTCGCTGGTTTTAGATCTTTTTCGGGTTGAGGGGGTCTGTATTTTTCTTCTCGCTCGTGGAATCCTCGAGGGGGAGGGTGCTTGGGGCTTCTGCATAAACTCCCATCTTTCTTTATTGCCTATCAATTCCAAAGGCACATTCAACTCCTTTAAACCCATAGCAAACGTCTGCCATCCCTTCGGCGTAAACTGTCTCCGTTGACGTAAAGCATCGTTGACCAGATCTGATATGTTACTGCCTTCGATTAAATTGTCTTTATATATAAGTTCACCTTTCTCGTTCCAGTTCATGAACGGATTAGCTTTTATTCTCTGAATCAGTAACTGGGCTTTTTTGCTCATGGTTTTAGGGACGCTTTGGACAATTTCATTTTCTATCACTCTTCCAATTGTTTCAGATTTGTTCGACACCGGAATGTCTTGAGAAACCATTTTATAGGCTTTCAGAGATTTGACAACATGTATAGACTTGTCTTCTACTCTACAGGGTTGTTTAACATGTTTCGTTATGCCGGCATACAGCATCCACAGCATAGAGATCATATTAAACAATACGGGGGTTTAGGATTGTATTAATAACATTCCTGTGAGATTCAAAAACTTTCCATTGATCATACGTTAACCAAATTCCAATCCTGGTCGGTTTATCGTTGACAAATTTTCTTATATCGATACGTGCTTCGCCATTATACATACAAACTGTCACTTTCACCGTTGCGCCGATATCTATTTTTTCGGCCTTTAAACAGGAGGTTATATTAGTCTTGTTGCTATGGATAATCTCCAAACCAGACCGTTGATGTTTCGGTAATGAGATGGATAGGCCTGTTAAGGTGACAATTAAAAAATAAGCCAATGCCCCTATAACTGCATATATCCGATACTTTCGCGCCGTTTCCATAGTGAGAAATGAATGATCATTGATAAAACCTTTGCATTTATGCATTCTTCATCTCATCGGCGGATACCCACGAATTGAACGACGAAGGCCAACCCTTCCATTTTACTTTGTAGAACATGACATCATTACGTTTCTTTCTATCTAGAATCTTCTCAATATGATAATAATCAGCTTCAGACTTTTTAACTTCTTGTAACTCTTGTTCGTAAAAAGTACCTTTCAACACTTCGTCGTTTAAATCTTTAAGTTTATACACGACGGGGTATCTGGGTATTCGGGTTATAACAACAAAAATTTCATCTGTCCAAGACGGTAGATAGCCTTTGTCAAATATCATTTTGGTTTTACTGATACGAACTTTATCCCCTATTTTGAACTTAAATAGTAACTTATCTCTTTTTAGACGTGGATAAAGACGCTGTCTGACCTCAGATTCATTCAGTTGAGCGACCTCGACCGGAGGCATTCCAATACTTCTATGGAAAGAATTGTTATAACCCTCTATTAATTTAGGCAACGCCTTCAAAAAACGGTAAGAGTTTTTAGTCGTGAAATACCTAAACATTTTTGTTTTTATGGTTCTGTTGAAACGTTCGACTACGCTAGCTTTTGTTTCATTGTGTGTGTGAAAATGATATATTTCCTTATTTTTTAAAAACTTTTGAAA
Source organism: Lepidochitona cinerea (assembly GCA_963971465.1). Taxonomy (NCBI): domain Eukaryota; kingdom Metazoa; phylum Mollusca; class Polyplacophora; order Chitonida; family Tonicellidae; genus Lepidochitona; species Lepidochitona cinerea. Next base: position 35,913,201 of record OZ020553.1, read on the forward strand.
ATGGCGATTAAAGAACTCCGTACCTTGGTCAGTTTGAAGATAAGTCGGTTGTCTACCTTTTTTTAATATTTGTTGGAAAGCTTTGACCATAGCTACACCAGTTTTGTCCTTCACCGGCACAGCCCATGCATATTTTGAAAACACGTCTATACACGTTAGGATATATCTATAGCCTTTATTGCGTTTCTTTAAGTGACTCATGTCTACGAGATCGGCTTGCCATTGTTCATCAATACCCGAGACTTCAACTCTGTTTCTTGCAAAGTTTTTCCTCGTGGGTTTGTGTAATGTATAGGCGTCTTGTTTCTTTAACCATTCTTTTATTTCTTTTACATGTATACGGTACCCGGCTTTTTTAACAGCTCTCTCCAGCCCCCGGATTCCGCCGTAACCGCCTGTAGAGGAATCGGTATAATACAGCTTTTCCAAAACATCATCGTGTGAAGTGTTCATGTCGAAGGTCGGACGAGGTTTAAATAGACGTTGTGGTATACCGTTCATTATAAGTACAAATCAAGAAAACAACAGAATATTAATGGTAATTTTTTTATTATTATCTATTTCTAATACAATAAGAGGTAGTAAAACAACATAAGAAAGACAGTTACTCGTCAATTATCAGCTGACTGTCATCTAAGAGTCCTTCATCAGCCAATAATGTTTTGTACACGTGTGTTTTTACATTGTCTATGAAATCACTTGTCTTGAGGTAGCATTCTCTCCAGGAACTGTCCTCATATTGTAGCAGGTACACTGGATGCACATACACCTGATGATTCGTAGCACATATTGTCTTCACTTCGTCTACCACTCGGTCGTCGTCTAAAGATTCGACGGCTTTACGGAACTCTCTGTCGAATTCGGCCAATACATCCACTCCTTTTCGACGGGAATTCCTCACCTCTGCCAATAAATGTTTCACGTACATATCTTGTACTGTCTCTTTTAAAAATGTTGATCTTTTACAAGATGCTATTATTGTTTCACTGTTCAACACTCTTCTTCTCTTATTTTTGTTTTCAGATTTCGACTCCACTACCGGAACATAATCTTTCTGCATCAGAGGAGGGAATGGTGTTTCAGTGAAAATATGGTCACTTTCCATATACTCTCTCAGAAGGGTGTTTATGTCTAGGACGACATTCTTAAACTTCCCCCAACCTTCTTTGCTGAGCGCTACTCCGTTTTTAGTGGGAAAGGGTTTGTTGTTGACGCCTTTCTCCCATCTCCTAACATGGACAAACCAGAGGCCTTTAAACTCGCCATAGGTTAGATAAACTTCATCGCCCAAGTGGATGGCTTCAGGTGTTTTCTTACCCAGGTGGATAAGTTCATCTATGGTCGATATGTAAAACACCAGCTTCTCCCAGGCTCTTTGCGGCAGAGTGACTTTTTTCTCTTCTTGGCCTCTACATAATTCTACGAATAATGCTTGACCCTCTAAGAAGGCATAGGCTACAATATCGGCGAGAATTGGGAACTTCATGGTGTCGAGAAGAGAGAGATCGCTAGTGACTGTTAAGCTATAGGATACGTCTGCTGACTGAATGAAGACTCCTTTTTCCTCTGGGTTTATAAAGCCTAAATCACCCCCCACGTGACTCTGAAGCTATCAACTTTTCCCATAACTTAAAAACATTGACCCTTGAACTATGTGTAAATAAATCCTTGGTTTTCTCACGATGTTTGCTGGCTTTATCTATTTTCATTTAACATCCTACATGGAACGTGACCCTCATATACCTAACTGACCTAACGGTTATCATGACCTATCAATCACTGTCATCATAACCTATTAATCACTGTCAATTAAACGCTTATACAAGTGTTATTTATTACTTTATATAGATAAAAATGCACTCACTTGCATTCGTTCAGTTATACTACTCATGCAATCTTATTGTACATTTTTAATTACACTGGTTTTCTAGTAAAAATATTTTGACACGAATTTTCTTTGTGAAAAGAGTATTCTCGTTATTTTTGGGTGACGCCCTGACAGCTAATCAAACCTGTCGCGTTTCAGAGTATCGCACCTATCGCCATCACTAAATTCCAGGTGATATCCGTTCAGTCAACTGGCTTTCGAAGGTAAACCAAAATCGGTTAAATGTTTTACCATTATTCAAGATGGCAGGCCAAAAATAACGAGAATACTACAAAACAAATGAAGACTTCACGAGAATTTGAAGTTAGTACAAAATCAAATTTATTTCCTACGATATTTATTCAATATCTACCTAGTATTTTTTTTCGTGAAAAAAAACATCCAACTTAACCCACAAAATCCTTCTAAAATGATGTTCAAAATGGCAGACATAGTTTAAATTAATGTTTCTGGGCGGAATAATGATAACAACTTATAACGGTCTTAGTATATCTGAGAAAGGAAGTCGTAGGCCTACCTCACGGTGTCTCGTATTTTGGGGTAATGAGTCTCTTCTCACAGCGTTGCCATGCTTAGTATAGGATAAACCCAGAAACACCTGAATCAGTAATTTTGTAGACCTAAAGAATAATCGTCATTTTGAAGAAAATGGTTCGGAAAAATGTTAGCCATATTTAAGTCAATATTGTTGTTCTCTCTATTGATATACTTACAGTAGCTGCGACAAGCAATTTATAATTCCAAATGAATAAAGTTTTTATGCAAGATACAGGTATATATGTATTTATATAACAGTTGGAATTAATCAAACTCACACAAAGCACTTGACGACTTCACCACTCAAACGCATTGTGAATATAAGAGATAATCTATTTTAGCCTCTAGCCATCCATCTGTAACAAAGAATTATCGATAATGTAATTCAATACTTTGCGATAACAACCTGGGAATTTCGTAGCCGTGTAAATTAAATGTAGTTCCTTTTTTTCAAAATTATACCTTTTTTTAAATGACGTTAGTCAAGGTAGTAGGCGGTAGGCGATTCGAAGGGATCATTCATTATTTCACCAATCGCCTACTGAGCCGATCTATTTAAGCCAGGATAACCAAAATCGAGCAAAACACACAAAATTGCATGTTCTTTATAACTGTGCTATCAATTTAGGCAATATCCAAAATGCGAATAAGTAGGACGAGTGTAGCCCAATCGCCTGTCGATCGCCTACTGGGCTATACAGCCCGATCTATTTATGCCAAGATAATCAAATGTAGGCCTACGCGCTTTACATCATCTACGCAATATATCTCTGTGCTTATAGCCATGCCATCAAACTGATTATTGGGATGGCCAGAAATACTCTTTGGAGTTGAAATGTTCTAGGATTTTCCTTCCAGGAATTCATAATTTTAGTCAAGATAAGCCGAGAGCGGCCGTCGAATCCCTGCAACACCTTCTCCCCTTGTCCTTTTCTATATTATATGTTTCTTGGTGAACTTTGATCACACAGAATTGGGTAACCACAAAATCTTTAAATATGATGTATTGTCTGGGACACTTTGGTGAGGACGTTATTACAGGTTAATTCATGGATGGATGGATGGATGTTATACGATGCACTTAAGATTATTTCACTGCACACATATGCGTTATTTGTCATACGGACTACGTTTTTTTTGTCCATTTTTTACTTGATGCGTCTTAGTGTGTTTGTGTCTGTATGGGCACCTTGTCCACACACCCACCCAGATCCCTTGTTACAACACTTGAGATAAAACCTAATTTAATTTTCTCTATGTGCATGTGCGACATCATCGTTTGAAGGAATGGGGAGAAGCACAAAGATTTATTGATTGATTTGAACAAATGGCAGTGATAGAAAACCTATATAGGTTACCGAGTAATATGATAAGGAAGCCAATTAATCAGGTCGTAGTTTGGGCCTATCCACACACGAAAATGGGCGTATGCAAACACGTTACTCTGATGTATCACTTGGCATAGACATGGGTGGATCCAGCTTTTTGCGAAGGGGGGGGGGGGGGGGGGGGGCTATTTTCAGCTCGGAAAGATAGCGCTGGGAAGTAAATCTTAAACTATGGCTAGGCCTACCGTAACTATTTTCATTCTTTTCATCCATTATCATTAGCGACACACGTACATGTATGTCTACTTAGATTTACTGCGCGCGATTTAAATTTTAGTTAGCACGTGGCATAAAAAATTTGAACCAGGATATCTACGAAAATTTATCTCACGGTTAGGCTTAGCCGATTCCTTGTCATTGCTTAATGATAACATCCCCAAATGTATAACTTAATTGTTGAGGATTTCAAAAACAAAACTTTTATAAATTATTCTGGCATTGGTTGATTATCAAAGTGGCATGAGCTGCCAAATACAAGGACAATTTCGTCGAAACAGTATTAGCTAAATGTGGGTTCTTGAGGATGTACGTTAAGGTGGTTTAATAAGCAGTCCCAAAAAACTCATACATCCCGGCTATTTGAATTTTGTCCGTTATTAGCACATATCTTTGGTTCGTACAGGGTACTGACTGTACCAATTTTTTGGGCAGCTCGTGCCATTTTAAGAATAGCCGAAATCTTGTAAAGGGCTGTTGAGGTCAAGGTTAAGATTTGCAATATATAAATAAAAAATATTCAATTTATATCGGGTACCCCTCCGCCCCCCAACCTCATTCTTTTCATCACGGATAATACCCTGGCATTGAAGCCAGTTTCGGTCAAATGATTTCAAGCTAAATATCTGTTTAAAGTTAGAAGCAGTTGAACACATTAATTTTTGGACTAACGTAGCATCTTGATGTGTGTTCTGTAGGTAATTTACAGGCATTTCAGTCAAACTCGTCCAATTTCACCGAATTTAGATATCGTCCAAATTGATAGCACAATCCTGGCATAAATAAATCGGTCTGTATAGCCCAGCTGGCGATTGGACGGCGATTGGGCTACACTCGTCGAATTTCGTCTCATTTTACATATCGTCCAAATTGATAGCACAGTTATAAAGAGCATGCTCTATTGTGTATATGACGTCATTTGGTTATGGACGAATTTAGATATCTTCCAAATTGATAGCACAATCCTGGCATAAATAGTTCGGGCTGTATAGCCCAATAGACGATTAAACGGCGATTGAGTTGCACACGTTCAATTTCGTCGCATTTTAGATATCGTCCAAATTGATAGCACAGTTATAAAGAGCATGCTATATTGTGTATATGACATAATTTTGGTTATCCTGGCAAAAATAGATCGGACTGTATAACCCAGTAGGCGATTGAGATACACTCGTCCAATTTCGTCGTATTTTGGATATCATCCAACTTGATAGCATGGTTATAAAGAGCATGCACTATTATGTATCTTAGGTAATTTCGGTTATCCTGGCATAATAGATCTGGCTGTATAACCCAGTAGGCGATTGGACGGCGATTGGGCTATACTCATCGAATTTCGTCCGATTTTTTATATCAGCCAAATTGATAGCATAGTTATAAAGAGCATGCTATATTGTGTATATGACATAATTTTGGTTATCTTGGCAAAAATAGATCGGACTGTATAACACAGTAGGCAATTGGACGGCGATTGGGCTACACTCGTCCAATTTCGTCGCATTTTGAATATCATACAAATTTATAGCATGGGTATAAATAGCATGTACTATTGTGTGTCTAAAGGCGGGCTCAGGTCGCCCGGAATTCTCGACTCGACGCCAACCCGACTGGTTTTTAGCGACTGGCCGCATCTGACCGCATCCAGATTTCAGATAAATCGGTCCGACATATACACCGTGGCGATCTAACTCAACTGAGACTCCACTGGTTCTCGCCAGTTGAACATGTTCTAGCACTAAAGACTCGACTCGTCTCATCTCAACAAGTTGAAAGCGTCGTATGCGCTCTACCGATTGACTGGAACCGAATCCAGCCAATCAGAACGCGTAGTATTTATACAAATTTAACTAAAATGAACACTCACCGCCAAAATGTCGAAAACTGTTTACATATACCGAAGCAAAACACGTGTTTTTGTACTTTTCAAAACTTAAATATGTTAAACGTTCTCATGTTTGGGGAAAATCGAAGGTTCATAACTTCTTGTTTCTGAAGAAAACAACACAGAAACCCATGGATGTTTTGGGGTAAATGTAGCCAGTTTTCGACAGTTTGGCGGCGAACGTGCCTTTAATTTCTTTAAATTTATTATATAGGGCTGTTTGCTTACCAGTACTGATTTCATATTTCTATTCGCCGCCATATATTAAGTGAAACAGTCTTGAGCGCGGCGCTAAAACACCAATCAATCAATCATATTTCTAAAAATATTCTAAAATTGAAAATGACTCTAATTGCCAGTTGCTAAAAACCGTAAGGTGACTGCTACTCTCTCTGCTGGTGTAATGACCATATGGAAATTTGAATGATTGGTGTAACTTTTTGTACGACCTCATGGCAGTTTTCTGGACTCATGCGAAATAAGTTATAGGATGATGCTGTGTCCTGCGACTCTATAGCTCCTTAACAAGATTCATATAGCAGCCTTGGTCATCATGCTGGTATAACCATGTTTTTTTTCCATTCTTTTCTGTACTTTCGTTTTTTCCTATCGTTCAATATATGAGCTACAGCGGCTGCTGCTAACCTTTTCCTCCACATGGCGGTTCGATGGTGATTTTTCATCTGTGTTAAATTGAAGAATAAATTTATAGCATTGAATTGACGTATTGTGTCTTCTGAGTGAAAGATCGTTTAAGTAAACATTGATTTGATTGAATCGACAGATAAACTAGATGCTAGTGAGAAATGGTGCCAGTGTGTTTTAACTTTAAAGTGGCATCAGCTGCCAAAATGTTAATATTTTGACGTAAAAACAGAATGTTGAAATTATCGGTTATTTTTCTCAAGACGTATCATTCAGAAGCTTTTTAGTGCTTCTATTCTCGAGAATGTACGATAAAGTATTGTTTTGAAATACTTGAATACTTGAAATACTAGAATGAATGAATGGTCGTCCCGGTTATTTAAATCTTGTTTACTTTTCGAACACTATTCCGGTTCGCATTGGCCACATACTGTACGGATGTTCCTCATTGCAACGCTAATCATTTAGCCTCTTACTGTCCTGACGATCAGAAATGATGAAAAAAGTGTTAATTTTGACAGCTCATGCCACTTTAAAATATATCATCTATAAATATCCGTACGTCGGCTTTATACGGCACAATGAACCAACAATGATTAAAAGGAATACATGTGTTACCGTGTATCTGGGCGCCGAGTAATCTCAGTGACATATGCTGCTTGAGCGACCGGTTCTATCCAGAGGCGGCAAATCGAACGATTGGCCCCGGTAACCGACCTATGCACTCGAAAAACTAGTTGAGTCGAGTCGAGTCGTCGAATCGCGGCGACCTGACACGGCCTTTAGGCAACTTTGGTTATCTTGGTATTAATAGATCGGGCTGTATAGACGATTGTGCGGCGATAGGGCTATACTCGTCCAATTTCATCGCTTTTTATATCGCCCAAATTGATAACATAGTTATAAAGAGCATGCTTTATTGTGTATGTTACGCAATTTTGGTTATCCTAGAATAAATAGATCGGGCTGTATAGCATAGTAGGTGATTGGGCTACACTCGTCCAGTCTCATCGCATTTTGGATATCGTCTAAATTGATAGCATAGTTATAAAGGGCATGCTCTATTGTGTAGGCTATAAAATGAAATAAATAAATGGCGATCAAGAAATGCAAGGCATATGGTGCAGCGTGAAATGTTATTTATTTTCACACGGGTTGTCCACCTTATTAAACGTACTATATCAAATATTGGCGGCAAATAATCCAGCCAAAAACAAGAACGACACAATTTTTGTCTCGTGTTTTAACCATATATTATTATGCACTTAGACGCGCCACATTTAGTTTCGGTAAGCCGGGCGATCGCCTCAATCCGAAACTGTAGTTACACATTGGTGGAGCCACTCTGAAACTTCGTGGATTTATGGCGTGAAATACCCTCTGATAGACTGCAGGTCATTTTTAATATGGCGACCAAATAGGTAGCCATGAAGCGTACAAATCCCAAATCCATTTGAGGGCCCCACAAAAGTGTCCCCGTGATAATGTAAGGGGCTGAAACACTCGGTTTGTTAACTTTCAGCCTCGATCAGTTATATAATTGAAGTATTTGAAGATTCCTGATATGTAGGCTATACCGAAACTGCGTCTGTCTACAACATGTGGTTTACCGGGCTAAATAAAATATATAAACAGATATCTTTCTAAATGATATTAGCATTTAATAAATTTATGATTATTCTTATTTTCTGTTTTCGTCAGTAGTAAAACATTTTGATATTTACTTTCGACGCCATTTTTATTCAGCCCCAAAATACTGTGATTTACAGTATAAAAAGTGCAGACTGCCCGATGCGTGTCAAAGCCGACCGGTAGCGAGCGAAGATAGCCGAAGGGAGTTCCGCGTGTGGTGGAGCTGGATAAGTGAACAAACCTGGGGTTTATTAATCCGGATATGAAGTTGAATTATAGGTCTCACTGATCAGCCAAATTGATATCGTTCAATTATTTTATTCGCTGTAGACAAATCTAATTTCAAAGCAGATTAGAATAGATTCATTTCGATAAATATATTCAATGATTTTTCTCTCTGGGTTTGACGCCAAAGCATAAATGACATTGGTTTAGTACTTCACAAAATTTTATATAACATATTCACAAAGGGAATATATTTCACTTAGTTTAATTGGAATAACACATAACATATTTTAGCTAATCCTTTTAATTATAAAAATATAAAATCGACGCGTCAGTTGTTTGGGGTGATTTTCATTTGTTGCATTTCTTTGATTGACAACCAACCTTTGGTACGTATCCCATCTTTTCAAGCCAAGCTAAAATATCTCCATGGCCTCATTCCGTGTTTGGGAACGGAATGGGACCATGCATATTTTAACCTGGCTCGAGAAGATGTATTTATCCATGATACGTTGTTGAATGGCTTCCTTAAAGTGGCATGAGCTGCCAAAATGTTGATATTTTGACGTTAAAACAGAATGTTGAAATTATCGGCTATTTTTTAAGACGTACAATTAAGAAGCTTTTTAGTGCTTCTAGTCTCTGGAATGTACGATAAAGTATTGTTTTGAACTAACTTTGGCTTAGAATGAATGAATGGTCGTCCCGGTTATCTAAATTTTGTTTACTTTTCGAATACTATTTCGGTTCGTATAGGCCACATACTGTATGGATTTTCCTCATTCCAACGCCAATCATTTAGATTTTCGATGGCCTTCAAAGTCTCTTACTGTCGTAACGATCAGAGATTATAAAAAAGTGTGAATTTTGGCAGCTCATGCCACTTTAAGTATGAACGATATTTTGAAAGGTTCGTGTTGATATACTTGACCACACTCTCAAAAAATATTCCATACTCTCACAATTCTAACATAAACACGGACCAATTCTCTGTCCCTAATCCATGGAGATCAGTCTCGAGTACAAGTCTTTTTTTTACCTTTCTAGTTTTATTTTGACAAACGTATAGTAGTACAATAAACATAAGTTTGTTTGGAGTAGCATTGTTCACGTAAATAAAGTCGACTTTGCACAGTTTATGAATTCTATGTACAGTGACGGTTACCATTCAATTATATACAACAATATTAAAGCACCAATGGTTTTCTTTGTAAGCAAGAATGTTTCGGTCCAGTGCATTTTAAGGTGATTTCAGTACCTGACTGGCCTGAACTGGCCCCTATCACGTTTTAAACAGGGCTATAAAGAAAATTGGTCCTCTGTCAATGGGAATGAATACAATCCTAGAGGATGTGTGTAAACATATGGTTAAATATTTTCAGTATAGATATTGAACACATATGCCTTTTTGTATGTGGGTAACCATGAACTAGTTTAAACTTTAAAAAATATTCATATCGGGGGTATAAGCATACGTGTTAAAACCTGGATTTAATCTGCTGGTATGTTGAGCCAAGGAACCCAATGCAGACATATTAGTTGTGATATTTGTAACAAACTTTTTGCCATTGGGTTATATTCAACCCTCCCTTCTTTATGGACATACAGAAATGATAATGTTTGACATCAATTGTTTCGTCACGTTATAAAGAGTGCCTCCGTCAACTGTGACGTCATACAGAATGGTGGTATTACGATGGAGAGTTTCAATATTGAAAGTGATGTGTTTATTGTTACTGTTATACACGTGCTCTTTTGTGTTTACGATTTTCACAAGGATTAATCAAAACCCTCTGCGATTCCGCGAGAAATCCATTTTGAGTTGGGTTTATTTCGATCAACGAGATTATATAAATATTTTCAAGTCAACCTTTGCGACAGAGAAAATTCGTCGAGCTAACCTTGCTATAGGCCAAAAAGCCCTCATAGGCTCCGTTTGGCCGGATCGTCGAATTGTCGGTGACGATGGAATTTTAACACAGCTTCAGCTATTACCACCGAAAGTCAATCCAACTAATCAAGGGACAAAGAAAAATCCTTTAAAGAAGATCTTGGTATGGTCCAAGCCTAACCGCTGGGGATCAAAGGTCGGCCAACAAGAGTTTTTGGACGATAAATGTAATGTTAACACATGCACCCTTCTGGAAAGTGAAGAAGATTTTGATAAGGCTGATTTGATACTGTTCCATTATCCTATCGTGCCTGGAAAACCCCGACCACCGGGCCAGATCTGGGTAATGACTGCCCTGGAGGCTCCACTCCGAACCGAGGATTGGTCGGAAATGAACGGCCATATCAATTGGACAGCTTCGTACCGCCATGATAGTACTATAGTGACCCCGTATGAAAAGTTCGTGCCCTTCGCTTACCCTGGTGATACTAAATACGTGGATAAAAACTATGCTAAAGGTAAAACGAAGCTAGTAGCCTGGTTTGTGTCCAACTGTTACGGTGACAACTACCGAATGGATTACGCTCTTCAACTTGCTAAATATATTTCAGTAGATATATATGGGGGCTGTGGCCCCTTTTCTTGTCCAAGAGGTCCCGACGACGAAAAGCGATGCTTCTCAAAACTAAACACTGACTATAAATTTTATTTATCATTTGAAAATGCCAACTGTGAAGATTATATAACAGAAAAGTTATTTGTGAATGGATTTCAGTAAGTATATGCAAAATAGTATTTTAAAAGTTTGGTGTTTTACGCCGATTATTTCACTTATATGGCGGCGTTGCCAGTTTTATTGTGGGAGGAAACCAGGCTCTATGCCCGAAGGAAACCCAAGACCTTCCGGTGGTAACTGGCAACCATCCCACATAGGTCGTTCGAGTGAAAACGCAGACGGAGTAATTTTCCTTTTTTTTTTCTGGACTGAGTGGGAATCGAACCCACGACCCATTGGTGGAAGGCTGTTCGGACTGAGCGTCTAACGCTCTACCTACTGAGCCACGAAGGCCCTTAAAAAGCTAGGGCTATAACTTATAAACATTTGTTACATAGTTCAAAACAGTGTTCCGTTTACATAACATCAACACGATAAATCCATGTGTTAACCTTGTGGATGGAAATCTTGTAAGTATACGTTTCGTTTGTGTTCTTCACAAAATTCGAAATAGTATGATGAAATGAAACTGGTCCTCAATTCCCCCTGAATCACGGAGTGTACACAGCCTCAGTTCGCTGGGAGTGTTGCCAAACATGTAAATCAGCTGTAATAATAATATTTAAACTCAAGTAAACATGCAATCCCCATCATGTGCATGCATTGTCAAATTCTAATAGTGCCGAAAACAAATAACAAATGTTTAGAGATTTATTAGAAAACGACATTCAGGTTACCAGCAAAATTATAAAGAAAAAAAAAGAATTGCAGTAATATGATAATATGGAATAGTTTATTCCACAATAAAAAAATTAAGCTAGCCTATGAATTGCAGATCACTTTTCCCAATAATCTAAATTGGGTAAATTCAAAGTTTGATTTTTTTTGGTGTTTTTATATTTATTTCTAAATAGCCTTTCATTGGATGGTAAACCACATGGGTGAACTATGTGATTGAAACGGGCATACACAATCAAAAAGTCTCACCGTACGTATTGGTGGCAGTCTTGCAAAGCCAAGGCCGCAATCAGGATTTTGACAAGGGTGGAGGTGGGGGGGGGGGACATATGGCATTCAGGGAGTAAGTCCAACAGAGCTGTAAAGGTGGGCCAATGTTTACTTCCATACGCATCCAGTTCGCATGATTTGCACCTTGTACAAATTCTTAAGCTCTGAGGTCACTGATGGTCAGTGATATGTTTTTAACGTTGTACTGGAATTTAATGACTTTCTTGGAAACAAATATGGGACCGGTAGCACAAAGTTGAGTTAAAGTGCAAGCAGAGGGCAAATTCTAATATCATCAAAAACATCATAAATCAACACATGTACATACGTCATACCTTGATTTGAATTTTACTAATATTTCACTATTTATTGTAGGCATGACGCCATACCGATTGTCATGGGAGCTTCGCCGGAGGATTACAGTCGGGTATCTCCGTACCACTCGTACATTCACGTGGAGGAGTTTAGCTCTCCCAGAGAACTCGCCCAATACCTGCATTTATTAGACTCCCGAGACGATTTATATAACTCGTACTTTGCCTGGAAAGGTTCTGGTCGTTTCATCAATACACACTTCTGGTGCAGACTCTGTGCACTTCTGCACGTGACACCTATGCCTCAAAGCATTTATCACAATATTCAGGAATGGTGGGCTGGGAATAAAATATGTATCGGAAGTTCGCGGTGGACGAGGGACTCATAAAACAGCAGCTACTGCTACGTTGCAGTGAAGTCGCCAATGTGTTTCGTGGATTGAGGTTATTCCTGTGTGTATTTGATATCACGGCATCATAAGGTCCATTTGAAAAATATAAGAGTTGTCCACAGAATTTAGGAAAAAAATGAAAGCTTGGAATTTATGAACACTACCCAACTGAAACTACGTCAGCAAAATTCTTTGACTATCCCTTTATGGAACGACATCCTAATTTGTCGCCGTAAAATTAGTTAGAATTCCCAGATCTCCCATTGTAGTTGTGAGTATGATTTGAATTAAGATAGATGGCGGTCTCACCTTCGGGGAAAATTCGTTGCTGAAGGACTTTAATAATGGGCACACATGCGGATGTTGTTCCACAGGGTGATAGTCAAAAAGTGTCCCAATCTAGTGGATAGTTTTCATAAACTTTAAGCTTTGTTTTCCGTGGATAAACTTAAGATTTTTTAAATGCACCTTATGTTGACGGGGTAATAGGGAAGCCATAGTTTGCAGAGTAGGGCTGTCCATACAGGCAGAGCATCTAGAACGCATACACGATAATTCAGTTAAATCAAATTTAGAAAATTAAAGTTATCAAATATTTTCCAGAAGAAATGTGAATAAGATTATCCCCTTGCCCACACGACACATAAGAAGAAATGTTAAGGTAGTGTTATTAGTAGGAAATAATAAAATGCCACTTTTTTAATTTAGTGTTTTTATCGATCAGGGGCTCGTTCTACTAAGCTGGCGCAAAGTTACGCATAGGTTTACAGCATACAGTTGCGCCTCCAGACTTGCGACCATGCGCAAGTTCATATAATTTAACACGCGTTTGCGACTGGCGCAACTTACGCCAGCTTAGTAGAACGAGCCCCTGAGATTCAACTGCTCCTGTGAATGCAGACTTCTTCTATATTTCAACACGAATGGTTTAGTTTTTCAGTGAACGTCAGTGAATGATTCACTTTGCAAGGACAATTGGGTTTTATTAAATAAATCACTGTAAATTTTGATTTCTACCTCGTCATCATCTACGTCACTACGGAGTCACGTGAGATAGAAGACACGAGCTTACAGTCAGTGAACCACTAGCTTTGCTAGAGTCAGGACGTGCAATCCAGTCCACTAACTCCATTCGATAATTCGAAATTTCCCAAAAGTGGAATAAAGATACAAACCAACTTCGTATAATTACGTTGTTTGGTATAAGGTGTAATCGCCTATTGTATTTATTTGCATAATGTCTGATAAAGAAGAGGCCGAACTCCTTGAATCTTTGCTCGACGACCAGACTGCCGAACTGACCACAGTAACAGGTGTTCGGACTGGTCAAAGCTTACAAGACATAGTTCATAGGCCTACTGGACATAATACCGGTAATTCAGCTCCGTTTTTAAATAATTCCATATTATCTGAGTTACGAGATATGCAAAAGCAACAATTGGATATTATGAACAAAATGTCCATTTCTCTCACCCAGTCTAGAAAACGGCCAAGCCATGAGATATCCGATTGTGAAATATTATACTCAGATTCCCATGAGTCATTAGACTGCAGTCAGCCGAGTTTTAGTCAGGCTGTCAAACGTGGCCGAGGGCCAGCAGAATGTACAGGCCGTAATCCTGACCACGATGAGCAATCCGTGGTCGCATCTTCTCAAGATGGCCCTGATTGGGATGACCTGGTTAACATGACTAATCCTAAAACCGGTCCAGCTACTTGCCCTACAGATTGGCTTGGTGATATTGCCTCTGAGTACGACGTAGAGCAGTCTACCGGGCCAGATGTTTACACAAAATTGGCCGGAGTCATAAATAAAATGGCAAGGTCTAAAATGAATGAAGAAAAATTAAAGCAAAAATTGAATGAGAATAAAAGGCCTCAGAATTGCCTTGGGCTAGATGTTCCCAAAGTTAACCCAGAAATCTGGGATTCTCTCAACCCCAAAACAAGAAGCTCAGATATCAAACTGCAGCGTATACAGGGTATGCTTATGAAGGCAGTGGTCCCTTTGTCTAAGACTATCAACGAGTTCATACAGGAACCAACTCGATCCCTCACTCAATTGGAGGTGAAACCCTTACTAATAGAATAACAGATGCAATGGCTTTGGTCTTACATTCTGTTTGTGAAATAAGCCAAAAAAGACGTGATACAATAACAACTGGGCCCGAATTGAATAAAAATTACCGCCGGCTTGGGGCTGAGCATCTTCCCGTAACAGATTTATTGTTTGTTAACCGTCTCCTGTGACGTCACCCTATTGTTCGAGCGGACGATTATTTTTCACGAATCGTCAGCAGACTCTAACAAGCAACATAGTCCTTCAAATGTTAATCATTAACCACATATGCGCATTGGAAGCGAACAATAGCTGCTTCCTATTGAAGAGTGATGTTTGTCTTATAAAAGGGGATCACAGCTGGTTTGTCTTAATGGAGCGCTTTATGGATTCAGTTTGTTGGATTTGTACGATTTTAAATAAACGAGTAAATAAATGCGGATTGTTTGCAATTGGAGACACAATTTGTAGATTTTTTTAATACAATAAATATTTTTGAATACAATAAAAAAATATTTAAATTACCGTATTTTAATAAATCGTTCAGTTAAGAGAAGCCAATATAACTAGACGTGAAGATTTAAGTCAAATTTAAAACAAAGCAGGCTTGTTTTATATGGTGTGTAGCGGAACAAAGACTGTTTTATCGGAAGAAAATCTGATTTATACAGGGAAATGGCATCTAACTTTTTGGTCAAATTAATACCTCACTTAAATGCTTTCCTTCGTTAAAAAAATTCGCTGTACCGTAACGCCAATCAAAAAAAATCATAGCGAAATGGGTAGAGTAGGTTGCAGTAAAATTGAATCCCCACTGTAAAATATTCAGAAAAAAATATTTTGTTTTTCCCACACATGATAAACTTTACAAGTATAAATGAACTGACAATCTGGCAATATTTTTGGACACCTAATTAAATAATATTTTTGGAAAATTATTTCCCAATATTTACAGCTCAAGGCATACCATAACAGACCTTACTTGAAGTGAACTTCGTGTAACACGGCACCAGGCTCAGATAGTACCAGACGATTCTTAAAAAATAATCGGCAGGGGCAAAACAAAGAGACTGACGTTTAAGCCGGATAAACGCCTCGCCCCTGCCGATTCTTAAAAAATAATCGGCTCGGCGCTCCGCGCCTTGCCGATTATTTTTTAAGAATCGGCAGTAGCTCGGCATTTATCCTATACGTAATGATCTGCCAAAGAAGATACAAGATATTAATGCCACAAATAAAGTGGGTCATCGTCTTACTGTCAATAATAAAAACAGATCCTCTGGTGCTCGGTACGATCAGTTCAGTGATCGGGGTCGAAGCTTTGATCGCCAGAGAAGCCAAGGATGGTCAAAAAACGACGGACGCCGAACAGGTCGATACAGGCCGAAGAAAAATCAACGGCGTTACAACTCGTACAAGGACGATGGTGCGGATCAGAAGTAACTCATGATCAAGTAAACCTCACAAGGGTGAGTGAACCATTAAATATTGCTATGCCTAAGGATTTTAAAAATCCTACTAAAACTGCATGTAATAGTAAGTTAGGCAAATTTCAAGCCGGGCAATTAAAACGATTTTTTCCATCATGGGAAAAGCTTACCAAAGACCCATTCATTCTCCAAATGGTAAAAGGCTGCAACTTAAGCCCGGTATACACTGAGAGTTTTGCTGCGACCCGACCCGACCCGACTGGAAAATCGAGTCGCGTCGCAGAGAAAAAGTGTAGTGTATACCAGTCCACGACGCAAATCGGTGTCAGTCGGCTTCAGTTGCGTCGGGTCGGAAGTGATCTGGACGTGCCAGATATTTTGTTAAGAATCGGGTTGAGTCGGGTCTGGTCAGACAGTGGGTGACTTTAAAGTTTGAGTTTGGGTTGGTCTTGGGTGTTGGTGTTAGTGTTGGTGTCCACCTGAAGCTCCAAACACCTCGCATCGAGTCAACACTCAGTAAAGACACCAGTGTTAACACTAGTGTTCAATTAGCAAATAGTCTGTAAGAAAAGTGTTGACCTGAAGCCAAAACACCTACTTGCGGTTAACACTGGTGTTCGTCCAGTTTTGACACGGCTACAATCACTCTACTGTTCAATTTGTACAGTAATATCCGACCTGACATCTTGCACTAATTAGCATACAGTAGCAGGTTGTCTGTTAAAGGGGCATGAGCTGCCAAAATGTTGATATTTTGACTTCAAAATCATTTAGTTTTTCGACGGCCTTCAAATCCTCTTACCGTCGTGAAGATCAGAAACTATGAAAAAAGTGTGAATTTTGGCAGCTCATGCCACTTAAACTTTCCATCCAAACTTTTGACACGGTGTAAACAGTCTCCACTACTTTAGTGTATGTATACTTGACGGACAGTCCAAAGGCAATCCATGGGGGCAACAGGGATACTCCTGGGGATTTTTTTCCTCCAGCAACCGCCTCGTTAGCTGCAACAAACAACATGGCTGCTAATACCGTTTACTTTAAACTCAGTCTGGTGTTAACCCTTAGGGGTTAGTTTTGTCTCCAATAGTAAAGCAATTGGAAGAATTCCGAAATGAACACCAACTGCGGTTCAACTCAACACCTCATGCTCCAACCGGTGCTAACCTAACACCAAACTCCGACTGTAAATCTACGTTACACCAACACCAGGTGTCAACACCAACACTCTTATAGCAACTTATAATTGGTGTCATTTTAGGTGTTGGGTGTTGTGTTAGCTTCAGTGTCAAAACAAACACCGACTATAATCGTGGGTAACACCGAAAGCAAGTGTCAACACCAACACCATGGCTCGAGCTTATAGATGGTGTGAACCAGGCTTTAAGTGTTGGTGTTAGTGTTGGTGTTAACACCCAACTTTAAAGTCACCCAGTGTATCCACTCTTGCGACGATCGTCGAAGAGAGTCTGAATCCGTAGGCCAATCAGAAACTTTACTACAGTCACGTGACATTAAACACGCGTCTTTTTTCTACCTTTTCTGCTAGAGAGTTCCGAATGTCATGTTTCCCAATGACTTTATTTGTGTGCAGTGTATACCGGTCTACGACGCGACGCAACTCAAGCCGACTGAACCCGACTCGAGTCCGGTACAGTCGCGTCGGGTCGGGTCGCAGCAAAACTCTCAGTGTATACCGGGCTTTAGACATTATGCCAAATGCCGTCACAGCCATGTAAACATGTGCCACGCCAGTTTAATAAAACTGAAACGGCAATAATCAATAAAGGAATCATTAAATTGTTAGAAAAACAAGTTATCCGGGAAACGGCTATGATCAAGGATGGGTTTATTTCCCCCATTTTCATTCGCCAAAAGAAAGATGGCAATTATAGGTTAATATTAAACCTGAAACTGTGTAATGAATGCATAACTTATAGGCATTTCAAAATGAACAGCCTAATGTCAGCCATAAGTCTCATGGAGAAGAACTGTTATATGGCAACTGTCGACCTCCGAGATGCGTACTACACCGTATCTATACACGACACCCATCAAAAATATTTGCAGTTTTACTGGCAAGGGGTCTATTATTACTTCCAATGCCTTCCAAATGGTCTAGCTTGTGCCCCTCGCTATTTCACTAAATTGATGAAACCGGTCATGGCACCATTACGTAGGGATGGTCTGTTGTCAGTTGACTATATTGATGACATATATCTACAAGGATCAACATTTCAAGAATGTGATGTTAATGTTAACAAAACAATCGACCAATTAGAGTCTTTAGGCTTCACAATACATCCAGTGAAATCTGACCTTAAGCCGTCGCGTAAAAAAGTTTTCTTAGGGTTCATTTTAGACTGTGTGTTTTTCTGACGCCAGAAAAGATCAAACGCATTACAATGCTTTGTCAAAACATGTTGTCCAAAGATCAAATTATCATTAGACAAATGGCAAGACTCATAGGTGTACTGGTATCCAGTTTCCCTGCGGTCCAATATGGACCCCTTCATTACAGGGAATTAGAGAAGTGTAAAACGTACGGCCTACAGATCAAAAAAGGAAATTTTGACGCATTGACATCACTGTCACAAAAGGCTAGAACCGAATTGGAATGGTGGCTTGAGAACACTAAGTCTGCCTTTAAACCTATACATGTCCCAAAACCTGTGATAACCATTTCTACTGATGCTTCCAACAGTGGGTGGGGCGCAGTGTGTGGGACACAGAGTACGGGGGGCCGATGGTTAAGCACTGAAACCCATAAACACATAAATGCAAAAGAGTTACTAGCGGCATTCTATGGCATCATGTCCTTTAAAGATATATTGAAGAATAGATCCTTTAAAATCTTGTTGGATAACACAACAGCTGTGGGATACATTAACAATATGGGTGGCTCAGGCTCATATGTGTGTAATGACATTGCTAATGACATTTGGGAGCATTGTATTGTTTCAAATATTTGGCCACTAGCAGCTCACATAGCAGGTTCAAAAAATACCTTGGCAGATAAAAAATCTAGGGTTTTCCACGATAATACAGAGTGGAAGCTGAACGAGAAAATATTTAGCAAAATAACACAAATTTTGTTTATGCCAGAAATTGATTTATTCGCTTCTCGTTTAAATTATCAAATTTTGCCATATATATCGTGGAAGCCGGACCCTTTAGCGTCTTATATAGACGCATTTTCTGTTGATTGGAATCTTAAGACATTTTATGCCTTTCCTCCCTTTTCTTTAATCAACAGAGTACTCCAGAAGGTGAGAGAAGACCAGGCAGAAGGAATCATAATTCTACCCAACTGGACCACTCAAAATTGGTATCCACAAGCTATGAGCCTTCTGCTGGCGAGGCCCCTGCTAATGCCCGAAAACCCAGATACACTTTACCTACCATACGACTGCAAGTCTGTCCATCCACTCCACAAATCTCTAACTTTGATTGCTTGTCACTTGTCAGGCGATCGCTCGAAGCACGAAATATTTCTGATAGAACAACAAGCATTATCCTTTCATCGTGGAGGCATTCCACCAAAAGGCAATACAAAACATACATACAGAGATGGGAGTTATATTGTACTCAAAGAGGTATTGATCCCCTTTCGTTACCTGTAGAGTCTGTAGAGAAAATTATGATAATGGACTTAGTTTTAGCGCGATCAACACAGCCAGAAGTGCGCTTTCTTCTTTGAATGTATTTGACAGTGAGTCATTAGGAAGTAAACCTATTATTTCAAGATTTATGCGAGGGGTTTTCCAGGAGAGACCTTCGCTTCCTCGCTATACTCAGACATGGGATGTCAATATTGTTTTCCGTTATGTTAAAGACCTACCACTCAACGAAGAATTACCGTTGATAAAATTGGTGCAAAAACTTTGTGTGATGTTTATTTTGTTGACTGGACAGAGACTCCAGACATTACTTTTGTTAGATACACGTTTCATGGATATTTCGCAAACAAAGTGTATATTTCATATAAATCACAAAGTCAAGCAGACTAGACCGTCTTTTCATCAAAATGATTTGCATATTGTTGCCTACCCACAAGATAGTGGTTTATGTTTTGTTACGTGTGTCAAGGTTTACCTGAATCGAACTAAAGAACTGCGAGGTGATCAAACCCAGTTGTTGATAGCGACTGTTAGGCCTTATAGGCCTGTCTCTAATGACACTGTGAGCCGCTGGGTAAAGCGGTTAATGGCTGAGGCAGGAGTGGACACAAACCTTTTTCCGCCACACAGCGCTCGGGGGGCGTCAACGTCTAAGGCCAAGCAAGCTGCTGTGCCCATAGATACTGTTATGTCGAATGCGGGATGGGCCAATGCCAGGACCTTTGCAAAGTTCTATGACAAGCCAATAACTGACAATAAAGTTGATTACAGTATTAAACTACTCCAACAAATGGATGTGTAAGCCGTAGTATCTTATTCTTTTATATGAAACTGAATAACTATGCCGTCATTTGCTGTCGATTGAGTTATGTAAAATAATATAACTTTGAAAAAAAAAAAATACTGTGTTTCTCGACTTATGCCTGTATTTTCCTCGATCTCCACGTGCCAGGTCTTTAAAGTCTCACGTGACTCCGTAGTGACGTAGATGATGACGAGGTTGAATTATTAAATTAAACGAAACTTACCTGGAAGTTGAAGTTTGATTGTAATTCTACTGAGTCATCATCAGGAACGGAGGAGTTAAGTGCCCTCCCACCCGTTCCCTGTTCCTCCGTTTCCTTTAGGTTTTAACTGGCACTATCTAAAGAGGAGATCACTTTAAATCCTGACTGTAAGCTCGTGTCTTCTATCTCACTTAACTCCTCCGTTCCTGATGATGACTCAGTAGAATTACAATCAAACTTCAACTTCCAGGTAAGTTTCGTTTAATTTAATAATTCTGGGGTATCTTTACCATAACGCTAAATGGTCCATTTTTTACGGTTTCTATCGTCCTGAACTGCTCTAATTGGTAATGTCGGACATTATTTTTTTAAAGTGGTGTAGCGTAATGGTTGTTGGGACTACAATTAATTTTTTCTTATTTGTTTTTACTATACAACTTATGTTGTCCGGAAAATTCAGACAAGCAATTGAAAGCATTGCAAAAAGTTTCATAGTTTCATCCAAAGGTGTCAGTCGGTAATGCATGAGAAATGAAAATTAATTGCCGCGGTGTTGCACTCAAAATTATTCCATTTACATGTCGGCGATAAGTGCCGGACAACTTCATTTCTTTACAATTGATATCCCGTGCCATTCTCTGTAACTCTCTGTCTTGGACATTGTTTCATTGCTGTCGCGGTTTTTATTTTCTCAAGTATAGCTCTCCCGGAACTCAACAATATACAGGGATCTCTTTCAGCACAAAACTATTAATATGGGTGACAATGAATTCAGGGCAGTAGGCCCATGTAGCCCTATTTTAGACGGATTCCTTTAATCTCATTTATTAGGCAGACTTCAACCAATAGAGATAACGATATATAAATACCTGGGTCCTGTTTCACAAAGCGGCGTAGATGTATTTTTTTGTGTAACTGTCATACTAACATATCTCTACAGTATGGGTTGCAGTGGCAGTTACGCGAAAACTTACGCTACGCCCCTTTGTGAAACAGGGTCCTGTAATTTGAAAATAATTTGGGACTGGCAATTGGATTTCTTCTCAGGGTACCCTGTCTTTCCTTTCTTTTCCACCAAACGTTACCTCAAGTTGAACAACTTCTAAGCTTTATAGGTCAATGTTGACTTACCAATTCAATACCATTATAAAAAAAACTTGTCTATAAAGGTTTTCTAGTAAAAAGACCAATGTCCCTGCGTCTGTGTTACTTCATTTTCCAAAATAAATAAGCCAAAGATGCTGTAAATTTCAAGGGTTTTATTTTCTCACTATTTTCCTGAGTAATACTATTCTCAAGATAAGCATATATTTAAAGTGGCATGATCTGCCGAAATTCACACTTTTCATAGTTTCTGATCGTCACGACAGTAGTTCAAAATAATACTTCATCGTACATTTTTGAGACTAGAAGCACTAAAAAGCTTCTGAATTATACGTCTTCATCAATAATTTCAACATTCTGTTTTAACATCATTTTGGCAGTTCATGCCACTTTAAATATCCTGTGTATTTTAAAAACCTATTCTTGGTTTTCATACAAACAGACAAGAATAATTTCGACACAAACGAAGGACTTCTTATATTCCAATAAACTGATTTATGCCATGTTAACACGGACATAATTGTCAACATGTACAACTTTGAGCTAAAAATAGCACTTATTGTAAATCTATATGATATACCTTCAGTTCTCACAGGGTGAATGCCACATAAATCGTTTGGAATGTTGGTTCATTGAATTTGTCGTAATATAAGATTGAGACGTTGAATTCAATTGTAACCTGAGTCAATCAGGTTCTTTCAATCAAGCGTGCCACTTAACTACATGTACATGCAATATGCCTATATGCGTATGTTTGCTCGACTGGAACTTGGTTATCGATTCGTTCATACTATTGTAGACACTCAATAACGAATATTCAATTAAATAAACAAGTCTTTGAAACGGAATTTTTATTATCATATTTATCTGAAAAATGTTTAAATAACTGACTTCATGAAAAATGCCATCTGGCCCGGTCGCTTGTTGTTGGGTTATTCTTTTATTGGCCATAAATTGTAGAGGTAGATGGCAACGTTTGTTAGATGCTACGCACAAGAACTCGTCTGCGATCTATATCAACTATCATATCATGTATATAGGCCTAGATGGATGTAAATTAATTACAAGAGAAAACATCAATTATGTATACCTTCAATATCTCCCATAAAAGTATTGGCTTTATGCAAATTAATGGACAAAAAAGTTTAGACCCCAATAATGACGAGTAACAGAACCCTCATGTTTAATACCGGTCCTATACCTATGCATTTTATTCTGAGCAGACGACTATTTAGTGATAGACGGTATGAAACCCGTCGACCCCCTGACAAAGTCACATGAAACCATCATGGAGACTAGTGATTCCATCATATTTTTTATATTGCCCGTATGTGACTGTTATTTAAACAGAGTGTAAACCTAAAATAACCCTTCTGGGATAACACCGGTGCCGTTCGAATAAAAGTTGCTTCGGATGAGGTTTCGCCTTGAACCTAAAACCGTGTCACTTCAGGTGTTTTCCTTCAATGAACTATGTGCGTGGAATGGACACGTCTCATTGGCTGGTTTAGATCGAACTTTGTAAAATGTGCCGCTATCGATAGTTGAAGCGCGTGCATAACAGATCTGGATCGAAATTGCATCATCGCCTAGTAATGGCGGCATTCGATGCAAATCAAATACCACGTGACCTGCATTCCACGTTTATAGTTCATTGTTTTCCTTCATCTTCAGCTGTTCACTAAAACAATATTATAGCCTTGATCTTTGGTTAACAATGCTATAGCCGTGATGTTTGCTTAACCATATTGATAACGATTGGCTTCTGCAAATACATCTAATCCAGAAAACATTAAAATTTCGCAGTCTCTTTTTGTTATCACAAACTCGTTGTTCCAATCACTGGCATTTATTTTAAGACAGTTAGATGTGGAATTTATTGACTGGCAAAATGACTCTACTTTGGCTAATGTAGCGCTGAAATGATTGACCTCTTCTCTTAATCTCGATACAGTTTCCAAAGAGTCTTCAAACAGCTTGTAAAAATAATCATACACAATATAGTTGGCCGGTGACATCTGTTCATATTTCTGTATTTCCTGATCCGTTCTTTTGACATTTGGTTTTTGGTAATTAACATTTCGTTTGAAAAAAATGATATCCTTTAAACTCCAACATAGTACTCTCTTCAGATAAACCAGACTTTCTTCCATCCTCTCCATGATTATTACGAAATCAATCTCCTCAGCAAGATGTTCAACGTGTTTCTTGACAAATTTTCTGTTGAAAAACTGATGCATTGGAACTCCAAGTTCATAAGCCATGGAGTTGTTCACATAGCGATGGTCGCCTTTGAGGATACTTGGGTTCTTCAAATACTCGCCAACTTTGTCATCTCCCCTAATGCCATCTGAATGATAATAATATATACTTGATTCTAATTGGCTTAAAGGATGACGTAGTATTGAGATAACAACTCTATCGGTCGGAAACAAACGATCAATTTCACTCCGAACATACATTGAATGACTGGTAAGTATGTCGTAATGATTTCTCCCTGGAGGTAAAGGGAGGTAATTCGTCCACGGTGTATTCAAATCCAATGTGATTGTTACCAATTCTCTCGGCAAAAGAAATGTCAGATTGCGAGAAAATCCAAACCGGAAGAGAATATTAGCTATACTACTACTTCCGGTTTTGTGCGTTTTGATGAACACAATATGGCGTTTTTCTTTTGAACACTTCCAACTAATGTTTGAACACTCCCGATTGCAATGCCCCAGATTTTTCTGAGTTTTAGAATGGAGTAAAACACGTAGATTATTTGGTTTTATCAATGTCAACGTGTAAATAAAGCAAGCGATTAACATGGCTGTGAATGGGAACGAGAGTTTGAGTCTGCGTCTGCAAAGAAATAAAAGGTCAGACTTTAGATGGTTACATCAACGACCAGGTTTATATACACCCCCTATGGTCATTCTATATGTAACATTCAAAGAGATTTACTGGAATAAGTTGTATAGTTAGAGATGGCGCGGTAAATCTTTCAATGGTTTTCAAAAAATTACGAATTATTCTCTTATCATTTACGCTGAAAACATTCGAATGTCCCATAGATTCTGTACTCTGTTTTGATAGGTTGTGCATAAATTGGCGCATAAAATGTATCTAAATTTCGTAAGGTGAATTTTACCAAGTACCAAGTTGCATTAATTTAATCGTTTATCAAAAAAGACGTGAACTGTGCGTGTTGCCTCGTGGGTTTTTTTTTCTCCACAAAATCTGAACTCAGATTTACCGTATTCCTTGTGCGATAGACAGAGTGCAAAAAGCAGCCATTCACTTACCCCATCACGTGTCGTTCTTGGAGTAACAAAAAGCTACAGATATTCCAGATAACATTTAACCCAGAGTTTTAATCTCGATTGAATCCATACAACGATTAACAAACAGAAGTTATGAAGCGGTCTGTTGTATTTTTGCTATATTACCTTTGTAGAATATACTGGCCTTCTATAGAAAAATCATATTGTAAAGAATCAATTGATTTTTTTTGTTAACTAAATAAAAGGAACCACGTCTTTGTCCCGCCATATGGCTAAACGTCAGATGTTAATTGGCCAACGGTCGATTTTATTCGTATTTTACCTACAATTATTTTATCAAGTCAAGTTCACTTCAGCTAATAAATAATAGCCAATATGTCACTCTATGGAAGGAAATAAAAGTTTAATGTTACACTAGTTTAGATAGAAAGAGTAGAGTTCATTTAGTTTAAAACAACTGTCCAATGTATGTTTTATCCCCTCGTAAGCCATTATTGAAAATGGAATGTTTCGATATACAATAGAGAATAATAGAGAATTTAGCCAATAGCTTGGCTGAGAAATGTCGTGCGGTTGCAGGACTGACCTACATGAACCAATAACCCCCCCCCCCCAAAAAAAAGCAACAAAACCTCATCAACAAAGAAATATGCTATTTAAAGGCCCACTTGCCGCCGTAGCCTGTTTAAATTTGCTAAGAAAACCAATTTACATGAGCTTACTACGACTAATACAACTAAACTTAAACATAGGACACATAAAACATGTCTAGTTAGCTTTAGAATGTAGAAATGGGGTGAAAAACAAACGAGGAATCGAAGCCTGATTACAACAACAACGATCAGTGTCGGTCAACTTTCGTGTTGGTTTACCCTCATTTCAGGCCTTTTGATCTGTGGTTTACACTCAAACAATTATCAGCAGGCTATTCCAGTCGCTGTTAACCGATCGTCAGTCTGTATTTCTCAGATAAATAGGCCTACGTAAAATTACACTGTGCCGTTAGTTCACTCACTCGACTGAAACATAAAATCGCCAATAGGGGGCAGTTTGGTTTGTTTACGTTCCGGGTACCTAACAATGCAAATTTTCAAATTCAAATTAAAAATACAAAGTGACGTCCAAACTTTTAAATTTTGGTAAAAATAGAAAGTTTCTAACTGATATTGTCTGGGAAAAATACGGAAAACGGACTTTCTTTTTTAATGTGAACAATATTCCTGATTTTCGCGGCAAGTGTGCCTTTAAGTATACTGTTTTCTTTTACGCATTTCAATGGATTTACTGGAATTCATGTGTTATCTGTCCGCTATATCCAGCGATACTGCTATATTCATACAAGCGCGCATGCGTTCTGAATCGCAATGATTCAAGAATATGGATATACCTAGGTATACTTTCAAGTAAATATTTTCTTTTCAAATTATCATACCCACCCCTTCAAAAAATAACAAAACCACTTGTAAGCTACAGCTATATTAAGAGCAACAATGGTCACACACGGGCACAGGAAAAATCTTCTGGACTAAAATAATCATGGAGACAAGTTTCTAGTTGTTTTGATTAAAAGGGTATATCATTTAAACCTTCATACCAATCATAAAGGTTGTTGTAATTAGCCACAAATCCATGTTATTTCATTAGGTTGATTGGTGTTTTACGCCGCACTCAAGACTATTTCACTTATAAGGGGGCGTTGCCAGGTTTAGTGGGGGAGGAAACCGGGATCACTGCCCGGAGGAAACCCCGACCTTCAGAGAGTAAGCCTACCTAGAAACTCTTCCATATACGGCGACCGAATGAAAAATCCACTCAGAAATTTCTTTAAAATTTGTTCTGAGTGTGATTCGAACCCGCGTGCATCGATGGAAGTTCTGTGTGGGACTAAGGGACGATCACCCAAACCCACATGTCCACCGAGACCTCTCATTAGGTTGGAGACAGCCAGGGGTTTGGCTTTAGTCAGTAATTTTTTTTTCTGAAATGCTTTGTAATATTAAATATTTAGCACACAGTTATGCGGATCTTCAGCTATGGCAAGAAGTCGGGTTAACTAAAATTGAACAAAAACATGATAATGGGAAAAGATGTGAAAATATGTAATTTGGTTCCCAGGTAGAAGACAGACAAGGAGTTTAGCGCTGACTAATAGATCTTTCAAACTCTTGTTCTTTTTATAAGCAATGACTGGGGTTACAATTATATATTGGTAGGTATTCAGTATAGCTGATTATAATTAAAGGGAACACTTTAGGTAAAATACATTATACTTCATCTTAAAGACAATATCTACCTGGTCCCAAAATATGTTTTATTTATTTTTTATGACTTTCCTACAAGAAGCTATGGTTAATTATTCTCAGATGTCAAGGTGACTGGATTTCACTGAAACATGTGCACACCTGGTATGCTGAACTGCTATTGGTGTATTTAGGTCAAATAAACCAATCATATTGCCAGTTGCAAGGTGTGCACATGTTTCAGTGACATCCAGTCACCTTGACATCTGAGAATAATTGACCATAGCTTCTTGTAGGAAAGTCATAAAAAATAAATAAAACATATTTTGGGACCAGGTAGATATTGTCTTTAAGATGAAGTATAATGTATTTTACATTAAGTGTAGGCCCACCTGCCGCCGTAGCCTGTTTAAATTTGCTAAGAAAACCAATTTACATGAGCTTACTACGACTTATACCACTAAACGTAAACATAGGACACATAAAACATGATTCTTTTTCGTTCTTTCTCGATGAGCTAGTCAAGGTCGTTACAGGTTACAAATTCTGTTCGGTTCAGTTCGCTTAAAGTCGCGTTGGAAATCCATTCAGAAAGTTTTAAATTTTTATTTGGTCTGAGAGGGTTCGAACACATCAATGTAAGGCCTGTGTAGGACTAACTGAGCCACAGAGGCACCCCATAAGGTTGGAAGGGTGTGGATAATACATTTTAGTTGAATTGCCCCATTCTGACTGACTATTTATCCTGTATGTTACATTGAGAAGACTGAATCATTGGATGGACAAGGACTCTCAATTGAATTCCTTCTCAGGGTTACATTTATGTCCTTTCAACCAGCTTCTAGGGTTTCTACGCCAATGTTGACATACCAACTCAAGACAATTGTTGAAACCTGTCTACATAGACTAGTGTAACTTTATTTTCAAAAAATATTTATAATACAGCTCGGTCTGCCTGCTGCACAGGTCAGAATGTAGACCAGATTCAAGATGTAGGACAAAAAGCACAAAACAGTAAACTATGGTGGCCCATATCGGTCATTTATTCGAAAAGATATATGGTTGAGACTTTACATCGATTGTTCCAAATAAAAAATATGGAAACGTTTTGTGGGACTTGTCACAGGATTCAAATTATCAATTGAGATGTAGTTTTTTGAGAGGAGAAACCCCGGAAACGTTATTGATTAGAGCCTATAATCGAGAGTGATTTAACAGAAAATGATCGCCTTGTAAAAATGCAACCGTCGGGTGCTATATACACGGATTGTTCACCATTATTAAGACCGCAAAAAAATCGTTCTGTCAGTCAGCTCTGCTGTAAAAGATATGAATTCAAAACATTACTGTGGCCCATATAGGTCACCATAACTGTGGCCCATATAGGTCACCGTTGTATTCAATTTAATTCTTGGTCACAAGCAGGTAATATTATTATTTAACTTGAAGTCTGGACACGTTGTCAAAATATGAACTTCAGTTCGAATGACTTAAGTAAAAATGTGTGACCGGAATATTGGTTTAAGAAATGAATCAACTTCTTGGGTCGTTCTGACTCTATATAAATACTGGTTGGACGGTGGATAGAGACTACAGTGAAACACGCTCCGGGTAAGAACAACCAAATATTCTCATTTGTTGTCGAACGTCTGTATTTGATCTGATTGTTTGGTGTTTTACGCCGCGCTCAAGATTATTTCACTTATATATGGCGGCGTTGCCAGTTTTATTCTGGGAAGAAACAGGGCTCTATGCCAGGAGGAAACCCACGACCCCCGGTGGTATCCCACATAGGTCGCTCGAGTGAAAACCCAGTCAGAAAATTTTCCATTTTTTTTTTGGACTGAGAGGGATTCGAACCCGCGATCCATTGGTGGAAGGCTGTTCGAATTGAGCGTTCAACGCTATACCTACTGAGGCAAGGAGGTCCCCGGTTATTTCGAAGGTAGCAAGACACAAATTTTGAGTTATACCGGCTCGTACATTAAGTTCAGTACATCTAGGTCTCGCAGTGCACAAGAAATAGGTCACCCATAACAATGTTATACTCAACTGTGTGTATGCCATATACAGTCCATACATATTGAGTTGAAACCGGCAAGTCGCTTAATACTGCAAATGTAAGAGTTTTTTTTTTATTTCTTCCAGGAGGGTTCCCAACTGCCTATCTACCATATGAACGAGGGGAGGTCGACATGGCTCTAGGACTCTCAGTGTATTTCATATTACAATGTGTTACGTTGGCGATCGTAACATGGCTTGTAGTAAAGCTGTGGTTCATACTCTCGAGTTTAAGGAAGATGCATTTAGCCGCGGCCAAGTTTCCCAGTCTGCCCAGACACTGGCTATGGGGCACCATTCCTGAGGTAACCAATATTCCATTACACCCAAAGTCTTACCACAAGTACACATATAGGCCCACACTCGGAACTCCCTTCGGCTATCTTCGCTCGCTACCGGTCGGCTTTTTATACGGTAAATCCATCGAGATCTAAAAATAACTCTATGGGTAAATCACCGTATTTTGGGGCTGAATTAAAATGGCGTCGCAAGTAAATATCAAAATGTATAACTACAGACGAAAAAAGAAAAAAAAAATTATAAATTTATTAAATGCTAATATCATTTAGAAAGATATTGGTTTATATATTATATTTAGCCCGGTAAAGCACATGTTGTGTAACGCAAAGAAGAGACGCAGTTTCGGTACATTCCAGGAATCCTCCATACTTCAATTATAAAACTGATCTCGCCTGAGAGTTAACAAACAGCGTATTTTGGTCCCTTACATTATCACGAGGACACTTTCGATGGACCCTGAAGAGGATATGGAAGTTGTACGTTACACGGCTACCTTTTTGGTCGCCACATTCAAAATGACCTGCAGTCTATGAGAGGCAGGTGTTTCACGCACGTAAATCCCCGAAGTTATCAGAGTGATAGGCCCACTCACTCTGATAACCTCGGGGATTTACGTGCGTGAAATACCCTCTGATAGACTGCAGGTCATTTTGAATGTGGCGACCAGAAAGGTAGCCTTGTAACGTACAATTTCCATATCCTCTTCAGGGCACATCGAAAGTGTCCTCGTGATAATGTAAGGGACCAAACTACGCTGTTTGTTACCTTTCAGGCGCGATCAGTTTTATAATTGAAGTATTGGAGGATTCCTGGAATGTAGCGAAACTGCGTCTCTTCTTTGCG
Source organism: Lepidochitona cinerea (assembly GCA_963971465.1). NCBI lineage: Eukaryota > Metazoa > Mollusca > Polyplacophora > Chitonida > Tonicellidae > Lepidochitona > Lepidochitona cinerea. Next base: position 35,943,864 of record OZ020553.1, read on the forward strand.
TTACACAACATGTGCTTTACCGGGCTAAATATAATATATAAGCAAATATCTTTCTAAATGATATTAGTATTTAATAAATTAATAATTAGTTTTATTTTCTTTTTTTTTTTTTCGACGCCATTTTTATTCAGCCCAAAAATACGGTGATTTGCCGTATAAAAAGCGCAGACTGTCCGAGGCGTGTCAAAGCCGACCGGTAGCGAGCGAAGATAGCCGAAGGATGTTCCGAGTGAGGCCCACTCTGAAACTTCGGGGATTTACGTGCGTGTCAAAGCCGACCGGTAGCGAGCGAAGATAGCCGAAGGATGTTCCGAGTGATATAGGCCTACAAAATTTATGCAACGCTCCACCCGTTACCCACTTCGGCAGTCGAGACTTCAGAATCTTACAAACTGTAATGACAATGTGCATGTAAAACGACTCATATGATTCTCCCCTTGCTTTTAATTCCGCCAAAATAAGCAAAATAATGTTATAGTAGCATAAGCTGCTGGTTATATGGGTTCGTTGAAACATAATTGGCTGCATTGCACAGATGTGCGTTATAATGGCACCAGCTGTCAATTTTTTCTGTTAGAACAGAATTTCAAAATAAATGGCTATTTTTGGATAACTGTCTCAGAATTACACGTAAAGTATAGGCTAATTATTTAGAAATATATCAAACACACACTATTCCAAAAACCAGGGTGTGTGCCGATGTCCATGCAAATAGATCAACGGTAACAAAGCAGCCATCGTACTAACCGTTGTTTTATTTGAATTTATTTCAGATTAAAAGAGTAGGAAGAGAAAACTTCACAAAACTTATATTGCAGGAAACAATCAAAAGAAACTGTAAAGCTCTAGTATTTTGGCGCGCATTCATTCCCCTTGTTTTCGTCACCCATTCGCAGACGGTAGGAGAAATTTTGAAGACATCCATGCCTAAAAATCTATTCCTGAAAGGAGGATATGCTCTGTCCTTGCCGTGGTTAGGTATAAGCTATTTTCAATCTTGGTAAAGACCCGGGGGCTCAGTCGGCAGAGTGATAATCCCTCAGTCCGAAACAGGCCTTCCATCGATGCGACAATGGTTCGAATCTCACTCTGACGAAAAGAATTTGAAAATATTCTCAGTGGATTTGTCACTCGATTGCCGGATGTGGTTGAGTTGCCAGTTATTCGCAGAAGGGTGTGTGTGTGGGGAGGGGGGGGGGGGGTATCGTCTGGGCTGTACAGTGTACCGGTTTCCTTTCCCACGAAACCTGAAAACGTCGTCATATAAGTGAAATAATCTTGAAAGCGGCAATCAACCCACACAGACGAAGTTAGGAATTTTCTAGTTTTGCACCATTTTGTCGATTTTTTTTCTACCCTTAACCTTTAATCTTAAATGTTTATTTCGTCTGGTAAAAACATAAATCTAGAATACGAAGGTTTAGATTAATCAATGGACAAATGGGAAAGAGGCAACAATTTGAGACGTAAATGCAGGGGTGGAACTAACTACATGTACTTCACAGTTGTCTGTTGTTGTATTGTAGGCGACGGTTTATTGATCAGCGGTGGTAAGAAGTGGGAGAGAAACAGGAAGTTATTGACTCCAGCTTTTCATTTCAAAGTGTTAAAACCATATATCAAGGTGTACAACGATGCCGTAGAAGTGCTTCTGGTATGTTGGATTTAGTTTTTCTGTTTGGTGCGGGCCTCGATGGCTCAATTGGCAGCGTAAGGGCCTCGATGGGTTAATTGGCAGCGTGAGGGCCTCGATGGCTCAATTGGCAGCGTGACAGACCCACAGTATTACACAGGCCTTCCATCGTTGCGGCGTGGGTTTGAATCCCACTCCGACCAAATGAAATTGAGAAATTTCTAAGTGGATTTTTCACTCATCACCGTATGTGGAACAATAGACAGGTACTCGCCGTATGTCGGGAGTTTCCTTCCGACAAAGAGTCCGCTTTCCTTCCCTACTAAATCTAGCAACGCCTCAATATAATTATATCTTGAGTATGGCATAAAACATCAAACAATCAATCTATTTGGTGCTCCACAAAATTGCCCCAAGACGATATGTGCCCTAGGTAACCTGATATAGTAAACCAATATCGATGCTATAAAGCATAAAGGAGTGTAAGTGGGGCAACATTATGGGATTAGCATAGACTAAATGGTCAGAAGTTCCCCATAAAGCCGTAGAATAAAAAAGAACATTGTTTATTTACTGTCGGATTTACAACAATATAAAACATTATCTGGCTAGCAGCTATTATTACCGACCTGAAATTAAACATTCCGTGGACAGGGTATACAGAGGACTTTTTTTGTATTTTAAATTCAACCTCTTTTTTCAGACGAAGTTCCAGAAAGTCTGTAACACCGGCCAGAGTTATGAGGTATTTGATCCGATGGCTTTGTGTACACTCGACATTATGCTCCGATGTGCTTTTTCTTATGAAGATGATATTCAAGTCAAGGGGTAAGGCCCACGTTAACATATAAAACAATGCACTTTTCCTATATATCGTTTTGCTTTAATTTCTAAAAGGTTCGGTTAATAGTTTATAAAGTGGTACAAGGAAAGCTTCATTTTCAAAAGAGAAAAACCTGATGAAACGAAGGGCTACCAATAATAACTATATGGTACAAAGGCCACGGGAGTGTGTTTACATCAAACCAAATTTCGAAACAAAATCATTCAACTGTTTTGTTTTAGACCGTGGCTTAAATAGGACATTGGAGTTGTTTTCACTTTCATTTTTTTTCAACCTCTAAAATTCGGACTTTTTCATAAAATCTGATGGTCAAGAGAAGTTGAGAGTGTGTAGTACCTTGTCAAGAGAAGTTGAGCGTGTGTAGTACCTTGTCAAGAGAAGTTGAGCGTGTGTAGTACCTTGTCAAGAGAAGTTGAGAGTGTGTAGTACCTTGTCAAGAGAAGTTGAGAGTGTGTAGTACCTTGTCAAGAGAAGTTGAGAGTGTGTAGTACCTTGTCAAGAGAAGTTGAGAGTGTGTAGTACCTTGTCAAGAGAAGTTGGGCGTATGTAGTACCTTGTCAAGAGAAGTTGAGAGTATGTAGTACCTTGTCTAGAGAAGTTGAGCGTGTGTAGTACCTTGTCAAGAGAAGTTGAGAGTGTGTAGTACCTTGTCAAGAGAAGTTGGGCGTATGTAGTACCTTGTCAAGAGAAGTTGAGAGTATGTAGTACCTTGTCTAGAGAAGTTGAGCGTGTGTAGTACCTTGTCAAGAGAAGTTGAGAGTGTGTAGTACCTTGTCAAGAGAAGTTGAGAGTATGTAGTACCTTGTCTAGAGAAGTTGAGCGTGTGTAGTACCTTGTCAAGAGAAGTTGAGAGTGTGTAGTACCTTGTCAAGAGAAGTTGAGAGTGTGTAGTACCTTGTCAAGAGAAGTTGGGCGTATGTAGTACCTTGTCAAGAGAAGTTGAGAGTATGTAGTACCTTGTCTAGAGAAGTTGAGAGTGTGTAGTACCTTGTCTAGAGAAGTTGAGAGTGTGTAGTACCTTGTCAAGAGAAGTTGAGAGTGTGTAGTACCTTGTCAAGAGAAGTTGAGAGTGTGTAGTACCTTGTCAAGAGAAGTTGAGAGTGTGTAGTACCTTGTCAAGAGAAGTTGAGCGTATGTAGTACCTTGTCAAGAGAAGTTGAGACTGTGTAGTACCTTGTCAAGAGAAGTTGGGCGTATGTAGTACCTTGTCTAGAGAAGTTGAGAGTGTGTAGTACCTTGTCTAGAGAAGTTGAGAGTGTGTAGTACCTTGTCAAGAGAAGTTGAGACTGTGTAGTACCTTGTCAAGAGAAGTTGAGAGTGTGTAGTACCTTGTCTAGAGAAGTTGAGAGTGTGTAGTACCTTGTCTAGAGAAGTTGAGAGTGTGCAGTACCTTGTCAAGAGAAGTTGAGCGTGTGTAGTACCTTGTCAAGAGAAGTTGAGAGTATGTAGTACCTTGTCAAGAGAAGTTGAGAGTGTGTAGTACCTTGTCTAGAGAAGTTGAGAGTGTGTAGTACCTTGTCTAGAGAAGTTGAGAGTGTGCAGTACCTTGTCAAGAGAAGTTGAGCGTGTGTAGTACCTTGTCAAGAGAAGTTGAGAGTATGTAGTACCTTGTCTAGAGAAGTTGAGAGTGTGTAGTACCTTGTCAAGAGAAGTTGAGAGTGTGTAGTACCTTGTCAAGAGAAGTTGATACTGTGTAGTACCTTGTCAAGAGAAGTTGGGCGTGTGTAGTACCTTGTCTAGAGAAGTTGAGAGTGTGTAGTACCTTGTCAAGAGAAGTTGAGCGTGTGTAGTACCTTGTCAAGAGAAGTTGAGAGTGTGCAGTACCTTGTCAAGAGAAGTTGGGCGTGTGTAGTACCTTGTCTAGAGAAGTTGAGAGTATGTAGTACCTTGTCAAGAGAAGTTGAGAGTGTGCAGTACCTTGTCAAGAGAAGTTGGGCGTATGCAGTACCTTGTCAAGAGAAGTTGAGAGTGTGTAGTACCTTGAACAACTACAGGATTGGCGTTGAAACACAAATTTAGATCCGAAAATGTCTGCTAATAACGAACACAATTTAAATAACCGGGCTATACGAGAAGATTTTGGATCTTTTGCTGCATATAAAACTACTTATTCGTATATCTTTAAGATTACACTGTATATAGACTTCTCAATTGTAAATAATTTAGCTTTTTACATATTTAATTATGTATACACATTTATACATGCAAATTAAAAATATTTTACACTTTTCTAGACTAAGAATTATAAATTAAAAAAGTGTTTTACATTTCTATAGATTGACTTGAACAATGTATATATAGAGATTTTTAATGATTTAATAATTGAATAATAATATATATATATTATCTACATAAATTGAACTATATCTACAAAAAGTTTCAAATGATAGTCGGAAGAAAAGTCCTTCCGGGCTTATGTTGTTCGTTACTTATAAACCGACTTTAGATAAAGTTTCTTGTATCTTGTAGATCTGATTTGTGCTTCGTGATAAAAATGACGAACTATGAGCTAATTCTGTTTGAACCAAATTGTCCTGATATATGGAAGCTCATGCCACTTTAAAATAATAAAGTTAAAAATTAAAAAAAAATACTCCAATGTCCTATTTAAATCATCTTGTAGCTAAATCTATTCCTTTAATACTTCATTGTTTTCTTTTCCATTTTAGCGTGCTTCACCCGTACGTTCAAGCTGTGAAGCGATTGGCTCACCTGGTGTCAGAAAGATCGCTGTAGGTAGTTTTATACATAACTATCAGTCTAATGAATTTGCATGTTTTCATACTTCCATTTTCACCTTGGCCATTCCTGGGGCCTCTTTCACAAAGCGGTGTAGCGTAAGTTTTTACGTAACTGCCATAGCAACCCATACAACCCATACGTTTATAGTATGAAATTTAAGCAAAAAAATACATCTACGCCGCTTTGTGAAACAGGCCCCTGCTCTTCAATTCTAAACATGTAAAAAGATGTATACATATATGGGTTTCTTATATAATTAGCATTTTTTGTTTACAATCGTTTTCAACAGTTACTGGTGCTGTAAACCTTATACTTTAAATCGTTCCATATTTAATAAATTTTGGCATTGTAATTTATCATTGCACAATAATACATTTCATCACTTAGTCAGCTCTCTAACTTTAGTGGGCTAAACACATTTTATGAAACACCCTAGGCAACAAGAAGACAAGCATCTTGGAAAGGAAGTGCCATTTGGTGAAGCACATTCAGTCGATTGAAATATGGATGTTTTTCTAATGCCTGTTAGTGGAACAAGCCCGAATGTTTTAATAGATTGTTTGAAGCATGGAGATACATTCTAATTTTCCCTAAGAGAAGTGATCGCTATTGATAATTCATATTAACACCTCCCTTTACCTTGTTAGAGTCTCTCAACAGTCATTGATTCAGTCCCATTATCCTATGGCGTCTATTGTGTCAATGTGAAATAATCCGAACCCTCAATGTCTAGCCAATTTATGTTATTACTGAAACCCTACTTTATTTTTGTTTGAACAGAAAGTTATCGATGTATGTAGACCTGATATATTCTCTGACAGCTGATGGCAAGGAATTCTTCCAGCTGTGTGACTACGTCCATCAGTTCGCAGACGAAATCATCGAGAAGAGACATAATACATTGGTATGGTGTATGTGTGCAAATGTCTATTAAAGTGGCATGAGCTGCCAAAATTCACACTTTTTTCATAATTTCTAATTGTCACAACAGTAAAAGGCTTTGAAGACAATCGAAAAACTAAATGATTGGCGTTGGAATGAGGAAAATCCATGCAGTATGTGGCCTGTACAAACCGAAAACGTGTTCGAAAAGTAAACAAAATTTAAATAGCCGGGACGACCATTCATTCATTCTAAGCCAAAGTTAGTTCAAAACATACATATTTGAGACTAGAAGCACTAAAACGCTTCTGAATTATACGTCTTGAGAAAAATAGACAATAATTTCAACATTCTGTTTTAACGTCAAAATATCAACATTTTGGCTCATGCCACTTTAACAAATACTGGACAAAAATAAAAGTTATGAATCCATCAATAAATAAGCTATATAAGACAGACAATCTGTAAATCATTCAATCAAAACAATCGCTCAATCCTTCAACGCTAAGTTAACAGAAAGAATCTATAAATAAAACAAGAATCTATTCTGCAATGTATGTTTGTCGATTGAAACATATAAAACACTTTTCCTCTGTAGAGAGATACTCTCTCGGTCTACCACAAGCCTTCTACCAATGAGTTGAGGATTCGAATACCACTCAGTCCAAATGAAAATTGGAAAAAAGATCTTTCTTTTTTTCGCTCACCGCCGTGTGTTGAAGGGTTGCCATAACGGGTATACTGGAATGTCCGGTGTTTCCTCCTGGGAAAAAGCCCGGTTCCTTCCCCGCCATATTAGTGGAGAAATTTTGGGTGCCACGTAAATCATCAATCAACCAATCAAAGTCTCTGATGAGAACACATGGCTTGACTTTTAAACTGATTTCATTTGTAGATTTCCGAACCAGATATTGTTAGGAAACGGCATTTGGACTTCTTGGATATCTTGTTGGAAGCCAAGGACGAGCATGGACAAGGGTTATCCAAGTTGGATATGCGAGCAGAAGTCGATACTTTCCTGTTTGAAGGTAGGGGCCATAATTTCCATGTTATTTAAAAAAAAAATGACATGACTTTAGATCTCTAATTGGCTGTATGTGTCTCCCAATGGGTAAACATATGAGAAAAAATGAGTCATTATAGTACATCTTGTGTTTCAAAGCAGAGTATACTCTAATTTACAGGATTATTACCATCATCGTAATAGTTACTGGCCACATTTCACAGGCTACAAGATTGTGGCTATCACTGTACTTCGTCCTTTATTTCTTGGGCATCCCATTCCATCATTTCTAAATAAAGTATAATTTAGGTTTTTACTATAACAAAGTTCATTATTATCTTGGTTTAAGGACACGACACAACTTCCAGTGCCGCATCATGGGCAATATATGCTTTAGGCAAGTATCCAGACGTTCAGGAAAAAGTTTATGAGGAAGTACACAGAGTTCTTGGGGAGGACGGCAAGTTGAAATGGTAAGAGCCAAGGCCGAGGCCAAACTCTGATTCTAATCAAAATGTCACTTCAAGTCAACTGCAATGTTAAAGTGGCATGAGCTGCCAATATGTTGATATTTTGACGTTAAAACAGAATGTTGAAATTATTGGCTATTTTTTCTCAAAACGTATAATTCAGAAGTTTTTTAGTGCTTCTAGTCTCGAAAATGTACGATAAGGTATTGTTTTGAGCTAACTTTGGCTTAGAATAAATGAATGGTCGCCCCGGTTATTTAATTTTATTTACTTTTCGAACACGTTTTCGGTTCGTACAGGTCACATAAGATATGGATTTTCCTCATACCAACGCCAATCATTTAGCTTTTCGATGGCCTTCAAAGCCTCTTACTGTCGTGACGATCAGAAATTATGAAAAAAGTGTGAATTTTGGCAGCTCATGCCACTTTAACAGAGGTCGTATCATTCAAGAAAAACGCCTGAAACTGGCAATTTGTGGCAAGTTAGATATCCATAGAGTTTTACATTAACATTGAAAAAAAAAATGGATTTCTTTAACAAGCCCATTGATTTTTAACAGATTTCCTTAATTAGCTCATTGCTTTTTCTACTTTGTTTAACATATTTTCTTAATTAGCTCCTTGCTTTTTCAGCTTTGTTTAACAGATTTTCTTAATTAGCTCATTGCTTTTTCCACTTTGTTTAACAGATTTTCTTAATTAGCTCATTGCTTTTTCTACTTTGTTTAACAGATTTCCTTAATTAGCTCATTGCCTTTTCCAATTTGTTTAACAGATTTCCTTAATTAGCTCATTGCTTTTTCTACTTTGTTTAACAGATTTTCTTAATTAGCTCATTGCTTTTTCTACTTTGTTTAACAGATTTCCTTAATTAGCTCATTGCCTTTTCCACTTTGTTTAACAGATTTCCTTAATTAGCTCATTGCTTTTTCTACTTTGTTTAACAGATTTTCTTAATTAGCTCATTGCTTTTTCCACTTTGTTTAACAGATTTTCTTAATTAGCTCATTGCTTTTTCTACTTTGTTTAACAGATTTCCTTAATTAGCTCATTGCCTTTTCCACTTTGTTTAACAGATTTCCTTAATTAGCTCATTGCTTTTTCTACGTTGAACACAGGGAGGATTTATCGGAAATTCCATATACCACAATGTTTATAAAGGAGGTGATGAGAATGTATTCCCCTGTGCCGGGTATAAGTCGTGGGCTTACCAAACCTTTGGTGATAGATGGTGTGGAATTGCCCGCGAACACAGTCGTCAGTATATCAATATATGCTATGCACCACAACCCTGACGTTTGGAAAAACCCTGAAGTAAGTAATTATTCTAAAGTGGCTACCAAGTAAAGCGAAATTTCGTTGAAACACGACTTGGTAATTATTCGTTTTTTTTATCAAGCAATACAAAATAAGACTTTCTCTTTAATACTAGCCTCTTGAAGGTAGTTAAGGTATTTTTTTTAAATAATAAAACAAAACCTTAAAAATGTACTAATGCATCATAAATGCTTGCTCGAAAAAAATCAGTTTGCAGTATTGTAGCCGAAAAATCTGGGCTCTTCCGAATTTTTTATAACTTTTTGTACGAATTCGTCAAAGCCAAGATAGCTGATTACTCGCATAATGAAAAAAAAAAACGCTATTCTGGAATCGCTTAAAAAACACAAAACTTCTCAACAAACAAGCAAAGAGGGGATTTTTTACCACGACAGTCTGATAGTACGGGTTAAAAAGAAAATGTTTGCCAACCTTGGCGAACTATGATATGCTTTGTCTCACTGTATCCATTCGAATTCCAAAGTATGACTTCTCTGACTTTCTGTTTGACATTTTCCGCGACGTACTGTTGGTACACGTGGACCGTCTATCACGCGATGTAGACGTATACCTGATTCGGGTCTCGGTTTTTCTATATAAGCCAATATAAATTCTTCGGTTGATGATGACACTTTATTTACAAATCTTCTACTAACAAAATGCCAAGGAGTGTTAGTTAGACTCTCAGCACTATAGATACCGATGTTTTCGAACTAGCAGTATTGGAGCTGTGTGAATGCAAGTATCAATGGCCGCACTGAAACACTGAGGCTCAAAAAACAGCCGAGAGGGTGATTTCAAGACTTTTTAAAGAAGATATTTGTAGTTAGCAAGAACAAAATGCGGTCATCTAACCAAAGGTGACAGTAGTAAGGTCTGGTTTCTAACCTTTGTGAGGGTTTCCCATGCAGACGTTAGATGACATTCAAACAGCAAGTGAATTGTAAGGCGCTTTAATGGAGATTGACCCCCAGCACTATCAAACAGTGAGGACATTTAGCATTGTTTAGCTTTTTTTAAGAGAATAGAATAGCAACTCCATTCAATGTGATAATATTATGTGATGTTTCAACTGAAGTGTTCTCTTGTCATTTCCGATTGCAATGGCGCCATATTAGCTCTTGATCAATTCATGATGTCTTCTCTGAACTGAATTCGAATTTACCTTGGAGATCGTCGGTAAACCATAGCTCGGTTTGACAATCAATTTTTTGGTTTATCTATGTTACTTTTTATTAAAGGAATTTCGCCCAGAGAGGTTTTCCGAGGACAGTTTTTCAAGCCGGGATCCTTATTCCTTTGTACCATTTTCGGCTGGACCAAGGTAGGTATATACTGTAATATAGAGTTGTCTTTACCCATCCATTAGTTTATGTTCATGTACGCTCTATCGAACATTCACAAAAATGGTGTCATTATGAACTAGTCAATTTTCATAAATTAATGAGTTGTTAAAGCGACAGACGTTTACGCCAACACAAGCCTCCAGTTGATATTTCGCGGGTTCGAATCAGTTCAAATGCAAGTTCTTTTTTAATTTACTCTGGGATGACGAAAAAAGGAGAAAAATAAATTAAAACGAAAGCTTAGCCGTTTGTTATATAGACGATGGTTTGGTTTCTAGGCCTTCAATTTAATTTCCTTCATTCTTCAGGAACTGTATCGGGCAAATGTTCGCTCTGAACGAGGAGAAGACCATAGTATCGAGAATTGTTAACAGGTATAATATCAATATTCATATTTCTTTTGGTTCTTGTGAACGTGTTAGGCGAACATCAATTTAAAAGGTTATCTATACTGTTAACAGTTTTGGACGGCTTTTATTGTTGACCATGGTTCCATAATAAATGTCTCAATTATAACGTATTTGTCCAGAAGAAGCGCTCCAGAAGTTGTTTCAAATTCCATTAACCTTTTTTGTCATACAAATATGGTTAAACTAATTAATTTTGTACATCTATCGTCGAAAAAAGACTGAAATGATATTGAAAGCGACGTAACATCTCCTCCCACTCACTTTTTCATCAGTCCATGTTACCATTACTCCCAATTTGTTTACTCAACTGACTGGGTGTACCTCCCTTCAATCTGCGACACAGGTCGCCATTTTCTCGTTAAGAACTCTTTTGTTTTTGCCAAAGTCAAAAGGCATTGTTTAGATTAACTTAAGACCTTGAAATATGGGGTTATCGGTTTTATTCTGAGACTTCTCTATTTTTATAATAGTAATGCTGATATTTTACTCTTGGTTGTAGGTTTCGTATAGTTTTGGACGAGGATCACCCTATAGTGATGGTTCCTGAATTGATCATGCGCGCTAAGCATGGAATCAAAGTGAAACTTTTCTCCAGATCTGAAACTCAGTAGAAAATGTTAGTGGATTTGAGACTTTTGTTTTTGACCAATTTATGAACATTAAAACACACGACTGCTGACTAAAATAACCATGGGGACAATTTCTTACGTCATTAGGTTGAAAACGGAGAGGAGTTTAGGTTTAGTCATCAGAATTTTCTGGAATACCTTGTAATATATTGTCAAGGTTGTAGCAATCTTCAGCTATGGCAAGAAGTCGGGTAAACTGATATTAAACAAAATATGAAAACGTGACAAGAAAGTGGAAATATGTAATTTGGTTACCACGTAGAAGACAGACAAGGGAGTTTCAACCCTTGTCCTTTTTACAAGCTGTTAGCTCATAACAATGTAGGTCTATCTATTTTACTTGAAGTAATTTGAATTCATTTATTATAATCCAGGCCTTTTCATGCTAGCCTTATTATACTGAAACAGAAATGATTAACGTTTGAATCGAAAAAACTTTCCCCTTCCAAACGTTTGCGCTTGGTATCTGCAGCGGATGTGAGAAGAGGGATTTCTTCTATGTCCATGATTTGTAAATAGTCTTTAACTAAATGATTTTAATTGTGATTGAAATACTGTGTTTGTTAGAAACAAACCTTTAAAGTGGCATGAGCTGCCAAAATTCACACTTTTTTCATAATTTCCGATCGTCACGACAGTAAGAGGCGTTGAAGGCTATCGAAAAACTAAATGATTGGCGTTGGAATGAGGAAAATCCTTAGAGTAAACCGTGTTCTAAAAGTAAACAAAATTTAAATAACCGGGACGACCATTCATTCATTCTAAGCCAAAGTTAGTTTAAAACAATACTTTTTCGTACCTTTTCGAGACTAGAAGCACTAAAAAGCTTCTGAATAGTACGTCTAGAGAAAAATATACAATAATTCAAACATTCTGTTTCAATCTCAAAATATCAACATTTTGGCAGCTCATGCCACTTTAAATTTTGTCCATGCATTCTTCTCAAATCAGACCAAAGGTGCAATAGACATTTTTATTTCACCCTTAGAAAGGTTTTCTTTAATGGATTGCTAATGCAGCATATCCCTGGACATCCGTGTATTTTAGAGAAAAATACATTTAGTAGCAGTTCTGGTTAAAGGCCCACTTGCCGCCGTAGCCAGTTTAAATTTGCTAAGAAAACCAATTTACATGAGCTTACTACGACTAATACAACTAAACTTAAACATAGGACACATAAAACATGTCTAGTTAGCTTTAGAATGTAGAAATGGGGTGAAAAACAAACGAAGAATCGCAACTTTCGTGTTGGATTACCATCATTTCAGGCCTTTTTATCTGTGGTTTACACTCAAACAATAATCAGCAGGCTTTTCCAGTCGCTGTTAACCGATCGTCAGTCTGTATTTCTCAGATAAATAGGCCTACGTAAAATTACACTGTCCCGTTAGTTCACTCACTCAACTGAAACATAAAATCGCCAATAGGGGGCAGTGTGGTTTGTTTACGTTACGGGCACCTAGCGATTCAAATTTTCAAATTCAAATTAAAAATACAAAGTGACGTCCAAACTTTTAAATTTTGGTAAAAATAGAAAGTTTCTAACTGATATTGTCTGGGAAAAATACAGAAAACGGACTTTCTTTTTTAATGTAAACAATATTCCTGATTTTCGCGGCAAGTGTGCTTTTAAACATGATAACCCGCCCGCCAACGTATATTTTTATGGTGCGATGATCCGGATAATGTTGAGACATATTAGACTTCCTTGAAAGGGTAACAAATATTCAGTTGGCTTTGTCGGCAATTCACCAATAAACCCAGAATAGCAAGTTTCATGAAATAGGAAGGTTTTCAAAATGAAATATAAAAAAGTGTTCACCTTTATTTGATAAATAGTTCTAGCTTTGGGAATAAATTTTGTGATGGGTGCATAAAAACAAGAGAAACATATTATTTGATTCGGTGTACAGTCTATTACAATATCATTAGATATTACACAGATGAACGAATATATATTTTCATAAAATATCGAGATCTTAAAAGATTTTAAAAAACGTTTTAATATAATCTTAGTTAAATTTTTTTATAATTTAATTATATATCAGTATTTTTACGAATGACACAGTTGATAGTGTTCATGTTCCCAAAGGCCACTGTTGGATCGTCTATTGTCTTTTTGAGAAATCTTTCATAGAACATCTTTAAGATTTTGCATTTGTCTGTCTCAGATCTTTGTTTTGACAATCCACTGAGTAAAGGTCCCATCTGCCATCCTCGATGCTGGGCCACCAGGCGCTTTGCAAACAATGTGCGATTTCCTTGAATCATAAAATGAAATACAAAGAGTAATTATTAAACGAGGGTTTATTACATAAAAAAAACTAATTGAAAATATTTCACGTAGTACCGAATGATTGAATGTCTTACATTACGCCGTTGCAATGTTTGTTGAGTGCCCGGTGGAAACCCTCGATCTTTTGCGAGTACCTGGCCACATTTTACAAGGCGACCTAGTGTGAAATAAATTCAGCAATTTTTCATTTTTTTTGGTTTTGAGGATTCGAACCCGCTACCATCGATGGAATGCATGTGTCGGACTGAGGGACTATCACGCTGCTGACGAAGACCGGCCTACCGAGGCCCTTCAGCATTCTAGAGCTTTATTCCCGCCACAGTCTCTATCGATTGTACATACATGAAATGAAATTATTTACAAACGGTTCTTATGGAAGTGGATGAAAAGCTTTGGCAAACTATTTGGTGTTAAATTGAACTTGAACCATACATCGAACTCTTTCTTCCAAAGGAATATATTATTGAAAAAAATCAGTTCGAATCAGTTACCTAAAGGACTCGTCCAAGAAGAAGTATCTATCCGAGTTATTACCTTGTTGTGACTTCATACTCTGATTGTTCCATTCATCTTGGAAAGGACAAGACAAAGGGACACTTTGCCAAGATGTCAGTTCCAGTCCAACCAGCTTTACGTATGATTTCGAATCAATAAAAGGTTTTCTTAAATCCAAAACCGACAGGGGAGACAGTCCTAAGTACATTTTCTTGAATTCTTCCTGTGGGAATAAATCGGTATACAGGATTTTCATTAAAAAGGGCATACTGGCTAAGTTTGTTGCTGTTTTTCGTTAACCTTCAGATTAGTAGAAAAATAAAAAGTAATCTCAGATGAAGGCCTGTTAATGGATTTTTCGCCCTAAAAGTACATTTCAAAAGTACATCCCAGCTACTATTGTTGTCGTCTGGTAAATAGAAAAAAACGCTTAGAATGCATCACACACGCTTCTGTACAGAGTGTACAGTCAGCGCGGCTTAAGCAGGCCACTTCTCATAACGACAACAAGGAAACAAAAAGGAACCTCCAAATAAAACCCCTATCCAGCGGTTCATGGAAGCTAGAAACGTAACATCAGCTGGGGTCTAACCTTCATATAAAGAACAGTCGAATAACACATCGTTTAAGGATATCTTAGGGACTCGATGTCCAGTTCCGCTTAAATGAAGATCGTTAAGATGTGTGCAAGACTGTTTATATAATGACGGTTTTCAGATGGCCATCTGTAACTTTCCTAGCTCCCATGGACCGCAGGATAATGAGCTTTATTAAAGGATTCCTTTGACGTCTTTATCCTGGTTTGCGCGGACAAGCTCTTTGTAGCTGCGCTTCTGGTGCATTTTCAGCTGTTTGTTACTACTGACAGACAGACAGAAACAATAGGAACAGGAATTTTATTATTAACTGTTCAATAATATTTTTTGGTAGAAAGTCGATTTGCGTCCTTGCATCTGAGATTGATTACTTCTTATTTTTCTACGAAACGGTCAACGACAGACAACAATGCGTTTTGAGTAAAATATTATAATTTGGAAACGAATCCTCGTATCTAGCTCCATATACACTATTGTTATACCTGTATGCTCGTCTATCGTTACCTGGGTTGTAATTTTGTCCTCATACAAAGATTTCCATATCGAGTCAGAAAGTCGAGAAATATTTTCATCCTTGAACAGCTGACACATATGGACCACGACCAATTTTCCACCTGAAAAAAAAATCAATATTATATACGTTTAGTCGATGTATTTGTATTTGATGCATTTGATAAACATATATTCATTTTTTCACATCTTTTCCCTATTTATGTAGAGATGTGGAAATGTCACCTCAGTATCCATTTAATTCCATCTGTATAAACATTTCGATACCCCGGAGAGGATTTTCCGACACCCCGTAAGGTTAATGTTTTTGCGCCGTACTCAAGATTATTTCAATAATATTGCGGCGTTTGCAGGTTTAGTTGGGGAGGAAACCGGGCCCATTGGCCTGAGGAAACTGCGACTGTCAGCGAGTACCTGGCAACTCTTCCACATATGTCGATCGAGTGAAAAAGCCACTCAGAAATTTTTTAATTTATATTTGGTCTGATTGTGATTCGAACCCGCACCGCATCATAAAAGGTCTGGGTGGGATTGAGTGACGAGCTCTTTGACCCACTGAACCACCTAGGCTCTCATGAGCTATAGAGAAAAAACAAACCTCGACGAAGCTCCTTCCCTCTCAAATATAGAAAGTTTCCCCAGTCCTTCTCTGCTTGTTTTTTCACTGAGTTCTTGTCGGACTGTGTGGCATCCGTTAAAAAAAGGGAGTCACATAACACATCTGGCCTACAGAAGGCAAATCATAATCTGGCTATTCATTTTGCACATTCAGCAAAAACTTTTTTATGCCAATAACTTAATTTAATTAAAGTGGCATGAGCTGCCAAAATTGAGATATTTGGCAATTTTAACAGAATGTTAAAATTATCGGCTATTTTTCTCAAGACGTACAATTTCAGAAGCTTTTAAGTACTTATCGTCTCGAGAATGTACGATAAAGCATTGTTTTCAACTAACTTAGGCTTAGAATGAATGAATGGTCGTCCCGGTTATTTAAATTTTGTTTACTTTCGTACACTATTTCGGTTCGGATAGGCCACATACTGTATAGATTTTCCTCATTCCAACGCCAATCATTTAGTTTTCCGATGACCTTCAAAGCCTCTTACTGTCGTGACAATCAGAATCTATGAAAATAGTCTGAATTTTGGCAGCTCATTCCACTTTAAGTTTTGGAAGTTTATTTAGAATATTTGTTCGTGAATAACGCCTTGCACAAAAATGACCAATCAAAACTGGGTTTTCATCAGGAGGACATAGTCTTTAAAATAAAGCAATACATTGCTTCAAGTCTCAAGAAGTGCCTATTTGAACTCTTCACGTGATACGAGAATGTGCGTGAAAGCAGTGTTTAGAAGGGACTTACAGTGTTTAGAAGTGACTCACAGTGTTTAGAAGTGACTCACAGTGTTTAGAAGTGACTCACAGTGTTTAGAAGTGACTCACAGTGTTTAGAAGTGACTCACAGTGTTTAGAAGTGACTCACAGTGTTTAGAAGTGACTCACAGTGTTTAGAAGTGACTTACAGTGTTTAGAGGAGACTTACTATGTTTCGACTTGATTTAGAGGTAAAATGATGTATGTGCATCCCGAGACAAGACATTCACCTTTCTCGTCTGGTAGCGATATCAAATTACCTGCCTCGATTTGATAAGAGTGAGTGAGTGATTGGGGTTTTACGTCCTGCTCAACAGTATTTCGGTTATATGAAGACGTTGTCTCCTTGTGACAGGGCGGATTTCCACCGCTCTTTTAGGTGCTGTCTCACCGAGACGACTTGCCGAAGACAACCAGCAAGCCCCCTCACCCAGTCACAGTATACTGACACCGGGCCAACCAGTCGCTGCTCTAACTCCTATTGCTGAGCGCCAAGCGAAGCAGTAACAGCTACCACTGTTAAAGTCTTTGGTCTGACTCGACCCGGGCTTGAACCCGGATCTCCCAGGCCTGAAGCGGACGCTCTACCGACTGAGCTATCGGGGCTGGTCGATTTGATAAGAACATAGAAACAAATCTTTCATTATCTAGTGGACGGAGTGTGCTTCAAACCCTGGACAGGTTACCAATGTCCAATCATTGGTCAGTTACCAGCCTTAATCCCATTTATTAAATGCACCAAGTGTCGACATTGTTACGCCTTGAACAAAGTGACCAGAAAATGTCAAACAAAATCGATTTGTAAGTAATATAGAAATAGGAGTTGAAATATGGGAAAACCAGAAAATGAATAGTCTGTCGATGAAAATAGGCCACGTATAATGTATAGCGTGCAAATTTTGGGGGAAAAATACTAAAAATGGGATCAATTATTCAGCAGTGGAGGGGGTCCTCGGATAAATATACTATCTTTGATTGACAGGTGTATGGTGGTGGATAAATTGATATCGCTACCAGACGAAAAGTGAATGTCTTGTCTCGAGATGCACATTCATTCATTTTACCTCTAAAACAAGCCCCTAGTGTTTTCTCTCCCGCCAAGGTATCTTATGGCATCACCTGTATAATCTTCTGTGCCAATTGTTCATTAATTTTATTACCTAGTACGTTATAGGCGTCATATTTTATGTGTTTTCTGTGCCAAACAATTAACGCTTCTCTGATATTGTTTATTGCTTTGGTGAAATAAAAATGAAATGAAATGAAAAAAAATTGCGTCTAAACCTTACCTGTTGCTGAGCCAGTGAGTAGAGTTGGTACTGATGATCAGATCAATACTCTCATCCGGTACACACTGGGTATAAAAACTACAACCGGACGCCAACACGTAAACATTCTTGAATTTTTTAGTTAGTCCTTCAACGCCATCCAGTATTCCTGAAATATTCACATAAACATTTCTTTAAATGGTGATCTGCTTATTGTCAAAAGTCTTTCATTTCATTTCCCGTTGTTGCACGAATTACCCAAGAAAGGATTTATGTCATACCAATAAACATAAAACAAAAATTGTGGAGACCCGCTGTAACAAATAAATATGAATTTATAAATATAGGTGCATTACTGTTCAATGACAATTTTGAGACTGAATCCCCCCAAATGTTTTTCTTGCAAATTCCAAGAAACGACAACTCGGTAGTCCGACATAACCTTTATAGATATTCAGCTCTTTGGAGATATCACTTAAGACTATATAAACACACACACCACGCTCACAAGATCTGTCTTTTCGCAATATTCAAAACGAGCTCGATCTTTGAGAGAATTACAAGTTGAGACAGGTACTAAACTTAAACAATAGAAACTATATAGTTCTGAGAAATGACAATACTATGTAGAGTTAAGCTCTTAATTCTCTCATCTGTTTTATAAATGAATTATTTATATAACAATTATTATTATTCATCACTCAATAAACCAAGAGGATCAGGTCTCTTTAATACAAACAGGAAGCATGGAAATCAAGCACCTGATTGATTGTTTGGTGTTTTACGCCGCGCTCAAGATTATTTCACTTATATGGCGGCGTTGCCAGTTTTATTTTGGGAGGAAACCGGGCTCTATGCCCGGAAGGAACCCACGACCTTCCGGTGGTAACTGGTAACCATCCCATATAGGTCGTTCGAGTGAAAACCCAGTCAGAAAATTTTCCAATTTTTTGGACTGAGTGGGATTTAGAACTCGCGACCCATTGGTGGAAGGCTGTTCTGATTGAGCACCTGTTAAAAGAGAAGAGCTTTTCTCCATTGTTGCAATTTCAACCATGTACAGTATTAGTACCCGGTGGAAATCATTTTTTCCAACAAAGTATCGTTTGGCGTGATCGTACCAGATCATCTATAGTCTTTACTCGATGGCATACAGGAGAGCCGAATACTTATAGCTGATGCAGTTTTCTTGAGAAAATTCTGACTATGAAAACGGACAAGTTTGATTGATATTTGGAGAGAAAGAAATGTTCCAAAACAGCACGAGCTGCAAACGTGTTTGATAGTTACCCATTGAAGCGAGATTTTCAAATTATTGACCATTTTGAAATATATGAACGTTCGTTCCGGTTATTCAAATGTTGTTTACTTTTTTAACACTATTTCGCTTCATAACACGCACTCGGCTGTACTCGGGTATTTACGTAAGTCAAATACTCCAGGTTGTGCGCAGGTCATTTTGATTGTGGCAACCAAAATGTGAGCATTGTTACAAGGTCACCATTCCGTCATTGCCCAGGACACAAATGGACAATACATTCAATAGACGTGGATCCAAGCGCCCACATATCCTTTTTGTCAGCGAACATTTATTTTAAATCAGAGAAACAGTGGTGTATGTATTGTCAGAGTTCTGGGCCTCAAGGTACATCCATGCATGTAAAATTAAATCTTTAAGTTCTAAGAAGGGTACAAGACGCCCGAAACCGTGATCAATTTAGAGAGTAGGCCCTACATAGATCTACAAAACATTCGATGGAGTTTAAATCCGAAGATGAAATTATATATCTTTTTCTCAACTGCATCCCTTTTAAAGTTCTCTCGCACCAGAGTTTTCTCAATTGCTGCTATGTACTGTTAGACATGGTTCAAGGAATGCATATAATGGTACATTTGCATATTGTACATCATCTTTCATATAGTACATCTAGCCTATTTGTTATGCTTACCTGAAGAGGGGGGGGGGGGGATTTCGCTACAGCTCAGTGATGTTCAAGTGATATAATCCTATCTCAATATAAATTAACAGTTAAACTGTTGTTGTAAACACAATGGGAATGAATTTTCTTAAAGAGAGCTGAATTCACTTTGCTAGCGGGTTGAATAATTTTGCATACATGCACGCTAATGATGCTATCCACTAATGATCCAGCTTATACTGCCAGTATTATCGTCAAACTAATTGTTTACATGTACAGTAATACAACTCAATATGAAGCTGGTTAACTCTGAAGAGATCTAAATATCTTATATATGTTTAAAAAATCGTGATGTTTTTATCCCAAAAGTTAAAATAAATTGACGTACCTTGTGCCCGATCGAAAACCGGACGAAAATCATTTATCGGCTGATCTTCATAAATTACCTGTATGGGGAGATCATCTCCATATTTACTTCGAAGAAATTCTGAAGAACAAAAAACCCATTTATTTATTTACCTTTTGCAACCATACGTCAGGAGCCACTCGGAACCTGGGGCCGTTTCACGAAGCCATCGTACAGTGCGATCAATCGCAGTTGTCATATCTCTTCAATATGGTATCCATTGGCAACTAAGCTTCGTTTGCGATGCGACTGCTTTGTGAAACGAGCGCCAGTTTGAAACAAATGTCATATTTCATTACGATGTTCTGAGATTTTAACACATGCTCTATTGCTTAGGTGTTTTGGTGTGAGTGACCAACATTCTGCTTCTACAGGCCCTTCAATTGTCTGAGGCATTTAAATTGGCATGAACTTCCCAAAAATCAATAAAATTTATTTGAAACAGAATAGTCTAATTTATAACAACTAAAAATGAAAGTCGTAATCTACAAACAGCTCTAACTTTAACCTATAGCCTAATTCAATAATATTAAATGTCTACAGGTACCTCGTTTTTTATGTTTGGATGTCTATGGTCGGTACCACGTCGACGACCATAAATGTCAGAAATTATCAAATAACGGAGTAAGACCTTTACTTTAGCATAGTACCTATAGCCAAGAGTTACTTCGGGATACCCACCAAAAGTATTTGCAGGATTCCGTTTGATTTGAGCGGCAAATTAAACGATCAGCCGGAATGTACTGAGAATATAAACCCGTGGGCTGCTTGAATTAGTAGAAAATGAAAGAAAAAATGAAAGAAAAAATGAAGTGATTTTCAGTAACGCGTTACACTTTCTTAAACAATTATCAGCATCATCGAGTTTGGACATTTCTCGAGTAGGTTATACTGCTTCTGCATTGCTTTTTGAAAGGAAATGCTCCTATCTGACAACCAGCAAATTGTACCCAAGAATAGATTGATTGATTGGTGTTTTACGCCAGACTCAAGATTATTTCATTTTTATGGCGGCGTTGCCAGGTTCAGTGGGGAGGAAACCCCCAAGAATAGAATATAACATATAACGATTCATTAGCACATACGTTTAATTTTCCTTGTTAAATACAACAGCAAAACATATTGCCTTTATGTAGCCCGGATTATCGGTCTTACGGCGACTGGTATTATATGGCTGCTAATGTGTCTTGTCGCTATGACGAACACGGAGAGAAACAAATTCGGCAGAGCCCAGATTTCTCGGCTAGCCTTTATGTAGAACCTTGTGGTCGAGGAAAAGACAGAGAAAAATGAAAACTATCTTGAAGGGACAGCATTATGATGGCAGTTAGCATATTAATGTAACAAATTCAAATTCGGGTAATATTTGCCTTTACAAATTTGGTTGAGCGTTCTGAACGAGCGTTTAGCATTTTGGCTAAAGTTAAGTCGATGTATCGTTACGGTCATTCTATGGAGCCATATTACCCCTGAATCCTTCATGATGACCCAGAATAAATAAATTTATTGATTTAAGTGGATCTCCTGGCCCAAGCTACTATATACATCTATCCATGCAGTTAAAACGAATACGAAATATCCAAGCTAATTATTTTAAAAAGAGCTTAACACACAGCAGTAACACTTTAAATACATGAGACAGACGATATAGTCGTTTTATAACTTGCAGCATTCTGGAGCGTCACAACTTTATAACATTAAAGTGGCATGAGCTACCAACATTCACATAATTTCTGATGGTCACGACAGTAAGAGGCTTTGAAGGCCATCGAAAAACTAAATGATTGGCGTTGGAATGACGACGATCCATACAGTATGTGGCCTGTGCGACCCGAAAACGTGTTCGAAATGTAAACAAAATTTAAATAACCGGGACGACCGTTCATTCATTCTAAGCCAAAGTTAGTTCAAAACAATACTTTATCCTACATTTTCGAGACTAGAAGCACTAAAAAGCTTTATGAATTTTAAGTCTTGAGAAAAATAGCTTATAATTTCAACATCCTGTTTTAACGACAAAATATCAACATTTTGGCAGCTCATGCCACTTTAATTCTGCCATATAGATGGTGTATTGCTCTCACCTATGCAGTCGTGTATTAGCTGGTAAGATACCCCTCCATCAGCTGTACCATAATCACCTATTGTAAATGGTTGACCCGGGGAGGGAATTATCGTCTCTGTAAAAAGATTGAACAATATCAATGAAACAAAAAGCGCTAGATTAATTCTAAGCAACTGCTTTTCTGCAATCCGTTATCTTAATTTAATTTTTATTGGATGTATTCAAGCCTTGATTAGTATTCCGGAAGAAATATATAACACAAGACTACTACCATTTGAAAAGACTACTACCATATGAAAACACTACTACCAAATGTCCACCAATAAAACTCCCCAACAATGCAAACTATCTATCAAACTTCTCTGTAAGTTTACTCATCAAAATCAAAGCCATGCAGAACCTATCCTAAATTGGCATTCATTAGCAGTTTTGGTGCGATTTTTTATATTATTTTTTTGAAAACTATGGATATCCAGAAATGCCATAATTTATTTGTTTGTTCTTTATTTAAGAAGTTAAATAACTGTATTACTAACTTTCTTATATTGCTTATTAGCTATGTTTTTTTTACAAAACAAATGGTGAATAAAATATCCATATTTGGGTATTTCTAGCCATCTATAGTTTTTCCAGGGAGCATTATTTTTTTCTTCAAAACAGACAGAAACTCGTTATTAAAGGCAACCGTGTGAAGCACGTAATCCACATACAGGAAGTAACTGTTTACAAGAGCAAGCATAAGTTTACTGAGACGAAATGTCCATGCTCGGAGTTTGTTTACATTGCGGGATCGAAACAAATCCACCCTTCTATTGTATGTACAAAATGATGTCAAAGCTTTCAAAATTTTGGCAAAAATATAAAGTTCCTTACTACTTCTGTCAATGAAAAACATTGACAAGCGTCTGCTGTTTTTAATGTAGCGGTACTCTGGATTTTTGGGGCTGTTTTTAAAACATTAACAGGCGCAGCTTTCATTAATAAAATATGTAACTTTATCGAAGTAATTAAAACTCTTACCTAAACACTTCATGACATTCGGTACTATCGTTGAAAATACACGGCGTTGGCCTCCAGAGTTCTTCGAGTACGACGCAGTGTCTTTTGTTCCAAATGGTATAAAACTCATGCTGTATCCGACACAGTGCAACAACCAGTCAAGAAATGTTTCAATGTTGTTTTCATGAACTTGTCCAAAACAGAGACTTTTATAAGAGGATGTGCGTTGATAAATGCATCTTGGAGATGAGACTTGTTTATTTCAGAGCTTTTAATCAAGGTCCACTGCACATCCTTTGTTTTATCGGAATAAATTATTGACTAATTCTAAAAAGAATTTCTTTTAAATGATATTTCCAATACTAGATAGTAGATGTATTCGAGAGAAAGTATGGGGAACCTTACCGTGGGTGTCACCAGATTTGTCAACTTTTAGGGGAGAGGGTGGATTATCATATGACTTCAGACGAGGTTCTAAAGGCCAGTCTTGGGGCCTTATTACATAGCTAAGGCTCACCTAATCTCATCACCATAAGGAGTTTTTGTAATAAATTCTAATTCTTATCGAATTAGTTTCACAACTTAAGCGGCCTACACACGATCAAAATTTTTGACCAAAAAGTTGACATCAATTTTTTTGACGGGTTTTTTGACCGTCTGTAGGTGATATTGACGGGCGAAAAAGGTTGACAGCAAATTTTGATGAGATCAAATTCAGTAGATTTTATTTGCGCAAACTAGTGGTTTTGAAACCTGTTTTGACCCGTGTGTGTCAACCCGTCAAAATATAGCGCAATCTTTCATTTTCCGCCTTGACAGAGTCGCGTGCACATCGGCATGGCTCCAACAAAAGAAGAGAAAAAATTCCTACTGGAGGTTATTGATCAGTACAGGCAGCTCCCCGCATTATGGATACCATTTTTTAGACCATTTTGTCCGATGCAATTTCGCCTTTTTCCGGATCCAAAGCTAGTGCAAGGGCCAAGGCTGTAGGTCCATCCATGTCGAAAGTTTGGCGTACACTGGATATTGCATCAATAATTTTGTATCGTGTGTGGCTGTCAAAAACTGACAAAAAAATTGATGTCAACTTTTTGGTCAAAAATTTTGATCGTGTGTAGGCCGCTTAAAGTCGATTCTCTATGTTTGACGACCATTGTTTGCACGGGTAATTTTGGCAGGTTAAGTAGAATAAACTTGTGCATTTTAGCATGAAGGATATAGATACATCCAACGTTACTCCTTTTGTTTGGAAGTATAGCGATGATGACCGGTTTTCATGGAAATCAAAGGTAAACTTCCTTGGAATGTTCCGGTCGTCATCGGAATTGTTTACATTTTTACTAGATAAATAAGGTTTGATTGACTTTGGATGAAAGGTGGTAGGTCGATTTTCAGCGAAAAATGAACAATTAACGAACAATTAGTGCGAATTCTGTGGTACATTGTTTACTGTCTGATAGACGGTTCCTGGTTAATTAAGACAGAGTTCCTACATGGGTTTGGACCTCCGTGACTCAGTAGGTAGAGCGTTGGACGCTCAATCCGAACAGCCTTCAACCAAAGAGTCGCAGGTTCGAATCCCACTCAGTCCAAATAAAATTGGAAAATTTTCTGACTGGGTTTTCATTCGAACGACCTATGTGGGATGGTTGCCAGTTACCACCAAAAGGTCGTGTGTTTCCTCCGGCATGGTGCCCGGTTTCCTCCCTCAATAAAACTGGCAAAGCCGCGATATAAGTGAAATAATCTTTAGTGCGGCGTAAAACACTAAACAATCAATCAATCCATCAATCAGTACTGTAGTGAGTTGGTGAAAGCGTTATTAAAGTGGCATGAGCTGCCAAAATGTTGATATTTTGACGTAAAAACAGAATGTTAAAATTATCGGCTATTTTTCACAAGACGTATAATTCGGAAGCTTTTAGGGCTTCTAGTCTCGAGAATGTACGATAAAGTATTGTTTTGAACTAACTTTGGCTTAGAATGAATGAATGGTCGTCCCGGTTATTTAAATTTTGTTTAGTTTTCGAACACTATTCCGTTTCGTATAGGCCACATACTGTATGGATTTTCCTCATTCCAACGCCAATCATTTGGGTTTTCGATGGCCGTCAAAGCCACTTACTGTCGTGACAATCAGAAATTAGGAAAAAAGTGTAAATTTTGGCAGCTCATGCCACTTTAATGTTCATCTATCTGATAAACTGCAAAGAAACATTCTTTAGTTTATTTCTACATTATGTAATCAGGACCAAAAAAAACCACACAAAAGTCAGAAGACATGGAAAAGAGTGTCAGACTGTAAGAGTGCAATTACTGGAACCTTTGTTAGAAACTCCAGCCTGCATGGCTGAAACAAAAAGTAAACATATGAGCTGCAAATGAATTCAAAAACCGTATTAAACTCGTCATTTAACGGTCGGTCACGGGAAAGGAGTTCACCAGTGACCATCCCAACACAAAAGGTGTAAATGACGGGAATGTTTGGATCTTTAATCTACTTCATACGCACGGAGCCCTTTTAATAGAAGTTTGTCGAAGACATCTTTTTTTCGAGCAATTTTCACAGCCTTATAAGATCACATCGAAAAAATCCTTTCGTGGGAAATTATGTCTTGTTTTCTAATATTTTTATAATGTTGGGGGGGGGGGGGGTGTTAAGTAGATAATTTACCACTTACCCATGGCTATGGGTTCCTTAGCATTTTTCTGACTTTTCTCAAGGTCCTATAACATGTAGCACCCAAAAAACCATCATGTTGTATTAAACCCCATTCTTGATGTCACATATTGAATTGACATTGATTTGACTGCAGATCGATGTAAAACCAACAGAAAGCCTGAGTGTAATGTGATATAAATCTGAAAATGTATTTCGATACGATTAATGGAAATCGATAAAAAATATAGTTTGGATTTTATCGGAAAAATATTTTAGTTACATAGTTTGTATTTTGCTTAGAGGGTTCTATGGTGCAGATGTTTAACGTTATAGGTAGAATTCTTGGTAACCATGTTGTAAATAAATCAAAACATTTATACAGGGGCGTAATTGCGGTAATTTGAAGAAATCAAATGTCAAAAAAAAGGTTGTCGAGCACGTAATATTGATACACACGAAACTCGTCTGTGTTTATTCTGTTTTTATTAGATTTAATCAGCTGTAATCGTCTAAGGTTCTGTCTCCATAAAAGCAGTTATATCTGTGTCAATGGACAATCGTCTGGAAACGGCTGAACGGAACGATGTGGCTAAGTTTGTTACTTCTAGCTATACTTCTGACGGAAAGCTCGGCGGTAAGTAGGCCTATATTTATTATTTGTTTTGTACCTCATCCTTATCTGGAACTTACTTTTAGTTTTCCTGCAAACAGGTGTACATAGGGAAATGGAATGGTCGCCTGCAACGCGTGTGCATTATGTGGTCTGCGACGCATGTGCATCCAACAGTTGTGTGGGTCAATGAACAGTTGTCTTTCGGCCAATAGACAGTTGTTTAAAGTGGCATGAGCTGCCAAAATGTTGTTATTTTGAAGTTAAAACAGAATGTTGAAATTATTGGCTATTTTTCTCAAGACGTATAATTCTGACGCTTTTTAGTGCTACGCCAATCATTTAGTTTTTCAATGGCCTTCTAAGCCTCTTACTGTCGTGACGATCAGAAATTGTGAAAAAAGTGTGAATTTTGGCAGCTCATGCCACTTTAACAGTTGACTTTTTGGGGGTGTTGTGATCTTTAATAAACGTCCTCGTCTGGCGTCAATCTAAAAAAATATGTGGAGAGTGTTAACGTATTTTTTAAAATTATTTTCTCTTAAAGGCACACTTGCCGCGAAAATCAGGAATATTGTTTACATTAAAAAAGAAAGTCCGTTTTCTGTATTTTTCCCAGACAATATAAGTTAGGAACTTTCTATTTTTACCAAAATTTAAAAGTTTGAACGTCACTTTGTATTTTTAATTTGAATTTGAAAATTTGAATTGTTAGGTACCCGGAATGTAAACAAACCAAGCTGCCCCCTATTGGCGATTTTATGGTTCAGTCGAGTGAGTGAACTAACGGCACAGTGTAGTTTTACGTAGGCCTATTTATCTGAGAAATACAGACTGACGATCGGTTAACAGCGACTGGAAAAGCCTGCTGATGATTGTTTGAGTGTAAACCACAGATAAAAAGGCCTGCAATGAGGATAATCCAACACGAAAGTTGACCGACACTGATCGTTGTTGTTGTAATCAGACTTCGATTCTTCGTTTGTTTTTCACCCCATTTCTACATTCTAACGCTAACTAGACATGTTTTATGTGTCCTATGTTTAAGTTTAGTGGTATTAGTCGTACTAAGCTCATGTAAATTGGGTTTCTTAGCAAATTTAAACAGGCTACGGCGGCAAGTGGGCCTTTAAA
This sequence comes from Lepidochitona cinerea, assembly GCA_963971465.1. Taxonomy (NCBI): domain Eukaryota; kingdom Metazoa; phylum Mollusca; class Polyplacophora; order Chitonida; family Tonicellidae; genus Lepidochitona; species Lepidochitona cinerea. The sequence continues at coordinate 35,971,482 of OZ020553.1, forward strand.
GTACCACAAGTTGTCTTCATCTAGAAATCATTAAAATGAACAGAATTAAATGATATGGAAAATCAGAGAAATCATGAAAAATATAAAGTTTGGCATGTTTAGAGTACAGAGGGTTACCTTATGTAAGTTTTGGGAAGATTTGTCAGTAGTTTCTCAAACTTGAGATCAGTACTTCTTAATGCAAAATATAATAAAACCCCTGGCACAGGCAAAATATAAAGTGGTCACCGGTGGCTATATGTACTCACCTAAAGAAGACGGAACTTTTAAATGCCCGACAAGATCATTTTTAAGAAAATCTGTGCAGTGATTGGTGATTAAAACTTAGAAACCGGAAGGCATTTTTTTTTATTGGAATGAGATGAAGCCTCGGTGCCTTATATACTACCAAAAAAACGGACGTATGACAAAAAAAAATCAAAATTATGACCTATTAACAATTAACAATATTTGGATTAAAAACAAATACTATCGTTTCTAAAGGGTATCCCAAATGCTGCAATATAGACAATTTCATTACAAAGAACTGTTTCTAGTCCTTAATTACATAGGATTTTTATTTGCGTGCCACGATTAGTTATGCAGATATTGCAGCACTCCCAAAAATGTCTTCAGGTTTCACGTCATTGGGGGAAGATAGCCGTCAGCAGTAACGTTATTCTCATTAGATTCTTTAACCGTTTCTGGGCAGGTTATCGACATAATTTGTAAATTTTTCGTTCTGGTATGTTCACCAGTGGGGCTGGTAACGGTGTGAATCTGTTCAACTGATTTAAGGAATCCAAACCAAAGAAAAGTCATGCACAAAAACGACAAAAATGTTCTTTACGGTATGAAGCGGTGTCTACCTTGCCGACAATCTAAAATTAGAAGTTACCCTAGTCCTAAAGGCCAGATTTAACCTCTAAGCCCAATGGTTGACATTTTTATCAGAAATATCCATTGGAATGGGGTTGAAGAGTTCACATAGGAGGTCAACTGATCATGTAAATTTTCAACAAAACAACACCATGGAATTTTACCTCGCATTTACGTGCTTTTCTATTATTCTCTTACATTTAGATAGAGCTATTGTCGGTTACATCGCACATTTAAACACTAGCAGCTATTGGAAACACCCAGTGGAGCTTATCACAGTGGCCAGTTCAAAGTGAATCGGATCGACAGGGAACCTCGCCATTTTGCCAGTTTTCGTCAAAATGGGACTATTTAGTGAAACTGACTCTACGTCTCGTTACTAGTTTAACGTTTTCTTAAATTGAAAATATATATTCACGCACAGTGTGATGTCAGGATTTTTATATTTATCTGATAGCTTTTAAAAATGTTACCCTAGATCTCACGCGAAAATTCCAGCGCTATGTCCGGTAAAGTCGTACGAGGTCTATTTTAGCCACGTCTAAAGGAGGTCTCGCGAGAATATGATTACCTTGCCGAACCTCCCTGGTGAGATTCACTTCATGGGCAGTGGCCCCGCAAGGGCAGTACTCTATAGCCGATGTCACAGCCAAACTATAGATTCTACGTCCAGCAACAAAATGATACACAATTACAGGGAATGGAAGTGCAAACTTGTCAATACCGTGGCGAAGCTTAAAACTTCACAATGATACATGATCACTTAGCGTTGATTTCAACCTATTCCATAGACCTATTTTCTAATTTGATCGTTCGAGATGCAAGTTGTGTAAATGGGATCTAGCATTTCTTCCCTGCTGTTTTACTTCAGTGGGGTCACAGCCTAGCTAATTTTTTCTAGTGCAAGGGGACTTTGGATGTAGATTTAGAAGATCGCTGTAGGCCTACGGGTATGTTACATTGGGATTTGCGTGGGTGATTTGAAAGTCATTCTCTGCTAGTATTAAATGTAATTTCAAGGAAATTGCAGGCGTTTGGGATACCCTTTAAGGTAATAATACCTATTAATCACATGTTTAAAAAGTTTGTTATTTTATATTACAGGAATTGGAACCGGTTCTCGGAGATGTGGAAAAAAGATCACGTGAAGTTCAAATTTAAAACTTATCGTCTTAATTTTCTTTCAATAATTCTATGGAAAGGGCTACAAGCTGTCAAATGTTTTATTCCCGAACAATTCCAATCAATAAGAGAATAATGGGGTTTAGGTCCATGGAGAAACAATATGATTTAAATAAAAAAATCTTAAGCTTGTAGTCGTATGTATCAGAGTAACAAAATTGGTTTTCAAAAAGTAAACAAAAAGTAACAGAGGAAGGGGTGGTGATGGGGGTGGGTGGGGGGGGGGGGGGGGGTCGTCATTCATCCATTTTAGGTCATTGTAACAGCATTCTTTTTTTTAACATCAAATGTTAAATATATGGTTGAAAAATGTCTCTCGGTTCATGAACAATTTTCTTCACAAAATAGGTTATCTAAAAATGTTTAAAGAGAGCGATTTTTCTGTTTTTGCTTTTTTAAAATTTTGATCTTTATTTCGTTCGTTTCAAAATGTTGCCATAGGCAAAGTGTTTTTTCTACAAGCTTTACCGTTCCTTACGTCTTTGTTTCAACTATCTTCTTTTTGCAGCTTCGTACTGTGGGAATACGAATTTTGAAAGCGACTATGGAGTTATAACAAGCCCAAATTATCCAAATCGTTATCCGAACTCGGCGAATTGTTTATATTGGATTAGAAGGCCGACTTCACAGGGAGAAGTTATGCACTACCATATCCGGATTTGTGACATTGAAATAGAACAATGTGGGGGGTCGTGTAGTTGTGACCGCCTGGTACTGCCGGGAACAAACAGAACTCGCATCCTTTGTAGTGGACAGGAGAGATGTTCCACTTACTCTGGTAACCAAAGCAAACGTTTTATTTCTTCTTTTTTTTGTGTGCCACTTCTCAAAAGTAATGTTAATTCTCAAAACAAATATCGCTTAGTAATTTCTGACCGGATTACTTTTCGATCGAGGAAATAAGTATGTGCAAGTGGGGGGCTAGGTGAGGAAGGGGGGGGGGGGGGGGGGGGGTTACCACCTAATTATGGTAAACCGGATAAGAAGTCAAACGGCAGAGCAGATCGTAAAATTATAATAAAGCATCAATTACTCAAACCGAAAGGCTGAAAATTGGTTATATTTGTACATTAGGGTATTTGCTCTAGGTTTTTGTCGTTAAAGTGTATATGTAGTTAGTGCATTGATTCAAAACAATACCTCGTGGGTCCCAGACACATCCTGATCATGGTTTCCTCAAAATTGGTTGACCAGGCTTTCTAGACTCACAAGAATACGAGAAAAATGATTACATAGAGAGACAGTAAATACCACAATGTCGGAAAGTGTGATGGTTAACGACGTTCAAACCAGAAAAATGCACCCTTCGAACTTAACACCTTAAAAGGATTGTATATTCAGAAAACTAAGGAGTATGAAATACAGAATTTTATTTCCCTTGTTCTCCAGTTAAAATAACGAAACTTTTTTTCACATTTTGTTTCAGGGTATAGAAGAGCTACCTCGAACATAACTACTCTGTGGAGTTCCTTCTCAACAGACGGTTCTGTGACTCGAAAAGGTTTTAAAATCGCCTATGCTATTAACGATAAGCGTTACATGCTGGATGCACTTTGTCCTTGTTCGCCGTCACAATTCACAACACCTGATGCAGATCCCTACAGACGACCGAGTTATCAGTACAGCCCATGGAGACAACAAACGACCGAATCCTACAGACGACCGAGTTATCAGTACAACCCATGGAGACAACAAACGACCGAATCCTACAGACGACCGAGTTATTACTACAGCCCATGGAGACAACAAACGACCGAATCCTACAGACGACCGAGTTATCAGTACAACCCGTGGAGACAACAAACGACCGAATCCTACAGACGACCGAGTTATTACTACAGCCCATGGAGACAACAAACGACCGAATCCTACAGACGACCGAGTTATTACTACAACCCATGGAGACAACAAACGACCGAATCCTACAGACGACCGAGTTATCAGTACAACCCGTGGAGACAACAAACGACCGAATCTTACAGACGACCGAGTTATTACTACAGCCCATGGAGACAACAAACGACTGAATCCTACAGACGACCGAGTTATTACTACAACCCGTGGAGACAACAAACGACCGAATCCTACAGACGACCGAGTTATTACTACAGCCCATGGAGACAACAAACGACCGAATCTTACAGGCGACCGAGTTATTACTACAACCCATGGAGACAACAAACGACCGAATCCTACAGACGACCGAGTTATTACTACAGCCCATGGAGACAACAAACGACCGAATCCTACAGACGACCGAGTTATTACTACAGCCCATGGAGACAACAAACGACCGAATCTTACAGACGACCGAGTTATTACTACAGCCCATGGAGACAACAAACGACCGAATCCTACAGACGACCGAGTTATTACTACAGCCCATGGAGACAACAAACGACCGAATCCTACAGACGACCGAGTTATTACTACAGCCCATGGAGACAACAAACGACCGAATCTTATGAACCCCAAAGAATGAAAAATCGTGGTAAGCGGAGTAAATTCTGCCAAACTCGTATATAATTTATATCTTCAGATAGATAGGAGAGAGGAGGCGATGGTATTTGGAATACACGAGTATAACTTGGGTGAATTGAGAACAAATACACCATTGACTTATATAACTACATGAAATCTATACTGATTGGTTGAAATTGTCATCATTGACCGTAAATATTCACTTACGTCTTAATGAAATATAGTTGCCGCCAACGGAGGTTTTTCATTTGTATATAAAAAAAATAATTAAAAAGAGCAATTTATCACATTTCAACAGTGAATTGTAACACTAAATGCATGGTCAAACATTGTGCATATGTCATATCAAGGTATTAACGTTTTTCTTCTGTTAGGTTGTTTGCTATCAGATTTAGGGGGCCTACACCTACAAATTGGTTATTTGGTAACCAATAATGATGCTGGTGCGTACCCACACAATGCAAACTGCGAATATGAGATAGGAGTTGACAGTGAAATTGGAGAAACCGTAGACTTCGAATTCCGGCTCTGCAATATGGATATTGAACGTTGTGGTGATGACTGTTCCTGTGATAGTCTTACTATTGCTGGAGAAAAACTTTGTGGCTCTCAGCAAGGATGTACTGCATATTATGGTAACCCGATTTCTGAAAATCAACAACACACTATCCAACCCACATGGTTTCTTAAATTACCTTTGTTTTTTTTTTCTTACCAGTTACTAGATAAATGGTACATGTCGGTATATTTGCCCATTTTGATATGCCTGAATCAAACTTGGTGTATTGTTAAAAGCCCACTTGCCGCCGTAGCCTGTTGAATATTTGTTAAGAAAACCAATTTAGATGAGCTTACTACGACTAAAATTAAACATAGGATACATAAAACATGTCCAGTTATAGGTTTAGAATGTGCCGTTAGATCCTTCACACTATACTCAAACATTAGGGCGCTTATGCGCATGTTCAGTTTTGGGGTTTGTTTACATTGCGGGGAACTTGATAAATCTAATTTTCAATTTCAAATTAAAAATACTAAATGTATTTCTGGAACTCTGTTTTTGATGTAAACAGTATTCTGGATTTTCGCGGCAAATGTGCCTTTAAGTAGAATATTGTTTCACGAGCCTAATAATAATCCAAACAAATTCAAACTTTTAAGATAATCTTTTGTAAGTCTTAATTTACCATATTATAAGCATCAAGAGATTTGGATTTGCAAATCTTTAAAGTGGCACGAGCTTCCAAATATCAGGAAAGTTTAGTTGAAACCGACTTATATAGTTGGTATTTTTAACAAAAAAACCCCATAAAACAAGAACTTTCCGCTGATACCGTGCTTGAAGATGTAAGTTAACGTAGTTTTTTAAGCAGTAAATCCGTCAAAATGAACTCATATACATTCGGGCTATTTGATTTTTTTCCAGTAGGCCCTTGTGAGCTCACGTCGCTTTTATGGGTTATTGACTTTACTAATATTTTTTAATTCAACGTCAATCATTTAGTTTTTCAAAGTATTTCAAACGCTGAACTTTTCTTGACAAATCGAATTTATGAAAAAGATCCGAATTTTGACAGTTTATGCCACGTAAAAAAACAAACCCTATCATATTTTTCCAGTAGTTTCATATAACCAAAGCTATAATCACTCATACTGTGTAATTTTGTCCTTATTGGTGAAGCTGCCATCATCGTGTTCTGTGTTGTAACCAATGAACAACGTATATAGTGCAATGGTATTAACATCATATGATGGTGACAGTTGCACAATGTGCGAGTGTACAAGTCACCTTGTCGCGGTACATACTTTGTGACTTTGATAAGAAAGACTTCCAAGACAAAATAAATGGTTGAACGTTTTAAGAATATTTCCCAATAGAGGGGGTCTACAAACATTTTGTCAGTTCCAAACTCAATACTTACTGACCTACAGCTTTTGTTTGGGTGACGAGTGTAACCTTTCTGCATGGCTTGACAATCAGATCTGCTTTGTTTGCGTTTGAATTCAACATTTTTCTCAAATACAATATTAATGTATCTGTATTATTTATATTTTAGGTTCAAAGATCGCAACTTCGAACAGAACAACGTTTGACGTATCATTTATATCGGACGGTAGTGTGAACGGTACTGGCTTCAGACTAGCCTATTCCATTAACAATCATTATCTTTATGTTCTGAACTCATTATGCGGCTGTCCTGGAGGACACGTGGAATATATTAAGATCAACACCACAGACAATCCAACAACAACACCTCAACTATCGGACTACCCAACTACTGAATCCTCCAGCCAGCAAAATAAAGACAACGACAAAGCCAACACAGGTATCTTAATACTTGTTAATTAAAAAAAAACCACTTATATCAGATAACCGACAAAACGATAACGTGCAAACATGTTTAACTGACTAAATATCCATATGCAGAATATGCCTAATAGTTTATTTAAGTGGCTTCGCTGGATTCATTTTTCGGGCGAAAGTTCAAAACACTAAAAAAAAAAAAAAAAGCAAAAAGGCTACTAATTTGCATGTAAACAATTATTTGAAAATAATAAATGATCCAGTTGACGAGTCGGATGGGGTATGGAGTACACATTTAGAATAGTTTCTATGAAGACACTGTCGGTGATCCAGTTGACGAGTCGGATGGGGTAGGGACTTCCACATTTAGAATAGTTTATATGAAGACACTGTCGGTGATCCAGTTGACGAGTCGGATGGGGAAAGGAAATTCCACATTTAGAATAGTTTACATGAAGACACTATCGGTGATCCAGTTGACGAGTCGGATGGGGTAGGGAATTTCACATTTAGAATAGTTTACATGAAGACACTGTCGGTGATCCAGTTGACGAGTCGGATGGGGTAGGGAATTCCACATTTAGAATAGTTTACATGAAGACACTGTCGGTGATCCAGTTGACGAGTCGGATGGGGTAGGGAATTCCACATTTAGAATAGTTTATATGAAGACACTGTCGGTGATCCAGTTGACGAGTCGGATGGGGTAGGGAATTCCACATTTAGAATAGTTTATATGAAGACACTGTCGGTGATCCAATTGACGAATCGGATAGGGTATGGAGTACATATTTAGAATAGTTTACGTGAAGACACTGTCGGTGATCCAAGTGACGAGTCGGATGGGGTATGGAATTCCACATTTAGAATAGTTTATATGAAGACACTGTCGGTGATCCAGTTGACGAGTCGGATGGGGTAGGGAATTTCACATTTAGAATAGTTTATATGAAGACACTGTCGGTGATCCAGTTGACGAGTCGGATGAGGAAAGGAAATTCCACATGCGGTAATTATTATATAGGACTATAGTGTTGATAGCAGTGCTTCACAAAGGGACAAAAAAAAAAAAAAAACAGTCCTTATTAATATTTGTTTCCTTTCTTAAAGTGGCATGAGCTGCCAAAATTTTTACGTTTTCATAATTTCTGATCGCCACGACAGCAAGAGGCTTTGAAGCCCATCGAAAAACTAAATGATTGGAGTTGGAATGAGGAAAATCCATGCAGTATGTAGCCTATACGAGCCCAAATAGTGTTCGAAATGTAGGCCTATACAAAATTTAAATAACCGGGACGACCATTCATTCATTCTAAGCCGAAGCTAGTTCAAAACAATACCTTATCGTACATACTCGAGACAAGCACTAAAAAGCTTCTGAATTATACGCCTTCAGAAAAATAGCCAATAATTTCAACGTTCTGTTTTAACGTCAAAGTATGAACATTTTGACAGCTCAGGTCACTTTAAACGTGTTTACAAAGTTAATATTTGAAGACAACCAAATGCATTGATTACAGCAGCAGACATTACGAAGGACATTAAACATGGTGCACTCATTCCTCAATTTATCGACGCCAAAGATGAATTTCTCGACTCGTTAAGCGAATTTGAAGAAGAGCTATTGGATCTTGGGGCGAAAGATGCCTAACCAGATAACTCTGATAAATGGTAAGCATGTGAATAGAACTGTAATGAGGAAGGCACTGCTTGTGGCAACCTGTAAGCTTTGTTCAAAACACTCTCGGGCATTGTATATGTACATCGGCACTGTAGCCTAAATCTGTTTTACCATGCATTTCACCTTTTAAAAATCTGTGTGTTACTCGTAGGTCAAAACACGTGTTTTTAGATATAGAATTTCGGATCAGTTGACCTCAATAATTGACGCACTTCCAGTGGTTGTCAGTGTTATTCGTTACCAAAATTAAAATGTGACTACTAAACAATAAAACGTTAAATGTAATATATATCTGAAGTAAAACAATACGGTAGCGGAGGTTCGGTAAAACCAAGTCGAAGATGACGCGTCTCTTTTGTCAGTTCTCTATTGACTAGGGGGTTGGTGAGGCTCTCTGTGGCTCAGTCAGCAACATAGCAATCCCTGAATCCCACATAGACCTTCAATCCAAAAAACTGAGAAAAAATCCGAAGCTCCTGCCGCCTAAACCTGGCAACGCTTCCATATAAGTGAATTTTTTTTTATTTATATATTTCAGATTTTCCCTACCAATCCGGCAGACAGCCATTTTCCTGAATACAAAAACTGAACGCCTCCGATGATAACGATTTTCTCTAAATAATATTTAAACCTAAATATATTAACTTGCATGAATGTTTTGTTTGTTTAGCTACTTTATACAATATGTAGTCATTGGTGTCAACAAGCCGATTGATTGATTGATTGTTTGGTGTTTAACGCCGCGCTCAAGATTATTTCACTTATATGGCGGCGTTGCCAGTTTTATTGTGGGAGGAAACCGGGCTCTATGCCCGGAGGAAACCCACGACCTTCCGTTGGTAACTGGCAACCATCCCACATAGGTCGTTCGAGTGAAAACCCACTGGGTGGACTGAGTGGGAATCGAACCCGCGACCCATTGGTGGAAGACTTTTCGGATTGAGCGTCCAACGCTCTACCTACTGAGCCACGGAGGCCCCTCTACAACCCGAAGGCGGAATGGTATATCCCCTCTGCTCTTATATAAGTGGGGGACATCCTATCTTTTGTTCGCCTGACGTTTCCGAAGACAGGAAATATAAATTCTACCGGCAGAAAGTACAAAGTAATTCTACACACCTATAATTGAACTATTTACGGTCAAAAAAGAAAAGAAAAGAAAGTCCCCAAAAAACGAAAAGTAAAACGTGGAATATGTACACAAACTATTAAAATCAATTCTCTTTTCTGATCGATTATTGCCGATGGTGATATAACCCAGATCGGTGTCCTACCCTCTCCAGAGATATATCGAACCCATTCTTACTTTCCTTAGGCAGCCGTGTCGGTATTTGAAAAAAAGGATGCTCATGCGCTTTGTCTTTCCAATACGAACTTACACATTGGACAAATATCGTATATCCAAATGCATACGCGACACACGAGTTGGTGAAGACCTATGGATTACAAAGACGAAAGAGGATAAATGAAGGATCCTAAATGTGATATAATACTTTAAAGGGACATGCCCAGAACCACCGAAACCAAGATCGTTAAAACATGTTCTATTCTGTTGGTTATATACAAAGAGAAAAAAGTTAAGCACCCCCCTGGAAAGTCGGAACCGACCGATCAAATCATTGTTGTAAGGAGATTGTTGGCAAACTGATGTTGCAGAAATGATTGTGATCATATAGGGGAACATTCTGGCGATAAGAAATCCCCATTAATGGCGATAAGCTATACAATTTATTCAGGATATCGTTAGCCATATCAAAAGTGTATTTTAACAAAATAAAAAGATGCTTGTAAGTATGAAACTTCAGAGTCCATCTGACTTCACAGGGCGAACATATTGAAGTAAAAATGTCACTGAGTGTGAGCCTCCAGGACTGGGAACGGTCTCCTCGATGAATGGGAACGTATCACTCCCAACGTCATCAGTCCGAAGTTGTGTTTTGGTTCTGTGTTGATGCTCTCGGTGGACATATCCGCTATTGACTGGACTTTGAGACGTGTGGTGTGACATTTCCCGTTGCTTCTGTTATCAGTGCTCTAACGAAATGTTCATTTTCGACCCCACCCATCTTTAAAGACTTGCCATATTCATTGTACTCTTTTAACTAAAATGAATTTTGGCTCAGAGGTTGTGAAAAGATTTCTCACAAGAATAACATGCATGGTTTAGTTTTTATTTTATGTCGTTGCAAACATGTGGTATCGTTTCTTTTCGACACTGGTGTTCTTAATTTGCAGAACCCGAGCATCAAGATGCAGCTAGTAGCCATCAGTCACACAGGCTTAAATACAGTTAGGCCTCAATGGATGAGATTTGAATGGGAATCAGTTACTATTTGTATATATACTTAGCGCCATTAAAAACGCACGACCCAAAGGATGTAAAATATTTTGAGAAATGCAAAGTGTAAAATATTGTAAGTACTCTTAAATTGAAGAACAAGGCATTGGTCACAATGAGACAAAGAATTGACCATATGTGAAACCCTGGTGACTTATTCCTTGCAAACAAATCGTTGATACAGAAATTCAAGGTGTCATCATTCAATAATGGGTATGTCCACCTCGGGCATCAACGCAAGCAGTACATCTGCGACGCAAGGACCTGATGAGTGTGTCTATTCTGTGCTGGGAGATCCGGTCCCACTCTTCCAGCACTACCTGGATCAATTCACGTCGGTTGCGTGGCCTGGGTTGACATTGTGCAACGGCATTCTTAAGCTGATCCCACAAGTGCTCTATGGGCGATAGATCGGGGGAGTAAGCTGGCCATTCCATGATGTTCATATTATTCTGTTGCAAGAAGTCTTGTGTCAACCTTGCAGAGTGTGGGCGCGCATTGTCTTGCTGAAACGTCGTGACGCCAGCATTGACTTGGAGAAATGGAAGCAGCACAGTTCGAAGGATGTTATCCACGTAACCCTGAGCATTCAGGTTGCCATCAACAATGACAAGGGGAGTTCGTCTGCGAAAAGTGATGCCTCCCCACACCATAACACTGCATCCACCCCAGCGTTTTCCTTCCCTCACACATGCATTTGCGAAACGTTCACCACGTCTGCGCCACACACGTTGACGTCGGTCAGGGCGATCAAGGCAGATACGAGACTCGTCAGAGAAAAGGAGTTCCAATCATTGATACGCCATCTCTGATGATTTCGAGCCCATCGTAAACGGTTTTGGCGTGCGGCGAGTGTCAATATGGGCCCTCGGTAGGGGATGCGTGCATGCATCTGTATCTGTTGGAGACGGCGTCGGATGGTGCTGAGGCTTAACCTGGGCCTTCCAATTCCCACTGTCTCACGAGCAGCCTGTGTCGCGGCGCGAAATCGGTCACGTGTGTGCAACAAACCGATGTACCGATCCTGGCGGGCTGTAGTGACTCTTGGCTGACCAGGGCGTGGTCGGTCGGCAACATTGCCAGTTTCATGTTCCCTGATTCTGAAGCGACTAATTGTTGACGGATGACACTGCATTTGACGTCTTACGGCGGCACAACTGAGACCCGCCTGTAACATGCCAATGGCACGTTCCCTTTGTTGTGTCGTAAGTTGGGGCATGGTAACGTTTTCTGATTTTTTGTTGTTGTCTTTATGCCGAGCTTCGTGTAAAGTGTTAAACCCACGGCAAATGAGCCCTGAAAGCTGTTCTCAGTAACGGTGAAACACTCAATGGACGTTATTAGGAAATGTTGCGTAATGTTCACAACAGGCGCGTCGGGAACACCACAGGTTATCCAGTTATTGCAACTCAACTCGAACTAACAATAAACAACAAAACGTAAATGGCCAATAGCCTTACTGGGGTAGAAACATAAAATTCAACCGTGCGTTTTTATTGGCGCTAAGTATAGTTGTATTCTCGTGTAGCTAAGCCCTTGTCTATGTTATTTTGACTTATCGAGTCTAATGCACGGCCAGCTCAAGACGATAAGGACAACCTAAGAGTAGTTCGCCATAGAGCAGACGCTTCTAGGCAACTTTAAAACACCGTGTCGGAAAACGTTATGGTATGCTTACAAAATGAAGCTAAAGATAAAAGCAGCGGTTTTTTTAAAGTGGCATTATAGCTTATTAAGGTGGCGAAGGAATGATTCTGGATCAAGGTTTTGAAGATTTTGTTAACTTCATGCCACTGACTAAATTTTCATTCCAAGTTTTTTGAACAGTCTGAATTCACGAAAACCGTGGCAAGTGATCTGGAATAATAAATCAAAGGATGAACAATTCTATTCTAATGGAAAACTCCATTTTCTACTGTGCTACCTGCACGTAAGTAAGAATAACAATGGAAACAGAGGAAAGACAACGAAGGATCGTGCCTTCCGCGCGCGGGGTACTCTGTCTATAAAACCAATCCGTCGAATAGCAAATGAGACTTCAAGAAACGATTGAAAAGGCTACTCTGATAATGAAGAGACTAACTCCCCGTTCTAATTGATTGTGGCTTGACATCGCAACAGTTATGGTTATGTGGTGACAAAACTACAAACCATCCCACATTTAAATTTGGACATTAGGCTCCACAGACCATAAAACATTTGGCATACTTAATGTTCCTCCTTGCTGGGTCAGCATACATGGCTAGAACAGAGCCACAATGTTCCAGTCCGAGTGCCTGCAGTTAGAGAACAGGCTGATGAAATTTTTGTATCTAAGAGTGAAGGAACTACGGTCAGGTATGGTTTTAGAATTGTTTTTCTCGTGTATAGTTGTATAGAAATGGCCTTGAGAAATTGTGAAAACATTTTGCCGATATGCATTTTGCCTTTATACACCTTTTACGAGAAATATTAAGCGACATAGATCTGGATGGAAGACAGTAACACAATCACAGATATGATTGATCAGCAGTACTAACGTCAGGCCAACGGATTAACACGTGTGGCACCACAGAAGGGTTGGCCTTCTTCCTCAATCAGCAAACATGGTTGAAAGAAGGGACGTAATAACTCAGTACATGTGGATTACATTATGTAAACCTCATGGTACCCAAAGCTCGACGTGACAAGATAAATTGTTTACGTTGGTGCCCATTATATCCGAGTCTGAACCCGACTAACAAATGGTTTACATTGGGGTTCTTCGTATCCAAAGCTAGACCAGACAGACCAATGGTTTACATTGGGGTTCTTCGTATCCGAAGCTAGACCAGAAAGACAAGTGGTTTACATTGGGGTTCTTCGTATCCAAAGCGAGACCAGATAGACAAATGGTTTACATTGGGGTTCTTCGTATCCAAAGCTAGACCAGACAGACAAGTGGTTTACATTGGGGTTCTTCGTATCCGAATTGTGCGCCTGAGTAACAAATATGCTTTATGATATCCGAATCAAAGCCCGGCTGACAGCAAGTGAAGTCCAAACAACAGCAAGCCAAATAATAAAGAACATACATATGGAGACATACAAAAATCCCAACACACCATAGTGCAGCTACAATAAAAAATAAGCTAACTCGTCATTAGATTTAATTTAATATTGGATAGCCGACAGCAAATGCTAACATGAAATTTTAACAGTACAATTTCTTAAAGAGTAAGAACGTAAACAGAAATTTTCTGATAATTTGGGGGAAATTGGAATGAAGTTACCCGAATGAATAAAATTAAAGGCTAATGTCAAAACAGAAATTCAAATACTGAGCCAATAATAACGAATGAAATCGATTTGTAATCCCAAAACGATAAGTCTGATACAGACTGATTTGTGTTTTACATTTTAATGGAGGTGTTGCCACGTTTTGTGGGGAAGGAAACCCCCGAACTTCGGAGGGTACCTGGCAACCTTTCAACATAATACATGGAGTGGCCATATCAATATACACATAAACCAGTGTCGCATTGTTTGTTCATAGGAACAGCAGTGACGTTACCGGAGATTATGTAGAGATATTCTTGACGTTTACTTGGAATCGTCAGTCGGCTACATCAACTTACAGGCCACAGAAACTCTACATAATTACAACCAATAGAAAATCAAACGATGCAGATTTTCAATCATCCTCATTATTTCAACAATAACATGATTAAGGAGATATAAAAAGATACGTTAATTTATGCCTCAGGTTATGGTAAAATACCTGAGTATACGAAGATAAACAATGCTGCTTGAAATTTACCTCTGTTTAAATTTGTATATAAATGATTCAGTCAAAAAATATGAAATGCAAGTACATGTATAGAAAGTGGATTTCATAATACTGCTCAAAAATATATGATTATATGATAACTATATATGGTATTCAGTTCTACTTCTAGAAGCAGTCATAATACAGCACAGTAAAAATTTGAACAGGGTTCAAATCGAATCTCATTTCATAAAATTGCAGTGTGTAAATTACCCATTATGCTGACACCGTTCAGATGGGACAGATCGTTAGGTGTTTAACGAAGTATGCGGTGCTTTGATCAAAACATTTAGGAGAAAAAATAGTCTCACACATTAGGACAAACGTTAAAGAATAGTTTTGTCCATTCTTTTAGTGAAAAGGTAAAAAAATAAAATGTTTTGATTCATACAGTCTCTCCTAAACAAAGAATCATCATTAAATATTTTTCAATAGCGGGAGTGATGTCCCCTGCTATTTCCAGAATCTTCATCCGTAACGTTTCAACTTGATCGACCCAGTTGTTTTTCAGAGTTCGTCTATCCTCTTCCTTCACGTTGTATTCTTCAATGTCTTCCGGTCTTATCCTTCGCCGAAGAGACTTAAAGCTTTTACCTACAATACAACCATTCTTTATAATGACATTTCCATTTAAATTAATAACACCAAACAGACCATTTTATACACATAGAAAAAGGTTAAGCACCCATGCTGAAAATAATTATTATAAATCAGCATTAATGTTAACTGTAATGCCAGTTATGATGATGATAAGAATGATGTTCTATTGAACGATTGTGGCAATGCATGTGTGATAGTAACGCAAAAACTGCATGTAATGAGACATGAAATGTTTTTTCATAATTTCTGATCGTCATGACAGTAAGTAAGAGGCTTTGAAGGTCATCGAAAAACTAAATGATTGGCGTTGGAATAAGGAAAATTCATACAGTATATGGCCTGTACGAACCGAAAACATGTTCGAAACGTAAACAAAATTTAAATAACCGGGACGGCTTGAGAAAAATAGTCAATAATTTCAACATTCTGTTTTAACGTCAAAATGTCAACATTTTGGCAGCTCATACCACTTTAAGGCCGGTTTGTGCAAGGTGGACTCATCTTCTGTGAACATGGCACGAAGGAGGATATCAGAGGGCAAAATGGCAAATTGTCTGTGTGCACTCCGCAGGGATGTCGTACAAAGCTATCGGACGTCAATTAGGCTACCATTAGTGATTAGCAGATTGGTGAGAAAACATGGTGAAACTGGTGCTGTGAAGGACAGACCACACACAGCGTGAACATAGGGCACTGGTCCGACGTCATCCATTTGCATAAAGTCCATCTTTGAAGCGGTAATGGCTACCTAACCGACGTATGTGCACATTAACCATGACGAACCGATTGAATTGATTGATTGGTGTTTTACGCCGCGCTCAAGATTATTTCACTTATATGGCGGCGTTGCCAGTTTTATTGTGGGAGGAAACCGGGCTCTATGCCCGGAGGAAACCCACGACCTTCCGTTGGTAACTGGCAACCATCCCACATAGGTCGTTCGAGTGAAAACCCAGTCAGAAAATTTTCCAATTTTTTTTGGACTGAGTGGGAATCGAACCCGCGACCCATTGGTGCGAACCGATTGAAAAGCGTTAAGCTGCAGACCTGATGGCAAGGAGAGTCCTTAAACGCCACATATTGTCAGATCGCCATCAACAGATACGTTTGGCTTGGTGTTTAACACGACGTTGTTGAAAATTGAGGACCTGGCGAAGTCGTTTCTTGCTCAACGTCACGGATGGGTGAATGAGGATTCGGAGGCATCCATCATGATCCATATGTTCCTTATGGAGGGGGGTATGTAATGGTTTGGGGGTGCATCTCTCACGACTGCAAACTGGACTTGGTCACTATAAGAGGAAGCCTCACAGGTAACCGGTACATTCAGGTGGTCCTGCAACCAGTCGTCTTACCTCATTTTGGGAACCACCCCATTAGTCTCAAGACGCTTTGTACATGGATGACAACGCCAGACCTCATCGTTAAAGTACACTTTTGATTTGGCCAACGATATCCTGAATAAATTGTATAGCTTATTGCCATTAATGGTGATTTCTTATCGCCAGAATCTTTGCCCTTTAAATCTCCCTACACCAATGATTTTATCGGTCGGTGTAGACTTTCCAGGGGGGGGGGGGGGGGGGGGTGGGGGGGGGGGGGGTGCTTAACTTCTTTCTTTGTGTATTAGTTATAATGATGATAAAACAAATCTTTAAAACACAACACAATCATGTACAAATCAGGTGCTGTTTTCCAATAAGGTACGGCGCTGTGCCTACCTAATGGAGAACAATTACATATGAGTGTAAGGATGTGGAGTGAGCGTTAACGCCAGAAACGTCAGTGAATTGCCCAGCAAAAACAAGCATCAGGGTTGGCTGCTCCTGTAAGCATATTCTCAAGTCAAGGTAAACAGCCGCCATTACGTCATCTCTCTATTAGATACCAAGTGCTGGACGTTTTGATTTGCTGCCAGGGGTTTTCCTCGCATCCAATCAAGTCTGCTCGATGTACGGGTTGAACCGTCATATTCTGCCAAGGTAAAACACCGAGTGGCTGAGTGAAGATTTTAACTTTACTCGAGAAAATGCTCACCCAACAATTATTAGGACAGATTCAAATTAAGGCTGTATTCAAGACACAAATTAACACTTTCTCATGCCAGGAAGTCCTTACACACAATTATTTATGAATATTATAAACGTAGGTGTACAGAGTCAACATTTTGGATATCAGCAATTTGCTTGTGAACAGTGGTGACTTTTAACACTTCCAACTCTCTCAGATAGGGGCGATGACTGGACAATCGATTGATTGGTGTTAAATGTCACTCAAGATTATTTCTCTTAAAACCTGGGCGTTGCCAGATTTGTTGGGCGAGGAAACAGGGCTCTTTGCCCAGAGGAAACCGGTGACCTTTGGTGAGTACCTGGCAACTCATAAAAACATACAGCGAGCGGAAAATCTACTGACTTTTTATTTGATCTGAGTGGGATTCGAACCTGCTCCGCATCGATGGAAGGCCTGTGTTGGACTGAGGGATTATCCCTCTATTAAACCGACTGAGCCACCGAGGGCCCTTATTCAGTATTCAGACAGTTACTTGATGCTTCCTTTATTTCCAAACCAGTTGCGTCCATTAATCTAAGGTGCAGATTTAAAATTCTAAACCATTACTAAAATCTGACCAAAGTAAGTTTCCATCCTTCAAGACAAGGAATGATTTGTTTTAAGATATCAAATACAAGATGCCAGAACTTAATGCCGAACTCAATATTATTTCACTTATATGGCGGTATTGCCAGGCATATATATCTTATAATATCTAGACTGGCTATGCGCTATGCAGTAGAAAACAATGGTCCGTCAACTAGCAAGATGGCGGATTATCGCATTAAGGTTATATTCCACAACGAGATTAGCGGTTGAAAAACATTTCTTGTCGCTGTTGTACGATAAGCAAGATGGCGAAATTACTTGCCGGAAATTGCTTGTCATTAGCCATTCTAGGTATTATAAGATATCTATGTTGCCAGGTTTAGAAGGGGAGGAAACTGGACTCTTTACCTGGAAGAAAGCCCGACCATCGCTGAGTAAAGCCTACCTGTGAACTCTTCCACATAAATACGTATTATAAGAGACAGACAGTGAATTTGTTGAAAAATCATTAAAAGGCTTCTGAAAGAGGAAAACATAGATACTTATGTGTATGGAACACTTATTTTGAACTCACTTTTAGCACATCTCACATAGCTCACAATGGTGTAGTAATGGAGCATACAAACTAGCTCACAACCTTCGAGAGAGGCAAACGTAGAAAATTCTGGATGATCTGGGTTGTCCACATCGTCCCCAGACGGTGTGGAGGGAGGAGTAAGGTGACTTGTGGGAGGGACCGCTTGAAAATTGTTTTCAATCACCTCTTGTAAGGAACATGGGAAATCCAATCCACATTCTGCCACCCCACAATAAGCTGTTGTGAAAAGCTGACAGAGTTTAAATCGTAGCAAGTCTGAGGTCATTGTCTGCAGAAGCAGCTTCTTGTACTCAACATGTGGCAAGTAGTGAAACACTTTCATCATCTCAACCGCTAAGTGTCGAGCGCAGTCAGTACTACATGAACTCACGAGGATTCCAATTTCTAGTAGCTTTTGCAAGGAGGGTAAAACTTTCTTTAATTCCCATGCTGGTAAATCCGGCTTCTCCACACAGTCCTTCAGCTTCCCAGTTTTAACTTCCGATGAAAGATCATTGCTTAGATTTAATCTGATATAAGATTCGCATAATTCTTGGTATTCACCACAAGTAACTGTTTGAGAAATCCATTTAGTAATTTGCTTTAGATTAGAGGAAGAGACATCCCATGAGAGCACTTGAAAAGCTTGACATTTGCGTATACATTGTGCATTTGAAATTTCTACTGACTGCAGTTCTTTAAGCAGTACTTGGATTATAAGGTCGAGAGCCAACATACAGCGGAAGATTTTTCCAGTGTCTGATGTTGAGGTTATATTCACAAAATCAATACAGTTAACAACATCAAATATCATACTCCATGAAATTTTGATAGCACTCGGAAATTTCTGCTGCACAAAAGAAAGAATGTGATAGCACTTTAGATTAGTGTTTTTGTGTTTGCTGCCTAAGAGACCCACCTTATAAATATGGCTGATAATTTTGTCAGTAGGTTGGGTTTCTAACGAAAACGTTTGTGTCAAGTCTACCACATGGTTTAAGAATGTGTCTCCTTCTTCCATGGATGCTTCGACGGCATTTTTTTCTATTGCAGAAAACTCAAGTTTCTTATCAGAAATATCCACTGCTTTGCTTGGGAGCGAAATGCCATCCAAGAAAGATGGGAACATAATTTTACAATTCCTTTTTGTTAGTTCGGAGACAGTAGGCTTGATAGCATTTATTTGTTTTGGTTTGAAACCTGTATAATCCTGAATGACTTTCTGTTGTAATTTTGTTTGAGTCACTCTAGGACTGAGGATTTCTGCTTTCTTTATACAATCAGATAACTGCACAACAGGCAACATTAAATTTGAGGTACTTGGTACTAATTGGGGTATTAGTTTTTCACTAGCTTTCGCTGGTAAGCCAGGAGACAAAACTTCACTAGAATTTGAGCTGCAAGACCCTTCAGACTGGTCTTCTAATTTTATTCTTTTCGGTGGGGGATAATCTATAAAATCCATGAAATGCCTTTCATTGGATGAGCTACGTCGCAGTTCCCTTTCATCAGATGTGGGGAGAATATCATCATATGGACCAGACGGTGGACAACTTTTGTCTGTGTTCAGTTGAGCGTTGACCTCTGTATCACTCAAAGATAAAACATTGTTTTGATTTTTTGACACATCTGTACATGGCTTCTCATTCCCCTTACTCTCTTCTTCCCAGGAATCTTCAATAATCACCACATCTTCCAAATCAGGTAAAGAGTCGGATAGCTCCCCGTCGGACACATCTTCAGTTTTCACTAACTTCAGCACTTTCTTGGTCTTGAGACAACTCATAATGAATGAGTGTGATGCTAAAGGTGTAGATGAACAACCCGGATTGGTTGGACTCCAATCATCTTCAGTACTTTCTGTTCTGGTCATACCCAAACCAAGTCTGATGTCACTACTGCTTACACAAGTGACAGGACTTTCGTTCAATCTGGCTCTCTTGTGTGCTGGTTCTGTTGGGGACACGGATATATCAGCCCTACCCTCTCTGCAATAAGCAGCATCACTGGAGGTCACACAAGGTGGTGGACTGGATAAAACCTCTTTCCCCATGCTTGGCGAAAAGCTATCTGTACAGCTTTCTTGAGACTTTAACTTGGCTGCTTTGTACTGTGACCAATTAAGATCAGTTTTACCTTTAAATCCTGAAGATTTAACATCCTCTCTATCAGATTGTTGTTGAAGAGTTTTCTCCTTATCAAGTTCTTTTCTGAAATCCTGAAAGTAAAGAAAAAAGTTTAAGAAATGAAAGGATAAACTAAGCAAATAGTTGAAAGCAAATGGTTCACAAAATAATTAAAAGAAAAGCTTGTTTTATTCTTTAACTCCAACAAAACCTTGCGATCTGCTAGGATATACTGGTATCTCAGGAGTTTCCCTCCTTCACGTAAGGAGAGTTCCTCTAAGTTATTGCTAAGGTGAAAATCTTAAGATGAGGTTAAGAGGGTTTTGTTAAAGTGGTGCAAGTTCATCGTAAAATCTCCCTTAAATTATATACTTAGCCAGTTCACCGTAACTAGGCGGCTTCGGCTTCGTAAAAGTGGGATCAGGTTCTGAGTATGTTATAATTAGGCCTGCTGTTTTACCTTAACATGTTTACACCTTTATATTTTGTGTGCCTTCTCTTTGTTATCAGTATCACATGTGGTTTGATCTGCCTGTATTTTGGACTTAACGGGAATTCATATTGTGCAGAGACTGTAGATGCATCAAGTCATCCCTCTTCTCACCAATGAACTTAAGACACCCCAGATTTACCTCCCTTTTACTGAATACCAATTAAGTTATCACTATTAGTAACAGATGCAGTAATCCCAGTTTGCGAGAAATACCTTTAAATTTAAATTCAGGTGAAACAATGAGACCTAAAATACATATTTAAGTTTTTAATTCAGAGTTTCCACAATTGTTTACATACTCCTGACCTGGGAATGACTGTTTCTATAAATTCCCTGGTTGCAAGGAGAGGATATTTTGACAGGTTTAAATTGGTATAAAGACTGGCTCAAATACATTGTATGATATACATACAGGATGTTTATATAACCCTATAGGGTGTAATGCAATGGCTCAAATTTTTCAGGTCATAAACTTATTATTTCGAGTTATTTTGAAGACAAACTGAGTATTCTAGCTAACAGAAATTAAATATATCCTTGCAAATTTGACTGCAATCCAGTTTTTTCATTAAGTGATTGATTGTTTGGTGTTTTACGCCGCGCTCAAGATTATTTCACTTATATGGCGGCGTTGCCAGTTTTATTGGGATTCGAACCCGCGACCTTTCTATTAAGTGAATTGAGTTTTTAGGCAGAATTCCAGGAAACCTGAACAGTGGAAATGATCCTGAAATTCCTAAACACACTTTCAACTCGGTGTGACCCAGTTAGTTCCGGGTGCTGAAAATATTTATTTAAATGATGCATTGAACCTAAATAACAGATGATGGCTGGATATTTGATTTTTGGCAATGTAACCACATCCAGTTTCACAATTTTTAAACATTCATCTAAACATTCTACAAGATTCATATGATTTTTAAATATTATAGGCAAAATGAAAAATGATTGATAGAAGTTTTAGGTCGCACACTAAATAATTTAAATTATATGAGGGCATTCCAGGGAAGAAACACCTGACCTTCAGTAGGTATCTGGTACACATTTCATATTGAATAATTGGGTTTTACAGTCTAGAATTGTTTTATAAGCTGCAAAATATGGGCAATATGCACAATAGGTTAGTCAGATCCATTGACTTGTTGATGTCACATTGGTTGGTTGATTGTTTTAGCTTGTATGATGTAAACAAAATGTCACATTGGATAATCTCAACTTTGCCCAGAGGGAAGCCAACGTTTGGGGAGTACCTCGCAACTCAACATACGGCGATCGAGAAGATACATGTAATCCACTCGCAAATGCTTTTTTAAAAATTTGGTATGAGTGGGATTCGAACCCGCATCACATGGATGGAAGGTCTGTGCCGGCCAAGCCACACAGACCTTGCTTAAATTGGGTACAAAATTTAATACCCCAAGAGCATATCCATATGTACACCAAAGAGCACAGTATGGCATGAATCTTTAGAGATGATCCCACTCTTCAATAGAAAATAAGGCTGGTTGGCTTGTACCACAGAAGCTTTGTGAAAACTATGTTCAGATACCATTCATCAGGTTACAGGACAACTTGGACAACCTGCACGTAAAACCCTTAATCTTGTGGACATCATTCATGATGTTACCAGGAGGCTTGATGACTTAAACAATTTTGCTTTATCACCTTTTATATTATAAAAACATATATAGTTTAGGAATAACTTTTTCATATATTAAGTAACACTAAGTTGAAATCATTGAAGGTGGTGATTCCAAAAATATGTGATATCACAGCAGGTGTCCTTACACAGAATGTTATGATACATGTAGGCTGGCAGTACGACCGAGAAAACCTGCCTACAATCATTCTTATGTTTTCTATATAGGGAAATTCACAATGCATTATGGTGCATGCTAATTAATCTGCACAGAAAACAATGCATGTGCAGTCATGCATGTCAATCCAAAGGTCTTAACAAAGTGGTCACTTTAAACAGGATCTATATCTTCTGATGTCCCGTCCCATAATTTTTACCTGAGTGGTAAGTATTCAACTTATTAGGTCAAGGAGGATAAAAATGGTACAAAAAATAAAAGAAAGGGAAGTATATCCAGGGATTTACCGGACCCTGCATTTCTGACCCTCATTTTCTCACTTGGACCCCAAAATTGCAATGAGACAGGTTCCATGGGATGCAAATAAATAGCAAAATATTGTACAATAACGCTTATTTAAACACTAATTTGATCCCACCTAATGCACATGGGACCCTACTATTTATCTGATGGGGGTCTAATGAACCCCAACATTTTGGGAGCCAGGGAAAACCCTGTATATCTAAAACCTAAAATATTTTTTTTTCTATCAAACTAATTTTAAAGTATTCTTCTAATGTAAAGATTACACAAATTAGAAGCTTTCTGTTGACATCACCGTTGGCATTGAAGGTTACTTAAGGTACATGTACAGTCAAACCTGGACAAGCGACCACCTGTAAACAGCGACCCACTGTCTTAAGCGGCCACCCCACGGCACCCCCCAACAAAATCCCGTACTTAAGACACTGTATAGAGCGACCACCTGTCTAACGCGACCGCGACCAGCTGTGAAGCTGATAAAGTATACACAAACCCTGTATTAAACGACCAAAACTTGGTTCTATAATCGCTAAAACGCTCCACGTAGTCTTAAAAAAACAAACCGCGCATGCCTAATCCCGCTGTAGCAGGCAATCCACGATTGCCGTAGTAACTAAAGCCTACAATTAAAGCCGGACACTATGGCCGTTTGTATTATACCTGTAATATTCAATTATACTAAACAGAATTGACAAAAAAGAATCTCGAATAAAATTATCAATAGATATATCGCGGTTGGGTTTCTTTTTAATTCTATACAAATCGTAGAGATGTACAAAAATCAGTGAAATAAGTCAGAATGCAATCCCGTAAGACTGGCAAAGCACTCATTTTTCATGAGAAAAGATGACAGGTTATTGAGATGTCGGTTGCATAAAACCTGGATTAAGAGACCACCTGTCTTAAGAGACCACTTTTCACGTTTCCCTTAGTTGGTCGCTTAAACCAGGTTTGACTGTATATGTTGATTTTAGTTCTGCTGTCATCGCGCATGCGGCAAGCCTTTATAGTTCGATTGTGACAGTTCTGACGTGGAAGAACAAAAAACGTCAATTGAGTGGACGTCATCAACAAACGTCATCTGTCACCGGACATCGCGAAATTTCGAGACTCCCAGGAAAGCACGGCAAAATGGTTGGACACTAGTACTAATTCTTTAACGTCAAGTTGGGTAGAAGATAACCTAGGGGTAATTTAAATTATCTTCAAATTACATTTTTATATAAGCAATTTTTTTTAAATTGAGCTGCAACAAAAATATAGTGAAGCCTAGCCTGTTTTAATTACTTGTCGGTCAGGAAACTCACACATTAACCCACAATTATAAGGGTGAGCTAATTGTTCTAGATCTGGCCCCACTTGCACAAAGCGCTCTTAACTAAGAGTACATGTACTCTTAGCATATGTCTACAACATGGGACTTAAGAAGGCTCGTTAACTTGCCATGTTGTAGAGATATGCTAAGAGTCCTCTTAACTTAAGAATGCTTTGTGCAAGTGGGCCCAGGCTTTTCAGAAACCTGCAGTCATTGATGCGAGGATTCGTCAGTGAGGTCAAATTCTTCAGCCTATGGGTAACGTGGTCTCTGAATCCTTAACAACCACAGATCGTGGTTGAAAACTACTCAGTGAGCACCATTTTGTTTCAGCTGTTTAAGCTATCACTGAGTAGTTGTTCTGAACCACTTTCTGATTAACAGCCTCGTTTTCACGATTGTGACGGGTCATCCTAATGTCTGGCCTAGGACCAGCCTAGGACCAGCCTGGCCAGCCTAGGACCAGCCGGCTTATATACAACGATTACTTGCTTTATACATTGAATTACCACTATTTATGCATCTGATTACAATATTTATACTTTCTTCTTTTATCTGGTATGTTTTCAGACAGATATCGGCAGTTATAAGACCCGGAATCATTTATTTACTTTTCCACACTCAACCCCCAGCCCAGTGAGGCTGTATGTAAAAACCAAACCAGATTGCTTGTGCGGAATGGGATTTCGCATTTTATTTTTCAACTATGTTGAAATAATGGTTTGATGAAATTTTCTTGGTTTAACAAGTTCGTTTATCATCACACTTGGCCATTGGTCACTGAGTTTTGGCTTATTTCAAATAAACGAACTTGTTAAACCAAGAAGTTTTGAACTAACTTAGGCTGGCCAGGCTGGTCCTAGGCTGGTCAGGCTGGTCCCAGGCCAGACATTAGGATGACCCGATTGTGACATCACACCGAAATCTGAAATTCAGAGTCCTTCCAAATAATTAACTTAAAACCCATAACTAAGTGAAGCTCAGTCTGGATTTAGTATACATATATAGGCAACAAGACTTACAAGTATAAAAGTGAACAGAGATCAAAATAGATGATTGTACCTGTTGAGATGAACTTACACATAATTCCTCACACCGTTGCCATCTTAACTTCAATGTAACTTGTCCCTCCTCCGTGGAAATATCCCAAACTAAGGACTCCTTAACAACGTTCAAGCAACGCAGTACCTGTACCAAGCTCACAGGGAAAAAATCTTCTGCAGTCACCATAATTGTTTTTATCAAGATTTTTGCACTGCAAATGTTATTGATCAGTCAAATTTCCCATGTAGAGATATATAGGTTATAAACCTCCTTCTCATAATGTCAGCAACTTTCCTACCCAAAACAGCTTGTTGAATAATAATCAAAACCATAGATATCTACTGCATGTATCACACTTTCATCACAATAGGCAAATTGTTCCGCACACAAAAAAGTCGAAGTGAAAAATCAGTCAGATTTTTCTAATAACAATAACCGTAGAAATTCCAAATCATAACAAAGAATGATAACATCTCCAAACAGTTTAATAACATGCGTAGCTCTGTCAGTGGTTGTAAAACTGTTTTCCCACAGAAAAAGTAGATTTAGGCATATATGTATGCCAGCAGCTGAATAACAAATAACATTATGAAGTCCTCGTCCATACATTACAGTAACACAAAAGGTTCACATTAGACTGTTTTTATATGGGCTGGACGTTCTTTGTGACTGGAACCAAACAAATTCTGATGAATACTTTTGACCACATTCATCCAAGATATTCACACCTAAAATTCAGCACACATTTACACACCAAAAAAGTTCACATGGTCTTGAGGAAGTTAACAAGAATCACCATTTTAAACAAAAACTCAGTTGCTTAGATACACATGTAGGTCCAGTCTTTCTTTGTACTGCTGTTACGCCATGTGACTAGATGCAATAATGCCAGTGAAAAACAGGTTTACCAGACCCCCTACCAATCTCCTGCAGGATTCTGTAGCCTTCAAGTTCTTGTGGTTACATGTGTACACTCCCATACAGGACACCAATATACCACTTTGCAGTCAGTACAGTCCAAGACCAGACTCAAGCTATTAAAATCTTATCCTGATACACATCTGATGTCCATTAAGTATATTAAAGTTCTGGTCTCCTAACTCAGATATAGGGGTATTAAGACAGTCCAAACTTCTGGTCAAGTTTATCAGTCTTGAGACTGACCACTCAAAGCCAACCTCACAAAGAGAGGAAATGACCAGCCCAGTCTTCATACAAAGCAACATTTACTGGTGTGTGTCATATTGTAAACAATGGTTTGGGGGATTCCAATGTTGAACCAAGAGGGCACAATAATCTCACAGTAGAAGGGGAAAACTTACTGTCTTAATCCTAGTTCACAGACATTATGCATAATAGGGCAGATATCTTCACACAATGATAGGGCTTCCACAATGAGAGTGTCCACAAATGTAGTACGTATTTGTATCTCAGTGGTTAATATAAAAGCCTGGGAGAAACGGAATGAATTTTCAGGCTTTATGATCATCTCCTATGAGAATCATTGAATGAATGTAGAAAGTCTGGGAAAATGTGGCGTTTTGTTATCAAACTTTACTAAACAAACACAGTGGACAGAGTGAGCATTACTAGTAACTTTACACCTGAGTTTTTCTATGGGTCTGTGAAGGTATTCAAAAACACACTGTTCCAGAGAATTCAAAGTTCACAGAGGGGTTCTTCAATGATCATGTAGATTGTCTTGGTTTTATCTGGGGCTCAAGCGAAGGGGCACCTGTTGAACAAGAATAATCATTGACAGACTACTCATGACAAGGTACCATCACCCCCCTGTGGCATGCAGATCAAAAGGTAACAGGGCATGTTGGATTATCATGTGGTAGCATATGGAATTACTGCTAGGAGGATAAGTGGTTAGTATGAAACACATGTGGTGTTAATGGATATCTTTCAATTTCATTAAAACAACAAATATGTAACTGCTGTTTTAGCTACTTAAGGAATCCAGGAGGTCACCTGTGCCACACATGGTGATGATCTCCATGCTTACATGTTGTACTGAAACATTAGGTTAAAATGGTTCATGATTTTTTTACCACTTAAATAAACGACATTTTTCCAACAAGAGTTTTAGTAAACTCCACATACGCCCTCTGCTACGACTGATTAATCTACATCATAGAACCTATTTGTTGAAATTTCAGCAACTGAAATAATATGTTCACATGAAAGATTTTCATTTCTCTATTCGATGAACATACATGTACAGTATATGGATGCCGTATCATGTAACTAACAATATCCTACATTGTTCCAGACACAACATCCACTCTAAAAATTGTCAGGATCAGATCAAAACTAAAGTAGATATACATAAGATGTCATATTATGCAATCATCAGTGTTGTATTCAAGACCAGGCCACCCGAGACCAAGACCAAGACCTGATAGACCAAGACCAAGACCTGATAGGTCGAGACCAAGACCAAGACCTGGGGTCCGAGACCAAGACCAGGCGTCCGAGATCAAGACCACTATTGTCCGAGACCAAGACCAGGATTTGTTAAAGACCCACTTGTCGCCTTAGCCTGCTTGACATTTGTTAAGAAAACCAATTTACACGAGCGGACTACAGCTGACTAAAACCCCTAAAATTAAACATAGCACACATAAAGCATGTCCAATTATGTTTAGAATGTATAAATGAGGGTGAAAAACAAGCGAAGAATTGAAGTTCGATTACAACAACAACAACAACGATCAGTGTTAGTTAACTTTAGTGTTAGGCTACCCTCATTCAGGCGTTTTTGTCTGTGGTTTGCACTCGGCAGACTTTTATAGTCTCTCTTACTCGATCGTTAGTCTGTATTTCTTAGATAAAGTTCGTAAAATTACACTGTGTCGTTAAATCGCACACACGACTCAAAACATTAGGGCGCTTGCTCAGGTTTGATGTTTGTTTACATTGCGGGTACTTGAAAAATCTTTTTTTCAATTTCAAATAAAAAATACTAAATGATGCTTAAACTTTCCATTTCTGTTAAAAATAGAAAGTTCCTAACTTCTTCTGTCTGGGAAAAGTAAAGAAAACCGTTCACTGTTTTGTAACGTAAACACTGTTCTGGATTTTCGCGGCATTAATAAAGAAATAAACGCTATATTTCATTGAATAACTTGTTTGAGATGAATAGTATGACATACGAATGACATAACAAAAGTCATAAGTAGATGTAATGTTTTCATTTCTTCTATTTTGCCCTTTTACAATGTTGCCTTTAATATCTACATTTTTCAATAATTTTCAAATTCTTTTACTGATAAAAATGGATTTTTTTTGTAATGAATTTTCAAATTTCAATTTGCCTATATTTTGACAGATCAAGTTTTGTATGACAAAAACAATTTTCATAATTATAAAACAAACAAAAATATGCAGAAAACAACCTCAATCTCATGTGGGTGTAATAAATTCACAGGTCCAGTATTCACAAAGCTGCACACATAAGTTAGCAGGCAAAGTTTTTTTCTCATTTTATCGTAGTTCTGAACGTTGTTGTTGTTTTCACCGATGAGTTTTCGCTCCCGCTTTCCGTCTCAGTAGTAAATATGGACCCCAATAAATCTGTTGGATTGTTGTAATCGTTTGATCCGTATCAGAAATGGTAAACTCGGAGTTTTAATCACCATTTCGGACAGAAATGCTATCCTGCAGTGAATTCTCTTGAAATGACTTCACTCGATTACGTGACGCCATTTTGCATCTGAAAACCGCTTTGTTTTTTCTCTCCACTTTCAAAACTTCAAGGAGATTTTTGATTGTTTTTATCCACAAATAAAATATGTAAAGAAAGGAAAAGCACTACTTAATCTGATTTTTACACTTTCATAATTTTTGCTTTGAGATTATGGATTGATATTACGACAGCCAGCAGCTATGTTTTCTGTAGTATCAAATGTAGTAAGTCATGCCTCGCCAAAGTTTTTATTTAAAAAATTGTATGAAAAGCTAAAGAAAGGAACTAATATGTCTGATTTTTATAATTTCTAAATTTTGTCTCCAATATAAATGACCGAAAATATGATCGCTGGTAGCCGGTGTTTATCCCACAGCCAGTGCAAATGCAGGAAGTATGTCAGACGGTCGCTCAGACAGCGTGCGGGCGTTGCGCAAATAACTTATATTGCCGGTCTCGTGCTGGTCTCGGCCTAAAAAACCGAGACCTGAAGGCTTGAGACCAAGATCAAGACCAAGACCAGAAGGTCCGAGACCAAGACCAAGATCTTGCCAAACTGGTCTCGAGACCAAGACCAGTCACGAGACCTACATCACTGGCAATCATGCAACAAAAATGATCATAAATGGTTGACAACACCCCATGTATCCATAAGGTTAAGTGCTGTGAAAAAATTGTAAAGATCAAAACTCTTCAAGTTACGCAGCGCAAGCAACCAAGACATAGACTAAAAGAGATTATTACAAAATGTAATATGGATGCTGTACATGTATTATGAAACCAGGGATGTCTTAAATAGTTCCAGACAAACCATCTACCCATAACTGTTATGTCTACACTGAAAAAATGTCAAGATCTAAAGATGATATGGACTAAAAGAGATGCTCACACTACAAGCCTGATATTTCCACTCCCAGGCAGTGTTATTTTTTGCATAATCAACGTGTGAATTTATGGCCCAAGTAACGCTATGACCTCACGAAAGATCTGTCAAAACTGACATCCCAAAGGAATAATGTCATCAGAGATTATGGCATTAAGATAAAGTGTCCAGCAGCAACCCTACTTTGAAGGTTCTGGGATACTGTCGTTGGTGACGTCATTTCTGACGTTACAATGCCCTATCAGGTCTTACTTCACACAGCCATTCTAAATAATAGAGGGACGTCATCTTTATATTTGTTTTAAAAAGAGCTTCGTTTTGAACTAAAACGCTGTATCTTTTGTGCAGTGTGAGAAAAAGATTATTCAACTCGAGCCAATGCGTTACAATGAATATCACTGGAGTTTTTTAATTCCTAAAGTCACTCGCCAGTGGCTTGTGACTTTGAAAATTAATAAACTCGAGTGATAATCATCTTAACACACAGGCTCGCGTTAGATAACCTCTATATATTACATAACCTAATATAGATGCCGTATTATGTAATCGGATACTCATAAACTAGTACACAACAGGTATATTCTGTGGAAGAATTGTAAAGATTGGATCAAAACTCTTCAAGATACATGTATGGAGCGGTAGTGAACGAAGATATACATGTACATGTAGACTATACTGTAGATATATTACATCAATACATCATCCAATATATAGATGCCATATTATTAAACCAAAGATGTCATGACACATATGTTACAAGAAAGAGTTTTAATCGGATCTTTATAATTCTAAGTTATGGAGCGGAAGGGAATCCGGAACGAACGGTGCGGTGATACCATCATACGACAGATTTTTTTCTTCCAGTCTGACGTATAAAAAGGTACATATATAAATAAGCCTCAAGAAACTATCTCAAAGAAGTGTTTTTAACGAACTTGTACATGTAGGTGTAAAAGGTGTAAAATGAATGAAGTTTCGAGTCATCTAAATTTAGTTAACTTTTTGAAGACTATTTTGATTCTTACAGCCCAGGCACTACCGGTCACATACTGTAATAGTTACTTGTGAGGACAGACAGCCGGTTGCTTACTGAAAGGCACCATAACTTCCGAAAGTGATTGAGCTCTCAGCCGAATCTGCTCAAGTGACGGGTTTTTAAGTTGTGAAATCCGTGACTTAATTTGACGTGATGGGAGGTTTAAAGTTGTCTCACGTTACCCTTGCCCTTATGGACATCATGTGAGTTTGTAAATAATGCAGAATGGGCTCCACTCCATCAAGGCCTAGTTTTAATGTAGCAGCTCTGATTTATAAATATTGACTGATTGATGTCTAAAAGTTACTTAACCTTTGGCCTTGTGCACATCAAGTGAGTTTAAGCATATAATGTCTTACAGCAGGATTGGATTTCTAAATTTTATTTAATTCAAGGTCTGGTTTTAATGTAGCACTCTGATTTAAGTATTGATTGATGTTTTATGTCACATTCCAGATTATTTCACTTATATGGCTGCATTGCCAGGTTAAGTAGGGGAGGAACCGGGATCCTTGACCTTTGACAACCGGGACCCTGTTTCAGAAAGCGGCGTAGCGTAAGTTTTCACGTAACTGCCATGGCAACCCATACTGTAGAGATACGTTAGTATGAAAGTTACGCAAAAAATGCATTTACGCCGCTTCGTGAAGCAGGACCCGGGCAAGTCTTCCGCATACGGAAATCAAGATTGAAATGAAGGATGCTTCGAACTCCTGATAAAGTGTACATCTTCCCTCGAAATACATTTGTCCAACATTAAAATAAATTCTATAAGACCATCTAGCTGTGATTGTATGACGGAGGCTGGAATATTGAGGCTAGTCATTGAAAATAGCATTGCAACATTGTCAAATCCAATATACAGAGACGCAAAACAGGTACACGCCGATTGGATTCGGTAATGCGTGAAACAATAGATTGAAACTGGAACTGAAGATGCGTGCGAACAATGTTTTATCTCAAGATATTTATTATTTTACTTCCGACACTAAATTTGACACTGATAACATATGTATATATTATAAGTATTAGAGGGGTTAGGGGAGAGCACTCTGTGTGCAGGCCTGTGCTGTTGGGACGAACGGACCGAACGCGTTCGTCTCGCGCTCGTCTGAACACAATTTAAGACGACCGGTTTATCGGTTATCCAAAATCCTGCGACCGCTCGTCTAAAAATTTTACCTTCCGAATTTTTTATGATCAGCTCAAAAAAGTAAAAGGAAATAAATAAAGTAATCGAAAATGCATCAAAAAAGCGAATCGAAAACAAGTTAACTTTAATCTTGCTATACCTCCAGCCTTCAGGCTTCGCCTTGGCTCAGTTGCCCCGAGTGTGGCTGGACTGTAGGCCCAATGGATGACTTCGTTTCGTTATCACGGCATTCAACTTCCGGCCATTTGAGTTTTTTAAAATCAAAATTTAACCTACAGCGAAGAAGAATTAATCCTTTTAATTAATATCACTGACAACTGTAAACTTTCTTGATACATGTAGTTCCGATTCGAAATAGGCTTACGGACATTGTCTCGCTTTCCCACGTGGTGCGTCGTAGACTGAACCATAGAGATCTAAAAATAACTTTTAGATCTCGACGGACTGAACACGGCGCCCGACTCCATGTCTGTCGCACGCAAACCGACAGAAACTGTAACGGAATAAAACGTTAAAGAGTTGGCCGTTCTGGGGTTAGTTTTCCCACGAAACAAACGACAATGGAAAAGTCGAGAACGTAATTTGCATGGCGTGTAGCGTAGTCAAAACTGGGAATTTGTGGAACAGGAGGTTGAGGTGCAGTTAACTACGTCAGTATACGGTACCGACACCGGTCAAATCGCAAACGGCATTTGTCCGGCGCGTGTCGAATTCCCAGTCAGATATTGAAAATGAAATTTGAATCTTCATAAGTTGTTGGGTCTACCCAAAAACGAATTGACAGAGCGATCATTGATAAAAGTGTTGATATTTTCACAAGGTAACCGTAAGCCAAAGCCCTAGCTAAAACATTTGTATTTACTAATTTAGGCATAACCAAAAAATTCTTTGTTTCAGGTAACACTTTTTCGAAAAAGTTTTTTTTTTTTTTAATTTTCCGCCATTTTTTGGAAAGTGTAGAACTAAACTAGTCATAGTATTTTTTCTTGTACCACACTATTCACATTAAAGAAAAATAAAAGTCTTTGCTTTGACGTTTTAGGTTCTTAGTCTTACTTTGGTTTTATCAAAGTCCTACTTCTGGTTTTATGCATTTCTCATTCAGAGTAACCATTTTAAGCAACTTACAAAAGTGAAAATTATTTTTAAAATGGCAAGAAGTTTACAGGTTATCCTAGGAGGAACACAGGTTATCTAAATTGCGCGACAGCATAACCCGTTTTCAGGTTATCTAAAGTAAATTAAGAGGACCTCTTTTCAGGTTATCCCGGAAAATCTTACAGCACAGGCCTGTGTGTGCCAGTGTCTCAACCATTTATTTTTTTAAACATGGCTACGTTCCGTAGCGTTTGGCCCTTCTGGTCTCACATTATTAACGCTACTTATCATGCACATGTACTTGCACACAGTCCAGTCATACGATATTGCTTGCTGAGTCCTGTACACCATTAAAATTTACAAAATCCAAAAACGATTGTGCACATGTTACTAAGATGCATTTAGTGTTTGTTTACAAATCAAAAGATGATGTATATCTGTCAAAAATAGCCCATGAAAAGTGAAGAATGGGCGACGTATCACAACAATAGTCTGATGAATAAAAATTAAAACAGTTTAAAAATTAATGGCAAAAAATTTCCCGATTCGTTCAGAAATTAGTGTAGTCTTATAAAAAAACTATTTGATATAAATATAGGATTGAATAAAAACATTTTAAGTTTACTTGGTAAATAACATTTACAGTTGCGATGTCATTTGCTTTACATAGCTGCCTGAACGCAAATTCGATCGGCAAAATAGTGATTCTACGTTGTCGTGTATTTCATTTCGAAATATTCCTTTCTTTCGAGCTCGGAAAAAGACAATATGGATCTTCTTAAGTGTCTTAGGGAACACTCGCCTTCAAAAATATTTATTATTGTTACATTTTGGAAAGTATTTAGGTGTTTAAAATCCAAATTGGAGACCTTGAACAGGCCGTGGCGGCCTGCAACATGCATAGATAAACTATTTCTTATAGTCGCCCTTGGAAACCTGAAAGGAGTCGATTTTTATACCTTTTAAAATGACCCGAGGATTGCAATTTCATACTGAGGTTCAAAAAAGCCCCGATAAATGTCTTTTTTAACTACTCTTGACTCCGAAACTCCAAATAATGTCCTCAGTGCCAAAAGCCTGAGAAGCCTATTAAAATCCATTTGTAGAGGCCGCGTGATTGACAGCGGGAACTCGCTCTCGCAAACTAATTCACCACCCGATTTTAGCACTTTTTAATCATAGATATTAAAATCTCACTTACTGTCAGTATAATGAAGACAAAGAAAATATATATTAAAATCTGAAGCTGTAAATATAAGGAATTCCACAAGCTTTTGTCAAATTTAACATTTTCTTGTTATAAATTTATGATCACTAAAACACTCGGAAAATCTTCTTGTTGTTCTATACGTATGCTTGAAGTATCCGTTCTAACTTGGATAAAGTTGGAAGTTATTAGTCAATTACGTGTACTTTAAAACAAATTAAACCTCTTTTATCGTATTTGAAGGTTGAAAAAACAAAACACAAAGCAACAAACAGATGCAACATGTGATTTTATTTGTTAATTTTCAAAATTAGTTGATTGATTGATTGATTGGTGTTTTACGCCGCGCTAAGGATTATTTCACTTATATGGCGGCGTTGCCAGTTTTATTGTGGGAGGAAACCGGGCTCTGTGCCCGGAGGAAACCCACGACCTTCCGCTGGTAACTGGCAACCATCCCACATAGGTCGTTAGGGCAAAATTAGTTGAAGTTGTAAGAAAAAAATAACCATACGGCGTAAGTCGGGTTTTTGTCGACTTTTCTGCTGTCGCCATACGATGTCTTCGGTAATGAAGCAGGGTAGCGATACCGAATGGGTTAAATTAAATCAACGACGAAAAAAAATACATGTTGCATACCTTGACCATATGGGGAAACAACACAAACAAAAAACAAGAGTTTCGGGAAACCCAAAATACGCCCGGAAAGGCCCAGTCACTGCAGCCATACAAAAACAAATCCTTCCATGTATATATTTTTGAATATATGCAATGGGTCCTTCAAATATGAAATCTCATCTGGTGTTAAATGTCCAGGTCTTCAGCTTGGAGTCCAGCTAATTCTGACTGGTCAGTGGGTTAAATCACTTGCTGAAGACATCACTGGCCAGGATGTTTGCCACATTTTATATAGGTATATTTGAACAGAGCCTAATCTCCAAGATGGTCAATGGTGTGTAAATATACAAGTCTTATCTGTTTACACTTACAACCAGGTTTATGAATATTGTCAAACATATCTTTAAAGGCACACTTGCCGCCATAGCCTGTTTAAATTTGCTAAGAAAACCAATTTACATGAGCTTACTACCACTAATACCACTAAACTTAAACATAGGACACATAAACCATGTCTAGTTAGCTTTAGACTGTAAAAATGGGGTGAAAAACAAACGAAGAATCGAAGCCTGATTACAACAACAACGATCAGTGTCGGTCAACTTTCGTGTTGGATTACCCTCCTTCCAGGCCTTTGTATCTGTGGTTTACATTCAAACAATTATCAGCAGGCTTTTCCAGTCGCTGTTAACCGATCGTCAGTCTGTATTTCTCAGATAAATAGGCCTACGTAAAATTACACTGTGCCGTTAGTTCACTCACTCGACTGAAACATAAAATCGCCAATAGGGGGCAGATCGGTTTGTTTACGTTCCGGGTACGTAACAATTCAAATTTTCAAATTCCAATTAAAAATACAAAGTGACGTCCAAACTTTTCAATTTTGGTAAAAATAGAAAGTTCCTAACTTATATTGTCTGGGAAAAATACAGAATACGGTCTTTCTTTTTTAATGTAAACAATATTCCTGATTTTCGCGGCAAGTGTGCCTTTAAGAAGCTATATTTGCTTTACCATATGGGTAATAAAACTGAATTGAAGAGCCTTTAAAACAGAGAAATAATTATAATTCTAAACTTTTTAGGTTTTGGCCACCATAGCTATCACTAAATTATCCAAGGAAGCTGACACACCTACCCATAAGCTATATCCAGGGATTCATACACGTCCAATTTACTTACCGATATTCGGTTCGTAAAATTGAGTTTAAAACTGAATTTGGTGTTGAAAAACTCAATATTTTCAGTTTAAAATTTCCTTTTGAAAACTAAAATTTCCAAATTCAATTTGGGCGTGAAAAACTGAATATTGTTTGATTGATATCCACTGTTTATGATGAAAAAATCTAAGTTCAAGGGAAAAGTTTATTTAGAAACCGCCGTCAAACGACCATGGCCGTCATTCTCTTGTTGTTGTTGTTTAGATACTCGTTTTCAGTGTCTTCACAACATGGCTTATTTTGCTCTTTGGAAGTCTTTTTAAATAATTACCTAAACTTTTCTAAAATAAGCTGATTTTGATGAACTGAGAAATTTTGGGGAGTATTACCCACAATAATCGTAATAATTCGCGACTTGTTATATTTATTGAGTTGTTTTTGGTCGTATATAAAAAAGGGGAGACAACTCTTACAACATGAAATTACAATAATAAGTTAGTTACCTCCCCTGAACCATAGTTCTCAAATAGTTCAATTCATTTGTAACCAAATCAATGTGTATTCTTTTATTGTTGCACATGAAGAAGAGATTAGGGATAACTTTGATCTAGGTTTGACATTACATATATATTATTATCATTAGTTTTTGTCAAATCAGATTTTTTTCTTGGAATTCATGCTTTCAGGAAAAAAGAAATATTAAATTGGAACTGGTTTGTAACATAGATTTTAACTCAATTTTAATCCTAAAATGGTCGGTAAATTTAAAAAAAACTTAATTTCGCCTTCTAGGAAACTGAATTTTTCAATTTCGGTTTGTAAATTTTGGACTTCTATGAATCCCTGTATATCCTCAGAAAAAATTGTCCAGATGGAATCAAAACTTTGAAAGTTATGGAGCGGAAGGGAATATTACATAATCCAATATAACTCCCATATTATGTAACCAGTGATGTTAAAAATAGTTCGCGACACACCTTCTACCCATAAGGTATATACTCAGAAAAAATTGTGCAGATGGAATCAAAACTTTAGAAGTTATGGAGTGGAAGGGAATATTACATAATCCAATATAACTCCCATATTATGTAACCAGTGATGTTAAAAATAGTTCGCGACACACCTTCTACCCATAAGTATATACTCAGAAAAAATTGTGCAGATGGAATCAAAACTTTAGAAGTTATGGAGCGGAAGGGAATATTACATAATCCAATATAACTCCCATATTATGTAACCAGTGATGTTAAAAATAGTTTGCGACACACCTTCCACCCATAAGGTATATACTCAGAAAAAATTGTGCAGATGGAATCAAAACTTTAGAAGTTATGGAGCGGAAGGGGAAAGCGGACGCCCGGACTGCCGTCCTGCCGGACGGACGGAGATGATACCATAATACAGCCCCCATTACAAGCCGGGCGTATAAAAATTCGTCAAGATCCGCCTTGTAGTTTTTTTTTATTCCACAATCACAAACTATGTAGGTAAAAATCACAGAAATAGCTACCCAGGGCCAAATACAGCATTTTAATTTGGGGGCCGTTTAACGGTCTCTAAAAACGGCTGTATACGGCCATTTTGAATATACAAATGAGCAAAAAAGTGCATAGTGCACAATGAGACCACACGATCATTTCATTACTTTAGGAGAACAGTGATAAAAAGAAACACAAAATGGCCAGTGGCTGCCATTTTGAATTTGCAAATGAGCAAAAAAAAAAAGACCGTAGGGTTAACAGGTGTAAATTTTTTTACGAAAATCATATTAACCTTTCATTACTTTAATAGAAAAGTGACAAAAAGAAAAACAAAATGGTCGCCTAGCGGCCATTTTAATATGCAAATTAGCAAAAAAGTACATAGTACGCAACGAGGCCATAGGGTTAACCTACATACAAAGTTTTACGAAGATCCTCTCATTATTTGAAGAGAAAAGGGATAAAAAAAGAAAAACAGAATTTTGATATGCAAATGATAGAAATAAATGTTGCACAACTAGACCATAGGAGAAATGTGTGTGTGAAATTTAAAGATACGACTAGCTGTTCTCTTGGAATCGCAATCACAAGAGAGAGAAAGGATAACTGGACAAACAAGAGTTAAAGAACTCATAATACGCCCGCAAGCGTAAATTCATTGTAGCACACTATCTTAATATTCAATATTAAAGATATGCTAGCTTTAAACAGAATTTCGGCTGGTAGAATCTTTCAGTCACCTAAATAAGACTGGGGCTTGGTGAATTTTAGTATTTGACAGATCACATACCTATAAGCTGCTACCTATATCTGAAAGCTGTACCAAAGCTACTTGCAAAAGTGTCTACACTACATATAGGCATACAACAGCAATTTCATTTAATTACAGATTAAACAATAGAAAGAAGGACACAACTCATTTGGTCACCTTGGTTATCAAATAAGTTGTTTGGATATAACTAAGCTATTCTGTGAAACCACAGACAGAATAAAAGCCATTTCCTCAATTACTGAATGCCTAAAGGCTGGGTGACTGTTTTTTGTCAACACATATAGCGAGACTCCAATTTACTTTAAGTACTAGACACACCGTCTACTCATAAGATAGTTATAACTGGAAAAAAATTGATAATCCATGCAATAAGTACCGAGTTACTCAATGCCAAAAGGCTGGTGACTGTTCTGGTCGCCACAAATATAGAGATCCCAATTCAATTTTGGTGCAGGACACATCATCGATTCCAATCATAAGCTTCATATATTAGAAAGAAAAAAAATTACAATCCATGAAATAATTACGGAGTAACTCAAAGCCAAAAGGCTGGTGACTGTTTTGGTCGCCGCAAATATCAACACTCCAACTTAATTTTGGTACAGAACACACCATCTACTTATAAACCAGTTATAACTAAAAAAAAAATTTAAATGCATCAAATAGTTCGAGAAACTCAATGCCAAAAGGCTGGTGACTGTTTTGGTCGCCGCAAATATCAAGACTCCAACTTAATTTTGGTACAGAACACACCATCTACTCATAAGCCAGTTATAACTAAAAAAAATTTCAAAATCCAGGCAATAGTTCTGGGTTTACTGAATTTCAAAAGGCTGATGACCGTTTTGGTCGCCGCAAATATCAAGACCCCAATTTAATTTTGGTACAGAACACACCATCTATTCATAAGCTAGTTATATCTGAAAGAAAAATTAAATCCATTGAATCGTTCCAGAGAAACTCAATGCCAAAAGGCTGGTGACTGTTTTGGTCGCCAAAAATATTGAGACTCAAATTTAATTTTGGTACAGAACACACCATTTACTCATAAGCCAGTTATAACTAAAAAAAATTCAAAATCCATGCAATAGTTCTGGGTTTACTGAATGCCAAAAGGCTGGTGACTGTTTTGGTCGCCAAAAATATTGAGACTTCAATTTAATTTTGGTACGCGACACACCGTCTACCCATAAGCTACATATATCAGAAGAAAAAAAAATATATTCAGGCAATAGGTTTTAAGTTATGGAGCGGACACGAATCCGGGACAGACAGACGGACGGACGGACAACGGTATACCAATATTTTTTCTTTTATTTTTTGGTGTTGAAACTTCTAATTAAACAAGTCAAAGGTTTATAAAAAATGCTTTGAATAGCAATGGGGAGTTAACTTCTGTCAAATAATAATTTTCAACCAATCATTGATCTCCATTTTCTCAAAGTTTGGTCAATTAGGTCAAAAGTCAACCAATGAATGATCTCCGTTCTAGATATTCCTTGGAGGTGACATATTTCACAATCTTCAGCCTCAGGTTTTAAGAATATTTGAGACTTAGTGATGGACAACAACTACAAACAGTAACACTCTTTTTGAAGCAGATTTTCCTATTTATTTTTTTGTTGTACTGGCCATAGTTGCAATATACCCGTATTAACGTTTTAACACGTTGACTGCCGACTACGAGATAACTCGAAAGGGCTCTCCCATTTGCCATTTAAGCTTGTTACGCGTATGGCCAATGTCTGTTTACTGTGCTATTTTTAGCAACACACATAGTGGTTTCCCTTGATGCTTTGTGAGAAAACCCCGTACGAGATAGGTCGTATCTGGCAGTATGATTTAATTGTTACATTCGGTACGCCAAAAGGTAAAGTTATTCAAAAAGATATCTATGTTAAGCCACGAGATAATTCG
The DNA here is from genome assembly GCA_963971465.1 of Lepidochitona cinerea. Classification (NCBI taxonomy): domain Eukaryota; kingdom Metazoa; phylum Mollusca; class Polyplacophora; order Chitonida; family Tonicellidae; genus Lepidochitona; species Lepidochitona cinerea. The sequence goes on from OZ020553.1 coordinate 36,012,008, forward strand.
TACCAGCAGAATCCGGTGCGCCTGCCATTGCGAGATATCTCGTAGTCGGCAGTCAACGAGTTAAGGCCGTATTTGGAACTGTTGGTTTTTTGTTCTTGTCCGTACTGTGCAATTTTCTAGCCGTATTTACGCGTGTACGGGCCTTATCTGTAGCGCTGGGTGCGAGGGTCCGTTGATAAACACATTTCAGTTAAGTTTTCATCGAAAACACACATTCACAAATTGATTTAAACATTATTGCTTACACTTTGATTTTTTGGTGTTGAAACTTCTAATTAAACAAGTCAAAGTAGACCTAAAAGTATGAATAAAAATGTACCTTATCTGGCTTATGCAGTGTACAGTAGGACCTAGACCTAGCCGCAGTGGCACTCATGTGTCTCTTTCCTGTGTTACTTACTTACCGGTCAGGAAGATAGCCCTCGACCAAGTATTATACTTGCTATAGTATAGTCTGTATTCTGCACACAGTCTAATCAGTGTCAAGTTTTTTGCAACACATGAACATGTTGGCACTATCTTATACTTTTATAAGCTAGATATATAAATTAAAATATAGCATACTTTGCATATTTTTTGGAGTGAGGAAGGGGGCGAGGGGGGCATTTTATAAAGGCCTATTATGTATATTAAAGCTTAAATCGATGATACAAGGTGGTATATTTTATTAACTTAATAAATATAATGTAAAAAATAAAAACAAGTTCATGCGTAGAAATTACAATAAAAGAAATTTCAGTTACTTACATTCACATTCATAATGTGATAAATGTGCATATTGCAAATTCATCAGGAAATTTTTCCTTGTTAACAATATATATGCAGGTTTATATACATGTATGGTACTGGTTCAACTTCAAACAAGGCATCGCACACGATACTACTAATACCGTTGCATCCCCATGTCATATAAGTAATGTTGCGAGGATCCCCCCTACATATGTACGTACATGTATGTATGCATGTAAGTAAAAGACTGCTCAAAAGACTGCAATGCTAATTCGATTATCACAAAACTTCATACAACTCATAAGAATTCTGACCTCTCGTAACAGGTTGAGAAGCAACCTCTTATGAGCGGTTGTATACATGTAGAATGCCAAATGAAAGGTTGGAAGGGGGTATTTTGGGTCATCAGCTCAATTCTGACCAGGAAGTTGAAACGTGAATTGTACAAGGGGTGATGGTTGTGAACATATGTATGAAGTTTCGTGACAATCGGATAAGAATTGCAGCCTGTAGAGCGATGACCGTCAAGATTCTGGCTGAATTCTATTTATAGTAACAGTGACCTAGTTTTTGACAGCAGGAAGTTGAAACGCGAACTTGTACAAGGGGTGACTTTTGTCGCGAGGGTATAATTAGCCAGTATGGTACTGGCTGGAAAAAATAATTATCTGGAGCACTGGCCCAGAGAAATGCCCCCAACTAACTGCTGGAGAAAGTAGGCCTACCAGTTGAACAAATTTGAGTTAATTGAGGAAAGTTAACGTCGTTTGCTTAGAAACATGGTGTTTTCTGCCTCTTTGTTCAATAATCTAATTTTCATTATGTCGTCAGAACGGAATTCACTAACCGCCACTGATCAGCTGGTAATTGAGCCGACTGGAGTGAAATTATCTTTGCGCATGATCAAGATCGGTTGCCATGGTCGACTTCGGCAACCCCAATATTCGTAGGGGGTTGAGGTTGTGTTAAAAGAATGTAAAAGTAAGATTATCTGCTTATTTGATGAAATAAAAAAATCTGTCATTTTGCATTTTTGGCAAATTGGCAGCCACATGATATCACCTGCTTCAGTGATTTATCAGATCGCTTTAAAGTGTGCAGCCATCGAGAGACTAAAGAAGACAATTACCCCCCTTTTGGTTAAACAGTTCGTTGTGTTTGTGGTCGTTGTTTTTTTTGAAAGACACGATTTGAAATCGTCTGTAACAAAACTGTTTAAAACTGTGAAACTGTCATCAACACAGGAATCTTCAGAAACGAAAATTCTGACTGAAGGTAAAGTTTCATATTTGTCCAAAACAGCATTACAGAAAAGGTGTTGGAGATGTTAAATTCCAACGACCAGCAAATGTCAGAATGTAGATAACGAGTCGGATTTAACTTGTTGAATTAGGTCAGCTGGTACCCAGTGGTAGGCATGGAAAGGGTTGCGTGTGAACACGGACTTGTGAAAATATATATTGCAATCAAAACAAAATATTCCTGTCAATGATCCAGGAAAACTGCAAATATTTTTTTCAGACCTATAGCACATCAATTTGGGTAAATTCGGCTAAGTAGAACACTGAAGCGTTACTGTTCTATTTGCCAAGAAAATAAACATTTATAATTCGTTGGGATTTTTGGATATCATGGTTTAAAGGAGGGGAAATCTCTAGAAATACATAGGGATTATCGTCGATAACCACCTTCAAAGTACTTAAAACATTTCACGTCAATTACCTCCAGTGACCCTCAAGCTAATAAAAACAGACAGAAGTATGTCCTTTCAGTGGCTTATATGTGTAGCCATTTTTCCGTTTTAGGATGACGTGATGTTGGTGTAGCTTTTTTTAGATCAATAATGACATATTTTTTACCGCTCTCTAATTTATAATGGTAGATTTAGGTCCAAAAAAACATGGCGACAAACTTGAAGTTGGAAGATTGTCTCAGACTATATAGATCAGTATGCAACCGCACGCCATTGCTTAGCCAGCCATTGGCTAAATTGCATCACATGACTACTCTATAACGCACTTTAATTTGTATTCAACAATAATTGGATAAAACTAATGAAAAATGGTGGCGGCCTTGTGAATGACCTATGGAGCTTATTCTCTATTGTAACACCACCTTCAAATTTCAATTATTCACTTACGAGGGGATAAAACATACATTGGACAGTTGTTTTGGACTAAATGAACTCTACTCTTTCCATTTAAACTAGTCTAAAGCTTAGATGTTCTTTCCCTTTAATTTTATGTATTTTTAGTTTTGAGGTATAGGAATACCATTACCTAAAAAAAAAATAGGCCTAGTCAAAACAGGCTAAGAATTATATTAAGTCATAAAAGTATTATTATTTTGCAGCGTGACTACTCCCCTCTCTCTGCGAGCATTTCGAGGGTGCACGGGAGAGGAGTTTGTGCATATCAAGCGACTATTCAAATAAAAATCGTGTAGCTTGAGAAGAATGAGCTGTTCCAAAACGACCAGTCGAATACGGCTTTAAACTGAAAAGTGAAAATGAAAGTAACTCGACCGTAGCCTTATGAACTAAGAAGTTAAAATGCTACACCCTTACATTTTTTACAATAGATGAATATCAAATAAATTATTTACTTACGTTTAAGCTCAAAATGATAGCTTGTTCAAGATCTAAATCGTAAGGAGTAACCAATGGTGGTAAACAGCCTCTGTTACTGAGTCCCTGGTTCTTTTTAGAGCGTTGTGTTCTAAACTTCGCTCTATTTCTAGTTGCCGTTGTTGTTGTTGTGGCAGCACACGGAAATGGTTGGATTTCCTCATCGGATATCTCAATTATTTCGCCTTCATCTTCGTCAGAGCTTAACAAAATTCTTTCGACGCTATCATTAGCCATCATTGTTACAATTGTTCATAATGTTAAACCTATTGAAGTGGACATACAAGCTCTGTGGTATGCATGGGTCGGACATTACGCATATCTCAACTTCCACTGATCGTGATTATGAGATCACGTGGTATAAACGCCACAAGAAACTGCACTTTGCAGCTGGTGTTGGACATCCGAACTGTGTAATTTATAGGCCTACAGGTAATTAAATATACTCCCCAAAACTTTCAAACAATGTTGTCTTATTTTCACTTGCAGCCCGCAGATCAGTATTTAAAACTTTATTATTTTATAACTTTCTCCAAGGGAAATCCAGTTGACTTGAAACATTCCGATTCCCGCCAAATCTCAGCAACATCACTAGGTCTATGTATGCATTGGAAAATCAAAATTTTGTGCAAGACTTCAGTCAGATTGCTATATGCCATATTTCATCGCACAATTTGATATATATGAAACAAAGAGGTTTACTGGGGAGGGTTGGATCTAGGTCGGGTAATGTCCTTACCAAACTGGGATCAGCCTTACTTTGAGTGCCAAACTGGTGAGAAAAAAAACTGTATTTAAGCCTATCCTGAAATAATCCGTTCCCATTCTACCCTTCAAATTTATGTCCTTGAATATTATACTTATACAAATTTGCATAAAGGTTTGCCAGGTGCAAGGGATAGTCACAAATAAAAGGGGCAACGTGCACACGATATAGAATCTGTGCTCCGAGCTAAAATTCGTTTCGTTTAGCACGAAGCTCGCTCATTAGGTAGGCCTACATTTTCTTACAGTCAAAGTACTTAAACATCTAAATGGTGTTGTTTTTTTGTTGTTGTTTTTTTTTTTTTTGAACGGCGAATATTTTGGATAATTTTATACATGTTACTTACTGATGGTCGTGATCGGCGCTCACCCCAGGTCTATAACGAATACACTGACCGCGATTAAAATAATGTTCACGCGTTAGTGATTTTCATTTTTGGAACGATATATTCCAGTAGTATAGACAGGCTCGGTTAACCAAATATAAAGATAGTAACCTAACCTGTAAAGGACGGATCGAAGTAATCTAAAGCAAATTGTGACTTATTGACTGAATGAGGAAAAGACAGTTTCAATATGATAATCTACCCCGGGCCACATGAACACTTCGAGCCAGAAATATTTATATGCAGCTGGTTGAAAGCTCTTAAATAACGTTACTATAGGGCCTAACCAAAATACAAAAGTATTAAATCTGTTCTTGCTGGTCTAAAATTATTACGCCCCCCCCCCTTTCCCAATATATCTGGGCTTATAAATGCCTACATGGTTGGATAAGCTATTTTTTTATGTATTTATTTTTTGGTGAATACAAAGAGGCCTACAGCCAGGTAAATCCGAGGAAGTTGCACAAAACTTAGAGAAATAGAACGTAATCGGTTTTTTATTTGAATTTAAAAAAAAATGTGGTCTAATGACGGAGTGGGAAGAGAGTTCCAACAATTTGCAAGATAACCCATCTCCTCCGGACCACACTTGTGATTCGAGCCAGAGCAGTTTATATACAGCTGGTGAAAACGTATTGTTATAAAGCAGGGCTCTTAGTAACGTAACTATAAACAAAATACAAAGTATTAAATGTGTTCTTGTTGGTCCAATATTAGTACATTTCCCCCCTAATTACACGATTTTTTATTCCTTTTCTTAACAATTTATTATTTGGACTACATTGTCAGATAAGTTATAATTAGGACACTTTTAATATTTTTATTTCCAAAATGAAAATATGCAGGTAAATCTAAGGAACTGGCAGTTGCGAAATAATAGAGAACAGTTGTGCAATACATGTATTTGATCAGTTTGGCCTCAGTTGTCTCCCCTTCGAAATTCCATATTGTAAGCATGCAGGCAAAACTGGATGGAAATACAAACCATTTCTTTTTGTATTTTGCTGGTAGTTAAACATTTGGCATTTAACTGATGTCTTGGAATAGTATTTCAATTTATGCTGTTTAATTTTATTCACTGTCTCTGTAAATGATATAAGCGTTACATTTGAAGTGGCTGTTGAGAATTAACAGAGAACAGTCGAGCAATAAAGGCATTTGGTCACTTTGGAAAGCCCACGGTTGTCTCCCCTTCGAAATTCCAGAATATAAGGGACACAAGAACTAAGCAAATTACTGCTATGTTGACGTATAACAGTTTTTATTCCATACTGTTTGAAATACATATAATAGTAGTTTAGCGTAATCAAAAACTTCTCCGAGTACAATTTGGTGTGACTAAAATGCACTTTTTTCTAACAGCAATGAATTTCAGAAACAAATTTTTTGGTTCAGTTTTGCATAAATTGCTGAGAATGAGTGTAAAACGTGCACTACAAACGCCAACAAAATCATCGGGATTTTGCTTTTTAAAAAATGTGGTCTAGTGATGGAGTGGGAAGAGAGTTCCAGCAATTGCAAGATAACCCATCTCCTCCGGACCACACTGTTGACGTGAGCCAGAGCAGTTTATATACAGCTGGTTAAAACGTATTGTTATAAAGCAGGGCTCTTAGTAACGTTACTATAACCAAAATACAAAGTATTAAATGTGTTCTTGTTGGTCCAAGATTAGTACGTTTCAGAGTACCAGAGTACAATTTGGTGTGACTAAAATGTACTTTCTTCTAACTTTTTTCTCTGTTAGAGAATTATAACTTCCCATATCAGAATAATGCCTCTATGTATGCCAGATACAGCCTTTAAGAAAATCTGTACTATTTTACTTTGAAAATAAAACTAATTAGAATTAACCAATCTATTGCGAATACACCTGTCACGTGAGTACCATGGAAACATTTCTTCGTTTGGGTACTTTAGAAGCGTTTTGTTTCGTAACGATAAAAATTTGTCTCAAAATATGTTCCAATGTTTTTGAAAAAAACAAAACCAAACATAGCTGAGGACCAAGCTATGGCACTAAATAGATTTTTTTAAATTCAGTTTTGCATCGCAATTCACCCTCATTGCTGCGAATGAGTGTAGAACGTAATCGGTTTTTTACTTGAATTTGAAAGAAAATGTGGTCTAATGTTGGAGTGGGAAGAGAGTTCCAACAATTGCAAGATAACCCATCTCCTCCGGACCACACTTGTGTATCGATCCAGAGCAGTTTATGTACAGCTGGTTAAAACGTATTGTTATAAAGCAGGGCTCTTAGTAACGTTACAATAATCAAAATCCAAAGTATTAAATGTGTTCTTGTTGGTCCAATATTAGTACATTCCCCCCCCCCCTAATTACACGGTTTTTTATTCTTTTTCTTAATAATTTATTATTGGGACTACATGGTCCGATAAGCTATAATTAGGACCTTTTTAATATTTTTATTTCCAAAATACAATAGGCAGGTAAATCTAAGGAAGTGGCTATTGAGAAATAAGAGAGAACAGTTGTGAAATACATGTATTTGATCAGTTTGGTCACAGTTGTCTCCCCTTCGAAATTCCAGATTATAAGCCAGTCAAAACTGAATGGAAATACAAACCATTTCTTTTTGTATTTTGCTAGTAGTTAAACATTTGGGATTTAACTGATGTCTTGGAATAGTATTTTAATTTATACTGTTTAATTATATTCACTGTCTCTATAAACGATACGTTACATTTGAAGTGGCTGCTGAAAATTAAGAGAGAACAAGTCGTACAATACAGCCTATTTGGTGACTTTGGCCACGGTTGTCTCCCCTTCGAAATTCCCGATTATAAGGGACACAAGAACTAAGCAAATTACTGTTTGATGTATAACAGTTTTTATTACATGCGGTTGAAATACATATAATAATAATTTAGCTTAATCGAAAACTTCTCCTAAAAAAAAATAATAATGCAATTTCTACCTGAGTACAATTTGGTGTGACTAAAGTGTACTTTCTTCTAACTTTTTTCTCTGTTAGAGAATTATAACTTCCCATATGATCAGAATAATCCCTCTATGTATGCAAGATACAGCCTTTAAGAAAAGCTGTACTATTTTACTTTGAAAATAAAACTAATTAGAATCAACCAATCTATTGCGAATGCGCATGCCACGTATGGAAACAGTTCTTCGTTTGAGTACATCGAACTTTAGAAAAATTTTGTTAAATATTTTTGAAAAAAAAAATAACACAACTGAGGACCAAGCCACTTTGAGCAGCAATGACATGAAAAGACGATTTCAGAAATTATTGTTTGATTCAGTTTTGCATAAATTGCTGAGAATAAGTGTAAAACGTACACTCCAAACGCCAACAAAATCATCGGGATTTTGTTTTTTTAAAAAAATGTGGTCTAATGTTGGAGTGGGAAGAGAGTTCTAACAATTGCAAGATAACCCATCTCCTCCGGACCACAGTAGCTGTGTGGGCCAGAGCAGTTTATATACAGCTGGTTAAAACGTATTGTTATAAAGCAGGGCTCTTAGTAACGTTACTATAATCAAAATACAAAGTATTAAATGTGTTCTTGTTGGTCCAAGATTAGTACATTTACACCCAAATTGCAGGTTTTATTAGTCTTTTTCTTAATAATTTATTATTGGGACAACATTTTCAGAGAAGCTATAATTAGGACCTTTTTGATATTTTTGTTTACAAAATGAAAATATGTAGATAAATCTAAGGAAGTGGTTATTGGGAAATAAGAGAGAACAGTTGTGCAATACATGTATTTGATCAGTTTGGTCACGATTGTCTCCCCTTCGAAATTCCACATTATAAGCCAGGCAAAACTGTATGAAAATACAAGCCATTTCGTTTTATATTTTGCCAGTAGTTAAACATTTGGTATTTAACTGATGTCTTGGAATAGTATTTCATTTTATGCTCTATTGTATTCACTGTCTCTATAAATGATACCAGAAGTCTATGAATGTGGAAGTGTGAAGCGTTCCATTACATAGTATTGAGGGCATTGGCGCCGTTTGACCCAGAGGTCACCATACACAGAGCCCTCTCTCGGTTAGTCAATCTAAACTGAGAAGTTAATCTTCGCATGCGAGACTTAACCTCTCAGCCATACGGAAGCCATATTAGAGAGTCCATGTACGCGGATTGATCTCCGCCACACCACACCGCCGCGAGAACTTCTTTGACCTATAAATAAACACGTGGCCCACAGCAGATTACGTTGATATTGTAGCTTGGTTGTATAAGATTTTCGCTGTACGCGAGGGCCATTAGAAAAAAATAAATTTCTAAGAATGTTTGTAACTGACTTTAGATTTATGATTTTGCTTTTTCAAGAGTGAAATCAACTGTACAAAGACACATACTACGACAGATCTCTTGAAGTTGAACACGTGTAAAGTGTCTGAGACAGATAGTGAGGTGTGTAGACAGTAGAGTATAGGGCCTATACCCTACCACAATTCACTGTGTCAATTTACCTTGTCTTATTATTTAATAATCTGGTATTCAGCTGTTGGTTGAACAGCCAGATAAAATCAGAATGGAAAGATCGAGGTAGATATTTAAATTTATAAATTCATAATAACAGTAAGCCTGACAAATAGGACCTTAAAGTTGGCAATTTGAGCACTTACAGTGTAACTGGCACCATAATTAAAAAAACTGACAAAAAATGTAGGCCTACTTCATTGACTGGGTTTAACTATGTTTTAAGGATAAATGAAGTAACATGAAAAGAAATTCTTGTTAGGTAGATGCAAAATAAGTTATCTTTACCAAACAATTTTGAGTGGATTGACCATTGGATTTTTTCATCCTAACAAATAATCCAAGATTTATTTCAATTATTAGGGGGCTAGAAATGTGAAATCCTGACCTTCCACTTGTTGATTGATGTTCAACCTCCATGACGGTCTGAATTATTTAATTTCATTATGGCAAGGTGCAGTGTTTGATGAGGAAGCCAGGCTTTTTTGCCTCATGGAAACATCTGACGTTTCAGGTGCTTGCATTATCATATATATTGAAAACCCTCTCATTTTGTTTCTCCATTTAATTATTTTAACTGAGTTGCATTCGAACCGGAGGCCCATGGATGGAAGGCTTGGGACGCGTCGGAGTGAGACACTTTATCTCTCTACACAACTACTCCAAGGAACCCACTCCCCTCTCTCCCACCATCAACAGAAAACAAAAATTGTAGAATTCTAGAATTGAACAGATATGCATTGATTGTATTTGTAATAGATTATAACATGTTATCTCGTACATTATATATATATTTATACAGGACAATGTGACATAACTAATTTGGTAACAGCATATCAATTACAAAGGGTTCTCAAATCTGAAAATTACACATTAGATTCTGTTAAAGAAGAAATGTCTCTTGAAACTTTAAAGGTTATTCAAATAGCTATCTTATTTTCTAATTGGCTTATATTCAATTCAATTTCACTGTACAAAACACCAAGTGAAAGGCAGTGTATATCAATGTAAAAAGAGCAATAGCATTAAGTTAACCTGGGATGAATATTCATCCCAGAGTTAACTAAGAGAATACAGAAACATACAGATTATTGAATTAATAGGAGAGCCTGTGCACAATAGCATGTTTATCATGTGGGATGTCGTTTTTTAGTGGCCAGTTGAATTGACTGACATATTGGCATACATAATTCAGATATATTGTTAAAGGGGCATGAGCTGCCAAAATGTTGATATTTTGACGTTAAAACAGAATGCTGAAATTATTGACTATTTTTCTCAAAAGGTAGAATTCAGAAGCTTTTTAATGCTTCTAGTCTCGAAAATGTACGATAAAGTAATGTTTTGAACTAACTTTGGCTTAGAATGAATGAATGGTCGTCCCGGTTATTTAAATTTTGTTTACTTTTGAACACGTTTTCGGTTCATACAGGCCACATACTGTATGGATTTTTCTCATTCCAACGCCAATCATTTAGTTTTTCGATACCCTTCAAAGCCTCTTACTGTCGTGACGATCAGAAATTATGAAAAAATTGCGAATTTTGGCAGCTCATGCCCCTTTAAGTAAAGTGAAAATGAACTTTTCATGATCATTTAATTTTAAAGTACTAAATATAGGACAAATATCAATGATTTGGGAAAATAAAGGGGTACGTAAATCTTTATAATTTGGACATGCAATTATGAAATGATGTTCATCTACTAGGATACCTGGGCAAAATGGGCAAACACATTATGATAAATGAAAACGTAAATGACGTCCTTTTTCTATTTTTGATTAATCCAAGTTTCCGCACCAGTAATAGTATATATTTGGTCCAATTTTTACAAAAGAAACAAAGAAATCCACGGCATCAATCAATGTGCAAATTAACTTGCATGTCCAAATCTTGGTAATGTTCCCCAACCTGATATGTTGAGCACATGGTAACATAGTTCAATGTAATAAACCTTTAACTTATATTTTCAATGTCTTCAGATAGTTCTTGACACTCGATAGTGTTTCTCCACATCCTCATTTTTTTTATTTTGCATGAACCATAATGATATGACATATGATTTAACTGCAGTGAAAAACAGCTTAATCTGAAACAAAAAAATTAATATGTTGTTTAATAACAAATGAATGGCAGTAAATTAACTATAATTATTGAACACAAAATCCTATAAAAGTTATATATATTTTAGATATTTCCTTTCAAAATGCAAGTCTATATTTTATTTTTTTCCCCATAGTTTTATGTATTTAAATAAAAAATATTTTGCAGATCATGCCAAATTAGTTTACCCTTGTTCTAAATACTGTATTAGGGCCTACTAGTAAAAATATATCATATTTCATATAATCAATTCCCAAAAGAAAAAAATGTACCAGCGTAGTTGAACTAGTTCAAAATATAAAGAAAGATATTGTGCGACATAGGTGGGGTACATAAAATAAAACCAAACAAACAGCATGACAACGAACATTCAGGCACTGGACGCAGGGGCTGACTGAAGCATGAACCTGCCTGGCTGGAATGGCCTGTACAGGCAGAGTAATACTGGCTACAACTACCGACCGTACTGTCTGCGCCTAACCGCAAAATACAACTGAAAGTAAAATGAGTTTACCTGGATGCCTTAGTGCTGGATGCAAACGCTATAAATCTCAGCAGATAAAAATTATACACTTGCCTGTATAGTCCCTCGTTTCTAGTCGCGATTTTAAGGAATGTTTAGCTAGTAAACAGCTGTGAACGACCACTCAGACTAGTCTTCGGAATCGTCGCCATGTTTTGTGTTGACAAATGACGTCAGGAACTATTTTCAGAACGGCTTTCAACGACTTCTGTCCCTTTCAGACATCAAAACCATGCTTCATGGATGTATTCTCTTTTAAGAGTGGGTTTTGGAAGGTATGGGGCAGTTAATTTTACAAGCTGTTCGGTTATAACCATTTCCCATCTCTCGTGGGTTTTCCCATGTCTAAGATGTCCCGCCATTAGCCACATGCTTAGTTCTGAAGCGAAGGGGAGGTAAGCATGTGGGCACGATTGTCGGTTAGTCAGAAAGCGTGGCTTTTCTTCACTTTCTCATATGAACTATTATGGGATGCATAAGAAAAAACATGGCGAACATTTTATTTATGATAACAATACTTGATGGAGCAAAAGTTAAAGTTTCCGAAGAACTTCATAAAGTTGAAAATGAGACAAGAAGACTTGTTTGGAACGATTTGAGTCCAAATGGAGATATCAGAGTCGCATGTTCGGTAAAGCTTTTATAAAAACCAATGCATTCTCCGAACTGCGGTTACTGGAATTGCCGATAGATGCAGTAAGTGGAGAATGAATTTATTTTCTGATTTGAAATTGCGCAACCGTTGACAATTTAAAAATCTACCGCGCATAAACGTCACATAATGTAGTATAAGCAGGCTGAAAGCGCCAGTGCCCTGAATATGGGGTAATGCGACATTTCACACTTCCCTGTTCATAGACTTCTGATGATACATACGTTACATTTGAAGTGGCTATTGAGCAAAAAAGAGAAGAGTAGTGCAATACAGGTATTTGGTGGCTTTAGCCACGGTTGTCTCCCCTTCGAAATTCCAGCTTATGGGCCAAAGCTCGATGTCGTGTTTTGTAAATACATAAGTAAATAAAACGGCACCAAGCAATCGTCACTTATCATAACCGATTGACACCCTTTCTAGAAGATGGACATGTCAGAGAAAGTTCGATGGTTTCCTATAGGCCTACAGTAAGTCGGGAAATGATCTTGGGTGTGGCGTAAAACACCAAGCTCACCAATCAATAAACAGTTTATTCTACCATGTTATTACCTCGTCAACCAATAATGAAACATAACTCTTACATGACACAATAAAATGTTTATTTAGAAAAAGAGGAATTGAAAGTCCAATCAAGTTACACACCAAAGAATGTTAACATCAGTAGAAAATATGTCTGGGTTTGTTTTTGTTTTTTTTTTTAATTTTTACTTCTTACAATCTTAACATTTCAGCCATTTGACTCTGGACAATACGCTCCTAATTTTATATCCAACTGTTTTCTTTTTCTGTTGCAGCGAACTCTGGCATTCTGCAAAAAAAACAACATTTTTTCCATTAATTAAAACGCATTATCCATTAATCTTTAGATTTTTCTAAATACTTATGCTAATTAAAGAATAAGAATGACTTGCTTTTGAATGAAAGATGGTAGGTCGATTTTCAGCGAAAACCGTACAACTGATGAGTAGTTAGTAGGACTTCTATGGTACATTTGTTTATGTTCTGACGGACGGTTTCGGGTGAGTGTAAACTATGTGGTCGTATATGGGTGGACTCGTTTGGGAACGCGTTTTTGATAGCATTAACGGTTACCAGAAACCATCCGTCAGGCAAAAACAGAACTACAACGGAATTCCCACTAATTACTAATTCATTTACATTTTTCGCGTAAAAATCAATTCAAGTCAATTTCCTCTTATTTTTCTAATTAGCATAAGTGTTTTGATAAAATGTAAACTATAATGGGCATTAAGTCCGGATTCAAAGAAACCGAATTTTCCGGAAAAGTCACACCTGTCCCACATTCACATGGTGATGTCTGACGGAAAGTTTATTGGTACAAAACAGATTCATTGCCGTGAGGTGAAGTGTGTCCTGAAGGGTTAAATCAACTAAAATGTGTAATTCCAGGAACACCTACCAGCCTCAGCCTCTTCAATGTCTGGTTTGATGTCTACAAGTTCCATTACCTGAAAGTATATATAGAGGAGAGTAAATAATATGACCATCTGTGAGAGGCAGTGTTAAATCAAACATTATTACGAATATCCTTCATTTGACCATTTCAAAATGCTATTTAATTGAGTCTTTAGCAGATATTAAATATCTTTAAAGAATGTGTTCTAAGTTCTATTTGATTACATAAACTAGTCCAAATAATAATTGTTTGTCCCGTTTAGTTAAGTTTTAAGTCAGTTTTGTTATTCAACATCTGAACATTCAGATATCAACATTGGTCTTATTTAGGCCTACCTCACATGTGTGTGAAGTTAGCATCCCATTCCCCTTTCCCCTTTCCCTATTCGATTCAGGGCGAGTCCATTCACAAAAGAACAGGGGTGCAGGAGTATCAGCCATAAATTGATGGTATGGATGGAATATAGACGAATGGGAGTCTGGCCGAATGGGATTATGAACGAATGGGATGTGAATGGGAGAATGACTGAATGGGATTATGAACGAATGGGATTATGAATCGAATGGGAGTCTGGCCGAATGGTATTATGAAACGAATGGGATTATGAGGCGAATGGGATTATGAAGCGAATGGGATTATGAGGCGAATGGGATTATGAAGCGAATGGGAGTCTGGCCGAATGGGATTATGAGGCGAATGGGATTATGAAGCGAATGGGGTTATGAAGCGAATGGGAGTCTGGCCGAATGGGATTATGAACGAATGGGATTATGAAGCGAATGGGAGTCTAGCCGAATGGGATTATGAAACGAATGGGATTATGAGGCGAATGGAATTATGAAGTGAATGGGAGTCTGGCCGAATGGGATTATGAAGCGAATGGGAGCCTGGCCGAATGGGATTATGAGGCGAATGGGATTATGAAGCGAATGGGAGTCTGGCCGAATGGGATTCTGAACGAATGGGATTATGAAGCAAATGGGAGTCTAGCCGAATGGGATTATGAAACGAATGGGATTATGAGGCGAATGGGATTATGAAGCGAATGGGAGTCTGGCCGAATGGGATTATGAACGAATGGGATTATGAAGCGAATGGGAGCCTGGCCGAATGGGATTATGAGGCAAATGGGATTATAAAGCGAATGGGAGTCTGGCCGAATGGGATTATGAAACGAATGGGATTATGAAACGAATGGGATTATGAAACGAATGGGATTATGAGGCGAATGGGAGTCTGGCCGAATGGGATTATGAAGCGAATGGGAGCCTGGCCGAATGGGATTATGAGGCGAATGGGATTATGAAACGAATGGGAGTCTGGCCGAATGGGATTCTGAACGAATGGGATTATGAAGCGAATGGGAGTCTAGCCGAATGGGATTATGAAACGAATGGGATTATGAGGCGAATGGGATTATGAAGCGAATGGGAGTCTGGCCGAATAGGATTATGAACGAATGGGATTATGAAGCGAATGGGAGTCCGGCCGAATGGGATTATGAAGCGAATGGGAGTCTGGCCGAATGGGATTATGAGCCGAATGGGATTATGAAGCGAATGGGATTATGAGGCGAATGGGATTATGAAGTGAATGAAAGTCTGGCCGAATGGGATTATGAGGCGAATGGGATTATGAAGTGAATGGGAGTCTGACCGAATGGGATTATGAGGCGAATGGGATTATGAAGCGAATGGGATTATGAGGCGAATGGGATTATGAAGTGAATGGAAGTCTGGCCGAATGGGATTATGAGGCGAATGGGATTATGAAGCGAATGGGAGCATGGCCGAATGGGATTATGAGGCGAATGGGATTATAAAGCGAATGGGAGTCTGGCCGAATGGGATTATGAACGAATGGGATTATGAAGCGAATGGGATTATGAGGCGAATGGGATTATGAAGTGAATGGAAGTCTGGCCGAATGGGATTATGAGGCGAATGGGAGCCTGGCCGAATGGGATTATGAGGCGAATGGGATTATAAAGCGAATGGGAGTCTGGCCGAATGGGATTATGAACGAATGGGATTATGAAGCGAATGGGAGTCTAGCCGAATGGGATTATGAAACGAATGGGATTATGAGGCGAATGGGATTATGAAGTGAATGGGAGTCTGGCCGAATGGGATTATGAGGCGAATGGGATTATGAAGTGAATGGGAGTCCGGCCGAATGGGATTATTAAGCGAATGGGAGTCTGGCCGAATGGGATTATGAGGCGAATGAGATTATGAAGCGAATGGGATTATGAAGCTAATGGGAGTCTGACCGAATGGGATTATGAGGCGAATAGGATTATGAAGCGAATGGGAGTCTGGCCGAATGGGTTTATGAAACGAATGGGATTATGAGGCGAATGGGATTATGAAGCGAATGGGAGTCTGGCCGAATGGGATTATGAGCCGAATGGGATTATGAAGCGAATGGGAGTCTGGCCGAATGGGATTATGAGCCGAATGGGATTATGAAGCGAATGGGATTATGAAGCGAATGGGAGTCTGGCCGAATGGGATTATGAACGAATGGGATTATGAAGCGAATGGGAGTCTAGCCGAATGGGATTATGAAACGAATGGGATTATGAGGCGAATGGGATTATGAAGTGAATGGGAGTCCGGCCGAATGGGATTATGAAGCGAATGGGAGTCTAGGCGAATGGGATTATGAAACGAATGGGATTATGAGGCGAATGGGATTATGAAGTGAATGGGAGTCTGGCCGAATGGGATTATGAGCCGAATGGGATTATGAGGCGAATGGGATTATGAAGTGAATGGGAGTCCGGCCGAATGGGATTATGAAGCGAATGGGAGTCTGGCCGAATGGGATTATGAGCCGAATGGGATTATGAAGCGAATGGGAGTCTGGCCGAATGGGATTATGAACGAATGGGATTATGAAGCGAATGGGAGTCTGGCCGAATGGGATTATGAAACGAATGGGATTATAAAGTGAATGGGAGTCTGGCCGAATGGGATTATGGGCTGCTAACAGGCCACTTACAGTAACAGTAACAGATCTTTGTTTTGAAAACTGAGGTAATCCACTTAAATAGTGATAATGTAAATTGCCAATTTAAACGATCATGTAAATTGCCAATTTAAACGATCATGTAAATAGCCTTTAAAATCGTCAACTGAGCACAAATAGTACACTCTACTTTTTCATCTGCAAAAGTAGGCCATCCTTACAGTGATGTCAAGCCGTGACGTCATTTCATTTCTTACAGTCCACTTCTATTAAAGGAGGGGAAAACAAATAAACAACATGAAATTGTAACGAACAATCACCTCAAGAGTGTCAATTTTTAAGCTGTAAATCTTCATTGCGTTTTAGGGTGATGCAGAAAATTGCACATGTTTAAATTGGGTCACAAAAACGATGGGGGCCGCCATTTGTAAAACGAGAATTGACCGGAAACTGATGTGCCTAGAAATTAACCTAGGCTCAAATGGCAGACAAAGAAAGTTGACCTATTTCACTCGCACGTGCGCTTTGGGTTGCTGGGTATTCGTCTACTGATTGGCCGAAGGAGACACACCCCTAAGCACTGTTGTGATGATGGCGGTCAAGTAGGCAAGTCAGTCTCAGTCGAAATCCGATGGTTTTATATAACTTTACTTTAAGACTGTACGGTGGGAAAAAATCGTAAAAATATGTATATGGTACCATTGAAAAGGGAAATTCGCCGTCCGTTTTGTGCATTTGCCAGTTTTATTTGTTTTCTCCTCCTTTAATAGGTGCTTGACCTAGTTGACTCCAGCCGCCAGAATCTAACTTCAACCTGTCATTTGACACAAAGATAAATAGAGCGGAGTTTACACTTTACTGAGAGTTCTTGCGTAACAATACTATAAGGTTCGTGAAAACTAACCTTTTCTTTTAATAATAAAGTCGTTAAAACAGAAACATTATCACATAGTGAGGAAAGAAACGTTATAAAACAAATGATGCATTTACGAAATCTGGACCTTTCCTAACTTCGCCGGTTACCACAATACTATTCGGCCCAAGGAGGTCCTTGATTCGGCCAGACTCCCATTCGTTTCATAATCACTGATAATCCCATTCGGCCAGACTCCCATTCGATTTACAATCCCATTCGTTTCATAATCCCATTCGGCCAGACTCCCATTCGCTTTATTATAATCCCATTCGTTTCATAATCCCATTCGGCCAGACTCCCATTCGCTTCATAATCCCATTCGTTCATAATCCCATTCGGCCAGACTCCCATTCGCTTTATAATCCCATTCGCCTCATAATCCCATTCGTTCATAATCCCATTCGGCCAGACTCCCATTCGCTTTATGATCCCATTCGCCTCATAATCCCATTCAGTCATACTCCCATTCACATCCCATTCGTTCATAATCCCATTCGGCCAGACTCCCATTCGCTTCATAATCCCATTCGTTCATAATCCCATTCGCTTCATAATCCCATTCGCCTCATAGTCCCATTCGTTCATAATCCCATTCGGCCAGACTCCCATTCGCTTCATAATCCCATTCGCCTCATAATCCCATTTGTTTCATAATCCCATTCGGCCAGACTCCCATTCGCTTTATAATCCCATTCGTTTCATAATCCCATTCGCTTCATAATCCCATTCGTTCATAATCCCATTCGGCCAGACTCCCATTCACTTCATAATCCCATTCGCCTCATAATCCCATTCGTTTCATAATCCCATTCGGCCAGACTCCCATTCGCCTCATAATCCCATTCGTTTCATAATCCCATTCGGCCAGACTCCCATTCGCTTTATAATCCCATTCGTTTCATAATCCCATTCGGCCAGACTCCCATTCGCTTTATAATCCCATTCGTTTCATAATCCCATTCGGCCAGACTCCCATTCGCTTTATACTCCCATTCGTTCAGAATCCCATTCGGCCAGACTCCCATTCGCTTCATAATCCCATTCGCCCCATAATCCCATTCGTTTCATAATCCCATTCGGCCAGACTCCCATTCGCCTCATAATCCCATTCGTTTCATAATCCCATTCGGCCAGACTCCCATTCGCTTTATAATCCCATTCGTTTCATAATCCCATTCGGCCAGACTCCCATTCGCTTCATAATCCCATTCGTTCATAATCCCATTCGGCCAGACTCCCATTCGCTTCATAATCCCATTCGCCTCATAATCCCATTCGTTTCATAATCCCATTCGACCAGACTCCCATTCGCTTTATAATCCCATTCGTTTCATAATCCCATTCGGCCAGACTCCCATTCGCTTTATACTCCCATTCGTTCAGAATCCCATTCGGCCAGACTCCCATTCGCTTCATAATCCCATTCGCCTCATAATCCCATTCGTTTCAGAATCCCATTCGGTCAGACTCCCATTCGCTTTATAATCCCATTCGTTTCATAATCCCATTCGGCCAGACTCCCATTCGCTTCATAATCCCATTCGTTCATAATCCCATTCGACCAGACTCCCATTCGCTTCATAATCCCATTCGCCTCATAATCCCATTCGTTTCATAATCCCATTCGGCCAGACTCCCATTCGCTTTATAATCCCATTCGTTTCATAATCCCATTCGGCCAGACTCCCCTTCGTTTCATAATCCCATTCGGCCAGACTCCCATTCGCTTCATAATCCCATTCGTTCATAATCTCATTCGTTTCATAATCCCATTCGGCCAGACTCCCATTCACTTTATAATCCCATTCGTTCAGAATCCCATTCAGCCAGACTCCCATTCGCTTCATAATCCCATTCGCCTCATAATCCCATTCGTTTCATAATCCCATTCGGCCAGACTCCCATTCGCTTTATAATCCCATTCGTTCAGAATCCCATTCGGCCAAACTCCCATTCGCTTCATAATCCCATTCGCCTCATAATCCCATTCGTTTCATAATCCCATTCGGCCAGACTCCCATTCGCTTTATAATCCCATTCGTTTCATAATCCCATTCGGCCAGACTCCCATTCGCTTCATAATCCCATTCGGCCAGACTCCCATTCGCTTTATAATCCCATTCGCCTCATAATCCCATTCGTTCATAATCCCATTCGGCCAGACTCCCATTCGCTTTATAATCCCATTCGCCTCATAATCCCATTCGTTCATAATCCCATTCCGCTAGACTCCCATTCGCTTTATAATCCCATTCGCCTCATAATCCCATTCAGTCATACTCCCATTCACATCCCATTCATTCATAATCCCATTCGGCCAGACTCCCATTCGCTTCATAATCCCATTCGGCCAGACTCCCATTCGCTTCATAATCCCATTCGTTCATACTCCCATTCGCCTCATAATCCCATTCAGTCATACTCCCATTCACATCCCATTCGTTCATAATCCCATTCGGCCAGACTCCCATTCGCTTCATAATCCCATTCGTTCATAATCCTATTCGGCCAGACTCCCATTCGCTTCATAATCCTATTCGGCCATACTCCCATTCGCTTCATAATCCCATTCGTTCATACTCCCATTCGCCTCATAATCCCATTCGCCTCATAATCCCATTCAGTCATACTCCCATTCACATCCCATTCGGCCAGACTCCCATTCGTCTATATTCCATCCATACCATCTATTTATGGCTGATACTCCTGCACCCCTATTCTTTTGTGAATGGACTCGCCCTGAATCGAATAGGGAAAGGGGAAAGGGGAATGGGATGCTAACTTCACACACATCTACCTCACTAGTATCCATGGTAACGGTGGTAGTCTCATCTTTACGGACACGCCCTTTGATGTAGTTCAACACTCGAGTCAAAAGTTTAAACTGTAAATAAAAAGTTACATGTAATATGTTCCACAAAAACAAATCTTAGTTTGTAAAATCATTCACATTTATAAAGCAATAATTGGATGGTGGCTGGAGCTGAAAGGGTAACTGTTGATAATAAGCACATGCCGCTACATAGAACTCTGGTCACCGTATCGATTTGGCCTATATAGATGGAATTCAAAACCAAATCACCGGCGTATAGTGTGATTCTATACCCAGTCATCCATACACAATAATAGTCGATGATACGATTATACCTTCAAGATTGTTGGTTTAAATAAACGATAATTGATAATAGGCGATGGCAGCATTAGGCCTTCAAGATTATTGGTTTGAATAAATGATTGTTGACAATACGCGATGACAGCATTACGCCTTCAAGATTGTTGTTTTGAATAAATGATGGTTGATAATACGCGATGACAGCATTACGCCTTTAAGATTGTTGGTTTGAATAAATGATTGTTGATAATAGGCGATGATAGCATTACGCCTTCAAGATTGTTGTTTTGACTAAATGATTGTTGATAATAGGCGATGATAGCATTACGCCTTCAAGATTGTTGTTTTGAATAAATGATGGTTGATAATACGCGATGACAGCATTACGCCTTTAAGATTGTTGGTTTGAATAAATGATTGTTGATAATAGGCGATGATAGCATCACGCCTTCAAGATTGTTGTTTTGACTAAATGATTGTTGATAATAGGCGATGAAAGCATTAGGCCTCATAGATTGTTGGTTTGAATAAATGATTGTTGATAATAGGGTATGATAGATTGTAGGCTATGTATAGACCCTATTTTGATAATACTTTAAAAGTACCTTTGGTTTTTTGTCCCTGTCAATCATTTCAGTAGATATTTTTGTATCATTGTCATCATTGGAACTTGGTCCGCATGAAGATTGTAATGTCGGGGTCTTCAATATGGCCGGTAAATGTGATTTCAACGTTGTCTCACTGAAGGTTTGTCCCTTTGAAGGCAGGTTCTGTTTATCTTTATTTTTATCATCATCTGTATTCGACAAAGATTTCACACCGGTCTTCTTCCACCGCTAAAAAAAACACAACAATAATAATGGTAAATTGCTTCCTATTAAATAAAAGCATCTTCTAAAGTCAATTACAGATAAAGTGAGAAGAAGAAATATGTCAATCCTCCGTTTAGGCCTATACCTTGATTTTATATTTTCTTCTTTTCTTGTCGGTTGCTTTTGTCTCCAGTCCAGTTTGTCTGTCGCTGGTCGTCTGTTCCAGATGACCTTTGACCTCTGGTACAATGAGACTGGCCACCGGAAGTACACATCTCAAAGCAGCCTCAATACCCATATGGGATGGTTGAGACGTTCCTCTCTTGCTATTTACATCATCCCGTCCTGAACTACCGATATCTTTGTCAGACTTCTTTTTAAACTATAATGATATAAAAATCTAGAATTTAGAACCGTGTATGTAATTTATTTATTCATTTAGTAATGAAGGTATAATTCTTTTCACCGGCGTTATGACTGTGTTCTAAATTAGAAAATATAGGACCATATATAGAGTTTAAATCAAAATGCACTGTCTTGTGTATTGAACAAAATGTTTATTTTATAAGAATTACACTAAATATAAAAATAAAAATCACAAACTTGCTCATGATATAGTTTACCTTGAGGGCTTTTAGTCTCCTGTACAAATACGACTCCTTTCTCTTTTGGTTTTGGACCTGATCCGTTTTAAGTTTGGTATCAATGATAACAACATCGATGGTCTCGGGGACAACCAAAGTACTTATGGGAAGGATGCTTTTCAGAACTTTACTCAGTGTCGGTAGATTGCTTGCTTTATTTTCCAACACGGGACGGGTGGCCAAGACGTCCTCATCTCTGTAACCCATTGGCACTGTGATAAGAGAAAAATAATTTAAAACTAATCTCAAGTTCGGCAATTTGATAAAGAAAATCATAATCCATTTGCTGAGGCTTTCTTGTGTGTCTTTTTAGGCTAGTACCAAGTACTGAATGACACTGTTGATAGGAATACTGAAGACGTAAAGACATGACACTTTTGTGATTATCGTTAAGCAGCCAAGCCTGCAGCAGCAGTAAGATGATCAACCGCAGAAAGGTCCAGTGAATAAATGGTCAAACACTCAGTTTAATTTACCAAAGGTAAATTTCTTTCCTATCTCTTTTTTTCATTGTGAGACAGTTTAATGATGAATACCAGATAATAAAACTCACCCGAATAATTGTGCCATTGAGTTTCCAGCCGGTTAACAACGGCGTCTATTACTCCGTTATAAAATATCTCCACTGAGTCTGAAATAAATTTATACAAATTCAGGAAATTGTCCTTGGATTCAGGTTTTATATTTGTTTAGCAGGACTGAGCGAAAGACTGATACATGTACCCAACTTTTCCAATTCTCGTTATTGAGATTAATGTTACGAATCACAACCAGGGCAGACCGAGTTGTACAATCTGTTTGATAAAACGGTCAATTACATAATTTGTTGTTTAGAACTAGTTACCTTTTGTACTCTTTTCTTTCCGTTCTTCATCCAGTTGAACAACCCGGTCTACGATTCCCTCAAGGAATGACTCCACTGACCCTGTAATGTTCATCATATATAAGAACTGTACGAAACTCTCTTTTAACGTTGGTTCCATTCAAATGAGAAATAATTTGGGCCACTATTAAAGTAAATTTTTCTAGCAACACAATTTTTCGCGCAAATAATGCAAAGACATCGACGCAGGCGTAGAATTGTCGGGTTATGCAAAACTTACTTCGTGGCGATGTCTTAACTTCTATATCGTTAGATAACTGTTTAATAATTGGGTGCTTTAAATCAGGAAACTTTGAGAGAGTGAGAGATACAACCAAGTTCACTTACTTCTTACACCTATTCCATCGTCTGTATCACATTGGTCGGTAAAATTACTCATCTCCAAATCACGAGTTTTGTCAGATACACAAAAACACGTCTCCACACAGATTAGATTTTTCTGCAGTGAAGATGATTGTTTACGTCACAGTGTTTATGGCGTCATGTTTAACTTTGTGACGTTACAACCAGTGACGCATGATTCGTTTTTATGACGTTGTTCCAATTATTGATAAATGACGCTGTTCGAATTGTATGGCACTGACGTCATTTCTCTGTTGCAGTCGCTGTGACACGCCTCTTTTTCATTGCGTCGTAACTAGACGGAATGAACATGATTCCGACATCAGATTGACCCCCAAAACGCAATTTAGCGTCATTTTTCAATACAATGAGGCTTCTGTGCAAGCGTTAATCCTTCAGCCGAAAGGGTCTATGGGATGAACTATATGTATATGTTACTGTCAGTTTTCGCACAACAATGACTTGACGTTGTGGGTTCAATATAGACGGAACAAGCCCACCTTCTTAATTAAGACTTCCGTCATATTCAGTAAAACTACCTTTTCATGCAAGATTTGTCCATAACTTAATTAATTCGAACAAACTACCACGATGAAGGGCTTCTTTTGTTAAATGTGTTGTAGAAATCGCGAAATTTTAGCATTAATATAGAAGAACTTTTTGTCCCTTTTATGTTCATGTATAACAGTTTAAATTATTTCATGTGATTAGAAATACATATAATAGTCATTTAGCCTAAACGAAAATCTTTTTTAAAAATAAAAGTAATGCAATTTCTACCAGAGTACAATTTTTATGACTAAAATATACTTTCTTCTAACTTTTTCCTCTGCTAAAGAAAAGAAAAAGTGGTCTATGATGGAGTGGGAAGAGAGTTCTAACAATTTGCAATATAACCCGTCTCCTCCGGACCACTCTAGCAGTGTGAGCGAGAAAAGTTTATATACAGCTGGTTAAAACGTATTGTTATAAAGCAGGGCTCTTAGTAACGTTACTATAACCAAAATACAAAGTATCAAACGTGTTCTTGTTGGTCCAAGATTAGTGCGTTTCCACCCAAAATTCAGGATTTTTTAGTTTTTTTCTTAATAATTTATTATTGGGACTACATTATCAGATAAGCTATTTTATTCGCTGTCTCTATAAATGATACATACGTTACATTTGAAGTGGCTGCTGAGAATTAAGAAAGAAGGGTCGTGCAATACATGTATTTGGTCACTTTGGCCACGGTTGTCTCCCCTTCGAAATTCCAGATTATAAGGGACACAAGAACTAAGCAAATTACTGTTATGTTGATGTATAACCGTTTTTATTCCATGCGATTTAAAATACATACAATAGTAATTTAGCTTTATCGAAAACTTCTCCTAAACAAAAATGCAATTTCTATCAGAGTACAATTTGGTGTGACTAAAATATACTTTCTTCTAACTTTTTCCTCTGTTAGATAATTATAACTTCCCATATCAGAATAATTCCTCTATGTATGCCAGATACAGCCTTTAAGAAAATCTGTACTATTTTACTTTGAAAAAGAAAACTAATTAGAATTAACCAATCTATTGCGAATGCGCATGTCACGTGAGTACCATGGAACATTTCTTCAATTGGCTACATCGAACTTTAGAAGCGTTTGTTTCTTAACAATACAAATTTTGATAAACAGTTTTTGACACAAAAACAAAAAACACAAACACACAGCTGCGGACCAAGCCACTTTGGACAGCATCGACATGAAAAGCGGATTTCAGAAACTATTTTTTGGTTCAGTTTTGCATAAATTGCTGAGAATGAGTGTAAAACGTGTGCTCAAAACATCAACAAAATCATCGGGAATTTGTTTTTAAAAAAATGTGGTCTAGTGATGGAGTGGGAAGAGAGTTCTAGCGATTTGCAAGATAACCCATCTCCTCCGGACCACATTTGTGAATCGAGCCAGAAACATCTATATACAGCTGGTTAAAACGTATTGTTATAAAGCAGGGCTCTTAGTAACGTTACTATAATCAAAATACAAAGTATTAAATGTGTTCTTGTTGGTCCAATATTAGTACACTTCCCCCCTAATTACACGGTTTTTTATTCTTTTTCTTAATAATCTATTATTGGGACTACATTGTCAGATAAGCTATAATTAGGACCTTTTTGATATTTTAATTTCCAAAATGAAAATATGCAGGTAAATCTAACGAAGTGGCTTCTGGGAAATAAGAGAGAACAGTTGTGCAATACATGTATTTGATCAGTTAGGTCACAGTTATCTCCCCTTCGAAATTCCAGATTATAAGCCAGGCAAAACTGGATGGAAATACAAACCATTTCTTTTTGTATTTTGCTGGTAGTGAAACATTTGACATTTAACTGATGTCTTGGAATAGCATTTCAATTTATACTGTTTAATTTTATTCACTTTCTCTAAAAATGATACATACGTTACATTTGAAGCGGCTGTTGAGAATTAAGAGAGAACAGGTAATTTGATCACTTTGGCCACGGTTGTCTCCCCTTCGAAATTCCAGATTATGGGCCAAACAAAATTGGATGTCGCGTTTTGTACATACATGTAAATAAAATGGTACCAAGCAATCTGACAGTTTTTTTCACGCAGAGAAAAAAATAATTTCATTTCATTTTAATTCATGCTATAGAATTGCTGATTATCAACGTATTAATCCCTGCTATAAAACAGTAACACAATCTTAAAGGCACACTTGCCGCGAAAATCAGGAATATTGTTTACATTAAAAAAGAAAGACCGTATTCTGTATTTTTCCCAGACAATATAAGTTAGGAACTTTCTATTTTTACCAAAATTTAAAAGTTTGGACGTCACTTTGTATTTTTAATTTGAATTTGAAAATTTGAATTGTTACGTACCCGGAACGTAAACAAACCGATCTGCCCCCTATTGGCGATTTTATGTTTCAGTCGAGTGAGTGAACTAACGGCACAGTGTAATTTTACGTAGGCCTATTTATCTGAGAAATACAGACTGACGATCGGTTAACAGCGACTGGAAAAGCCTGCTGATAATTGTTTGAGCGTAAACCACAGATACAAAGGCCTGAAAGGACGGTAATCCAACACGAAAGTTGACCGACACT
This sequence comes from Lepidochitona cinerea, assembly GCA_963971465.1. Taxonomy (NCBI): domain Eukaryota; kingdom Metazoa; phylum Mollusca; class Polyplacophora; order Chitonida; family Tonicellidae; genus Lepidochitona; species Lepidochitona cinerea. The sequence continues at coordinate 36,038,477 of OZ020553.1, forward strand.
GATCGTTGTTGTTGTAATCAGGCTTCGATTCTTCGTTTGTTTTTCACCCCATTTTTACAGTCTAAAGCTAACTAGACAAGTTTTATGTGTCCTATGTTTAAGTTTAGTGGTATTAGTCGTAGTAAGCTCGTGTAAATTGGTTTTCTTAGCAAATTTAAACAGGCTACGGCGGCAAGTGTGCCTTTAAGGCTCCAGGTAGGATAGTTGTCAGTACAGGACATCTTCCCGTGACAAGGTGTGATGGCCGGTGTATTGCATACAAGCAATCTTTCGAGAAGATGGACACGTCAGTGAAAGTTCGATGGTTTCCTATACAGTAAGTCGGGAAATAACCGTGGATGTGGCGTAAAACACCAAGCTAACCAATCAATAAACAGTTTATTCTACCGTGTTATTACCTCGTCAACTATTAATGAAACACAACTCTTACATGACACAATAAAATGTTTATTTAGATGTTTGTTTATTTTAGATTTTTTACTTCTTACAACCGTAACATTTCAGCCATTTCACTCTGGGCAACACACTCCTCATTTTATGTCCAACTGTTTTCTTTTTCTGTTGCAGCGAACTCTGGCATTCTGCAAAAAGCAAAAAAAAAAAATCAAATGTATTGACCATTGTTTTATACTGAAATGTTAAAGAGATTCATTGTCCATTATTGCTTATACTTATGTTGATTAAAAAATAAGAATGAATTGCTTTTGGATGGAAGATGGTAGTTCGATTTTCAGCGAAAAACGTACAACTGTTGAGTAGTTAGTGGAAATGGTACATTTGTTTATTTTCTGTAGTGAGTTTAAAACGCGTCTTTGATAGAATAAACATTTACCAGAAAGCGCCCGTCAAACAACAACAGAAGTACAACGGAATTCCCACTAATTACTCATTCATTTACATTTTTCGCGTAAAAATCAATTAAAGTCAATTCCCATTCATCTTTCTAATTAGCATATGTATTTTGGTAAAATGTAAACTATAATGGAAATAAGGTCCAGATTAAAAACACATTTTTTTTCTTCTAAAAATGTACATCTGATGTTTGACGGAATGTTTTTTGGTACACACATAGATTCATTGCCGTGAGGTGAAATGTTTGCTGAAGATTTAAATCAACTAAAATGTGTAATGTATTTCAGGAACACCTACCAGCCTCCGTATCTTCAATGTCTGGTTTGATGTCTACAAGTTCCATTACCTGAAAGTATATATAGAGGAGAGTAAATAATATGACCATCTGTGAGAGGCAGTGTTAAATCAAACATTATTACGAATATCCTTCATTTGACCATTTCAAAATGCTATTTAATTGAGTCTTTAGCAGATATTAAATATCTTTAAAGAATGTGTTCTAAGTTCTATTTGATTACATAAACTAGTCCAAATAATAATTGTTTGTCCCGTTTAGTTAAGTTTTAAGTCAGTTTTGTTATTCAACATCTGAACATTCAGATATCAACATTGGTCTTATTTAGGCCTACCTCACTAGTATCCATGGTAACGGTGGTAGTCTCATCTTTACGGACACGCCCTTTGATGTAGTTCAACACTCGAGTCAAAAGTTTAAACTGTAAATAAAAAGTTACATGTAATATGTTCCACAAAAACAAATCTTAGTTTGTAAAATCATTCACATTTATAAAGCAATAATTGGATGGTGGCTGGAGCTGAAAGGGTAACTGTTGATAATAAGCACATGCCGCTACATAGAACTCTGGTCACCGTATCGATTTGGCCTATATAGATGGAATTCAAAACCAAATCACCGGCGTATAGTGTGATTCTATACCCAGTCATCCATATAGTCTGGGAGCCCTTGGAGATTTGTTTAGCATTGCGAGTACAAAAGGTTTGAAGCTGGCAATATGAAGGGGGAGGCTGTGGGACCTTCAAATAGCCATTCTTAAGTTCCATCTCCTGTACCAATCCTGGCAGCGACCCCTCAAAGTATCCGAAATTCAGGTTTAATTAGCATAGTCGAGTACACCGAAGAAACCAATGCCAAAATGTCCATGTTGGTAATGGGAATCAAGATCTATCATTCTTAAGTTCCAACGCCTGTACCTTATCTACTTAAGAACGCCAGCAATTAGAGCTAATTAACACTTTAATTAGCATAATTGAGTACATCAATGAAACCTTTGTAAAAATAATCATTATGGTTCCTTCAATGAGGATATGCAGTTCTTAAGTGAAAAAGCCTGTACCAAGTCCACTTAAGAAAAGGTCAAAGGTCGCGATTAGAATCAAATAATTTTAATTAGCATAATTGAGTACATGAATGAAACCTATTCTAAAATGTCCCTACTGGTGGTGGGAATCCATATCTATCATTCTTAAGTTCCAAACCATGTACCTTACTTACTTAAGAACGCCCGCAATTAGAGCTAATTAACACTTTAATTAGCATAATTGAGTACATCAATGAAACCTTTGTAAAAATAATCATTATGGTTCCTTCAATGAGGATATGCAGTTCTTAAGTGACAAAGCCTGTACCAAGTCCACTTAAGAAAAGGTCAAAGGTCGTGATTAGCATCAAATAGTTTTAATTAACATGCTTGAGTACATGAATGAAAGCTATGCTAAAATGTCCCTACTGGTGGTGGGAATCCATATCTATCATTCTTAAGTTCCAAACCACGTACTTAATCACCTTAAGAATGACCATATTTAAAGCTAATCACCACTTTAATTAGCATAATTGGGTACTGTGGCTATATTTTTGTTCTTCTGAGTTGTTTAAGTTCAGGTAAAGGGTCGACTTATTTCTTTTGCTTTGCCCAGACTGGGGCGTGTTGTTGAACAAGCCTGTTAAATACTACAGTGCTCCTTATTACTTTCACAGTATATTTGAGTAATTCCTGCTTCAGCCGTTCTCATTTTGGTCTGGTGAATTTCAGAGCTTTTATTTTGAGCATTCAGTTTTCCAGGAAAATTGAGAGACCTGACTGAGTGGCTGAGTAGGTAGAGCACTCAATCCGAACAGCCTTCCACCAATGGGTCGCAGGTTAATCCCACTCAGACCGAAGAATATTGGAAAATTTCCTGACTGGGGTTTCACCCGAACTACCTATGTGGGATGGTTGCCAGTTACCTCCGGAAGGTCGTGGGTTTCCTCCACGCATAGAGCCCGGTTTCCTCCCACAATAGAACTGGCATCGCCGCCATATAAGTGAAATATTCTTCAGCGCGGCGTAAAACATCAAACAATCAATCAACCAGTAGCCAAATAGGTATGGTAAGTGTGGGTTCATTCAGCATCAAATACAAGGGCCGGTTATGTAACAGACGAAAGTCTTTTAGTACGCCTGTATCGCTTACATGTAAATCCATTGTGCTGGATAAAATAAAGTTCAAGTTAAAAGGCATCAAAAAAATATATAAAAAATATCTTTAAAATCATTTGGATATTGTCTTTCGATGAATTTATTCACTGGTAAACTGCTCCAGCAGAGGGCGCTAATTAATTCTAAACCATTTAAGCATATATCAGTCCTATTTGACCAGGTACAGGATTTCGGTAAATACTTTTAACTATTCAAAATGGAGACACACTGGTGTTAGCTGTTCTGAGTGTGTGACAAATGTGGATCTGGTTAGATAGAGAACGAATTTCATTATATTCTTGCTTGTCAACCTTACCAAAACTTGAGAACAAAATATACACAAAGAACAAAGTAAGCACAACACCCCCCCCCCCCCCCCCCCCTGAAAAATCTGCAACGACAGATAAAATCATTGGTGATGGGAGACTGTTGGAAAACTGATATTGCAGAAACGATTGTGATCATATAAAGGGCAACATTCTGGCGATAAGAAATCACCATTAATGCCAATAAGCTATACAATTTATTCAGGATATCGTTAATCAAATCAAAAGTGTATTTTAGCAAAATAAAAAGATGCTTGTAAATATGAAACTTCAGAGTCCATCTGGCTTCACAGGGCGAACATATTGAAGTAAAAATGTCACTTTGAGTGTGTAGAACACATCCCTAGAGCAGAGGGTCAATAGCGCGTATAGCCTCCATAGTCAGAATGATAGCTCCTTACCTGCGTCTCATCCCTCCAGTGAGACGTCGGATCTGTTTAAGGGGTACCTGACGCCAATACCGATGTAATGCGGCTTCCAATTCCAGTAGATTTTGCACAGGAGGCTTTAGGGCTTGAATGCTTTTGCCCATCCTATCCCAAATGTGCTCTAATGATTCAAATCCGGACTCACGGCCAGCCAAGCAGAGTTGTTACAGCTTTGTTTTGGAAGTAGGCTATTACTGCCCGGGAACGATGAGGTGTGGCATTGTCATCCATGTACACAGGTCTTGAGCATAACGGGTGGTTCTTAAAATGAGGCACGACAACTGGTTGCAGAACCTCCCGAATGTACCGGGGCCGCAGGTTTCCTAGTGTAGTGACCAAGTTCAGTTTGCAGTCGTGAGAGATGCACCCCAAACCATTACAGAGCCCCTTCCATAAGCTGTGTTTCGGTGCCTCCAAACCCTCTCTCGTCCATCCGTGACGTTGAGCAAGAAACAAATTTCGTCCGACCAATGGATTCTTCGTCAGGTCCTCAAATTCCAACCTCGTCGTGCTAAACACAAAGCCAAACGTATCCGTTGATGGCGATCTGACAATAGAGGTCTTTGGTGACTCCTTGCCCTCAGGCATGCAGTCGGTTTCTCGCGGTTCTTGTGCAAAGGCGTCGGTTGGGTAGCCATTGCCGCTTCAAAGATGGACTTGATGCAAATGCAAAACACCGTACCAGTCGGATCAGTGCCCTATCTTCACGCTGTGATGTTACAGGTGGTCGCGGCGAGCGTGGTCGACCTTTCACAGCACAAGTTGCACCGTGTTTTCTCACAAATCTGCTTATCACTGTATACTGGTAGCCTAATTGACGCCCGATAGCTCTGTACATCCCTGTTCACAGAAGATGAGTCTACGTTGCACAAAACCGGCCTTAAGTACAAAACATTTAAGGGGAAGCATACTGAATTTGCGTAATTACACGAAAAAAAAACAATTTTCCTGTCGCATTACAGACAGTTTTTGCGTTACTGCCAACATGAATTGGCACAATTATTCAATAGAACATCATTCTTATCATCATCAAAACTGGCCGTACAGTTAAAATTAATGCAGATTTATAATAATTAAATTTAGCATGGGGTGCTTAAGTTTTACCTTGTGTGTATTTAAAGCTGTTATACAGATGAAACACAACTATATCCAAGCTAGTACAAGTTTAATACACAAACAATACGAAAGAACAGTCATTTTTCGTATACCTTATCCTTTGCATGCTTTATCTATTTTTAACGTGTCCTTTCTCGTAACCCCTCGAAATAAGTCGACCCTTTACCTGAACTTAAACAACTCAGAAGAACAAAAATATAGCCACAGTACCCAATTATGCTAATTAAAGTGGTGATTAGCTTTAAATATGATCATTCTTAAGGTGATTAAGTACGTGGTTTGGAACTTAAGAATGATAGATATGGATTCCCACCACCAGTAGGGACATTTCAGAATAGGTTTCATTCATGTACTCAATTATGCTAATTAAAATCATTTGATTCTAATCGCGACCTTTGACCTTTTCTTAAGTGGACTTGGTACAGGCTTTGTCACTTAAGAACTGCATATCCTCATTGAAGGAACCATAATGATTATTTTTACAAAGGTTTCATTGATGTACTCAATTATGCTAATTAAAGTGTTAATTAGCTCTAATTGCGGGCGTTCTTAAGTAAGTAAGGTACATGGTTTGGAACTTAAGAATGATAGATATGGATTCCCACCACCAGTAGGGACATTTTAGAATAGGTTTCATTCATGTACTCAATTATGCTAATTAAAATTATTTGATTCTAATCGCGACCTTTGACCTTTTCTTAAGTGGACTTGGTACAGGCTTTTTCACTTAAGAACTGCATATCCTCATTGAAGGGACCATAATGATTATTTTTACAAAGGTTTCATTGATGTACTCAATTATGCTAATTAAAGTGTTAATTAGCTCTAATTGCTGGCGTTCTTAAGTAGATAAGGTACAGGCGTTGGAACTTAAGAATGATAGATCTTGATTCCCATTACCAACATGGACATTTTAGCATTGGTTTCTTCGGTGTACTCGACTATGCTAATTAAACCTGAATTTCGGATACTTTGAGGGGTCGCTGCCAGGATTGGTACAGGAGATGGAACTTAAGAATGGCTATTTGAAGGTCCCACAGCCTCCCCCTTCATATTGCCAGCTTCAAACCTTTTGTACTCGCAATGCTAAACAAATCTCCATGGGCTCCCAGACTAATACACAATAATAGTCGATGATACGATTATACCTTCAAGATTGTTGGTTTAAATAAACGATAATTGATAATAGGCGATGACAGCATTAGGCCTTCAAGATTATTGGTTTGAATAAATGATTGTTGACAATACGCGATGACAGCATTACGCCTTCAAGATTGTTGTTTTGAATAAATGATGGTTGATAATACGCGATGACAGCATTACGCCTTTAAGATTGTTGGTTTGAATAAATGATTGTTGATAATAGGCGATGATAGCATTACGCCTTCAAGATTGTTGTTTTGACTAAATGATTGTTGATAATAGGCGATGATAGCATTACGCCTTCAAGATTGTTGTTTTGAATAAATGATGGTTGATAATACGCGATGACAGCATTACGCCTTTAAGATTGTTGGTTTGAATAAATGATTGTTGATAATAGGCGATGATAGCATCACGCCTTCAAGATTGTTGTTTTGACTAAATGATTGTTGATAATAGGCGATGAAAGCATTAGGCCTCATAGATTGTTGGTTTGAATAAATGATTGTTGATAATAGGGTATGATAGATTGTAGGCTATGTATAGACCCTATTTTGATAATACTTTAAAAGTACCTTTGGTTTTTTGTCCCTGTCAATCATTTTAGTAGATATTTTTGTATCATTGTCATCATTGGAACTTGGTCCGCATGAAGATTGTAATGTCGGGGTCTTCAATATGGCCGGTAAATGTGATTTCAACGTTGTCTCACTGAAGGTTTGTCCCTTTGAAGGCAGGTTCTGTTTATCTTTATTTTTATCATCATCTGTATTCGACAAAGATTTCACACCGGTCTTCTTCCACCGCTAAAAAAAACACAACAATAATAATGGTAAATTGCTTCCTATTAAATAAAAGCATCTTCTAAAGTCAATTACAGATAAAGTGAGAAGAAGAAATATGTCAATCCTCCGTTTAGGCCTATACCTTGATTTTATATTTTCTTCTTTTCTTGTCGGTTGCTTTTGTCTCCAGTCCAGTTTGTCTGTCGCTGGTCGTCTGTTCCAGATGACCTTTGACCTCTGGTACAATGAGACTGGCCACCGGAAGTACACATCTCAAAGCAGCCTCAATACCCATATGGGATGGTTGAGACGTTCCTCTCTTGCTATTTACATCATCCCGTCCTGAACTACCGATATCTTTGTCAGACTTCTTTTTAAACTATAATGATATAAAAATCTAGAATTTAGAACCGTGTATGTAATTTATTTATTCATTTAGTAATGAAGGTATAATTCTCAAGTTCGGCAATTTGATAAAGAAAATCATAATCCATTTGCTGAGGCTTTCTTGTGTGTCTTTTTAGGCTAGTACCAAGTACTGAATGACACTGTTGATAGGAATACTAAGGAGGTAAAGACATGACACTTTTGTGATTATCGTTAAGCAGCCAAGCCTGCAGCAGCAGTAAGATGATCAACCGCAGAAAGGTCCAGTGAATAAATGGTCAAACACTCAGTTTAATTTACCAAAGGTAAATTTCTTTCCTATCTCTTTTTTTCATTGTGAGACAGTTTAATGATGAATACCAGATAATAAAACTCACCCGAATAATTGTGCCATTGAGTTTCCAGCCGGTTAACAACGGCGTCTATTACTCCGTTATAAAATATCTCCACTGAGTCTGAAATAAATTTATACAAATTCAGGAAATTGTCCTTGGATTCAGGTTTTATATTTGTTTAGCAGGACTGAGCGAAAGACTGATACATGTACCCAACTTTTCCAATTCTCGTTATTGAGATTAATGTTACGAATCACAACCAGGGCAGACCGAGTTGTACAATCTGTTTGATAAAACGGTCAATAACATAATTTGTTGTTTAGAACTAGTTACCTTTTGTACTCTTTTCTTTCCGTTCTTCATCCAGTTGAACAACCCGGTCTAAGATTCCCTCAAGGAATGACTCCACTGACCCTGTAATGTTCAACATATATAAGAACTGTGTGAAACTCTATTTAAACGTTGTTTCCATTCTAATGAGAAATAATTAGGGCCACTATTAAAGTAAATTTTTTTAGCAACACAACTTTTCGCGCAAATAATGTAAAGACATCGACGCAGGCGTCGAATTGTCGGGTTATGCAAAACTTACTTCGTGGCGATGTCTTAACTCATTATAACATGTATATAGTCAGATAAGTGTTAATTGGGTCCTTTAAATCAGCAAACTTTGAGAGAGTGAGAGAGACAACCAAGTTCACTTACTTCTTACACCTATTCCATCGTCTGTATCACATTGGTCGGTAAAATTACTCATCTCAAATCACGAGTTTTGTCAGATACACAAAAACACGTCTTCACACAGATTAGATTTTTTCTGCAGTGAAGATGATTGTTTACGTCACAGTGTTTATGGCGTCATGTTTAACTTTGTGACGTTACAATCAGTGACGCATGATTCAATAGATCCTTTCGGCTTTCGTTTTCATGACGTTGTTTGAATTGTATGGCACTAACGTCATTTCTCTGTTACAGTCGCTGTGACACACCTTTTTTTTCATTGCGTCGTAGCTAGACGGAATGAACACGATTCAGACATCTGATTGACCCCAAAACGCAATTTAGCGTCATATTTCAATACAACAAGGCTTCTGCACAAGCGTTAAGCCGAAAAGGTCTATGCAATGAACTATATGTTCATTTGGTCTATAGACCATTTGTCAGTTTTTCGCACACCAATGATTTGACGTTATGGTTCCAATCTTGACCGAACAAGCCCATCTTTTTTATTAAGACTTCCGTCATATTCAGTAAAACTACCTTTTCATGCAAGATTTGTCCACATCTTCATTTATTCGAACAAACTAACACAATAAACGGTTTCCTTTGTAAAATGTGTTGTAGAAATTCCGAAATTCTTGCATTAATATAGAAGAACTTTTTGTCCGTTTTATGTTGATGTATAACAGGTTTTATTGTATGTGATTAGAAATACATATATTATATATCTCTGCTAGAGAATTATAACTTGACCTATCAGAATAATGCCTCTATGTATGCCAGATACAGCCTTCAATTGGGTACATCGAACTTTAGAAGCGTTTGTTTCTAAACAATAACAATTTTATTAAATATTTTTTGAAAAAAAAAAAAAAACACAACTGAGGACCAAGCCACTTTGAACAGCAATGACATGAAAAGACGATTTCAGAAATTATTTTTTGGTTCAGTTTTGCAATTTTTTGCTGAGAATGAGTGTAAACCGTGCACTCAAAACGTCAACAAAATCATCTGGGGATTTTGTTTTTAAAAAAAATGTGGTCTAATGATGGAGTGGGAAGAGAGTTCTAACAATTGCAAGATAACCCATCTCCTCCGGACCACATTATTAACGAGAGCCAGAAACATTTATATACAGCTGGTTAAAATGTATTGTTATAAAGCAGGGCTCTAAGTAACGTTACTATAATCAAAATACAAAGTATTAAATGTGTTCTTGCTGGTACAAGATTAGTACGTTTCCACCCAAAATTCAGGGTTTTTTAGTTGTTTTCTTAATAATCTATTATTGGGACTACACTGTCAGATAAGCTATAATTAGGACCTTTTTAATATTTTTATTTCCAAAATGAAAATAGGCATGTAAATCTAAGGAAGTGTCTATTGAGAAATAAGAGAGAACAGTTGTGCAATACATGTATTTGGTCAGTTTGGTCACAGTTGTCTCCCCTTCGAAATTCCAGATTATAAGCCAGGCAAAACTGAATGGAAATACAAACCATTTCTTTTTGTATTTTGCTAGTAGTTAAACATTTGGCATTTAACTGATGTCTTGGAATAGCATTTCAATTTATACTGTTTAATTTTATTCAGTGTCTCTATAAATGATACATAGGTTACATTTGAAGTGGCTGTTGACAATTAAGAGAGAACAAGTCGTGCAATAGAGGATTAGAGGTCACTCTGATAACTTCGGGGATTTACGTGCGTGAAATACCCTCTGATAGACTGCAGGTCATTTTGAATGTGGCGACCAAAAAGGTAGCCATGTAACGTACAATTTCCATATCCTCTTCAGGGCCCATCGAAAGTGTCCTCATGATAATGTAAGGGACCGAAATACTCTGTTTGTTAACTTTCAGGCGCGATCGGTTTTATAATTGAAGTATTGGAGGATTCCTGGAATGTACCGAAACTGCGTCTCTTCTTTGCGTTACACAACATGTGCTTTACCGGGCTAAATATAATATATAAACAAATATATTTCTAAATGATATTAGCATTTAATAAATTTATAATTATTTTCTTTTTTCGTCTGTAGTAATACATTTTGATATTTACTTTCGACGCCATTTTTATTCAGCCCCAAAATACGGTGATTTACCCATAGAGATCTAAAAATAATATTTTTAGATCTCGATGGATTTACCGTATAAAAAGCGCAGACTGTCAAAGGCCACTCTGAAACTTCGGGGATTTACGTGCGTGTGTCAAAGCCGACCGGTAGCGAGCGAAGATAGCCGAAGGGAGTTCCGACTGAATAGAGGTATTTGGCCACTTTGGCCACGGTTGTCTCCCCTTCGAAATTCAAGGGACACAAGAACTAAGCAAATTACTGATATGTTGATGTAGGCCATAACAGTTTTTATTCCATGAGATTTGAAATACATATAATAGTAATATAGCTTAAAGGCGATATGAACAAGATTTAAAGCTGGTTTGTGCCTGTTTATTGACTAAATATATATTTGAAAATTATCAGTTGAAACGAAACAACCTTCGCGTTAGTTCCCTGGTAGTCAAAAAACGAACGCGGAGGAAATATTCATATTTTCCGTATTTTTCGTAACTGCTCGGAAAAATGACGTCATACACGACCTTCGATGTGTACAAACCAATGAACTATATGCGTGGAATGGACACGTCTCATTGGCTGGTTTGGATCGGACTTTGTAAAATGTGCCGCCATTGACAGTTGATAAGCACGTGCAGAACAGATCTGGATGGACGCTCCACTATCTCCTGGTAATGGCGGCATTCGAAACATATCAAGCACCACGTGACCTCCGTTGCACGCATATAGTTCATTGGTACAAACTGCCACGAAGACGTACTGAGACAACAGAAACCGTTTATTACGTCATAGCTGTGAGGGTACGTACACAACGGAGGTCGTGTTTGACGTCATAAGTCTCTGAGATAATTAACTTTCGTAAGCATTGTAGATCGGTAAACGTAGCTTGAATTTTGTATGTGCTGCGACCGAAATTTAATTTTCTATTTGGTCAGATTTATAAAGTACATGTTCTACAACACACCTAACGCAAATTAGAGAATATTTCCAAAAGCTGTTCATAAATCCTTTAATCGAAAACTTCTTCTAAAACTAATATTGCAATTTCTACCAGAATACAATTTGGTGTGACTAAAAATGTACTTTCTTCTAACTTTTTTCTCTGTTAGAGAATTATAACTTCCCATATCAGAATAATTCCCATATATATGCTAGATACAACCTTTAAGAAAATCTGTACTATTTTACTTTGAAAAAAAAAAACTAATTAGAATTAACCAATCTATTGCGAATGCACCTGTCACGTGAGTACCATGGAAACAATTCTTCAATTGGGTACATCGAACTTAAGAAGCGTTTGTTTCTTAACAATACAAATTTTTATAAATATTTAAAAAAAAAAAAAAAACCCACAGCTGTCGACCAAGCCACTTGGAACAGCAATGACATGAAAAGACGGTTTCAGAAACTATTTTTTGGTTCAGTTTTGCATAAATTGCTGAGAATGAGTGTAAAACGTGCACTCCAAACGTCAACAAAATCATGGGGATTTTGTTTTTAAAAAAAAATGTGGTCTAATGATGGAGTGGGAAGAGAGTTCTAACAATTGCAAGATAACCCATCTCCTCCGGACCACATCTCTTACAGCTGGTTAAAACGTCTTGTTATAAAGCAGGGCTCTTAGTAACGTTATTATAACTAAATACAAAGTATTAAATGTGTTCTTGTTGGTCCAATATTAGTACACTTCCCCCCTAATTACACGTTTTTTTATTCTTTTTCTTAATAATCTATTATTGGGACTACATTGTCAGATAAGCTATAATTAGGACCTTTTTAATATTTTTATTTCCAAAATGAAAATAGGCAGGTAAATCTAACGAAGTGGCTATTGAGAAATAAGAGAGAACAGTTGTGCAATAAAGGTATTTGATCAGTTTGTTCACAGTTGTCTCCCCTTCGAAATTCCACATTATAAGCTAGGCCAAACTGTATGGAAATACAAGCCATTTCTTTTTGTATTTTGCCAGCAGTTAAACATTTGGCATTGAACTGATGTCCTGGAATAGCGGTTTAATTTATACTGTCTCTATAAATGATACGTTACATTTGAAGTGGCTGTTGAGAATTAAGAGAGAACAAGTCGTACAATAAAGGTATTGGGTCACTTTGGCCACGGTTGTCTCCCCTTCGAAATTCCCGATTATAAGGGGCACAAGAATTAAGCAAATTACTGTTATGTTGACGTATAACAGTTTTTATTCCATGCGATTTGAAATACATAGCTTAATCGAAAACTTCTCCTAAAAATAATATTGCAATTTCTACCAGAGTACAATTTGGTGTGACAAAAATGTACTTTCTTCTAACTTTTTCCTCTGCTAGAGAATTATAACTTCACATTTCAGTATAATTCCTCTATGTATGCCAGATACAGCCTTTAAGAAAAGCTGTACTATTTTACTTTGAAAATAAAACTAATTAGAATTAACCAATCTATTGCGAATGCACTTGTCACATGAGTACTATGGAAACATTTCTTTGTTTGGGTACATCGAACTTTAGAAGCGTTTTATTTCGTAACGATAAAAATTTGTCTCAAAATAAATTTGTCCCAAATTTTTTGAAAAAAAAACAAAGCACAACTGAGGACCAAGCAATGTCACAAAATGTATTTTTTGGTTCAGTTTTGCATCGCAATTCACCCTCATTGCTGAGAATGAGTGTAGAACGTCATCGGTTTTTTATTTCAATTTAGAAAAAAAAAAAAATGTGGTCAAGTGATGGAGTGGGAAGAGAGTTCCATCAATTTGCAAGATAACCCATCTCCTCCGGACCACAGTAGTTGTGTGGGCCAGAGCAGTTTATATACAGCTTGTTAAAACGTATTGTTATAAAGCAGGGCTCTTAGTAACGTTACTATAATCAAAATACAAAGTATTAAATGTGTTCTTGCTGGTCCAAGATTAGTACGTTTCTAAACTAAATTCAGGGTTTTTTAGTTTTTTTCTTAATAATTTATTATTGGGACTACATTGTCAGATAAGCTATAATTAGGACACTTTTAATATTTTTATTTCCAAAATGAAAATAGGCAGGTAAAGTGGCTATTGCGAAATAAGAGAGAACAGTTGTGCAATACATGTATTTGATCAGTTTGGCTACAGTTGTCTCCCCTTAGAAATTCCACATTATAAGCCAGGCAAAACTGGATGGAAATACAAGCCATTTCTTTTTGTATTTTGCTAGTAGTTAAACATTTGGCATTTAACTGATGTCTTGGAATAGTTCTGTTTAGTTTTATTCACTGTCTCTAAAAAAATGACACATACATTACATTTGAAGTGGCTGTTGAGAAAAAAGTGAACAGGCATTTGGTCACTTTAGCCACGGTTGTCTCCCCTTCAAAATTCCAGCTTATGGACCAAACAAAATCGAATGTCGTGTTTTGCAAATACATGTACATGTAAATAAAATGGCACCAAGCAATCATCACTTATCATAACCAGTTGACGCCCTTGCATACACGCAATGGACGGTCATGTAAATTTTAAATTTCCAGAATATAGAGAAAGTTCGATGATTTGATGTGGCGTAAAACACCAAGCTAACCAATCAATAAACAGTTTATTCTACCATGTTAATTATAAGATATATTATTACCAATAAACAGTTTATTCTACCATGTTAATTATTACCTCGTCAACCAATAATGAAACACAACTCTTATATGCCACAAAAAATGTTTATTTAGAAAAAGGGGAATTGAAAGTCCAATCAAGTTACACACCAAAGAATGTTAACATCAGTAGAAAATATGTCTGGGTTTTTTTTTTTTTTTTTTTTTTTTTTAATTTTTACTTCTTACAATCTTAACATTTCAGCCATTTGACTCTGGACAATACGCTCCTAATTTTATATCCAACTGTTTTGTTTTTCTGTTGCAGCGAACTCTGGTATCCTGCAAAAAAAAACAAAAAATTATAAAATATATTGACAATTGTTTTATACTGAAATGTTTGACGCATTATCCATTAATCTTTAGATTTTTCTAAATACTTATGCTAATTAAAAAAAAAAAGAATGAATTGCTTTTGAATGAAAGATGGTAGGTCGATTTAAAAACTGATGAGTAATTAGTGGTACATTTGTTTATTTTCTGACGGACGGTTTCAGGTGAGTGTTAACTACGTGGTCGTATATGCAAGGGTGGATGCTACTGCAGTGAGTTGGGAACGCGTCTTTGACAGCATCAAGATTTACTAGAAACCATTCGTCAGACAACAACAGAAGTACCACGGAATTCCCACTAATCATTAATTCATTTGTAACATTTTTCGCGTAAAAATCAATTAAAGCAAATGCCCTCTTATTTTTCTAATTAGCATAAGTATTTTGATAAAAATGTAAACTATAATGGTGATTGAGTCCCGATTCAAAGAAACAATAACAGTATTTATTTTTTTCGGAAAAGTCCCACCTGTCCCACATTCACATGGAGATATTTGAAGGAAAGTTTATTGGTACAAAAACAGACTCAATGCCCTGACGTGAAATGTGTCCTGAAGATTTAAATCAACTAAAATGTGTAATTCCAGGAACACCTACCAGCCTCGGCCTCTTCAATGTCTGGTTTGATGTCTACAAGTTCCTTTACCTGGAAGTAAATATAGAGGAGAGTAAATAATATGACCATCTGTGAGAGGCAGCGTTAAATCAAACATTATTACGAATATCCTTCATTTGACCATTTCAAAATGCTATTTAATTGAGTCTTTAGCAGATATTAAATATCTTTAAAGTGGCACGAACTGCCAAAATAGTGATATTTTGACTTTCAAGCAGAATGCTGAAATTATCGGCTATTTTTCTCAAGACGTGTAATTCAGAAGCTTTTTAGTGCTTCTAGTCTCGAGAATGTACAATGAAGTATTGTTTTGAACTAACTTTGGCTTAGAATGAATGAATGGTCGTCCCGGTTATTTAAATTTTGTTTACTTTTCGAACACGTTTTCGGTTCGTACAGGCCACATATTGTATGGATTTTTCTCATTCCAACGCCAATCATTTAGTTTCTCGATGGCCTTCAACGCCTCTCACTGTCGTGACAATCATAAATTATGAAAAAGTGTGAATTTTGGCAGCTCCTGCCACTTTAAAGAATGTGTTCTAAGTTCTATTTGATTACATAAACTAATCCATTAATGGTTGTTTGTTCCATTTAGTTGAATTTTATGTTAGTCAGTTTCATTCTTAAACATCTGAATATTCAGATATCAACATTGGTCTTATTTACCTCACTAGTATCCATGGTAACGGTGTTAGTCTCATCTTTACGGACACGCCCTTTGATGTAGTTCAAAACTCGAGTCAAAAGTCTAAACTGTAAATAAAAAGGTACATGTAATAGGTTCCACAAAAACAAATCTGAGTAGATAAAATATTTCACATTTATAAAGCAGTAATTAGTTGGTGTGTGGAGCTGAAAGGATAACTGTTGATAATAAGCCCATGCAGCTACATAGAATTCTGGTCACCGGATCAATTTGGCCAATATCGATGGAATTCAAAACCAAATCACCGGCGTATAGTGCGGGCCTTCAAGATAGCAGATTATGTATAGACCTATTTAGATTATTCTTAAAAAGTACCTTTGGTTTTTGGTCCCTGTCAATCATTTCAGTAGATATTTTTGTATCATTGTCATCATTGGAACTTGGTTCACATGGAGATTGTAATGTCGGGGTCTTCAATACGGCCGGTAAATGTGATTTCAAGGTCGTCTCACTGAAGGTTTGTCCCTTTGAAGGCAGGTTCTGTTTATCTTTATTTTTATCATCATTTGTATTCGACAAGGATTTCACATCTTTCTTCTTCCACCGCTGAAAAATAACAATGATGATGATAAATCGTTTCCTATCAAACAAAAAAATCTTCTAAAGTCAATACCAGATAAAGTGAGAAGAAGAAATATGTCAATCCTCCGTTTAGGCCTACCTTGATTTTGTATTTTCTTCTTTTCTTGTCGGGTGTTTTAGTCTCCAGTCCAGTTTGTCTGTCGCTGGTCGTCTGTTCCAGATGACCTTTGACCTCTGGTACAATGAGACTGGACACCGGAAGTACACATCTCAAAGCAGCCTCAATACCCATAGGGGATGGTTGAGACGTTCCTCTCTTGCTTTTTACATCATCCCGTCCTGAACTAACGATATCTTTGTCAGACTTCTTTTTAAACTATAAAGATAAAAGATCATTAAAGAATATAGAACCGCGTATACTATATATTCATTTAGTAGTGAATGTATGATTCTCTTCACCAGCGTTATGACTGTGTTATAAATTGGAAAATAAATTAGAAAATATATGACGATATATAGAGTTTAAATTAAAACGCACTGTTTTCTGTTTTGCACAAAACGTTTATGTTATAAGAATTAAAACTAATTATAAAAATAGCAATCACAAACTTGCTCATGATATAGTTTACCTTGAGGGCTTTTAGTCTCCTGCACAAATAAGACTCCTTTCTCTTTTGGTTTTGGACCTGATCCGTTTTAAGTTTATTATCAATGATAACAACATCGGTGGTCCGGGGGACAACCAAAGTACTTATGGGAATGATGCTTTTCAGAGCTTTACTGAGTGTCGGCAGATTATTTGTTTTATTTTCCAACACGGGACGGGTGACCAAAACGTCCTCATCTCTGTAACCAATAGGCACTGTGAAAAAAGAGAAATAGTAAAAACTAATCTCAAGTTCGGCAATTTGATAAAATCATAATCCATTTGTTGAGGTTTTCTTGTGTCTTTTCACTGTTATCGAGTACCGTAAACTGGGGTAACTTTGAACGGCGGGGTATCTTTGAACAATCAAAGATGAAAAGCAAAATTTTCGCTATTTGGTAACAAATACTAAGAAAAGTGGTAAGATGATCAACCGCAGAAAACGCATTTATTAAAAGGTCCAGTCTTTAAATGATTAAACACTGGCCATCAGTATAATCCACCAAAGATTAATTTCTTTCCTACGTCGTTTTTTTTTATGGTGAGGTAATTTAATGATGAATACCAGACAATAAAAGGTAAGAGATGTAAAATAGTTACGTTTGGTAAATTGTGTAAGATGTAATCAACTGACAGGACTGAGGTACATGTAAGCTACAGCAAATGTAAATATACAGAAGTGTGTGATATACAAGATGTCAGAGAAATAGACAATAAAACTCACCCGAATAATTGTGCCATTGAGTTTCCAGCCGGTTAACAACGGCGTCTATTACTCCGTTATAAAATATCTCCACTGAGTCTGAAATAAATTCATAGAATTTCATGAGTGAGTGACTGAGTGTACGTAGTGATTGTTGGTTTATTGGTTGGTTGATTGATGACTGTCCGCCAACTTTTCCAATTCTCGTTATTGGGATTAATGTTACGAATTACAACCAGGACAGAGTAAGTTGTAGAATCTGTTTGATAAAACAGTCCATATAATTTGTTGTTTAAATTTAGTTACCTTTTGTACCCTTTTCTTTCCGTTCTTCGTCCAGTTGAACAACCCGGTCTAAGATTCCCCCAAGGAATGACTCCACTGACCCTGTAATGTTCAACATATATCAACAATTTATGATGGGATATAAAGGCCTAAATGATACACCTCTTTTTAACACAATTAGAAACTTGTCTCCATGGTTAGTTTAGACAATAAGATTTTCCCTATGCCCGTGTGTTTTAGTGTTATTAAATATGTATAAATACTATTTGAAACTCTCTTTAAAATGACGTGTTTAGGTAAAATACATTATACTTCATCTTTCAGACAATATCTACCTGATCCCAAAACAGGGTTTATTTATTTTGTATGACTTTCCTACAAAAAGCTATGGTTAATTATTCTCATATTTTAAGGTGACTGGATGTCACTGAAACATGTGCACACCTGGTATGTTGAACTGCTATTGATGTATTTAGGTCAAATAAACCAATCATATTGCCAGTTGCAAGGTGTGCACATGTTTCAGTGACATCCAGTCACCTTGACATCTGAGAATAATTAACCATAGCTTCTTGTAGGAAAGTCATAAAAAAACAACATATATTGGGACCAGGTAGATATTGTCTTTAAGATGAAGTATAATGTATTTTACCTAAAGTGTTCACTTTAACCTGGGTTCAATTCTAAGTTTTTTTTACAGCACGAACTTTAACCGCGCCAATAGTGCAAAGACACCGACACGGGCGTCGAAATGTCGTGTTGTTCAAAGCCTCACGGTGACGTCTTACTTATAGTCAGATAACTGTTAATTGAGTGCTTTAAATCAGCAAACCTTGAAAGAGTGAGAGAGACAACCGCGTTCACTTACTTCTTACACCTATTCCATCGTCTGTATCGCATTGGTCGGTAAAATTACTCATCTCCAAATCACGAGTTTTGTCAGATACACAAAAACACGTCTTCACACAGATTAGATTTGTCTGCAGTGAAGATGATTGTTTACGTCACAGTGTTTATGTCGTCATGTTTAACTTTGTGACGTTACAACCAGTGACGCATGATTCAATAGACCCTTTTGGCTTTCGTTTTTATGACGTTGTTCGAATTGCATGGCACTGACGTCATTTCTCTGTTGCAGTCGCTGTGACACGCCTCTTTTTCATTGCGTCGTAGCTAGACGGAATGAACATGATTCCGACATCAGATTGACCCCAAAACGCAATTTAGCGTCATTTTTCAATACAACGAGGCTTCTGTGCAAGCGTTAATCCTTCAGCCGAAAGGGTCTATGCGATGAACTATATGTTCATTGGGTCTATAGACCATTTGTCAGTTTTTCGCGCACCGCCAATGATTTGACGTTATGGTTCCAATCTTGACCGAACAAGCCCACCTTTTTTTTGAAAGTGGCATGAGCTGCCAAAATATTGATATTTTGACGTTAAAACAGAATGTTAAAATTATTGGCTATTTTTCTCGAGACATATAATTCAGAATCTTTTAGTGGTTCTAATCTCGAAAATGTACGATACAGTAAGTATTGTTTTGAACTAACGTTGTTTTGGACTAACTAATGAATGAATGATCGTCCCGGTTATTTAAATTTTGTTTACTTTTCGAACACGTTTTCTGTTCGTATAGGCCACATACTGTATGGACTT
This sequence comes from Lepidochitona cinerea, assembly GCA_963971465.1. Taxonomy (NCBI): domain Eukaryota; kingdom Metazoa; phylum Mollusca; class Polyplacophora; order Chitonida; family Tonicellidae; genus Lepidochitona; species Lepidochitona cinerea. The sequence continues at coordinate 36,058,213 of OZ020553.1, forward strand.
CCTCATTCCAACGCCAACAATTTAGTTTTCCGATGACTTCCAAAGCCTCTTACAGTCGTGACGATTGGAAATTATGGAAAAAGTGGGAATTTTGGCAGCTCATGCCACTTTAAGACTTCCGTCATATTCAGTGAAACTACCTTTTCATGCACGATTTGTCCACAACTTCATTTATTCGAACAAACTACCACAATAAAGGGTTTCCTTTGTAAAATGTGTTGTAGAAATTCCGAAATTCTTGCATTAATATAGAAGAACTTTTTGTCCGTTTTATGTTGATGGATAACAGGTTTTATTTTATGTGATTAGAAATACATATATTAATAATTTAGCCTTATCGGAAACCCTTTTAAAAATGAAAGTAATGCAATTTCTATCACAGTACAATTTGGTATGACTAAAATGTACTTTCTTCTAACTGTTCCCTCTGCTAGAGAATTATAACTTGACCTATCAGAATAATGCCTCTATGTATGCCAGATACAGCCTTTAATTGGGTACATCGAACTTTAGAAGCGTTTGTTTCTAAACAATAACAATTTCATTAAATATTTTTTGAAAAAAAAAAAAACACAACTGAGGACCAAGCCACTTTGAACAGCAATGACATGAGAAGACGATTTCAGAAATTATTTTTTGGTTCAGTTTTGCATAAATTGCTGAGAATGAGTGTAAAACGTGCACTGAAAACGTCAACAAAACCATCGGAATTTTTTTTTTTTTTTTAAATGTGGTCTAGTGATGGAGTGGGAAGAGAGTTCTAACAATTGCAAGATAACCCATCTCCTCCGGACCACATTATTAACGAGAGCCAGAAACATTTATATACAGCTGGTTAAAACGTATTGTTATAAAGCAGGGCTCTAAGTAACGTTACTATAACCAAAATACAAAGTATTAAATGTGTTCTTGCTGGTACAAAATTAGTAAGTTTCCACCCAAAATTCAGTTTTTTTTAGTTGTTTTCTTAATAATTTATTATTGGGACAACATTTTCAGAGAAGCTATAATTAGGACCTTTTTGATATTTTTATTTACAAAATGAAAATATGTAGATAAATCTAAGGAAGTGGTTATTGGGAAATAAGAGAGAACAGTTGTGCAATACATGTATTTGATCAGTTTGGTCACGATTGTCTCCCCTTCGAAATTCCACATTAAAAGCCAGGCAAAACTGTATGAAAATACAAGCCATTTCGTTTTATATTTTGCCAGTAGTTAAACATTTGAGATTTAACTGATGTCTTGGAATAGTATTTCGTTTTATTCTGTTTTATTGTATTCACTGTCTCTATAAATGATACATACGTTACATTTGAAGTGGCTATTGAGCAAAAAAGAGAAGAGTAGTGCAATCAATGAACTATATGCGTGGAATGGACACGTCTCATTGGCTGGTTTGGATCTGGCTTTGTAAAATGTGCCGCCATTGACAGTTGATAAGCGCGTGCAGAACAAATCTGGATGGACGCTCCACTATCTCCTGGTAATGGCGGCATTCGAAACATATCAAGCACCACGTGACCTCCGTTCCACGCATATAGTTCATTGAGTGCAATACAGGTATTTGGTGACTTTAGCCACGGTTGTCTCCCCTTCGAAATTCCAGCTTATGGGCCAAAGCTGGATGTCGTGTTTTGTAAATACATTTAAATAAAACGGCACCAAGCAATCGTCACTTATCATAACCGGTTGACACCCTTTCTAGAAGATGGACATGTCAGAGAAAGTTCGACGGTTTCCTATAGGCCTACAGTAAGTCGGGAAATGATCTTGGGTGTGGCGTAAAACACCAAGCTAACCAATCAATAAACAGTTTATTCTACCATGCTATTACCTCGTCAACCAATAATGAAACATAACTCTTACATGCCACAATAAAATGTTTATTTAGAAAAAGAGGAATTGAAAGTCCAATCAAGTTACACACCAAAGAATGTTAACATCAGTAGAAAATATGTCTGGGTTTTGGGGTTGTTTTTTTTTTTTTAATTTTTACTTCTTACAATCTTAACATTTCAGCCATTTGACTCTGGACAACACGCTCCTCATTTTATATCCAACTGTTTTGTTTTTCTGTTGCAGCGAACTCTGGTATTCTGCAAAAAAAAAAAAAATATATATAAAATATATTGACCAATGTTTTATACTGAAATGTTTGACGCATTATCCATTAATCTTTAAATTTTTCTAAATACTTATGCTAATTAAAAAAAAAGAATGAATTGCTTTTGAATGAAAGATGGTAGGTCGATTTAAAAAAAAATTACAACTGATGAGTAATTAGTGGTACATTTGTTTATTTTCTGACGGACGGTTTCAGGTGTGTGTAAACTACGTGGTCGTATATGCATGGGTGGACGCTATTGTAGTGAGTTGGGAACGCGTTTTTGATAGCATTAAAGGAGGAGAAAACAAATAAAACTGGCAAATGCACAAAACGGACGGCGAATTTTCCTTTTCAATGGTACCATATACATATTTTTACGATTTTTTCCCACCGCACAGTCTTAAAGTGAAGTTATATAAAACCATCGGATTTTGACTGAGACCGACTTGCCTACTTGGCCGCCATCATCACAACAGTGCTGAGGGGTGTGTCTCCTTCGGCCAATCAGTATACGCATACCCAGCAACCCAAAGCGCACGTGCGAGTGAAATTGGTCAATTTTCTTTGTCTGCCATTCGAGCCTAGGTTAATTTCTAGGCACATCTGTTTCCGGTCAATTTCTCGTTTTACAAATGGCGCCCCCCCCCCCCCCATTGTTTTTGTGACCCAATTTAAACATGTGCAATTTTCTGCATCACCCTAAAACGCAGGTAAGATTTACAGCTTAAAAATTAACACTCTTGAGGTGATTGTTCGTTACAATTTCATGTTGTTTATTTGTTTTTCCCTCCTTTAACGGTTACCAGAAACCATCCATCAGGCAACAACAGAAGTACCACGGAATTCCCTCTAATTATTAATTCATTTATAACATTTTTCGCGTAAAAAGCAATTAAAGCAAATGCCCTCTTATTTTTCTAATTAGCATAAGTATTTTAATAAAAATGTAAACTATAATGCGTATTGAGTCCTGATTCAAAGAAACCACATTTTTTGTCGGAAAAGTCACATTCACATGGTGATGTTTGACGGAAAGTTTATTGGTACAAAAACAAATTCAATGTCCTGACGTGAAATGTTTGCTGAAGATTTAAATCAACTAAAATATGTAATGTATTTCAGGAACACCTACCAGCCTCGGCCTCTTCAATGTCTGGTTTGATGTCTACAAGTTCCATTACCTGAGAGTAAATATAGAGGAGAGTAAATAATATGACCATCTGTGAGACGCAGCGTTAAATCAAACATTATTCATTACCTACGAATATCCTTCATTTGATCATTTCAAAATGCTATTTAATTGAGTCTTTAGCAGATATTAAAGGGGAAGAAAAGGAAAGAACTAAGTAAATACAGTACAGGCGCGACACATTTTCCTTTCTAACGGTACCAAAACCATATTTCTGCGGTTTTTCCTCGCCAAACTGTGCTATAAGAAAGTTAACAATCGTTATCAGAGAACGTCTAAACTGACTCGGCTGCCATCTTCACAGCAGAGCTTAGCTGTGTGTCTCGATCGGCCAATCAGCATACGCCTGGCCACCAGTCACTCGCTAGCGTAAGAGAAATTGGTCAACTCTGAAAGTCTGCCATTTAAATCTAGGTTAATTTCGATCATTTCGAGGCGCTAATAAGAGAAGACGAACACTCTAACAACTCTGAAATGTACACCAGCTAGTAAATCAACCTTTTGGGAAGACGTGACAGGCTGCATATGTTGTCTACGCGACTTGTGGGGATCGTTGTAGAATTTTCAGAAAAGGTAGTCTTACCGCTGACATTGCAGGTTATAACCATACAAGATATGGTAAGCTCGCAAGGGAAGTAATCTACTAATACTTTTTCCGGTCAATTTCAAACCGTCAATGGCGCGCTCCACTGACGATCGAGCACGAGCTTGTCTGGCAGATTCATTTTCATTGTATTTTCACACCGTAAACCACGTGCAAGATTCACACACATGAATACGATGGTCTATGGGAGCCCGTTCGATACAATTGCATGTTGTTTTTTTGTTTTCTCCTCCTTTAAATATCTGTAAAGAATGTGTTCAAACTTCTTTTTGATTACATTAACTAATCTAAATAATGATTGTTTGTCCCATTTACTTCAATTTTAAGTCAGTTTTATTCTTAAACATCTGAACATTCAGATATCAACATTGGTCTTATTTACCTCACTAGTATCCATGGTAACGGTGGTAGTCTCATCTTTACGGACACGCCCTTTGATGTAGTTCAACACTCGAGTGAAAAGTTTAAACTGTAAATAAAAAGGTACATGTAATAGGTTCCACAAAAACAAATCTGAGTAGATAAAATATTTCACATTTATAAAGCAATAATTGGTTGGAGGTTGGAGCTGAAAGGGTAACTGTTGATAATAACTTAATAAGCCCATGCAGCTACATATAATTCTGGTCACCGTATCAATTTGGCCAATATCGATGGAATTCAAAACCAAATCACCGGCGTGTTGTGTGGGCCTTCAAGATAGTAGATTATGTATTGACTTATTTTGATTATTCTTTAAAAGTACCTTTGGTTTTTTGTCCCTGTCAATCATTTCAGTAGGTATTTTTGTATCGGTGTCATCATTGGAACTTGGTTCACATGTAGATTGTAATGTCGGTGTCTTCAATATGGCCGGTAAATGTGATTTCAACGTTGTCTCACTGAAGGTTTGGCCCTTTGAAGGCAGGTTTTGTTTATCTTTATTTTTATCATCATCTGTATTCGACAAGGATTTCACACCGGTCTTCTTCCACCGCTAAAAAAACACAACAATAATAATGGTAAATTGCTTCCTATTAAATAAAAGCATCTTCTAAAGTCAATTACAGATAAAGTGAGAAGAAGAAATATGTCAACCCTCCGTTTAGGCCTATACAAAAACAATAATCACAAACTTGCTCATGATATAGTTTACCTTGAGGGCCTTTAGTCTCCTACACAAATAAGACTCTTTTCTCTTTTGGTTTTGGACCTTATCCGTTTTAAGTTTGTTATCAATGATAACAACATCGATGGTCTCGGGGACAACCAGGGTACTTATGGGAATGATGCTTTTCAGAGCTTTACTGAGTGTCGGTAGATTGTTTGTTTTATTTTCCAACACGGGACGGGTGGTCAAAACGTCTCCATCTCTGTAACCAATAGCCACTGTGATAGGGGAAAATAATAAAAACTAATCTCAAGTTCGGCAATTTGATAAAGAAAATCATAATCCATTTGCTGAGGCTTTCTTGTGTGTGTCTTTTTAGGCTAGTACCAAGTACTGAATGACAGTGTTGATAGGAATACTGAAGACGTAAAGTCACGACACTTTTGTGATTATCGTTAAGCAGCCAAGCCTGCAGCAGCAGTAAGATGATCAACCACAGAAAGGTCCAGTGAATAAATGATTAAACACTGGCTATCAGTTTAATTCAGCAAAGGTAAATGTCTTTCCTATCTCTTTTTTTATTGTGAGACAGTTTAATGATGAATACCAGATAATAAAACCTTAGAGATGTAAAATATTTACATTTTGTAAATTGTGAAAGATGTAATCAACTAACAGGGCTGAGGTAAGCTACAGCAAATGTTAATATACAGAAGTGTGTGATATACAAGATGTCAGAGAAATAGACAAGATAACTCACCCGAATAATTGTGCCATTGAGATTCCAGCCGGTTAACAACGGCGTCTATCACTCCGTTATAAAATATCTCCACTGAGTCTGAAATCAATTTATACAAATTCAGGAAATTGTACTTGGATTCAGGTTTTATATTTGTTTATCAAGACTGAGTGTAGTGATTGATAGATTGCTGGTTTGTTGCTTGGTTGATTGATGACTCTCCGCCAACTTTTCAAATTCTCCTTATTGAGATTAATGTTACGAATTACAACCAGGGCAGACCGAGTTGTAGAATCTGTTTAATAAAACATTCAAAAGGAGAATTTATTGTTTAGAACTAGTTACCTTTTGTACTCTTTTCTTTCCGTTCTTCATCCAGTTGAACAACCCGGTCTACGATTCCCTCAAGGAATGACTCCACTGACCCTGAAATGTTCAACATATATCAACAATTTATGATGGGATATAAAGGTCTAAATGATATACCCCTTTTTAACACAATTAGAAACTTGTCTCCATGGTTAGTTTAGACAAGAAAATTTCCCCAGTGCCCGTGTGTTTTAGTGTTCATAAATATATATAAATACTGTTTGAAACTCTCTTTAACCTGGGTTCCTTTCTAAGTTTTCTTACAGCACCAACTTTAATCGCGCCAATAATGCAAAGACACCGACACAGGCGTCAAAATGTCGTGTTGTTCAAAACTTACTCCGAGGTGATGTCTTAACTCATTATAACATGTATATAGTCAGATAACTGTTAATTGAGTGTTTTGTCTCAGCAAACTTTGAGAGAGTGAGAGAGACAACCAAGTTCACTTACTTCTTACACCTATTCCATCGTCTGTATCACATTGGTCGGTAAAATTACTCATCTCCAAATCACGAGTTTTGTCAGATACACAAAAACACGTCTTCACACAGATTAGATTTTTCTGCAGTGAAGATGATTGTTTACGTCACAGTGTTTATGGCGTCATGTTTAACATTGTGACGTTTTTTCACGTCCAACAAGTTAATGACGTCATATATTTAACCCAGCGCAACGATATTTTTTTCTTGAAATGCGCCTGGCTTGTTCTGTGGGCTGTTTCTCAAAACATTAACGCCCGACGTAAGTCCAATGCAAGGCCTAACTGTCAGGGCAAAATATAACTTCAATATTAAGTTACGACCAGGCGCTAAGTTACGACGGGCGTAAGTAAGTGTGTTGAGAACTAGCCCCCAGATGTTTTAGAGGCAATAGGGCCTCTACTGAAGCAATATGGCCCGAGACACGGTTTTATTTTTATGCCACGCAGCGCTATAATGTCGTGTAGGCCTTTATCTTCTGTGTATCTGCACCATGCAGAAGAAAAGGGACATTTTCAGGGTAGTATTTCAAGTTGATGAGAGAAGCCCCGGAACATTTACGATTTTTTCCAGGCAAAAACGCCGTGGGTTACTATTCATATGCTCTTGTTTAACCAGTATTTAAATGATATGATTAAGTTTGTCGGGTATGTCGGTTACCAGTCAGTGTAATATGTAACCATTTTTATTGTGCACTTTAATTGTTGTAAAAATGGGTTATTGAATTACGTTTAATGACCGACCCACAATTTCTGGCATGTTATATTTGTTTGGAATCGTATGAATGCAAAAAGTCAACTTCCTGTTGATTTTAGGACTGCTTTGTGTTTATTTTAAATGACTTTGGAAGTCAGCGGTCCAATGATTGAATGAATATTATGACATAGTGGTATATTGTCTGTATTTATCGCCTGTCTGACTGATGTCGTCTGGAGGTCATCTCTGACCACAGGCCAAATGCTTCAATAAAGCACATGTCTAGTCTAACTGACCGCGGGCAATCCTTCAAAACAGCTGGTCAGTGACTGGAATTTATTGTCTCTGGCCAACAGCATCTTCATTCTGACCAGGGGATGACCAGATACTGCCCAGTAGACATGTGAAACTGATAAATAAACTGGCGTAGATAGCTCAGCCTCTCAGACTTCCTGTCTAACTTACTCACTCCCATCCTCTTATACACAGACGCTCAATAACGTTTTTAACCCCGCATCATTCAGCATCTCATCTCTCCCGACAAACAGATGATTTGCAGCAGCTCCATGTACATTATAGAATATCTGCTGTAGGAATAATTGCAATAAGCTCCAAATAACAGTTGAGAAGCCTATAGTACTTTGACGTGCTTCTGATTTAGTACAGTGTGAACAATATTTGGTACTTCCTGAGCTCTGGCCGTTACTGTGACTCGTGAAATAAGCCGACAAAAATATGGACCTATTTAATAATTGAGATGTGCGGATGTCTACTCAGCAAGGATAGGCTAATTAATTGTGTCGGTGAAATCAATTATTATTCAAGTCGAATTTAGAATATTGAGTTAGCATCCGGGAGTTAACGTTATAATCCTATACCGTTGTCAAAAAGGAAATGCACTGATAATTGGAACTTCTCAAAGAGTAAACATGGGATCCAATATCTCTATCAGCTCGGACGATACAGAACCGTTATATCCAAGTAAGTCACGACATATCTTTTTCTTTTCTATAATAAAGCGCATTAAATGTAGTTTTAACATTATTATATTACGCTCATTCAACAATATAAAATGTCTACCGCGTTATTTACGTTTGGATATTTATTGGTCGGTAGGCCTACCTGGTAGACTCCCTGTGATTGTAAAACAAAATTAAATAACGGAGTAAGACCTTTACATCAGTGAAGTGATATTAACCTTAGTCGAAAAGTCGTTGCTGTTCTCTGTATTATTCTTGGTCTAAACGTCACATAGTTAACATTGATTAGCATGAACTGCCTGGGGTCTCGAAATGGTAATAAAATCAGTTAGGCCCCTATTATAACTACATTTAGGTCTAGGATATTTGGTATGGGAGACCTTGATTTTTTTATCAAACAGTGAAACAAGGGACAGCTTCATACAGTAAGTTTAAGTTGTATTAGTAAGCATACGTGTATTCTCACTCTGACTAAAGAACTTCATGGTTTACATTTCCCGCGCAGATATATAGGGGCCTAGCATATAGGCTCTCGAATTTATGCAGGTTACACTCAAAGGGAAAAAACTCTTCCAAAATCGTACGCTGTGCGTTATCTCCCCTGCAACATCAACCACACGCTACTTGACTTTCGACTGTCAGCTGTGCCAACCAAGGAGGATCTATACTCCTTGGTGCCAACAAGACGGGTGATATTTGGTAAATTATTTTAAAACGTGGAGCGCTGGGCAAATGAAGACACGCACACGATAAACCTCGGAAATGTTCATTAGCTCCTATAAAATCTTATCAATATGGCTGGAATGATTGACTTGCCTTGGTAGCCTACCGTACCGGTACTACTGTATAGCAGAACAGAGACACGCATGCTGCATGGTACGGGTAGTAGGCTACTAGTGGTAGGGCCTACTGGTAGTAGGCTAGACTCCAAGAATTGCGTCTTTTTTTATACTGACGGGCGTATTTCTAAATACGGCCGTTCACATTAAAAGTAATCATTATGGGTCAGAAACCCTGACTAACATGCTGGATCTTATGTATATAATAATATAGGTTACGCTGTGACAAGGACGTCCAAAACGAAACGTCATTGAATATCGACCAAACCGCCTGCAGGCTATATAGTAGGCCTATACTAGGCCTATTTGTAAACCCCATCCCATACTTCAAATTAAAACTTTGTAAGGCTGATTTTTATACGCCCGACTTTAAAAAAGTCGGTCGTATTATGGTATCACCAGCGCCGTCCGTCCGTCCGTCCGTCCGTCCGTCCGTCCGTCCGGCCGTCCGTCCCGGATTCCCTTCCGCTCCATAACTTGAAGAGTTTTGATCTAATCTTTACAATTCTTTCACAACATATACCTTGTGGGTAGAAGGTGTGTCATGATCCATTTATGACATCGTCGATTGCATAATGTGGCTTCTACATTGGATTATGTAGTATTCTGTTTTAGTCTATATCTTCGTTCCCTTCCGCTCCATAACTTGAAGACTTTTGATCCGATCTTTACTATTTTTTTCACAACATGTACTCTAGGGGTAGAAGGTGTGTCATGAACCATTAAGAACATTGTCCATTGCATAATATGGCTTCTACATTGGATTATATAATATTCTGTCTTAGTCTATATCTTCGTTCCCTTCCGCTCCATAACTTGAAGAGTTTTGATCCGATCTTTACAATTATTTTTACAACATATAGTTTAGGGGTAGAAGATGTGTCATGAACCATTTAGGACATTGTCGATTGCATAATATGACTTCTACATTGGATTATGTAATATTCTGTCTTAGTCTATATCTTCGCTCCATAACTTGAAGAGTTTTGATCCGATCTTGACGATTCTTTCAGAGTATATACTTTATGGGCAGATAGTGTGTCGTGTACCATTTCTGACATCACCTGTTGCATAATATGGCAGCCCTATTGGATTATGTAATATTCCCTTTTGGCTCCAGAACTTCTTTCGTTTTGATATAATCTCTCCAATTCTTTTAGAGTATATATACCTTATAGGTAGATAATGTGTCGCTTACCAAATTTGATTTCAGTCAACATATTTTTTGTCTGTTTTCAAGAGTTTTTTTTTTACCGGCCGTCCGTCCCGGATTCCCTTCCGCTCCATAACTTGAAGAGTTTTGATCTAATCTTTACAATTCTTTCACAACATATACCTTGTGGGTAGAAGGTGTGTCATGATCCATTTATGACATCGTCGATTGCATAATGTGGCTTCTACATTGGATTATGTAGTATTCTGTTTTAGTCTATATCTTCGTTCCCTTCCGCTCCATAACTTGAAGACTTTTGATCCGATCTTTACTATTTTTTTCACAACATGTACTCTAGGGGTAGAAGGTGTGTCATGAACCATTAAGAACATTGTCCATTGCATAATATGGCTTCTACATTGGATTATATAATATTCTGTCTTAGTCTATATCTTCGTTCCCTTCCGCTCCATAACTTGAAGAGTTTTGATCCGATCTTTACAATTATTTTTACAACATATAGTTTAGGGGTAGAAGATGTGTCATGAACCATTTAGGACATTGTCGATTGCATAATATGACTTCTACATTGGATTATGTAATATTCTGTCTTAGTCTATATCTTCGCTCCATAACTTGAAGAGTTTTGATCCGATCTTGACGATTCTTTCAGAGTATATACTTTATGGGCAGATAGTGTGTCGTGTACCATTTCTGACATCACCTGTTGCATAATATGGCAGCCCTATTGGATTATGTAATATTCCCTTTTGGCTCCAGAACTTCTTTCGTTTTGATATAATCTCTCCAATTCTTTTAGAGTATATATACCTTATAGGTAGATAATGTGTCGCTTACCAAATTTGATTTCAGTCAACATATTTTTTGTCTGTTTTCAAGAGTTTTTTTTTTATCAGAAATGTGTACCTGATGTTTAATATATATATATTAATATATATCAATGCTTTTTTGAGTACACTTGGTCCAGAGTAATACTGGAAGGCAATTAATTTAAACATTCTGAGACTGTTTTCTTGGATAATTTCATGTGCACTATAATAACAAAAAAATACCATTTTCCCCACTTTATTACCCATCTGGTATTTATCAGAGTGGCTGTTTAAATAGAGATAAGGGGACCATGACATCCACCAGAGTAGTACACAAGGTTTGTATATTTACACACCATTGTATCAGTGGTCAGCCTGAAGATTGTTTGCTTTGTAATAAAACTTTTACAGCCAAGTCTATTCCAATCGAATAGTGTCCCAGTCAAAACTGTTAAAATTCAAGAATTGTAAGCTAAATTGTATTGATTGCTCCTTCCCAATTATGGAACATAACAGCAATGTCAAAACAGCCACAATATTTCAGATTTTGCTATTAAAATGTGATTGAAATTACCTGAACAGAAAATATATGTGTACTATAACCTACTGTGGCTGTTTAAATAGAGATAAGAGTATGTATAACGTACTGGTATCTTGTTGCAGCTTCATAAAATTCAGAAGAAAAAAACTTCTAATGTGAACAAGAAATTCGAATGGATGAAATTAAAACAAATGTTATATTAAATGTAAAGTTGTTAATCGTAGCGGTTCGACTTTGCCACGGCGGGCGTATGTTGAGTTTACTAAAACTCTTGTTCGGGTTGGGGTCGGGTGAATTATGCCCCTTGAATAGTCTTATTTTGCCGTATAATCTAGAGATAGGCCTACTGGTATTCAAAATAAGCAACCGAATGGAAAATATTTCAGTGATATTAAACGGCCAGATCAGAGTGACATGGTTAGTTTAGTGCCCAATTAATTTGAGAATTTACTTCCTGTAGCCTGAGTCTCAACTTAAGCTTAAAGATGAACATCCTGTGTTAATATGTGGTTGTGTGAAGATCGTGAACCATAAAAACACTATGCTGAAACCTAGAACTAAACTAAATTAGGGCAATGGTAGAACTTTCTCCTGCTGTGGTCAGGTTTTCTGTGAATGTTACAAACAGAGGGTGTATTTATATAGGCCTACCTGTAAATCCAGAATGGATTTTCCATCAAATATCCAGATAAATAACTAATGATGCACCCATGGCCTCGCAGTCCAGATAGTTGCCCTGCCTTAATACATTTGCCCCACCTGACAATTGCCTCCCCTGACATTTGCCTCGCCTTATATTTGTCTCATTTGATATTTCTCTCACCTAACATTTTCCCCACCTGATTGACACTTGCCCCACCTCACATTTGCCTCACCTGAAATTTGCCCCACCTGACTTTTGCCTCCCCTAAGATTTGCCTCACCTGACATTTACCTAACCGGACTTTTGCCTTACCTGGCATTTGCCTCACCTGGCATTTGCCTCACCAGACATTTGCCTCACCTGGCATTTGCCTCACCTGACATTTACCTCACCTGACATTTGCCTCACCTGATATTTGCCTTAACAGACATTTGCCTCACCTGACATTTGCCTCACCTGACATTTGCCTCATTTGGCATTTGTCTCACCTGACTTTTGCCTCACAATGAACCTCATTTAATATGTTGTGTTTTCAAATAGTTTAACTATATTTATAATATAATATGTAGGCCCATATGCTATTAAAATCAGTTGTGTAAAAAGTGTAAGGAACATGTTAGACCATGGTTATAACTTATAGTGTTTTTTTACCAAATATCAAGTTCACGGTAAATATCCGAAGGGTAAATGCCAGAGAAGCATTGCCTAATGAAGCAATTCATGCGTAATATTTCTTTAAATCAACATGAGCTGCCAATTATAGGAAATAATTTGTTGAATCATAATTAAGCTAATTGTTGGTCATTTTTATCAACAGGTACAAAACAAGAGCTTTCAGTTAATACTAATCTGGAGCAACAAAACACTGAAAAAAAGGACATCCCAGCGATTTTAATTGTGTCCTTTATTCGCACTCATCGGCGTTTGGTTCGGGTTATTGACATAGATGTCAATATTTTTTATTTCAATGTCAATCGTTTTATTTTTCAAGGTATTTCAAATGCTGAACTTCTCTTGAAAATCAAAATTTAGGAAAAAAATTCCGAACTTTGGCAGCTCATGTCATTTTAAATGCTCCTCTAGTCTTTTTCTTTTGAATCAAATTGAAGATCTGAAAAATGGATTGATTGTTTGGTGTTTTACGCCGCGCTCAAGATTATTTCACTTATATGGCGGCATTGCCAGTTTTATTGTGGCAGCAAACTGCGCTCTATGCCCGGAGGAAACTCACGACCTTCCGTCAGTAACTGGCAACCATCCCACATAGGTCAATCGAGTGAAAACCCAGTCAGAAAATTGTAAAAAATTTTGGACTGAGTGCGATTCGAACCCGGGACCCATTGGTGGAACTGAAAAATTGGAGGTCTGAGCTAAAGTTTAGATCTATTGGAACAGAAGCCGTACATGTAACTATGTTACAAGTAATTTTATAATATAGCGAAGCACATATCTATTATCTGTAACACTTTATTATGGTCAAGACTTTGGAAACTTGATCGAATTATTGGCACTGTTTACGGTAGTATACTACTTTGCACTACTTTGTCAATCATTTAAATAGGAAAGGGCTCTTCCCCTTCTGCTTATTCACGTTGGTGAAATGTAAGTCATTTTGTTTAGGATTGATCTCTAACTAATATCTGTTTACTGAGCATTAAACAAACCACACATGTATGTTGCTTTTATAAAGAACTTGAGACATTCAAGCTTCATAAAAAGTCCCTGTCTCCCATATAATCCCTAGTTTCTGCCATTCGCTGCCATATAAGCAAAATAATCTTGAGTGCGGCATAAAACTCGAATCAATCAATCCATCCAACTGCCCTACCCATGATAAATTGTCCAAAATTTTGAGTTTTGTCAAGTTTCTATATTACACTTTTGGTACACTGTACAAGTGAGCCTTTTAATCTAATAATACTAATCAGTCCAAGAAAAATTCCTGAGTGTGTTTTTCACTTGATCGAGGGGGGGGGGGGGGGCGGGGGGAGCTCCGTGGCTCAGTAGGTAGAGGGTTGGACGCTCAATCCGAACAGCCTTCCACCAATGGGCACGGGTTGGAATCCCACTCAATCCAAAAAACAAATTCGAAAAATGTTCAGACTGGGTTTTTAACTTGAACGACCTATATGGTTGCCAGTTACCACCTAGAGGTCGTAGGCTAGAGCCGGTTTCTTCCCACAGTAAAACCCTTAGTAAAACGCCGCCATATAAGTGAAATAATCTTGAGCGCGGCGTAAAACACCAAACAGTCCATGAATAACTTGATCGTGGGAGAACCACTGGGTATTCACCAAAGGTTGGGGGTTCCCTTCAGGCAAACAGTCATTGAGTTTGATGAAAAACATAGATCAATGAATCTACCAAATGGCCTATTCCAGCATCTTGCCAGAGTATTGTCCTTCCTTATACCAACTTTTTCCCAGCTGTAATCTGGCTCCCATCTGGGTAAACTCCTGGGTTAATGGTGTCTTGTTTCTGTTGACAGAGAGCCCCATGGGGAAGGCTGAGGGCTGCAGTCTCTCACACAGGAGACCAGGCCATACAGACTGTAGCCTGGTCTCTCAGACACCATCTAAAGCAACTAGTGCCTTTACACAGATATCCCAGCCCTATAGACTTCATCTACAACCTGCTGCTGAACTCTCATGTGGTAAGTTTTTGTCTTCTTTTATTTAATTCAAACTTACAATCAGGTTTATAATAGCCAACTACTCGTCCACTTACTGGCAGTTTAGAAATAAGACCAAACTTTGACGCATCATTTTGAACATGTTGCTGATTTTAACTTTTGGACACCTTGTTCAAGGAAAATTGTTTTAAAAATTGTGGACTCCTCAATCAAATATCCCTTATTCAACAACTAATTTATTTTCTTTATAGTTTCAAAATTAGAGTTTTTGATTTCAGCAACACGTAATAGAACTTAGAAGCAATGTTTTCACATGAAGGTACATGTATTTTTCTTCTCGACTCATGTGACTGCATTTCACTATTCATATACCGGTATGTGATTGATTGATGTTTCACGCCACACTCTTAGTCTTATATATACTACAAGTGAAAATCACCGACCCTACAAGAAATGACAAAGTATGTTGACATTTTGATATATATCGATGTGTATTATTTGTTATTTACCTATGTGACATTCTATTAAGGATTTTGATCCAACCTTCTAAAATTATACTTACTATCATAATCATTATTGGTTGCCATGGTAATTTCCTGGCATGTATGTAGAATTTCTATTGATGAGACGATGGCTCAGATGTTGATATAATATTAACTATGAAGAAGCCACAGGCATTTTCACCTATACTGTGTATATCATCAAATATGATTGTCATGTGAGCTTGTTTGGCTAACATACTGCATCTGTGTTTCTAAGTGTTCAACTTTCTGGTTACCAAAGAGGTAGGTTTTCTGGTTGGTGTAAAACAGTAGACTACATTGTACTCCTTTAAAATGTGTTCCATTAATGTGCCTTCAGTTGCACTCTTACCCAGACTGTTCACATAGGGTTGGGTGCTAGCCAAGGAGTTTGCTAGTAATTGAAATTAGTAGGGCATCCAAATTGCCCACTTTAAAGGGACATGCATGGAACCAGCAACACATAGAATGTAAAAATGTGTGCTAATCAACTGTCATTTATATAAAGATGAGGTTTCCATATACATGTAGCCATTGGTAGCTTTCATATACCCCACTAACCGCTGGATAGGCAGATTTTTTTTAAATTCCTTTTTTCCCCTTTGTTGTGGTTAGGTGTGCGGTATGGACCCATTGTGGCTGCGCATTTGGTGTATTTTAGGCTGTTTGTTTATTGACTGTCAGACAGGAAACAATAGCAGCAAGGAATTCCGTAAATACCTAACTCTTTACATGTACATTTTGGGTGGAAAGTCAACTTGCAGCCTTTCACCCGAGATTGACCACTTCTTATTTTTGTAATAATCTGAAGTTCCAGTTTTCGGGCGAATGTATATTACAGAGGTCCTACATGAGTGAAACCTATTTGTAAAAGCATAATTGATATTCATTTCTCTGATAAATACTACATTATATTTAATCAGAACAAAAACACATACAAGTCAGAAGACAACCAAACCACAGGCTCTAGGCTGTGAACGCTCAACTGCCCCCTCTGGAGCCTCTCTTAGTAAATCCCATCCTAAACTTGCCATTAAAAAGTCTATCAGAAAAAGAAGTTTACCAGTGATCATCTTAACACCTTCCCATTATGTGTACAACAGTAAAATGTGAGAATATATTTGATCTGTAATTTGCCTCACACCAATAGTGCCCTTTTGAAGTCATTGACCTGTGGATGTTTGATCAGTAAGTCTATATAAACAACCATATCAACAGTTAGTCTATATAAACAACCATATCAACCATATCTCTATAAGAATGTAAACTTTAAATATATTGGGACTAAATTAAACCTGGTATATGATAAGTGTATATTGTATAATCTGTGTACACAACATTGATAATTCACTTTAATTTTCAGACAGAATTTACACACTTGAATAAATATTTTCACACTCTACTAGACCTGAGTAAATTCATATATTATTCCCCCTCCCCCTTGTTCCCATGTCCATCCCTCCCCCTCCCACCATGCATAGTATCCCATTTTCACATCCTGAATACAGTTCTGACTCATAAGGGATGTTTCACTGAGTTGATTCAATGTTATATCCTTTTAGAAACTGTGTTTGTATGACAGTGTTAAATGTTTATATTCTATCTTACATTGTCTGTTTGACATAGATGTACATGTTCAGTAGAAGTGACAAATACTAACCATATCTGGTTTCACAGCAGTCTAGTCTGTATATATACATATTCAGTTCTGGTGACACATATATGTATTCTGACTAGTTAGTAATTTACCATATTTCTATTTATACTGGTCATTCGTTAGAGACAGTTCATTAAAAAGGTAAGTTTTTTTTCTAATTTTAATACATGGGTTCATTGGCAAAGATGTTGAAACCTCCTGCTACTCACAAAACTTACTTTGTCGTGATACCTTAATTATTTCTCAAAGACGGTAAGTTTACATTGGCGGTAATAATTTCTTAATAATTTATCGATAAAAGGATGTTACCATTTTAAGATAATTATTTTCATTCATACTAGATTCTTGAACAAGTAGAATGCGTTTCCGAAAAATTCACATAAACAAGATTCCTTGACATCAATATTTGCATTCTGGACTCCATTTTAGGAAAGATGTAGAGTTATATATGTTAGAAAGGACCGATTGTCGTTAAATACTTCAGCTATTTATGTGGGTTAACAATGAAACAAAATTAGTTAATAAATGATTTTTAAACAACATGTCAGACTTCACAAGTAGAACATGGTAAGCAAGTCTTTCAGAGTCAAAGTATGCAGTTTTGTTTCCTATTTTAGAATGATTTGAATCTATTGAACTTCATTTTATGGTGAAAAGTAAAGAATGACACCAATGGTACATTTTTCTGTGGTATAACTTGGAATAAATTAATGGTTGCCAGGTAGCCCACATACAGTAAGTCGGGGGGAGGGTGGGGGGGGGGGGTGGTAACGCTGGTTTTGATTTTGCGTGTGCACTTTGTCATAAAAGACAAAAAAATCGGTTAATTCATTTCACATCTTTACAAGCCGCAGTCTTAATGAGAATAGATTTATTATTAATGAATGCCTATCATAATAATTATCGTCCTTTATTTGAGATTTTTGTATACATGTAGCTTTGAACAAAAAAAGTGACATCATGAAAAATGTACATGATGTCACTCGTCTATAAATAGATAATGACACAACCTTTATAAGTACATTGTAGTTTATGTTTAAAACTCCTCCTTTCTTAGTCATTCTAGGCTTTTAGCTGTGTCAAGATTTGTAAAAGAAAATATGTAACTATTAAAACTAATGGTGTTGAAATTTTTTACATTGACTTTCACATAGTGGAGTGGTTTTCTTGCACAAAATCTTCTTAACACTATTTGCATATCTCTTTAAAATGAGACTTGTAAATGTCCCCATGTTTAAAAGATATGCTAATGGTCATTTAAGTTAAGAATGCCTTGTGCAAGCGGGCAATGGTAATGGAATTTCAAACATTTCTTCAGACCATAGAGATTTGCCCCCCCTCCCTTCCTCAAGAACTCTGATACATTTGTAAGTAAGAGTGTTGTCAAATACAAAACAACTTATATGAAAATATTCAATAAGCCCTTCCAATTCTTGGAGCTTAACTTGGGGAAATGCTGGTGAAACGGTCAAACCCCTTCAACACTTAGTGGGAAACTCACACGTAAGTCAAAACAAGGCTCTTTTTTGGACAGAGACTGCATGATTCAAACGGAATATAATTACATATACATTATCATTAATATAGAACTCGGAACTCGGATATCATATGATAAGACAATCCGTGTACCCAACTTTAAAATAGGTTTATCATTATTGGGATGTGGTAATGAAAAAAAATGTTAATATATAATTTTGATTTGATGGAAAATTATTTTTTTTTAAAATGAACTTTTAAACAAAGGTCAAATAATGTCACTTATTTGAGAATTACATCGCCAAAATGTATTAAAAGTCACGTTATTAAAGTTCTGTAAAAGTATGTTTATTTCCATTCAACTTATATCAGTTGAACTGAAATACATATACTGTTATCAAATTCCAGTCACATCCTTACATTCAGTATTATGAGGTCACATATCTTTCATCCAAAATGTTTACGACTGATCTTTTATTCCATTGTTATGATTTTAAAACTTTGTTGGTCTTTCACTTTGTTTAATAAGTGGAAATTGATGGCCACAATCCCGCTTGACCATCCTTTTATGGCTGTGTAAAGTTTGAATTTATCATCCTTTGTCGGCTTTAAGTGGTATACAGGATATAGGTCAATTGGTCCTTTTGTGTTTTAAGATTATTCCTGTTTTACATTATAATGGCTTGTCAGGTTAAAGATTGACAACTCAGGTAAATTGGGGATGGGCCCCGTGATAGTTTTTATTAAGTCCTGTGGAACATTAATGGTATGTACATGTATGTGTTTTATAAAAAGTATCAGGCAATAGCCTTTGTGTATATATGGGCTGTTTATTGGGTTTTTTGGTTTGTTTAAATTTTTACTTTATGTTTTTCTATCAAAGCTTGTCAAAGATTTGATAATACCTACATTTGTCGATCATATGCTTGATTGTGGTCTAAAACACCAGCCAATCTATCAGAATAAGAGTTAAATTTGTTGTTGTTTTACATGTATGATGTTTTATGATTAGAATTTTATCTTCTTAATTTTTTATAGATTTTATTAATTCTAATAAAAAATTATACTATTTACTTTGATCTAAGATTCAAAATCAATAGCCAATTTTGTCACATGCATTTAACATCTTTGAGGAATGAAGCATTAACAACAGTATTGTGTATTCAAAATAGGTAATCATGGTTGACCACAACAGATATTTTTGAGCTTAATACCATTTTTTCTTACGAAAGATTACCAAGCAATCACGAAGAATTGATAATTCTTCAGAAAACAACTATATCCTATATTGGCCCTATAAACAGGGCATTATTGTATATTATCAGGTTATAATTGAGCTTAGCCATTGGCTACTAATTAGTTGATGAGTCAACTGTTTTATTAATTAATAAGGTGCGTGCAAGGGATAGCTGTATGCTCCAGTTGGTTTGGGATCGTTCGCTTTATATATATATATTATAGCCCACCTATATGTCTCCAGTACAATCAATCTGATCAGATAGTCAGTGGGGATATATCCTGGATTTACTGTTAAGATAAAGCAAACAATCACAGGTGTATTCAGGTAAATACAGATACAACCAGATTAACATTCTTGTATTTTATCATTTATCTTTCTCCTCAATTTGTTAGGGACATGAGCTGCCCACTTTTTCATTAATTCTGATTGTCAATATAACAAGAGGGTTTCAATTTCATCGAAAATCTAAAATGATGGATGATGGAATAACACCTATGTTAGTTTAAGGCCTATATTACCTAAATCACTACTTTAACTTACATGAGCTAAACTAATAGCACTAAAAAGCTTCAAATTCATACTTCTAGAGAATTAGAATAACCAATGATTGCAAAATTTAGCTTAATTTTTTTTTAAATTCAACAATTTGGCAGTTAATGAAATTATATCATCTTACATTATCTGCGTGACTTTCTAATTTTATCTTGTTCTAAAACTTTATAATCCCCTTTTTTTCTCAGAATTTCTGATGAAAAAAATTGTGTTTTAGAGTTCATGGATATTTAGAAAGTGTTTGAAATCATGGATTAAATACAAACTAAGCTGTATAGTAAGTATACATCATTTCAAAGATAAGTTTTTCATGTACAGGTGTATATTCAGTTGTTTACAGAATATAAAAAGGTTTGTGGCCTGAGGATATGGTTTTTGTATTGAGGCAATGTAAATCTTACTTTGTTTTAGTTAATAGTTCATTTGTTAACCCACAGCTATTAACAGATTCATGGTGGGCCTACATTTTATATTTTAGCTTTGTATTACATTTGAAAATTAACATGAGATCAAAAAATGGTATCCCTGTTGATTTTGGTAAGCTTATTTTTTTAAATTTGGTTAAAAAAAATGCTTGTATTTTCGCTATTATATATTTTAATTACTTATATAGGTAAAGCAAACTTCCACTTATGTTGTTTTTAACCTGGGTGGATAGGTTTATATGGTAAACTTGAATAACATTTGTAATGAACCTCAAGGGTGGAAATCCCACTCAACTATGAAAGGTTTCAGACTGCCATGGGTTTATTTCTGAGTAACCTTAACTAGGGTTGGTTTTCAATCATCAATAAACCTTGATCAAACACACAGGGACAAATGACATAAGCTGCCAAAATTCAAACTTTTTTATAAATTCGGATTGTCATGACAGTAAGCGGTTTTGAAAGTCATCGAAAGATTTAAATAACTGAAACGAATGTTCTTTTATTCTAAGCCTAAGTGAATTACGGAACTTAAAAACTAGTTAGTATGTTAATGTACATTCACACTACTACTATCACTAAAAAGTTTTGGAATGGACCCTTTCAGCTTAAGGATTGACGTTTGGACAGTATATCGGTGTATGGAAAAAATCACAATTCATTGAGTTTTTGGATTAATCTGTCTATGGCGCAATGCGATAGATGCGTGTCATAGCGCCTGCAACAGAGAAATAACATCAATGCCATACCATCATGAAAAGCATCTAGGTCGAAAGAGCCTGTTGCACGTGTGGAGAAAAATAACTGATAATTTTGACATTCTGTTTTAACAAAAACTTACATTTGGGCAGCTCATGTCACTTTAAATGACTTTAGCCGTTTCCTGTAATTGAACGATCTTGTAAATTAATGGTATCAAATTCAACATTTAACATTAACATGTACTGGACATAAGGATGTTAACCATATCTAGAAGAATTACAAATAATGTTTGCCATGCGATGTAATATTTGCCTTAATAGGAGCGTGTTAGATGGCATTTACTCTGAATTTCATAAGCCAATTAACATTCTCCAGGCCTGGTTTTATTTCTGGTCTAATAGCTATGGGTTTAATTACTAACATGCTGTATTATGATAAAGTTACTGGAAGGGAAAAGTTGACACAGGCAGACTCAGTCTCCCTCTTGGTACTCGCAGCATACAACTATATATCTGTATTTGCTCTACATACAATTCTGCTGGTATCAAATCTTGGCACATAGTGTATATCATAGGAAGGGACAACAGTGTTGTGTGTCAGATTGTATGGGTAAAATTCTGTGTATACATTTCTGATTAATTCCACTTGTTTTGCAGGTAAGAGATTTCTCTAGTTTTATTTTTGTGTGTACATGTGTTACATTAAGGGCAATTGCTTTTTATCCCTTTTCGGAATGAATATTTGCATGATCGGATACAAAATCTTGAAATGTAGGGGTCTCCCTGCATGAGCCCGGTTTCCTCAGTCCACCACTAAAACTGGCTGAAATAATGTTGAGGGTGCCGAAAAACTTCAATCAAAACATCAGTCAATCTAGTGGGTTGTCAGTTGATAACTGGAAGCTTGTTGAAGGTCAGTTGGTTTCCAGACTGACTGGTTGTTACCAATATGTCCTATCATTGAATAATCCTAACTGACATGCAAACCATTTTCAAAAGGGGCAGGAATCTGTCCTTTCTTTATGATTTTATATTTAGCAAAATTTCTTGTTATATTTTTCCTCCAGGTAACCCCAAGCTAAATAAACTCAGCAGTGATTGCCGACTTCGGAAGTGTAAGAAAAGAGTTAACAGAAAGTCTTGCAACAACAATGATATAATGTCTTCCAAAGAGGAAAGCGATACAACCATTCCTACATGTCATGTGACTGTTGGAGATGAACACGACACAAGCTTTGAAACGATTTCAAACATGTCACATGAATCTTTCTCAGATACATGTCCTATTTTACCTGCGGAAAATTTGAAAAGGAGCCCTAGGCTACTTTCTAAGAAAGCAGATAAGCTGTTGTGTGGAAATAAGAAGGGTTTGGAAAACATGGATTCAAAGAAAGAAGCTGATGGCATTAAAGACGGTTCTGGTGACGAAAATATTAGAGAAACGTTATTGGATATTTCAAGTACTTCTGACTTGCTGTTGAAAACTTTGCCATCGTCCTCATTATCAGCCTCATCATCGCCATCATCATCATCACTAGATGTTAACGCTCCTTCACCACAAACTAAACCCAAAACTGCCATGTCTGGGCTGCAGAGAGAAACACAGAATGTTCGTCTGGAGTTGGACAAAGCTCGAGAATCTATACAACTTTTACGGAACAGAGAGAAGCAGCTACGAGACAGGTAAGGATTTTTTTTTACATATCATGTGACCTCTTTATTTGCCTGGTTAGTTTGAGGAACAACAAGTTCACCCTTCCTTGTTTTCTAAATGTCTATAGAGACATATGAAAAAAGTAAATGTGTTGTGTTGATATATTAAATGGTGAGTATTTCTTTACATACCAAATAAATATATAGAAATATTATATGTTGAGACTTAAAGGGGACAGTAAACCCCAATCAAAAATCAATAAATTCGAAAAGAAGCAGACATTCATGATCAGACAATCACAGCCTACATGCAGGCCATTAACAAACTCATTTGAAATTAAAGTCACCAGAGCAGCCACACAGAGTATTGCCATGAATCTTTGAAACAGGAAATACTTTTAGGAGCCAGAGGCTGTTTGGATATTCTGGCAAAATTCAAATTGCTAAGAGTGTTGTTTTTTTCTTGGTCAGCTGCAAAGGTAGGATTTGTGTCCAGATGTGTGTGTGGTCCAAAGGCTACAGATTTAATATACGGGTTATTTATAACTTTACAATCAGCTGACTGAGGTCAAATTTACATCATTGGTCATTCACTTATCACACATCGTAATCCAATAGCTTAAACTAAGAGATATCCTTAATATATGTTGAATACTGCTACTAGAAATCAGTTCATAAATACGTCTGACTGAAGGTCTAAAGGTGTTTCATGAATGCTGGGTTATAAGTATGTCAAATAGTCTCCAGTTCAAACAATAGCATCTGCATTTAGGTACTGTAAAATTTAATTAGAGAAAATTATTCACGTAGGTTGTTTTGGCTTAAGTGAAACCACTCCATAGTAGAATTTGGCTTTTAGTTCTTTTATTTAAGCTGCAATCATCATTAGGGAAATTAACTGAGTAAGTAAATAATCGACAATGACACCCTTTTATTTAATAATACCAGAAGGCCATTCATAGACTTCTGATAATGACATGAGTATTCTGGTCATTTTTTTTAAGGGGGAAGGGGGGGGGGGGGGGGCGCATCAATAATATATTCAGTATAACTCGATTGTGTTAGGATACCTTTTATTCTGTGTATATATTTATATTTATTACCCTTATGAATCAATGTTAAAATGGAATTTTCAGACTTATTTTAGACAGCGATAGATAAACAAGCCAGTAATTATTAGCTCATTTGTGGTTATTTTAGAGGCTTGTAAACAAATAAAAATGTGTTAAGCAAATGAAAGTAGATTATAAATATTGACATAACTCCGAGTTTATCCACTGTTTACATAAACCCTTATCAGCTCTGTGAGAAGTTTTACGAGTCAGTGTGAATGTGTGCTGGACCAGCGTAATATGCCCCGGGCTTCCTGTAACTGCTGTTTGCTTGGAAGTTAACCCGTTCTCAATTCGAACCCTTGTTGTACATTCATTCATTTTCAAAGAAATATATAAAACTATAAATGCATTTTCAGTTTCTTCAAAAATATTTCTATAAAATTTACTTTTCAATAAATATTAAATATTGCCTGTTCAACAGTTTTTATTGAAACCTACATGAAGATGCAATTGGATTCATGTTGTCAGTTGACCTACTGAATGGGTTAAGTTCATTTGCATAGAACTGTGATTTAGAGACAAAAGCAGATGAAAGGGTTTATTTTTATCTTCCCCTGTTTATTATGCCATGAACGAAGCTATAATTACCCACTAGGGCCAAAGAAAAGAATTAGAAATTAAATAGCCTCTTGTTGTCTTGAGTAGTTTTGTTGAAGCGGTTTAATAATGAAGCATTGAGTAGCCTGGGAAAAAAGGATGTCTTTTGAGAACGAAGAAACGCGTGACAGATCGTATTGGTTGACCGCCTCTTTATAATTGAGATATCATCAAGCTACGTTTAAGTCTGAAAGCTTTTCAACCGCGACTCCTGGACACCCTAAGATTTGTTTAAGTTGCCCTTTTCACAGTGGTAAGCTTGTGAAGAGATAAGCTAGTTCTCTAAGATCTGCTAACAGACTCACACCTGTTGATTTAGAGCCATACCTGGGATTTACACCTGTTAAAGACCTCACCTACATTGACATCTATACTGTTAGAAAAAGGGGGCATCTTTATCATTTAACAAGTCTGAAGTTAGCACCTGAGTGAATAGCAGGAAAATGTTTGCCAGGTAATTTCAAGTTATTTCTAGACCTATGCTACTAATATCACACAATGGTATAGATTTATAGCAAGCCAATTAGTGGCCTTTATTTAGGGCTGGCTAAGATTAAGTAATTTCGTACATGTCAACGGTATTTACTGAATGATCCTAATGGTTTTAATGGTGATAACTCAGGCAGTCAAATGTATTTTTGTTAAATTAAACATAGTTTCCCAAGTTATATTTCTAACATTAATTAACATGTTTGGTATTTATATATTTGGGCAACATGTTTGTGTGACTTAGTGGAGCTCTCGCCTGTGAATCACAGGTTACAAACTTGATCCAAACAATTAAAATCTGAATGCGTTCTTATTTCATCTTTGTGTGATCATGGTTAATTTCTAGGTGGTCTGAGTTCTTTACTCTAAAATGACATATTGCCAGACTCGATGTTGAGTCTGAAATTAGGACTTGTTTGCCAGGTAATTGTGTGAACATTATTAAAGTGGCATGAGCTGGCGTTTTGGCTTTAAAACAGAATATTGAAATTATTGGCTATTTTTCTCAAAACGTATAATTCAGAAGCTTTTTAGTGCTTCTAGTCTCGAAAATGTACGATAAAGTATTGTTTTGAACTAACTTTGGCTTAGAATGAATGAATGGTCGTCCCGGTTATTTAAATTTTGTTTACGTTTTCGCTTCGTACGGGCCAAATACAGTATGGATTTTCCTCATTCCAACGCCAATCATTTAGTTTTTCGATGGCCTCCAAAGCCCCTTACTGTCGTGACGATCAGAAATTATAAAAAAGTGTGAATTTCAGCAGCTCATGCCACTTTAAGTGTTTCCTCCACCAATAAGCCTGGCATAATGGACATACAATGAAATAAGCTGGAGACAGTGGAGTGCAATATAACACCTAACAATCAATTGTCAACGATATTTACCGATGTTTATAGACCTACCTGTATTTTGTTTAAACAAAGCCATTGTGACTACATGACAGTTATGAATACAGTTTTAACTAAACCTGATAGAGACAATGAGTGTTTATGATTGAATTGACTCATGTGGATATTTACATTTCTATAAATATCCCTAGGAAGTATTTTGGAGCGATGACTAATTATTTGATATTTTGATTTGTGAAAGACCTTGGCAGGGCATAATTAAAAAACATGCATTGATCACATTTTTGAATCAAGATTTTAAACTTCCCAGTTCTCTAAATTTTAGTCCAGTTTCAACAAAAAAATGTTTTGTAATTTGCTCTAAAGTTTAAGATTTGGGTGTTATATTTTGGACAAAACCTACAAGTAGACACTCCATCAACATCATTGGTCATTGTTTTAATACATTTGTTTGTTTTAGGCTATCTGACCAGGCTCAGAAGCTATTTCACATGTCAAACACAAGATTTGAAGATCTCAGTTTGGGAGAGAAAAGACCAACTGCTCTGATTGGTCGGTACGGGGACCTGTATACTGAAGGTCGTGTTGACGCCTTGGATGCTCTGGATAGCTTACCAGAACTCTCGGGGCTTGATGATTTGAAGGGGAAGTTACTCTTCTCTGTAATAGTGGTAAGTAGCATTATTAAGACATGCTAAAATATATCAAATTCCAAAGAATGTTGGGGGGAGGGGGGGGGGGGGGTCTTACCTTTTTGGAAGCTCTTTTAGTCATTGACCATCACATCTATAACACACTTTAATAGTTAAATTGTCATTCTGCATCTGGCAGCGGTTGTCCCCAAAATGTAACAATTTGCAGCCCCCCCCCACCCCTTCCAACCTCACTGAGGAAACTGGTTGACTGCATGTGTAAAACCGTTTCTATCAAGAATCTGATTACAGTTTGTGGCTTTCAAAAGCACTTTCTACTTTCTATCGGATTGGATCCTGAACCTAACATAAATGGTTAACTTATCTGTATCAAGGCTTCCCTAATACTATTTTAAACTTTTAGTGTAATATAAGATGACAAGGGTTCTGCCAATACATGAATAACTAAATGCCAATAATCTCACAGACAATCAGGAATTTCTTGAACATTATCTTCCATTTTCTTTGGAACATATACGTTTATATTGTTATATCTATTATCTAATTTATCTATAATTGTAATGTCAATTTGTAGCTTGCTTTCCGCTCCTGCCAACATTCCTGGGAAGAGTTACGTTCAAAGGTCAGACAACTTTTACAGCTTCCTGTCGACGGAGAAAACAACAACAAGTCTGTTAGACAGGTCGACTCTGTCTCTAGAGAGATGGAAATGCATCTAGATCAGTATTTCTGTCAGACCATTGACACATTTGATCTTACCAAAAATATCAAAGTAAGTCATCTTAGTTATCGTTGAGGTCCTAGAACAAGTCACAAATTTAACCCTATTATTGGGTTCCAAAAAAGAGATTATTATATACTACAAGAATGTCAATGCTAAATATCCATCAATTCTTGTCCTTAAAGAACTAAGCTAGTTATACAAATTTGATGAAATTGTTAAGTTTTTCTCTCTCGCAGTTTATTGCATTTCATACGTAGGCATAATTTTCCTCTTTTCACTTTTTTTTAAAACTTAAACAAATGGCATAGAGGCTATCTCTTCACGGTTGGTCAAAGAGATTTACCATACATCATAGTTCTGGGCATCTTTCCTTGCTGTACCACCTACTGTTTTCATAAAAAAGCGTTAAGCTTGCAAGCATTTATAGGGCTTAGTACCAGAATATATATGAACACAGGGGCACAGGGAAAGTCCTCTTGTCTAAAATAACCATGGAGACAAGTTTCTAATTGTGTTATAAAGGGGTATATCATTTACACCTTTGTACCCAATCATTAGTTGTAGTAATAAACTAAACCCATGACATTTCATGAGGTTGATGACAGGATCTTAGCCTTAGTACTAGAATATAGACGTCCACAGGGCTGCAAAAACATTTAAGCTGCACCTTTCTTAAATCTTTTTTTTTTGTCACTAAGAAATATTGTTCACAGTCTGTCACTTTTAAATAACATCCTTCCTGTTGCATGCTTCACTGACCTTCAATAATAAATCAATGGCAGACTTATCTCCTCATCTAGCTTTGTCAAATAATTACAAACAGTTTTAACATGTTATTAAGCCTACCTTTGTTGTATTTCTATATTCATTTTTTAACAGTTAAATTATTTATTTTTTAAAGCCTTGCTTAAGTAAAAACTATTGTTCTCAAACAGTGACAAAGGCTCAACATGAATGACTTTCTAGATCATTGCTGCACAGAAATGTTTGGTATTTTTGATAATTTTTTAAAGAGAAATCCAACGAAAAGAAAGTATTTTTTATGTCCTGTCCTATATTATTTTTCATATTTAAATCTCTTTGTTCGTTTATTTTCAGGAGGTGACAACCCAGATTCATGCTACCTTGTATGATTACCCTAGTCTGGTTGCGTGTGAAGGACTTTATAAATACATCCAGGACAGTGTCAAATTAGCCTGGGCATTAACTGTTCAAAATCCGCGATATGTTTTGAATTACGACGCTAAAGCTTATCACCCTCATTATCACTCAAGGTTTCCAACGAGTGACTCTGACAGTGGCGAGATTGTGGACTTTTTGTGGCCGACACTTCTGGAGGGTGAGGATGGGCCTTGTGTACAAAAAGGTGTCGTCATCACGTGAAAACTCAAAGTGGAGACATTTACTGTGAATGTAAGAAATATGTACGGGTTCTTTGACTGTATGGACTTCAGGTCAAGGTGAAGGCTTCAGGATAAATATGGTCTTTACCTTTCCGTTGGCACCTTATAGTTATCTTCCTATATGTGCGGAGAACCGTTGTGGCTACTGTTAGCCAATCCCAGGCAGGCCCTTGGTACATAGGCCCTTGGTACATAGCCATGAGACAGATTGAACCAGCCCATCTCCTCTCACTGCTATTTATTTGATCAAAGAACTCAATATTTGTAGATCAGACCCGCAGACTAGACTACTCAAGGAATGATGTCAAACTGTCTTGAGGTGGCTGAGGAATTACCGCCCCCCCCCCCCCCCCCCCCCCCCCTCACCCTTCTCCAATCACAAATTTGATTTTAGATGACAATCAAACATTTGTACAACCTAATCACATAATTATTGTATACAAATTAAATATAAATACATAAAAATATTGGAATTATTTTGTTACAGTAACTATATCAACTATCATCAATTTATGTTCATGACATATAATTTATTGCCACATTTTGGGGCCATATTACAGTTCTACATTGTGACAAAATGAGGGTCTCTGTTATATTCATGCACACCGAAATACAAGGACACAGGGGAAATCTTCTTGACTATAATAACCACGGAGATCATTTTCTAATTCTGTTAAAAATGGGAATGTCAATTAGACCTTTATAATCTGTGTTAAAGATGGTTAAAGGAACAAGCAAATGCTGTGCTTTAAGGTCAAAACCAGCATATACTGTGCTTTAAGGTCAAAACCAGCATATACTGTGCTTTAAGGTCAAAACGAGCATATACTGTGCTTTAAGGTTAAAACGTGCATATACTGTGCTTTAAGGTTGCAATAGAAATATGTTGCATTTATGCAGCGTAAAGTGTTCTAAATTGACACACTGACACAATAAAGCTTCGATGACAACGGTATCATTCATTTGTTTATGGTATGGTTCTGGTAAATTCAACAAGGTACTAACAGCAGCCATCCCTTATTTTGTAATAATGGAGGAGGAACCTAGCTGAGAGGTCGATATTTCCGGATTTGAAATAGTGCCTCTGCTATGATAATACACAGACTTTGATCCACTAAAATGGAATAAAGAGTTGTGATCGGTGACTCGATTGTGTAAACATTGTATAAAAAGAGTTCAATGAAAAGCTAAAGGAAAGAAACAGGGGGCTGGTTCTCGAAACATTTATGCCCGACGTAAGTCAAGGCCTAACTGTCATGGCAACATATACCTTCAACATTACGTTACGACCAGGCGCAAAGTTACGATGACGGGCGTAAGTGTGTTAAGAAACAGTTCTCGGAGTTTCGTTTCCTCCCCTGCCAAATCTGACATCGCCGCCATATACGTGAAATAATCACATGTGGCGTAAAACATCAAACAATCGGTCAACCAAACGAGTTGTGTTTCAACCATGAATTCAGTCTCACTGTCTTCAATTTTCTCGTTCTTGGAAGAAAATGTTAAATCAAAAGGACTTAACTGTGAATTTTAATAAACTTCACCCATCCCTTTTGCAATTCTCTTTTCGTTTGTCCTCTTTCTCCAAAATGTCATGTGACAACATTGATTGATTTCCTAATGCTTTGACGGTTTTAGTGTTCAACTTCTTAAATATGAAGCTATCAGAATACAACAGTTATAAATCAAATTGTCTTCATACATGATTCTTATCAAAGAAGTAACCCTATATTCAGTCATTCATATTATACTTGATATATAAATAATAAAACTCCTCTATTCATTCCTCACCGGCAAGTAAGTAAAACAGGATGAGACGTGTGTGGCTATTCTATCATTGTCTTTAAGATTTGCCTCGGTGAACTTCGGTTAAAATTGTAATAAATGATATTAACTTACTTTACCTGACATTGTCGGCATAATTACAATGGGAAACCTTATAGCACAGAACTTTTAATAGTGTCCGATTCTAAAATGACTTCAATACAATTCAATATATAATAAAACGTCATTTTGAAGTCTCCAGTCTAGCATCTGAATAAATTGTTGCCAGCTCCGTTACGAATCCAAGACTGATGGGAGAGTCCACTGTATTTGAATAAAATGTTACAAATTAGTTAATAACCTGGATACAGCACCAAAGATTAATCCAATGTTTTTAATGATATATATTTACTTCTATGTCAACCAAGGAACAGAAATACAAAATGAGAATATGCACTGGTATTGGTCATGTGATTTGTATCAGATCTTCCACTGGTACAGGTTACAGGCCCAACCTTCGTCGTCAATCACTTCAAAAACTTACACAAAACGATCCCAGTTTGGATCATCAGACCATCCGAACTTCGCCAGTTCAAGTCACTTTACAAATATCAGTCTGAATTTGATTCCAGCATTTTAGGATGTTCAAACAAATGCTTCAGGAAAAAATAAAATTGATTTTTTGGAGCATAATAAGTAAACCATGTCTCAGTGTTTGTTGTTTTGTATATGGCCATTTGGTGATCAGTCATAATATTTATAAGTTCCAATTATATCTTTTTTCAAACTACTCACATAAATATTCCACAAAATATATTTTTTCCCGAAAAAATGTATCAGACGTATAAACAGGTTGGATGTGACGAGGAAACTAGAAAATTATGGTTGTTTGGTGTTTTACGCCGCGCTCAAGATTATTTCACTTATATGGCGGCGTTGCCAGTTTTATTGTGGGAGGAAACCGGGCTCTATGCCCGGAGGAAACCCACGACCTTCCATTGGTAACTGGCAACCATCCCACATTGGTCGTTCGAGTGAAAACCCAGTCAGAAAATTTTCCAATTTTTTTTTGGACTGAGTGGGATTCGAACCCGCGACCCATTAGAAAATTATTAAATAAAACATTATTTAAACATCTTGGGGCTGTTTTACAGACTGGTCAAATTACGATTGCAGGGTATTTTCAGTATAATCTAATTTGTTTGTATATTTCATTCTCTATCTTTTCCACGGTTAGCCCGGATTATCCGTCTAACGCGACTGGTATTATATGGCTGCTAATGTGTCTTGTCGCCTATGACAAACACGGAGAGAAAAAAAATTCGGCAGAGCCCAGATTTCTCGGCAATTCCACGGTAACTTATTTCCAGAGCAGCTTCACTTGTCGGTCACTTTCTTGGCAGGTGTCTTTGGAACGTTATGACGTCAAACTTTGTAATATTCTGATTTTCTATCTCGTCTGCTTTCCATTAAAATTTTGAAGTTCGCTCTGCACTCTGAATAACAATTTAACCGAATGCAAAAAACTTAGATCTGAAAAGAAAAAAAAAACGCCTGTGAAATGAAACGAGAGTCTCTATATTGCGTCTCATTGTGAGTAAAATGCGGGTCTTTTTAAACGTATACGTTTTGTCGTTACCGGACTTTTTCTCTAATGTTTATATAAAAGGCACGCGCTAAGATTTACATGGTGTACCATCTTCCCTCAACAAATCGAACATTCTCCGGGACGTTATGGACTATTTTTACTTGAGAAAAAAACACACACCCAGTCGCAGACAGTGTATACAGTGAATATATTGTTGATTCATAGCCAATATACGCCCTGCAACGGTGAGGTCTGAAGTCTGTATACGTTAAAGTGTTGTTATGATCTAACTTAGGCCTAAAATGAATGGACCTTCGTCCTGGTTATTTAAATTTTGTTTAGTTGTCGCAATTAAAATTTGTGAAAAGTGCAGATCTACTATAAACTAAAAGTTATCTTAAGGCATTTTCTTTGTACTAAACGTTCAAGTGACTCAAACTGACAAATATATAGAAAAAATGGTGGGGCAGAATTATCTGATTGCTCGTCATTTTTA
Source organism: Lepidochitona cinerea (assembly GCA_963971465.1). NCBI lineage: Eukaryota > Metazoa > Mollusca > Polyplacophora > Chitonida > Tonicellidae > Lepidochitona > Lepidochitona cinerea. The sequence goes on from OZ020553.1 coordinate 36,091,016, forward strand.
TCAAGTGCTAAATAAGTGCATTCATTTGGTAAATCTTAGGGATGTATGTTAAGGTAGTTAAATACATGTACACCAAAAAAACGCACAATAGACACATACGAATTTTGCCATATCCTCGGCTCGTACAAATTACTGGCTTTGCTGATGATTTTTTTTTTATTTTACCGCTTTTCTCAAGTTACTTCTCCATAAACAATCGGAATTTATGTCCAAAAATATGAAAAAAACACCCCGAATTTTAGCAGCTCGTGCCACTTTTATGTTAATCAAAGGGAGACAATTTCTTATTGGCCTATATAGTTTTCAACCAATAAGAGTTCTCTCACTTTTGGAACTGTGTATTTTCTGTAAAAATGACATAAATATCTCCAATAGTTCTGGTTTTATTTAACCAATTGAATATCCGGGCACCCGATTATAGACGGGAAAGAAAACATACAATGTGAGAACATAACATGCAAACCAACATCATGAAGGCAGAAATGAATAAGAAAAAATAGATAAAACTCATTGTTATTGACATACTTATTTGACTGTAATTGAGTTAGTGCATGTTATAAAATTCAACTGAAAAGGTATACATGTATGACAGTCGTAAAAGAGTTTTTTTGTGTTATCTGGCTTAGGTTCCAGGGTTAATCTTGTATTGGGGCTTATCCAAAGTAATAAGCTGCCACTCTGAGGTTAGGATCAATTTAGTCCGAAATATATGCGATGATGATGTAAGACATTTTCTGACAGATAGGCCATCATCATCGTCAGAACGCATTTGATCAATTTACTGGGAATTTCTTGCCACCCTTCGAGGTGGCAAGACCACCTCTCGTTTCTCATCAAAAATATCGAGATTCTCTTCATAACTTTCAAAAAATAAAATTGCTAACCCGTACTTTAATGATTTCCCTTTCTCCTCGCACCAATCTTAAGTCTGTACGTCGACAAAACCCATAAATCTGCCCGGTTAAATTTCAAACTGTACCAGGCGATATAGTTCATTGGTCGTGTTGCTTTTTTGCTGAAGTCACGTGAACCAACACGACCAATGAACTATATCGCCTGCTAGTGGGTAATCATGTGACAAGTTGACCTTTATGCGCGTATATTGACGTAGTATGCAAATGGCGACTTTTCTAAATTAAAGGTTTGGTACAGTTTGAAATTTAATCGGGCAGATCTATGGCTGGTGTCGACGTACAGACTTCAGATTGGTGCAAGGAGAAAGGGAAATCATTAAAGTACGGGTTAGCAATTTTATTTTTTAAAAGTTATGAAGAGAATCTTGATATTTTTGATGAGAAACGAGAGGTGGTCTTGCCACCTCGAAGGGTGGCAAGAAATTCCCAGAAAATTGATCAAATGCGTTCTGACGCTGATGATGGCCTATCTGTCAAAAAATGTCTTACATCATCAGCGCAGATATTTCGGACTAGGATCAATTGGGCCTGGGAGTGTCCCTAGAGATTTCGCGTTATCCGATGACGGATGACGTTTTCAGTTGTCGGTGACAGGAAATTTGTGGAATTATCACGGTTCTCACACCAAAGAAACTATGTAATTGATATACAGTTTGAAGACAAAGTTGCGTGCATTCTGATTCATAAGCAGTTTTTCTTTTTCATTTTTCTATATTTATTTTTTTTTTGAAGCGGGGCTCGTGGGGTGGGGATTGAGTTGCCTTTACAAGCTATAAATGTAGACTCAGAAACAAACAAGCCAGGAATCCCACTTTTAAAGATGTGTAGTTCCTCAGTCTTTCCTTCGATAATATATCGGTACATTTTTTCTCGCCGGCGAATGAAGCAGCGTTTATTTAGTGTTATAAAGAACATGTAATTATAGGTCATTGCTCACATGTCAGAAATGTAATGTTCAGACTAAGTAGTTCGTGATCACGCAAATGGTCTGAAATTGGAGTAAGAATTCTGCTGAAGGCGACAACAGGAAAGTCATATTATCACATTTCCGGGCCACACCATAAACAGCCACTATAACAAATACCATATTCTTTTCATACCACTTTAAGTTTGCTAAATATGAATAGAGAGATATATTTTGTTCCAAAAAATTCTTACGGTTAATTCCTCAACGACATCGTATTTATATAGAGGCATTGTTTCTCAGTTTTGGTCGTTTGTATATATAATCTAGGACTGATCAATTTATTTGAAAGGCCCCAGGCAAAAGGCCCATATATCGTGAACTGCATTGTATTTTCCCCGTGAACTACTAAATTACGGACGTAGCAACATCAAAGAGTCGAAGGCGATGATACTGGGGCCTCGGTGGCCCCAAAATACTGTAATTAAATATTTTGTTCTGTAATGGGAGTTCATGCTTTTTTTTCAAGTCAAATATTTTTTGAGTGGCGGTAGGGGGCATGTACATGTCATATTATTCTATGTGCCCAATAAGGGCGGTGAGTCCAGCTTCGAGTCCAGCCGCCAAGAAAAAAGACGATTTACATTTATAAAATGCGCAAGATTAGAATATCAAGTATCTACCGTTGTTCACATGTCCACTGTTGACCAATAAAAATATATTGAGTATTTTAATTGTGGCATTTGGATGGGAAATTTAATCTTGTTATAAACTATACCCTCAAGGTCTAACTGGGACAATAAAACAACAAGCCATTGTGCAGAGGATAAACACTAGTTTCGGAACGTCAAAAATTCCGGCTTTTGGCGTCGGTTAGGGTCGTTAAAAAGTCGCGTTAATACAGCGAAATCTATGCCGCGAGACCTCTATTCTACACATCACTCGTACATAATACGGATGGACTCTCTTCTAATGTAGATATGCAAGTCAAATTTGTCCGCAGGAAATCGCTTCGAATTTCATTGCGTTAATTAACTACCAGAGCCGAACGACAGACGACTAACAGCCCTTGGGTTCGCCGGATTCCTATGGTCTCTAGTTTGGACTGTGGGTGGTTTTATGTCCGGTGTTTTCAGACAACCATTTTCCTCCCAGACCGACCCCTTCACACGAGAGCGTACAGACGCCGAGGGATAACCGCGTCCAATCACGCTCTGACCAACTGATGCGCTGGTTGGAAACTTTTTTCGCAGTCGGCATTCGCTTGTTGTCTAACTAGATAGGTAAAAATGTCTTATTTTCGACGGTATGATTTGCTAACCAAAAATACCACACTGAAAAGTGAACATTCCCCGGGACGTTATCGTAAATTAACGGATGATGAAGTCTGCTTGGAGTGGGCTCGCTCCCGGAGCAGATTATCGACCTCGCCTCCAGCATCCCCACCTTCCGATCACGCGAACACCACTGGTAGGATTAAAAACACGAAAGGTTTCATGGCGATTAACCCTAAGACGAAGCGAGTTACGTTGAGTGAGAGTTTATTACATAAACTAAAAGAATCTAACGTGGAGGATATAACGCAGAATCAACAAGAAGACAATTATTCTCTATCAGACAACGAAAGTACTTTTACCCAAACCAGGGAAACTTTGGACGACGAACCGTCTAATCAATCAATTTCAGTCAATCAAACTGAAAGATATGAACATTTTGAGAAAATCATAAAAAGAAGGATTATCCATTGCGATACCACGAAGACAACAAGCTGCAGCAAATCTGATATTAAGGAAACATCCGAACCAAAAAACGAGTTTACGCTTGTGGCTTCATCATACTGCTTTGAAACCCCTAGCGGTAAGTTAGTTTATTTACTTTTTATTTCTGTAAGTTTTCCAGTTGTGATTTTTGTCACAAAAATGTATTCAAATAATACCTTTATCGTCGTCGTTTTTGAGACACTTTAACTCTTTGAAACTAATATATTCTCCTCCTCTTCATCTACAAAAGGCTGGAGATTATGATGTTATCAGCTGGAGTTATATAGAACACCCAAGCACACGGCACAGTTTCTAACTGTGCATATTAAAAGAGGGTGTATGTCATTCGGAACAAATCATAAGCTGTTGTAATTCAGCTGGATTTATACTTAATTCAAAATATTGAAACCGACACAGATAATGAGGCGACTGATTTCAATTCAAGCATTTCACCAAAAGTATGCCAGCCTATATTTAGGTTTGTCCGAAACTGAACAAAGCACCACCGGGTGTTTATTGTCACCTTCAATCGTTCTCTGTTTCCCGTACATCCATTAATGGAAGATATGTTATCAAGCTTGTCTAATTACATTCGATACTCTCCTCCGTGACAGACCCCATCCTGGCCTTATCTCATTTAAATGTGTTGACAACAACCGTCCAGCCCCCCTGAGTCTTGTTATTGGTAAACTTTCGAGGCGTTAAGATGTTTGGTTAACGACAGGGGTCGGGTAATTTCGATAGAAGATACCTTGAGCTTCCCCTCTAATGACCAAATGACCGGCTTTCAACACCCACTACACAGATGCCGTCAAAGCACATTGGTCAACATAGTGTCAGTTACAGCTTAACTTTATTGACATGTCTTTGAGTATCTTGGTTATTGTTAATCAGATATGACCCGGTGGTTATTTCTTAACTACCGATATCACAAGATTGCGGACATTATCCATAATTTAACCATGTGTTAAAATTTATATTGATCAAAATACGGTCAAACGGGCACAGGTACATCAACAACAAAATTTTTTTTGCTAAAAAAATTGTAGTTTCTAGTATTGTCTCGAGTATTGCAATTTACAGCTGTGGATGGAACTTTAACCAGCCCAAAATTAGAAAAAGGACACCATTTCTGAAAATCAAACGTCGTACAAAAACAATGCAAAAATAGACGCCCAGGCCCACCCAAACCTTTCCGTCGAGTGGTCGCGGATTCTAGTTCCCTCTTAACCCCCCTCCCACACACAAACAAGGACAAAAAAGTCCTGAATAGGGTTCGCATCTTATTGGTAATGGTTGCCAGGTACCATCAGGAGGCTGAAAGTTTCCTCTAGACAAAGGATATAGAGACTGAAAATACTTATACATGGACTAAATGGTTAGATATATCAGTATTCTGCAGCCACCATTGATTTAAAGTATATTATTTTACTGATGCAACCATATTAACTGTCAAAAACCCTACAGGGCTTAACAAATTCCTGTTTTTTCACATGATCATGTCATTTTCAGGTTGTTATGCTCATCGTATGTAGGCCTATATTATGATTTGTTAAAACAGTGAAAATATAACCACCCCGGCTCCATAAAAGTGGCCCAGGGATATAGGAATTTCTATTTGGCTTCAACTGAACCTCAGTTAACACCCATTACATATTGCATTTGAAAATAAATATATTTCCTACCACAGTAAATATTTTGATTTTAAATCTTATTAAGCATTTCTTCTAAGGAAGGTAATCTAAAACCTAATCTCTAGTTTTTTCACTACACGATAACCTTTAAGTTTGCGATTATCTGAATTCCTGCCCGTGCTATTTGATTGAGAACCACTCTCAACCTTCTGCCCGAACCTCCTAACCGCCTCTGTAACCTTTGCCCAGGGGCATGATCTTTCCATTGTATGAGGTTGCCCTTGTCACGTGTCTGTCCTGGCACTGTTTGTGTCAACCAAGCTCTGATAGATTACGACAACCCAGTCTCGACTCTCGAGGGACTAATAAACTGGTCCGCTCCTGTTATCAAAAATGTCGTTTACCTTCAATTTAATGACCAGATGATAGAATGCATAGATGATTTTGATGATTTTGCATAGTTTTGAATACGGGGACAATTGTTATACTTAGACCAAAGAAAAATAGAGATATATATATTGCAATTACTTCTATTTCTTCCTCTTCCTAAAACCTTTTCGGGAAAATCTATTTACGCACTTTCTGTTCTGAATGTGTAACAATGAGTGGAGGATGTGCTTTCTGCTTGATAATGTACGCTCCTTAAACCAGACAGAGGCTTAAATGAGAAGTCAATAGCCTATACCTTTGGTAAGCCCAACCCTCGGGAAACCCATATGGTAATCGTATGTTGTCAAGTCGCCTTTGTTTTATTGTCACATAAGCTATGTTTGGTCTAATTAACAATGCCCACAAAGTCCCTTCAGGGCTGGAACTTTCTCCTAATGAGGCTTTCTCTGAGGTTGTGTTGGTAGCCTATGGTATCTGGGTAGATTCCCCCCGCAAGACCATGAAAAGAAACCGTTGTGCTGTATGAAAGACAAATGTCTATTGTCTTTGTGGATTTCACTTTGTTTAAACTTTGCAATATTCCAGTCGTTCAGCACACTGTAAGAGATAATAGTAAGTACTTTTTACGCTAAAAATTCAGATTTTGGAAAATGTCACAGTTTAAAAACCGTGGGTATAAAAGTTAGCCCGTTACCCTAAATGAATAGAAAAAGAAAGTGTGTCTTGTAGAGAAATTTAGCCATCCGCTTAAAGGTTTGGATTGTGCCGTATGCATATATAACAGTTGCTTATGTTGTTCTTGGTTCCTTAAAACTGCTGGTGGATAGTATATTGGCCTACTAAAATAACTTTAACTATACGTTTATGTTCCTTATAAACCCTGTATGTCCTATTGATGACTGTACGAAACTCCAATAAATCTAGGCTCGCCTAGTCTCTTTGAGAGATACAGTTATGTTTAAGCCAATTGTTGTGGATAACGGCTTTTTGGTTTCTTGGGTGACGCCGTTTCGGCGTTATCGAATAATAAGTGGTTACCTTATTTGTATTCGTCCAACGTCTAAATGGCATTGTAACATTTCGAATGAATTTTATATGAGGTTTATGGGGTCACATTGAAGGGAAATTGCAATAGCCATTTCATCAATACGTACATCAATACTTCAATCAACTATATTGCCGAACTTCCTCTACATACATTCTCCTAGAATATAGCTCTCAGAAGACGACACAAGCACTTTTATGTATAGCAGCTCAAGTGCTCCCTCAAAATTGATTAATAAATTCGGCTTCTTTATTTCTGTCCACTCAAACTTGATGGGGTTAGTTTTCGGCCCCAGGGGTGAAGGCTCCATAACATTGTTTATGATGATTTTATGCGTCTGCTTTACTGTCTTGTTTAGCTCCAATGGTGAAACATATTTTGTAGCTTTTCATCTACATGTAGATATACATGGTGTAGATTTTGTAGTTAACATCTCCACTGATACAGTTAACTTCGCTAGTTGCTATGATTTATCCTTTTTTGTTGACAATAACGCTTGCAATCAAATGACGGACAGCTCCTCCAAAATATGCTCTGAAAACAGCAATGGTTTTGACAGTTAAACGTGTTGTTTGACAGCCGTAGAATTTGAAACTAAAACTACATAGCCCCATACTCTATTACTTGTTGATGTAAGCGAGAATGTATATAGTTCGTCCCAATGTTACAGTATGGCATGGAGACTGGAGAGTAATTAGATAGGTGTATATTGATACTCTCTAGTAGTGTTCCACTCTACTGTATCCCAATGTCATATTAACAGAAACAATGAGTATGGCGTCAATGCTATCCGGTCACGGTAAAATATTATGTATTGTGGGTAAGTGTGTGCTGAGATTGAAATATAAAAATTGTCTTCTTCCACGATTAGTTTTGGGTAAGGGTTGTTGTCAAATGAGATAAGAATCGTCTATATGTATGTAATCGTGCTAATGAAATGTCATAGGTTTAGTTTATTACAACAATTTATGGGGTATAAAGGTCTGGATGATATGCCCCTTTTTAACACAATTAGAAACTTGTCTATGCATGGTTACTTTAGACAAGAAGATTTTCCGTGTGCCAGTGTGTTCATACATATATATAATCATGCTTAATAACCTTTTTTTGTGTTCAGCGGAAACGAAGTCTATCTGAACGTGGTAAAACAAAGTGATTATTGCACCTAACGTCAGTTAATAGGCCTCACGAAGCGGGAAACATGCACCTCATACCCATTACTCATCAACTTAAAATTCCTGTTGTTCACAACATTCTCCACCAACAATTTCAAGGAACGTTTTGCAATAGACCGATTGAGTCATTCCTCAATTACTTTGCAGGATGAATAGATTAGCGTTTGATAATTAATCTGCACAGTATAAAACTACATGTGTGCAGTCATACGTGTCCCTATTAAGGGCATTACAAGCACTTTAAACATTGTCTCTCGTCCAAACCATAATTTTTCGAATGACGTTAAGCTTTCTGACTTTTTAGAGACCAAAAGGCACGAGAGACGCGGAAGTTCGGGGGGGGGGGGGGGGGGTCCCTGCGACAGTGTGTTTCAAATTGGAAAATATATAATAAGGGCATTGTGATTTGTTGTTGTTGTTTTTGGCAATTGTGAGTAACATTAACTATAATAATCTGTTATCCTACTTTTATCCTACGCGAACAATTATCCTTTATACCCTTATGCTTATGTGTCAAACAATCTGTAGATTTTTGGTCCCCATTGGTCTGTGCTCCCGGAATGCATGGCATCCGATATCGAGAATTCCTTACCATGTTTTAAAAAATCATCGTTATGTTGACATGCCTAACATACTACAATACAGAGCTTGACAACAATTAGTCTCTGAAACAAACCTAACAAGCATATACCTCAAGTCTGTGTGTTGATATTTATGTTTGTTTGTTTATATTTTTGAAACAACAGGAATGGAACAAGATACTGTCAACAACAAATTGCAAAACAGTGAAGCCCAGCCACAGAATAACGCCGAAGTCGAATCCCCAGTTGCATCAAATGGGTTTGGTAAGTCGGATATGACAGACGAAGCTCCTGAAAATCTAACAAATTGCGATAGATGTAATACAGATATGTCCTCTCCTCAAAATGTACTGGATATGAGTATAAAATCAGCACACGACACATCGGAATATGAAACCTGTACTAGTTCTGATGTTTCTAGACAAAGCCGCTGCAGCTTTTCTGACGATGACACCTTACAGTCGATATCCTCGGATGAAGTTCAAGTATATTTAGACGAGAAGGGAAACAAAATTGAGCGCAGTCCAAGACTTGCGGAACGAATGGCGAAAGACAGATCAAGACATTCGTCCGGTAAAAACCACGAACGTACACCCACAGGTTGTTCTAAGAACTACGGAGATTGGACACCTGATGAAGGTAATTCGGTTCATAATTCTTCCTTGGATGTTTCCAGCCAAACTCAAGACCGTATTGTCATACCTAAAATACGGATTATAAATGACAATGGGGAGGATTCCAATGTTCTTAATTCCACTATGTCGGATCATGGCTTAGCCGGCAGTCGCGATGTCTCGGTTGATTCCTTGAATGGCGCTATCACTGGAAGAAGTCACAGAAGTTCCATCGATTCGGGAACGGGGTCAGATCCAGTGAGACAAGTACATAACCATTTCGTTGTCGTCGCCATTGACTTTGGAACAACTTATAGTGGATACGCTTTCAGTTTTAGCAGAGAAAAAGAAAAGATTTATATGATGCGAAAATGGGAAGGTGGCGACCCTGGTGTAAACAACCAGAAAACTCTAACATCTCTGCTATTAACTCCCGAGGAGAAGTTTCATTCTTTTGGTTTTTCTGCTAGAGATACCTTCCACAACCTCAAGCCACAAGAGAGTAAGAAATGGCATTATTTTGAGAAGTTCAAGATGGTCCTTCACTACAGTACGGTGAGTTTCTTTTTTCATTCTACTCTTTGAAATAAAAGTTACATCAGCTACAAGACCTTTGAACCCTTTAAAATTACCAGACAATGAGGCATTTAACTCCATCGATGAAATAAAAATCTGGCATGTAAATTGTAAGAAACAATTGGATCTGCCATTCATCAAAACATAAAATTGGAATTCTAAATTAATGTTGTTGTTACTTCTAAACCCTGTACCTTGATTTACCTGTCAAAGGAGGAATCAAGAAAAAGCTCTTGGCTCTTGTAGATTATCTATTCTATATAAAAAAACTCGGAAGAGAAATTAGAAGGCGCACTATTGGACATAGTTCGGAAATACCATTTGATTTGCTTTATAAATGCAATATGCCTTCATTCCACCTAAAATATATTTGCTATTGGCTGTTTGAATAAAATTTAGCCAAATTTTTTATATTTGTACCTTTCACTAAAAGTCAAATAATAGTTTTTACCAAAAACACATGAAAAATGTATGTGCTTTAATCCTTTGGTCACATGTTTGGCTAATGTTTGCATGTTGGTTGATTTCAAATGATCTATAGTTCCATGCACCCCATATTATCCACCGTAATCAGTACCGCTTTAAATACGTGGAAATACGTGGAAAGGGCTTTAAATGAGCAACGAAATAAAATTAAATAGATTTTTTTTATAGTATAGGCCCTAAATACCTTTTGTTTCAGGATGGAAAATAATATGGTAGGTCATGTCTGGTATGTGACCCCTAATATGTAGGTCACCCAAGGTCAAAGTAGAAACAAGATGACAGTTTATAGTACAAATAACAACGAGGCAATATTTCCTATTTAAACCTTGAGTCAAATAATATTGAATTATGGGAATATAGATCTACGGGCATTCATCATATATCCATGTGCCATTTTTCTTTTCTGTATAGAAATAACTTTTACCAAACGACGACTGCGATATACATGTATGTCGCAATGTTTCAAAACACGTAACCCAGGAACATTTATAGATTCCAAACAATGTGTTTTAAACTATTTTTTTTTATAGAAACGGGAATAATTCTCTACACATATTCATCCTCCGGGTTAAAGTCACATGAGCTTTTAAAATTCGGACTTATTTCATAAATCCAGATAGCCAAGAGACGTTTAAAGCATGTTAAAAAGGATTGACACTGAAACAAAACAAATATATATTTGTAAAGCCAGTAACTGAACTGAAGATCCAAATATCCGGGATATATGAGTATGATTTTAAGCAAATATCCGGGATGTATGAGTATGATTTTAAGCAAATATCCGAGATGTATGAGTATGATTTTAAGCAAATATCCGAGATGAATGAGTATGATTTTAAGGGTTTTACTGCTCATAACAAAACTTCAACAAATCAACAAAACTTTCCCTATATTTGGCAGCTCGTTTCACTTTAGGTCGTCAATTAGGCCCATTTTTTTGTCTTCCGTAATCTTTATATTTAAATAAAGAAACAAAGAGAATGTTACGGATCAATCAGTCAGGTATTTATGAACTGTCGACATTGAGGTTCCATTAAATTCATTGTTGGAATTTGATAGGCCTCATTACAAATCACAACAACTTGTCGAGTGAATGGTCCTATTGAATTGAGTGTGTGTTTGCATTAATTTGAACGCCTTTCAATGTCACGTGATTCAGCAAATAGTTTAAATGCTAATGGTAGTTCGAAACCCCTGACAAAGGTTTGTTAACGCATAGAACAACCTTTAAAATTTATACTAAACAAGAAATTTATTGTGTAGTCGCATTTCAAAGAAAATTATGTTTGCATATGGCCCTCCAATGATTTTTCCATCGGTTTTAATTTTTAATATATTTGGCTGCATGTTGCATAAAGATCAAAGGAATCGGAAAATCCAAAAACCTTCGTCCATCACATATCTAACTTAATATCCATTTATTCAAGACATTTCACATTCACACATCTCCAAAATACACGTTGAAAGCTGTAACCTGAGAAAAGCTATTTCTTTGTTATTGTGGGTTTTTACTCGAAATCCTGAAATAAGAATATAATTAAATTTCAGCATCCTCTTAGTAATTGTGCTTTGTAGCCTTAATGTATAAATCAATCGTAATAATTAGATCGTGTCTCTTATTTGGCCATACATGATATAAAACATGGCAATTTAACTTGACAAATTCCTAATTAGGGCGTTTGCTCACATGGTTTTATTACAGAGTTTTAAGTCAAAGGTTATCGTTTGAGACCATTGTAGATAAAAGTGCACTTCTAAACTCCAGTAAATAGAGTACAAGTGCTCTTGACTTATGGTGACATTCCTACAGTTAATAATGACATTTCCTTTGGGAAATTTGGTAACATCAATGTTGACATTCTTATAGAAAAAGCATCAAATTGCTGTGGAAAAGTTTCCAAAGCTGCTCGACTTGGAATAACTTGTTGAAAGAGAATTGGTTTATTGTTCGTCATTTTTATCATGAAGTATAAAATAAGATCCAACTGTTGATACCAATATGGGGAATGTTGGTGAAAGTAGTTTTTATGAGTATAAACGACTTTAAAGTGTACTCATACATCCCGGTTATTTACATTTTGATTACATTTTTGTTATTAGCACACATCTTCCATTCATACGTGTTAGTTTCGCCGATATTTTTTTTATTTCAGCGTCAATCATTCAGTTTTTCAACGTTTTTCAAATTCTCAACTTTTCATGACAATCAAAATTTACTAAAAAAGTCCTAATTTTGGCAGCTCATACCACTTAAAATATCCCTGATTTTTTTCACAGGCTTTGAAAGAAATATAGCCTTCAATATTGTCTACCTTTACGGATATATAAAGACAGAAAAGCTTTCGACCAATCGGTAATCTGATCAGTATAGTCTACTCTCTGGACAACTGCCACAACTAAACATACTCCAGAAGTCTCAAGAAGGTTCATGAAAGTCTGCGCCTCAACACCAGCAAATAAAGAGTTTATAAAGAAGTCCATAGACAAAAATAATCTCATTTAAAATAAGAATTGGACATTCGCAAGAGTGACGCATCCTATTTGTATATATAATATTGTACTAGGGTTGTCTTTTAGTCTGCATTATTTATTTTTGAAGGAATTAAACAAAGACACAACGCTGCGATCCAGTAATGGGAAGCTGGTACCTGCATTAACCGTTTTCACGTTCGCCTTGGAGTTCTTCAAGAACCATGCCCTACAGGAGCTAAGTGATATGACAGGGACACCAATACTAGGTGAAGACATTCGCTGGGTGATAACGGTACCGGCAATATGGAGAGCACAGGCCAAGCAGTTTATGAGACAAGCCGCGTATCAGGTATTGGGAGCATTGTCATGAAAAGTCTTAAACATTAAGATTGTTTGATTGATTGATGTTTTACGTCGTACCATAGATTGATTCACGTATATGATGTCACTGCCAGATTTAGTTGGGAGACAGTGACTATATCCACATATGACGATTTTTTTACATTAATCCTTAAACTGAGTCGGGTTCGCGATCCATTGATCGTAGGTTCGCGTTGAGAGACTATAAGGCTCTGTCGACTGACCGTTCGATCGAGCCCCCTCGTCCACCTTCCTATTAGGATTGAGGATTACTAAATAATAAGTTGGAAGTGAGTTTGCGACGGCCCAATTAAAGGTTATGAATTATCTGCTTTATGTTAGGCTGGAATAGCTTCAGAGACCAATCCAGACCAATTACTTATTGCACTGGAACCAGAAGCAGCATCTGTGTGCTGTAGGAAACTGAGGATGCACCAAGTCATACTGGATTCCTTCAATCCTCAAACACCATTCATGTCACCCAAAAAACCAACGGACCAAACTGACAGTCAGAATCTGGAACAAGTGCTCCCCGATAACCAAGAAGGTAGGTAAACCGTTTAATGTGGAAGACTTCAGAATCCTTTTTTTTTTGACAGCCCGTATTCAGTTATAAATAAAAGTTAGTATACAGAGGCAAGTTTAAATAGTCTATGTTCCTTTCGGGTGCAGTTTTCATCCTCGGCACTTATATATCATTATGCACTGGGTGCATGCATGGTAACTGGGGCCATTTATCCAGACAAAAGGGTCTTAATCCTAGATTGCCTCCGAGTTTAATAAAAGAAAAGAGAGAGCTATTTGGCGAATTTTCGCTCGTCCATCTACGTGGAACCCTAATGGTGGTGGGAATAGAGGGACACAAAACGGAATTATCTCTTCTTCTAAGAATCGAAAGAAATTAAAATTAAAAAAGGTGTGTTGAAGGCGAAATTATAGCTCTGGTACAGCCATATGATATTATCATTAAGTTTCTGGATGCTTTTCGACAAATCCCTAGAAATAATTATACCAGAAGCAAAAGGATAATAAGCAAAATATATGACAGGATTATGCCCATCGTCAATGCACGTTCTCCAATATATCTTCATTAGTGCTTAGCTGTAGTTGTTCAACCGAAATATTTCAGATATGTCTCATTCTTCGGGTGAGGCAATACCCGGGGGTGACGTACCCGTGGTTGACCCTGGGGACAGATCAATGGACGCTGATTTGTTTAAAGGTTTGTTAGAAATACCCTGTCAACCTCTCCTGACTATACCTTCTTTTTTCCTTCTAACCCATTTTCGTACAGCTTTTAAAACCACTTTCTCAGCGAAAATGACTCAATTAGATCATGGAATTTCTCAGTCGTGAGTCCTAATTTTGTGTTGAGATGTCTTCGGAAATCATGAAGCCCTTCTTCTGTGAATGTCTTGAAATCTGATGTATCTCATACTATTCAGTACATAACCGATATGTAAATTCCTCTTCCAGAATGTTTTATCTCGTGCTTCTATCACACGATTATCCAATACTATGCACTCCCTCCTTCTTTTCAGACTTCAGACTTCACAACCTTGCAGCTATTTTATTTTCTCATGGCATGTTATTGACTCCCCTTAATGACTTTCAATCACCTTCGTGGTGTTAATATTTGAACTGATGTTATCAGGTGGATTATTCAGGGTATATATTTAAAATATGTTTTTGACTATTTGACTATTTATTCTTGGTATGTACATTTATCAAGTTAATACATTGCACTGCAAAAGTTCTTTTCAAAACACATCTTTTCATAATTACAAGTGTTTGCCTCCATCTTGGTTCGGCTGCGCTTATATTGCCCTTCCAGTTAATGTGCAGACAAGCCCTCAAAACCTGTTAAAACTATCCACCTGTGTATCTTTTCGTAATTAAAAAATATGATATATCTGACAGTTTGTTTGTGTATGTTTCTTCCCAGGTACCAGATATATGGTGGTTGATTGTGGAGGAGGTACAGTGGACATCACAGTGCATGAGATACAGGACAACCATGGTCGATTGAGAGAGTTGTACAAGGCCACTGGAGGGCCTTATGGTTCAGTCGGTAAGCTTCCTAAGCTTAATTAGTTGTGTGTGTTTAAGTGGCATGAGCTGCCAAAATGAGGGACAAAAACAAGAATCTTATAGATTTAGGCCTACGTTATGACTGTTCTATAAGAAACAAAAGCAAAACGTACCCGTGTATATTTAAATTTATTTGGATTCGTTTCTGCTTTGTCAATACATGTGTATATTTTTATTTCAACATCAGCCATTTAGTTTTTCAAGGTACTTCAAACGGGGAACGCCTCTACACAATTGGAATATTGGAAGAAAAGGCAAATTTTGGCAGCTCTTGCCACTTTAACAAAGCGCCAGTTGTCTTGTGAAATGCACCAGTAACTTTTGAAGTTATTATACTGACAATAAGCCAGGTGACATAAGCCTGTGCCCCAAGGTGACATGCTCATAGATTAATTTTTCAGCCTAAACAATAACTTATCTGGGTATCTCAGCCAACAAGTATATTTTAAAACCATTTACTTTTGTTTATATGTACACTATCTTATTTTTCAGGGGTTGATATCGAGTTTGAAAAGCTTTTATGTGCAATTTTTGGAACCGAATTCATTCACCATTTTCAACAAAAACGACCTGCTGGTTGGGACGACTTGATGATTGCGTTTGAATCCCGAAAACGTTCGGCTATTCCCGACAAACAGAATCCTCTCAATGTATCTCTGCCATTTTCGTTCATCGACCTTTACTGGAAAACAAAGGTTCGTTATAATCAGTCTATTTGAGCGGGTTCGGGTGCCGGGGTCGGGGTTGTGGTAAAAAGAAAGCTTGATAGGATAGATAAAAAATAAAGCTTTCATTTATGTCTAATCAAAGAATGTGGACGTATATAGCATATATACTTATATCTACACGGGACTTTCTAGCTAACATTATTTTATATATTAATTGAGAGTGTGTTTTGGTTGTTTCCTTGTGAAAATACAGGAATAAAGTGCATTCCGTACGTTGTACAATAAGAAGTATTTTTTGTAATTCCACAGGGTGGTCAGATAGAAAATGCTGTGAGAAAATTTGGCGATCCGAACATCCGCTGGTCAAGTCAGGGAATGTTACGTTTAAATCCAGAGGCTATGAAGAGACTTTTCCTTTCTACGATCAACCGTATCAAACAAACTATAGGCGATATTATGAATCATCCAGATGCAAGAGGTATTTATAAGTGGGATTTTATTTAGTGTAAACAATAATACTTCCAATGACGCGACTTCAAAACCGCACTAAAAAGTAGCATGAGCTGCCAAAATGTTGATATTTTGACGTTAAAACAGAATGTTTAAATTATTGGCTATTTTGAGAAGACGTATAATTCAGAAGCTTTTTAGTGCTTCTAGTCTCCAGAATGAACGATAAAGTAGTGTTTTGGACTAACTTTGGCTTAGAATGAATGAATGGTCGTCCCGGTTTTTTAAATTTTGTTTACTTTTCGAACACTATTTCGGTCCGTATAGGTCACATGCTGTATAGATTTTCCTCATTCCAACGCCAATCATTTAGTTTATCGATGGCCTTCAAAGCCTCTTACTGTTGTGACGATCAGAAATTATGAAAAAGTGTGAATTTAGGCAGCTCGTGCCACTTTAAAGAGAGGTCGAAGTTTCATATTTACAAACGCCTGATTCAGTCTTTTTCTAGCACTAGTAGATCTAAAATAACAGACAACAGTGTCTGCTATACTTAAAGCACATTTTATCTTGGCTGCCTGTCATTAAAATGTTAAGCTACTATTTTGTCATACAATATTGTGTCTTTTCTTGCTTTTAGACCTATCTTACATGTTCTTGGTCGGCGGATTTGCCGAATCGCGGATTTTACAGAGTGAAATTCGACGAGAGTTTGGACATATTCTGAAGGTCATTATACCACAAGGGGTTTCTCTGGCCATCCTAGAAGGTGAGTAATGTAGATTGTATATAGAGCAAGTTTTAAAATTTTGCTTATTGGCCGGTAAACTATTGGATTCTTATAGCGCCCTCTATGTCAGTGTATAATAGAATAAATGACAAACGACATCATTGACTAGTGAAGGATCCTTTATATGCATGGATTCAGAACATACACCATGACATTTTACTATGGATTGATACTTCGAAATTCGTGCAATTATTTGTGAGATTTTCAAAACCATAACTTGACTCATAAAGTTCCTTGCGGTTTTGACAAGCCTATAAAGCTATTGTTCGTTTCTCTGTTATTTAGGCGCCGTTTTGTTCGGCTGGGATCCTGCCGTAGTGAACATCAGGAAGTCCAGGTTGACGTATGGCATTGGTGTCCTGAATAGATTTGATCCAGAAAAACACCCGCAGGAGAAGAAACTCAGCAAGAACGGAATCGATTGGTGCGCTGACGTCTTCCAGAGTTTTGTCAAAGTCAACCAATCCATAGCTCTGGGCGATACAGTACTAAGGAGTTACACGCCCGCTCGACCTGGCCAGAGAATCAGCATTATCAATATTTTCTGTTCAGAAAAGACGGACATACAGTTCGTTACGGATCCAGGTGTTCGTTGTTGTGGCACTTTGTGTCTGGATCTGTCCGAGTCCGAATATCATCAGATGCCTTCTAGAAGAGAAATTCAAACTAAAATGTTTTTCGGTGACACGGAAATAAAAGTAACTGCATTAGATGTAGCTTCGGGAAAATATGTTAGGGCTGGTATAGATTTTCTCAGCAAGTGATGTTTTTATATTGCTTAATCATTTTGAAAACAGTTTTGTTTGAGTCATTCTGATCGGACTGGAAAGACTCGGTATGGTGACGAGCATCAGCTTTTTGAAGAGATCCAAGCTCAAACCTTCGACCATAGAATCGCAGTTTTCCTTTGAAGTCGACTTTCAAGAATGGCACAAGTGTATAAATATGCCAAGAAGTCAAAAGCCTTGTTGGAGTGTACGATACATTTGTTCTTTAGAACTGGCGAATTTAATGGCTTTTTCTATTTCTACATATTTTAAATTTCCGCAAGAATATTTCAAGTAATATTTTTGTTACCAATGTCAATTACATGGTCAACGAATACAATGTGGTTATGAATCATAGCCTACAGGTGCCTGCACCAATATTTCCAGTGCTAACTTAAACTCCTTTGGAATAGATGGATGGAATTATCAACGACTGGCTCTTCCAGAATAAAAGCCATCTTTGGACCATATGGTTATATAACTGAATTTCAAATAATTAACCTGTACATATACTGAAGATTTAGACTGGTATTTTAGAATAAAGTTTTTTTAAGAATTAACTTGTGACAAATTTGTTTTTCTTCGTGTATTTTTATGGGAAAATAGGTAAGTCACATAGCAGGTGACGTTTTATTTCTGCCCAACGGCGAGAGTAACTATTGTTCAAGAGAGAGAGTGCTTCTTGAGAAATAGTTTGTAGTAAAAACTTAGATGACTGATCCCCAAGAGAATGAACAGGTTTAATGCAGCGCTCAAGATTATTTCACCTACATGAAAGAAGAATTCGAAGTTATGTCTCCTCCATCTGCCCCACTATCGGTTGAGTGCCCCGTATTGGATTCGTCAACAATACTTCCACGTTTAAAGAGAGTTTCAAACATTTAATACTTCTATACTTATGAAGTACACGAAAACCTGGATGCTAAGCCCAGCATGGCGGCGCTATAACATTTAGTGAGACGTAGTAGTGGTAGGTTGACCATTGAAAGCTGTTTGAACAACTATGGTTATGGATGGTAATCAATGATTGATTGACTGATGTTTTTCGTCACACTCAAGACTATCCCACTTACATTGCCAGGTATATTGAGTGACGAAACTGGGCTCTTCGATTGGAAGAAACCGGGAAACTATTCCACATATAGTGAAAATTAATGAACTCAGAAATTGTAAAACTCAGTTTGGTCTTGGTGGGAATCGATCCTGCTGGGCATGGATGGAAGGCCTGTATTGGACAAAACAATATCGCTCTGCCCACTAAGCACCCCCCTTCCCGCGTAACCAATGAATTGGCATATAATAAAGAAAACACAGCCTACTCATGGATATTACTGAACAAGAGTTTCGGGAAACCCAAAATACGCCCGGAAAGGCACAGTAACTGCGGCCCTACCAGAACAAATCCTTCCTTATACATTTGAATTTTATTTCCAACTTCAGAGGAAGGAGGTTTAAGCTTGGTAAAAGGCCATGTAATATCAACAAAATGAAATCTTACCACTAAAACCATAATCCATTTGTATCAAATTTAAATGGGCTATTTGGATCAACAATCTCTGTACAAGTCATAGATTCTCGCTTACTGCTAAATCACGATGTTAAACATTCAGTTTGTTCACATTGTCTATAAACAAGCAGGCAATGTACATTGTCAATATAGGTTGGACTAAAATATTTAGATTTTTGAGAAACGCAGTTCATAATTTACTAATAATACTTAAACAAATGTAATTAATTGGCAATTTCGCAGCTCACGTCACATAAATAATATCATTTATCTATATTATTTGGCTACAGTTGAGTATGGCTATGAAAAGCGAAACGTTCAGGTGCATTTCTCCGATATTCATCCCATGAATTAAAATAAATAGAAATATAGACACCTTAAGTTTATTTATTAAGTGTCTTTTAGAAAATGAGTATAACAGTATTCTCGTTATTTTTAGAGATTACACTTTCTTGAGAAATGGCAGAAATTCTTGTACCGATTTGGGGTGAAACTCGAAATGGGAATCGAACCTGGGTCCGACAGAGTAATCCCAAAAAATAACGAGACTATAGACACCTTGGCTGTATATAGATGAAAACCTTACAAACCATTTCATTGCAGACAGTTTAAATACAAAGCCTACATGTATGGAGAGAAGAAGCCATGTGGTAGAAAAGGCCATAAAAGTTTCAGCACTGCTGATAAGAGCTAGTGTGTGTTTACATGGTAAATAGAACAAGGCTGAGTTACTTATCTCTTTGTCTGTAGATAAAACTTTAATCCTTATCTGTATATTCATTTGATTAAAACATTATTTATTGATTCAAGAATAGTTTTCATCAATTTAGAAACATTATTGCAGTTTGAAAAAATCCTTTTTTGATGAGAGTCAGACAAGTAGAAGCCATTTTACAATTTAAAGGTTATTATTATGAAATTGAAAGTAAGAATGAAAGGGAATATACATAATCCAATAATTTGCAATAGTTGATGTTATAAACAATTTTAAATATTACATAATCCAATATGGCTGCCATATTACGCAATGTGATGATGTCAAAAATAGTTTGCGACACACATTCTACCAATAAGATATATCCTCAGAAAAAATTGTCAAGATGGAATCAACACTTTGGAAGTTATGGAGCGAAAGGGAAAGCGGACGCCGGACAGCCGGAGAAGATACCAAAACACATAGTATAAAAACCAACTAATCAATCAACACAGCAAAACAAAAGTATTTCTGTTGAGGATTCTCTTTTATTTGTACATCTTGGATACAGAGTACTAGAAATAATATCTGAAGTAATATCAAACAAAAAATGCTTTCTAGATCTTTCCATGTTTCTATATTATTTTCAAGAATTATTAAATAATCTAAAAATCTTATTAGTAAACAGTAATGTAGAGACTAAACAGTATTGTTAATTATACAATGGTTATTTAATAACCTTTTTTTCAATTTTTCACATTAACATTGTTTCTGATAAATCACAAGGAAACAAAACAAATCAAGATTTATGTACAATAAAAATGTTTATGATTAATTCATTACAAACGAAAAGATTTTTCAAAGCTAAGTATAATACATGTATTTAATAGTTTATTACAGCAACTTATGATTGGGTATAAAGGACTACCGCTTTTTCACACGGCGAATTTCCCTGTTCCTGTGTGTTCATAAATATAATATCCATTAAGAAGGTTTATGACAATCTACAGTTAAACTTACGACTTTTCAAAGTTGAAATTTGTATGTCATTCTAACTAGCTCAAGAGGTGGTAATTTAATATTCCCTTGTTCATGATGCCTACATGGTTTAAATTTAAAAAAAAATGAAACCGCCCACATAATCAGTACAAATAATTTCCTAACGCTGAATGGAGATGGATGATATACAGTAGCCTGGTCATGTCGAAACTTTTTCCTTACAAACGCTTTCTTCCCCCAATCTGCTGCAGTCAATAAAGGTTGTCGGATCCCTTCCATAGTATGGTCCAGGGGAGATTACTCTGTCTAGTTTTTATACAGGAATATTTTCTATTTACATCACACATACATATTTTTGCACATTTAATCTGAAAACGGAAAATAAAGAAAAGTCAACTGTTGTTTTTAAATAATACATAGAGTAACGAGGATATCTATAATGTATATGAAGAAAGTTTTGTGGAAAATGTAACAAAAACTTACTTCATGGTGATGTCAAAATTATAATGGAAGCTAAATTTAAAGCAACTTTCAAACAGTTCTTAAATTACAGATTTTAAAAAAAGAGAAAAGCATTGATTTAACACGAAAATTGGAAACTTAATTTTAGCCTATTAATTGAAACCATGTTCAAGTTTCCTCATATCAATGTTTTATGAAACAACTGTAAAGATTTATTTAACTCACCATAGATTATTGCTTCCATTCTTGTTGGATGAATTTCATAACAGGTGATTCTATTTGAGGTCCATACAACGGGTTCAGTTGGCATAGGAATGTACACAGCCAGCTAGGAAATAAAAGAGAACACAAATTCAAGAAAAAAATCTCAAATCACACGAAATGTAAGTTATTGTTGTGGTACAGGGGGCCGTTTCACGAAGAAGTCGCAAAGTGCGTATCAATCGCAGTTGTCATGACGTTGTCTCTTCACTCTTCACTATGGTATCCATTGGTAACTAAACTTCGTTTGCGATGCGACTGCTTTGTGAAATGAGCCCCTGGTCTTTCTTTTTCAGATGCCTGCCTCAAAATACTGAATTGAATTGACCACAGTAAAGTACAGTTGATAATAAATATGTGTTGAGAAGGAGAATGATACGGCCTAGTTATTGGCATTTTTATATTATATACATTTGTTTACCAGATGCCTTAAACAAATGAATTGCTCACAGAAACTTTAGGGCTTTATTATTTGTTTTTGGGAAGGAAAATGACACAAACTTGTTACTAATTAATCATAAATGGTTCCGATGTCTTTGTTCACTGAAGAATTCTTTGAAATACAGTACATTATTAAAACATTCAAGTAAGGGTGGGATTCAAACCCCTATTGATTGATTGGTGTTTTATGCCGGCACTCAAGATTATTTCACTTTAATATATAGCGTCAAACCCCAAGGCCACTTATTATAAGATATATACTTACAAAATCCAGCAACATGCTGCAGTGAGGGCTAACACAGTCTGGATGACACTGGTAACAAAAAGAGAGAAAAAAATACATCAATAACAACCAAAAAGAAATTAGAGCTGATATTCAAATTCAATGTTTTAGTCCTACTAATGAAGATCAGGAGCAAAACTTGTTTGATTAAAACATGTTTAGAGTTGCCTAGATCAATATGGCGGGATTGTAAAGAAAACATTACAGGCAGATAATCAAAAACAGTGCGGCAAAGTTAACCTACCATAATATAAATCCTACTTAAGTTATACAGACAGTAAAGAGATTTTGTAGTGGATATGTTGTTTATGGATTAGTTTATTAGGGCTTTAAATACTTTACATGTAGCTCAAAAGTGAGGTTTGCAAAAAATACACTTTCAATTTCAAATGAAAAACTAGCTCTGGTCCGAGCTGGAGGGATTTAATATAAACGAGTGAGTACTGTACACAGTCAGTCAGTGGGCATTAGTTCCTAGGCTAACTTAAACAACATACTTATTTAGAAGCACTCAAATCAAACCACCGGCATACAGTACTATATCTACATGTACCTACTCTAGTACTGTACATTCAAAA
Organism: Lepidochitona cinerea; assembly: GCA_963971465.1. NCBI lineage: Eukaryota > Metazoa > Mollusca > Polyplacophora > Chitonida > Tonicellidae > Lepidochitona > Lepidochitona cinerea. The sequence continues at coordinate 36,113,918 of OZ020553.1, forward strand.
GGTTGACCTGCATTACATGGTTAGCAACAAAAAAATCCCCTTCTTGTGCAGCAGTGCTCTCTCAGATGTTACCCTGTAGTATCTATACAAGTATATTTCTTAAACTTTCAAATATCTATACCAACCCCTTTTCTTACTATGATACACCACTGACACTTGGAATAGGGAAATTTGAAAAATTCTGATTAAAACTTCTATTATTAACTTTTTAGCCTATCATTTCAATTGTGCAAGTCGTAAAGATTGATTGGCTGATTGATGTTAACACCGCACTCAAAATTATTTCACTTTAAGTTTATAGCGGCTTTGTCAGGTTTGGAGGAGGAGGGAAACTGGGCTCTTTGCCTGGTTTAGAGGGGGAGGAAACCAGGCTTTTGGCCCAGAGGAAATGCCCGACCTTCAGCTAGTACCGGGCAACTCTTCTACATACAGCATGGTGACTGAGTGAAATTTATGTCACACTCAAAATTATCTATATATAATATGGCAGTGACGCCAGGTTTAGTGGGGGAGGACAGGCTCTTTGCCTGGAGGAAACCCTCAACCATCGTCAAGTACCTGACAACTCTTCCACAAAGATTATGGTATAGCTCTACAAATTAGAATTAGACACAATTAGAATTTTAGGTGAGTAGTGTTTGAAAATTCTGAGAGCAACTCCAGATTTTTCGAATCCTATGTTGATGTGGTATTGAAGAAGCTGTGCGGGCATATCTACTCAATATATTGCGGACTAAAATTTAATATACTTTGGTATTCACTGTAGTTATAGATAATATACTTTGGCCATAGGTTGGATTCATTTAATTCAATAGTATTAAATGTCTACAGGTACCTCGTTATTTATGTTTGGATATCTATGGTCGGTACCACGTTGACGACCATAAATGTCAGAAACTATCAAATAACGGAGTAAGACCTTTACTTTAGTGAAGTAGGATTCATTAGGATGAGAGAGAGTTTTGAACTTTAGTGGTCATAGAACTACAAGGCATTAATCCATGTCCTAGTGAGGCTAATAAGAACTGGAAGCGACCTCTACCAAACATGGACGAGCAACGGTCAATGTTGGAGTTCTTCTGGTTCTTCAAAAATGTTAGCCTCATTAGGACATGGATTTATGCCTCGTGGACATTTTTGAAAACAACAGAAAGTGCACTCCATGCAGATACGTCAAACATGTGAGTAGATATTTCTGTTTATTTTAAAACACATGCTTAAAATGGCACAATTTGTTTCGAGACTCTTAAGAAAAAAAAACTTCAACCGATTCAGTGCATGTGGGGAGTTGAATTACAAGGTAAAACTCGAAGAGCTCGATAGTTCGGCGAAAACGCGAGTGAGGGCAGATAGAGAGGAAAATTGTCATTTTTGTCCTAATGGTACCCGATCGGTGACTTTCCCCAACCTGTTTTTAATCAATCAATCAATCAATTTTAATCAATTTTCTGACTGGGTTTTCACTCGAACGACCTATGTGGTATGGTTGCCAGTTACCAACGGAAGGTCATGGGTTTCCTGCAGGCAAAGAGCCCGGTTTCCTCCCACAATAAAACTGCCGCCATATAAGTGAAATAATCTTGAGCGCGGCGTAAAACACCAAACAATCAATCAATCAATCAAATACACATTTCATTCAGTGGCCAGCTCATTATAAGTGAATGTATGAAATTAAAGGTTTTAAAAAAGAAATAAATGTAAGTAAAACATAACTGCGAGCATGACCAAATTAATGATATACCAGGTTTTCTTTTATCATTCATTTGAATTGTCAAAATGTTGTTGTTGCAAACCTGTGCTAAGTGTCAGCTGAACGAGTTTAGTGAAATATTACCAGAGTAAATTCTCAAACATTCGTCCAAACTCACCCCTTATTTGGAGAATTCCTCATACAAAACTGTACCAAAATAGGCAGAACGATTCCAATTACTGCCCAAAATCCTGTCAGAACTATCAGTGGTAATTCTGCTCCCATTTTTACTGTGAATATGTCGGTCCGCTCTGTGATCATGTGACTGTAATCATATGTCTCGTAGTAGAGTTTTCTCCCCTTGACCGTACACGATGTTGCACTCACGGTTATTCCACTTATATGGCGGGCCCGAGCTCATAAAACATGTGTCCCCTGAAAGTTTCAAATATCCCCCGCCAATCTGTTTTCCCTTCTTTTTTTTCATCAATGAATATTTTCATTGAGACTTAGGGTCCGGGGTGGATTTATTGGCGTGAAGAAAGCACATATGTTTTTTTTTTTTTTATATATATATTTTTAAATGGTATAGGCTAGCTACATGTAGGCCTACTAGCCGAGATATAGCTAGCCTATCTCATCAAAGTGGCATGAGCCGACGTTCGTTAAAACCCAATCAGTTATTTGCTAGCTATTTTTGTTAAACGGTACAAAAAAAGAGCTTTCTGATGATACCAATTCTTGCAATTGCATTAAAGTACTTATGAAACATAACTGAGGATATAGATAATTTAGCTATGGTTCAAAAGTCTGGATGTTCAGCAATTGTAAAACTTTTTTATTATTGGTGGTCGTCAGCTTTGTTTCCGAGTATTTGCGTCTGGAAAATGCTTGTGCAGCCGTAAATTGTGCGAACAAAACCCTCGGCCATCGTTGTAGCGATGACGTCATAGTGATGACCAAACAGAGCATTGACAGCTATAACATGGCTGTCAGTATTAAATCTACCGATTTGTCGTTAGGAGAATTGGAGGATTCGGGGGGAGAAACGACCGATATTTACAACCTGTACGACTTCGAAATGTTAGCGAAAGATAGTGGAGATGAGCAGACCGTATAGAGCAACTGGTGATAAACAGTGACGGTGTAAACCCAGCCGTTCTGGCAGCTCGTAACAAGCGTGTCCGAGTTTCGGAATGCCGTTTCGATGTTGAGAGTCCCGTGGCGTACATCTGCCGAACGGTTTAATTGGGGATATTAGTGGGGTTAAGCCTTCAAATCTTCGAAATTACAGAGAGTCCGTTGTCATTAAAAAATCTTACTAGTAAATACATGTTTACAACTGTCATTTTTACGATAAGCCACACTTACACTAGTTACAGTGTAACAACAACAACGCTTATTATGTTAGGCAAGTACACTGGAAATAAATTAATTAGTACCGATGCTTTCGTTTTTGCCTCATTACTTTTAGAACTATGGTACTATTTACTGCCATGGCTGTTGTATATATTTATGGACACTAAAACACATGTGCACGAGGAAAATTTTCTTAACTAAAATTCATGGCATTTGCCTCAATCAACCATGGTACACTGACATTGACATGTCCGTACTATCTAAATGTAATGTTATTCACTCCAGAGGGGTTTAAGCCCGTTTAACTGGGTGAGTGGCTTGTAAAATCTCAGCTGATATAAAGCGCTCGAATGTTTGAATCCAACTCAGTTCAAGGAAAAAACGTAAGACAAATTTCTGAGTGGGTTTTTTAACTCGATCGCCATATGTATAGTTGCCAAGGTGCTTGTTAATTGCTAAAGGTCGGCGGTTTCCTCTCCCCAATAAACCTGGCAACGTTGACATATATGTGAAATAATCTAGAGTCCTGCGAAAAATATCAATCAATCTAAGATTTAACTTTTTGTATTTGTTAAGAGCTACATAATCCATTAAGGCCCAAACAATCTATTATTTTGAAGAAAAAAAAATGCCTGCATGCTTCAATTGCTCACACTAAGAAGAATGATTATTATACTGATAGGATTTTAAGAGCAGTTTGATCAGGAATGTAGTAACACCAACTATTTACCATATATGTAAAATGTTTGAGCGGTTGCACAGGCTAATATGTGGTCGATTGTGTGTATCATACTTTTTAAGGCGATAGCCGTGAAAAACGAGTCCGGTAGACACCATGTATCAGCCCTTAGGCCAAATAGAGACGTCTGAACAATTTAATTACGAATTTATTATATCATAATTATCGAAGAGCCTAAAGCTTAACATTTTACTCATGAAGTGGATGAGGTTTAATTATTACCATGGAATCGGCATGTCTAAAAAAGAGCATATACAAGGGAAGTAAAGTTTGGTCAACATTGGGACTCGCACAAGGATTACCTGGCTCTGATATACCCAGTTGTAATATAACAAGTTGGTCCACTTATTCTAGGTACCAGTAGATGGATGGAAAGTGGTTAAGCAGGAAAGCAGGTCATGAGTAAATGATTATGTTTTCTTACATGATAACTTTGAAACAAAACATAATAAAGGATAATTTTATTTACACAAGAATAACATGTTTAAATAAGGTGTTGATTAATTGGGCTCAACTTCAAAGGTTTAAATGTTCCACTTAAGAAGATCTACTGGCAATGCAGTCAGGAAATTGATCTTTATCTGCTGGAGATGTAGGTATGATGGGAGTTATTATACAATAAACTAAAGGCTTTGAAAAAGGCTTGGTTATATGGTCATTTTTTTTTCAAATTAGTGTCCCATGGAAGTAAACCACCAATCGCCAAACCAAGTGCCTTCTCACACAATGACCTCTGCGTTGTTCTCTGAGTGTGCTGTGCTGTGTTTTATCAGTACCCGTAATTGAGAAGCCATGAAATAAATATCTGTTAGTTGTTGAAGTTTGCCCTTCGTGACATTTTACACTCATGTGTGTAAAAAAGGAGCAGGGCTTTACTGATCGAATTTATGCAAGAATACCACAGAGAAGCAGGATATTTCCCATCAAGTATTTACCGTAAATAAAAAGTTATCTCATTCTGTGTCTGTTAAAAGAGACAAATTTGTGTCACAGTGTCTATTGATCCATTTGAACTGGCAGAAATTTTTTTTTTAAAAAGCTGGATCACCATAGCGACAAAACTACAAATGTTGGCTTTTGAGGTTCTGACTGTATTTGGTGCATTTCAACACAGTTGACACAAGTGACTTTTAAAACATGAACAATGAGTCCAGGGTGGCAACACAGATGCAACTGTTCAGGTTAATTTTGTCGCCACTTTTACTTCCCCGATGTGCTCTTCCACATTTGAAGTAGTGATCAAAACCTACAAAAAAAAAATTATGATAATCATTACCACCAAATGACTATGTAACAAAATATAAACAAAACAAAATTGCCCCAAGTTACCTAAATAGCAAACAAAACATAAGATTCGTATAATACTATTTCAGAACAGCAATGCTAATTGCGAGCCAATAAGAACTCCGTCAGATCAAAGAGTTCGTCATGACCAGCCGATAAATAAATAAATTATAAACTGGTAAATGTAGACATTAAATATTGCTGAATTTGCGAAAGGAACCCTCCTCCCTCAATATATTCTGATGCTCCTCCTTATTTTACATCACACATTACTAGACATTTACTTCTACTACATGTAGTTCTAGCTAGCAGTGAATATCACAATCCCATATGATGAGGTTAATCATTATTTATCATAGCCAGGAACCTTATGAACCTTGACACCCAGTACAGCAACCAGATTTCATTTTTTTTAAAGTAACTGTTGTTACGAAGTACCATTACTTAGTAGTACTAGTTAGTAGTAGTAGTAGTCCAGCTTACAAGAATTTGACAATGAGTGAATGACAAAGAGTAAAATAATCTTATTTTTTATATTTTTTGAAGTCTGGCAGTAGAAATCTGAACACAAATACAGAGGTATAGACCGTATATCTTGTTGAACTTGGGCTGCACATCAAAACTTAGAGTTACACATCAAATGTCAAAATGTTCTGTCACGTCGCTGGTTGTTGTTGTTGTTAAAAGTTTGAACGAAAGTTGAACTTACTTGTCTCCGGTTATGTTGATTCACAATTAAACAAACTGCCGATATTTAGCGTATATTGTGGGGACTGTTGTTGGCAACAGCTTCCTACTGCCGCAAATTTCTTTTGTCATTGAGATCTGAGACTGAAACCAATCGTCCCCGAAGATACCGAGTGAGACTGAGACTGACTGAGTGCAGGCGAGACTCCAGGAAGAAAGAGAGGTTTACACAATCACACAGGAGTCTGCACACGAATGACATCCATGTCCTTGCATAAATATTCCTTCGGTGAATTGCCCTTTTTAATGTCTGATGCATATTGTGTCCCCGTTTCAACGCAATATCAACCACACGACATCGTGGTACCCAGCAACAGCTATCTGTAAACCGCTATGATTTAACTTCCCGCCATATTCGGTCATCACTGTGACGTCATACAAACACAAATCGTGAAGCAGAAAAGTTCGCATTTTTGATGCAGGTTTATCACTCAAAATTAAAGATAAATTAAATATTTTTTGGGGTGGGAAATGTGTCAGAATAATTTTTCATAATATATACTTTTGTTATTTGGGGAGAACAAAGGTTTGCTTTTTTCAATTCATAAGGTCTTTAAGGGAAATCGTGACAATTACAGCCAAGCCGGGTTTTTGTTTTTCAACTTTCTATCCAAAACTTAAAGTGGCATGAGCTGCCAAAATTCACACTTTTTTTTCCCCATAATTTCTGATCGTCACGACAATAAGAGATTTTGAAGGTCATCGAAAAACTTAATGATTGGCGTTGGAATGAAGAAAATCCATACAGTATGTGGCCAATACGAACCGAAATAGTGTTCGAAAAGTATATAACAAAATTTAGATATTAAACCGGGACGACCATTCATTCATTCTAAGCCATAGTTAGTTTAAAACAATACTTTATCGTATATTCTCGAGACTAGAAGCACTAAAAAGCTTCTGAATTATACGTCTTGAGAAAAATAGAAAATAATTTCAACATTCTGTTTTAATGTCAAAATATCAACATTTTGGCAGCTCATGCCGCTTTAATATATATCTAGGCATACCCGGTAGGCCTAAGCATAGAAACATTCTTAAAATATTTTCTGGTACTTCAGGTAAACAAGTAGGCTATACGCGCTTGCCAATTACGGTCACTCGCGTCCTTGAGGAGCGTAATATAGGCCTAGGTTCCTTTTGGCTTGACTTTTGAATGATTCAAGATGACTCAGCTTGCGCCTGGTGATCGACCTACCATATATACCACCTTGAATCATCGAAAGTCAATTAACTAAGACTACAGCTTTCCGTAGAAACGTCCCGGCCCCCCTCCCAAACAAAAAAAAAAAAAAAAAAAACCTACAGCCCGACTAGACCTATCTAGGCCTATTAGGGCCTATAGTATAATGAATTTTGCTCTTTATTAAATTGGCAACATTTTGATTTTTTGAGCCATGCAGGTTACTGATTAAAACAATATATTTTTTACTTCCTTTAGTTTTTTCAAGATATATACTTCCATGAACGCTGAAGTTCTATCGCCAATATGAATTAAAGAGAAAAAAAAAGGCAGGGGGAAGTGGTTCAAGGTGCCTTTTTGGAGGGGTATATTTAGATCAGGGAGATTTTTTTAAGGGTGCAGTAGGCCATCTAGCCAAACGATGAGCTTCGATTGATTGATGAATTGATCTTTTAGAATACATATTATGTAGAATAGAGCTTATTTGGGGATGAAGCTGGGGATCAGGGTTGAAAATGGCATTCAGTTTTGTAGGCCTATTAGTTTCTGTGGAATCTGAGGAAAGCAGGGTGATAATTTGCAACAGAGGTTCACGGGACATTGGAGCAGAAAATGACATTCGTCTTCCACTTCAAATAGTGGACACACTGGGCAGAAGCGGTTTGGGCGTGGGGTGTATTTGTAGCTCGACCTCTTTCTATCTGTAAAATGTTGATGCTGGTCCTAAGTTTTGAAAGTGTTTGGGCTGCATTCTTGTTTTTTATCGATGTCAGGTAGGTAGTTTCTGTACAGCAAATAGTGCGGTGTCATATATAGTAAATTAAGCAATCAACCTCACATTAGCTTATCATTTTTTATGCAGTATCGTTATATCTTTATTGCCCTCAACCTTTCATATTTCGTAAACGTGTCGCAAAATGAAAGGGATGAAATCAACATTCAAGCACACAGATAGTTTACACGTCACCACATCTTCGATGACGTTTCCAGTAGTCTTGAATACGGAACAAAAAGTGTGATCCTTTTACTTTAGCAGACGTCGTGTGATTTTTTTTAGATAAATACGATGATACAACTAATTACTTAATGACAATGGGCGAAAAGCGCTGTGACAACATGTCTTTATACTCTGTTTTGATTATATTCCTTAATTTCATACGATCAGGTCAGTATTTTACAACTATCTTCTTTGCACAAAATGAGAGACGATAACTAGGCTCTCGGTGGTACAAATAGTGTGCAGTTTGTTTTTGTGCACTTCACTGAACTAAAGTTGAGGTCCTTACTCGAGAAACTGTGACATTTATTGGGGAAAGGGTTTGAAATATCAGGTAAGGGAAACTGTGAACTTCATTTGGCAAACCATAGACTACTTAAAGTAGTACTTTATCTCTGGCTAGTCCAAAATATCTGCGACATTTTCTGACAGTGACAGATAGGCCATCATCAGATCATCATCGTCAGAACACATTTGATCAATTTTCTGGGAATTCCTTGACACCCTTCGGCTGGCAAGACCACCTCTTGTTTCTCATAAAAAATATAAAGATTCTCTCCATAAATTTTAAAAATTAAAATGTCTTACATCATCATCACAGATATTTCAGACTAAGCTCTGGCATGTAGCGTTAATGTAAAGCTCCAGCTCATTACTACATTAGAGGATTGTTTACTACAATTCAGACTACCTTAGCGAGGTGGGAAAAGTTATCAATCGGTGGATCAGCTGTGGATTGCCTACCAATCGGTGGATAAACAGCTGCTACACCTCCAAGTGATGGAGAATAGAGTTTATAGACCCCCGCTGATTTGTGGATAGCCTATCAATAAAAATTACAATTTCCTGACTATCTACCTTTCCTTGCGTTTTTGCCGTACTATCGACTTCTACGACAACAGTCCATGTTCCAAGCTCAGGGCCTAATCCAGGCTCATTTTGAACCCCTTATATGGGTTTGGGCTTCTGCAGTTTGTGATTGTTGCTTGAAATATTGAATACAAGTAAAAACTGCTCTGCAAAGCATTTAAAACATTAATACTAGGGACATATTAGATAGAAATGGTGGTTTAAAGTAGGAGTTCTCTCCATGTAGCCTTCATGGTCTCTGGGATGATATGGTCAAGCCGTACTATGGGTACCCAAACTTTTGCCCTGGATTATGCCCAGAAGCTTATTGCGAAAGGCTACTTCTCCCTTTACAAGTCTGATCATTGCGTGTACTGAGGGCATTCAAATGTGTCATAAAACTGTCAGACTAATTGCTCCATTTTAAGCATGTGCTTTGAAATAATCCGAAACATCTATTTGTATTTTTTACCTATCCACGTTTAGCGATCACTCTGTAGATTTTTAAAAAATGACCATGTGACGAAATATGCTATTATGATACGCTACTCTAGAGTTGTTTCAAATTACATGTTATTTCACTTCTTCTTTTCCAGCTCGGCAGGAGTTAGCTAGTATTAGTAATATTGGTGTGTTGGATGAATCTCTTTATTTTGAATTAGTGGAACCTGAAGAAGTGGCCTTTACTTATAAAATTCGACCAGCGAAAGACTTTGGAATCAGTTTTGTAAGTTCATTTAGGGCTTTTATTTTTAACTATTTTTGTTAACAATAATTTATTTGCAAATTTCGGAGTGTCACAACAATTTAGAATAACTAAAAAATTTAATTTGAAATGAAAAATAATCAGCGCCCTGTGACCTGTTTGAGTCGAAATATTGCTTGAAAAGTTTTTTCTAAGCTTTGTTTTAGCGTTGATTCTCAAGACATGATATGGTTATAAAGCTTCTAATTTGCACTGCTTAGCGATAAATAGCCAAGAATTTCCTAATTATGTTTGATTGAAAAATATGATATCAGTGATTTCACTATCAATGATGAATTGGCAATTTATGCTTATACCATGACCTACACAACTGTACATGTACCATAATAGCTCTGTCAAAATTACAACTTTTTTAAAAATTCTGATTGTGACTGACCGTTTGAAGTGCATGTACATTGAAAAACTAAAGGATTGACTTTGAAATAAAAAATAACACCCACTAAGCCAGTAACCTGTACCATACTACGAATCAAATATGTTTGCTAATACCAAACAAAATTCAAATAGGCTGATGTATGTGTACATTTTGGGTATTTGTTGCTTAGAAAAACTATATGTACCTTACAAGGCTTGAATGCATCTCAAAAATTTATATCCATACAAAGCTCCTATTTTGAAATTCTTTAGAAAAATTACTATATTCGACAACTTAAATTATCTTTCTTATTAGCAACGTCGATATAGAGGGATCCAGTTAGTGCCTGCCCAGCCTTACGATGGTTGTAGTCATATCCAGAATCATTATGTTATCCAAGACCAAGTGGCTTTGATACAAAGAGGGTGAGTGATATCAACCTAATTACGTAAAAATCTTGACAAATTAATACAATAACTACAACACCCATCGGCCCTTTTCAGACAAAATACCCAATATGAACAAAATGCATGTGGCCCAGATATCTAAAGGTCTTTTAAAGGTCATTTACCAGAATAACGTTGTCACAAGAAAAAACACATTAGATCGTTAAAATCCAAATTAGGCTGACTTTAAATCCAATATTCCTTTGTAAAAATCTGCAGATTTATGTTTGACCAGGGTAATTTTTTATCCAGCCAAGCACTTGAAGCATATAAATCTGCCTCTGTTGTTCACTGCCGTTGCATTTTTTCTGTCTTTTTATTCACAATAACCCAATGAAATATCATGGGTTGTGGTTTATTATAACAACTTATGATTGGGTATAAACATCTAAATGATATGTACCCCTTTTAACACAATATTAAGAAACTTGTCCCCATGGTTATTTTAGACAAGAACATTTTCCCTGTGCATGTGCGTTTTAGTGTTCAAAAATATACAGCACTTGATTTCCAATGACATCTTTGCATATCCTTGTGTTACAGTGGCTGTTCATTTTTAACCAAAACAATTCATGCTCAGAATGCTGGTGCTATAGCTGCTGTGATAACTGATAAAGATGTAACTAATGATGCAGATTATATTGATATGATAACAGATGATACAGGCAGAAGGGCTGCTATACCAGCTGTCTATTTATTAGGAAAAGATGTCAAGTTTTTACAATGTTGAACAGTACTGGATTTCAAAATCTGCTTTAAAATCTCAGTGCGGCATAGGTCTTCCATCAATTGGTTGGGAGCTCAGCTCAAACCCACACGAAAAATTGGGAACATTCTAAGTGGATTTTTCACTTGATCGCCCTAAATGTATGTCGAAGAGTTGCTTGGTAAATGGTTACCTCCAGGCAAAGAGCCATGTTTCCTCCAACACAGTACACTAAATCTGGCGACGCTGCCATATATAAGTGAAATAATCTTGAGTACAGCGTAAAACATGAATCAATCAATGGATGGGTCATATTTTCAATACCTACTTTAAAGTGGCAAGAGCTGCCAAAATGTTGATATTTTTCTGTTATCAGCTATTTTTCCAAAGGCGTGCATTTCAGAAGCTTTTTAGTGGTACTTGTCTCGACCCTTACAGCACACAGACTGGATTATCCTCATTCTTACGCCCATCATTTAGTTTTTCGAGGACTTTAAAGCCTGTTACTTTTGTGACAATCCGAATTAAGGAAAAAGTTTGAATTTTGGCAGCTCCTGTAGAACGAGGTGTTTGTTTATCTCTCTGTCAACCATTACAAATTTGAAATATTTGACACAAAAGATATAATAATTTGTATTCTTTTCTGTATTTTAGATTTATGATCCGTAGAGCAGTTGAAAACCATGGTTTATTAGGAGCCACAATAAATATACCCATAAATATCACAGGAGTACCTATCCACAGAGTACATCAGCCACCTTGGGTTGTCTGGTGAAATTACTCCACTTATTTTACATCAGGGACATACTTTTACTGTTTTCTGATTCTTATGAGGTTTCCAGGTTTTTTTGTCAAAACCCATAATTTTTCCACAATGTCATTTCCAAAACTGTTCATAGATTTTCATTGACTACCAGAGAAACCCTTCTTCTGAAGGTACCCTAAACTGAGTATTTAATTTTGTTACCCACTTTGTTTTAATTTATGTACAGTAACAGTTCTGTTTATAGGCTTGTTAGCAAACGTTTTTAAAACATTACTTTCCGATAGCCGGGACTATTTCCCCGCTATTTCTTACTGAATCTAACGCATTGCTTTCATCGACTGACTGGACTTGAGGCGACGTTGTATTCCCATAACCTTACTCAGCCGGGATACATGAGTTTATTTTGATGTGTTTGATATTTCTTATTAATTACATTACCTGCAATTCTGAGGCTGATATCAACAAAAAGCCCTTTATTTGTACTGTCTGACAAAAATAGCCATTACTTTGAAAATTATGTTTTAACTAAAAAATATTGAAATTTTGGGCGCTCATTTATTCGCAATCATGTATGTAAGAAATAGGCAAGTTTATTTACTGGATCCGACAAAAAGTGCTCCACACTTATCCGAAGTCATTTACATTTGATAATATTATAGAGAAAGTCTATATTGGTTATAACAGACTAAATTACATACAAAATGTATCACACATTATTTACAATGTCTCGAATCTCCAAGTAATCAATTATTCTTGTAATTATATGGCAAAGCTTCTTAAACCTCTTATTTCTTCTCAGTAAAGTCAAACCTGGACAAATGACCACCTGTAAACAGCAACCAACTGCCTTAAGCAAAATCCCATACTAAAGACACTGTATAGAGGGAGCGCCTGTTTAACGCAACTGCGACCAGCTGTGAAGCTGATAAAGTATACACAAGACCTGTGTTAAGCAACCAAAACTTGGTTCTTAAATCGGTAAAATGCTCCAAGTGATTTAAAAAAAAAAACAAACGCTGCAGCTTTACTGTGCATGCTTAATCCCGCTGTAGTAGGCAATCCACGATTGTTGTAATAACTAAAGCCTACAATTAAAGCCAGACACTAGCCATTTGCATAATACTTAGGACTTGGAAAAAAAAACGTCTCAAATAAAATGATCAATACATATATATATCATGTTTGGGTTCCTTTTCAATCCTATAAAAATTGTAGACATCAGTTTTTAGGTTTAAAAATTCCACTTGCATTTTGTGAACATTTATGCTGCTCGTAAAGGCATACTCACAGCTGACCTGCTAATACGTAACTGTTTACAAAGAAATGATTTTCTCTATTTTTCCCAAAGAACTTAAAACTTGCCTCCCATGCTCAAGTTAATTGTTTGAATAATTGTTTGAAGCTTTTACAATCTACATATTGAAACAATACTCATGACCATTCTTATCTGTGATTCTGCCTATCTTGCAGTCCAACTGATTTTGTTTTATTACGGTGGATTTTGCAGTAAACCCATGTAGAAAATTGCTTGAGTATTTTCTAGATTCTTTTGATCTTAACTTAACCTTAAATTTTAATTTTGGCTTTTTTTTTTTTCTCAGAATATTTAATTAAAATAATTTTTTTAATATATTAAAATAGGAGGCACTAAAGATTTAACTTGGAGAAGATCATAGAACTTGTATGAGAATGTTCAGGTCGTCTTTGATGGGTTGTGGTTTTTTGCTTTTAAATAGTTTTTTTGTTTTGTTAAATTTAGACCAGACAGAATTAGTAATATCTCCTCTATATCGAGCACTCTAAAAAATTCGAGAGTAAGTAACACGGTGCAAAAGGCATTCGAAAAGTTCGAGGACTTTCGCTGGGTAGCTTACCGCCTGGAGTGATTCGGTTATAATCCCATCAGACGCTTTCTGTTGTTGTGTATTGTCTGGGCTAGACTAGATAATTGTTGATTCACCATGTACCGGCCGTTAAACGTTGACTCGATCTGACAACATCGTGTGGAAAGATTTTGTGTTTGATTTCCATCCCAGTATATGATATTGTTATGAAATTATTTTGTTGAAAGACTCAAGCCGCCTGGTCAAGGTTACGTGTTCCGCACTGTAGTGTAGGCCTATAGTACATGTACAATTTACAATTCTATATAAGCGACGTAGCAAACACGCGGGCCATCTCCCGTTCGTTCTGCAGCAGCAGTACTCGTAGACGGCTTTTTATTTCAGAGTTATAGGATCAAAGCATTCGTATGATATAAAATATCAGTACGTGTTGGTTGTAAAAAAAAATTAAAAACAAACAAGATATTTCAAAATTGATAGAATTAAGGCTTTAACAGCTTTGATTTCATGTAATGACAAGTAATTACATTCAGACAGACGTCAGAATCCGCGAAATACATAATATATTAATAAGTTACTTTATTGGTTTGTATTTAACCTGGCCACAATAAAGCCAAGGACTCTGCATTTGTAGCTCTATGCATTTGCCTCTGTGAAGTGCCATTCCCACACAACTTTGATTGAAACAATGTTCAACTCTGCAGGTGGCTGGCGGCGTCAGAATGTCTCCAACTGTCTGTCAGCTATGTCTCATTGGGCAATCACCATTCAAGTTTAATAGGGGCGTTTCACTCATGTACATGTTTATTGTTGTTCAAGAAATAATTATTATTTAAAAAAAAAACACAATTTAAAGAGGTTCTAATTATTATTTAAAAGAAAACGATTTAAAGAGGTTCTTACAAAATAGTTAATATATTTCTTGACGATAATACTTGTAAATAAAAACATTCAAAACTTTCACCCCACATAAACTTGGACTCAACCAGGCTTTGTTGATCAGCTCTGCACGTGTCTGTATGGATTTAACTATGTAGTATTACAAAAACAGTGGCTATAACCTTTAGGTTAGATTTTAGAGATTGATTTGAAAAAGAAATGCTTTGCCGAGTGAATTGACTAATCACCAGGAATATACATTTAACAACAAATTATTTCCATGTAAATACAAGATATTTCATGTGGATTTTATGAGGAAAGAAAATACGGCCTTTCAGAGTCAGACGTAAGACAAAGTTACCATTTCCTCTGTGCTGGTTTCTATGATAATCAAAGAAAAAATTTAAAAAATCTTTGTTGAACATTTTTTCTTTAAGAAGCTAATATGTTTCAAGTAGATACAATCATTTGAAATTCACCAAAACACGGTGGGTTTGTGAAGTACAATTACTTAGTCAATATACAGTTTAACCCCATGTGGTGTCATCGGCTGACCCCGTAAGCGGAGGTGTGAACTATGCTGCGGGAGATCACATGTTGTTGGAATCACAGTCGACGGCCTGAAAAGCAAACGTGCCTAATGGCATTCGAATAATTCGATATTTGCACATCGCCGCTCCTCCATATAGAGGAGATATTACCGTAAAGATTTCTTAGGAGCTATGCAAATTTTATCAACTGTACCATATTTTTGTTCCAAATAAATATTGTTTATTTACTAGAATTTGCAGTTATTTATGATAATGTCTCCTTTAGAATAGTATTACAGGCAACATACGTTATCAAGAATCCGAGAGGCTCTACTCATTCACAAGCCTCTTGCAAGCTTAGTAAGTAGAATTAAATGTATTGGTTGATGTTTCTTTTTACCCCACTCAAGATTGTTTCAATTCTGATTGATTTTTTACCCCACATTCAAGAATAATTCACTTATATTGTGGCGTTGCCAGGTTTAGTGGGAGGAAACCCCAGACCTTCGGCGAGTACCTGGCAACTCTTCCAGATACGGCGCCTAAGCGAAAGATCCACTCAGAAATTTGTATTTGGTCCGAGTGGGATTCAAACCCGCGTCACATCGATGGAAGGTCTATGTGAGACTGAGGGCCGATCACTTTAACCCACTGGACCACAGAGGCCCCTGTTTCACTTATGAGTAGACCAACTTTCAACATGTGGCAAGTCAGCATTTTCTAGTCTATAAGACAATTTCATACTTAAATTTTATAGTTTTTCTTCAACTAATGAATGCTGATCTGCATAAAGTGACCGATTGCTTGACGACATTGGGTATATTGAAGGATGGGTATTGCAGAGGGAAAATGTTCTGACTTAAAAGTTAAATCATGTGTGTTGCATGGATTGTAATAAATAATTGGTCCTGCATTTGAGATGCAAGGAGCTCCTCCCATCTATAATCAAGTTCAAGAATGGAAGACAATAGGACGACTTGTGGTGTATCGATTTCATCACTTCAACGACGATGTGTTGCAGGTCCAAGTAGGGGTTTGGCACTTCTGCAGATATATGCAGAATAAAAGTGTAGTTGCGCATAGCGCTAAATGGCTAACAAGAAAATGCTGTTCTGTCCCATTCCACCATAGTGGGTTTCACTTGATTGCCATGTATGTAAAATAGTTTTCAAGATAAGGGTCAAAGGTTGGGGGGGTTCCCTCCATTAGACATGTGACAACTGCTACAGCAACAGTTACATCCGCAATGCATTGAAAGAGCGCTTTAATAATGAAATTCAGATTACATTTTGTAAGCTGCAGTGGTTATAAGACCTACTCAAGTGCAGTTTTCCTGTAAAACCACCAGGATGTTAACAAATCAAGATTACATCACATATCTTATGTGAGACGCTTAGAAAGGTGACAGTTTATTGGCCATCTGCCAAAGAGGAGTTTTACTGAAAGGCATGCTCGTCAATAAACTGCACTACAGACAACTGTTTGCCAACACATTTTGAAAAGCGAATTGATTTTTTAACACAGCACTCAAGATAATTTGACTTAATATTTTTTTTAAAATTCTGTATTTTCCTAAGATAGAATAAGTTAGAAACATTTCACTTTAGCCCTAATGCAGAAGTTTTCGGGTCATTTTGTGTTTTTAATTTGATTTGTTTGATACCAGAGATGTCAACAAAGTACGAGCAACAGTGATCTTACTGTCCGAGCAATCTGGGACTGAAGGGACCTGGGAGGGTAACTGAATATAGAAATTACAGTTTCTGATTGATCACTTTAGTTAGTGTTTGGACTTTATTTTAATGAATGCTTTTAGACCTCAAAGAAATTTCACCATTTCGTTTTTGAATGCTGGTGTTGGAAACTGCTAGAGGACAAGCCTTCTTGGTGTGATCAACATAGATGGAAAGCTGTTTTTT
Organism: Lepidochitona cinerea; assembly: GCA_963971465.1. Lineage (NCBI taxonomy): Eukaryota > Metazoa > Mollusca > Polyplacophora > Chitonida > Tonicellidae > Lepidochitona > Lepidochitona cinerea. Next base: position 36,130,977 of record OZ020553.1, read on the forward strand.
TATTGATAGTTTATTACCTAAATGCCATAGATGGGATCAACCACTTCAATGCATCCAACACGGTGACCAACCATTCAATCAGTATATGGCATGGCATTGAAGAAATATGTGTCGGATATTCTGCCCGACTACAGTGTGTGCTACAGAGACTCACTGTGGCCAAACAGCACCAATAACCTCACAAAGAGGATTTCCTGTTAAATATTTTACACCACTTCCACACACAACAAATTGAACAAATAAAAAGACACAAAAGAAGGTGGTTAGTATAATATTTTGTGTAATTACTCCAGCAAGACAACTGACTGTACCATTATCACCCAGTGTCTTTGATATCTGTACATGTTGTATTCTCCTAACTCATGTCTCTTATAAACTCCACATATAATCACATACATACTTGTATAGCACAGTTCCGCTTCTCAAAATAGTACATGTAGTTGTTTATAAGCACTTTGCTTTCATAGAGAACATGTATTGATATGCTAATTATGTGTCCCTAACAATACCAGGCGCAATAGTACCATTAATAGAAGGTTATGAGGGTGTTTTTTGTATACAATTCTCACAAATAATCAAAGGTATTAATTCAATAGGCAGGCATGTCCAAACCACAATTGATAGTGTGATAACTTGGTGGGTGAGGAGTTGAACAATGCTCAAAACTATTGGTTTAATTAAAATTCAATGACTCAATTACACTCCACAACGGTCTGAATATCAGATATTACAAAACATCTACAAGTTGATATCTGGTTGAGATACAGTCGAGAATAAGATTAAGTTCAAATTTAAAGATGTCAATTAAGTGGTATTAAACAATATCACTTGCACACATTTCTCCTGGTGTCCTACGAAATCCGTTAGAAAGGAAGATAAGAAATGGACAGTACTGCACACATCTTAGTACAATAGATCGCTCACAGCAACAAAGAAGAAAATAACAAAAGAAAGGAAACCCTTTTATCTGCCCATCGGCAAATAGTCCAATTGACATTTTATATCACAGTTCAATGTAGTACTATAACTTTCTAAGAGAAGGAAAAAATGTCTTTATGTTACATGGAGAAGGGTCAGAACGGTCACACTCAAGCTGTTCTTATGTACAAAAGGTTTGTTGGTCAACAATTACACCGGCCTTTCATTGAATCCAATAAGACACCTTGCAATCAACAGTTTTCAGTTAGACAAACGCAAATACAAAAAAAAAGCCATAAAGTCTGGAACTACTGCAGCCATAACCTCTCCAATAAATAAAATAAATTTAGACGAAAAAGAAAAAAAAAAGAGGGAAAAGCATGTGGATTAATGCTCCACTTCCCACGTTTGGTAATTAAGTCGTGAATGTCCGTCTAACTGTTAGTGAGGGGGAGGCTCAGACTTTTTGGAAGCTTCTACGTGCTTGAGCAGGTTTCGCTTAGATGCTGTTGGATTCATCCGGGGCTCTCGTATTCCAGTGGGAGAAGATCGAACATGAGACTGAGGGGTGGCACCTAAAGCTAAGCCAGCTCCACTGCCTGAATTGGGTAGGTTTTGACTGGGTGCCCTTACAGCAGGTCCTGGTACTAGAACCTGAGCCTGATGAGACTGGCTGAGTGACTGTATGGAACCCCCACTCACAGTCACTTGTGAACTATTCGTAGAGCTAGCTTTTCTCTTCACCCCCTGTTGTGAAGCATCAGTTGAGGGAAGGCTCCTTTGAGAGCGTTTACTTTCAACCTTTGACGAAGTTACAGTTGAGTTTTGAACAGAACTTTGGTTCTCTGCAGACAGAGATTTCCCTGGTTGCGAGCTTGCTTCCGACTCTTTCCCCATGGCGGTTATCCAATCATTGAAATCGCCTAATTGTAAATGTTCAGTCAATGTAGATAACAGTAATTCCTGGACAAACAAACCCCGATCTACTTTCTCCGTCTCCACACTACACCCACTATTTTCTGAACTCTCTGTGCACCTAAGATAAAAAAAGAATTTAAAATTAAACTCAGAAAACATTTGGGGCTAATTTGAGATCATTTTCCTTGTATCATGGCAGAAAGCTAGAGAAAACAGGACTTTTTCTTGGGATTAAATCGGCAACATACCCTTGAGACCTAAACCAGCTTATAAACAAACATGGTTGAAACCGAATAACATAAACGTTGCATTATTTATTCACACAAATCAAATAATATTTTGAAGACAGATTTGACCAAACTAATAGGATTACAAAGTCATTGTTTTATTTCCCACATAACACCAGTTCTATGGGTTCTCATACCTTGGTAGAAGAAACTGTGAATTAGGAGTGTTGTTATTATTGGATGAGGAGGAACTGGTGAGGTCAGCGGAGATACCGGGGGCAGCAGTAGTGACCACTCCACGATGGCCAGTAGTTACAGTAGAGTCAGCTGATCGCCGCGGTAAACGTTCTAACTGTTGCCTGTAACAAAAATCAACATGAGATGAAACAAGGGCCCCAAAGTGAATGAATCACTTTCGTCTCTTATTCGGATACTTCTTCAGTTCAAATAGTTTACTGGCTTTACAGATATTTTTTATTTTAATTGTCAATTCCTTAGTTTTCCAAGGTACTTCAAACAAATAACTTCTGACAATCAAAATTTATGAAAAAAAAAATTCTAAATTTTAGCAGCTCACTTTAAACCTTTTCAACCTGCAGTTTGTCAGATTGTGTTGACGGAATGATTTCTCAAGTCTTTCCTCTGGTTTATAATATTTTCCTGTATGTTTTCGGCCACACTCAAGATTATTCCCCTTATATGGTGGCGTTGCCAGGATTAGTGGGTGAGGAAACTGGGCTCTTTGCCCGAACGAAACCCCCAACCTTGGGTGAGTACCTGGCAACTTTTCTACATATGGCAATAGAGTGAAAAATTCAATCAGAAATGATACCTGGAGGAAAATTGACATCAATCCAATCTATCTAATAGGAACTAAGAGCAAATATTTCCTGACTTGACATTCTTTAGGATAGGAATCCATGAATGCAACCCTTGTTAGGGTAAATTTCGGCAACAGCATGAAATGCTTGCAGGGATGAATTTTCCTTGTTTTAATCCACTGGGCAATGTTCGAATTAGAAAATTTGCATAATGGCAGATTAAGAGGAGAAATTTCTATGTAAGATCATTTTCTTCTGAACAACAGCCCTGGCCTGGGGTGATTTTTAATGAACTGAACATCCCCATATTTGACCAGAACTGATCTCTAAACTAAGACAATACATGATCATTTTAATGTCACAGATTACCCTCCCATTTCAAACCATCTGGCAGCATTTTGTGGAGACATATAGGATATTCGATATAAAAAAGAATATTCAAGGATAAAAAAGTACATAACCATTAAACAGTTAACTATAAAATTTAAACAGTTAGATCTCTACCAGAGAATCCGACTACCAGTCTGCTTTATCTAGTATTAGGCCTACTCTGTTTCCATAAGACGGAAAATCCCATCCTGACTGACATGTCGTAACTGACCTTGTTGACTGGAGTTGCATCTCCAGCTGTTGAAGTTGAGAGGAAACACTCTGAGCTGCAGCCGCTCTGCTTCTAACGCTTGATAATTGGGAAAGTAATTCTGAAAACACACAAGTATGCACTGTTCATCCAAACCAAGATTACCCATAATCCCTCTGTGTTACGAATAAAATTTCATTCCACATTCAGAAAGGTTAAGTGTTAATGTCTTTGAAACACACTTGATGGTCAACACAGGCGAAACAAAAATTAAGATGACCAGAGCCACTTGCTTTTGTTTAAAATGCAAATTTTAGACCACCGTTTTTATTTTTGCCCTAAAAATTGGAAACAAATATTTACCATAGTGTTTACCTACCGATTTACCTCCAAACTTAAGCTGTAGTAACTTTAAACAAATCTGTGATGGGCCCAACTATACTTAGTTTTATTCAATTCGCCCCAGTATTTAACAATTAAGTCACAAGAATGAGTTTTTGGTAAGCCTAACTAATCAGAATAGCCTTTTCTGAAACCCTCAATTACCTTCTTATGATTGTTTTATTAAACAAATATGTGAAGTTAGAAAGTTGCCAGTGAAATACTTTTACAGACAGTGTTTGGCACACATGTTATCTGCAGGGCAGTAGTTGAAAAAAAATTTCAGAGACATTTCCAAGAAGCTTGTTAAATTTTGATGTAGGTACAAACACGTATGTGAAGTTTAAAGTTGTAAAGATCTCTAGCAGACAGCAATAAGGGCATAATTTTTTAGAAAGAAATCTAATGGCTGGCATTTTGTTCTTGACTGGATGGATGTGTTCAGCTAGTTAGTGAAAGTTGAAATACTTTAATTATATTGTATGGACAAGACAGACAGGTGAAGACCAATGTGACAATACCCTTCAGGCAAGTTTGACCGAGGGTAAAAAATAATACAAAACCAAAACACAAATGTAGCTTTACCGATCCTTTCCTTATTTCCAACTTAATAATTTGTTTTTGTGCAGCAAATATATACTGGACATACTTCCCTTTTCAAACAAATGAAGTATTTTCGAAGTAAAACATTTTCCAAGTTCCAAAAATAAAGCATTGTTAAAAGATCGGCTTAGTCTACACAGTGAAAGAAACATAGTGGATACCTGCGATAGGATCCATAGTTTCCCTACCACTTGGTGAGAGGCCAGTTAATGTTGATCCAGCTGAGGAAAAATGCATGTTCGTCCGTCGGTTACGTGTAGCTCCTACACCTCGACTCGGATGGGGTATCCGTCGTACATGCCGAAGTCCAGCTGGTTCATCGTAATCAGCAGTTAAGGATTAACAAATCTATCAAAATTTTAATACAATCTGACGCTTCCTAAAAATTTGTCGTAATTGATTGATGTATTACGCCACACTGAGATTATTTCACTTACATGGCAAGGCTTTTTACTCAGAGGAAGCATCAGATTGTTGCTGAGTACCTGACAACTCTTCATCGTTTTTACATTGATTGATTGATTGTTTGGTGTTTTACGCCGCGCTCAAGATTATTTCACTTATATGGCGGCGTTGTCAGTTTTATTGTGGGAGGAAACCGGGCTCTATGCCCAGAGGAAACCCACGACCTTCCGTTGGTAACTGGCAACCATCCCACATAGGTCGTCGTTTTTACAGGAGTGATGATAAAGATTGATTGATTAATAAATGCACAAGATAGTTTGACTTCTATGGCGTGTTTAGTGAGGAGGAAACCAGACTCCTTGACAAGAGGAAACCGTCTGAGCCACCCAGGCCCCTAAGCCACTGTGTGGTCAATAAATCCAATTTATTAGTACAACCTTTTAAGTAAATTGTGTTAATAAAAAAAGGATATGAAATCTCTGGGGCTTCTGTGCTCTAGGGTAAGATGTGCAGCAAAGTCATCAGTCACATGGTTAGGGTCCCCACCGGGAAGAGCGGCACATATAGGACACACCTACAAACAGACATCAACAATTAATACAATGCCACTATTCCATTTGATGTACAACAAATGATCCATTTTCGCAACAGAAGGTGTGATTCACAAAAATATAACTAAAACATGTATCAATATATCATTTGAACTTACTATCAGACATATGAATTTAAGCAAAAGGGATCGAGTGAATTTATGCATTTGATTTCGCTAAACCATCAACATTTTGTCTGCTGAGTAACATTTTATCTGCCTAGACTAAGTATCTAAAAGAGTTAAATTGGTGTTAAGTATTTATGAAAAGCCTGTAACATAATCCTCTATGGCTAAGAACTGCTTGAACTGATGAATATCAATGGCTTTGTTGGTCCAATCTAACAACTATGTTCGATTAACAATGTGTGTGTTCCTGAAAGGTAAACAATGGAGTGGGTTTTCAGAAAATGGGTTGAGTTGGAAACAGTACTACTACTCCAACCCTCGCAATTCACCATGGCAATCTACAATACAGCAGAGATTGCCCTCGTAAAACTGCTTTTCCACAGCAATCAGGAATTAAATTACAAATCTGAATAGCGAAGGTTGGTACTGTTTTCTTCAGTCAGGCAACCGCCGCCATTTCGAAGGTGAAAATGATCAGAAAAATTCAAATCACTCCATAAAAAAACTGAATTCCAGTTAACTAAGCATGGAAACCTTCAATTTCTGGCAAATAAAACACTCAATTGGACTTGAAATTAGCCAAAAACTTGGCCTCAAAAATATCTATGAAAAAAATTTCTATGAAACCCTGTGTATTGTGTGATGATCTAGATGTATATAAATGCTAAGAGATAAGACAGTGTTTCTAATACTAACCACTTCAGCACTAGTATCCGTGTGATCGGCAGTGACATGTTCCTGAAGAGTAGTCTCTGTATGACCCATCTTTCCACAATAAGGACAGCTAAATGACTGGGGCTGTTCAGCTGTTAGTGCTTCACCTCCGTAATAGAGATCTACAAAAGAACAGTTAAATATATGTTTTAACCACACAGGCACAGGGGAAAATCTACTGGACTAAAATGACCATGGAGATAATTTTAAAGGGGCTATGTCATTTAGACCTTTAGACCCAATCATAGGTTTTTGTAATAAACCAAAATCTTTTAGATTAGATTGTAGACAGACAGAAAGTTGGCTTAAGTCAAAAGAATTTTCTGGATTACTTAGTAAAAAAGTAGCACATAAATGTACCAAATAAAAAAAAGACTGAAGCAAAGGAAGAGAATAGAATGCCATTTCAAGTGAATCGGCAATAAGTTGACAAAAAATTTGCCATTTTTTTGTTAATTCTCTATTTCAATCAGTTATGTTAAATTTTGCTGAAGAAACCGAACAGTTGGCTACACAGGTTAATTTTACAAGAATGATGCATCTGTCTGTTCACGCCAACTTTTGAAAAAATCCAGCCTGCCAGAGGGTTGGTTTAGTCCACTCACCGAAGTCTGTTCTAGTAAGGATACATTGCATTGGATGATCAGTTGTATGTCTAGTTGCCGTGGCACCCGACTCATAACAAGTTGAACAAAGGTCATAATCGTAACAAATAAGACATTTGTATCTCCTTCCCCGGAAGTTCCCTTTTAAACAAGAGTCACAACTGACACCTGAAACAAAGAGAAAGCATACATGAAAAAAGACCCAAAGTTTGATTGATTGATTGTTTGGTGTTTTACGCCGCGCTCAAGATTATTTAACTTATATGGCGGCGTTGCCAGTTTTATTGTTGGAGGAAACCAGGCTCTGTGCCCGGAGGAAACCCACGACCTTCCGCTGGTAACTGGCAACATCCCACATAGGTCCCAAAGTTTGAATGACGACAATAGTATATGTCAAGACAGTAACTGCAGAGTAACAAGTGTTCATGTGGCAGGTTGAAAACTACAGAACGAACATACCAGAAAACTTTCCATTGTTTGCACAGAGTGCTTCATGCTAGCGATATCAACATACATGTAGCTGCAATTGTTGAAGAACTGGAAGCAACTGGAACTCTAACATTGAACTTCCTGTCACTTTTCAGATTGACCTCAGTTGACCTTTGCTCTTCCAGGTTTGGTAGGTCGCTTCCAGTTTTTGCAACAATTTCACCAGCGCTACATGCAGATAGGTGTACATGTGAGTAAATATTTTGGTTTATTTCAAAACACAAGTTTAAAATGGCGCAAGATTAGTAGGTTGATACTGTTAAGAAAACATTTTTATCCAATTCGGCACATGCAGCGAGTTGCATTTGGATGTAGAACTAGCCTATTTGCAACATAGGATGTTGTTGTAAAAGTCGATGGACAGGGCAGATAGAAAGGAAATTATCATTTTATATTACCCACCTATCAGTGGGGTCTCCGTGCTGGAACTTCCCATTTGCCCTCATGCATTTGATTTTGCAAGTGATTTGGCTTGCGGGCAAGCAAGACCTGAAAAGTGCTTGCTCTGCTTGGTATTAAAGTTAGTTTTGGAGCGAGTTTACCAAATTTGATAAATCATAATAAATGAAGTAACATCGCTTTTGTTTGGCCAAAGCAAACAATGACTTCCATTATTCCGTTTCAACGAAGTCCCTTTTCATTTGCTTAAAACCTTAAGAATTCTTGATTTCGGTGTGACGTCACGATCACGGCAACAAGGCTCCTAATTTCCATCAAGGTGAAAACAAGTCCAGGACGCCGCCATTTTGAGAGAGAGACCGTCACAATTTAATCGTTATCTGTACAACCGGAGGCAAAACAGCTTTTAAGCATAGTCTATGTTTTGCTACGCTTACTATTTTTATGACTTAACTGCTCAAAATCTCTTTTGAACTGGTTTTCAACCAGTTTCCAGGCAGAGCGAAGCCCACGTGACCATAAGTACCCGGATGTCCAAAACTGAAAATAAATCTGCACAGCCGTATCTTGGCACGAGCAGCCAAGTATGCCATTCAGCCACCCTAAAAAGCTAAGCTCCAGCACTGGAGTTCATTCTCCGTCTTTCCGTGGTTTACCCACCTATCGGTAAACAGCCCAATGATCAGAGACTTTCCCTAAACTGTTTAATGTGTGGCTCTTCCTGACATACAAGTTAAACAGGTTGAAGACAGTCCGATTGTAGGTAAACTCTTGAAATGAATAGTTTCAAAATAAGATATGTGTGATTAATTTGACTAGTTTTGACAGAAAATTCCATCAGTGTATGGAGATATAATTTTGTACATGTTGGTTCGAATCAATAGCTATCAAAGAATAATTTGTTTCATGTAGTGAGTATAAGTTGTCAAGTTAATGGCATTTAAAACGAAGAATTTATACGTTATAAAAGTGACGGCGCAAAACATTTTTTTGAGAACGATCTATGGATAAATGTCATTGTAAAAACGTCTTCTCATTGCGAACTTTGCAGCCATCTTGAAAGTCCTTTGGAAAACTTACCCTCATGGCGGGACATTCTAGACGAAGAGGTCTGGAAGAAAGCACTAAAGTAAGAGCTAAATTATCGAAAAACCAAATGGCGGTAATCATGTATCAATACAAATCATATATATATACTAAATCAGTACAAGAATCACAACACCCCTCCTCAAAACTGTTTTATCCACTTTCGACATGGAAGGCCCATGGTGACGTCACTACCCTGTCTCGCGGAAACGAGATTTTACGGTAAAAACTAATAATATAACATTTTTGTAAGAATTTTTCGTCAAACAACAAAAATTATACCATTAAATGAAACTATTTTTTTTTGTACTGTCTATAGTTGCTTTTTTCCTACATCGGCAAAAAAAAATAGCAAAAGAGCAGAAGACAAGTGATCACTGATGAAAAATCATACTATATTTACTCTAGAAAAATGAATAGCTTACCATCTTTTCTGTTCATTATAAAGATTTCAAAATAAATTTCTTAAGATGTAGTGAATGCTTCATGATTTCTTTGAAAGGAAGAACATATTTCGTTTTTACTCTATTTCTGAAAGGATAATGGCTACTCACACTTGACTTAATCTGGCGCAGTTGTATTACTGCTCTAGTCTACACCCATTTGACAGCAGTACGCAGCATGGCTTCACACGCCGGTCGGGTTCTCGTTTACGGAGGAAAAGGTGCCTTGGGATCAACGGTTGTGAAACTATTTCAATCCAAAAATTATGTAAGTTTCATAGTGTAGGCAGCAAAGCTGCTATTTATGTTTTTAACCTGATAATTAAAATCATTTTATGCTCAACTTAAGGTATTTCATTGTGCGAATTTGAGGCAGTGGCCGACTCGGAGTCTGACTCCGTGATGCAGTCCAAATGACATTAGGCCTTAGTGATGGAAACGCCCACCTCATCGAAATTTCTGTTTTATCGATTAGAGCAATTACATTGATTATGGTTTCTCGTGGTCATATGGAATAGGCTTTGTTTTAATTTTTAGTGCCAAAAATTACTCATTCTAATCTAGCCAACTTCGAATGATATGTTATTGATCTGATGTCTGGACTGTTTTTGACTTTCACTTTAGTTTTCTAATTATAATATGCCTTATTCCTGACCGGCAGAGTAAATAAAACAGGATGAGACACATATGTGCGGCTATAATATGCCTATAATACTAATAGAATACATGTCCCCCCCCCTTCCCCCAAACCATTTACCCCCGGACTAATAAAAGGCCTATATAGTAATAGTATTAGTAGTACAAACTACTAAAACAAATGAACAATGACAGTATAAACTAAATGCAATGGCACAGTGAGCTCAATTTTTCTCCAATAACATATCATCACTGACTAATGCAATAAATAGATTTCTATCTAGGAATCTTTCTTGGGGCCCACTGGGGGTCTCTTTAAAAGATTTTTTTGTAATGAATATATAATTTATAAAAGACAGCTGGGTTACATGTAGGACTTCCCATTTTGACAGCATTCAAACAGTTTGCTATTTTTGTATGGTAAATCTCCATATTTTTTAGACTTTTTACTGGTAACTGCATGTAATGACCAAAATAGAAAAAAAAAATTATTTGTTCAAATAAGTTATTTAACCCGCTTAACCACATCTTGTTTAAAACAAAAGAAGAAAGATGTGGTTTTGGAACAGTTGGGAAATAAGGATTTATTGGAACCTTTATTGGAACCATATATGTATATCCGTCATTTGAACTGATCAAAAGCTGTTCAATTGATAACAATTTTGTCAAGGCAATGGTAAAAAAAAGGACTGAGAACAACTTAGATCAGTTAAAATGTTTTATTTTTTTAAATGACAAATTAGGCAATTTGCACGTTATGAATTCTGGCTAAATCTGATGAATTTCTACAAACTACTAGTTCCACTTAACATTAAATATGTGAGATTCTTTAAAACATTAAACTTTAGATGTAAATGCTGAACAGCAAGGTTCCTCATACTGTGCCAGGTGTTCATATAACAAATAGAGCTTAATTTGAGCTGGTCAAAACGTTGTTATTTTTACCACAGCTGACACTTTTAAAAATTGCTGGACATGTGGGAACTTTAGGAAACACTCTGTCAGAAATAACATTTGGTACCAAAACTTTTTACATGTATAAATAGGAAGCTTTCAATTTAGCACAGTTTCTTGCACTATCGTAGTCTGTAATCGTATGCCAAAAGTAAGCAGAATGTCTTCTTACACTGGTCGAGTTATTGTATATGGAGGCGGTGGTGCCTTGGGATCTACTGTTGTGAAACGGTTTCAGTCCAAACGTTATGTAAGTGAAATAGGACAGAAATAACTGCTAATGTTACTATTATTTCCAACCAAATTTTCTGCTTGTCGCTCTTAATGCGTCTATTCATCTAATATGCGGTAGCCTGAATCTCATGTCTGATTTTTGTACTGCACGGGTATGCATTTTCTGAAAGCTAAAATGATAATTCATTATTTGCCATATTTGGCTTTTGTGTGTACCATAATGCCCTTTCTCTTCACCTATGACTTTGACAGTGACCAAATAAAATTGAGTGGATTTTTCACTTGATTGTGGTATGTGGAAGAGTTGGCAGGTACTCGCCTTCCCCACTAACGGCGCCATCTAATAGAGAGGAGAAGTACATGTAAAACATCAATCAATCAAATCAATCATAATACTATGAATTATGAAGGTTGAGAGGAATGCAGAAATTGAGTCTGACTTATTAGAAAATGAATTTTTAGCCAGGTCTGGTTAAACCCTTCGGTTATATGGCTTTGTCAGAATTAAAGGTCATATTACAAGTTATCCACTTATTATATTGGTCAGCATGTAGTCAGGTCACTCCGCTGATTTTATTTGAGGATGAACATTATGAACATAAAGGTTTAGGTTATATAGCATAACCCTATTATAAACTTGTATGAATATACTCAGATATTAACAAATAATTGTGGCAGAACTTGTTTTCTAGTTAGGGTCCTATGATTGGGGAGATATCTCCATTGACACAATGAGGATGTCGGTAAAACTGTAATTCACATGTACTGATGTATATATATATACATTTGTCACAAAGCCATCAGAAATAATAACCTTTATTTTCAGTACAGGTACAGGACTACAATGTATATACGAATTAGACACAGTTGAGGTGTATCTTTTAATTTTCATATAGACTTATTCTGTCCGTTTCCCCCCCTAATTTTCTGTGCAATCAACAAAAGTGGGATTTTTTCAAGGTATAAGGACTATATGTGGGCAGGGGAGTGATGATTATGTTAAATTGTGGGCAGGAAGCGAGGATGCTGTTAAATAAGCCTCTTTCGGGTTTGGCGGACCCGTGTTTAGGGGTATAACTTTCACCGATCGGCTGTCCGATTAACATTAACGCTTATGGAGATCGGCTGTAACCCTGTTGTTATGTCTGTGATTCTCAGCTTACAATCTATACTTTTTACAAAAGTCTTTTCCTGGGACATACCAAAATATGTACAAAGCCATTAGATAATTCTTTTGGGCGGACAAAAAAATAATATTATTTCTAACACAAAAATAACACGCTGTAGTTGTGTTTTCACCATTGCTTTTTGACAACTTCTAAGCGTATCCATGCGATATAAATATTTTTATTGACTGTCAACTGACAAAAACGCAACTGATAGCTTCTGGTGTGTTTCACAAAAAAATTGGATTAAAGAAATGATTTAGAAATAAAGAATCAAAGACAAAACCACACGATAACCGTCGATCACCATAGACGCTAATGTTAAATGAAGGGCTAGTCAGTGAAAGTTATACCCCTAAACAGTAAACTCATTTCTCGCGTGATCTCACGGGGTTTTAGCCAAACTCGAAAGAGGCTTATTGTGGATAAGGGGAGTGAGGATTGTGTTAAATGGTGGGCAGGGGAGGGAGGATGGTATTAAATTGTGGGCAGGGGAGGGAGGATGGTATTAAATTGTGGGCAGAGAGGGAGGATTGTGTTAAATTGTGGGCAGACAGAGACTGATCCAGGGAAAATTTGGGCATACCATTTCGGTTCAAAATGTTCCAACAATAAGACAAAAACAACATCTCTGGTCCAAAATTCAACATTAAATGCTATTTTGACAATAAAATCTGTTTGTTTTAAGAATTTGGGCGGATTTTTTGCTAGTGAGTTTGGGCGCCCATACCTGTATACAGGTATCAAAATGTCTCTGGATCAGTCTATGGCAGAGGAGGGAAGATGTTGTTAAATTGTGGGCAGGGGAGTGAGGATGGTATTAAATTGCGGGCAGAGAGGGAGGATTATGTTAAATTGTGGGCAGGGGAGTGAGGATGGTATTAAATTGTGGGCAGGGGAGTGAGGATGATATTAAATTGTGGGCAGGGGACAGAGGATGGTGTAAATTGTGGGCAGGGAAGCGAGGATTGTGGGCAGGGGAGGGAAGGTGGTGTTAAATTATGGCCAACAGGTGGGGGGGGGGGGGTAAATTGGGGGCAAGGGAGGGAGGGTATTTGATTGTGGGCATAGGAGGGAGGGTGGTATTAAATTGTGGACAGAGGAGGGCGACTAGTGTTAAATTGTGGGCAGGGGAGGGAGGATATTGTTAAATTGTGGGCAGGGGATGGAGGAGGGTATTAGATTGTGGGCTGAGGATGGAGGAGGGTATTAGATGGTGGGCAGGGTAGGGAGGATCGTATTAAATTGTGGGCAGGGGAGGAAGGATGGTATTAAATTGTGGGCAGGGGATAGAGGAGGGTATTAGATTGTGGGCAGGGTAAGGATGAGGGTGTTCAATTGTGGGCAGGGGAGGGAGGATATTGTTAAATTGTGGGCAGGGGAGGGAGGATGGTATTACATTGTGGGCAGGGAACGGAGGATGGTATTAAATTGTGGGCAGGGGAGGGAGGATTGTGGGCAGTGGAATGAGGATGGTATTAAATTGTGGGCTGAGGATGGAGGAGGCTATTAGATTGTGGGCAGGGGAGGGAGAATAGTGTTAAATTGTGGACATGGGGGGAGAGGGGATGGTGTTAGATTGTGGACAGGGGGTGGGGGTGTTAAATTATGGCCAACAGGCGGTGGTGGTGGGGGGGGGGGGGTACATTGTGGGCAGGGGAGTGAGGATGGTATTAAATTGTGGGCTGAGGATGGAGGAGGCTATTAGATTGTGGGCAGGGGAGGGAGAATAGTGTTAAATTGTGGGCATGGGGGGAGAGGGGATGGTGTTAGATTGTGGGCAGGGGGTGGGGGTGTTAAACTATGGCCAACAGGCAGGGTGGTGGGTGGGGGGGGGGGGGGGCTAGGGTCAATTGTGGGCAGGAGAGGGAGGATCTTTGGGGATGTGGGGTAGGTACATGAATGCTCTGCACAAGTTTCCACCAATCATTCCCACTCAATCCCAAAGATTTTCTTGTTGTGTTAAAACAGATTGATTGAATTGGGATGATTTCCATAACTCACCAACAGCAACACATGCATATACATGTACATGAAATAATCTTGAGTACAGCATAAAACATTAAATATTGATGTTGATTGTGAATGGTCTTTCTTCTTCACTACAAAAATAATACTCAGGAAAAAAAGACTTTTTATTAACTTTGTTTATTTGCAGTGGGTTGGATCTATTGACTTGGGTGCCAATGAAGATGCCAACGCTAACGTGATAGTTCAGATGACGGAGTCGTGGACACAGCAGGAAGAGCAAATTAACACAGATGTTCAGGCAGTTTTAGGCAGCGACAAAGTGGATGCCATTCTATGTGTTGCTGGTGGATGGGCAGGAGGAAATGCTGCATCAAAAAGTTTGTGCCATTTTGTAATTTTTCAATTCGGATGGCATTTATATTTTGTTCTCAAAACTCAACTTGGTCATTCTCGTTATTTGTTAAAGACCATTGTGTATGAGTTGCTAGAGCATTAGTCTCTCACCTCAGCAACACCAGCCTTCCATGAATGGGTCCTTCTTCAAATCACACTCAATCCCGATTGCCCCATATTGAATGGCTGCCGAAGGTCAGGCCCGTCAGGGTGTCCTTAAGACAAAGAGCCCATATAAACCTGGCAACGGGAAATTATCTTGAGAGCAGCATAAACTTCTTATATTTCCTGTCCAGTTACCACATTGTTTTTTGGGTTTTTTGACAGACTAACGATATATTCTTGGAATAATTGTTTACATACATGTATACCTCTTTTAGGGAGTATATATAACAGCTCGTTCTTACTGTGCAATTTGTCGTACCGACTAACACCATGCGATTCAAATGGATTAATCTGATTGTTTGTCAAATCGTATCGACCAATTCAAAGGATCCATTTTAATCGCACCCTATAAGTCGGTATGACAAATCGCACAGTTAATGCAAATTGCGCAAAGCCCATTATGTGTGTTTTTTCTATTTAGATTTTGTTAAGAACTGTGATCTGAGTTGGAAGCAGAGTGTTTGGACATCTGTCCTGGCTGCTGGGTTAGCCACAAAGTACCTGAAGGAAGGGGGACTACTCACTCTACCTGGCGCCTTCCCAGGACAACAGGCTACCCCAGGTATATTAAAATAATGCATTGATTCTCAATCTCTGCATATATGCTGTTATAACTGCAAGAAAAAAGGAAGTGACAATTGTTTTTTTTGCTAGAATCAACAACTATCATAGATGTATATCATAGATGATAAGCATTGTCAATGCAATACAAAGTGTTCCAGAATATTCTACTGACTAAGGCCAAGCTCCTGTCAGTCGTCAACCTAATGAAATATCATAGGTTTACTTTATTACAACAATTTATGATGGGGTATAAAGGTCTAAATGATATACCTCTTTTTAACACAATTAGAAACTTGTCTCCGTGGTTATTTTAGACAAGAAGATTTTCCCTGTGCCCGTGTGTTTTAGTACTTATAAATAGATGTATTATGATATTTAGCGTATGGAATATCGCTGTCAAATTCAACTAGCTCGTTTTTGCTTTCTACTACGGCCAGAAGTTCATTTCTTCATGGGTTTTCTTCGTTCGCGGCAGGGGCTATAACCCAACATATACGCTTGATGGTGGAATTTACATGTCTTTCGAAAAGTTGCCAAAACATTTTCAAAAAATAACAATGACTGTAGCAAGGAAGCAGGAGATAAAATATTTATTCCTATAAGTTAACTGTTATATTTTTTTTTAGGTATGATTGGATATGGCATGTCCAAGGCAGCAGTTCATCACCTTACAAAGAGCTTAGCTGCCACAGGAAGTGGAATGCCTGTAAATACAACAGTGGCCACACTTTTACCGTAAGTAGACCTCTCAATTTCTTATGATTGAATACATGGGTTATGAACAGTTTTGGTTTCTACAAGTGTAAAAAATCCAGTCTTTACTATCCTACTACATGACTCCTATGCTCATTTCCCACTGTGCTCTAGAGGTAAATTGGCAGCTTAAAAAATATGGAAACATGTTGAACTATGTTCAGGTTTGATTTTGTATAAACCAGAAAAGTGACCAGAATTTGTCCATCTGACATAGATTGATGAGCTTTATTAGCTGAGGTTGTTTATATAGGCTACCACTGGATATTCTGGAATAGTTTTCTCGTTTCATCTAATTGTGTTTTCAGCATCACCTTGGATACAGTTATGAACCGTAAGAACATGCCTCAAGCTGATAAATCAACTTGGACAACTTTAGACTTTGTGGCTGAGTAAGTTAAAAAATCTCTCCTAATTTCAGTTTTTTGTAGCTCAAAATAAAGTACTTTTTCACAGGCATTGTCTGTGTGGACAAGCCGATCCAGGAAGAAATGCCCACTCCTGGACAATGGAATCTTCCCACTCATGGCGTTATAAGTAATATGGCTGTCTGGAAATGATTGATTGATTGAGGTTTTACGCTGCACTGGCATAGCCAGGTTTAGTTAGGGGAGGAAACCAGGCTCATTGCCCGGAGGAATTCCCCGACCTTCAACGAGTACCTGAGAACTCTTCCACATATGGTGAACGAGTAAAAAAATCCACTGAAAAATTTTAAAATTTTTGAGGGGTCTAAGTGTGATTCAAGCCCGTGCCGCATCGATGGAAGGTCTGTGTGGGATTGAGGGACAACCACTTACCCACTGGCCCCCTGCCTGGAAATGAAGGAACTTCAGAAAATATTTGACACCCTTTTTAGCGCCGTTTGAGTGCATTTCGCATTGCTGATATGAAGTAACTATATGTATTTGTGTTTACCCCAGCTTTGATATTTTGTACCATAGTTGTTCGGTTTCTTTATTTCAAAATATGTGTAAATGTTTTCTTATTTCTGTACTTTCAGATTGCTGTATAACTGGACATCAGGGGATAGCAGACCTCCCAGCGGCAGTCTGGTCCAGTTGATTACCAAGGATGGTAAAACAGAAACTGTCAATGCCTAAAATAGTCAATATTCATGTATTCAGCAATATGGTTGTATTTACATAGTCGTGTATAGAAAAGTAATATATATATCTAGATACATGTATGATAGTAAATCCATTTAGCCTAACTTGGAAAATTATGATTGTTGACATTTCTACATGGTCAAGCTTAGACTACAGCTTTTCATTATGAGACAATTAGATACTTCCTTCACATTTAATAGCTAAATCTGGACCAAAATTTTTGTTTTGGGTAATGCTAGGTCATGCTTTTTCTCATCTAGTCAAATGTGGTGTATAGCTTTTCCATTCCACCAAACTTAGATCATAGCCTTTCCAATTTTATCAACCATGGAGCTCAGCTTTTCCATTCCACCAAACTTGGAGAAATGCCTTTTCATTCCAATAAACTTTGGAGTATGTCTTTTCCATTTCGTTAAGATTATGTATAGATTTTCAATTTAGACTAATTAGCCTAATTTGGAACATAGGTTTTTCATTTTGCATATAATAGATAAGATTTAACCACTGTTATTGTATTTCTGTTAAGGTTATATCTGTTATGCTATTATATGTGAACATATAAGAAAAAAAAATATTATTTTTGATATTTTGAACCTGTTTTACATTCAGTTGATAAAACCATTCAATATAATTTATATCAAATTATTTTACTTGTACAGAACCTTCTTAACAAAACATTTGGTTGTATTAGTACTGTACTAACCATTTATCAATGGTTAAGCTTTAATGGCTTGTTTGTAATGGGATGACTGACACTGACTGAAACCCATCTTGGTACTTATCTACAGTCCTTCTATATTGAGTTACATCTGGGTTTTACTCTAATGTAAACAGACACCATGACCAGTGTTGAAATTTGGTTAGCTTGTCAATCATCAAGAGATATTTGACCTTCTCTAGCCTGCTTTATTCATATTCATCATTTCATTCTAATACAAATATCATGTTGGGAATTTAAGTTGATTAAGGACACTTAGTTTAGGGGTTCCTATGGTCTTACTTGTACTTCTGTTCAATAACTCATTGAATTAATATGGCCAAAATTCCAATAGGTTTGACAGTGAAGGCCATGGGTCTGCAATGTCCGTTAAATTCTAGGTCAGGGGGCGGTTTCTCAACACATTTACGCCCGTCGTAACTTTGCGCCTGGTTGTAACGTAATGTTGAAGGTATATGTTGCCATGATTTTACGACCAGGGGCTCCCCGAAATATTAAACATCTACTCATGGAATAAGAAGCTATATTGTATACTTTTAGAGAATTGAGGACACTTTAAGACAAACCAAACATGGACTCCCTTGATTGATCAAATTACTTTGATTTTCTGGTTAATGAGCAGCTTTACATATGGATTTAATTCTTAGAAAAATATATTTTTATTTGAAAAACAGCAATTAAATTAAAATGTTCACTGATGAATTCCACAATATTACCAGATCATATTTGGAAACAATGTCCAAAAGTCTCAATACTTATAAATTTGATCTTCACAAAAACAGGTCAAGGTTACCATAGGAGGGAGATAGAAATAGGTCAGATGTAATTTACAACCTTTTAAACTGCAGGGCCATTGTACCAATTTCATGAATCTCAGATTGAATGTATATTTTCTTCTCTCTCCGAGAATTTATCAGTATTTACAAATGCCAATAGAGGCGGTTTATTTATTATGCATTTCTTGATCTCTTTAGATTTATATTCTTAAAATTTATCAATGAGTTATCAGGTTTTATTTCATGTTTAAATTGTTGAGCTTTAAATCAAGGAAGGTCATGAAAAACTACCAGTAAATCCTGTAGAAATGTATGTGCAATATGTTTTATTTATCAATTAAACTTTACAATAATTCATTGAGGGGTTGTTTTTAGTTTATTGTCTCACATGTATTTTTCCACTGCACTCCATATATGTCAGCATTGCCAGATATATAGGGCTAGGAAACAGGGCTCACACAGGATAAGGAGACCACTGGCATTCAGTTGGTCGGAAATGGAGTGGTGCAATTTTCCCTCAACAAGGTGTCAACATTTTTCTCTCCTAAATTAAAACTTGGCAACTGTTAAAGGCCCGTTTTGACTGTGCGATTTATCATACCGACTTGTAGGATGCGATTAAAATGGATGCTTTTAATCGGTCGATATGATTTGTCAACCAATCAAATCCATCCATTTGAACTGCATGCTACAAGTCGGTACTACAAATCGCGCAGTGAGAACGCACCTTAAGTGACTGAATACGTAAAACAATCAACCACCTATAAGAGATAGTGAAAATAACGGTCTATTTCCGCCGTTGCCCTGTATGAGGTATGAAGAGTTGATCTTTGAGAGCCCATTGATATTGATTAGTCTGAAATAGTGACTGATTGTTTGCAGAAAAATTCCATGAAAGAATAAATGCCTAGTTCTTTCTAAACACCTAATTGTAACTGTAAATTGCCTAAATATTGATATTAATAACCTAATGTTGAAACAGAAACAAGACTCCATGTTTAAAGGGGCATGAGCTGCCGAAATTCACACTTTTTTCATAATTTCTGATCGTCACGACAGTAAGAGGCTTTGAAGGCCATCGAAAAACTAAATGATTGGCGTTGGAATGAGGAAAATCCATACAGTATGTGCCCTGTACGAACCGAAAATGTGTTCGAAAAGTAGCAAAATTTAAATAACCGGGACGACCATTCATTCATTCTAAGTCAAAGTTAGTTCAAAACAATACTTTATCGTACATTTCCGAGACTAGAAGCACTACAAAGCTTCTGAATCATACGTCTTGAGAAAAATAGCCGATAATTTCAACATTCTGTGTTTACGTCAAAATATCAACATTTTGGCAGCTCATGCCCCTTTAAAATAGATAAACGATTGAAAATACGCATATATTCTGTCACCAATCTGATTGCTTAGTGTTTTACACCACATTCAAGATTATTTCACTTATATGGCGGCGTTGCGAGTTTTATTGTCTGAGGAAACCCACGACCTTCCAGTGGTAACCGTAGGTAGTTCAAAAACTCGCTCAGAAAATTTTCCAATTTGTTTTTTGGACAGTGTGATTTGAACCCGCGACCCATTGGTGAAAGGCTGTTCAGATTGACCGTTCAATGCTCTACCTACTGATTACAAAAACAGTAGGTATGCTCTTGTAATTTATCTTCTTACGGATATGCTTGTAATTTGATCTTCTCTGACATCCCAAAGTCTACTCTGTGGATTGATTGATTGATGTTTTACGCCACACTCAAGATTATTTCACTTATACAACGGCGTTTGTCGGTTTAGAGGGGGTGGAAACCGGGCTCATTGCCGGAAGAAACCCACAACCTTCGGCGAGTACCTGGCAACTCTTCCACATGTGGCGACCGAGTGAAAAATTCACTCTGACATTTTTGACTTCTCTGTGGCAATTAGCCAGATAATGTGATATAAAACCATGTCACAACATTTGATTGATGTTTTATGTGACGCAAGATTATTTCACTTTTATGGCAGCGTTGAGTGTGGGGAGGAAACCATGCTCTTTGCCTGGAGGAAACCCCACCTTCATAGAGTACCCCATAACTTTTCCATACACAGTTATCCAGTGAAAAATACGATTGTATTTGGTTGAGTGGGATTTGAACCTGCGACACATCGATGAAAGGCCTATCACTCTGTCGACTGAGCCACTGTATCCACCCCATACTTTGCACAAAGTAAGGACAAAACAAAAAGTATTTTAGATTTACGGTTCAACTTTATTTTTGACGTTTATCTGCTTTGTTGAATCTTCCGTTCAACAAATGTATGTCTAAAATGTTCCCTACATGAAAACAATCACAACATCCAATCACATTTCAGAATCAGTCTCGTGACCATCGTTTCCATTCATTATAATATCAATTGAAACGTCCAATCACATTCTCAAGCATGTGACCTTTGTGGGATATTATAATTTCAATAAGCATATGGTCATTCCCAACAATGTTACCTTAAATGCTAACCTCAAGTTGTAAAAAGTTGGATATAAATCATAAATAAATACATACAGGATCAAAGGTAAACAATACTATTGTTACCAGTTTAAAACCTTAACAAGAAACTTAAAAAAAATGAATATTCACGTTAAAACAAATTTCGAATTTCGCAGTGACCAGATCAATTTTCTTAAAAACAAAAACAATAACGATAAATTCAACAAAATTTCTGGTACCATTTTGTCAATAAAACTTTTCCTCATTATTCTCAGCTAAATAAACTGATCCAATTGAACATTGGGTAAGCAATCATCTGTATAGAAAAAATTCCAGTTAAGACATAAAATGTTTCAACAATTTTGAAATGTTATGTAAAAAAGTGAGAAAATTTTGGCTCCAGTTTACTTAGGAAGGCCCCTAAGTGGCCTTTAAAAGATGAAAATAAAAATATTCCAGAAATTATGATTTTGGCAGTGGAATCCTTTGATAGATGATTCCATGTTAACAAACTTCAAAATGAGCCGCTTCATTTTGACATTTTTAACACGTTTGAATATACTTTTTTTATAAGATCAAAACAATGAAGTTGTAAGTCAAAATATGACAGAAAAATCATTTTCATGAATTCAATTTAACAGAAAACCTGAGTGATAGATTGATTCGTATGCTCAGTTCAATTGATTGCAGGATGCCAGTGCTTCAGTGTTCTTTTTTTGTGAAGGTTAATTGTTTAATATCAAACAAATTTTAATAATTGTTTTGAACGATGAACAAAAAGTTTGAATTTGGGAGTTCATGCCAGTTGAGAATGATGCTTCTATTGAAATCGTGAAGATGAATAGATTTGATCATTAACATATTGATGTTTTGGCACAGATTTAAAATATAATAATTATGTAAGGGAAACTTGGAGAATATTCTGTATACCTGGTCTGATCAAATTCACGAACCTGGAGGTATCTAATCAAAAATACACAAAATAACTGCAAGTTTTAAAAGTTTGACGACCAAAATTGTTTACGATCATTCTTAAACAATATTTAAAAAGCACAGCTTTTGGCTTCCGTGTCATAAAATATCATAATTTAAACATCTTCAGTTTATCTTGCACCAAAAGCTCAATAATTATAATTACATATATTATTCAAGGCCAAACATACTCGGAAGAGTTGGTTGATTTTGGGAGGTAAAATTTGTACACAGTCATACACTAGTTTCCTTTTTCAGACGATCACGCCGCTCTTTCTGACGCACCCAAAGGTCTTCATCAATACTATCATCTGAACTAGAACTGGTGTCTTCAGCCATGGCTTCCATACCACCTGGTAAAATCTCATCGTAAGCACTGGTTGACCTTGGAAACCAATACACCTTAGTCCCAGGGTCAACACCCACTTTACCCTTTTCTTCAAGGCGTTTTTGCCGAAGTCTATCCCTGTATTTGTGATTCACATAGGCATATGGTATTTTTAAAGGTCTGTCCCTAAATTGTTCGTCCCACTCTGAGGATGTGTGCATTCCCGACCCGTAGGATTGTTTGGAGTAGCGCCGGTGCCGGTTGCGCCGATTTCCATGTGAATGATGGCGCTTTCTATGAGATGGTTCAGAATTATGGTCAGAGAAATCATTGGACCTTGAGCGATAGTAATTCAACTGACTGTCTGAATCATGATGAATACGAGGCTTTTTATTTGACTGAGGGGTTTGCATAGCCTCGGAATACACTGAAGAGTTAGCTTGCTCTCCGGGCGGAATTCGACGTTCAATTTCATGAAGAAAGTTTTTCTGTCTCCGCCTCCTCATGTTACTGTCAGAACTGTAACAATCAGATGAGGTCCTGTACTGTTTGCTACTGTCCGACATTCGACCATTATTAAACACAGTCGTCTCATTCACATTATTGAGACATTCAGTACAACAATCTTGATCAATTGCTGGTAAATGTTTCTGAGGGCCCTCGGCCAATAGGGGGCGCTGTGGCTGTAATCTCCCCTGGTGACTAGAAAGTTGAGTATCCTGACTGACTTGACTTTGTCCGTCAAAGTCTCTCGGTCGTGGCACAGATATGTTCCGATGCATCATTTCCGACGCGGGACTGGATGCCATCGAGCGATTGGGTGACATTCGTTGCACTCTATAATTATCACAACCACAAGGTGTCTGTCCTATGACACCTAGAGTGTTCATACACACAGAGTCAGAACAGAAAGGTATAGAGGATTCTGGTTGGGACAAAGGGTAATGACTGCTACTACAGACACTATCAGCCCCTGTATCCACAACACTACCTCCTACAGGGGCTAGCTGATTGCGATCATACGGTACCACGGCATGGAAGGCTGACTGATGTGTGGCTTGGATGTTCATAGGAAGCTGTTTATTTCTACGAATACTGTCATAGGACGGAGGCATTTCATCTGTAGTACCGGGTATTCTACCGTTACTTCCCGCGTGCCGTGGATTAGCCTGTATTTGTATCTCTATACTGAAATGTGTGTTGGCATCACTACTTGTGCATTGGCTTTGTCTTTTGGACGCACTCTCATTAAGAAGATTGTCTAAATTACTGTTATAACTACCACCACAAGTGTTCAATTCTTTACCCAAATCTTTGTTGATTTTCTTCGTCTGGTTGTGGCGTTTCTCCCAGAATTTTTTAGCCACACCATTTTGGCGTGGGTTGTAAAAACTTGGAAAGCTTTGATCTTGTCCAATGCTTCCAAAAGACACCTCAGTGAGCGTTCCCGTTTGAGAAGGAACCAAGTTTATATTGGAGGTTTTCTTGGCACCATTTTTTAACTGTTGTTGTGGATGTTGGTGCTGTCTTTGCTCTTTATGATTATTTACAATTTTCCCCGTCAGTGAAGAGGATTCCACACTACTTGCACAACGAACAGCATGACCGTTTGTGTGCGCCATGCGGTTCACATTTTCACTGTCACCATTTACATTATAGGCTGCAGGCTGTTGACGACAAGAGAAAAATCGCTTCCAGCTTGTCCGAGAATCTTCTCTCATCAAGCAGTAATAAACCAGCATAAAAGCACCAAGAGCCAGACTGAAAACCCCATATAAATAGCTAAATATCTTCTCTTGTTGGGGGATAATAGTCCTGAAGGGTCGGGCTACCGCAAACGCCCCGCATACCCATACCACAATGTAGAGAAATAAAGTGGCAACCAGAGCACGTAGTTGTCTAATTGGTCGGTTCTCAGTGTCTAAAATACTGGACATTGATGTAGCATCTGTTTGTGTCAGTGACGCTGTTTCAATATTAGTGAACTCCTGATTCGGGGTCAACTCGATTTCGTTCGTTTGTAGCTCCTCCATCTCATCGGAGAAGTTCAGGTTATTTGGTGCACCCCGGATAACATAGGATATCCGCATGAAGAAAATGAGGTTAATAATCACCAGTAAAGCCACGGGACCATAAAAAGCACCGAGGCTAGGGTCCCAGGACAAGAAACAACTGTGGATAGAAGAAATGTAAACAATGTAAGTCAACAATATAATTAATAGTCTAGAATTCAATTTGATTGACTGATTCAAACAAACACTAAGAGCTGAGAACCCATTTTAATAATAGGTGATGGCAGCCACTCTCCAATATCACAGGATATCCAGCTGCACTGATTAGTGGGGGAGGGAGGATATTGTCCTACTCTGTGCTAGAACATTAGATCAAAGATTGGCAGTACGGTCACTCTGTGTCACAACCAACCACATTACAGTTTTATTTCTTATGATTCCCAACAGCTGACTGATTGATGATTGGTGCATGTAAGATTACTTCACTTGTTCACAGTATTGTCAGAGAAACAAACCCAAGTTCTAACCCAAACCCCCTTTCATTTAGTGCCTGACAACCATCCTACCACTGTTTCCCAGAAAGCTTGTGAGTTTTGGGGGGTGCCTGGCAACAGTTCAACATTAAAATCAAGTGAATATTCCACACAGTAAATGTCCAATCTTTTACCAAACGCTGAATACTGAAGGAGGGACTGATTGAATAAGACACTGGGAAGTTAAATGACTTACTATTCACTCTCACTGTAATGATCCAGATTGACTGCTGCAGTGATTCCACATATAATGATCGGAACACCCCAACCCAGTAAGTAGAAACGTAGAATAGGTTTGGGCGGGAGGGGCATCGGAATGGGTTCTGGGGGTGGCTCTGGGGGCTCCTCCGCTTTTGTAAACTTTTTTAACATGTTACTGCAAATTTAAAAAAAGTTTATTTATTTACATATACAAGAAACCCTAACACAAATCCAGGTGTTATTCCCATATTTTAAACCATATATCTACTTTTGCTGTTCATTGTTCTTGGAAAATTGCCTAGACCCTTTAAGACAGACTTGGATGAGTTCCTTGTGAAGAATAGTCTCCCCTTACTATCTAATGAAATCTTTTTTTGAATGCACACATTTAAAAAGCTTCATTGATTTATGCTTTCCAACTCATTCCATAGCACTTTATATATATGCCTATGGCAGAATTTCCAGGTTAAATGATGGATAAAGCCAGGCCATGCGATCAGAAGGAAGTCAACTATACTCTGATGCCTGGCAGTCTGAAATTTTTGGGGACAGTGCATCAGAGGAAGTCAGTATGTGTGTTTAATTAATTGGTGTCATTTAGAAAGTGGGTATAACAGTATTCTCGTTATTTTGGGATTACACTTTCTTGAAAATATGGTAGAAATTCCTCTACCGATTTTGGGGTGACGCCCGAAACGGAAATCGAACCCAGGCTCCAGAGTATGGCACCTATCGCCAGCACTAAATGCCGGCTGGGTTCGATTCCCGTTTCGGGCGTCACCCCAAAATCGGTAGAGGAATTTCTACCATATTTTCAAGAAAGTGTAATCCCAAAATAACGAGAATATGGTCAGTATGTGTGTTATATAACGATGTATTATTTGAACATACCTTGAGGTGATGGTGATCCAGAAAATAGCACATAGAGTGAAATAATGAATGGTAATGCCTACAATCTGACAGGCCAGTTCCTGGTCCGTTCTGTTCACTCCCATTGTGAAACCAATACACAACAATAAGATACTGATAGAAACATTGATGACAGAATGTTTCGCCTTCTTAGGGATACGGATAAATCTGAAGAAAAAAGCGAAACGAAAAAATAAATTTGCAGGTTATGACCATACAAAATCGAGCTAAAACTACCAAATGTGTAGATTCAGGAAGTAAAACGACTTAATAGCTTACGATAGAATAATGCAGGTAATTCCAATGATTTTTAGGTGATTTTAAAAAGAGTTTTATATTCTGAGTAAGCAGGCCTCAAATTTAAGGAAGGTTATTTGATCACATATTTATGGCAAACTTCAATCCCTCTGTCAAGTTTTATTTGATTTTGATGGTCGCTCAAAGCTGTTAAACATCAATTACCGCCGAGCCCAATGACGTCACATAGAATTATGCAAAGCTTTCTGGGTAAAATGTACCTCAGGTCGCCATTTTGTTTATTGGTACCGGTACTTAGCACGGTGTTACTTTTTTGGAAAACATTGATGACATAACCTGTTTTTATCCACACATTTTTCTGGTAACTTTACGCCTATTACGTCTTCTGTTCAATACAGTATGATTTCTCCCGCCATATTTTAAAATTATTTTAACATCCCTCAATCCCCTGAAATGCTTTGCCCGTAATTTCCAAGTGACGTCATCAAGCAATCGGTCAATTGGCATCATATTTTATCCTAAGATAATTCTTAAAATTGGTGACTCACCGAAAGCAGGTGACATAAGTTACAATAACAGCCATCAAACAAATGGCTAGAAGACAACTACCAGCATAGATAACTGGTTCCATCATCATGAATACATTGGCCATCCCAACAGACAGGTTCTGGAAGATAACATCAAAAAGGGGGTTAGAAATGTCACATTTGAATTAAAGTTGAACGCCAAGGACAAGCCACTATACATATTGGTTGGTTGTTTAAAAAAGTTAAAGACAAATGCCCACCTATACACCCCCTCCACGCCCCCACACACACATGTTAAATTTCCTTAAAATAGGGACAGTATGATTTTCCCACTAGATAGGGAAGAGGGTGAAGTCCTGTCTCAATGATAAAGAGCTAGGAAAAAACTTGCTTTTGACAGCCACACACATATTACCTGGACATATTTGATTAATTCATGTTTTACACCACACCCAATAATAATTCCCTTATTTGTCGGTGGGGCATGATTTAGTGGGGAAGGGAACCAGAAACCCTTGACCTTTGGTGGGTACACATCGACCCTTCCAAATAAGGTGATCAAGGGAAAAAGCTATTCAGATTTTTTTATTCATTGCATCGCTCTGCCAAATAAGTCATTATTGAGGCCCCTGGTGCACACAATTACTGATACGGTCAATTAGACATTGGACTAACCTGTAATATAACAAAATCTGTGAGGTGATAACAATGAAAAACTGAGACATTTCCATGTTGTTCTGTGATTTCACAACCATCTGTTCTCCAATCACCATAACCACCTAAAACACAAAGTATAGACAACCAATGAAAGTACAGTCATTAGCATAATCCAATGAAAATAAAAAAAAAGTTATGTATCCTTGATCCGTGTGAAATGATTACATTAAAGCGACATGAGCTGTCAAAAGCTCAACCTTTTCTATAAATTCTGATTGTCAGAACAATCACAGGGTTTGAAGTTCATAACAAAACTAAATGATTCCAGTTGGAATGAAGAAAATTCATAGCCTGGATGATTTATACAAACTGAAACAATGTCGTAAAAGTTTAAATAACAACGACCTACGTTCATGCATTCAAGTCCTAAGTTTGATTAAAACACTACTTTATTTTTCATTATTAGTTCATTTTTTCACAATTTTGTTTTAACGACAGTAATTCTGTTCTACAGATAATGACACTTTAAAAGTCACCAAATGTATATTGCAAAATATTAGTTTTGAAACTTAAGACCAAATATATGGTCCTCAGGGGTAAAGTTTTGAATTGAATTGAAGGATATACTAAGGCACCAATGACCTTATTGGTAAATGGTGCACATATAGCCTTCTAAGTAGAACACTTAGACCTTGGATACTCGAGCAAGCATACAAAGAAAAAACTTTTTAATTCACAGTCTTACCATTGGCTTCGTAATTCCAATAAGCTGCCACTAGTTTCCTGGATGAGTCGGATACCTTCAGTAGTCCTATCACAGGGTCTGTCAGATTGGCAACAGATTGACCTGCAATAACAGTTTTAATAAGTGTTAATAATTTCTAAATAACGTGCATAGAAAACAACATAAGTTGCAATGATCATATTGGTGTTCTTGATCCCCTTATGTAAATCCAAACAACAGCACTATTCCAAAAGGCGCTTGTAGAGTTGTGTCCCTTGAACTGAATTTCAGATTTCTGGTAGCTCTCCTGGGGCTGGTTGTTCAAAAGAAAATTAGCTTAACAACATGTTAAATGACGTGGCGTAACAAAGATATTCCTTTGTGATGCGACATCATCTAACCTGCCAGCTGCCGTTAAGCTAATTTTATTTTGAACAACCAGGGCCAGATCTGTAAGTCCATATGGCCAAGGGAGATAATTGAGGAATAGAATAAAAAAGTAAAATGTTTGTCTTCTTTTCCATAAGTAAGCCAAAATCCAACAACTTACCGATGCTAGCTGATATGACAGGAGACACAGGAGTCCACTGGGAGTTCTGCAACACAGGGTCATCATGTGTGGTTGTTGTACTAGGGAAGAGTGCTGCATCTTGGTATATAATGATGGTCACACCAACTTCCCCCATACTAATACCTTCCAATATGGGCAATTTCTGGAAGAGTGTTCTTGGTAACAAAATAGCTGCATCCAAGTCCTGTAAAGATCATAGCTCATTTACAAATTCAACCTTTTTTTCTCAAAACAGATTAACACTGGAAATGGGAGTAGAAATGATAAAACGAGACGAGGGGATGAAAATGAATAAATGAAGCCATACAAAAAGCCAAATAGTAATACTGAAAGCTACAGCTAATTATTGTCAAATGGATGTCACTACATTGAAAATGAAAGAAAACTTAAATGACAAAGACATAAAGAAGAAAGATTCACCAAAAAGCTGAAAAAACTGAAATGATTAAAAGTTTTCAGTTAGCAGCCAAATTGTGGGCACACCATGAAATGAAGCCTTGAGTAAAGCAGCATGAAAAGTAACCTTGACATTATAGGGGACAATAAAATAAATTTAACTATTACCAATGATGATTTGATGATTTTAAATCTATGTTGAAGGACTTAAATGGGCATTTATGGTATGTATACTAAAACCATTTGGCATACAAAAACTGTGTTGGCATATACCATCTTATTAATACATGTAGTTAGGCCTACATAACTTGGGTAGGCTAAATAGTGGATTTTAGGTACAAACATTGAGGACAAAGACAGAGGTGCCCCAAACTGTTTGGGGGCACACTCACTGACCTGGTTAAACTCTGTTATATTCATAGGGGCCTCAAAAGGGGTCTCAAAGGGGCCCTCTATCTCAGCATCTTCATCAGTTATCTAAAGTTCAGACAGGAGGCCTTAATGATACTATTGATTATTGGTTATATGTAGAATTTTTGTTCCCTATGGACGGGGAAATTCAATAAAAAGTATGCTTATGTTAGTTTGTGTAAAGGGAAAGAAGCCCACATCAATTCATTATCTGCCACAAACATTAAGGGTATGTTAGTATTGGACCAGCTAATGGAGTTAGTTGTTTTTGGTTAGTCTACATGGTGTGACAAGGAAGTATTTAGTCTAATGATAAGAATTTTGTTAGTGCGGTTAGTAGTCTACCATGGGGGGAAAATTTAAATCATAACAGCTTTCCCAATCAGAACCTCAGCCTTATCATCCATAAGAAAGATAATCTGGACCTCAGCATGGAAAGGGCAAACCAATTATGGGCTATGTTGGGCCCATTGGCTACCTTGTATCTAACGTACAAAATCAATGCCATTACAATGGGATGACAGTGCATTGCAATCAACATTTTAGTCTCCTTTATGGTTACACAAAAGAAGAGATTTATGGATAAGAACTTCTTATTCATTAATGATGGTACGTTTCGATATAGATACTAATACCATTTTCAAGCAAATGTGAGACGCGGGGACAACTTATTCGACATCCTTTACGGTTGTCTGCGCGTCACAACATTAAATTTCTGTATACGTAGACTGATCCCTCTAAGTGATGATTTTTATTGGGGTGTTGACAACCTGTACATTGCTTCGACATGTTCTGGTTACCAGAAGTCATTCCACAGCAATGGTGGTGCTGGTTGCACATCAAATGTCAGGAGACAGTCACTACACCTACATGTATATAGCTACATGTAATTGGGGCAAATTGTCCTCAGGAGCTTCATATTAACAGAAGTAATCTATAGTACATGATCAATGCATTTATTACTTAGAATACATCCATGTCTTACATTTTCCACCACCACTATAAACCCACATGTCCTAAAGTGAACTGTAGGCCCTGGCCCGTGATTAGCATTTTGCAAGCAATAAAATGATATGTTTGTAACAAGCAGGCCCTCAGTTCCTGAATATTATTATACAATGAGTGGAATATTTATTTGGGTAGGGATTAAGATAATCTGTTTTGTGGTAAAATTCTTCTGGGTTGACTTTATGATTTGACTATTTTGACTATTTGATTAATGGTTTTACATCTGAGTGGGATTCGAACCTGCATCTCATCGATTAAACACCTGAGTTTGACTCTGCCGCCTAGCGGTTACTAAGGTTAATATTTTGATGTGAATAGCTGTCAACTAAAATACACTCCCATACTCTTTAATAAAATCATTATATTGTGAGTTCCTTTAATTTACATTCCAAAACCTATGACTAAGAAGGTGAAAAAATAAAAAGACAAAACGGGGATAAAATAAGGAATACAACATTATTACAACACAGATAAACGCAAAAATAAACAACATATTACAGCCATAAAGACATGCTATATTGTAAAAATATAATGCAAATCTGGTTGATAAAATATCAACAATAAATATAATTAAGCAAATACATATTATATACATATTATATAATCATAAATCCTTATATGCATTTATTATTTTTTGGCGGCCATTTAATGCACTCCTGATATATATATTAAGATTTGCCAAGTAAACCAGATGAATTATTTTCAGTCAAGAGAGAAAAAAACTAAACTTTTAAGTGTTCAAGAGCTAAGTATCAATATATTTAGGTTGTTCTGTAAAAAAATATTAATAAATTCTTAAAATTGCATGCTGCCAAATATGGTGAAAATTCTGTTAAAAAAGAACTAGTACAA
The DNA here is from genome assembly GCA_963971465.1 of Lepidochitona cinerea. Taxonomy (NCBI): domain Eukaryota; kingdom Metazoa; phylum Mollusca; class Polyplacophora; order Chitonida; family Tonicellidae; genus Lepidochitona; species Lepidochitona cinerea. Next base: position 36,162,544 of record OZ020553.1, read on the forward strand.
AATAATAGCTATCAGTTAATACCAATCCCTTAGATGTAGGTAAAGGTAGGTTTTTTAATAGCAGCAGGTTACTGGCATTTCAACATCAATCTTTGTAGTTTTTTCATAACGCTCAACTTCTCTCGATAATCATAATTTATAACATAAGTCTGAATTTTGGCAGCTCATGCCACTGAACGAATGTATCAAATTGTACATAAACAGAGTTGCATGTTAAAAATGTAAATTATAGCAAGCTTGTACCTCTGTAGCTGCTCTGGTAAACAGTGTTTCATTCATAGCCTCTATACAGGTGAGATCTCCGATCCCCTGGGTCGGGGCATCCATCAGTCTTTCACGTCGTAAACCAGATGTACACGCAATCCCATTGAAAGGTGTCACAGACATTTTCCTTGCCTCTATAGCGATGTTTTCACTTAAAGCCTGAGGGTATTGTCCCTCCATTAATTGTTCGGCAAGAAGTTCTATGATATTCAATAGTCTGAAATAAATGGTAAGAAATTTTCTTATGTAAAATCGACTAGGCCATAGGACATTCATAAATATAAAGTCTGATAACTTGATCAAATTCCAATGCTTTATCTCTAACGTTAATAATGAAATGGCCATAAAAATTAAATCAGCCTTACTTAGAATATCAATTTGAAGTTTGACACTTTTTTCTAAATATCACATTTGGTAACCATTTTAATATTATTGTTAAAAAGATTGTAAACATGACTACATATAAAATGACTGGATCAAAGATGTGAAAGTTGTTTTTGTGTCTTTTTGCTGATGGCTTTAAAATAGTCTGTTCATTACATTTTGTTTGAATATTTTTCCATTTGAACTGGTGGTGAATTATATTTAAAGAGTTTTGTTCAGCAATTGACTATGACAGAGTGCATCATGAGAATAGCGTGATGCATCTTATCTTGTTGCTGTTTAAGAAGCCATAAACATATCTCCAATCCCAAGCCAGTTGTTATGGTAAAGAGAGAGGTAATGGCTGTGTAGAATGATGGGTAATCAGGCCGTGGAAGGCAAACAGGATTATAGAGAGGAAAATAAGGGAGAAATTTGACAGAAGGACAAAATGGTTTCCATGATCAATTACATACTCAATCAAATTTTGGGATTTCCAGGAATCACAAGATGGTCTCATCATGTCCTCAAGGAGGATATTGGCTCCCAGAATTCTTGGCAAGTAATAAAAGAGACAATAAAAAAGAAAAGGATATTCTGTATAAACTCACCGTGAACAGGAACGATCCTCTTGTTGAGCCTTCACCAATAGACTCTTGTCGACTTTCATGATGGAATTGATGGCGTTCAGGATGGTCTTTGATAGCTAAAACACAAATGAAATTTGATATCCTTTCATTGAGATTGTAGAAATTTGAATCTATTCCTACACAGAGTGAACATTTCATTCACCTGAAGGACTTCACAAAGTAAATCTAAGTACACTCAATCAAACTGACTTTGAGATAAATCTATAAAAAGTTTGAAACTGTCAGGAGGTTTCTACAAATAGCAGGTTCTTGTACATTACAAGTGAGAACAAGATTTGTTTTCAGACAATAAAACAAACATTATAAACACAATAGTATCAGATCATCTCAGAGAAGGATCAAATATTTCCATATATAAGGAGTTCTAAAAGGTCTTATGCCCTTATTTTCTACACATCTCTCCACAATTTGATGAATAAAGTGACTTTAGAGTCAACATAAAGAAAATTCCATCTGTGATATTTAACATGTTGTTATTTTTCAAAAATGGATTAAACAAAACATAATGGAATAGGAAAACGTAAAACTGATTTTTACAACCACAAACATGGTAAGTATAAACAAATCATTGAAAGAGTGCCTATTTTGTAAATGAAACTTTTTAATTTTGTGTAACACCAACCTTGAGCATGTAATTGAGTGGGGTCTATCGAGACTCTCCACGGAGTGGGGTCTATCGAGACTCTCCACAGAGTGGGGTCTATCAAGACTCTCCACAGAGTGGGGTCTATCGAGACTCTCCACAGTGTGGGGTCTATCAAGAAGCTCCATCAAGACTCTCCACAGAGTGGGGTCTATCAAGACTCTCCACAGAGTGGGGTCTATCGAGACTCTCCACAGTGTGGGGTCTATCGAGAAGCTCCACAGAGTGGTGTCTATCGAGACTCTCCACAGAGTGGGGTCTATCGAGACTCTCCACAGAGTGGGGTCTATCGAGACTCTCCACAGAGTGGGGTCTATCGAGACTCTCCACAGTGTGGGGTCTATCCAGAAGCTCCACAGAGTGGTGTCTATCGAGACTCGCCACAGAGTGTGGTCTATCGAGACTCTCCACAGAGTGGCTTGTGTCTTGGATAAGTTTTAAAGACAAGGGTTTGGTGTTGGTGGCCTTAGATGGAAAGACAACAATCTTGTAATTTTCATATCTTACAAATCTCGAACACATTTATCTCCACCGCTTCCATTAACTGCCTGAGATCAGCAGGGAATCATCCCTGATTCTATCATAGGGATTATAGACACAATAGGGATTGTCTTTGTATAATATTGTCATTTCAAAAGCCATAAATATGTCAGCAGGGAAAGATGAATGGTTGAGACAAGATTAAGTTACAAATACTCTACTCATAGATTCCCCTGTTTGAATTCCTAAAGGGTATCAATGTCTCTCTCACAATAATCTACAGAAATAGCTTGAGAAATTTATCCCTTAATTCTAGAATGCTAGTCTATAGCCTGTCACCATAATCTACAGAAATTGTATGCGACACTTATCCCTAAATCTACACCAGAAGCCTATTTTAATAACCAAGTATTCCGTAAAGCAGAATTTGTATTGCACATTTATTACTGAAATATATTTTTGAACACTAAAACACATGGGTACAAGGGAAAATCTTCTTATCCAAAATAACCATGGAGACAAGTTTCTTATTGTGTTAAAAAGAGGTATATCATTTAGACCTTTACACCCAATCATAAGTTGTTATAATAAACCAAAAGCTATGATTACCGAAATTTATAATAGTGAATGTCCCAGTAACCTACCATTCTACCATGTCACAGCAATCAGTATAAATTTCATAAAATATCAACTTTTAAATCCAACAATGCCCTGTTTGAGTTTTCTGTTTACATTGTATGGCACAATTGTAATTCTGTACCAAATATACTCCTCCAACCTTGTTTAACAACATATATTTACAATGTTGGTAGCTGAATTGACAGGGTATCCAGAATACAACTTACCAATACTGCAAAATTATTTGATGTTTTATGACATATTAGTACATTTAACATTATGCCTGATTTGGGATAAGACAACATAGAGCAGTACATGTATCATGGGGTAAGCCAACAACTACATGTACCACTCCGACCCTAAATAACATATTTAGCCCCTTAACTAGGGTTATTGGTGACCATGGTATTCATTGGGGGGAGGGAGGGCCCCTATTAAAACCAAGTGGAAACCTCTCTCTACTGGTGACAAATTTATATACATATTCCTCAGAGAAGGATAAAACTAACAAAAATGTATATTGCTCATAGAAATTAAGCATTGTACATACTTATCGACAGTGAAAACAATACCTTTGGAACATCTGAAATCAATGGAGTGATCCGGGCTATACAGTTAGAGGCAAATATCACATCCACTGAGTCTTGCAGGACGGAGGAACGGGGGAAGAAATCCTCTACCAGCTGTGTCACTGAGCCGTCCTTTTCCATATCCCACTGAACAAGGAAAAATATAAATTTCATACTCAAAAGCTAGAGCATATGAATAAAAGTTTCCAAAATGCAAGCGTAACAAAGTCAGACGATGAACATTTCAGATGGGTGCAGTGCAAGACAACTACATGTAAGTCAGTTCAAAGTACCAAAAAGATAATCACTTCATAGGGCAGTTGTTAAACAATATCACAATGATTCAGTCTCGTGTAGGCAACTATGAGACAAAATTATCATTTAAACACTCCCTGGAATGAGAAAGACATTTTGAGAGGTATAGACGTGTGAAGATACATGTAAGTGATCTTAACAACCCTGACTTCCATACTCTTAAGAAGCTGTGCTAACACCCTTACTAAATCCTATAGTTTTTGTTCATTAAATTAAGCCACAGTTAAGATTATTCATCTTGTATGAAGATTTTTACAAGGTAATTGTTGACAAATAACTGCTGAAATGGAATTTGTTTTTTGGTTGGTATGAGGGCTAGCAGGACCAAGAATGCTTTTTTTAAACATGGAACCTGTCTTATGGGGGTGAATGGAAATGGTATCAAAGAATGATTCCATAAGCATTGATGACATAACATCTAAGTTCGAACAAATTTCACTCCTTACGCACTTGTTAAAAAAATCTCTGGTGGTAAATGTGAAATAATCAATGAAGATTTGCTGAAGGACAAATTATCGTCTAATTATCAGATGTACTCAAGATTATTTCACTTATATGCCAGCATGTCATCTTTATTTGACCTTCCGCTGGTACTTATGGAGTCTTCATTACTCCCCAAAAAATCTAGCCAGAACATTTTGCAGATGTATTTAGAAACAGATAGCTGTTTGAACCGGAGATTCATTAATTGAAGGTTTCTTCTGATTGATTATCCATAGATAGAGCTACTTTAAAATACCCCATGACCCCAATGAGTTTTTAATGAAGAGATATATCAGTTTCCTATGAACAAAAAGTCTTACCTCAGCACAAGTTTGAAGTTTGCGTGTAGTCTCACTGATAAAATCACATTGTTTAACATTAAGGTTTTCCCATTGTCCTAGGTTATTACAGTAGTAGGTAGCTGGGGCTCTCTTTTGGCCAAGTTTACATGGTTGCTGTTTCTGTATCCCTGCCACTGTTCGTTCCCACATATACACACCTTTATTTGTCCTCACTGTAACTTCAGGACATGACATAGCCATGTCAGAAATCACTGTTATCGTGACAGAGTTACTAACATTTCCCTGTGGTGTTGTAACACGACATTGCCAAATACCGTTATGCTGTTGTTCTAAACTTTCTAAAACCAGACTATGTGTCATAATGGTTCCATCTGGTGATTTAGCCGTGTGGATAAATATACCCAAAGTTCTGTTGGTATAGACTTCTTTCCCACCTCTTAACCACATCATTTTGGTGGCTGGATCTATCACAGAAGCCCGACATTCAAATGGTAGTTTGTCCCCTTGAAAGACAACTTGACTCTCTGCTGGTGTCACCTCAAACAATGATAGCTGAAGGGTGTGTGCTGAAAATAAAAGTCAATAAGTAAATTAAACATTAGCAATCAACATGAAATCAAATTTGCAACCAAAAGTCAATCCAAAATAAATAAACATAAAGTGCCAGTTATGTCTCTGCCTTACTGATAACATTTAAAGTATATTGTCATAGCAAATAGAATGATTGATTTTTTTATGCCGAACTCAAGATTATTTCACTTAAATGGTGGTGTTGCTGGGTTTAGTGGGGAAACTGGGCTCATTGCCCATTGCGATCGAGTGAAAAATCCTTTCAAGCAAATAGAATGAAAAATTGTTTTATTCAGTTCTAAAAAAAGAAAATAATAATAAATTCTTTAAGAATTTCAACATATCTATTTAGTAATCATCTAAAAAATAACAGACTATTTTTTTTTTAATATTTCTATGAACATTTCTTTTCAACAAAAGTAAAAAATTGTTCAAGGGAGAAAAACTATTGGGCTTCAGAGAAATGCATTTGTTCTGTTGGAGATTTAGGGTTTAAATCAGTACAATGAAACATGACCCTTAATGGATTTAAAAACAAATTGCAGCATTGCCTTTAAATAAGGAACTTTTTATTACAGCATAAGCTGATTCCTCAGCAAAAATAAGGATAGGTGATCAGGCCAAGTCCATGAAGTGCACATTTTTAAAGGCCCACTAGCTGCCTTAGCCTTCCTAATGTTTGTAAAGAAAGCAAATTTAAAGGAGCTTACTACAAGTAAAATCACTAAAATTAATCCTGGAACATTGAAATATCACCAGTAATATTTTTGCAAAATTATACCTAGGACTGATATCAGATGATCTGCAATCAATCAGAAATCGTAAAAGCTCTATATTGAATTACACTAATTTGAGATCTGTTTGCTTTAAATTCAGAGTCTCGAATTTATCTGAAGGTCTTTCTGTGTCTCACAAATCAAAACATTCGTATGTATTTATCAGTTAGTTCAGTAAATCTGATCAACTGCCACCTGATTTAAAATGATTTAAAATTAATGATTCAAGCCATTTAATACCCTTATATATATATTTAATACCCTTATATATACATATTCTCGTCCACACTTGTTTAATATATTGGGGGTACAAATACAATTTTCATTTTCAAATTAAAAAATGATGCCCACACTTTCGAATCTTGGCGAAAAATGAAAACTTTGAACTTTTTCAAACTGGGAAAAATACAGAAAATGGTCTTCTTTTGTTTGTGTAAACAGTTTTCTGCTTATCATGGTGAGTGTGCCTGAATAATTTAAAGTTCTTCTTGAAATTATGACATCATCAATATGAAATAATCAATCGGCAATATTCTGGTTATTCGCAATACTTGGAAAGCGGAGTAGGGATTGAATCTTTTTCTTCAACAGTACCACTTTACAGTACCACTATTGGTACAGATTTTTATGAACACTAAAACACACGGGCAATGGAAAAAAATCTTTTTGTCTAAAATAACCATGGGGACAAGTTTCTAACTGTGTTAAAAAGAGGTATAGATACATGTAAATATGTTAGACAGAAAACAAATAGAAGTCCCCATTTATTCCTATTCCAGATAGAAATCGTACCAGCTTCATCATATTATAATAAGGTAATCATCTTGAAAATTTGGCTCAGATTAATTTTAGAGATTTTTTTTCAGATTGCCTCATACATTGCCTACAGACATAGAAACGGTTGTTTATTCACTATTGTTATAAAAGTTGAAGCAAAATTCCATTTTACTTTCTATTTTTTTTATTTATTTAACGAAGTCAGGAAGACTCGTCTGGGCAAATGGAATCAATATTTGTAATTTAAACCAAAAATTTCAGGTTTTGTTAACAAAGTTAAGAAAGTTTAATGAAAGTATTGAGTGAGGTTTAAGCCTGGAGCCATATGGAAGTCCAAGAAGACCATGTTCCTTTCAACCATAGATAATTTGATGCAAGCATAATACACCGAACAAATGAAAAAAAAAATTCCTCAAGACATCGACCACAAGCAAGTAATTTGAAGATAGCTGTGGCCATCTTTAACAAGGATTTAATATTATTCTGCCATATGAAACTAAAAAAATTGAATTCAACATTTTGGCAAATGTGTAGAAACCTTTAACTGAAGGGCTGTTCAATTGACAAGACTTTTGAAATTATTGGCAATACGAGGAAAACAGAGATCTTGGCTTTTTCTCTGACTTTTCCAATAAAGCTCCTCAAGGAATAATTAAAGTGTGCCACAAACTGTGACTCATCCCTGTAAGCCGTGTACAAATATAATAGGATTATGTAACTGTCATAATGTAACTATTGCTCATCTCACTGGAAATCAACACCTTTGGAACAGAATTTTATCCAGAGATGTCACTATTGAATCATTCTACTTCAGAATAAAGTGAATTTATGTCAGATTTTTGTATTATCTCTCGGTTTTTGTTCCATTTCTTTTGCTTTTCAAGGTAAACTCAAAACAGAGCAATGAATATTCCGATTCTGAAATTGTTAAAACAAGCTTCAGTCAGAAAAAGATAAAATCCTAAGAGAAGAAAAAATGATACATGTACTTACTGCTTACAATGGGGAGACAACTATGTATTCTCTTCTTTCAATAGACCATTTTTCAGTTTGTAACCAACAATGATGTGACTTCATGACATAAAACCTCAGACCAGACAAACCCATTCATATTCAATAGAGTGCAAGTTTTATACAAGATGTTTTCACATAAAATGCTTCATTGAGACATAAACTGTCATAATTTAAGTTTTCCTGTCTACATCCCTCATAAAAATGCTGAAAATTTACCGTTAATACCAGACGGGTGATTTGCCGAGTCTACCACTTAGAGCAGTAGCCTAATAGTGGTGTTGCCAAATGACATCATTTGCAAGTAATTGACAGAGCATCTATAGTCTGGACTCAATGTTCAATCGAGTCTAGCAACCATTCTGTATAGAACGATTGGAAAGAAAGCCTAAATTTTTTCTTCATATTTTCTTTTAACTCAGTGCAATTTGAACTTTGAAGGCAACAAGGAAAGCTGGAGTCGGGTGAGAGTTTATTGCTATAACCAACTGAGCAACAGAGGCTTCCATGTCTACTTTTGAAGCCAAATGATTTGAATGAAGTAAAGCCAAACATGGAAATCCTGTCAGAACCTGGGACTTTTTTTTACCATGTGATAAAATCTATTTTCTAGGCAATGTTAACAGGGCCACATTATCAGGCAGAGTCCCTAAATACTTTCCCAAATTGAAACCCTCAAACTGACATTTAGAGTTAACATGACCTAAAAGTGTCTCCATTAGTTACCAACAATAAGAACATTGCAACAGCCCAAGTGGGATCTGCTCGAGGTTTAACGCTACCGATTAAATTGTTAAGTCGTAATTTCCGTGGACAGTCAGGAACGGTGTTGAAGTTTTACAACCGACTACCTTTTTTATCACTTGTCAATATCAATTGAACATCCACCCGTGTTAGTACAGAGAGAAATTCCCTTTTGTACATCACGGGAGAACACAATATCTCCCTCGCTGTTTTCAATCAAACTGATATATGTAAATCAATAGTGAAGTTCTTCATTCCAAAATTGCATTTAAACCTGCAGCTTTAGCAACAATGAGGGTAAATCAACTGACGTTTGTGGTAATTTGGAAAGAGGAAACGTTTCACTGGAGGCATTCTTAGAAATCAATAATGGAATCTTTAAGGATATATATCAGTTCATATTGATTTATCTTCACAAGCCATCAATTCAATATTCCAAAATTATAACAAGAAAACGACAAAGCCTGGTCTGAATACTTACAAATCTGAAACAACTTACACCATCAAAACTCTATTTGGAGATATTGCAAGTGTGAAAAGCACAAACTGTAGGAATTTCTTAAATTTTTCTTTGCAGCTTTGTTTAATAAGATATAAGAAAATAATTCCTTTAAATTCAAAGAAGAATGGAGTGTTTCAGTGAGTCTTTGTCTGCTCTTTCGAGGAAAGACGGCAAAAGAAAGGTCACAATGACAAAGCAGTTTGAAATTTTGTGTTTTACTTCTGTTCCGGAAGACCACATAAAAAATATGAAAAGAAATATTGAGCGATTTGAACATGTTCCAATAAAAGATTATTTTTTACTTTGTAATAAAATCTTTTTTCTGTCCGATGTTGAACTCTGCTGCAGAATCATGCAAGCCAGTCCCTAAATACTTTCCCAAATTGAAACCCTCAAACTGACATTTAGAGTTAACATGACCTAAAAGTGTCTCCATTAGTTACCAACAATAAGAACATTACAACAGCCCAAGTGGGATCTGCTCGAGGTTTAACGCTACCGATTAAACTGTTAAGACGCAATTTCCGTGGACAGTCAGGAACGGTGTTGAAGTTTTACAACCGACTAACTTTTTTATCACCTGTCAATATCAATTGAACATCCACTCGTGTTAGTACAGAGAGAGATTCCCTTTTGCACATCACGGGAGAACACAATATCTCCCTCGCTGTTTTCAATCAAACTGATATATGTAAATCAATAGCGAAGTTCTTCATTCCAAAATTGCATTTAAACCTGCGGCATTACCAACAATGAGGGTAAATCAACTGACGTTTGTGGTAATTTGGAAAGAGGAAAAGTTTCACTAGAGGCATCCTGAGAAATCAATAGGAGGATCTTGTCCATCAGTTTATATTGCTCTGTAAGTTACTAAACAATCACAAGAAAACGTCATTGCAATAAATAAGGAATTTGGGACTTGAACTTCAATTTAGCATGTATAGGTTTCTATCAAATGTCAGTCTATATAGAAACAATCTATCTTAATGATATGATGCAACAGAAACATAATTCTTTATCGAGAGATAGATTAATCGATTAATGTTTGTAACCAAACTCAACATCATTTCACCGACATGTAGATGTTGGCGTTACCAGGTTTTAGCTTGAGAAGAAACCAGTATTTGCCCAGCGAAAACCACTGGCTTTTCACAGATACCTGGCACACCTTTCGAAAAGGGCGATTGAGTGGAAAACCCAATGTTCAATGCGCTTTAGATATAAGACTCAAACACTGTATCTATACGGTATACCTAGTCTATCTTCAACCTAAACAAATATGAAATACGAGTGGGTATAAAGTTCTAAATACCATAACCCCATGTGCATAGTAGCTAGGTGGAAATTGCTGAATCAAACACCTGTTTAAAGTGTTATGGTTGTAAGACAACAAGTTTTTGAGATTATGCGTTAACAATGCTTTTTACGGGAGCGATAGTGTTCGCGGAAAAACTCGTATAAAAAAATACAGAATTGTGTCAATTTTGGATAAGCTTCTTTTACTTGTAGTATAAAAAAACAGTTGTTTCAATGTTGTGTGTGAAAGACGGGTAACAGTAATGTATAAAAGGTTATTTTAGACAAGAAGATTTTCCCTGTGCCTGTGTGTTTTATTGATCATAAATATTAATAAGCACATGGATATTTTAAATGGAATTGTTGCCTTAAAGCAGACAAATGTTCTTGGATTCATTGCCTGACCAAAAGTTCATGCCAGCAAGCAAGTTTTCTCCGAGTGATTTGTGAGAACTTGTCTACCAATCAGTATTCCCCAGCCTCCGTGAATACCTGTACACAGTCAATAAAATCAATCTCTACCCTTAATGAAACACTGCTCAATGATTGGTCAAGCAATAAAGGTATTAGGGAAAGTTATTCCCCCGTAATGAAGCTTCATTGATTAGAGACCTCATACAAAGGGTTCAGACCAAGGTCACGAAATGTCAACACACAAAGCCAGAGGAGTTACTAAATGGCACCGGCCACATAGGCCAATGATAGACAAGCAAAACAATTTGTGATCTAACATACTGACTGGTCACATAATGCTTGTTTTAAGCGATTATTAGAATGTACTGTGCTACATTGTCACATGTCACATTTATGGGAGAAGAAAATGAGCACTGATGAAACCTCCAACCTTCAAGTAGGTAAATGTACCTCCTTTTATGGGAGAGGAATATGGGTAATTTGCACCGATGAAACCTCCAACCTTCAGGCAGGAACCTCCTCGAAAGCCTTCCATCAGTGATCAGTGATCAAATAATGCAAACCTACTATCCATGGAAAGCTTGCATAAAATTTTATGTGAGACTATCACCCCATAAACTGAGCCTCCCAGACATCTCCCAGTTTCCTCCCTTGCTAAACGCCACCATATAAGTGAAATGAGTCCGGTATGGCAGAAAGGTTGGGGGTTTTATTCCCATTCAAGAGTTGTATTTGAGAAGAGCACCAGACTCTGAGAAAAACACCCTATTTGCTTCAGTTGGACAACAATATGACACACAGATTAAATAAGAATCCCATACAGGAATATTCCTTAATATTGGCAAATAGTGCAAATTAAATGCTAAATAACCTGCCCTCTTATGAGTCAAAGTGAAATTGAATATTATGCTAGAAAGCAAACAACTCTGTCCATAATATGCTATTTACAGAATCTTCCTGTTATAATGAAGACGACTAACTATTAATACTACCGTACGGTAAGAATTCCGCAAATTCAAGTACTCAAAACATTACGAAAAGCACTCTAAAAGTTTGAGACTTTTCGTTGGGTGTCTTACCTCCTGCATGCAGCGACCGATAATCCTATCGAGCAATTGCTAGTGTTGTTGTTTTAGACCAAACATGGCAGAAAGCAGTCTAATAATTTGTTATCTTCACATTGCTCGTCCTTGAATTAACAGAATTCTTACCGTATTAACAGCCTTAACTGGCTCACATTTTTGTTGAAACTTTGCTCACCATTCATATAGTTTCAACAAGGATAGAAATTAAGAAGAAATAGTTACTCACCACAATGTAAATCCCGTTTTTTGAGTGTTTTGAGTGGTTTTCCTGCCACTTCTCTGGGAACAGCACATATGGTAGATGCCCGTATACGAACCTCCCTCTCTTTACTCCATTGTACCATCCATTGAAGGTGACAATCACAGCGTAAATAATCAGACTGAAAATCTCTGCAAAATTTAAATATATTTTTTTGTAACTTCCAAAGACTGATGTAAAATATAGTTTAATATATTACATGTACATTTTGTGTTCAGTGTTTAATTCATTCTTTGATGGCTAAATAGGCAGTAGTATTTATTTGTTCAATTTAGATTTCTTTTAAAGGTGTGAAATAGTCATCTTGAAAAGGATATACATTAGTTGTTGGTCAATAATGTCTGTTTGCCAGACCAGTTACATCTTGAGTAAAATAACAGATTTTATTAAAATGAATAGTGATTGACAAAGTTGGGGGAGAGGAGAGGGTGGTAGATAGAACTGGGTCACAGGTTGTAAGGACCTTGATCAAAAGTTTTAACACATTCAGGCCTTCAAAAAAGTCAAGTTTTAAGGTCGAATATCTGCCTTAAAATTACCATAAAAACTCAAATCACTCTATAAATTTCAGTTAATTTAGCATGGAAATATTCTACTTCTGGCAACTCAAATCTATCTTAGGTTGATGGTATCAACAATTTTGACTTCTATGAAACCCTGACATTATACAAGGCTTTATTGTTTTCATGTCAAGCTAATGTTGAGTATTGAGTTACCTAATCAATGGCAGTTTTACCATGTCAGTTGAAGCACACAAATAATGGTACATAAATGAAGTATATTGAGAAAGAGTTAGATACTTACAATCTCTTTAATGCAGGTAATGGATTAAATGTTCCCTCTGGGATAGTATTAATAAGATTATTGGAGAGATAGAGTTTTTCCAACTTGGGCATTCCTCTAAACATACTGGCATTAATACTACCTATCTTATTGCTGGATAAATCTCTGAAAAAAGAAAGAAACAAATAATAAGTTAATTGTTTTAATTTATACATTTAATCATTTATGTTGTAGGTTTAAATGGACTTCCCCAGATCCAACAATAAAAAGAGTGATGAGAAATGATTTAAGCATCGCCATGAATTAAGTTGTTTGTGAACAACACAAGCTTTCGACACCTATACCGGTGTCTTCGTCAAGTATTTATGCTTTCGACACCTATATCAGTGTCTTTATCAAGTGTTTACAAACAACCTACTTCATGGTGATGCCGTAATCAATTCTCATTAGTATTGAACCCTCGTTTAAAGAGAGTTTCAGACATTTCTTTAATAAGTAGATTGTTAAAATGTGTATTATTCGATTGTTGTTTATATAAAGATGAGCTTTCCAGATCACCAGTCAGTAACTTTCCTACCTGTCATCGACTGCTGGACATTGAGTTTTATTTCTTAATTCCATTTTTTCCTTTGTTATGAGAATTCAGCCGCACAAGCTAACTGTGAGCGTATTAGCCGTTTGCAGCAGGGAAATCCCTAAGTAACTTTTAAATATATTTGTTGGGAGGAACTTGACTTGAAGTCCTTTATCCAAGATTGATTATTTCCCCAACAGACTTAGGCAGTATGTCCTTTTAAGTTATAATTCCTTCCCTTATAATATCATGATTACATTTTGATATTGTTTATAAAAGTGGTAGGTAGGCTTTTTTAATGGAAACTGTAGAGAATCAAAAATTGGTGAAAGGATTTGTTGACCTAAAAGTTTTTTATCACAATTATACGCACATCAAGATACATGTATTTTTAAAAATGGTACATGATTTTTTCTCCCTGATTTTTTTGTAAGTGTATGGGTGGTTTACAAATTCATAGATCTATATTTCATTCAAGACAAAAACAAAGTTCTTTGACATTTCTTTAAGCATAAGCAGATATTCTATCTATAATATATTACAGTGACAAAATGTTATGTCGTTCCATATTACTTAAAAGAGGCCTTCATAACACTGATTTTATAAGAATTGTAATTACAAAACTTTTCAAAATGGTTGGAAAGTCAAGAGATCTCACTGAATGGGAGTAATCAGTATGGAAAAGTTGTTTTCATAAGCAGAAAAGGGGAAAATGCAAGACTCTGTGGTGAAAGAGTAAATTAATACTCAAACATATTCTGGGGTCAGCCATGTTTTTCTTCTTCTTTCACTGGTTGCTATGGAAACGAGAGGAAATCTTGTAGAGGTTTGATATTTGACAAGGCTAATTTGCCAGCGGATTTATTAAGTCCAAAGAAAATCATAAGTTTGTCAGAGAAAAATCAATGGAATCAGAAGAATAATTGGGGTCAAAGATCCCCAGACCCAATGTGACATGGTTAAAGTGCCGCTTGTCAACAGAGATATAATTGTGTTATTTTAAGGCATTCAAAACCACAAAGATGGCCGAAGACTTGGAAATATCGCCTTTAATAAACATCTAATTGATTTCCGTAACTCGTTTCCATCCAGTTACACGGACCAGACGTCCTCGTCTGACAAACTGACAGATACGAATATATTACATTCCTTGACAAGTGTTTAACACCATTTTCATAACCACAAAGATGGCAGAAGACTTGGAAAGACTTGGAATTATAATCATTTTCAACTGATGTTTTTATCTATTATTAGAATCTTTGTTTACCAGGTATTTTGAATTTATCATCAATTTGTGAAGTCATCATGCAACCAAAATAAAAATTTCAGCTGTTTGAAAAAAAAATCACTCAACAAGAAGATTAACTAGTCAAACCAACCTAAAACATATTTCTTATTTATTTTTAAATGTACATTTAGCCAATCTGTTAAAATTAGAATATGGAATTTATTTTTGTCATTTATTTAGCTGTTGCCTCTACTGCATAAAATCAATTATATATTATTAGTGGCTTTTGAGTTGACAAGCGTGTCACCAGTACATTATGATTTTTAAGTGAATCATTTTTATCATAGACAAATAACTCTTATTATGGAAGTCAATATTTTGATATTTGAAACCACAGAAGCATCAGTATTAGATAAATACACCAAAAATGTGGCCAATAATGGAAAAGTAAAACAAGTGTTGTCAAACCAAAAGCAAAGTATAAAGAAAGCAAAATTTGTTTATTGATTGGATTGAATTTTATATTCATGAATACTAAAACACACGGGCACAGGGAAATGAGTGAATTTTATATTCAGGAACCCTAAAACACAAGGACAATATAGACTAAAATAACCATGGAGACATGTTTCTAACTGTGTTAAAACGGGGCGATTTTATGAAACACTTCAGATATAATATCTGGATTCAACATAAACCTAGAAATGATGTCATTGATTGATTTATTGGTCACATTCTGAGTCAAGATGATTTAATTTGTGTGTCGGTGTTGAATTCAAAACTTGGAACACATTAGTTAAAGGCTAGTCTACCTGGGGCCTGTCTTTTAAAGCTGGCATAAATTTGCGCATAGGCTGTCGCCTCCAACATGCACCTGAGCGCAAGTTACTAGTAACTTACGGCAGCTTCGTAAGACAACGCCCTGGACATCGATATCCATACATACTCTAAGCAATTGTGACAAAATGAACGGCAAAATAAATTTTGAGTTACAATACTCCTGTATTATGTCTAACTGTGCTAATGGATTCGAGACAAGAAAGAAACATGGTGACAAAATAGATAAGTACTTACAATCTTTCTAAGTTAGATAATCCTTGGAAAGCTCCTGGTTCAATCTTTGTAATCTCATTCTCTGATAAATCACTACAAATAAACAAAAAGATATTTATAATTTTGTAACTTTAAGTTTACACCGTCTAAAAAAACAAACATTTATTTGACAATGGTGCATCAGAAATGAGAGAGAGAGAAAAGAGACAATAGCCCACATCCCAGAAAAGAGTATTCCAAAATGATTTTAACAAAGTATATTACTACATAGCTCAAAGGTTATAACTGACTGATGTTAAACGCCACAATCTATATGATTTTGCTTATTGGCAGCATTGACAGGTTCAGAAGGGGAGAATGGATCGAGGCTTAACAGCGCATTCAAGATTACTTCACTTAAATGATGCTGTTGCCAGGTTTAGTGGTGGAAGAAACCAAGTCCATGTGTATTAAAGAAACCCCGGATCTCAAAGCCACAGAACATTTTCACAACCATCTGCAGTTTAAAGAAATGTTTAATTGCCCAAGGTTTAATGACCACTTGAAAAATTGTGGGATATTTGAGGGTCTTCAACTTGTTTGAAGGGACTGCTTTGTCAGCCATGTTGATCTCTCAGTATTCCGCGATGACATCACTATAAGCATGCCTGTTATTTCAGTGAGATCTTGATGCAGGTTTTTAGTTATGTGTAGAGTGTGTAATTTAGAGTATGGGTTAAAAGACTACAGGTGGTAGAGTTGTTGAACATGTGCCATCCAGCTATTATAAACTGAAACCATAGTACCAGGTTTTCACACTCAGTTCACACCTCATATAGCTAACTAATGCAAACACCTTGAAGACATAAGTTCACATCAACTATTTTTGTCCGTTGATCACAAATTCCATGGAAACTATGATGGAAAAGAGTTTTATTTCAGACTCAACATCAAATTTATCATCCTGATGATTGTAATATTCAACTAAAATAATCATAACTCAAACCTAAATATTACAATTTTATTTTAGAACTGGAAATATTGAATGTCACCAGCTAAACTTATAAACAAAAACTGCAACTAAAGCTGAAACTGAACAAACCCAACGGTTTATAGCTTGATTATAAGTAACTTGAGCTAATGTTAATATGATTCATGAAGTCAGCAAGGCTGTATCTACGTGTAAAGGGAATTAAATAGAGACTTCTTACAGAGATGAGTGCATTATCAAGTACTGGCCAATCTGTACATGTTTAAAACTTGTTTATTCATTCGTCAGAATTAGACTAGATCACGCCTTGTCACTTTTTAACCGAGAAGAAGATAGATGAGTGTGTGGTGATTTCCGGTAACCCTGGCAATAGATTCTCTACATGTAATTCACAGGTCTCTCATGAGAGCTACCAGAAATCAACTTCTAAATTTCTCCCACACCAAATCTACATATTTCTAAGAATGGGTGCTAATTTATATTCTGGTACATGTGTAATTTCACAGTCCACTGCCTTGACAATTTCCAGGTCTTACAGCCATTGGAAATCACTAGATGTAATCTATTGTGCTTTAAGGCTGTACAGGTATCTACCTAGAGACGTTATTCAAATAGACAAATCGATGATAACAAACATAATATATAATATTTTAAAGTGATATTTTGTCTGTTTTTTTTTTAATTTCCAGCACATATCAGTATGAGCTGTAGAGGAAGAAAACTTGCTAGTCTATTAAAGACATTTTGTCACAGTTTCAATGATGATATCCCCTGGTTGTACAACTGTCATGTTACCCTCTAGTCATGCAGTGGGGTCATAAAAAGTGGTTGTGATTATCATAGGTGCACCACAAAAAAGTGTTATATGCAAAATTTAACAATGTTTCCTTTAATCATTGAGACGTCAACCACCAAGGCTTTCTGATTTCCTAATGAATTTAAATATGACAGTTATCTTGCAATAGTTCTTATTTGAAAAATGCTACTAGAAAATGAAGAAGCTGACATATTATTTTAATAAAATGTATACAAATTTTCCAGTTTTATCTTCTTTTTTTTTAAATATAGCAAATCTATGCATGGAACTAAGAGATGTATTTCAAATTGTTTACATGATAAAACCCTTAGCAAGAAGTCATCGTAAATATTCTCTTTACCAAAATAGTTGTAGAAATATTTATATGTTGAGAAAGAATTGTGCTACATGTATATAAAGCCCTGACAGTTATGCCTAGTATTGCATATCATAAGATATCATTAGATTGAAGAAATATAAACAGGTTCAACAAAGTCATAGAAAATATTCTCTTCACCAAAATAATTATAGAAATATTTATCTGTTGAGAATGAATGGTTCTATATACATGTACAGCCATGACAGTTATATCAAATCATGAGTATTACATCTCCAAAATATTATAAATATAAATCAAATCTTTCAATGGCATTGAAGTTGAAAGGTTACAATAAGGTGAAGAATTACTCATGGATAACAACTTCTTGGTTTATTGGGTGACAACGTTTCGATGTAGTTCTTACATCGTTATCATATATAAATCAGTACAACAATTTCAAATAAGTCATAATAGGGAACAAATTGTTGAACCAGATGAGAAAAAAGGCTTCAGAGGAGTTTAGACAATAGTGAAGTGATTTAGTGGTAATAGGGGTATAATACTTCAAAGGGCACATGTCAATCAAACTCCAATCCCTGGTGGAAAACTCAGATAACATTGAAGAGGTTTGGGATAGTCTACCACTTGAGAGTACAGATAAAGTGACCTGGTATTATTGGGCTACTCAGGTTCTAACTAACACAGACAGGAGGTACATTGTTCCTATACAGTCTTGTCACTATACAACTGGTATTTCACTATCAGTCCCAGATCATTGACTACAACATCACAGTTTTCATGTTCTGTTTAAAAAGGATTGTGATCTGAGATTATGTCCTTTATCACAAATTACCTGAGATACCAGAGCTAGCTTCTAGTCTCTCTGTAAACCTCATCTTTACCTATGTAAATAACCATATGAAAAGAGAGACAGTGGATTTACTTTGACAGTTCACATGACAGCTTTAAGAGGGTCAACAAGCCAATGTTTATCCCCAGTAAAATAGAAGGCTAGTCAGGGAAAAAATGCAGTCTGACACCTGTACTGAAACCCAGAGTGACAGAAACTCATAATACAGTGTATAGTGACATTTGTATTTGCTTAAATTGTTGAAATATATTGGGTCAATGTAAAAATGTTCATGTTTCAGAGGGAAGGGGTGAGAAAAATACCTATATACTTACTATTCAATCATCTTTGTTGAAAGTAACAAGAGCTAGAGAACCTTTATTATTTATTTATCTTAAAACGAATTCATATAGTTTGGTTGACTAGTGTTTGATGCCACGTGCTTTCACTTATACATTTGCCATGTTAATCATTTATGCTAAATAGGGGAAGGAGATGTCTCTACATATCAATACACACGAAGGATGCAATACGAAACAGTCAATCTTGTCTCCATGGTTATTTTAGTCAAGAAGATTTTCCCTTTGCCTGTGTGTTTTAGTGTTCAGAAATACACACGAAGGAAATTTTCAACTGGGCTTTATTATGCATTCTACCCCTCCTGCATGTGCGTGCCGTGTGCAAATATACATGTTAAGTAGAGATGACTTTTCAAACGACATCGAGTCTGTAGTGCATCACCGTTGCACGTGACCAAAGCTTATCGTTGATTGGTTAAAAGTTCCCAATCTGTCCGTCACTTTTTCCTCATTTTTCTCAATTATCGGGGTAGAATCGACTTTAATACCTTC
This sequence comes from Lepidochitona cinerea, assembly GCA_963971465.1. Lineage (NCBI taxonomy): Eukaryota > Metazoa > Mollusca > Polyplacophora > Chitonida > Tonicellidae > Lepidochitona > Lepidochitona cinerea. The sequence continues at coordinate 36,182,089 of OZ020553.1, forward strand.
GTCTTGGTGTTTATTGCGTAACCCGATACCGCTGGACGTTGGTTCGCACCTCGTCAAACCCCTCGAATGCTGCGCATTCTCGTGGTTTGACTCGGTACGAACCAACGTTCAGCGGTATCGGGTTACGCAACAAACACCGCTACGGCGGTATTAAACCCTTAAACATTACAAGATAAAGACAAAAGGCTAGTTTATGTATAAATAAGGATTGACTTCAATGTTTCTTCGGTTCATCGAGTTATGAACGAACTTGCCTCTGTGCAAACTAAATAAATCTGCGAAGCGGTTTATGAAAAGTTTGCACAGAGGCCAGTTCGTTCATAGCTCGATGAACCGAAGAAACATTGAAGTCAATCCTTATAATTTAATTACTATCCCCATATACTTCGTAACCAATACAAAATATCCCAAATAAGTGATATATTGCATTTTCAAGAATCAAAACCAACAAACGCGCGCAAAGCTACACGTAATGACAAAGCTGTCTACCAAGTGACGTCACAATCACAGGCAAAGACGATTGTAGGTGATGACGTCATCTCGCGTCATAGCGTTGAGCCTGTCAATGCAGTTGTGCTGACAAGAGTGCAAATATGTTTGTATGCCAACATAATAAGTTCTTCTTCATTTCTTTGAAATCTAATCGGAATGAAAAATAAATGAGCAGGTATTTATTCAACATATTTTCAAATTAATTGCATTCTCTGTTTTAATAAATATCAGTAGGGCTATTGTTGTTTCGTCAGTGCGTAACGTATGTTGTTGTCAAAAGTAGTCCGGAGCTGGTTCGTTCATCGGGTTATGAACGAAAGCAGATTAGCCAATCAAATTGCAGTATTCGTCGTAAACACACTAGAAATTAAATTATATGTACATAAACTAGTAGTTCATTTGAATGCCTATTTATAAATACCCGTATATGAAAATAAGACGGATGTGCCCATGTGATAAATCACCCCAATGTATGCTTTTTGTATCCCAACAAGAGGTATTACTTAAAATAGTATTATTGATGAACTTTGGTAGCATATGAAAAAAAGTCAGAACTTTGACAGCTCATGCCACTTGCAAGTAATAAAATAGCTTACTATAGTGAAGTAAAATGAACATACATCTTGGATAGTGAAGTTTGACATGCATGATGTGTATGTTTGCTTTAATACAGTTCTTTGAGATTACTAATACCAGAATGGCAGGAATGTAACACACAGCAAAGACAGTCTGGTAGAAGATTCTAACTAGTTTTACATCAGAATTCTGTACAAGTAAGCTGATAGAACATCTGTTTTCTCATTAACCCATTTTTTTATTAAACAAAAACAACTTTCTATTAAAGGTTTCAAAGTACTTTTCAGCTAGCATGTGAATCATGGAGTTTTTATATATAACTTAAATCTAGGAACTACATATATATTTTTATGATTGTGTTCTAAAAACTTGGCATGGGATCTTCGTAATATCCCTTTTAAATTTAAATATTGTCCAGTCATTGAAACACCACCCTGGGCATATATATATACCATAGTCATTCTTCTGATCCCTCAATACCCCCCCCCCCCACCCCATTTTATTTGTAGGATGTGAGTGCCCTTTTCTGTTCTCTTTTCACAGAGGAACCCCTGACCTCTGTCAATTATCAATTTTTATTTGGAATGTGAGGGGTTTGAACCAGTGACCCATTGGTGAAAGGCTTGTATTGATGTGAGAGACTTTTGCACATACTGAGCCACATAGGCCCCTTCGTCAGATAGAAGTTGAACCACTAACACTGTACAGGTTTAAGCTTGAATTATACAACCAAATTGCATCAATAAATATATTTTAGACAAGAAGATTTTCCCCGTACCCGTCACACTAATAGTGTTCATAAATAAATACAGTCAAACCTGGTTTAAGCGACCAACTAAGGGAAACGTGAAAAGTGGTCTCTTAAGACAGGTGGTCTCTTAATCCAGGTTTTATACAACCGACATCTCGATAACGTGTCATCTTTTCTTATGAAAAACGAGGGCTTTGCCAGTCTTAGGCGATTGTATTTTGACTTATTTCACTGCTTTTTGTACATCTCTACGATTTGTATAGGATTAAAAAGGAACCCAAACGCGATATATCTATTGATAATTTTATTCGAGATGTATTTTTTTGTCAATTCTGTTTAGTATAATGCAATTCACAGGTATAATACAAACGGCTAGTGTCCGGCTTTAATTGTAGGCATTAGTCATTACGACAATCGTGGATTGCCTTCTACAGCGGGATTAAGCATGCGCAGTAAAGCCGCGGTTTTTGTTTTTTTAAGGCCACGTGGAGCGTTTTAGCGATTATAGAACCAAGTTTTGGTCGTTTAATAGAGGTTTTGTGTATACTTTATCAGCTTCACAGCTGGTCGCGGTCGCGTTAGACAGGTGGTCGCTATATACAGTGTCTTAAGTATGGGATTTCGTTCGGGGGCGTCGTGGGGTGGTCGCTTAAGACAGTGGGTCGCTGTTTACAGGTGGTCGCTTGTCCAGGTTTGACTGTACATGTATGTACAGAATACGTCATATTCTTATAGAGAATGATGTCATTTCATATGAAGAAAGAGGAGATATTCTTAAAGTCACACTGACTCCTGAATGTCAGTAACAGAGTTGTTTCACGCTGGCATAGACAGCAACAATGACTGACAGATCATTATCTGTTTTATCGACTGCAGAGTCTTTTCCGTTCATCATGGTAGTACTTGGTGAAGGGCTACATGGCATCCCACAGTGCAGTCAGATAGCCCAGTTCTACCCTCTATCTCTCATCCCAATAGATAGCTATTGATTGGTAACAGGAGTCGATTTTAGCCAGGCTCTCATTCTGTACCCATACAGACACAATGTCCAACCAAAAATATCAACTAAGTAACCTACAGTCTGAAAACTCAACTAAGCATATGATATAAAAATATGATGCAGGCTAGAGAGTCGATGTTAGTCGTACTCTCATTCTGTACCCAATCCATACAGATACAATGTCCAACCAAAAATATCAACTAAATGTAAGTACATGCAACTACTATACAGTCTGAAAACTCAACTAAGCATATGTTATATAAATATGATGCATGCCAATGAGAGCAGAATTTAGCCAGACCTTCATTCTGTACCCATACAGACACAATGTCCAACCAAAAATATCAACTAAGCATAATCGTACAGTCTGAAAACTCAATAGAAGGCAGATTTTAGCCAAGCTTTCATTCTTATAGAGAAATAGCTAGAGGGTCTTTTTTGGCTTTAAGAAGCCTCTTTATAACAGCGACAATGCAGTTGCATCATACAGAGTAACATTGTCAAGGCGTCATGTGCAAGTACAGTGGCAAACAATGCTGATCCAATCAGTAAAACACACAGAGACAGGGAAATCTGGTAGTTACATGTATTATAAGTATTATCAAGGGCATTTTTATTTTTTTTTAATGAATTTATTTTTTATAGCTGCTGAATATTTTTTGGATGATTGATTGTGTCTAAAATAAAGCATTATTTTAATTATTTGAACTACATGCATACAGACAAGATACAAAATCAAAGCAAAATGTCATCTAGACAAAGTCAAGCCAAAGTTCTGGACAAAACCAAACCGATTTACATGTAACTTTAATTGTCTAGGACAATTTAATTTATCAAATTAACAGACATGATAGCTAAATATAGAAAAGAGCAGCTAAAATTGTCTTTTCATGTAGGTTTAACAAAAAGAAAACACAGATAAACCAACCAAATCAGGATCAATAAAAAGAGTTGAATGTTACCATGTACGAGACTTATGATAAATCTTGAAAGCTGTAGATCTAAATAACTGAAAGGCAATTTATCTAATAGTTTGTATCAGACAAACTACAATAAAGATAAAGTATAATTAATGCGCCTTTCTTATGTATAAATCCTGCCTTCCAGACTGATATGCCTTTCTGTCTGATAATGGTACATGTAACTGTTCAGTAAATTTTCAAATTATGCTTTGGACTGAGTGTGATTGGAACCCACTACCCTTCAATGGAAGCCCTATGTAAAACCCAACAATTTAGAGTAAGTACTAGACAGAAGAGCTTCCTTCCCATAATGCAATGTGAAGTTTGAACATCCTGTAATATCGTCTGTTGATCTCGGATGTCTGTGGTTGACTACAGGAAGTGGTTGACCTCCTTAAAAGATGATACTTTATGGGGCTTTCTTCAGATTATCAGTGTAATGGAAGAGTGATAATTTTGACTTTATTTTATCTTCATCAGGAGGGCACTGAAGAGAGCAAGCTGGCACAAGTGAACAGCAATCTATTCAGCTGCCCAGAACTTATTTGGGTAAATATGATTTCTGAATAAAAACAATGTTTACAAAGTTTTGTAAAGAAAGTTGTATATGGACAAGAACCCTTTGTTGAGTTTTAGCTTTTTACATTTTCAACAATAATACATTTTTTGCAGCTAAAAGCATGGTCGACACAAGTATCTGCTTAATAGTGTCATAAATTTTATCCATTTTTTTTTTAGATGAAAGACAACGGTGGTGGAAATGACTTTTATCACGTTCCCAGAAATAAATCAGAAAAATAGAGAGCATTTGCAAGTGTAGTCGACCGTGCATCATTTTTTTTGCTTAAAACAAACCGTTGTTCAGAGAGAATGCTGTCATAATTATCCCGATTGGTTACATCATTTTCCCAGAGTAACAAAGCATGTGCTGTCTTTGATGTTAGGAGCTTAGCCATTGTGATTGGCTGAGAGTAGTTCAGTGGGGATGTATGATAGAGACGCTGAGCGCCACAGGGGGAAATGATGCGATCATGTTATCAACTCCAGACCACATATAACAGTGAAGGCTTTAATAAGGATAATGTAGGCTTGCAAAGTGTTGATGTCTGAGAGAGAACGGTGATATTCCTGCTAGGCAAATCGGTTGACGTCCGTAAAACACGTCTATCAAACAGATGAAATAGAAATCTTGCGATGATTACACCTCGTGAGATAAGATGACACCGACCAACAACTGTAATATCAAAATGATCCTCTTGCTTTTAGATGAAAAACAAATCTTTGATCTTCATATGAGTTCCCGTCGGAAAACACATTTTTTTCCGGCCTAATAGTTTTATCTCTCCATTATTACCTCCGAGCAAAACCAAAATTTTCTCTGAGGCAAAAGATCAAATACGGTTGATGTGGGACAATTTTACAGATAGTCTGTTAGGACAAGATTTGGTTGAGGAGCGTCTCAGATTACTTCGAAGTTACACACGGCAAACAAGGCAGGCATAACTCAGTTTTACAATATGCCACAGGCAGATTTCCATCTACATTTAGGAATAACATTAAAGAACCCTGTAGCTTTGGTATCTAGTATTTATGATGCAGCATGCATTCTGCTGGCAACATTAAATTAAAAATTGATGACTTTAAAAGCTACTTTAACCATTTGCTGTGTGTGAAATGGATCTCCAACTTTCATAAAATGCGAAACAGCAATTTGTTACATCAACCACATGTTAATAACAATGAATATCAACAAAAATGTTTCAAGATTTGTGAGGATTAATTTAATATATTGCAGGAGAAATAAAAATCACTGCCATATAGTGAGTATTAGGCCTGTGGAAATGCAAGCTGGTCATAAAGTTAAACACATTACCATATGGCAAAATGCCAAGAGTTACAGTACTTAACATGTTTGCTGGGATTTTTTTCTATTAAAAAAAAAATGTAATTGCATTGCTTTGTATTGGATTGCATGTCTTGGGGAATCGGTAAAAATTGCTTAAGGTATTTTGTTGATTGTTTTTCAGTCTAACAAATTCCCAGTGCAACATGAGATAATTCTCAGAAGGCTGGCAAAATAAACAGCAATCCCAGCTGCAATTTAGCACAAGTGGGAAGCTGTTTGAGCAGAAAATTGCTGTAATCATTCTCTTACAATATTTAATGGCTCTTACAAGAAGTGCATTCAGGTATACATGGTGTTGTACATGCAAACACTGCAGCCTCCCAGCAGACCTGCCAAGTCAAGCTTACTCTTCAAGTGACAAGGAAATTACATTTTCGTTAGTAGGACTGACATCCATAGCGAAATACCTCCATAGCTTCTGGGAACCAGCAGGAGATGGCAATGAATGGAGAATTGGGCAGAACTAACAGATTCTATTTACCTCCATTTGACATGTATGGAGAAGAGTTGGATGCAAAGGGAGACAACAGTCCATCAGGAACAGACATTGCTAACTGGGGAATTTGGTACTTGTAGGCTGTATGTGTCACCAGGCACAATAGCTATGGAGAGGTCCTGCTGAGGGAACTAGCCGAGAGTCCACTCTTAATCACAGTTGCAGGAAAGTTGGTATTGACAGGCAATCTACACATATGACAGGTTCGAAATATTCCTCTAATGCTAAACCAGCTATGAAAAGAGAAATTCCGAAGTATTGAACAATGTGGAATCCAGGAGCCGTTTCTCAAAACATTTGCAACTGGTCTGCAGGAATATAGTACGCTTTGCATACAAGCGTAATATGTTTGATATATAGAACAATTTTGATTGTTCGGTATTTAATGTCAGTCGATTTTTTTCCCACAGAAAAGGTGATGAAATTACCTGCTTTCTTTAAAGTGGCATGAGCTGCCAAAATGTTGATAATTTGACATTAAAACAGAATGCTGAAATTATTGGCTATTTTTCTCAAGAAGTGTAATTCAGAAGCTTTTTAGTGATTCTAGTCTAGAAAATGTACGATAAAGTATTGTTTTGAACTAACTTTGGCGTGAATTTTGGCAGCTCATGCCACTTTAAAGAGAAAACTGAGTGCCGAGAACTGTAAATAATAAATTGTTATTTAAGCTACATACATTTAGTACAATGTCAAGCCTACATGTAACTATTAGCATTTGGTTTGTGTGGAGCTCACATTATTCAGAGGGGGCGACACACTTGTCACTTATTGGTACATGTCATTTAGCATAAAAGGTACTAAATTCTACTGAGTAAAATGGTGCTGTTCACTTGATTGATAATCAATGGATTTGTCTGAAAGTGTAATATCTGACAGCATTAAACACATTTTACATGTACCTACTGATTGTGATTGACAGGTGATCAAGGAAAGAATAGGAACTAATTTCCACCCTGTCGAATACTTACTGGCCTCTATACAGACATATTGGCAGGTACCCATTCATGATTGGCACACTTCACATGTTAAAGTAGATAGAATTTCCCACACTAAATCAATGCTATTTCTTTAATGACACGTTTTTGTTGATACCTTTTGGTTTAAAGATAAGTGGGGTTGATCTCAATTGAAGTTGAGATAATTTAAATCAAACAGCGAAGTCAAAGTTTCATGATTTTTAGAAGTCCAAATTGTTGAGGCTGTAAAAAGCATTGTTCAATCGTTTCCAAGTAGGATTTAGTATTTTAGTTGCCAGATATTTTATGAGGTTAATTGAATTGTTATGCTCATTTTGAGGCTGGTAATTTACATATACGCCCTCCGCTACGACTGATTACTCTACATTATAGAAAATACTTGCTTAAGTTTAAGCAATTGAAATTCTAGGTTCACATGAAAGGTTTCATATCTCTTTTCACTGAACATATATGGATGCCATATTATGCAACCACGGATGTCCTAAATTGTTCCAGACACACCATCTACCCCTTAGGTATATCCTCCAAAGAAATTGTCAAGATCACATATAAACTAAAGAAGATATGCACTAAAAGAGAATATTACATAATCTAAAATAAATGCCATATATGCAACAGAAGATGTCATAAATGGTTGATGACACAACATCTAACTAAAAAGAATATGATGGGAAAGAATTGTAAACATCGGATCAAAACTCTTGAAGTTATAGAGAGGAAGGGAACCCGGGATGCACGGCACTGATGACACCATAATACAACCAACTCAGGGGTATAAAAAAATGAGTATCATTATTAAAGGTTAATAATCTAAATCTTTGTTCAATATATATTCACAACTAAAATGGCTGGTAAAAATATCATCAATATATGAACTAAATTACACTTAATTCTATATCCAAAATATATTTAATCAGAAACTTTCCATATTACAGATGGATCCCATAACAAAGTGGTGAAAGGCCCCTTTAATATTGAGTTAAACCCTATTGTTTGAGTAACAGAAGCCATCTGACATTGATATTACCATTTTGGTGGCGAAATTGCTCCGCTGGTAAAATTCATGTTTACTTCCTTTGGGAAATCGTTAAGCAATAACAGATAGAAGCATATGGGTCTTGGCTTTCAGTAAATTAGATTTGGCCAACACACGGTTCTAATTAGCAGAGGTTGTACATGGCCAATTTCAGGATTTTCCTCGGTGTGACAACTGGAGCTGAAACTGTCATCCCTGCTATCGTGGGATAATATTGAACGGGCTAGAGTGGAGATCACTTTTCACTCGGCTCTATCTTTTACGACTCCCAGGGCTCGCCCATCTGCCTCCCATAATACCACCCTTTATTAAATTTGTCATGTGAGCCCGGATTAATGCATGGGGACATGTAACATTTGACACTTAGGCAAGAGAATGACCAGCAGCCATGGCCATAAAGACTTTCTAATAAGACTTGTATAAGGTGATATGAAACTCTATCATAATAGAATGATGGAGGGTTTCACATCAACATGCCGACCATGATATAGTTATGGATACATCTCATTCTCTAAACAGCTATAAAGGGAACAAGGATAAAACTCCAAAGGTTTTAACAAAACAATTGTAGTTAATTCATCTCCACAAAACACATATCACTCTGACCAATATATCATTATTATAAAGAGAAGTCCAAATTAACTGGGATTATTTTTTTTCAACACATTTATACCGGACATATCTTTTCAATTGACCTTAACATAATCCAAGGCCAGGACAAATTGCCAATATTTTATGATTTTAGTGAGTACAATTTTAATTGAAGAAGAAAGAATATCTAAAACATTGACCTGCTTCCCTAGGGCTAACATGATGATCACAGAATTCTTTTATTTACATACTTATTTCTACAGTCAAACTCTTGTCTGTCACTAACCTAAATGAAATATCATGGATTTTTGTTTATTAATATTACAACCTATGACTGGGCATATATGTCTAAATAACATATCCCTTTTTAACACAAACATAGAAACTTGTCTCCATGGTTATTTTAGTCGAGAGGATATTCTCTCTGCCTGTGTGTTTTAGTGTCTATAGATATATGTACATGTATGCATAGAGTGGGAGTAATTTCCCATGGCTACGGTTGTTGAACTATTCCACTTTAGATGTATCCATTCCTGATCTTTATAGCCCCCATGAGGGTTGGGTGTCCTGTAACTGTGCAGATAGTGGACAGTGTATGAATCAGAAGACAAATGGATGCAGCTGACCGTTGAATAATGCAGTGATAACTATGGCAGTCGGGTATAATGGCAACTGACCATAAGATAAGGGGCTTGTATGGCAATTGGAGAGGAGAAGTAGCATGATCAGTGGTATAAAGCCATCTTTTACAGGAATTTATTCATGGTTCGAACACTAAAACACCTGGGCACATGGGAAAATCTTCTAGACTTAAATAACCATGGAGATAAGTTTTGAATTGTGTTAAAAAATAAATATATATTTTTTTAAAAGCTGCACTGGCCAAAGGACATAAACAAGAATGACCTTTTTGATTATAAGGGCTATTTGCAAAACGTTAAACACATTGAACACATTCATACTTTCACTGGTCTTACAAATTTGTTTTGTCCAAACAATATACTGTTCATCCAGATCACTTAAACTTAAAATACAACCATATATTGATATGGAATTAATCAATTTAAGTGTACCAAGAAGTTTTTAACTTATTGATATAAAGTATCCCTTATTTTGAGCAATACTTGGAAATTGTCCCCACGGTTATTTCAGTCAAGAATATTTTCCCTTTGCCCATGTGTTTCAGTGTTCATAAATATACTTAACAAGCTGGCTGAAAAGTTGAGGTAATATAACATTTACCGGTACCTCAGCAAAGACAGGGAAATAAAGTAGTAAAAGTGACACATCTTCTATGATGTACATGGCCATGTTCTGGTGATACATTTTCAATGGTGTACATAGCCATATTTTCTGGTGATACATTTTCAATGTTGTACATGGCCATGTTCTGGTGATACATTTTCAATGGTGTACATGGCCATGTTCTGGTGATACATTTTCAATGGTGTACATGGCCATGTTCTGGTGATACATTTTCAATGTTGTACATTGTCATATATTCTGGTGATACATTTTCAATGGTATACATTGTGATATGTTCTGGTGATACATTTTCAATGGTGTACATCGCCATATGTTCTGGTGATATATTTTCAATGTTGTACATGGCCATGTTCTGGTGATACATTTTCAATGGTGTACATGGCCATGTTCTGGTGATACATTTTCAATGGTGTACATGGCCATGTTCTGGTGATACATTTTCAATGGTGTACATGGCCATGTTCTGGTGATACATTTTCAATGGTGTACATGGCCATGTTCTGGTGATACATTTTCAATGTTGTACATTGTCATATATTCTGGTGATACATTTTCAATGGTGTACATAACCATATGTTCTGGTGATACATTTTCAATGATGTACATTGTCATATGTTCTGGTGATAAATTTTCAATGGTATACATTGTGATATGTTCTGGTGATACATTTTCAATGGTGTACATCGCCATATGTTCTGGTGATATATTTTCAATCGTGTACTCCACCATTTGTTCTCATCATTTGAGGGAACAGATTGTTAAGAAAGATTATATTTTACTAATCTTACTCAGTTATGTAGATATATCTGGATTTCTTTGATGAGGAGCTTATCTCATGTGGACTTAATTGAACTGTGAGTTCATCGTGCAGGTAGGAAATGTAGTCACAATTGGGATGAATGTGGGAAGACTTGATAAGGGAAATGGAGGGAGAAAATAGAGTTCATTAAAGATCTTAATGAACGAGACACACTTCTCAAGACACGCCATCAGACCTGTCAACGTAAATTACCAGCTCGTCAGCACAAGCCCTTTGTTACCTGTGAACACCTGAGTCTAACAAGCTTACAGGCAGGCCTCACCAGGTAAGATAGCAATTAGTGGCCTATCACAGAGGCAGATCAAACTGGGACATCAGTGCTGGTCTAATTTGTGCTGATGTACCTGGCTAATGGTATAGCTGTCCACCATGCAGGCAATGTTAGAAATCTGCTTCTAAATGAAAGAGTATGGCTTCCCCTATAGCCAGGATCATAGGTCTGTTTACCTGGCTCATACAACCATTGATGAAAGACATCAAAATAAACCCTGGGGGGTATAATATAGAATGTATGATTCATTGTATCCATCAGGTAATGTTTATCTGGGTCACTGTTTTTGTTAATGTTCTTAATGGTTTATGAAACATCAATATTTTTATATTTTGAAAATTGCTGCACGACATTATACATTATAAATACTTTTATGCATTGTTTTTCTATCATTCATATAGCAATGTACTTTTGTGTCAAAACATTGAAACCATGACCTATCCAACAGGAATAAGAGCCTAACCCGTTAGTCGACGAGGTTCACATTTCAACAACCTCAGGCAAAAAGATTCAATAGTCGAACTTTCCATATGGTTCTCACTCAAGAATTTCACGTAAAAAGACATTTTAACTAAAAAATACAGCAAATGTGTAATGCTTTTTCATGCTTTTTGGTGAAGACATAGACCAAAGTATCACTACGTTATCAAGTTCACTGGTGGAGGGATGAAGAAAATTTGCACATAATAACTTGGCAGTTGGCATTAAAGTTGGTGACATTGTGAATTTGCTACAGTATGTTCTCATATAGCTTTGTGTCACACTTTTTTCTCTCTACACACCCTCAAAGAAGCCTTGATCCGCTGCGCTCTACAGCAGTGCCAAAAAAGATGAAGATTCATTGAAGATGAAAACATTGGGACAGTTAATATATGTCAAATCATTTAGTAATCAAAGCAAATTAATCATCAAGATTTTTAATGTGCATGGGGGTAAATAGCCTAAGAAAAGTCAATGAGAAAAACTTAATAAACAACAAAGAAATTGTAAATCTTATATAAAAATCCTTCAACTTAGAGTATTATGGTTATATTTACATAGCACATCAATAGCAATCACATTCTGTACATTAATATTTCATATTGCACAAAGGCCTAATCTGATTGCAGCCCATTATGGTGTACTTGATGTTATAATACCACTATTCAATCCATACACAAAACCCTACACAATTCCTGCCAACAATATAGCACTCTCAGAAATAATGCAGACTTAACATTGATTTTTGTTCTTGTCTCTCGCTCTTACCCCAGCCCAGCTACCTGTCTTTTTACCTGGGAGACTGTCATCAGCTGATTAGATCCTCTATACCTTGATGAAGCATTTAGCAGACATATGTCAATATTGACACCTATTCCCTCTTGAAATCTCTTAACAGAATTAGTATTGTTCTCTCTACACAATGACACACCTTTTCAAGCAGAATGACTACAATTTTTTTAAATATTTTGTTTTAAAATAGCTAATGATCTTACTTTGGCAACAATATAAAAGATTGAACAATAAATAAAAAAAAACAGCCCTCAATTGCAGATTTTTACTTGAAAAAATTGCCCTAAAATTTTAGGTTGTATACTTATTCCCAAATCAAAACAGCTTTGACAAAGTCAAAACAAAGATTGTGTTGGGCTTGCCACATGTGCACAGACAGTATTACACAACCCGGAGTCAGCCATGTTTATTTAGTGAGCTGATCCCCAGTGTAACAATGTTTGTCTGTGAGGCTGCTGTGTCAGAAATAGAAACGATCAGACAAACATACAACCATAGAGAAAGGAAAGCCTTGTATTGGGGAAATAACAAACACTTCACATATTATAAATAGGAAATGATTAGGCAGTTTATAATAATTAATATTGATGGCTATAACGATTCTGTTTGACACCTTCTCAGCAAGTACTCAAATATTATTTCAGTATCAAATAGGCCGAAGGGTTTGATTTGTGCTTTTTGCCCAAAAAGAATTTAAATGGAAGAAGGCAAAAAAAAAAAAGAATTCATACTGATTTAGGAAACATGCTATAGTTCAAATTATAAAAATCAATAAAAGGTTTTAAGTTAAATTTCTCAATCACTGCCAAAACCTTTGCATCTCATAAGACTGGGCACAGTTCAATTAGATATATATCACGTCTGTATATAAAATGTATTTACGAGTGTCGACTTCTTTTTCACAAGTTCAGCCAAATGAATAACACATCGCGCACAAATATAGCAGGCCAATTACTCAATGTCATAGAGGAGGAAACAGACAAGCCATCTATCATACTTTACTGTATCATCATATAGTTAGAAATAAGCAAAACTCATTCACTTGAAAAGCGAGTTACATTTTAAAAGCTTTTTTAGCTAGCAGATAAAATGTAGTTTGCTGTACAGAGCATTAAGAGTCATCATAAAATGGATATGCGGATATAAAATAAAGTTCCAGTAAAACTTGTGCGAGACAAATTTTTTTTCATTTGTTGATAAAAAACTTACATAAAGTCAATAACAATGTGGATAACCATTGATGTTATAACTTGATTGATGTTATACGCCACATGCTAAATTATTTCATGGTGGCGTTGCCAGGTTGACTGGTTGAAGAAACAGCGCTCTTTGCCTGGAGGAAACCCCGACCTTCGGCAAGTACCCTATCGGGGGTGAAGGAAAGTTAATAAGCTGATTGCTTAATGATGTCATTGGCTTATATAGTTCAATGTGTTGAGGGTATTAGAAAGGGTTTGGCATGGCACACAGGGAGTACGCCGCACAGAAAAATATAGGCATGTTGTCCCTACAGAGGCTTGTAATAAGGCGGTCAGTGCAAAGACCCCTACTTATATCCACAATGCAATTCTCCCTTTTTTGGTGACATCATTAGGCCGTAGGTCTACTGAAGTCACTTTCTAGAGCAGATTTAACAAAAATGAGAGATGTAAATAAACCAAAATCATTTCAGAAAATGTAGGACCTGTTAAAAACACAAGCCTCTGTGAATGCATGTAAAACAGAGTTGTCTATTATAACACACCCACATCTTTATTATTATTATTTCTTTTGATTGGTTAACCAGGGTATAGCTATGTATATGAATCGCCACCACAATTCAGTTTTCGCTACTGCCAAAAAAAAAAAAAAAAGAATGCTGCAGACTTTTTTCTGCTGCAAAATTACTTTCTACAGCATTTTGAACACATTATGAACAAATCCATTATTAAGATTGTCAGCTGTGGAAATTAGATTTTACAGTGACAATCCCCATTGCATAGGCTATTGCTGCAGTGAATTGGCAGGAATGCAAGGAAGAGTACTGGCTTTAAGTTTAACCTAGAGTTAACAAGGTATATAAGATTTGCTTGTTGTACATGTGTGCTGCAAACCTTGAGAGCCTAAGTGAAGTGTACAACTCCTAGAACAGTGACAAGAGGACAAGTTCTGACATACAAACACCCAGATTAGTCATGTCTGGAGAAAAGGTTACCCATCACATCAGTACTGTGACAACTAAAAGTTCAGAGAAAAGTTAGGTAAATGCACGACATGGGGCTCTAAATACATCTTTATATAAAAAAATTGATGTACCATTATATAACAAAACATGGCTATTTTCAATAGTTCCAAATGTCAATTCATAATGAGATTTCATGAAAAATATTTAAATTATGTGTGAATTTCTTTTAGTCTACTCTAGTTATGCAGCATACAGATGTATTCAGACTTCTTGAAAAAAAAGTCAAATACAAAAAGTAAGGGGAAAACAGTATGGATTGTAAAGAAGCGTGTTCATTTGGGAATCTTTGCAGGCTGAGATGTTCACCTGAGGAAAAATGTCACGCGGACAAACAGAGCGCTGAGAATATCTGCGAGAGATGAGAGGGATCTATAAGGAAGCGTTGTGTTATTGTCAACAGTGCAATGTATCGGGAGAGGCAAAGGACTCGGGCTGTTCTCTGATACAGGCGCTCCATGCACACAAACCAGCCAGCAGTTCTGTCAACGGAATCCATTGAAACTTTCCCTGGTATGTTTACAGTGCCAGTCATGAGCATTGACTCCCTCTACCTTCTAACCCAACAACGATTCAATAAGGAAAATGGAAACAAGTATTGCCCCATTTAAAGTAAATAATTTTCATACGTCTTATCATTTTTAGACTTATTTTAGAAATATAATGATGAACTGTATTCTGTCCGGTAAGTAGTTGGTGGTCGTTCCATCGCTTATTCTCATAGATTGTTGAAGTGCTTAAAATTGAAAAAAATATCCAACAAAAAATTCAAAGTAATCAGCTCTATAATTACCAAATAAATATTGCTGACAAAAAACTTCAAGAGCAGGATACCAACACGTTGGGATTTGAAATTTTTTTTCACAAGCATAAATAACATTAAATACTAGGATTTTAATAAGAGACAGGCTACCACTCTATGACCCACACTTTTTGACGTTAAGAAAAATGTGATAGCTTACAGGTAAAAACAGAAAGCGATTAAGCACTCAAATTAAGATTTTCAAAGGAGATAACATTCAGACCCAAGGTGACAACGTAGATAATTACTCCACTAATTACTGCAGTCTCATGTTGAGGAGAAATGTAGACTGAGCCTATATACAACCTACCACCCGTTTAAAATTAACTAGCGACATAAACTGGCGAGTTTTATGTGCTTCTTACTAGTAAAAGTGAAGGATTCCCATTTTATGGATGCTTGGTTGTTTGGTGTTTTACACCGTGCTCAGGATTATTTCACTTATATGGCGGCGTCAGTTTTATTGCGGGAGGAAACCGGGCTCTATGCCCGGAGGATACCCACGTAGGTCGTTTGAGTGAAAACCCAGACAGAAAATTTTCTAATTTTTTTTGGCTGAGTGGGATTCGAACCCGTGGGTCATTGGTGGAAGGCTGTTCAGATTGAGCGTTCAACGCACTATCTACTAAGCCACGGAAAAGCGTGACCAATGTTCTTAGGGCCTCTTCATACTGAGCTAGTTTGCAGCATGGATTTCTAATATTGGAGAATGAATCAAACTGTGAGCACGGATAAAAAATGAGAGAATAATGGACTATCTAGTGACTGTCCCTGTTGAATGGCATCCCTTCACCTAATGTCATGTGCAAGACATATGAAACAAATTATTGTGTTCAATAATGTACTTGAAATGGACATCAACTGGACACTATTAAGGTTTTTCTTGCATATGTTTTGTCTTGATTGTCTGTTCTATTCTTGGCAGTATTTAGAGTCTAGTGCTTCTTTTCCCGTCTATGTTTTTTCTTCCCATAGGATATATAAGAGGGTCGTGACATGACAGTAGTATAAGTCCTGTCAATCGGGATGATTACCTCTGCAAATAGCTGACATTGATAATCGCACTACAAAAAGCCCTGCACGCAAAGCTAATGGCAAGCCAGCCCCCCTTATGATCTTCTTTCATGTAATAAAGGGCTTTGCATTTTCCCCGCCACAAAGAGGGGTATTCACAAAGTTCCACCTGGCCAGTCCTTTTCTCGAGGTCTGCTAATGTTTTGACTGAGCCATAGTTCTATAGATACTAGCACATCAGATCTCAACTGCACAATGACAAGGTCACAAAAGGTAGCCATCTTGAATTCAAACTGCACTACTGTTATTTGATAGGATAACAAATAGTCAATTGAACGGAAATTGACAGCACCCCTCCTCCATTGCTCATGAGAGTGGGGTTAAACAGCACCCTCCTTCTTTACTCACAGAAAGGTGGGGCTAAAGCAAAACGAAAAAGTCAAATGTCCTTGTGTCGGTTGATGTCGCAGATCTTTTAAAAGATTTATACCAGCAGGCACAAAAACGTCAAAAGTTTGACACCAGATTTTAACAAATTCTTTTCAAATTTGAGTGAATTGTTTGTCCATAAAATCAAAACACTTGAGTTTTAAGAAGTCTAAATTTGAATATCATAACTTTTTCTTTGATAAATGAAACATTATTTAAAAAATTTAGTTTTGAAAAAAAAAAACCACAAATATTTTTTTTGAATTCAAAGTAACAAAAGCAACTACAAAATATTACTTTTAACAAATTACCCTGCATGGCGGGATTTTTTAATCAGACTACACGGCAGGCGGATACTTTATCTGACCAATCATAGCCCCTAGGTGGGAGTAAGGACATTAGCAAATAAATCATTTCCGGGTGAGTTCCCAGGGAGAACAAATGTTGGATTAATCGCACTCTGAATACAATGCAGCTACCTACTGTGACGAGTCATTTCACACATCTATAACCTGAAACAATGTGTACAGCTATGTGAGAAAAAATAACTTTGACTTTATGCCCTAGGTTGGAAAATCAAAGATAAAAACAACATGGCCACACACAAGTTTAACGATCCCAGCCCCCCCTCTGGCTTTTATACCAAAGACAATTTCCACAAATAATGAAATAAATTAAACGGCAGTATTAAAAGATAGTAGTTTATATCAGGTTAATGTGTTTAAAATCCGCCCAATTCAAGCAGCAATCTTAACAAAAGCAATAAAACACCCACATAAATCGTTCGTCTCAATATCTTTGGTGTTTACAAGCAAATTACAACGACAGCATTTATATATAATTCTTGGCCGTTATCTAAAAAATGTGGAGTTTTACAACACACATGATAAGGTGTTGAGAATCCATGCTGTGTACATGTGTCACTGTTTCTTGAAGCAGAAGTAAACACCAACGTTTTAAGTTAAACTTTTGATTGCATCTTGGGTAGTTGTACATATTATCTCATCTCTCCAAACTCAAAGATTTATCCAACAGCTAACATGTACAGTGAAACCTATACCAACATGTCTCGGACAAAATATATGCCAAGACAGTTCATTTGACATGTATTTTAATACAGAACGGAATTCCGAATACCGTCAGTTTGGACAGGGTTCAGGTTTATCAAGGTGTTTATTTACACAGGCTCCACTGTATTTGAAAAATATCTTCCATGGTTTATGTTTGGATGGAACTAAAATCGTGGTAAACAAATCCTTATTACTTAAATACCAAAAAGTTCGAAAATATCTGTAGCAGTGTAAACAAATTTGACTAAAATAAAATAAAATGTATATATATTTATGAAGACTAAAACACACGAGCACAGGGAAAATCTTCTTGTTTAAAATAACCATGGAGACAAGTTTCTAATTGTGTTAAAAAGAGGTATATCATTTAGATTTTTATACCCAATCATAAGTTGTTGTTGTAATAGACAAAAACCCATGATGTTTCATTAATAGGTTGAGGACAAACAGCAGTTTGGCTTTAGTCAGTAAAATTTCACAGGTTTAGATTAGAGTTCAGTAAGAAAAATTCTGCCATTTTTTTAAAGCAAGTATCATTCCCCTTACAAAACAAAATACACTCAATCATTTGAGAAGTGTAACATCAGAGCTGTTTACTGTCGGTTTCAAATAACTTGAATGTATTTCGGACACCAGGGAATAAATATATGGCTTCTACAGTTATCGATTAAAACAAAAAAACTATACCAGAAAAAAGAGCGTCCAATAACATTGTTAACGCCCACAGGTATTAATTATCAGCTTATTTAACACATACACATCACATGTGAGAACTTTTCAGTTGGAATTTAAAAACTACACACTTGGATGATCACAGACGAATCTGTGCCTCTCTTTGATGTACCAGGGCCCTAATATTAAAAACATGGCCTCGGGGTAAGATTAAATAATGCTTCTTTGTGGGGTTTTAATTTGGACATATCACTGACAGTCTTTTTGAACACTAGGGTTTCTTTTTTCATTGAGATCCTATATGGAGATAGAATTCTTTGTTGAAGTCAAAAAGGTCAAGTCTTTAGTATTGACATCACTGCTAATGACTATAATTTGTCCAAAATGTGAGGATTGTGTATTGAATGGCGGAAGGTGGGCAGAACAACATTGGAGGTCTCCCAGTGAGGCTCCATACAGGGGGGTGTCAATAAACAGTGAACAACTATATTCAACAAAGTCACATTTTCACCCAAGCAGATAAAATTGGTGTCACCCTGCAAGTGATTGATTTCTAAAGCTACACTCAAGATTATTTCACTTATGACGGCGTTGCCAGGTTTAATGGGGGAGGAAACTTGACTTGTTATTCTTTGGAAACCAAACCCCCACCCTGAATGTGAATAGAGTAAAATTTTTCAATTGTTTTATTGGTGTGAGTGGGATTTAAACTTGCACAGTATCAATGAAAGTCCTGTGTCGGACTGAGGAACTATCACTCGTAACTGACTGAGCTGAAAAGGTGGGGCTAAAGCAAAATGAAAATATCAAAAGTTCTTGTGTCAGGTGGCATTCTTTGACGTAATTAAGAATGGTTCCGTTACAGGCAAGAAGAATTATATCATAGTCATGCACTGAATGATTCCAAAAGCACATATTCTTGGTTAAGTTCAAGCTTAAACCTGACTATGCCAAACTAATTCCACCTTTGTGAACCTATAGTTTATAAGCCTGCTATACTGGCAGAGAGAAATGCCGCCAGCTCTAGTAGACTCACTAATAAGCTTATTTTGTAAAATTCCAAGTTCAAAGAAACAGTATGGCAAAAGAGAGAAAAGAGAATGGCAAAAGGCTTCAAAGACTCTTTTCAGACGGGCAAGATTTCCGCCGGAGTGATTTGGCCGTGTGTGGTATATCCAACTGACCAATCACGCAACTTGTTTGTCGACTATCCATCTTCCACGCCACATCTCCGGACTGGTCAACATCATGTCCCTCTGAAGAGAATTACTGAGCAAGTTTCTGACAGTCTCAATTTGAAGAGTGGTTAGAGCAAACTGATTGATATGCGAACCAAAACCTTCCCTTGACGAGTTGGACATGACAGGTACAAAGGAAACTCCAGATTATGATGGATTAAATTATCTTCTTCTAGTCAACAGGTCTGTCTTGCACACCAATGAATTCTATACCAGCATATTTCACCTTCTTCAGTCACTTTCGAGAGTAAAATATAAAGAATGGATTTAAAGTTCACCCAAAAATTCGACTGATTCTTTCAAATAGGTTTATTGATGGATGTTTTACGCCGCACTCAAGATTATTTCACTGATATGGCGACATTGCCAGGTTTAGTGGAGGAGGAAACGGACTCTGAGCAATTGAAAAGCCTTAAAAAATAAGAGAATTTGCCTTGAAATAAAAAATATTTTTTAAGCCGGTGACCAGTAAGGACTTGGACAATATTAGCTAATACAGTTTCAACCAAATTTTCCCTTTATTTGTCAGCTCATGCTGATATATAGCAGCTAAGATACAACAACCTCAAGAGAATCTATTTTTCCTGAAATGATGCTAATAATATTTAATTAAGTCCATTGCATTTGATCACATTTTGTTGGAATTGGTTCTTATTGACAATGATTGGTTGAGGCATGGAGATCAACCGTTTGTTTTATTGTATACAATTAATGCGTCTATGCAGATTTAAGCACTGTTTTGAAACCCTTAAACTTCTTTTGCATCCATGCAGATCTAAGCACTGTTTTGAACCCCTTGAACTCCAGCATTTGGACAAAATATCTCTTTTTCCCAGCTGTTTAGCACCCATTGGCAAAGTGCCCCATAACAAACAGTTATTTCATACAACACCAGCCCAAATGTGGATTTACAACTTTTCCTATAATGACAAATTAACTTTCTTATTTCCCTCGGCTTTCTTCTCATAAAGACTTGATTTGGTTCCTTGTTAAGAGAGGCCTGTTTCATGTTACATTCAGCATTCTGATTTTAAACCATGGAGTCAAGACCCTTTCTCCTTTTCCACAAACTTGTTCTGCTAAATGAACAGCCATCTTTAAACCCTCAACTAAGTGGAGGGAATTTCCAGATCAAAGGCCCCAGGAAATTGCCTTTCGGAAACAGAACAGCATATGGGAACAAGGTGGTTTTGTTGCTGAGGGCAATTCAAGTTTCTGATATATATTTATGAACACTAAAACACACTGGCAAAGGGAAAATCTTCTGGTCAAAAAAAAATCATGGAGAGACTCTATGGAGTTTCTAGTTGTGTTAAAAGATGGTATGTCATTTAGACTGTTATGCTCAGTCATAGGTTGTTGTAATAAACAAAAACTCCCATTGATATTTCATTAGGTTGAAGACGGACAGGAGCTTGGCCTTAGTTAATTTTTTTCAGGAAAAACTTTGTTATATATTGACAAAATTGTATATTTCTTTAACTATGGCAAAAAGTTGGGTAAACTGAAATTGAACAAAAGATGATAACAGGAAAAGAAAGGGATTTAAAATATATAATTTGGTTCCTAGATAGAAGACAGACCAGGAAGTTTAGTGCCGACTAATAGGTCTTTCAAACTTTTTTTTCTGATATAGATGTGTCCAACCCAATCCAAACCATGGAAAGGTGTTACCTCATACATTTTGGCTAATTATCTCAATAAAAAAAGATGACTCTCTGTCACAGAAAACATTATGGAATTATTGACAAAGCATGTATAATTTTGAATACAGCATATAAGCTACAAGAAATTGAAACAGTGCATACATGCATGCATCACCTAATGAAAGACTAAATTGTTATTTAAGGTAAAAACTACAGATGTATAAGGAAACCAAGCTTTTTATTCGATAAATGATCAAACAATAATACCAACAAGACGTAAGATGAGTATGAATATGTTATAATGTTAAATGATATGATTATTTCTTAAAATTAAGGAATTCAGCTTCCTACACTGGAATACTCCCTAAATGAGGTTTATTTAATTCACATCAAAATGTAAATGTTTATTTTTGATGCAAACACATACTTCAAAGATTGTGGTTGAGAAATGGGTCAAACAATGGAGTTAATGATGCAACTGACCTAATTCTAGAAATTCCACACAACCTTCAAACACTTTATTCTGGGTCATAACACAGTACACTAAGGTTTCTTTGATGCATTTTCTTAAAGGTTTATACTTTCAAACTTCAGAAAATGAGAGGATTTTCTGTCCGAATCTAATTGATTTTTGATTGATGTTTTACCCTCACTCCAGACTTATCTATTAGAAACTTGTCTCCATGGTTATTTTAGACAAGAAGATTTTCCCTGTGCCCGTGTGTTTTAGTGTTCATAAATATATATGTCTGTGTTGCCATGTTTTGTGTGGTAAAGGGGCTTTCACAATTGAGACTTTCGCCGCACGGTCAAAATACTGAAATCGATCGCACGGTAGAGATAAAATTTTTCAGGCCGCAGTAGAATCAGAAAAATTACCGCAAGAAAATAATCCATTTTACGATTGGCCGGGGCATCGTAAGGGCGTGGCAAGGTTCTCGCACGTTTTAATCCACGAATCTCTTGCGGCGAACCGTGCGGAGTGACGCAAGCAACGCACGTCTAGCGAACGTGATATGTGAGACAGTTGCGCGGAGGTGCTACGTGATTGGTTGGAACGATGGTATTTTTCGCAAGGTGAACGCAAGGCGGTGCAAGACCGAGACGGCGAATCGTTCAACGGTTTACGACTGCCGCAAAGCAACCATCCCACATAGGTCGTTCGAGTGAAAACCCAGTCAGAAAATTTTCCAATTTTTTGGACTGAGTGTTTTCGGATTGAGCGTCCAACACTCTACCTACTGAGCCACGTGTGTGGATGGTTTATTTTTTGAATGACCTGCAAATCCCCTCTCTCTGAATTCATTAAAATATTTTACTTTTGGCAGCTAATGCCACTTTAAGCACATAAATTAAGAAAGCTCTGAAGCTATGTATTTATCAACCAAGCCAACATAATTTTGCAGATTGATAAAATTCTCCCTGCACCTTTTGAATAAGTAATTGACGGAAAATTCTTTAAAAAAAATTAGGTCAGCAATAATGATTATAGGACAGAGAGATTTTTTGGTGGTACGGCGACCAAATCACTAAGCTTGATTGGATAAAAACACAGAGAGAAAATGTTTACATTATTGATTTTTGATTGATGTTTTACCCTCACTCCAGACTTATCTATTAGAAACTTGTCTCCATGGTTATTTTAGACAAGAAGATTTTCCCTGTGCCCGTGTGTTTTAGTGTTCATAAATATATATGTCTGTGTTGCCATGTTTTGTGTGGTAAAGGGGCTTTCACAATTGAGACTTTCGCCGCACGGTCAAAATACTGAAATCGATCGCACGGTAGAGATAAAATTTTTCAGGCCGCAGTAGAATCAGAAAAATTACCGCAAGAAAATAATCCATTTTACGATTGGCCGGGGCATCGTAAGGGCGTGGCAAGGTTCTCGCACGTTTTAATCCACGAATCTCTTGCGGCGAACCGTGCGGAGTGACGCAAGCAACGTACGTCTAGCGAACGTGATATGTGAGACAGTTGCGCGGAGGTGCTACGTGATTGGTTGGAACGATGGTATTTTTCGCAAGGTGAACGCAAGGCGGTGCAAGACCGAGACGGCGAATCGTTCAACGGTTTACGACTGCCGCAAGGTTGGCGGAACAAGAAATTTCACCGTACGGAGCATCTTATGACACAAAAAAATCGTGCAACAACCGCGCATCAAGATACAACGGTTTACGGTGAACGTACCAGCGCCCGCACAGATCAGAGGTAATAAAAAAATTTGCACGGCCGAAAATTGGATTCCATGTGCACACCAAACTTTTCTGCGGCTCTTGCGGCACAAAAATTCCGCGCGGTAAGGTTGCCCACAAGGAAGGCTGCGGTCCATCGTACGGAAGGCCAAAATTCATGACCGCAAGAACCGTAAACCCGCCGTATCTCAATTGTGAAACTAGGCTCTATGGCAAAAGCCCGTGCAGTTGAAGGCAACACGTTAAACCTTGAAAAGTGGCCAGTGACAAGTGTACATCAATGAGCATTCTTAATAAACATATATATTAACTGAAGAGATTTATGGATACAACTTCTGTTTATTTGTGAAGCGACGTTTTGGTACAATTTCTAGTACCATTATCAAGCTATAACAGAGATAAATTATTATCATTATGTTTGATAACGGTACTAGAAACTGTAACGGAAACGTCGCTTCACAAATAAACAGAAGTTCTAATCCATAAACCTCTTGAGTTAATATGATCACCTCAACTTCTAAATGCCTCTTAAAGAATTCTTCAACATATTAATTAAGTGCAGTTCTATGGGAGTTGGATGTTTTCGCATTAAATAAATGGGTTAGTTATTTCTGGGACTAATTTATACTATCATAGTCCCAGGTTATTTGGTGTGAAAATAGATTGAAAAATAATTGACTAAATTGACCGTTGTTTGCTGCAGTATTCAAAATCATTTCTGTTAAATAAGGTGCTTATTGGGGAAGCAAACAGGGCTTTATCTACACTATTTCTTGCATTATCCTATGGAGTCTGTACATTTTTATAAGAACATGTCTTTCATCTATGGTATCAGCATATACTGTCTACTGAAGGGCCTCCATAGAGCAGGTCTGGCAGAGAGCAGAAAACCATGCAAGCATACTGCAGGGTACCAAGCCAGCTTGGTATGATAAATGACTTAAGGGGTTAACCTCAAGTTCACAGTGTATGCTTTCATTGAGGGCTGGTAGAATTTTCCACCCAAGTTGAGCAAGACTGGCCTGTAGCCTGTCCACAGGGTAAAGGAGTGTATCTAGGTATGCTATGTGTATCGCATCTTGCTTATGGCACAGATGGTCCTTATAGGAGATGGTATGTTAAGAAGAAATGGTATAGACAAATAGGATAAGAGTTTGTATGTAGGATTCACTATGATTTGGAAAAGCAAGAAAAATAAACATAAATCTGTATCCCTGCATAAACAAATCAGTAGAACAAACTTGTCATATAGCTGCAAGCCAATGTGTTTCCATAACGTAACTGAGGGAGGGGATGGCATCTAATATATAAGTACAATTCTAGAGTTTCCACTGACTAGCTTGGTCAGAGGATAAACTTCCGCCGACTTAAATACACACATTAGTGAGTGACTTCTGGGCTAAAGGCGGGGATATTCCAAAGTAAACGTTTTCCTTTTTCATCGAAACTACACTATTTAATATTGGATTTCTAGGTCTTTTGGCAAAACATATCATAATGGGGCAACAAATTTTGCAAATGGGTTTGAGTCGTACCCTCAAGGCAGCCATGTAAATGGATCATATAGTAAAATCAAAATAGAAACTGTATCTTAATCATTATACAAATTTTATCTTTAGATTTAATCATGAAAATCTCCATGTTAAAAATATATAAATTTATTATCACTATGTTGTTCCACAATTTACTCAAGTTTGATGATAACTGGTATATGTCAAATTTTGTCTTGATGGAATCAACATACCAAGGAATACATCATGTTTTCTCTGTATGTATTCTGATATTCTGTCAGCCTATTAAACATTTCATCTCTATCCTCATAACAAAAACCTTGTGGTAGAGAAAATTTGTATGTATATGTTGAGCAATAGCTTCTAGCCATCATTATCCATTAGCTGCCTTGAATATTAGGCATCTGTAGAACCTAGTAAGGTTATCTGGTACACATGACCAGAGTTTCATTCCTGCTGTATAAAACATTAAGGATATTTTAGCATCCGTGTGAAATGCTGGGCTAAAACCCAGCCATAATGGACCAGATCACAGACTAGATAAATAATTCCCATTTAAAACAGAAATGTAGACAAATGTTATTAATGATAATAAAGGTGACACAATGTATATGATCAATGCATTTTAACACCACTATTCAATAACTATACTATGAGATAAGTTACAAATGTAACAAAACCTAAAATGTATAGACTTCTCAAATGTACCCCCCCCCCCCCCCCCCCCAAAAAAAAAAAAGAAGAAATCTTTCCACATACAAATCAAGTATTTAGCTTCAGAGATTGTTACAGTTGTATCTACAATTTACATAAATTTTACACAACAATGTTGCCTATAACTGTTTGCATAGACAATTTACATAAATTTTACACAACAATGTTGCCTATAACTGTTGCTCTTTTAAAACTAAAGTATACACATGTATATTGTGTTGTGTACAAATTTTCCAAAGCAGTTAAGAGTATAGTAGTTGTGTCAGAAGCTGTCAGTGTATATATCAATACATCAAATGATAATATTACAAAGTGTCAAACTAGAGAATGTTTAACTTTCAAACCACACTTTCTACAGTTACAACCCAAACAAATTATAGGGCTATAAAACACACATGGTTGGAATTTAGCCTGATAGTGAAGAGAGGAAACTAGTATGTAACGTCTAGTACATCACAGATAACACCTCAACATGCATAGTGACAGCCAGATCCAACTGTACTTCTGAACTGCCAGAGAAGAACATATCAGGGAAATATTTTAAGATTTAGTGCAGCTTTTTCTACACATATTGTTAAAAAGCTTCCTGGTCCCATGCTCAATTGTATAGATAGTTATCAATTTGACTTTTACCAAATTTACAAGAGTTTTTGAGTTTTACGTCACACTCAAGATTATTTTACTGAAATGTTCCCAAATTGAAAGAGGTTTGAGGGAGGAAATGCAACATATTATAGCTTCAGGAATATGTCCAAACATAGATTTAATTGTAAAAAACAGTTATAAATTTATTAACTTGAGGGATGTTTTCTATCAAACTCATTAGAATCCTGATAAAGTTCAACGCTCATATACGGTTTTAATACTGGATTTGTTAATTCAAATAACATACAGTTGAAGTGCTCTTTGGGTGGGAAAAAACACCCAAACATATCTCCCATATGACATGATTAGAAAATCTGCAATTTGCCCTCTGAGCTCACTCACCATGTACATTTGTATAAGGTGTAAAAATACACACATGTGAGAAAACGCTGACAACACATGGTATTAAAACATCCATAGTAAAAAATGTACCCTAACAAATCAGCCTTAGATAAGAACAGTTTTTATTACAGCATGTTATTACTGGCACTGCCTGTAATCGTATTAAACAAGCATGTTATAACTGGCACTGCCCTCATTAAACACTGTGTATGAAGTATGGAACATTTTACACAAATGTTACCTTGAAATGCAGGGTTAAGCTTTACACAAAAATGAAAATATTACAATGAGATTTCCTATTAGAGTGTCAAAATTTTGGAGAGTTTTGTATGAGGTTGCTAAAGAAGGTTTATAGTTGGGATAAATCTTAGTGCCTGAGGTAATGGTGAAAGAAAAACCTCTGTCCCTCTATCCTTTTGGGCTGCCACCATCTGTATAGAGCAGGCTGTACTAGGAATCATACTCTGGTCAACTGTTCACTACAGTGGCTGTCAGGTCAACTAGTAAGATTTGGGAAGTAAATCTTAAGGGTCCAACATTATGGATTGTAAATTTGGGTCTTAAAGTGGCATGAGCTGCCAAAGGCAAGGCTTTGGGAATACAACAACAACAATGCCTTAAGCAGGTCAAGTCCAGTCATTTGATGAAAACAAGGATTAAGAATCAGTGCAAAGGACTGACAAAATTGTGCAGGACATTTGAAAGTATGCTCGGTGCGCTCCCAAGGGTAGACAACGAATCAGCAGGCGAAACTGCTTCGAAAAGATCAGCCCACCTACTTTCAAAACAAACAGAGATAACTTTCTTCAAGTTAATATACTAAGAATTGACTGATTGAATAATTTTTGATTGACTGATTGCTTGGTGTTTTACGCCGCGCTCAAGATTATTTCACTTTTAAGGTGGCGAAGTGGTGGGAGGAAACCGAGCTCTATGCCACATAGGTCGTTCGAGTGAAAACCCAGTCAGAAAATTTTCCAATTGTCGACTGAGTGGAATTCAAACCCTGCGACCCATTGGTGGAAGGCTTTTCGGATTGATTGATTGATTGGTGTTTTACGCCGCGCTCAAGATTATTTCACTTGTATGGCGGCGTTGCCAGTTTTATTGTGGGAGGAAAACGGGCTCTATGCCCGGAGGTAACCCACGACCTTCCGTTGGTAACTGGCAACCATCCCACATAGGTCGTTCGAGTGAAAACCCAGTCAGAAAATTTTCCAATTTTTTGGACTGAGTGTTTTCGGATTGAGCGTCCAACACTCTACCTACTGAGCCACGTGTGTGGATGGTTTATTTTTTGAACGACCTGCAAATCCCCTCTCTCTGAATTCATTAAAATATCTTACTTTTGGCAGCTAATGCCACTTTAAGCACATAAATTAAGAAAGCTCTGAAGCTATGTATTTATCAACCACGCCAACATAATTTTGCAGATTGATAAAATTCTCCCTGCACCTTTTGAATAAGTAATTGACGGAAAATTCTTTAAAAAAAATTAGGTCAGCAATAATGATTATAGGACAGAGAGATTTTTTGGTGGTACGGCGACCAAATCACTAAGCTTGATTGGATAAAAACACAGAGAGAAAATGTTTACATTATTTTAAAATTTGATAGAACTGTAGCATATGAGACAGGTGATTTTTTCTAAAACCAAGGAAACCCTCAGTAAAGATCTTCTATAGTACTAAGTGGCAGCCATAATGAACAGATTTGATATGACTATTCAAGCTGGATGGACCATCAACTTTATATCAGAAGGAGTCTAAGAAAAAAGTCTGACTGACTGAGCTGGTATTGGGCTGGGGTAAAAAAAGTGTGAGTAAATGAAGAGGCTGGTGGCTGGTGAAGCTGCCAAGCATCCTGCCCCTCTGACATCTACTGGAGGTCTGCCAGAACAGTTAGCACGGCTCTCTCCAGAGATCCAATCTGACTGTAAACACAACATATGGTACTCTGTGACACTCCCTCACATCACTTTATTAAAAACACTAACACCGAATTCCAACAGAAGAAAAGTTTGACCATTTCCCCTTACGGAATAGTTTAATTAGTTTACTACATGTACATACCGGTAAAACTTCATTGTAGCTAACTTGATTGATGTTTTACGCCACATTGCACTCTAGTCTTATTTCATTTATATGTTGGCATTGCCAGGTTTAGTGGGAAGGAAAGCAGACTCTTTGCCCGGAGGAAATCCCTGACCTTCGGCAAGTTTTGATAAATAACAATGATCTTGCATGCTCTCTATTTAATGTTTGACTTTGCCTAACATTTAGTTTAACAAGGGGGTTTTATGAAGACAAGAAATGAGTTGCACCTTGTCAAAAATGTATGCTATATTACGTAATCTGCAGTTGTCATTTTTCTCATGGCAATGGCATGAAAAAACTATTCAGGTCATGGTCATCATGTTTTGCTTCTACCAGCCATATGCAAGAACTGTATGCATTACAAATTGCACTCATATATGTAGTCAAATGTTACCCACATAAGCTGTGGCAAATGTTTTCAATAATATAAATAACATTCTAACACAATGTGAAATGATCTAAGATCAGTGGCTGAACTATTTTGATGGCATTTTCAATTAATCATTGAAAGCCTAACGATCATACAAACATTATTCTGAAATGTGGATATATGTTCACCATACATAAATGCTGCATTGGATTTTTTTGACGCACGTCTGCAGCAACAAGCCCCGTTCGGGCCATCTCCATAAACATTAATGTTAATCAAACAGCCGATCAGTTAAAGCTATACCCCTAAACACAGGTTTCGCGTGATCTCGTGGGACTTCGGGCAAACCCGAAATGAAAGTATTGGTTGTTAAATTGTATTACTATGTTCTGTGTATGAATAAAAAATTATCTATGGTCTTAGATCAGTGTTTTATGCCATTTCAGGAACCTTCTACTTAGCCAAATAAAACAGGAAATATATACTTACAGTTTACGTAGCATGGAGAGATCATCAAATGCTGCAGATGGTATGCTTGTCAAGGCATTGTTACTCAAGTCACTGGAGAAACAAAAATAGGGTAAAATAATTAACAATTAAAATGATTACATAAATTTTATTTTCATTTAAACAATGACAATTCGTCTCTTCTGAATTTAACAATGATTTTATTTTGTTTAGATTACTGATTTTAGATATATTTGTTAACATGTGTTACAGAGTCACAGACTGTATTGGTTGAATGATGCATTGGTTTTATGATGTACTATATGGTGGTATTTATTTTACCAGGACACTGGACTCGGCCCAAAGGCATTCCCCAACCTGCAGCAGGTACCCGGCAGCCTTTACTATTCCACATATTTAAAACCCCTTCAGACATTACACCAAAATGGTGATCCTATTAACAAAATAATTAAAAAATCTGGTTCTTTTGATTGATGTTTAAGCCGCACTCAAGATTATTTCATTTATATGGCAGCTTTGCCAGGTACAGTGCATGGGGGAGGATTTTGCTTAGAGGAAATCTTCAGCAAATACATAGCACCTCTTCTACATATGACGATCGAGTGCAACACCCTCCAGGAAGTTTTCCCTTATTATTTGGTCTGAGTGGGATTCGAACCCGCGCCACAACAATGAAAGGCCTGTGTTCACCCCCCAAAAAATCTGAATGTGTAAATTCGGTACTACAGTGAAGAAGATAAAACTGAAATAAGTCTTATAAAATTTTTTTTTCAAAACTGATAACATTAATATAAATCCATTTGCCATAGATTTGTAATAAACTAAGCAAGGTCAAGTAGAATTTAAAATAAAAGCAGGCGAATGTTTATATCAATTTGACTCAAAAAAATGAACTTTGCTTTTAACAACGGATTCTAATTTGAAAATTATTTGTTTTCATATTGAGAGGAAAAATGAAAAAAAAAAACAACATAAGTACGCCCAATAGGTTTTGTGCATCTTGTGACGGGGAATTCTGCTTCGATCTATTGTTAGCCTGGGGTTTAGTTACCTGCCCATGCAAGTGGACTGACAGCTCACGAATTGGGCTGGTTCATATGTGCAGAATGGAAACGTAAAATTTCTAACTAACTTTCTGCAGTTTCCACACAAATTATCATCTATTGTCAAAACATTTGATTGATTTATTGTTTGTTGTTTTACATGACAGTCTACATTATAATATTTTACATGTATAGGCATCTTTGTAAGGTGAATTATTTAAGGAGGAAAATGAGCTGTTTGTGCCCATCCCAACTTCCCCCAAGGTCCATTTAAGTCACGGTAAAGATCCAGGTAATCAGAGAGGGGCATTTGTGTTGTGTACAGGTAATGATTTAAGATTTGAGGTGTGTAAAAAATGAAAAGTTGTCTGCAGGTTAGATTCTACAGACGTGTGTGTAGCGACATATCTGTAAAAGGTGTATCTATGTATGTAAATCTTTAACAGGTAGATATGGGTGTTCTAATTAGCCTGTCCCTTTGATGTGTGCCTTTGATCTTCTGAGAGAAAATGACCCAATTACCTGATAGGTCATAGTTTATAAATCATAGAAAAAATTTACTTATCATAAAAAGTAGGATATATGCTTAGAAAATCTTGTATGGAAATTAACAAAATGACTGATTAGAAACATGAAAAGAATCTTCATTAATTAAAAGCTTTGAGCGATAATGATATACAGAACTGTTACCTGTCTTTCTTAAATGGAAAATTTATTTAGACTTTTTTTTTAAACGTCATATGTATCTAAGCCAGAAAAATTTACTTATATTACACGCTCGAGATCTTAAAAGATTTCATTTCTCAAAGAGTTTTCATTTATAGTTCAAAGATATTCATTAATCACAATTGTGAATATACATTTTTTAATTCAAATAAGAAAAGTTAAATTTTTATTCAATTAATTATAATCCCTGAAAAAAACATTAAACACGCTTTTTGGTGGCTTTTTTTCTTCGTTTTTTTGCATGTACATGTACAGCAAAAACCTGGAACCCCTGCATGCATGGGGTGTATGACTTCATATATACTGTACAGTTCTTTTCCTTGATTTATATTAGAGAATGGTAAATTCTTAACAGTCTATTTCCATATTTATGAACACTGTATCGCCAAGATTGTGCACAGTTTGTAACCTGAATTCTGAGGAGAAAACCTAGATGCACAAAATGAGTTTATAAAGATATATAAAACAATTTAATACATAAGTTTAAACATTTATGGGAAAGTTAAGCCTTTTATCTATTGTTTATGACCCTATAGTTATTCTATCATGAACAGGTATATTACCGATTTATTGTCAAGAAAAAGCTCTCAAGTATATTTTAGGGCTCATTTTTTTTTTCAGAACGGACAATTAACCAAGCAGAGGGAATACACCAAAATTATACTGCTGAAGAAAAGGAGAAATGCATGTGATGTTATTAGACAGTAAATTAGAGACAAATGTCAGATACACACATAAAAATTCTGACATGTTCCTTTATTGGTTGCTATGGTAACGCAGAAATCTCCAATGAAAAGGAATAGAACAATCACCATAAAACTGGCCGTTGTCAATTCCAGCTAACCGACTGACCATTTATCTAGGGCAATTAGTGACCAGTGATATCAAGAGGATCATAGTTTAGCGGAAAACAGATCTGGTTAAATGGCTGACCTTCCATCGACAAAGTCAACAGAGTGAAGCATTTTTTTTAGCTTGACAATGTAATTACAGGTCAAGTCAGGTGGCAGGAGAGGGGGGGGGGGGGGGGGTAGGGGGTGGTAGGGTAGGGGAAGCCTACATACTAATCAGTGTCAAAAGTCACTGCAATGCTCATCAGGTTTTCATAACAAAGAAAAAAAAGGAGACAAAATGCGGGGGTGGTATTTCAAGACCTGCTGATTCTACAAATAAAATTTTAACAGAATTTGATATCTTATTTCTTCTACATTTTTATCAATCTTGCAGATGCAGGTTAAGGTGTTTTTATTAATATCAACCCTGTTTTTGTCCGTTTTAGTTTTCGCTTTAGATGGGTTACTCGCTTTACCAATATTTTCTATTTCAATGATAAACGTTTAGCTTTTCAAGGTACTCTTAAACGCTGGGCTTCTATTGACATTCCGTATCTGTCAGTGTGGACAAAAGTATGAATATTGGCATCTCATGCTACTTTGATCTTCCAAAAATTTGCCTTTTATATAAATTCTGTGAACACAACTACAAAGTTTGAAAATCCTCAAAACTAAACCATTAATATCGAAATAAAGAAAATCCATAATCTGTGGTATGTATGAGACGAAATACTTTTCGGTATCACTAAAAACTCTCTTATTTGTTCTTCTTGAGAAAATTAGTTTAAAAATTTAGTTTTAGCCAGAAAAATATTATGAATTTGTCTTTAAAAGGACCCAATTTATTGGCTGTGTAAAAATTTATATGGGCCATTTTACGATTGAAAAAGTACAGAAAAAATCATGAGCTACTGTAGCACAAACCTAAACAATTAATGTAAATAAGAAGGACTTCCATTTCAAAAAATTGTGAATAGACAGAGCTACCTAGCCTACCCATGTTGGAGGAAGAAGCAATTAAACAAAGGGAATGTTTGCATGCTATGAATTGTCAGGCCATCAAGCAAAAATCTACTTGAGGAGTCTGTATGTATATTTACCCTCAATAATTTTACAGAACTTAAGCCTGGTCAATGTTGTATCAGTCTTTATGTTAACTGAAGTGAATCGTCAGAGATAAGCAGATATTACATGGATTTACCTACAAAGCACTGATTACACATTTAGAACACACTAATTAGCAAAAGCTGTGACCTACATGATAATTCAAGCGTAAATTAATTTTTACACACGTTAAAAAATCCATAGCGGTTCCTGTGTAACTGTTATATATACAGTATACCGTAAGCCAGAATTAATGTATAAGTTTATTCAGTGTCTAGTCTGCCCTTTTTATGCCCAAAGTGGTTTATGTTGATTAACCAACAAAGTTGTCACTGATTGACAGAAAAAGTTCAAGTGATTATGTAAAGTTTTCAATGATTAATGGCTAAAGCTGTTGAGAATTGATTAACAAAGTTGTTGCTGGCTAACCAACATAATTGTTGCTGATTGTCTGACAAAGTTGTCGCTGATTAACCAACAAAGTTGTCATTGATTAACCATCAAAATTGTTGCTGATTGTCTGACAAAGTTGTCGCTGATTAACCAACAAAGTTGTCATTGATTAACCATCAAAATTGTTGCTGATTGTCTGACAAAGTTGCTGCTGATTAACCAACAAAGTTGTTGCTGACTGACTGACAAAGTTGTTGCTGATTGACTGACAAAGTTGTTGCTGAATGACTGACAAAGTTGCTGCTGATTGACTGACAAAGTTGTTGCTGAATGACTGACAAAGTTGCTGCTGATTGACTGACAAAGTTGCTGCTGATTGACTGACAAAGTTGCTGCTGATTGACTGACAAAGTTGTTGCTGAATGACTGACAAAGTTGCTGCTGATTGACTGACAAAGTTGCTGCTGATTGACTGACAAAGTTGCTGCTGATTGACTGACAAAGTTGTTGCTGAATGACTGACAAAGTTGCTGCTGATTGACTGACAAAGTTGCTGCTGATTGACTGACAAAATTGTTGCTGATTGTCTGACAAAGTTGTCGCTGATTAACCAACAAAGTTGTCATTGATTAACCATCAAAATTGTTGCTGATTGTCTGACAAAGTTGCTACTGATTAACCAACAAAGTTGTTGCTGAATGACTGACAAAGTTGCTGCTGATTGACTGACAAAGTTGCTGCTGATTGACTGACAAAGTTGCTGCTGATTGACTGACAAAGTTGCTGCTGATTGACTGACAAAGTTGCTGCTGATTGACTGACAAAGTTGTTGCTGAATGACTGACAAAGTTGCTGCTGATTGACTGACAAAGTTGTTGCTAATTTATCAACAAAGTTGTTGCTGATTGACTGACAAAGTTGCTGCTGAACGACTGACAAAGTTGCTGCTGATTGACTGACAAAGTTGCTACTGAACGACTGACAAAGTTGCTGCTGATTGACTGACAAAGTTGCTGATTAATTGGCAAAATTGTCACAGATTTGCGGACAGTGATTTGCAAAGTTGTGGCTGATTTACGGACCAATTTCTCATAGACAGGACAGCTCCTATAAAAATTGAATATGTGTAAAGGTTTAACTTTATTTCACTTTAAATTTGTAGAACACACCGTCACTATTGAATTATTCAGATTTTTACTGTAGCAACAATATCTATGCAGACTTGTGGATTTTCTGCAGCCAAATATTTTTCATGCAACTTTTCTTAAAACAAGGAACATATGCAAAGTTCAGGTCAATAAGTTTGCAAAGGCCAACATCTACATGTTTATATCATACTTTGGTACACAAAAGCAGTCTAAATCAATCCTCTGAAATACATTTTGGTACCATCTTGGCTGTACTGCAGAGTCTAGCATTTCAGCAAACTTGATACATAGAAACTTGCTAAAGGAAGTCAATAATGAAAAAAAATGTCAGAAAAAAAGCAACCTGAAATTAAACCTCCAGACATGCCAGACTTTCATATGTTGTAGATCAGGTGTATACATATTGCCGAGAATGTCGCCTCATGTTGAATGTGGCTTGATGTATAATTTGATATTCATGTTTATACATTTTCTTCTGGATTTATAATTTAATTATATAAGCTGAGTGTCTGCCCCAAGACCTCTGTCAGCAGGGAACTCTATCTCTTCCCGTTGGTTACAAAGTTTACAAATGAAGCTGCAGACTGGTAGGCGTATTCAGATGTATACCATCAATTCAAGGGGTAGTCAGTGATAATGTTAAGACTGTTGCCATTTTATGAAGTTAAGTGCTCAAACTCACAAATGATGTGAATATGAAACTTTAAATAGTTCGAGGAAAGTTATTGTAACAAAATGCAGCACAGTTGCAATATGTACATACCAGGAGCCTGTTTCACAAAGTGACGTAGCTTAAGTTTTTACGTAACTGCCATAGCAACGTATCTCTACAGCATAGGTATAAATATATTTCGAGAAATGAATTCTTTTTCTTGAACAGATTGATGGCCTAGCTGTTCTACAATGATTTTAAAGCTTAAAGAAGGTTTGCGAGGTCAAGAATGTGTTTATCTAGAGAGGGCTTCAGCGTTTTTTTTAAATATTCTCAGTCCAAGGGTTGAAAACAAAATAAAATGTTCCAGTTTAGATGCTAGAGCAGCAAGAAAAGAGAATCAATCCTTACACGAATAATGGTGCATGCTTGGGTGGGACCAGGCGAGTGTATAACATAGACAAGTGGGCAGGGTGATGATATATTCATAAAGATCAGTACATGTATATATATATATATATACTGGGTACCCCAAATGGATAGATTAGTTATATTATTCATTCAAGGATAAAGAATATCTTACTATAATGTTTGGCTTAGTAGTTTGCTACCTGCTGTAAACTTTAGGTGCATTTTTAACATGAGATAGCAAACTGGATATTTAGATTATATTCTTTTCCTGGAAAATGCTTTACAAAAAATGGCAATTTGTGTATCTATCTTGAGTTCAATTTTGGACTAACCCTGTGTATGAGTGTGGTGCTAGGCTTGTAGACTCACTGTAAGTACATGGTCTATTTAAAGTAGTGTGTGTAAAGTTTTGTGGCTCTGTGTGGTCAGTTAGTCAGAGATATAATACAGGCTGCATGTGTGCTTGTCAGTAGGGGTAATAAATACTCACAGCTGAATGGTATCCAGGGGTAGAATGTTGGGTTCTATTTGAGAGAGGTCAGTGAAACGAGAAGGATTATTTGAGCAGTCAATTTTCTTCCCCCTACTCGCAAGGGAGAAAGGCGAGGGTGGAGGTTTTGGCGGCCCTGCGCCCGAGTCCCCTGATGGAATATCTCTGTCATCAACAGGGATTTCCTCGTCTCCTCCTCCCTGCGGAGGACCCAGAGCCGAACTGGAAGCCTTTTTCCTTATACAAGTACATCCTGGAGGGCAGGCAGATATAAACTGTGTGAAGCAACACACCCATAAAATCACAACTGCTCCACATACAACGTTTGTTGATTTTTTCGGCCCACTCCATGCCATGTTGGGTAAATAATCCTTCCCCCAAAAAATTTATCTTTCCTTCAGACAGGAATGTCTAAAATAAAACTGTGGCTCTTTGCTGTAGAAGAAACGAAAGCACGTCCCTGCCTAGGACATACTTTGTAATGTACATATTGAATTTGAACAAATCATGATATTTTATGTTCATGAACAGTTAACCAAATCAGTAAATCCATTGGGCTAAATAATCTTTCCATGACATTTAAAACCTGGATTATCCATCTCTCCATTGATAAACTGGGTTGGATATATAGTAATATTATACACTCCCATTAACACAAATTACATATGTCTTGTTCCCAATGCAGAATACACATGGAAATTACAATTGTTTACAAACAAATCCCTTTAGATAGACAGTTAGTCTCATCAAGAATAACACTGTTTAGGTTAGAGAAATCCCTCACAGCTCACGTGGTAGATGGTTGACGTCTCATCTTGTTATGTTCCCCACACGAACACTTTAGAAATAAGGGTTACAACTTAACCTAGAAAAACGCTCTCTAAAAAACTGTCGTGGAACTGTAAACAGAGATCCCCATAACACAAGTTCACTAAATCAGTAATGCAATTTTCAACACATCGCAGAGCGTAAATCCAAACTCCACGAAGGCTCCTTTCGGCAAACTCGCCCCGGTAACGTAGTAGAGGAGATGAGAGGATGAAGGCAGACTGAAAGGCCCGTTAGTTCGTTAGTCCAGCATAAGAAAGCCCGACCCCTCTTTTGTATTCTCGATCCAGTGATCAGTTAAAATTCGAATGTTTCGCACAAAACCGCTTCCACGTTCAGGTAAAAACTTACGGTACAGACATCGTTCAAAGACTTCTGAATGAATGCTTTCTGAATTCTCATTCAATCTCAGGTTTGCCGAGTTGCGACCGTGCAGTGAATAGATAGCCAGCTACAGTGCTTCCCAGTACAGGCCATCTTGGTTTACAAAATCCATCGCGACGTCACAATCCTTTGAGAGGAGGCTCTAATCGACGGGGTATAAGTACTTGAAAAGTCTTAATTCCGCTAATCCAGATTCAGTCCGCTTTAATAACCTGAATCAATATGAAGTTATAAATCTCACATACTTATACATCTATATGATGAAAACGAATAAACGAAAATCGACATAAAGATCGCTTCTTTTGGTGTAAATTGAGAACCCCCTTCTAGACCTTCTAACTTCTATCTCACTGAGGTATGAGATCAAACCATGAGAAAACTGACCGTCGAGAGCTCCTCTACCCTCCGGGCCAGAGCATAGCCCGGGTACATCATACGAAAGAAAAGCCCTGGAACTGTAAATACCAACTAAAAATAACTCCATCTCTTGCTATAAACGTCAAAGCTAAATGCTTTTAACTTTGCTACTGTACCGGCATTATTGTAAATAAAGTCGTATAAACAGTAGTTACCGCTATATTGACATGCATTGGTTTGTTCTGAATCTATGTATGCCGCGAATTTAAAAACATAAACAGAGAAAAAATAGTTAACGTCCCAACTACATCATTTATAATTCCATACCATTAAGATGTGAAAAGTTCAGTTAAACAATTAGCTTAAAGATAGAAAGAGGCGTGGAGCATGCTTTTGACCTGGTTGGGTCTACCCACAAACGTATACGAGATGAAATGTTATTTTTTTAAATTTTCCAAACAGACCTTTTCGATTTAAGTACGGAATTGTGGAAAATGGTAAACTATGAAATGTAGCCTGGATTTCTGGTTTCAGCTTATTTTAATCTATATACCCATGGCATTGCGTTGTGTTTTACAATATTGGCGTTAATATGAGGACATTTGTGTAGTCTTCGGTCTGTGTGCGAAGCAATTATTTTTGAACACCAAAACACGCGGGCACAGGGAAAATCTTCTTGTCTAAGATAAAAAGTAAACCGAATAAGGAACGAACATTTTAGGTCTAATTAATTCTGGACTCTTTAGCATATATAAATCTAACGTACATTCTCAAGAATAGTATGACTAAAAAGCTTCTAATTTAAATTTGTACCTTTCTTTCAGAAAATAAGCAGAAAACATTAAAATCGTATTTTTTACAGAACAATATCAACATTTTAGCAGCTTTTGTGAGATGCCACTATAATTAGCTGGTTTAAGCAAAATATAATTAGAATAAACTTTACAGTGACATGGTGGTCATGTGATCATTCTTACCTCATACAGCTTATCATTCATCTGAAATCATTTTTGACTTTACGCAAACCCCTTAGAATGCAACTCGACTGATCCAGTATGTTAAAGGAACACTCGCCGCGATAATCCACAATCCTGTTTAAATAAAAAAAAAACAGTGGACGATTTTCTGTACTTTTCCCAGACAGAAAAAAAGTTAGGAGGTTTCTATTTTTACCAGAAGTTGAACGTTTTGGCATCATTTAGTATTTAGAATTTTTTTCAAGTACCCGCAATATAACTCCGAACATGAGCATGCGCACAAGCGCCCAAATGTTTTCAGAACTGTGGAAGGTCTAACGACACAGTATAATTTTACGAACTTTATCTGAGTAATACAGACTAACGATCTGGTATAAGAGGGAATATAAAAAGCCTATCGCAGACAAAAACACATGAATTGAAGGTAAGGCCTAATCCAACACTTGAGTTAAAGACACACTTGCCGCCGTAGCCTGTTTAAATTTGCTAAGAAAACCAATTTACATGAGCTTACTACGACTAATACCACTAAACTTAAACATAGGACACATAAAACACGTCTAGTTAGCTTTAGACTGTAAAAATGGGGTGAAAAACAAACGAAGAATCGAAGCCTGATTACAACAACAACGATCAGTGTCCGTCAACTTTCGTGTTGGATTACCCTCCTTCCAGGCCTTTGTATCTGTGGTTTACACTCAAACAATTGCCAGCAGGCTTTTCCAGTCGCTGTTAACCGATCGTCAGTCTGTATTTCTCAGATAAATAGGCCTACGTAAAATTACACTGTGCCGTTAGTTCACTCACTCGACTGAAACATAAAATCGCCAATAGGGGGCAGATCGGTTTGTTTACGTTCCGGGTACGTAACAATTCAAATTTTCAAATTCAAATTAAAAATACAAAGTGACGTCCAAACTTTTAAATTTTGGTAAAAATAGAAAGTTCCTAACTTATATTGTCTGGGAAAAATACAGAATACGGTCTTTCTTTTTTAATGTAAACAATATTCTTGATTTTCGCGGCAAGTGTGCCTTTAATCGACACTGATCGGTGTTGTTGTAGTAATCGAGCTTCGATCCTTCGTTTGTTTTTCGCCCTCATATATACATTCTAAGCCTAATTGCGCATGTTTTATGTTTAATTTTAGTGGTTTTAGATTTAGTAAGCTCGTGTAAATTGGTTTTCTTAACAAATGTCAAACAGGCTACGCCAACTATCCCAGACGAGGGTGCAAGGGCGGCGCCTAGGCCTGAGGAGCTCTGAAGCCGGAGAACGCCGTACATTGGTCCGGGTTTCTAACTCCAAAAGGACTATCTTTTTTTTAACTTACGGGCGTATTTTGGAAATACGGCCGTCACTATAAAAAAAAATAGTCATTTTGTAGCCAGAAACCCGGACTAGCCGTACATGTGTACTGGGCCATTTTCAGGCACGGAAAGAGCTCGGCGTTTGTATGCGATAGAAATATTATTTCTGTACTTAACCTACTGTCAGTAGGACAAATATGATCTGGTAGGCTATCTTTGCAAATATCTTGGTGTGTCTTACAAAAATTTGGATAAAAGACATTAGAACCAGGTAAATACTGATCTCCGTATAAGACATCAGGCGTGCGGGTTATACGGATAGGGGATAGTTTTCCCCTAATCTCTGGAGCATGTTTACAAAGCGGTGTAGCTTAATTTTTGCCTAAATAACATAGCAACGTGTCTTTACAGTATGGGTTGCCATGACAGTTACGTAAAAACTTACGCTAGGCTGCTTTGTGAAACAGGCCCCGGCGCTCTCGAGAGGAGCTAATATTATTTAAATCAAAAAATCTCACATCATGCAAACGTACACACAAGGTGGTTTATCGACAGGGGGGAGGGGGGGGGGGGGGCATTAAAGACTATAATTTTACTCACTTTCAGAGAAAAAAAATCTGCTATGCTGTCACAATTCACATATTCGATAGGGCACAACAACTTGCTTTAGAACACTGGCAGGTTATCTCCCTTTACCCACATACGTTTTTATTTATACAGTTTTCGTCCTCAAACTATTTCGTACTAACTAGTCATAGTCACTTGTAAATTTTATAATTTTTCAAGGCTTATTGTTGGGGACTCCGCCCCCCCCCCCCCCCCCCCTTTATTATTGCCCCCCCCCCCCCCCTTTTATTATTGCCATTCAATTTTACAAAGCATACCCGACTCCTGCCCCCTTTCGCGAACTTCTGTATGCGAATCTTCACTGAAGGGGCCTGTGCTCGATCGCCGTATGTGGAACAATTGCCAGGTATTCGCCGAAGATCGGGGGTTTCCTCAGGGCGAAGAGCCCGGTTTCCTCCTTTATTAAACCTGGTAACGCTGCCATATAAGTGAAATAATCTTGAGTGAGACGTCAAACATTACGACATAATATAATAGAGCGCCTAATTCGGAATTACTAAGTCCAAATTAGCGGGTAAATCGGAGTTAATAATTCGGACTTAGTAACTTCAAATTAGCTACGTTGGACTTAATTAATTCGGAGTTACTAACTCCGTGTTAGCTACGTGGGACTTCGTATAACGGAGTTAAACATTCCGAAATAGGAGCTCGAATATCGGGGTTAGTATCTCTAAATTAGGAGAAAGTAACTCGGAATAATAAAGAATTCTATTTTTTTTCATCTGGCCCTAATATGCTTCCGTAATAATTTGTATGGATACTCAGTTGTTGTTATTTATTTTGAAAACGCCTATCAGAAATCGTCCATGCAGTAAGTGTTAACGACAATTACAAGTTAATGGTCTTAATGATCCTAATAATCACACTTTTCGTATGAATGAACTAAAAATGACATTAGTTATGCCACGTATCGTTCAATCATTGTTCACGCAACAAAATAGTTTGCTCACAGTTTATAGCATTGAATGAATGTTGACGAAAAGTCAGAACTTTCCCCAATGGCAACTTCGTTTTGAAACGTTATTCTCGGTATGGAGAAAAGGTTTCCATCATTTGAAAAACATTTGGTAAATATTTGAAAAGGTTTCCACCGCGGTGGAAATGTTTACACCGCGGAGTAAAGGTTATCACTGCGGAGAAAAGTTTTCTCCTCGAAGGAAAACCTTTGTTTAAACATTCCCACCGCGGTTTCCGCGGAGGAAACCTTTTCTTTGTGATTTGACAGTTTACATGGGGGTTTCGAATTTCTCTGTAAATCGTTTTACTTAACGGTATGGTTTTTTTATGATACTCGCTTGATTTTCTTCGAGTTATACAGAACCTCTCGTCTCAAAACAAAGTTTTCACGCGTGTAAAATTCTGTTAAAGATGAAAAACATTGGAAATTTCAAAATTCTACTCATGGCACTATAGGGCTCAACAGGCATTTCATCTCTCAATATAAATTTTCCCTTATTCTATTGTTCCTATGTTCGTCAATAAATCTCGCTGAAAATCTCGCCAGGTGACCAACACTTGTTGCTTGTGATGTGTGTCAAATTTGATGCCGTTTTAGTATTAGAGTAATTCATGATGATAACAGACAGTCACTTTTTTCTGCCCACCCGATATATCCGTAAAAGAATTCCGGGAAACGCCTGGCGTTGTTGATTTTAAGATATTACTAAAAACCGTAAGAATTAAACTCTTTACGGAAAATGTAAATACAAGAATTTCAGCGCATTTTATCTGAAGAAAGTACTTTTTTGTAAATGCAAGGGAATTAATCGAGTTTTCAAGTAAGTGGTTGGAATTCCGTATGCCTTAAAGAGTTGTTTCCCTTGTATTAAGGAAGTCGAGTATCGATTTTGGTTCTGCACTGCCTGTTGTTCACTCTGCATGCTAACTGTCCACGGGCAGTTTGAAATTAAAAATAATGAATGACTAAAATAGACTGCCACAGTCTTAACTCTGCCGTCAAGTTGGCGAGTCCGTGAGTACTTGTACACAACTTCACAATTTAAAGTAGACAATCTTAGTTCTGATCATTTTCTCGAGACAAGGTACGAAGACTGGGCCTTTTGTTTCCTCAATCTTTGGCTTGAGAAGATGTCTTCTGATTCTTCGGACTGCTCAGTAAAATTGAAAGCTACAAACCGCAGCTTTATATCAGATTCATTGACACTTGAAGTTTCAACGGGTTGAGAAGGCGGGTATCTGTTTTGATGCTGATTGACCCGGGGCTGTTCAGACGTTACCAGGTAGGCCTGACATAGCCGGGAAATCTTGGCTCTGCCGATTTTTTTTTCCGTGTTCGTCATGGCCAAGATCACTTCCATAGTAAAAGAGTGATATTTGTTAAAGGGACATGAGCTGCCAAAATGTTGATATTTTGACGTAAACACAGAATGTTGCAATTATCGGCTATTTTTCTCAAGACGTATAATTCAGAAGCTTTTTAGTACTTCTAGTCTCAAAAATGTACGATAAAGTATTGTTTTGAACTAACTTTGACTTAGAATGAATGAATGGTCGTCCCGGTTATTTAAATTTTGCTACTTTTCGAACACGTTTTCGGTTCGTACAGCGCACATACTGTATGGATTTTCCTCATTCCAACGCCAATCATTTAGTTTTTCGATGGCCTTCAAAGCCTCTTACTGTCGTGACGATTAGAAATTATGAAAAAAGTGTGTAATTTCGGCAGCTCATGACCCTTTAAGGAGACCCGCCGAAAAAATCGGCGGCGCAAATTTCACAACAAAGAAGCAAAGAATAAAATATTTACCACTGCATTCCGATAGTATAGACCACGAAGAAGGAGTTTGTCCAACTTACGCCGCTGATTTTACACGATTCCTTCCACATCAAATGTAAAATACGAAAACAGATAAATCGCTTCAACTCGGAATCCGAATATACGAAGGCACTTACTTCTCTTTCTGGACTATACCATAACCGCCCCTTGGAAAGGGAGTGCTTTTGAATACGAACCAATTTTCCTATAGGTTTGAATTTAGAGGGACAAAAAAGATGTTCCCCTTCATATTATGGGGACAACACCGCAGTATAAGAGAAAAAAAAATCGCAAGTGCGACGAGAAACATCAATTAATCGACCAAGCATATATATGAATTTCTCCTAACCAGAGACTTACTTGTACGGCTGATTGGCCGATATCCGTGACTCTGTGACCGTATTCATTTGCCGTCTTCACCTGCTAAGAAGAAATGACCTTTATTATGCCAGCGATCGTTTTAAAGGAATTAATGTATCAATTATTTTCTAATTTGTTTATTATTTAAAGAGAAATACATGTATTTTGTTTTGATTTATTAAGAATGCATCTAGGAAGACCAATTAAGTATTTTATTCACACTTTAATTTAGTTAAATACGGTGATATAACGCCGTGAAAAGTGTCAAAATTAAGCCGAAGATTAATGGCGTTGTATTGAGCCGAAGAATTATTGAGTTATAACGCTGTAATTATTTTTTTACTTGGCGGAAATTAGCAACGCGTATATGATGTTTTATAAAAATGGTATACTGTGATAACGAATACGTGATTGTAA
The DNA here is from genome assembly GCA_963971465.1 of Lepidochitona cinerea. Taxonomy (NCBI): domain Eukaryota; kingdom Metazoa; phylum Mollusca; class Polyplacophora; order Chitonida; family Tonicellidae; genus Lepidochitona; species Lepidochitona cinerea. The sequence continues at coordinate 36,226,777 of OZ020553.1, forward strand.
AGGCTTGTAACGTACGAAGAAAAATAATTTTTAATTGCAGGTTTCAGATAAAACCACGCAGAAAACAAGATGGCGTTTGCGTATACACCAACAGTCCTTTTTGAAGTCTCTGTGGCACCGAATCTGTTTTTAATTCATTGGAACAACTTCAAAATGGACCGGTTTGATAGGACCACTTGTGACGTGGGGATGATATTATATGTGCAGTGATGTACTGTGAAAAGGGGGACATGAACACGTGACATAACATTGACTTCGAAAGGTTGCTTTTGTCCAAAAGGATGGATTTTATAACCAATAGATATAGAAAGTATTTGATGGATTATCCTCATCTGACATTGAGACTTAATCGCGTCTTTTTGGATGGATGGAAATATTTTTCCGATTTTTAACAGCTTATCGATGTGACTTTGTGCCAGTGCGCTCGTACACCAGTAGTTTGCATAGACCATCTAGACCATATTTAGCCGAGGAATTTTGCTTCGTTTTTGGTGTCTCTGATCCAATAGCCTGGAAATGAAACCTTTGATTCCCTTCTCGATGTGAACCAATGATTCGAGCTATATATGCTTCATGCTTTGAGGACGAATCTCACTCAGAAAGCTAACTTTATTCCAAGCATAAAATTAATTCACAGCACTTGTAGCTTTAATTGACACGACCCAGATTTTGACAATGGAGATTTCGATTACTAATGAGAAAACTGAAAAATCCCGCCATCGTTGGATTCTATCAGGAGTAAGTAAGTCTATGCCTTGATCCTCATTAATTTATTTCTTGTGATACCTATGTTTTAAGTAAATACCCAGCTTTGCTTTCGCTCCAATTTTACAAAATAAGTCGCTCACCATTTACGATTACAGATTCCGGCCTTTTTGTCGTTGTTTAACTTCTCTAGTTAAATATTACCATATATAGTTTACCAGTGTTAGTGAGAAAAGTAACTTAGGTATTCTGCAGATACTTGTTTCTCGATGTGACGTAGGTGGAGGTATCCAAGCCACGGGACCTAAGTATGTATTGATGGTGTGTGTATTTTGGCCACGCATCATCAATCTATACTTTGGCCACGGGACTAGATGTGACGTAGAATAGAAAACAATGGGAAAATGCCGAGACGGTCGTCCCTTAGTTTTCTTATGGAAACCGGCCACCATCTCGTCTTCCCAACTAAACGCCGCTTTCTCACTATCCTCCACGTCTGCCTTCACTACATTCTTGATTCTACTCTACAAGGTTGCCAGAACCTTCAATGGTCAACAAAGTCGGAAATAATTAGTCTCAAGTCAGCATTAATTCAGAGCTTTTACAAAAACTGTTTATAGGATATGTATATATGACATGTATTTAATTTGGGCGTACCTGTTGTTCGTCAAGCAAAAAAAGAATTAAGACTTTGTTATCAAGCATTGTTCGCATAAAGTGTAAATAAGAAGCCCGACTTCCTCCCTCATTAAACCTGGCAATGCCGCCATATTAATGAAAAGATCTTGAGTACGGCGTAAAACACCAATAAATCAATCAAACGCTCTTATTCTCTTGGTAATCCGCATTTATCCGAAAAGTTTCTGCAGCTCATGTTATTTTATAAGTATTCTGTATTTAATGTTTATTGTTTTTTTTCTGCATGCAATTGCTATTGTATTTTATTTTATGCACTCTGATTCCATGCGACGCATCTGAAGGCAACCTAGTGGTTTTGATTAAGAGTGTTTAAAATTGGCCAGCCCTGAATGTAGCCGATTTACCTTGAAGCCGGTTGTATAAGTGAAACAAAGATTTCCATCAATAAATTACCAATTTGTTTTTATGTATATAAACCCTTAAACACAGGCTCAGAGAAAATCTGCTTGACTAAAATAATGATGGAGACAAGTTCCTATATACTTACTTACATGTATATAACTATATATACAACTTTCAAGGGGGGTAAGTGGAAGAATTTCCTTATCGATGCTATTTGGGTTGTTCCCCTTTGCACGTGTTCATCCATCTGGCGTAAGAAACCTATAGGGACTCGTTTATCTTCTATCTAATATTCAGTGGGATGCTCATGGTTAAGTATCGCATATTATCTTTCAGCTTTCAGTGGTCTCATCATTTTCTTTAGTTCTTCCCTTTGTCGGAAAATACTTATAAAAGAAGGGATCGCCTTTAAACGCTGATATTTAGTAGTGCATCTTGAAGATATTTCTCAATATGTTATAGAATTAATTATTTTGTAGGTTTTACTTTTTTATGTGTGTCTCATTTGAAAGCTCTTGAAAATGTTCCACATGGCACTGTTTTACAGGCTTGTACAAATTATTACCGTAGATGTTTTGCAATTTGGAGCCAGTTCTTAATCAGGACAGGACGCGAAAATCATTGATGTCTGTATGTTTATAATTTCCCTATACCATATTTTATGAACACTAAAACACACGGGCACAGGAAAAATACACACGTCAGTCAGAGAACAATTATGGGTTTCCTGAATTATAAAAACAAAACACTGCAATTGTAATTTCGGTGATTTTAAGAGATCACACAATTTCTTTGTTCAGTTGCTGTGTCCTGCCTCCTTGTCAACCGATTGTAAAGGTTAACATTACACTATTGAAAATCTTGTTCATTGAAATTGTTAGTTCTACCATATTGCAGATACTTTGACATCAACTGATGCTTTTCATAATCGTACACAAACTTTTTGGAAAGTAAAGCTGTGTTCATGATGTTGATTTTCTGTGTGACCACATGGGCTGATCTTCAATATTAACTCAGTAGTTAAAACATGTAAGTGAAAATTCTGTTAAATATTGGATGACTTTTTAGGCAGCGGAGGTATATAATAAGTAGTCCGCCTTTTCGTCATGACTAATTTAATAACGAACTATCGTAACTCAATAAAATTTGGCACATGACATCAAAAGTCAATTTTGGTCAACTTGAACAAAAAAAAAGGCTAGCCAAACTGTCACCTAAGCTTACATTAACTATACTATGTTTATAAATTAAAACGGTCAGTATGGGACAAACTTGCAAACAAAATGCACCCAAACTTTTTGATCTTGGTATCTGAAAATCTATTTATGATATCCTCATCACATTTTTGATATCACGAAGTCTCTTTTATCATATGATATCCGCATATTTCAAATTGTATTGCTGGGGGCCTAGACGGTAAAGCGATAATCTCTCGGCCGGACACAGGCTTTACACTGATGGGTCGCGGGTTCGAAACCCTCTGTCAGTAAATGAAAAATGTTGTGTGGTTGTTTTTTATTCATTCGACCTTTGTGAAAGAGTTGCTATGTATTCGCTAAAGGTCGGTGCCCAGAGACCGGTTTCCTCCCAAGTAAACTTGGCCAGGCCGGCATATTTTAAGTCAAATAGTATTGAGTGCAGTGTTAAACATAAATCGATCAATCAAACTGTAAGCTGCATATTGTTTCCTAATTGTTTCTGTTCTGACAAGATGTAAAAGAGCGGGGCCCAGGAGAGAAAATCAATCCGCCTGAGTAAGATCCTTTTTGGGCCCTCTCCCCCAACCCCAACTCTAAGTCGATATCATATTGACTGTCTCGATATCTTGACTGAAACAATGAACCTTCTAGAGTTTACATTGCAACAAACCTTTCTGTTAAATTTCATCACACCGTTTATCGATAGTGTGAAAAAGGGCTGATGTTGGCTGAATAATCAAGAGAGGGACGGGTTGAATCTTGTAGAACTCTTTGGTTTGTATCTCAGATTTTTTATTATGATTTGTTATATCTACTTAGCGCAAGATCCGTAAGGATCCTCTAAACGTATTTAAAGCAACTTTACCCTTTTTCGCAGGTTTTTTGAAAGTTGAAACTACATTTAAGGAGTAACTCAAATAAATCACTTGTCGGAAGCCAAGAGTTAGATATCAAAGTGAGACAACGATAAAAGAACGGCACAAGGAAAATCTTCTTTAATAAAATAGCCACGGAGACAAGTTTCTAAGTGTGTGTTGAAAATGCCTTTACATCCAATCATAGGTTGTTGCAATACACCAAAATGCATAATAACAATACCAAATACTAGTAATTAATTTCCGTTTTAACGAAATTTCCCTCATTTTTGGCAGCTCATATCCTTTTGAATTAAGCAGAATGAACAGTTGAACCAGGCTTCTGAGAATACCAAGGAAACAGTTAATTGGCTGTAAAACGAACGTACACGAGGGATGCCAATCCCTTCTTGGATGTGAGAAACTTGTGCTCAACATTTTCATGCTAATCCAAGAAAAACGAGAACTCAATAAGTATGGTTAAGTCTCAAAATCCAATGTTGACAGAGCAGTTAACATGGAGACGATAAAAACAGTTACACAACCAGCCAATATCGGAAACTTCCACTGAACCCCTAAATCGCAGCTTCAAATCGCCTTCTTGTATCCCTCACAAGATGTCTGAATTATTCCAACGGCAGCTGATGCCACCCTCATGCAACGCTGCTTCCAATTCATGCAAATTTTGTGGAGGAGGATCCCGACATTGAATCCTAAGCCCCCAAATGGTTCGGAGACATGATCCAGTGGATTCAGATCCGGACTGATTTCTAGCCATTCTGGATAGTATTGTTCTGGATAAACTGTGTCCCCTCACTTGAATGATGGGGCCGAGTCCTGAATATTGGTCTCGTGACTAAATGGGGATTATTAAAATATGGAAGGACAATTGGGTAGAGCAATTTCTGGTAGTAGCCTGATTGGCTTGTATGGTTACAAAATCCAGCCTGCAATCAAATGAAAAACACCCCCCAACGGTACAGTTGGCTTTACAAGGAGGCCTCCAAACTCTAATTCTGCCATCAACAGCATGCGAAAGGAATGTGCTCTCGTCAGAACACTGGACTGTTCTCCGGGATCTCAATGTCTATCCTTGTCTCTGTCTACACCAATCCAGACGTAGTCATGTGAGATTGTCTGTGAGTTTAGGACGTTTGATTGGTCTTCGGGTCTTCAACCCCGAAGCCCTGGGACGATTTCTATCCGAGCGGACGAGGACGGAACCAGATATGTTTCAAGGTGGAACTGGAAGAAAATGGATAATGCAGCAAACTTCTGCCTTATCTCTTGCTTGGTCGTTTGAATGTTTGCGATGGCTTTCGCCATTCGTTTGTTTATATTTTCAGACTTGACGACTTACTGTGGAGTTGTTTCGTCCGATTTTCTTGCGATCGCATTGAACGAAAGTCCAGTTGAATGCATGTCAATAATATGCCAATTTACTGCTTCTACAATTTGTCTACCCGGGTTTCGCTGCTGCAATGGATAAGGCTGTCAGAGAAAGGTTTTTATAGGCGATAATCACCATAACGAGATATTGCAAAATTCATGTCGAATGCCTTACAGTTTCCGATTGCTACGTTTATGTGATAATGTTCGTCCTGAAAAGAAAATGGATTCAAACCAAGACCCCGTTCAAATAACCACCTCAAGAGCATTTACGAATGACTTTGATTTTTTGGTGTACCAATGGTTTTCATTTGGGGTGCAACACGTTTTTTTCTATATAAATTTAACATACAAAAACAGAAAAGGGATTCAAAAGCAGCCTGAAATAAAATGATCAAATACTTTTGACCAAATATGGCGTTTCTGTACAATTTCAATCGCATATGTTAACCAATCAGGTAAAAAGTCAAATGAAATCAACTGAGCATATCTCCCGACAATCCCATTACTAATTCATTAAGTTGTACTCAAACGCGTGGTACAAATGTTGAATGAGGTGAACAATTTGTACAAGCCGTAATGTTGACTGATCTTTACCACATCCTGAGGTCAACAGTATACACACGTTTTTCTCTATAATATGTGGTCGGTGTCAGACAACATCTAACAGAAGGGCAACAGTTTAGCGCGATAAGGTGGCGTCAGATGATGAAATTAATTCATAAGTTCCACAAAGCAGTGGCTAAAGATCTAGAACAGACAAGATCGAACGCCCCCTAGCGTCCGTCACAGTCGGTAGATCAAAGACCTTGCGCACTACAAACCTTTGATGTTTCAATCGAGCAAGTCTTTTGTGGGGCCAAACCACCAACTTTATAGCCGGATTATTTTGTTGGAATATTTATGGGTCATTCGGGGACAATTGTTGTCAAAATTCTATTTTAATATGCGAGTTATAGATGTATAGAAGCTATATATATAGTATCAATTGCTCTGGCTTCTGAATACAAGTGGCGAGTAATGGACCTTAAATGATGTCCCTCACAAAGGATTCTTCAAGATGAAACCTTCAGAGCATGGAGCTATGAATGGGAGAAAAATTTGTCACCTGAATAAGTTCAACACAATACTACTGCTAATGTGATATCCTCCAAAGATAACAAATATTTCTTAAATAAACATCTCCTGTGTGGCCTCCACTCAAAATCGAATAGGTCTCCAAAGTTTTGTTTTGTAAAAGATCACACGAGGCTTGTATGGACTATGTTTATTTCCTCCTTACTGTGAGCCTAGGTGAATGGCAGCTGGCTGGAATTTAGTGTTTTTGTAGAATGTTACCCGCCTCTAACGATACGATTTTCTTTGAGGGTCGATTGCGTCCACGATTACGTGTATCTTCTACAATAAAAATGACAGCGTTGAATTTTGAGCGTGGACCAATCGATTAGATATTTAGTAAACAGATCGGATTTCTTCAGGTGGAATAATTCTTAGTTAAATCGTATTCCCTGTCTTATCAATCATTACAACAGTTGCGTCACTTTCATCTAATAATCCTCCAAGAGCCCACGTGAATACATAACTTTAAGCGCTTATATATATATATATCGTAACACGTTAACCTCTAGTTTAGTTTCGTATCAAATTGATTCTCAGCTCTCAAAACTATTCTGTCGCTGGACTTTTTAGGTTTGATCTACATCTAATACATCTGCTTCTTCCGTCCAATAAATAAACATTGCATTTTGACAAGTTAAGTTGGCTTTAAATAAACATATCTTATTTATTTATTTTTGGAGAAGATATTTTAGACAAGTACATTTTCCCTGTGCCCGTGTGTTTGTGTGTTCATAAATATAAAATCGTAAAAAATTGTGTTAATGATCCTAATATGTTTGTCTTGTACAGCTCATGTCATCTATATTACCTGTCTCGCTATATGGTGTGTAAACGTACGTTTGTTTTCAATCATCAATTTCTTTATTAGCCTTAGGCCGTCTCGTGGGTCTGATATGAAAAAGAAAGATTACAATTTTAGATAAAGACCCTTCAGTAGGTACGTTGTCAACCCAAAAAAAATGCTAGAGCAATTTGTTAAGATTGTTTCTGGCCGAGTGACTTCCGACATTCTGTACTTACCTAACCCGTATGCAACTGAGATGAGGGACTTTTGAGAAAGTTCGCCCAGATTAACCCCCGGTGTCATTTGGTGCGATTTTTATTTTATTTTTTTCCTGCTTGTCATAAAGCTCATAATACGCTTTAGTAATTTGTTATGGTGACTGTACCGTATACCACAGAATGCGTGTATTTAAAATACATACATCAAAGGAGTGTAGGTCCTGCCTGTATAGGCCAAACTTTATGTTGTTATTTTCTGTGCCCTAAAAGCCCGACAGAGTATGTCCGCTTTATAATTCCACTCAATTATTAAATCTCTGTTAAATAAACACTGATTATAGTTTTACGTATACCGTTAAGTGTTTATTTGGCAACCTTTGGCAACAAAGTGGACGACTATTGGGAGGTTAAAAGATAAAATAAATTCAATTGTTATGACTGAAGCAAATTATTTCTCGTGAACACAATCTTTAGTTAATTCTAATTTTGAGCTGCCAAAATGTCGATATTCTTTCTTTTTAGTAATAGCGCTCAAACTGAACAACGTATCGTACGATTTAGAAGCAAAGACCTAAAATGAAGGCATCGGCTTACCGGTTATGAACTGGACCAACTCCAGGAAACTGGACCAACTCCAGGAAACTGGACCAAACTCCAGGAAACTGGACCAGCTCCAGGAAACTGGACCAACTCCAGGAAACTGGACCAACTCCAGGAAACTGGACCAAACTCCAGGAAACTGGACCAACTCCAGGAAACTGGACCAACTTCCAGAAACAAAGACAGGAGTCTCAATGTATGTTTCCATTAGGAAGCGATATGGGTGAAAATTAAGTCAATTTGTGTTGCTAGTGACTCTAGTAAAATATTGCTTATGTTTTCTGTCCATAACATGAAAAAACTGGGATATTGTTTTGATTCTTACAGGCTAATACAAAACTGCCCGTTTTTAATTTTAGTTTTTGTTTTGGATTACTTGACGTTTTTATTTTTCCAATACAGGTCCCATGACATACAAATGTAATTTTAGAGTAATAAGATTAATCAAGCGCACTTAACGACTTAATTACAATTGTTTGATGAACTACAATGGGCTTTACAGTGTACTTCATAACACCAATTGTATATATTTTTGGCACGACTGAGATATTTTTCTCCACAAATGAAAATGAGTCACTAGTTTAATAGATACTGGACCTTAACATCAGTGTGCTGATATGCGAGATGTTTTTTTCTGTCCGTGTACCAGTGTGGCTTTATTTTCCAAAAACAGTACAGAGACCAGATAATAATCATTTCAATTATATACCTGTCTGTCAAGGCTCTCTAAAATCGGTATCTAAATCTATCATGAGTATAATCGTAATTTGGGTGTTTTCTTTTTTTTATCAATTCTATCTTTTGAGGTATCAATATTGACTTTACAGTGAGATGAGTGAGTATAAGTTTATACTTATTTATCTTAAAGAAAGGCGTTACTTTACTAGCTATGTGAAAGCTAAATCGACCAATGTCAATTAAAATAGAGATAACATATAGTAGTAATAAAATTGAACGGACACTGTTAATGGTAGCTACATCTGGTTCTAAAGGTGTATATCGAGCTTGTAATAAACTTGTGCTATTGTGCTTGGTGATTGACACTCGAGACGGACTGCCATCGGCCACACATTCTTTGTCAATTTCACACACAATGGCAAAAATGTTAATAGCTATACCAGGCGTGCCTTTTTGGAGTATCACTAAAAACCAAAGGCAAATAAACAATGCCCATTTTTTATTTTTCTTTAATTAATTATTATTGCTTTCTATTATTTGTTCCCTAAGATAATTAATTGTGACCCGTCAACGGTATTGACATACCACGGTGTTCTGGATAACCATATGGCGAATATAACTGTGTTTTAGAAAAAAGTGGAGACTGGGTCAATACCTTTCATGGGCGTTACGGAATATTCTATTTATGAAGAAAAAGGACAACATTGTATTTATTCAAACCGTTGTAAAGAGTCGATGTCACAAATGCAGTAAAAAAACCCGACAATTTGTATTCAGTTTGCTGTGAACCCTGCAGCAAAAAAAAAAGAAGAACTTTTGGAAGTATTATTGAATGATAGTAAATAAGAAAATTAACGAAAGAACAGAGAACAAAAAATAAAGGATATTTTGTGCAGGCAACTTAGTCCGGTCCAAACTATTTTCCCAAAGTTTGTTAATTGACAATAATTTGCTTTATGGCAGCCGAAGTGTCGATAAATGACGGGCTTTATTTAAACGCACCTTGCCATTTCATTTGATGATCATGTGCTGTTTGTACAACTAATGACTCGTAACGTCAATTGTCAAATAATATTTGGATCTCCCATTATTACTCTTCTCAGGTCACTGGACGTTTATGGAAACAAATTCTTTCAGGTCCGCGTTTTGTTGGTTCTACCTGAAAATACAATCCAATAATTCAAGCAGTGATTACACGGTAATTTCATCAAACGAGGGCGACACGACGATTGGGATCGCACTTATTTCAATCTAACGTCACGCCATATAGACTGTTACACTATCAGTTGTAGGAAATCCCAGTCCTGTGAAGGTTTATATGAGTGATATCTGTTAAACTTTCTTTTTTATGATGCATTCTGATGGTGAAATGCGAAATAAAGAATACGTCTCTATGAACGGTTGTTAATATTTAATTCATCACTTGTATCTAAGGGGTATGATCTCACTCCAACTCTTCTTACATTAGTTGTAGCAATATTGATAGATGATTTTTATGTTTAAAAAAAACACAGTCCAAAAAGAGATTTACAGTGTTTCGGATTCGTTTTTCAGTTTCACAGCCTTGCTGTAAGCGTCCTGGACCGCAACCTGGGTATTGATTCATAATTGGGTTATTTGTTTGAGGCTGTTTAGTTTCTAAGTCGACCCAACCCAATACACCCACATTAGATAAATACAACAGCCTGTTCAGATTAATCAGGCAAAAACAAATTTTGTAAAATTAGTTTTCTCACGACAGCCTGTTCACATATGTGCCTCGACCTGGCTTTACCGGAATTTAGTTTCATTTTCCGCATGGTCAAACAAGCAAGGTACACCACTCTGCTGATAACACAAAAATGGACACCAACAGAAACGCCGTAAGCAGTTCGATTGGCAATTTGCCGCTTCTTGGATTATAGCAAATATTTCATGGCGTTCCTGATTTGTCTATATCGGGTTGCTGAAAATGGGTGATTCAAAGGTATTTAATTAGAAAGGCACCCCAATCAAACTTTGGACACGTTATCAGGCACCAGCGGTGGATCATGGATGACGTTTCACAACTTTTCATGAATTGTTTTTGATACAGTAGCAAATTTAGAAAAGCATCAAAATGTACAATGCCGGACACTTATTTTACCTGGCTCTAACCTGATTTGGTGGGTTTCCTCCGGGCGTAGAACCCGGTTTCCTCCCACAATAAAACTGGCAACGCCGCCATATAAGTGGAATAATCTTGAGCGCGGCGTAAAACACCAAACAATCAATCAATCAATCTAACCTGATTTTATCCTTCTTTGACTTCTGGGTCTTTTAGACATCCAATTCTATAAGACGTTTAAACAACGTCCTTGACTAACGTTGTATATACAGATATTTGTTATCCTTATATATACATCGGCCACACGGGGGCCTCGGTGGTCCAGTGGGTTAGAGTGATCGTCCCACACAGGCCTTTCATCGATGCTTCATAGGTTCAAACCACACTCAGACCAAATAAGAATTTAAAAATTTCTGAGTGGATTTTTCACTCAGGAATCCTTATACCAAAGAGTTGCCAGGTAATCGCCGAAAGTCCGCCGCTGGCCAATGAGCCCGCTTTCGTCCCCCACTAAACCTGGCAACACCGCCATATAAGTGAAATAATCTTGAGTGCGGCGTTAAAGATCAATCAATTAACCAATCATTGACCACACAACATGACTTTGACTGTTCGGTGCATATCTTATTCGATTATTTTCCGGTTGGCCTTTTTAAATGAAGCAGTCTCCCCATGTCTAGTTTTATTACATTGCCTGTTTTAGCCTTGTCTTTAGAGAACATTAGTATGGGGCCGGCGTTTTATAAGTTGTGTTTTCTCATGTTGCCTGGCACTTTGGCCTGACACAGCTGGATGACGCCTATTATACTGGCATTTTATACGGAACAGAGTTTATTGCAGTTCAATAAAAGCGCAATTGGTGTGATTGTCATTTAAAATGACTTCGTCTTTTCCAAATTGGTCTAAATTATCGTTTGACGCTTTATCGTAATTGGGAATTTATTACGGCTAGTGTTTGATTACAAAATCGATTATGTTTGAGGAGCAGTAGTTATATAGTTGCCAACGGTTGATTGCTTCAGCCGGAACTTCCAAAGGAGTATTGCTGGTTTCTAACTGAATTTTATCTCTGCAGGAATCACCATTTTTCTGAACCCTAGTTACAAAGGGAAACAGCACAGCTTATACGAACTTTATATGACAGCAAAATTACGCAGTGTGCTTTGTGGTAAAACAGTCGCTACGGTTGACAGATACGAGGCCATATAGTAGACTAATTTATCATAATTACCCGATTCTTTGAAATCACTTTGTACAATTTTACTTGACGAAACAATTTCCCAGTCTAGATAAAAATGTATTTTTGTACCCGGAAGTAACTGTGTCCGTTCACTGCCCGACTTCCGCCAACTACTTTATCGCCTGATTTATCAACGCTATAACGATTCTTTGTTTAAAGCTGGTTTTCTATTTTGAAGTCAAAATGACATTATAGTTTGTCATTTGTAATTACCGATTATCGGAAGTTCATTAATTGGTAGATTGTGGCTATGTTAATTATGTCCATTCTCCAATAAGAGCAATCAATACTATAGGCTCTCAGTAACAAATCATTGTCTAAGCGAATATCATTTTCTACTACTTTTTCATGCTCAATTTGATCAACTCAAAATTTTACGCCACATTACCCTCGATAAGTCAAGCGCCGTTATAAATTGGCAACTTCCGGTGTTTTCTACACGGTTTATTCTCGTTTGGTCAAAGCCTGCGTGACTTCAAGTAATGGTAGTCGTTATATTAACAACAACTCTATCACTATGGATATTCCGCGAATCGCGTAAATCTTGCACGTTTAGCTAAACATTTACTTGTCTGCACGCAAAAGAAGACTCTCAAGTCGATTTATACTTATTATGTTGGCACGAGTTTTTATTAACTTTGGTCAGGAGATAATAACCACTAGATGTTTTATTATATATTTTATATATTTATGAACACAAAAACACACGGGCACAGGGAAAATCTTCTTGTCTAAAATAACCATGGAGACAAGTTTCTAATTGTGTTGAAAAGAAATACACTCTTAACTTTAGCTTGGTAATAAAAATTGTCCAAGTGCTAATCAAAATCTAAAATGGCGACTAAATCTTCGAACGGCGAAAAATACCAAATCATGTAGGTTGTGACAGGGTACTGTCTGTTTTCATTTTAAATCATTTGTTAATTCACAATATTACACTATAAAAAATTACATAATGCAAAATGGCGCCATGGTTTGGTTACCGGACATGTTCTGTGTTTAAACATTGGCTTATTCTTATCAGAACTTAAAGGATACCAGGGTTCGTTTAAATAGTTTCTGAATTGAACAGCTTGTGTATAAATGCATTAGTTAACTTGTTTAAAGTGGCATGAGCTGCCAAAATGTTGATATTTTGACGTTAAAAAAAATGTTGCAATTATTGGCTATTTTTCTCAAGATGTATAATTCAGAAGCTTTTTAGTGCTTCTAGTCTCTAAAATGTACGATAAAGTACCTTTGGCTAAGAATGAATGAATGGTCGTCCCAGTTATTTAAATTTTTGTCTACTTATCGGACACTATTTCCATTCGTATAGGCCACATAATGTATAGATTTTCCTCATTCCAACGCCAATCATTTAGTTTTTCGATGGCTTTCAAAGCTTCTTACTGTCGTGCCGATCAGAAATCATGAAAAAAGTGTGAATTTTGGCAGCTCATGCCACTTTAAGCGGAAACATTAGAAGTTGGTGATAAAAAACATCTGAAGTCAATTTTATGGATAACAACTTCTTGTATGTGTTGTATGAGTTTTGTGTGTTGTCCTCTTCTAGTAAACCTGGAAACTCGGCTATGATATAATATTGAGAGCTGCGTAAAACATCAATCAATCGGTCTCAAGAATCTTCAAACTATGTAGGATTGGTGATATAGCCACTTAACCTTATTTACGATACATCATTCCTTTGCTTCTCTCTTAATTGAGTTCACTCTTAACTATTTTTTATCATAAATTAAAGTGGCATAAGCTGCCAAATATAGAGAAAATTTTGATGGAACAGAAAAGCTAATTGTTCGTTATTTTTTCAGCAAGAAGTACAAAAAACCACTTTCCTCTGATTCAAGGTTATTTTTTATGAGCGGCAAAAAGGCTAAAATGAACTACGTCCCGTCTTTTTGAATTTTGACCGTTATTAGCACACAGTCGAACCGTCGACTCCTTTGGGTTACTATAGCTTTACAGATATCTTTTTTTTATTTCAACTTCAATCCCTAACTTAACTTACATCTTGACAATCAGACATTATGAAAAAGATCAGAGCTTGAAAGCAAATTGACCTTTGTATATATAATTCGAAATCAAACGAAAGACGATCGATGAAAACGCCGTATTATGAGGATATGTACTTTTGATATATTTACTCGCATTCGAAATGTTTCTTCAGCTCTCTGAAGAAGTTAGTATTTGATATGCTCAAGGATATATTCATTCATTAATTAACCTGTCAAATTTAAAATAAAGTGGACAATTGCCAACTAAACACCGACATGATATGAGTGGGTTTTATATTGTTTCATTTTGCTCTGGGGTCATATTTAATTCAACCTTTAACTGTCCAGTATATGACCTCTTTTATTATACCTCCTTAATTTGCATATTGAAGTTATACTGGGGTTTATTAAATAGCATTGAGCAGTTAAAATGCAAAAAACGGACTATTTCAAACCTCTTTGTCATGTAGATTTTTAACTTTTAATGTGTACTTTATTCTCTACTAATTAATAAGTGTGTACTGCCAATAGATCAAGGAGTGTAAATACATATATTTTAACAAGATCAGCTCCAGGCAATATACTGAACATCACAAAATTTGCCTTTTTAAATTTTTTTGAATATATACCTTCTGGAATCACTTATAAGTCTAAATTCATTAGAGAAACATTGCATTTTCCTCGTGTCCAGCAATACCCCATGCACCCCCAATTAAGTTAATTTTATTTTTTAAGTGGCTGCCAAATTCGGAATTTCTCATACATTCTGAGCGTTTGAAGTACCTCGAAAACTAAATGATTGGCATTGGTTGGGACACGAAGCGAATAATAACGGACAAAATTCAAATAGCGGGGATGTATGATGTTTTATAATAAAAAAAGTTTCCCCATTATTTGGCAGCTCTTGTCGATTTAACCTTTAATCACTTGAAATGTGGAATGTTTGCCATTTTCTATACAACCTGTGATGTTATAATAGAACATGTTGACCAATGCGGACTCTACTTTTGACAGAATTTAAATTGAAACCATCCATTATTTACTTCTATTGTCTTCTCCTGGCTTCTAGCTGCCATGATTGGTTATTCACTGATGTAAGGATAGGCGTATGTCTGATTCACTTTCTAAGCAAATGTCTTGTCTCCAATATACGCTTTCAACCAGTTTTCTTAATCGTTCTTTCTCTGGTCGTCACTTAGTATTTGGCAGCTGTATAAACGACCCCAGCTCCGCTAATGTTTATCTTGTTTGAGAAAATTGTAAAAATGTGTAAGAAATATTAATAAAAGATTTGGCGATAAGGATCAAAGTGAATTCTGGAACCCTTGTGGAGCATTCTGATTGTATTCTCTCAAAGGTGTTTAAATTCCCTGTGTGAAAAACGAACGAACCGTCAGCCTTCATTTCTTCTCGACGTAGCAACATGTTAAGGGTTTAATGTGTGTGTTGGGGAGAGTATTTTTCGATTTGTTCTGCAGGGTTTAACTGAGTTCTTGATCCTTATAAGTATATGTGGTAAAGGAAAATGTAAAGAAACCGCAAACCATAATATTTCTGTACCGAGGTCTTAGTTATTAAAGACAAATTTTACCAATAGATGTAGATTAAGTATTCATGTGAAAAAAAATCTCGTGATATTTTGTATTCTTTGTTTCTGCAAGATTTTTTTTACGCTTTCGTCTATTGAAGGTTACAATTACCGGTGAATAAATCAGTTTTTCTCGAAGTCTCGCTTCATTAAGTTTGCACCAATTAGCAGCGAGAAAGCTGGTTCTGACCCGCCGATCTAGCTCCAATAAACAGCCACTATAGGCGAGATCGTCGTCTTATTACCCTCTCAAAGCTCTGCTCAAATGTATTGTCTATGTATAACTGACTTAATCGCATCGTGGTGTGTGCTTTAACCGGTTAATTTTCATTTCGCTCCACATTTGTGAAGTCTACCTCAACAAGAACACGTGGAACTCTGCCTCATTCAACTTCAGCCGAGATGTAGATAAGGTTTTACAGAAGTTTGTATAGCATCAGGTCTGGGACGTCTTACCTAATGGGAAAGCATGTTCGGCTTTTCTCCCGGCAATTTCTCCGCCTTCAGGCGACATACTCCTCTCCGGGCGCCTAGTCCAGTTGATAACGCAGACCCCAATGATACAAACTCTGAACCCCTCGATGTGTCTTTTAAAGTTTATCCCGCGGAATCGATATCTTCCGCCAACGGACGGTCGTATCAAAGAGAAGTGGACACTATGCCTTTGGATGGAAGACGCTGTGTACTGAATTTTCGAAAAACCTCTAGCTCTCCAAAAGATGACACCTTGGGCGACATCAAGGACATTTTCCGAAGGGAGCGACGAAGATCGGTTACGCCCGAGAGAAAACATTGTGATCTTTACGCAGTTGATCGCGAGGACATTACGGACAGTTCCAATGACTCAACATCTGAGGACACGGACAAAGAACAAAATGTGGACAAATATCTTGGACTGAAGCATCACGTGTCCTTCCCATCTCGTCCTTCCAGAGAAGTGTCCAGCACAGTGTCACCATTTAGTGTTACAGATATTCTCAGTAAACCATCCAGTATTCGAAAATATCAGGAAAACTCCGCGACTTCTTTCCAAACAAAGTTACCCCAAGGGGGGCCTCATCCTTGGTTTCCTGTGGCATCGTATCCTGCACCATCAAGTAAGTATAGAGTTTCCAATATTGTCTCTTCTCACAACAAAACTGACCTCGCCGCAAAATAAGTGAAATAGTCTTGCTCCAGTGTGGCGTAAGATACCAATTAATCATTGATCCTTGATTCCCGCAAGATCACCTATTTTGTGAATTTCATTTTTTGAATTTTGGAATAAGACTAAAAAAAGTGTTTAAATGTGGAAGGTAAAGTATTAACGATAGCGATATCAAACTTAATGTTGAATCAATGTGACAAAACATTGGCGATAACATGTGATAAATTTCACATATTTAGTCGTTAAAGTAGCATGAGCTACCAAAATTCACACCTTTTTCATAATTTCTGGTCGTCACGACAGTAAGAGGCTTTGAAGGCAATCAAAAAACTAAATGATTGGCGTTGGAATGAGGAAAATCCATACAGTATGTGGTCTGTACAAACCGAAAACTTGTTCGAAAAGTAAACAAAATTTAAATAACCGGGACGACCATTCATTCATTCTAAGCCAAAGTCAGTTCAAAACAATACTTTATCGTACATTTTCGAGACTAGAAGCATAAAAAGCTTCTGAATTATACGTCTTAAAAAAATAACCATCATCAACATTTTGGCAGCTCATGCCACTTTAAACAAGCTATGAATAATAAACAGACAATAATCCAAAACATAAGAGGGAATCAAACTGAATCATGGACGCAATTAACAACATCAACGGGTAATATAACTAACTACATACCGTTTGGACAAACACACAGATTTATAATTTGTATAGGACAATAACAGATACATAATAGTCCGATGTGCATAACAATGCAATATCGATAAGATACTCTTTATGCAACTATTCCCCAGCTGTATCATTTTTCCTTTCTTTTTATTTTTTCAAACATACATTTTCAATTTACAAATATAAACAAGCTTGAAAACCCGATAAAACATTTTTTACTAATCCTTAAAAAAGTTATTCCATTGGAGTTTGGGTTTTGAAAACGCATTGAGATGTGGTGAATTATAAATTTGAGACATTTATTAAAAGAAAGCCCATGTACAGAATCGTTGGAAAGGACAGAGAAAGTTGTCAGCGATTATCAAATTATTTGAATATTTGATCGAAGTAATACTTTTGAGTTCCAGTGTAGTTGTCAATGCTGATTGTTTAAGGATATCTAACGTATACACTAGCTCAAACTTAGTATATAGATATATTAAACTAATGTAATATTCGGGAAAATATAGAATATTTATCACGATCAATGCGAAAATCTGCCCTTTTTTCACCAAGATAACACCATATTGCAGATTTTTCACTTGAATGGTCACGTCAGTATCAATCGCGAACATTCTTTTATATGTTTTGTCGTTCTTTTTTTATTCCTATGTTTTCTCCCTCTTTTTGTTATGCTTTTTATTGTTTCATTACGTTTGATTATCTGTTTTGCTCATTAACTAAGAGTATGGTTTTTATCATCCTTAATTATGTGGGGAATCCCGTCATTTTTTATCTCTTTTGTGATAAAAATAATCACAGACTTTGTCCCATCATTGTCTATTTGTCTACCCACCAATTCTATATATAGCTCCTGGAAAGGTGGCTCTTCGTTGAGAATGAGGAAAAAATTATCAAACAGGGAAATTTCCAAAATATATATATAATTAGTCGGCTAGCAACAATATTTATCTTGTTACATATTTAACACCACACTCTCTTCTAACTTGCAGAAAACTGTTAGCATTAAAACAGTAGACGGCTTTGTGTAGTTTTCACATAGACAAAATTGGACGCTTTCCGTTTTAGGTAAAATTCGACCGTTTTGTATTGACGATTTTCTCTGTATCATCTATAAATAAATATATAATGTTCCTAAATACCTGTGCCAAGAAGATTTTCCCAGTGCCAGTGTGTCTTTACTGTTCTTAAATGTATAATTAACACAATCACCTTGACTGTTTTTAACCGCAGATGTCGTTTAACGAGTGACCAGTTGGAATGTTTTAGGGCCCTCATCTAAGAAACACATACAAAGAATTTATTCTGAAAGACAGATATAAGCCTTTCGAAAATGTTTGAAATTGTAAACAGAGAACAAAAACACCGGAAAGAATGTGACCTCAGCAGTATCTTACCACACGTTCTAAGTGGAAGTGTCGCTTAAAGTTTCAAATAATTGCACTTATTCGGAAAATAACGAATTGCTAAACGAAAAGAATTTTATGCCACCCCTGTCCCATTCAGTTATTTAGACACAAATGTCCTACAGTCAAAAGAGTAAGGCATGGAAACCTGTTGTAACAGAAGAACTATACACAAATACATGCTGTTTCGGGTTCGGATCCCAGTTGGTCAAATAGTTTGGTTTTCATCTTAGTTACCATTATTGGACGCTTCCACTTGCCAGCAAAAAGGAGCTTTCCCTCCCCATATAGACCTTACAATAACCAATACTATTGTAAATTAACGAAGATGCAATAATTTTCTTAATTTCTTTTTCTAATTTCAGGTATTGATATTCCGCCGCCATCTTTAGGCACATCGAAATGTACCCTGAGAAAGCACAAAACAAATCGTAAACCTCGAACCCCTTTTACAACCACTCAGTTGTTGGCCTTGGAAAGAAAGTTTCGACAGAAGCAATATTTATCGATTGCGGAGAGGGCAGAATTCTCGTCATCTCTAAACCTCACTGAGACTCAGGTTAAAATTTGGTTTCAAAACCGCCGTGCCAAAGCAAAACGACTCCAAGAAGCTGAGCTTGAAAAACTGAGAATGTCAAAGACTTTACTTCCTGGTCATCTGGGATTTCCTTTCCCGCCTGTGTACGGCGCATCTTTATCACGTGCCCATGCACAAGGACTTACACATCCGGGTATGTTGTCAGCGTATGGATACTTCAGTCAAGCGGCCTTATCACAATCTTCTGATTACTCCGCTTGATGATTTTTCCAAGATCCTCTTAAAACGTATGTTTAAATGATTATGTTGTGTGAGTGTAATTTATGTTTTTACGAGCAACAATGTAACATTCGACCTTAATGGCTTTGACAAGTGGTCATTTTGTCATTTTAGAAAATCTCCGAGACCAATTTTTTGTAATGACAGATGCCTCACAGTGTCATTGTTAAGCGACTACTTTTACATTAGTTATTTTTCTCCAATTCCATCGCTAAATAAATCCACAATCCGCATAATAGGAAAGACAGGAAAGGAAGGAATACATTTACATTTTATTTCTTTGAAAGCAAGGATGTCTGACACTTATAAACAGTAAAATGCTTACTTTGTTTATTTAATGTTTTTTTTTTGGATGTTACCGTTTATATTTTGTGTGCTATGAGTGTCTTTTTTGCATAAAAAAACAAACTTTTTTCTACAACGGGTATTTTAATGTATAGAAGAAGAAACATCTTGCTTTAACGTTTTTGAAGGTCTATATTTCTTAATATTATTAAATATTAATCAAGTTTTGCTGAAAAACTTACAAATTTTGAAGTCAGTATTTGTAAATTTATAGCTCCTTTTAACTTTAATATGCCCATTGATATAAGTTTAATCTAACCCTTGTCGCGTGCGCCTCTTTATCGCGGATTTATTTAATTGTGTAAATTCTTTGTAGTATTCAATGTCATTATAATAAATATTAAATACATTTGGCTATGGCTTATTGTCAACCTTATAGGGACCTAAAACTTACATTTTTGTAAATAAAAGCTACAAAAACTATATAAAATTTTCATGATTTTTATGGTGTACGCTTTGCATTTTTTGTAAATTTAATTGTTATGATCATATTGCTTTCTATTATAATTCTTTTGATACTCGTCTGTCACATATTTGGTATAAAAGTGTGTGTTTGTGTTTACTTTGTTAGCTATATTATGTGTTTATCCCTGTAAATTTTAACGTGATACACATACATATGGCTTTATAAATGCCAATAATATTGAAACGTTTTTTTATGTATCAAATGGTGCTTTTCATTTGTGTTCATTCTTCATAGCTAAAGTTACCGCTAATTATTATACAATAAAATTTTATTTTCATAATCCTTTGTTCTTTTTCCCTTTGAATCTTACTTGTTTCGATATTTTTTCTAAACCCAGAAATGTTCTCTACCTCCCAAAGATTTATAAAGAGTGCTAAAGTTGTGACTCTGAATACTATTTCTATAAAATACAGATCTCTACTTCTGGCTAATTAATCGGCATAATTCGAACTTGATCCATCAACTTGCCTGGTTTACCGATAACGATTTCATCAACACTATATGAGCGTGTATATATGTCCATGAGCTCCATCGTGGAAATAGGCAAAATCGCCTCTTTCCAATATCTTACTAATACCACACAAAGACTATCATGTTCCTCAGTCTAACAGACAACACCAAACAAACAGATGACATGAACTTACTACCAACATGGAAACGATGTGGGCTTTGGGATTTTTACTCGTGATAACTTACTCTCTTGTACCCATAGTTGACTAATCCGTTTCGCTTTTGAAAGTGGTTGATACTGTATAGTCATTGCATAATCAGAAGAAAAAAATATCACTTTCTCCTGCTGACCCTCCAGTTGGCAGATAAGCTATGCTTGCAATACGAACTGCCATTGGATTAACCCGTACAAGTGACTAATCTCTTACTGATTGATCCGTGTAGAAACGGAACAGAATTGCTTCTCGAAAAATGTCAATGATTATGTGCTGGATTGATGCGTTTAACTGGTTCTACTCTTGGAAAACAATAGCGACGCACGTGATATCGTCTTATAGCGGTAAACTATTTGAGAAATGAATTCGATATTTGCAATTATAGAATGCTGTACTATTTTGGAACCGATTTTTATTGGCATCTGATATTGTCACTAAAATAAATAACGTTTTTGATATTCCGAAAAGCTTATACATGTTCTGAAAAATTTCTAGAAGTGTCCCCGAAATAGTTTGTTCTTCAATGATCATTGACAGGCAATTTCTTTTGGAACCTTGTCCAAAATGGAGCTTTTGCTGATTTCGCACTTTAAACCAATGAGTTATCCGCCCTTGCGTAAGTAGCCTGGTCGGTAGATGGAGTTTTCTCGCGTTTACAATAGAGTCCATTGTACATGGTTGGAAGACAGCATAACTCTCACCGCAGTATTGTCAACGAAAACAATAGACTACGGGATTGAAGTGTCACGAACAAACCTCGATATACCAATCCAGTTGGCCAAGTATTTTCAGGAGTGGTGATAAATACCCTACATTATTGGCAATAAAACTGGTCAAGAAAGCATTAAAATAGACCTCGACCTAGTTTGGACAATTTTGGATGACTAATCAGTCTAAAGAAAACATCTCTTAATTTAATGGGATGGCTTCACTTAGAGGGATTTTATCTGAAAGTTTGACAGGAACATCTTGAAGAAAACCGGTTGGTCATCGATGGACATTTTGTGTCTACATTACAAATGAAACGTTCATAAATTATTAAGTGATTTCCAGAAATATGCGTCGTTTTTTTTTTAAATCATGAAACATCCATATTTAGTTATCCAATGCTAATAGCTATACAATTAATACGAAATGGCATTCCATGGTTTGCCTTGACCAAAACTTGGTTTTTGAAAGGTGTAGAATCTATTATTAAAATGAATTTTATCAAATAATCCTGATATTAGACTTTTTTGAAAAGTGTAAGCATTTTGTTGCCATTGTATAAAAGTTTTTATAAATGAACCTGTATTATGACAGAAATACATTTTCAACGAGATTGTCTAAAAAGCTAATTTAATGTTTAATTGTGTTTATTGATAGAGCGGTGGTAAATCTTATCACTTCGTGCTATAGGATCACGTGATAAGTCATTTTTGGCATTTCAGTTAACTGTTATATATTTATTAACACTAAAACACTCGGGCACAGGGAAAATCTTCGATCTTGTCTAAAATTTATAAACAGCCATATAGGTTATCATTTACTTTATCAACCTTCAGAAATGCATTGAAAGCAAGAATTTGGGAATAGATCTGCGTCTGAACGTATGGACAATCCACTTTCACAAGAAGAACATAAAGTTAAACCCAAACCAAGAGTATGTGGGATGGTTGCCAGTTACCAACGGAAGGTTGTGGGTTCCCTCCCACAATAAAACTGGCAACGCCGCCATATAAAGTGAAATAATCTTGAGAAAATCGCAGCGTAAAACACCAAACAATCAATCAATCAACCGAACCAAGAGACTCAACACATCGAAGATTCACTTTATATCTTTCCAATATTACTGCATGTATAATTGGTTTAGCGATTTCTTTCTTTGACATTTCCAGTCTTAAATAAATATTAACTTCACGTTTTGCTAATTAAGGCTAATGTTTAATCGATAACCAAAAACCTCTGCATGTAACTTTTTGGCCATAACAGTACTGGATACATGCAGCGGTTTAAGACTACTTTTATATTTTTTAACACTAAAACACACGGGCACAGGGAAAATCTTCTTGTCTGAAATAACCATGGAGACAAGTTTCTTATTGTGTTAAAAAGGGAAATATCATGTAGACGTTTATACCCAATCATAAGTTTGTTATAATAAACTACATTTATATTTATGATCATTGGTATGGTTTGTTATTTAGCGAACAAACGTTGGGGAAATTTTGTATCAATCAAATTTATTGTTTTTGAGAAAGATTATCTTCTTCTATTGTATTTATTGCGTCTCAATGTTACTTTGATAAAATAAATTCCACGTTTTTTGTCTATCACCACTTCCTTCTCAAGTTGTATCCATTTATAAAATTATAGAAAGAAAAGTCTGTAAATAGGCAGTTACGTACTGGAAATAGATTTTCTTCGACATGCCTGTGCTTTCATGATTGAGTGCTACGTTCAGTTTTTACGACCTTTTGATTTTGCGGTCAGAGATTTGACAAAGTGACTATGTCTATCAGATTACAATAAATAAAACAATTGATTGCACAAGGATAAAAAATAAGTGTAAGATCAATAGCAAGAGTCCACCGAGAAGTAAAGAAAGTTGCCCTCGGGGTATAACCCGCTAATTAATTCACCCAGCTCAGGGAATTAAGTGCTCTAAATTCGTCAGCGTTGTTTTATAAGGCCTGCATATTTAATTAAACGACACGTGACCATGAAGCTAATTCTATCGACGAACAAAGGCTTGAAATTAATAGCTTACTGAAACAGCTTCAGTTTAGCGTCGTATCCTTAAAATGCAGTACGATTCTCATTCCGTGATTCATATTTCATTTAAATCACAAGCTCGTGCACAGAAATCTTGTGATAAATACACCCAGCATTCGAGCACTTTACACACGGATAATAGTTTTGATTGAACTCTCGTGTGCGGCCTAAAATAATTCAAATGCTGAACTAAAATGTATAATGTATCTATTAAATTCAAATCGGTGTCATACTATGTTTACGAACAGATGAGATTAATATAGCTGTTTGAGTGGCTTTCTAAAAATGGTAACTATAAGCGGTAAGGCTCCCTTCTGATGCAGCGCGAAATATAAATATCAGTTTACTTTTCCGTTAATAAGTAAAAGAAAATTAGTATATAAACCAAATAATGAGTCACAAATCTCAAAAATCGTAGAATCCATTTTTACATAATAAATGCCTTCCTGTGAATGGGAAACGCACGTATCGAGAGAATGCAACAGCATTTCTGTCCGGGTTCTGTCATTGCCTAGTGTTCTTGTATGACGGCCAGTTTTGACAAAATACGTCAAAATGGAATTGCTACGCATTCAAAACGTTCTTAATATCGTTGCTTAATTGTCCAGACATATAGGCTAATCTCTGGGGGAAACGTACAGCCTCCATTATGTTTTATATGGATACCTCTGGGAGTCGTTCTACAAAGCTTTCTCAAATGTATGTTAAACTATATAGTAACTTGCAATCTACGCAGACTAGCAATTTCGTGGTGTAAGCGTATGGGGACAGTTTCACCAAGCCGTCGCAAAGTCCGATCAATCGTAGTTGCCATGAGGCCATCTCTCTTCACTGTGGTATACAGTGGGTGACTTTAAAGTTTGAGTTTGGGTTGGTCCTGGGTGTTGGTGTTAGTGTTGGTGTCTACCTGAAGCTCCAAACACCATGCATCGAGTCAACACTCAGAACAGACACCAGTGTTAACACTAGTGTTCAATTAGCAAATAGTCTGTAAGAAAAGTGTTGACCTGAAGCCGAAACACCGACTTGCGGTTAACACTGGTGTTCGTCCAGTTTTGACACGGCTGCAATCACTCTACTGTTCAACTTGTACAGTAATATCCGACCTGACATCTTGACGGACAGTCCAAAGGCAATCCATGGGGGCAACAGGGATAATCCTGGGGATTTTTTTTCTCCAGCAACCGCCCCGTTAGCTGCAACAAACAACATGGCTGCTAATACCGCTGACTTTAAACTCAGTCTGGTGTTAACCCTTAGGGGTTAGTTTTGTCTCCAATAGTAAAGCAATTGGAAGAATTCCGAAATGAACACCAACTGCGGTTCAACTCAACACCTCATGCTCCAACCGGTGCTAACCTAACACCAAACTCCGACTGTAAATCTAGGTTACACTAACACCAGGTGTCAACACCAACACTCTTATAACAACTTATAATTGGTGTCATTTTAGGTGCTGGGTGTTGTGTTGGCTTCAGTGTCAAAACAAACACCGACTATAATCGTGGGTAACACCGAAAGCAAGTGTCAACACCAACACCATGGCTCGAGCTTATAGATGGTGTGAACCAGGCTTTAAGTGTTGGTGTTAGTGTTAGTGTTGGTGTTAACACCCAACTTTAAAGTCACCCAGTGACCAAAAGACTTCGTTTGCGATGCGACTGATTTGTGAATCGGGTCCCTTGGCAACTGCGATTGCTCGCACTGCGCGATTGCTTTGTGAAGAGTCCCATGGCAACTGCGATTGATCGCACTGTGCTATTGCTTTGGGAAGAGTCCCATGGCAACTGCGATTGATAGCACTGCGCGACTGCTTCGTGAAACGAGTCCCATGGCAACTGCGATTGATCGCACTGTGCGACTACTTTGTGAAACGAGTCCCATGGCAACTGCGATTGATCGCACTGCGCGACTGCTTCGTGAAACGAGTCCCATGGCAACTACGATTGATCGCACTGTGCGACTGCTTTGGGAAACGAGTCCCATGACAACTGCGATTGATCGCACTGCGCGACTGCTTCGTGAAACGAACCCCAGGATCTTTATAACATTTTATGTGGCGTTGTTACTTGGTACCAGCGGGAGGTTGAAAGTTTCTTCAGAGCACCAGCCTGACATAAACCTAATAAATCGCCGCCATATAAGTGAGATAACTTTTGAGTGTGACGTAAGGCAATCGTCAATCTTGAGTCTTATTTATTTATGCACGTCTTTTAGAAAATAACAGTATTTTTGTTATTTTGGGGTGGGCAACACTTTCTTGAAAAATGGCAGAAATTATTCTACCTATTTGAGATGATACACAGATTGGTAATTATCCAAATCTTCATAAAATTTCACAGTAAAATCATGCAATGTATTTGCTAGTTTCCAGTTTAAACCACCTGCTCGTCTCATATACTCTTTTTCTGAACAATATAGTTTTAGAGGTCGCATCGATAAGTTTTCTCATCTCTCATTGTTTGTGTTTAAAAGACAAATTGAACACAAAGTAAAGGAATACGACAATTTGTCCGCGTTATAGTTGTGGTTTACTTGTAGTTTGCATATCAATAGCAGTTTGTTTTTCAACACTGGTTTTAAAAGGTGATCGATATTAAAATTGAACCTTGAGTAAAAATAGCTAACGTTTACGAGAATAGATCTATGAATGTATTCTTGCAAATACGAAACAATCATTTGCTTTTAAGACTATTTATAATTTAGATAATTTTTTGGGTATAACAGGCGACAGAGTTAAAACTTGAAGGCTTTTAATCAAGTTATCTTTCGATAATTAGTTTGAATCGTGGCTAATAAGACTAAAATAAACAGCACAATCTGTCGCGCCAAAGAAAATTTTTATTGGGGGGACTAAAAACCGCGATTGCCATTTTATTTATAAAATGGCATTGTACTAAAAATACTCTGCATGTTTGTTTTCCCCCTTTTTAAACTGTATCAGGGCTACCCTGAGGGGTTCATCCTCCAGCAAAGGGTAACCGGGTACAGGGCAGGCTGCTAATTCAATTCCCGTTCAATTTTACTGGACTTCTTTACAATCGTTATTTCGGTAAGATCAAAGGCTCGTTAAACAGGTAACAAATTGTTAAAGAGAGCCTTCAGTTTTATACCTTTACTCGATTTTCGGGTCAAACAGGTAACCTTGAAAAAATGATTTGTCCCTCTTGCTAATTAAGATGCTTCTAATTGAAACTAAGTTGCCTCGATTTTATTAATTTCATCCTTACCGTCTCTTCGTTTGATCCGTTCCGTTTTTAGATACAACGTGAGGACGTCTCTTTTTTAAGGTAACTTTTTTAAAATCCATCTCTGACCACCACTGACTTTATTAATGTATTAATTTATAAAATGGCTTAATTTCCCCAATAGTTGAATAGTAATTAACCTAAGACAATAGGATTGACTTCGTGCTAATCATGAATAAATAGCTAATTAAAGTTCCTTCTCTTAGAACCGGATTACCCTCTAAATTTACATTTATCCCAAATAGGTTCCCACGATATTATTTACTGTTAAAACAACAAACAACACATCGGTTGAAAACTGCTTTTTCGTATACCCTTTGGCCTTTCGTTCGGGTTTAACCCGTGTACATTTCACATATAACCTTATATAAAAATGGCAACTCATACAGTTTTAACACATTTCTGACGTTGCCATATCAATCAAACAACTAATACATCAAACTTTAATACATTATTGACGCATCATTTATTCTAGAGATTATCTCTTTATACAGAAGTTGTTATTCAAAATACAAGTTAAAACAATTAAGAAACGAAAAAAAAAATGTTTCAACAGACTAAAAATTAATAAGCAATACATTTCTCTGTTCCGGCAACCAATTTGCAATATCATCTTTGTTTTGCAACACCTCCCAACTCTTTGCCATTCTGCCAGAGACTCAAGATTTAAGCTGATTGTTGAAGGATTTTGAAGGTCCCTTACTCCATCGTGCCTTGGTCATTGATCAGAGGCGATGAAGCACTCGATTGGTCGTCCCTGCGCGTGTATTTATCCAGTCGTCTCAACCCATATTAACGAAGGGGTATAAGCCATTCGAAACATCTTGATAACGACACAAGTGCGGTGCGCGCAATATCAAAATGCAGAACAACTGTTCCACATTCCCCTCAAAATTGATATAACAACATTTTACATTCTCAAGATAATAACCTTTTCCCATTGTTCGTAACACGAAGATATCAACCTGTCTGCAAATTCCGCGAAACGCCAAGAAACATGTGGACATTGCGTAGAACACCGCAAGAACAATCTATGTACATGCTGCGACACACATGGAGAACGTGTCTACATACTGCGAAACTCAAGGAAAAAAAGCTTTCTACTTCTAGGAAACACCGTTTAAAGAACCTTTCTAAATTCCACGAAACACCGAGAGAACAACCTTTCTAAATTCCAGGAAACACCAAGAGAACAACATGTCTACAATCCGCGAAACACAGAGAGAACAACCTTAGTACATTGAGCGAAAAACCGAGTGAACAACCTGGCTACATTCCGCGAAAAACCGAGAAAATAGCTGACTACATTGAGCGAAAAACCGAGAGAACAAGCTGACTACATTGAGCGAACAACCGAGAGAACAACCTGACTATATTGAGCGAAAAATCTAGAGAACATTGAGCGAAAAACCGAGAAAACAAGCTGACTACATTGAGCGAAAAACCGAGAGAACAACCTGACTACATTGAGCGAAAAATCGAGAGAACAACCTGACTACATTGAGCAAAAAACCGAGAGAACAACCTGACTACATTGAGCGAAAAACCGAGAGAACAAGCTGACTACATTGAGCGAAAAACCGAGAGAACATGCTGACTACATTGAGCGAAAAACCGAGAGAACAACCTGACTACATTGAGCGAACACCCGAGAGAACAAGCAGACTACATTGAGCGAAAAACCGAGAGAACAAGCTGACTACATTGAGCGACAAACCGAGAGAACAAGCTGACTACATTGAGCGAAAAACAGAGATAACAACCTGACTACATTGAGCGAAAAACCGAGAGAACAAGCTGACAACATTAAGCGAAAACCCGAAAGAACAAGCTGACTACATTGAGCGAAAAACCGAGAGAACAAGCTGACTACATTGAGCGAAAAACCGAGAGAAAAAGCTGACTATATTGAGCGAAAACCCGAGAGAACAAGCTGACTACATTGAGCGAAAAGCCGAGAGAACAAGCTGACTACATTAAGCGAAAAACCGAGAGAACAAGCTGACTACATTGAGCGAAAAACCGAGAGAACAAGCTGACTACATTGAGCGAAAAACCGAGAGAACAAGCTGACTACATTGAGCGAAAAGCCGAGAGAACAACCTGACTACATTGAGCGAAAAACCGAGAGAACAAGCTGACTACATTGAGCGAAAAGCCGAGAGAACAAGCTGACTACATTGAGCGAAAACCCGAGAGAACAAGCTGACTACATTGAGCGAAAAACCGAGAGAACAAGCTGACTACATTGAGCGAAAAACCGAGAGAACAAGCTGACTACATTGCTTGCAGTATCGACAGAACCACTTGACTACTTGGAAATATCGGGAGGAAAGCTTGTGTACATTCTGCGAAACATCGAAAGAAAATCTTGTTTACCCTATACTCAGGAAAAACCCAAATTGATTATAAATTGATTATTTCTCTTTTTCGGGTAGTCAAACCCTGGCTTTTGATCTTATATACTTAGCAATCATTCCACATGGGGCGATAGGAGGAAAACCTAGTCTAACTTTTTCCATTTTATTTTTAACTGAGTTACTCAAATCAAAAGAAGGTTTCTGTGGGTGTGAGTTGTCACCTTCTAAACAACGGATGACAAGAGTTGTTTATTTGAAGTCTGTGGCTTGAAGTGACGCCAGTTCTGTGGTTGTTTACCATCTCAAACAAACGGAATGGATACAAAGAACCTTGTTCACAAAACAGATCAAAATATTACTGACAAGAACAGTGAAACTTTTTTTAATTAAACGTGTAACATTTCTAGTGAAAGGAGTGTTTTTCCCAATTCTTTGTGGTTAATCATTGCAACTGGATTTTTACTTCTTTTCCCAATACAACAAGTCCTTTATGTGATGACATCTTAAGATTAACTCCAGATCTAATTGTTTAAATTAACTGAAATTCATTATCAGATCAAAGAGTTTCCTACCCAACTTTTTGGATCAAATGTACCAGGAAATTTATTATACTTAACATTTTTTGTCTTTATCATTTCCGTGTTTGGTTGTTCATTTGTGTTAGATAAAAATACGAATAAAGATACACTGATTTTCTTGTCTTCATGTTTTTAACGCAGCTACCCTTAAATCAACAAGTGTGTAGAGTATTTAAATAGAACATTTATCAATTTACCATTTTTTTGCTTACGAATATCGATCGAAATCGAAAAGAATATTTATTGGGGAGTTTTTTTTCCAACATGGTCATAAAAAAGAAAGAAATAAGAACAAACGAAAACAACAATCGTCAAACAAACCAATTTGATTGGACAATCGTCAAACTAGTAACTGTTCTTTTATATCTTCTATTGTCTTTAAATTAACACGGTCACAAAGATGAACTAATATTGGTCTATCACTTTATCATTTTCGTTATTTTTGTTTTCTCTGTCACTATTTTATTCAAGTCGTATACATGTATCTATGTTTGTGAAAGTGGAGTTTTCAGTTTAGCACATGGTTTCTGTTTAATTGTTTATAGGTGGATCTTGGATCTCTCCCAGAGAGCTGTTCAGGTGGATAGAGTTAAACAGTCACATCATCACACAGATAATCAGACAAATGATGTTATCCCAAACTTCGTTGCGGGGCCTCCCAGGCTCAGTAGGTAGAGCGTTGGACGCTCAATTCGAACAGCCTTCCATCAATAGGTCGCGAGTTCGAATCCCACTCAGGCCAAAACAAATTTGCTGACTGGGTTTTCACTCGAACGACCTATGTGGGATGGTTGCCAGTTACCACTGGAAGGTCGTGGGTTTCCTCTGGGCATAGATCCCGGTTTCCTCCCACAATAAAACTGGCAACGCCGCCATATAAGTGAATAATCTTGAGTTCGGCGTAAAACACCAACAAATCAATCAATCAACCAAACTTCGTTGTTTTGTATATTTTTGAACACTAAAACTCACGGGCACAAGAAAAAAGTTGTTGTCTAAAATAACCATTGAGACAAGTTTCTTATTGTGTTAAAAAGGGGCATATCATTTAGACCTTAATACCCAATCATAAGTTGTTATAATAAACCACAACCCATTGTTTTGTATATTTATGGACACTAAACACACCAGCACAGGGAAAATCTTCTTGTCTAAAATAACCACGGAGGCAACATTGTTTTGTATATATAGGCTTCTAAGATTATAAAAACAATCAAGGACATGTATTGGTAGACAATTTATTCATGATCGTGCATTGTTAATGGCATTTAAGGATTCTGAGTAACATGCAAATATTTCTCAGGATAATGAGAACTGTTTTTAAACTAAGGATATGAACAATAAAAATCATAAATTTCACAATAAATACATTTCAAATGTCACTAGCTTCATACCTCGTTATCTTTAGTAGTTTTATGTTATCAGGCTTTGGGCACACACTATATAACAGAATTATAACCTTGTTGTTTGTTAATTGTAGGTTGTGAGATGGAGATTATAACCGTATTGTTTGTTAATTGTAGGTTATGAGATAGAGTTTATAACCGTTTTGTTTGTATGTTTGCTAAAATTTATGCAAAATTTATAGGGTTCAATCTCAGTCTACCGGTGTTCTTGCCATAGTTCGGATGCGTAACCATTGTCAATGTATTACAAAAGGATTCCAGAAAATTCTACTGACCAAGGCTAAGCTCCTGTCAGTCGTCAACCTAATGAAATATCATAGGTTTAGTTTATTACAACAATTTATAGGGTATAAAGGTATAAATGATATACCTCTTTTCTTGTCTCCATGGTTATTTTAGACAAGAAGATTTTCTTTGTGTCCGTGTGTTTTAGTGTTCGTAAATCTATATAACAAATGTATAACAAATTATTTTTAGTTTTAACATGCTATAACGTTTGCCCCAAACAAACACACATTCAGATGATTAATGTGTCTGACCATCTTCAATAAATCATTTTCGTGTATTCTATATTGTATGACCTAATAAAAAAATTTCTAAGTGGATTTTTCCCTCGATCGCCGTTTGTGGAAGAGTTGCCAGGTACTCGCCGAAGGTCGAGGGTTTCCTCCGAACAACGAGTCCGGTTTCTTTCTCCACCAAACCTTGCAACGCCGCCCTGAGTGAAATAATCGTAAGTGTGGCGTAATCAATCAATAAATCCATATCATATGATTGCCCAGCTTGACTATTCTGAATGCTCTTCTCTAGACCCCCGAAAGCTTTTCAGAAAAGTCTAACAGTTTTAAACATAAACTAGACTTATGTACCGTACCTTCTATGGTGGTCACTTTCCTATACAATGCATTTTGTTTTGCTTCTCATGAAACAAATTATTTTTACTCCGCATTTGACTGCAAATATATCAAATTTACATAAATAGACCATATTGTCGGAGATATATTTGTCCAGTAGAAACCATGTAAATGAAATGCTCTTCATTACTAGACCGTGTTCTATATGTTATCCCCAGTTAACGGTATTCTAAAAACGAAATAAATCGCCTCGACAGAATTAGAAAGTTCTGATAAGTCTACGATTAAAACTTCAGCTCCATTTAATTGGCATGAGTTGCCAAAATTTTGATATTTCCCCAATAAAACAGTTCAAAACTAATCACTATTTTTCTTAAAAGTAAAAAATAAATAGCTTTTCGTTAATGTCAGCCTCGGAATTAATTTTTTTTAGAAATATCAAACACACAAAAATAAACTTGGATAATCTCCATATGTAGATCACCGATAAACTGTAAGGTAAACTGTAACGACGAAATACAGGGGTAAAGGTTCTGGACATTAGAAAGCATTCTCATAGCGTAATTTGATTTATACCTAATTTCTGGCCTTATCCAGTGAACGAAATATTAAATTCAGAGGTTGTCAAATCTCCTAACTATGTTTCTTTGTCTGTCTAATTGCTGAATGAAAATTAAGTAATTTATTTATCTTACACAATTCTATACTACATATATAGTATCAGATAATCGCATTACAAATATCACGACATAAAATTACCAACTATGTTTCAAGTAGTTTAGAAGAACAATCAAAGTCTGACAAGCGCGAATGAAAAAAATAACTTCAGAAGATTTTATTGTGAATGAAATTCATACCTTAAATGGCGAGCTGAGAAATCAATCTCTTTTTTACCCCAGCTGACAGGAGAGTATGACTGAACACGCTTTAACTTTTTGGCGAGGCCTAATTTCAAAGGGGTTTGATCTATAGTAGAATATGTTTGACGGATTACCATGTGAATTTAATGTCACAGGTATGAGCACCCTTGACAGAAAGTCGGATGGATTTAAGTTTAACACAATCCCTCCATTGCCATTGCCGTTAGAAAAAACGGAACAACAAACAAATAAAGAATGACAACTTAGAAATGCTTCTGCTGAAAAGGCACTTTGTCTTTATAATTCGACATATACATTCATTATAAAGGTCTTCACCGACTAGTTTTCGGTTGAATGTGAGTGACAAGCTAGCATGAGCTCTCACTTTTTCACGCTCCTCGAAATTCTCTAACTCGGCGATAACAAAGCCGGTTAGGGTAATTCAATTAGACTCTGACATTATGTATATTGATTGAGGTAGAAAAAGATTAACAATGGAAGACACTAAAAGACAATAGCGGCTAACAAGTCTGCCAAGCAAAAACATCAACTGGCTAAATAATTCATAAGACACTACGTCGAGAGGTGATAAAAAACATCTTCAGGTTTTATAAATAAACATCAAAGTAAATGGCCCATTAAAGCGGGCACGCGTCCGAGAGACAAGTGATATGCCAAGAAAAAACACTGGGATTATATGTCAAGTTCAGACCCCGACCATGAATCAAACCTTCGCTAAAACGCTAAAAAATACAATGTGTTGTATTCACAGATGCACACGTTTGAAAAAAAGTTCTCCTCTGTTAGAAGATACAACAATAATTTGATTGTACTAATATATGCGTGAATTTTTATTTTATAAAAAAAAAATAAAAGCGATGGCAATTTGTTCGGAATGGAAATCGACCTCCATTTGGTACAGGTCCAATTTCCAAACATGGACGCCGTCAAACGTCGATGCTATCAAATAAATTAAATATAATTTGAGGTGATTAGGGTTGGAATCTGGACGTTTTACTCGCGATGAGATTTATTTATAAGCCTTCAGTCCTAACAAGAAAGTTTCTCCCTCTCCCACCCCCCCCCCCCCCCCCCAGATATTGTTTTTATCGAACAAAAATGTGTTGCATGAGGTTATATATTTTGTATTCATTTATATGTATGTATATGAAATAACTACTTTGTACTATTTTTCATTATATTTGTTTTACCCTCCGCCCAAAATGAATGCATAAAAGCTTCAAATGGCATTCACGTCCGATATTTAGTTTCGATTATATATAAAGCCTCGATTTTCTTATGTAGGCCCTATACCTAAAGTACTCGTGTGTATTTTCCCATACATTTGACATTGTGATTAGGCAAACAATCGTAATTCAACAGTCGTTTTAAAAAAGGCCTATAAGAAATCTCTCAAATTTCAAAATCTACGAAAAGAATACCACAAATGAAAAAAAGAAATCCAAATATTTCTGGTTCAATGCTTTGAAGAAATATTATGCTGTAGTTTATATTCTATGCTATGATGCTTAAAACCCTATGCTTAATTGAAAATATAATACATATAATAATACATATAATACATCTGATCAAATCAAAGGCTTAAAGGCACCAAACACTGGCAGCCTCAAATTTATATTAGATCACAGGCACGGGGGAAATCTTGTCTAAAATAACCACGGAGACAAGTTTATAATTGTATTATAAAAGGGTATATCATTTAGCCCTTTATACCCAATCATAAGTTGTTTTATTAAACTAAAACCCATGATACTTCTTTAGGTTGACGACAGACAGTTATGGTAAGAATATCAGCAAACTGAGATTGATAGGATCATGGGAAAAGAAAGTTAAAATATCGGTTCCCCTCAGAAATACCTAGGTAGAAGACAGGCAAGGGCGTTTACCCCTGAATGGTATATGTTTCAAACACTTCTTCACAATGACTGGCCTTTGGGTCAGAGATTGAGCCATTTTACTTTGAAGTAGTTTGTATTCCTCTACTATAATCTTTCCATAACGATGCTGGCTTTGTCTTACTGAAACACAAATGGTATTAGACTTTTTTACACGACATCTTCCCGGGCCCAAGGTCAGCCCCAAAGGATAAATAGTTTGTAATGTTTGAATCCAAAACCAAAAAATCCAAACGTTTGTGCTTTGTTTCTGCAGCGGAAGTGAGGAAAGGGATTTTTCAATGGGCATGATTTGGAAATGGTCCTTAACCGAATAACTTGGGGTCTAATTGAAATGCTGTGACTACGGATAGAATTATCTTAGATCTTGTAGAAAAAATGGGTCATGGGGGCTAAAATCATTGCAATTTGGTTGATTAATTGATGATTTACGCTGCACTCAAGATTATATGGCGGCGTTGCCAGTTTAGTGAGGGAGGAAACCTGGCTCTTTGCCCGAGGAAACATCCGGCGAGTACCCTCCGGTAACACTTTCACATACGGCGATTGAGTGAAAAATCCTTTCAGAAATTTTTCAAATTGAATTTGGTCTAACTGGGATTTGAACCCTGGCTGCATCGATGGAAGGCCTTTGTCGAACTGGGGGACAGCCCGGACAATCATTCTAACCGACCATGGTTTTTAGTGGCACCTGGTAAGCTGGCAGTGCAATTATTCGGCATGCTTTATTTACTTTCACTGTATCAAAACCATTCGTTGTAATTCCATATACCCGCGCGTTTGATATATTGTACAAATTTGAATTTTGATATCTTTGGAAAGAACATCAAGTTTTGGTAGTACAGTAAGAAATATACAAATAAAAAAGTGTAAGACAACGACTTTGACTGTCCATTGACACAAAACCATTGTCTTGATGTAACGAAAAAACCTTGAAGATTAAGGTCACCCCGTCTTGTAAAAAGAAAATAGAAACTTAATTTCGACCGGCACTTTATTTGTTTTGTTTTGTGTCTACAGAGGGATAGTTCCTCAGTTCGACACAGACTTTCCTGGATGTGTCGTGGGCTCGAATCCCACTCAGATCAAAGAAAACAGAAACATTTCTGAGTGGATATTTCTCGATCGGCCTATGTGGAAGAGTAATTGCCAGGTACTCGCTGAAGGTCTGGGGTTTCCTCCGGGCAAGAGTCCGGTTTTCTCTCCTGAAGTGTCGCCATATACGTGAATCAACATCAATTTGTGTTGTGAACTGTTTATTACAGTGTTTATAGGATTCATATCACTGTCAGAAAACCTTGATGTTAACAAAGCTCGATGCTTAAGTCTTCAAGTACATATTGTTTGTATAGTTTTTATATGGTTTGGTCCGAAATAACCAATTCTTAGCATGCATGTATGACAAATTAACCGACACTGATTGAACAGGAAAAAATTTCGGGCCAGGGTGAGAATCTAACTCACGACTTAGGGTTACCGTCCCACCGCTTTACCAACTGACCCGGCCCTGCTGGGAACGGCTCGCTTGTTAGATTCTCTTATACACAATCAGTGTCAATCAGTGTCGGTTAATTTACTAATTCAGTAATTTCCCTGATGATGATTCCACCCCACCCCCCGGCACAGACAAAACTATGTAACAAACAACAAACAGAACAGCCATAAACTCCATCTCATAACCTACCACCAACAAACAACAAGGTTAAAAACTCCATCTCATAACCTACAACCAACAAACAAACAACGTTATGAACTCCATCTCATAACCTACAAAAAAAACGGCCATAACCTACAACCAGCAAACAACAAGGTTATGAACTCCGTCTCATAACCTACAAACAACAAGGTTATAGACTCCATCTTACAACCTACAACCACCAAACAACAAGGTTACAAACTCCATCTGATAACCTACAACCAGCAAACAACAAGGTTATAAACTCCATCTCATAACCTACAACCAACAAACAACAAGGTTATAAACTCCATCTCATAACCTACAACCAACAAACAACAAGGTTATAAACTCCATCTCATAACCTACAACCAACAAACAACAAGGTTATGAACTCCATCTCATAACCTACAACGAACAAACAACAAAGTTATAAACTCCATCTCATAACCTACAACCATCAAACAACAAGGTTATAAACTCCATCTTACAACCTACAAGCAACAAACTACAAGGTTATGAACTCCATCTCATTACCTACCACCAACAAACAACAAGGTTATGAACTCCATCTCATAACCTACAACCAACAAACAACAAGGTTATAAACTCCATCTCATAACCTACAACCAACAAACAACAAGGTTATAAACTCCATCTCATAGCCTACAACCAGCAAACAACAAGGTTATAAACTCCATCTCATAACCTACAACCAACAAACAACAAGATTATAAACCCCATCGCATAACCTACAACCAACAAACAACCAGGTTATGAACTCCATCTCATAACCTACAAACAACAAGATTATAAACCCCATCTGATAACCTACAACCAACAAAGAACAAGGTTATGAACTCCATCTCATAACCTACAAACAGCAAGGTTATAAACTCCATCTCATAACCTACAACCAACAAACAACAACATTATAAACCCCATCTCATAACCTACAACCAACAAGCAACAAGGTTATGAACTCCATCTCATAACCTACAAACAACAAGGTTATAAACTCCATCTCATAACCTACAAACAGCAAGGTTATAAACTCCATCTCATAACCTACAACCGACAAATAACAAAGTTATGAACTCCATCTGATAACCTACAACCAACAAACAACAAGGTTATGAACTCCATCTCATAACCTACAAACAACAAGATTATAAACCCCATCTCATAACCTACAACCAACAAAGAACAAGGTTATGAACTCCAGCTCATAACCTACAAACAACAAGGTTATAAACTCCATCTCATAACCTACAAACAACAACATTATAAACCCCATCTCATAACCTGCAACCAACAAGGTTATGAACTCCATCTCATAACCTACAAACAACAAGGTTATAGACTCCATCTGATAACCTACAACCAACAAATAACAAAGTTATGAACTCCATCTGATAACCTACAACCAACAAACAACAAGGTTATGAACTCCATCTGATAACCTACAACCAACAAACAACAAGGTTATAAACTTCATCTGATAACCTACAACCAACAAACAACAAGGTTATAAACTCCATCTGATAACCTACAACCAACGAACAACAAGGTTATGAACTCCATCTGATAACCTACAACTAGCCGATATATATTAACTGTTATGCTGACTAAGTTTATCCCCTCGACAGGTGACATCAGTATGTACTGTCGTGTTCTTTGCTTTGTGACGTGGTTTAAGGGTTTAATACCGCCGTATCGGTGTTTGTTGCGTAACCCGATACCGCTGAACGTTGGTTCGTACAGAGTCAAACCACGAGAATGCGCAGCATTCGAGGGGTATGACGAGGTGCGAACCAACGTTCAGCGGTATCGGGTTATGCAATAAACACCAAGACGAAGGTATTAAAGTAGATTCTACCCCGATAATTGAGAAAAATTAGGAAAAAGTGACCTGTTGTTGATTGCCGTTCCTTTTCCCTCCCTCTGGACAGAGTGGGAACTTTTAACCAATCAACGATAAGCTTTGGTCACGTGCAACGGTTGACCCAGATATTTTGAAGCAGAATGACATAATGTCACTATGGCTACCGCTTTGACAGGCTGGGTTGCTGGCAACGCTATCGGGGGAAATGTTGTGAAATCAACCCTTTGGTGACTGTATACGTTCATGACAGCCCAGTTTTCAATATAAAAGGACAGAATATAACCACACTCACAACATTATCAGGTTAAATCCTTCATTTTGTATGATAACAAGCAAAAGATCACTTCTTCCGGGGGAGGTAAACCTACCAGCCCATGTTGCACTACAGATTCGATGTTGTTTGAAAAGTCATCTCTACTTAACATGTATATTTGCACACGGCACGCACATGCAGGAGGGGTAGAATTGTGTACTTATCCAGCATCAGATAAAACATACTTGCATTTGATTTGACGTCACGTCTGGGAATCATTCCATTTGGTCAAAATTGGTCGTTGATGAGCCAAAGTGTATTCTGTGCTACGCTATGACGCCTAGCCATAGGCCCATATATTACCTTTAAAACCTTAAAGGGTCACTTACAGACTGTGTTTCTAATGAGAAATTGATGAAGATCTACAGCCTGTTTAATTATGTATAACGACAAGGAACGCGTCGCCATGACGCAGTTCCAATAGGGTACTTTAAGACGTATACATCATCTAAATTTTGTAAGCTGTGCATGTATGTCTTCCATAAATATTTAATCACGGCCATTTTTACAAAAAAACAGCCATTTTTACAAAAAACAACTGAGGACCTGGTGATGTCCTAATTTTTTATCATTAGTATGGAACCCACGTTTAAAGAGAGTTTCAAACATTTCTTACACGAAAAATTTAGCCGATAATATGCACTGGTAATAAACAAATTCCGGCAAAATAATTTTCAAAAGTTCTTTGCTTTGAAAATTCATTGCCCCCCCCCCCCCCCCCCCCCCCAACACACACACCCGCACTCACAGAAAATATAAACAACTAAACATCGCACTTTAATAGAATTGCCTCACATAATCAACGGCCAGGTTTGGTCGACTAGCTACATTTTCAGCGAGAGATGTCCCTTAAACACATTAACAGGAAGAAATATAAAATCTATGTTGGAAAATGCAATGCTACTCATTGACTTCTTTCTAATGCCGCGAAGCGATGGACTAAATGGCATAAATACTTAAAAGATACTCTCCTCATACGATTTCTGCTTTAAGACCCAGGCATAAAAGTTTCATCGAGCGTAATTTTTAGCAATAAATGAATTTATTAGGATGTTAGCCCATATCAAATACTTTATATGATAAAGGTTTGGCACTGTGTGAATTAGCGATCAAGATACCTTGGTGAACAGCTAAGCAG
Source organism: Lepidochitona cinerea (assembly GCA_963971465.1). Taxonomy (NCBI): domain Eukaryota; kingdom Metazoa; phylum Mollusca; class Polyplacophora; order Chitonida; family Tonicellidae; genus Lepidochitona; species Lepidochitona cinerea. The sequence continues at coordinate 36,266,777 of OZ020553.1, forward strand.
GTGACAGTAACTGGCTGTTAATGAAGCGTACCGCGCGTTTAGTTACATGATAAAAAGGGGCAAATTTTGCCGCACCCGATGTACAGTATTCGCGTTATTTTAGAGGATTTCACTTTCTTGAAAAATGCCAGAAATTCTACAGGTTTTGTGTGCTGACCAGGAATCGAACCCGCGTCCCAGAGTATTACACTTATCACCAGTCTTATTCATTAGCCCATCACCCGGATAAATAGCTTAAATATTCCAATTTGTTTTCATCTGAATGCCATTTCTGACGTGTACTGTGGATTTCTTTTGTGTAATTTAGCTATGTGAGAAGAAACGGGAAAGGTGAGGGTGGATGTCAATAATGTATTGTCTACCTGAATAAACCTTCTGGGCCTATACCGTTATGGCGACTGGTTTAGAGTAGGGGGTTGTTCGGGCCAATCACAAATACATATTTCATTTTCTTTGTTACTTTATTTCCCTTTAAATAACCTATACTTTGATTGACTACTGCATGATAAGGTGGAAATGGTCCCGTTAGTCTGGAAGGAGAGGACAGTTTGGAACAATCCGTCTCTTCTGTAATGGAAAATGGCCAACAAATCTTCTTGTATAGAAACCCGATGATCATCCCCAAATAACGGCTCTATTCAGATGGCCGAGCAACCACCCCAATTACCTGTCTGATAAAACTCGAGTAAATTGAGCAAATAAATTCTTTTTGACCCAAGGGGCGGTTTTGGTCGGCATGTAGATTGTTTTAGTCCGATTATTAAGCCTGGTTAAGAAGAGAGACTTGCGTGTCGACCGCCGGCCATCGGGATAAAATATTCCGGGTAAACGTTACAAACTCCCTTCGACTCGTCTCCTATAATTACATGAAGGGTATAAATTGATTGTAGGGGCTATCAGTGATTGCTTACAGATGAACAGGGCTCTAACCACTATCCATCAAGGGGAATTTAATTGACCTAAATCGTTTGATAAGTGCTGGCTGTCACTGGGAAAATCGCCATTCGATTTTCTCCTCCGATCAATCCGCGATAAACCGCGGCTAGGCGCGATGTCGAACTTGCGTGTTGCTTATTCAATCTAACGTCTAAATGGTTCGCAATTGAGATCAGATAAAAACAAATCCACAGTGTAATTGGCTTTAACTAGTCTAGGGTCAATAAACGTCGCCTTAAATTTATCTGCGACTGAGAAAATGCCTCTATTATTTTCACTACTTGATATCTTACACGGGATGGTTTCAGCGGCAAGGGCGGGGACCAAATCGACAAAACATAGAGTTTAAGACTGGCTGACGGAAACAACTAGGCGGTCGAGAAACAAAGAGGCGATTAAAGGTGACTAAGTGGGCTGGAAATAACAAGTAACAGATTATTTAGAAACAATTAAACACGCCAAGCATACGACATTAATTGGATTAAAAGATGTATTTGGTCACGCTAAATGGTAGAAAATACATCCAGTATTCACATTGAGTGGAATTTAATTTCAGGTTCAATTTGGACGTGATTGATTTGTTTTATGCGCCTGCGTCTTGCTTTGATTTATCAGAGCTTTCTTTTGTTTTTCAAATTTTTTTGTGTTAAAGAATTGTGTCTATTAGTTGAAATGAAGGCAGTAAATCTGCTGAATTGGTTCCCATTGGCCACTGGATTCTTGAACCCATTGGTTTCAACTAAACATTTGGTAAAGTCATGGTATCCGAGGTGGGAAGAAATAGACTCAGAACTTTTAGTTTACAAACTAAATTGTTGACGTCATCCGCTGGAAATTACAAGCAATGTTTCTTTGTTTGCATCGAAACTGATAAAGAATTGAAAATGTCTGAATCCGTTATAATTCAAACGTTTATCACATATAATTGACTGGTGTTGTTGAATTTAAACCCAAGGCTCTTTAGAACTAACTCTACACTGAAGTTGTGTATTTGACTTGGAGATGGATACAGATTACCTGAATATATCACACGTAGAACTGCTCCTCGAATTGAGGTGTCCATCATTGTAAGAACCATTGCTAAATGGGTTCCGGTTAGATAGGAAATTGTACAAATACTAAGTATGCGTTTTTTGTTATTGGCCTTTAGGTTTGGTGAATCACAGTTTCATTTTACAGTTGCGGTAATTTGTTTAAGTGGCATTTAGAAGCTGGAATAAGGACAACGGGAAGGCTTGCATATGGATATCAACTTCTTCATTTATTAGTTTGCAACGTTTTGGTCTTGAAATACTAAGACCGTTTTCAAGCATGTGCTATGTGACATAGCTTGAAAACGGCCTAAGTATCAAGACCGAAACGTTGCTAACTAATAAATGAAGAAGTTGATATCCATATGCAAGCCTTCCCGTTGTCTTTGCGGTAATGTTTTAAATCGCCATACCATAACGTTTTGTCGTTGAACCAAATGCTGGGTACTTTCAGCAGCCTCTCGGAAATTTTTTAAACGGAAATTTTACATGGCAACAGGGGAGACAATTTTAGTAAGAGACAAAAACATAGGACATTGGTCCTGTTACATGTATTCAGACTAATGTCAACAGACCGAAGCACACCCAACTTTCAGATCTCCGCCAATACCGATGTAACGCGGCTTCCAATTCATGCAGATTTTGTACAGGAGGCTCTAGAGCTTGAATGTTTCTGCCCTTCTTATCCCAAATGTGCTCTAAAGCATTCAAATCCGCGTAGTAACCCCTTCAACAGATCCGACGTCTCACTGGAGGGATGAAACGTAGACTGGAAGCTAATGGAGGCTATACGCGCTATTGACCTCCTCTAGGGATGTATTCTACACACTCAAAGTGACATTTTTACTTCAATATCTCCACCCTGTGAAGCCAGATGGACTCTGAAGTTTCATACTTACAAGCATCTGTTTATTTTGTTGAAATACACTTTTGATTTGACTAACGATATCCAGAATAAATTGTATAGCTTATTGTCATTAATGGTGATTTCTTATCATCAGAATGTTGCCCTTTATGATCACAATCGTTTCTGCAACATCAATTTGCCAACAATCTCCCAATGATGTTATCGGTCGGTGCAGACTTTCCAGGGGGATGCTTAATTTTTTTTCTTTGTGTATAGTTTGCGTTTCAGGTTTCATATATATACTTTTTCATTTCACCTTTTATGGCATTAAAAATACAGATATTGGTTAACCAAGTTAAGAGAAAGAGTCGTATAGCATAACAAAATAATGGAATTAGAGAAACGTAGACTTAATGTTTATTTCCTGCAAAAACCCATGCTACACGAATACCACAAACTCTTGAGATTTATTCTATCCTCAGCTGAATAAAGGCTGTCCCCTCTCTCTTGTATTCGTGTGTGATCAGTAAACGATTATGTGATAGTGCTGAGGAGTATTCCCATATTGTCCGGGGAATCTGTGTAGGTGCCCTTAAGGGACATGATGACCCCAGCTGCCCTCATAGAACTGGATATGGATTGCCTTTTTACACAAATAAGACCAAGGGCGAGAAGAGATGTCTTGATTATATATGTGAATTATGCTCTGTCTTATTGCTGTGTCTTTTGGTAATAACTGTGTCCATTTCGTCGGACGTAGATCGAGGGTGGCTCATTATGACTTTAAATTTCTTTTTTTGTCTTTGCTTCCCATTTTATATTCAATCAAATTTCAAATTTTAAAGCTATTTACATATTTTTTCGAGAAGTTGTCCCAACATCCCTTTTATTTCCAATTTTGGTAGATGAATTTATTTAGATTTATAAGTGTCTTTTTAATATTTTAAGTTTTTCTTCGATATCACTATTGGTTTTTATTACACGAACTACTTTGACCACCAAGGCGTTTGAATCCACTTAAATCAAGGTTGCTTTCTCCTATAGGATGTTTTGTTTGTTAGAGTTAAAATATATTTACTAAATAAGGCATAGTGACACTACATGTAAAAGACAACGTCTTGTAGTTCTTTTCAACGCCATATTTCTCGCAATGTAATCCCTGTCACAGCTTAAGTTGTGTAAAACACAATACGTTTAATTGTTCAATGACATTTAGGAGTTGAAAGGTTACAATAAGGTGAAGAACTACTTATGGATAACAACTTGTTGGTTTATTGGGCCTGGGAGTCTCCCGAGATATTTCGCGATATCCTGTGACAGATGACGTTTTTTGATGACGTTGTCAGCTCGATTGGCGTTTTTTGTTTTACCACGTCAGATCTGAGCGTCACATTCGAACGATAAAGGCTCCCAACATGCACAATGACACCGTCGTCGACAGGAAATTGGTAGAATTCTCACGAGACTCTCGCTCCTTATTGTGCGACGACGTTTCGATGTAGTTCTTACATCGTTGTCAAAGTCAAATGATGTAAGAAGTACATCGAAACGTCGTCGCACAATAAACCAAGAAGTTGTTTTCCATAAGTAATTCATCACCTTATCACAATACGATTCTAATGATTCTAAACCTAACTGGTATCCCATATCCCATAGTGCACCAGTATAAATATTGATGACGCAATTAGGCAATCGGTCTATTAAAGTACACTATTGTCGGGAATACGCTTAAGACTAAAACAACTATGACCCCCCCCCCCCTCCCTAAAAATGGGGTAAAATAGGGACTTATGATATAGTGATAACTGCGATTACAGTTTTGAAATCTGGAACTCAAAATATGCTACAATGTTTTTCACAAAACACATAAAAAGCTTGAATGAATTGTGAAAACAAAGGAGGTGCGTTTCTTAGGTAATTTAAACTACACGGAAATAACTCATTATCTATCTAGTAAATAATTAAGACAAACACACTTTATGTATTGTTCCCTGGTTTTATTTTTCTGGTTAACTGATGAATGCATAGCTGTTCATTCATTAGATAAGAGGGCTTAGCGAATTCGTCAGCATTATCAGCTCTACAATGGTTCATGTAATAGGTTTGTACAGTTTCATTAATGTAGCCAGGTATCCATTGTTCGACAGCTCACTTTTTAAAGCTGTCAACCGAGGGCGTACAATAACTAGATATATACATAACTGGTAACTATTTAACAAGGAGTCTAATTGTTTGTTATTTTTGTGCCACTCAGTCATTCTGTCGCGCAACACTCTATATGTCGGAAACTATAAACAAGACATAAAGTCATTTTTCAAATTGGGTGAAAAACAAACTCGTTTTTCAAAGAGGCAAAAGCCTTTAACTTCATCACTCAGAAAGGGATGGCTCGGGTCTGAATCAGTCATTGTATAGAACAAAGGCCTGTCAACTTGAAAACCTGTAAGTAGTATAGAATTCACAAATCTGTTAAATGTCCCCGGGCGATTAACGAGCTCTGTAATTATCACCAGCGACAAACCTCCGACCCGATTGAATGCTCTCAAAAAATCCAGTTTCACGGTCAACCATTGGTAAGATGTAAAAACAGGACTAGAGTGCTCCCTGAAATAGGAATAATACTGGAAAACATCTGCTTGTTTTAAAGTAGCGTGTTTATCCCGAGACTTGGCGTGAGTTTGTATCATCAAGCCCTGAATGGTAACTCAACTTCGCTTCATCATACTTGCTTATCATTTGTCTTGAGAGACAATATGGAAATATTCCTAACCCCAATCTGCTCAAATAAAATACGATCGATTGGCTTTGGGACTCGAGGCTACGGATGTCTCGTAGGAATGCTAATGACTTGATTCCATTAATCGTGTACAGGTGTTTGTTTTACCGACGCTCTCTGAATGTGCAATGGTTTTGTAAAATCATCATTTATAAAAGCTGGTCATTTCGTTATTGTATTTAGGTTTAGAATTCACAAGATGCCACTTTTACGTTTATTTTCATAACTTTAGATTTAATCATTGGGCTTGATGAGCTGAAACGTCTAAAGTTAAAGGAAACAAATCAATGGCACCTGTATTGATGGTCCAATAGTAAGTCGTCTCGTTCTCGTTGGATAAGAGTTCGTTTTGGAGAATTATGTCTGCAAAATTTTTCGATGAAAAACTTTATGTGGATGGATAATTACAACAGTTATAAGTTCAGTATAAGGGTGTGCGGGGGGGGGGGGGGGGGTGCGTCCTTCAGCAATACGTTATAAGTCTCAAAATTACGGTGGTGCAAACGTTTTGAGAAACAGTTCCCATATCATTTTGTTGTTGCTGTTTTAATTGTAGCACTCAAAATTCGCGAAGAATTAGTTTTAATGATAGTAATAGAAAAGAATCAAAGGTCCAAAGTGGGAAAACATTCCTTTGGTCAACTTTTATTTTTGTCTAGTAAGAAAATAAAACTGGAGCAGTTATTTTTTTTATCAATATGGATATATTCCTTCTAGTTTCTTGGACTAACGTAAGCTATTTTGTCGAAATCTGTTACACATCTTGTGTCTTGAATGTGATTTTGACGGTTGGTAGTGATTTTGAACCAAGGAATTTTACGGGTTGTATACGATTCGCAAATCACTTGACACAGCTGAGCAAATGGGAATCGCATGTATTGCTTTGCCTAGAAATCAGATAACAGTCTGTCAATTAAGCTTACTTAATTAATTCAAAACTCCCACCGTTGGCGAGTATCTGGGCGATCGAGTGAAATATCCACCCAAAAATTGGCCGTTGGTGGGATTCGAACCCGTTACCCATCGATTGGACTATTGTTGGGCTGGAAGAGTATTGCTCTACCGACTGAAGCACTGTGGTCATTGGTTCAGTTTGGTTGATTGAGTGATTGTTTGGTATTTTACGCCGCGCTCAAGATTATATCACTTATATGGCGGCGATACCAGTTTTATTTTGTGAGGAAATCGGACTCTATGCCCGGAGGAAACCCACGACCGCAAGTGGTAACTGGCAATAGTATAGTAATCTAGATTTGTACTTTTGCATTTGACCTTTAGAGTTCAGTGTGAATATGTTCACTAATTTTTGGATTGCCAAAGGGACTTTTTATCAACGGAGTTGTTTAAAAGAAATTTAATATTTTCTTAACTGAACAAGATTTGATAATTGTATAACATGTTTGTCAATTGAAGCAAATGTCTTCTGATGTGTGTATCTCTTATGGAGAATTTGATAGATGTGACTGACAGATGCTCTTTGTAACAATCATTTTATTGTCTTTTTGTCGACAGCGAAATTTCTCCACCAAAAACAGGTTTAAAGCTATGTCCTTTTATTGAGTGACAAATTGAAATAGCAGCTGGAAAGACAAAAAATCGGAATGACCCCAAATACGAGTCACGGACTTTATTATTTTAGGACGACTCTTGATGACTGATGAAAAATACGTTAGGTTTTTGTCTACTCAACCAGATAAAAACGAAAGTAATTTGCGGTTAAAAGGTTGGTGCAAATTGCTTTCTTAATTGTTAATTTGGGAGCATAGGAACAAATAATGCTTTAATCGCCAAACTGTATTGTGTCGTATGGTTAGGTTTTGATAAATTGCTACAGCCACTCCTCCCATTGTGATCTGATTTGAAAAAATCCGTTTTTATTCTTGATTGCTTTTTTAGAAAAGCCCAATGTCATTCTTTAAAGAATCATGTGTTTGTTTCGTGGTGATTATGAGGAAAACGTGGTTAAAAGCTAGCTTGAATGAATATCCAGCTCTTGTGCCGCACCCGTGAGCAATTAACGAACGTATCCTTAAAATTCTCAGTTGTATTTAGCACTACTTGGATCTAATTTACATTCAGACTTTTGTTTTCATACCTAACGTGTATAAAAACTTTCACCCGGTATACTTAAATCTTGTCATCCAAGTGTTAGGAGTTATGTTGACATGTATACTAATGTTCACTCTTTGAGCGAAGACCTATCATCAAATTCATCAACATCAAACCAAATGAGTAACACGCTGAGTCATTTCTACAAAATTACAATAAATTACAGATTCCTGCCCAAAATACCCCACGAAAAGGTAAGATGACGATCGTAATGAATTACAGAAACGCCACTCGCGAAAGACACGCTTTCATATCGTGTAAATATTGCAGCAACCAAAATACCCCACGAAAAGGTAAGATGACGATACAAAATGAATTACAGAAACGCGGCTCGCGAATGACACGTTTTCACATCGTGTAAATATTGCAGCGCCCAAAATACCCCACGAAAAGGTAAGATAGCCTCGGCTGTCAAAAACGCATAATCAGCGACCTCAGCAAAGTGGAGTTAGGTGCAGGAATGTTTTTTGTGTAAACCGACAATGTAAACGGTTTATTTTTTGTTAGACTAAGAACATTTTATCATTACAATAATTTAGTGCTATTCCCAGGTGACATTTTCAGAAGAAAAGAAAAACAGTCAGAAAATATGCCATATACACGACAGACTGTCCCGCTTCGCGAATATGCCGGTTTGCAAAAGAGCCATTTCTGCACCTTTTTGATGGACTGGCGTCCTTATACCATAACCACTAGACAACCAATCAAACTATTCGGCAATCAGCAAATTAATCAATAAATCAAGAAACGAACATGTGAACTAACCAATGAATCATTCAGCCAATCAATCAATCAATCACTAAACACGGCCCCAGAATACATACAACTATATAACCGATCCATAGACATACAACATCTCTATTTTGCATGTATATATAATTACATATCACTGTCCGGACTGTTTTGTTATCCGATATCATCAGTTGTTATCCCCTGCGGTTTTAACTATACTGGTACAACAGAAACGACAACGTTATTATTTTCTATGCAATGCCTGTAAGAAAACAAATTTTACTATTTATAAAATTTGTTGTATGTGATTTGTTGTTCTTCTGTGCAATGAAAGATAAAATACTACAGGCTGCAGAATCATCCCTTTAGGCTACAGCCGCCGTTACGTGAGATCACGGGAGCCGGTATTTGCAGAGAATCGCATTTGCAGCTTCGTCAGATAAGAGAAAATTCGAAAGAAAAACTCAATTTGCCGGAGGAAACTGGGTGGTGATCAGCGAAGTTATTGATGTCTAATAGGTCCGGGTTATCTCTCTAAAAGATACACTTTCCCAGAGTGGAAATCGATTGGACCAGATACCATCAAATAGATCCCCTTGGAGAGTCATTGGTTTAGAGTGTTATTTGACACTGTTTAAATAATGCCATTTATGGCACAAGTTTTCATGCAGTCTTTTCTTTAGTCTTTTTTAATCTATTGAATACTTGTCCCGATAGCTCGTTGAGAAGTGTGTATTTCATGTCATATTTATACATATTTTTGACATTAAGGGTAGCTAGAAAACTTCAATTTCCTATTAAAAAGATAAAATTGTTATCCGCGAAATTGTTTAATTTAGCCAAAAGTTCCTTACTCATTTTGTCGATGTAAAATACCGAAATAGTTGAGGTAGACAGTATTCTGGTTTTTATTAAGAAGTGTGCCTTCTGGTTTATCTCTTAAATAATGATACCATGGTAAAAATCAGTATAGGATGGAGTTTCATAGAACAGTCTGCTTGGGGCAGTGTCCCTGTCTCCACGGAGAGACAGTTTTCAATCGCGTGCTATGGCGTCATTTCGGTCTTAGACTTGTATCATTTCGTACAGAGTCTAACAGAAATGAGTTTTTAGCGTTGTACAATGTGAAATTAATAAGAGATAGAGGAGGTTGGGTTTGAGGGTGTAAAGATCTGTAGTGGATGATTTATCATGGACTGGGTAATGAAAGGGTGTCAGTCACTTCGCAATGGCCTCCCTTTATCAGGCGTAATTGATTTCTTCATGTTTGGAAAGGGGCCTAAGTATAGGGCTCAATATTACTGATTATGGTGGACACACAGAGTCTTGATGGCTTTAGGGGCGGGCCATAAATTGTCAATAACACAGCTGTATGTGGATCTCCCGTGGGTGCCTTTCAAAGACATCCAAATAGCATTTGCAATACCAAAAGAAAATATATTTTCCCAGACTTGGACTTCATCGAGTTTGCTTATTTCTTCCGGAATAAATAGCTCTTAATTTCTCCAAGTTTCTTAGCATGAATTTATTACATGGATTTTTTTTGAAATCCGTTAAAATAGTTGAATACCCATCGAAAACATATTAGAATAAGTCTGTTTATTACACATCCAATCGGAATGTAAGACAAGGTTATATTTTGAAGTATCCAACACGATTTAAAAAGCCATCCCAGTTATATACAAAGTGTGGTTTGTAAACTATAAACGGTATAAATAAAAGTAATGTTTTTTTTTTATTTCAGATGAATTATTTAGTTCCTGAATGAGCTTCAAAGGCTTTTTGTCTTTAAATTTTGGTATGTTATGCCAAGTTAATTGACTTGAACTCTTGGAGCTGTTTTGAAATAGAAAAGTGTTAATATTCTAAAAAAGAAGTAAAGAGTTCAAAACATAAATTACCACAATATCTTAAAGGCGCACTTGCCGCCGTAGCCTGTTTGACATTTCTTAAGAAAACTAATTTACATGAGCTTACTACAACTAAAACCACTAAAAATTAACATCGGGGACATAAAACATGTCCAGATAGGTTTAGAATGTATCATAAATGGGGGGTGGAAAACAAACGAAGAATCGAAGTCTGATTACAACATCAACGATCAGTGTCGGTTAACTTAAAGGCCCACTTGCCACCGTAGCCTGTAAACATAGAAAATTCCTAACTTTTTCTGTCTGGGAAAAGAAAGAAAATCGTCCACTGTTTATAATGTAAACAGTCTTCTGGATTTTCGAGGCAAGTGTGCCTTTAAGTCTTGGGTTACCCTCGTTTCAGGCCTTTTTTCAGAATAAATTTATCTAAATTCCATAATGTATATGCAATGTATTGAAAACAAGAATGTCTTTGCAGTTGGGATTGCATGTATATATCTATGCCTCTGGTCAATTTGGTACGAATCCATGGTGTAAAAGCCGGGCTTGTATATCTATTGAGAAGGTTTACCGGAAGAAAGTTACAATATAACATCAATTTTCTTGATGGTAGATCGTTGTTTGAGCAAGAAAGGGTTGGCGAGTTAAGTGTCCTGGAGAAAAACTTCTCGACGAAACCGGCGCCATTTAGCGTATGGGAGTTTGAAAAGGTTTGTGTTTGAAGGCAATTGACCTTAGTGGTTAAATACTGGCCTTTGGAAGTTGCTAACAAAGGAATGGCCAGGTACCGCCCTTTACAATCGCCATAACAGGAACTTATACTCGAACGCTTCATTAACTTGTTTAAAAACAGCCCAGATTGTTGGAGCATTGACAGACTAAAGCATCATGAAGTCAACGCTCACCGCTAAACAAGATTATATTCGGAAGGAGAAAGGTGTTTGTCTGACATCCAGTCCGATGATTGGTAGGCAGGGCTATGCTTGTTATTTGTCATTGCCAAAAGTTTTATAGGGCGCTATAATAATATACCTTGATTTCTATACGTCAAGTCTCGTTTGAAAAATCTCGGCCATTTTCTTAACTCGATCCCCCTTTCGCCGTACCGTCCTAACGCTTTAATACAAAGCTCAAAGAGACTTTATGTAAATAAAACTTAAGCTCTTTTTTATGGTTTGGAAACAGTCTATGATTAATTGACCTAACTAATGAGTTTGAAATCCGACATGAATTCCAGGGTAATGACTCGAAAGGAAACCTGACAAACCCCATCTGTTTTGGTCTGTGATAATACAAAAGTCGACCTGAGCATTTATCGAAAGTATTTAGCTTCTGTTTAACCAAGCTGTATATCGTAGTCATAAATAACATGTATGCAGTTCATATATTTGACGCTTGAATGGAAATTGAAATGGAAGCCATTGTTTATTTACAGTTTTTATCAGTGTTCAATCAGGTGGGAAAATCGGTTGGGATTTGTGCGCATGTGTCGAAAAGTAGCATCTGTGTGCCTATGTGTTCTCGTTCGTCAAATGTAATATTCCATAAACTTTTCAATCGAACAATGCGATATTTTGAAAAGAATTAATGATTATTTTTTATCAGTTCCTAAATACATTAATCAGAAAATATATGGCTTAAAAATAGAGAAAAAAATAATGTTCTTATAAACAAAATGTTTAACTTATTTTTTTACGCACGGTGTGAGTTCTGGGGAGATAAGAATAGAACCCCAGCATTCCCAAGGTGTTTAATCGTAAGAGGTAACTAATCCTTAAGCCCCGTGTGGGTACCACTTTTTAAAACGCTCTTGGGGCCAAGTTATTTATAATTATCAAAAAGATGAAAACAAATAGTGATGTACATTTCTATGGCATACTTATATGTTGTAAATAATTGTTGTTTTGGAGATAGTTGCGATATCAGTTTTTATACTCCAAAATAATTTACCCTTTTGGCTTGCCAGTTTTTAATATTGTTTGTTTCTGTCGATGTTTTGGTTACAATGTGCTTTTGTCGTCGAAAGGGTCGTATATTATAGTTAAATTTCTTTTCGTCGTCATATAAGCGAAGTAATCTTAAGCGCCGCGTTAAACCCTTAAAGCTTATGTTTTATATAAAGTACTTGTTCGCCACTAACACATGTAAAAAAAAGTTTTTTTTTCTTTATTTCTAAAGACCATACTTTTACATGATGACAAACTTCGGTTAACATTCAGGCAGGTGTAGGACCTTGTATATGAAAAAAAGAAACAAACTATTTCTTGGGTCGATAGGGCTGACAAGTTATCACCGAGATTTCGTGATATCTGATACCAGATGACGCCATTAAGAACGTTTTTGGTGACGTTGCACCGTTGTTCGAACTGTATGGCATTTATCTTTTGCAGTCGCTGTGACGCGTCACTTCGACTTTGACTTGCCTCAGACAGTCTACACTTTTTAAACGGTAAATCACTATAATTTTTGGCTGAATACAAATGGCGTTAGAAAACATATTTCAAAGTATCTTACTTCAAAAATAGAGCACAAAAATAATTTTTAATTAATCAAATGATGAAATCATCCATAAAGTTATTTTTTTAATATGTTACCTGGGCTGGTAAACCCCGTTTTGTGTAACACAAAGGGAGATAGACACCGTTACAGTAGATATCTGGATTTCTCTAATGCTTCATTTACAACTTATTGAAAGTTAACTAATAGAGTGTTTCGGTTCCTAACGTTATCGCTGGGGTAATTTTGTAGGGCCCCCAAGAGGATATGGGAAGTGTTTGTTTCCTGACTATTTTTTGGTCAACACATTCAAAATGACCAACAAGCTGTCAGAGGATATTTGACATACAATATTCCCAAAGTTATCCGAATGTATACGGTCTTCATGAGTGCCCGTGTGCTTTAGTGCTCAAAAATATAATAAGGACCGTGAATCAAGATAGAACTTCACAAATATCTTCTCAACGTTGTCCTTACTCTTGTGTCTTTGGCGTTTTTATATATGTTCGAATATGACAGCTATGTAACACAAAGAGTCATCAAAGAGTCCTCAAAACGCTCTCTGTTACGTCCTCTGTCACCCAATATCACATGTTCTCCAAAGAGACTCACTGGTTCCTATAATTTGTTTGTAAAACGGAAGTCTTGAGAGAGCGATAATATTTTTTTTATTTTATAGCATTAATAACATTTGATTTTTAAGATTAAGTTGAAGATTTTTTTTCTGAAAGCGCTTCCAATTAATATATCATCATTTCTTATAGGGGTCAAACTTACTTATTGCTTAATGCAATCTTTTAATGCGAGTACGTGGAATCTGACAGCAGCCTCGTATCCATCTAGTTTGCCTTGACCAGGGTACCAAAGTTCGGCAATTAGCAAGACGAAAGAGTTCGGGTTATATATATTTTAACGAATAAAAATTTAAGTGGGCTTGTAACAACACTCTTACACTATGCAAGACAAACAAGGGTTTTACATTTAGGGGAAAACTTTGGATGGGACAAATTTTTTAATGCAAATTCTTCACATTTAAAAAATATATGCATATATATCGAAATATTCTTTTCGTTGAATTCAAAGTGGCTTATGCTGCCTAATTGTGGAATGGGTTGCCGAATTCCGAAATTAAAAACATTAATAGCTTTTAAAAACCCAAGATCTTAAAGGATAAATGCCAAGTTTAAGGCAATATCTCCTATTTTGTAATTAATTTAAGAACATGTACTGTGTGAACGCGGCAAAAAAGAAAATGAGATTTCTGGTGCAATAACCTAAGGCATTCTTTTTCTCTCTTCAACCTCTACACGGAAATTAATTAGCTTAGCGCCGTGACATCATAGTTGACTCGAACGTTATAGGAAGCCATTTTTGTTCCAACATGATGTTTTTTAAATACTTATTTAGTCAATATATAGTCACAAATCAACGCTAGGTGTTTAGAAAGAACTTGGCATTTATCATTTAAACTACCTTTCCACAGAAGAGGAAACTTGCTGACTTTCGGACTAAACTTGTTTTGGAATAGTAATGTTTAAACATCAGGACTGGCATTCGTTTATTAAAAACAATGTTTTACGTCCATTGCCGAGAGTGGGATCTTATTGTGGAAAAAGTATGAACTAATCTGAATCTAAGAACGGTTGGGTTTATGTTATAATTCTTAAACCATCGATATTACACTGTTTTCACATTTAAGCTAACTTATCCAAAAATAAACTACTTTAAAGAAGCATGAGCTGTCAAAATTCACACTTTTTTCATGATTTTTGATCGCCAGCGACAATAAGAGACTTTGGGGACCATCGAAAAACTAATTGAATGGCTTTAAAATGAAGAAAATTCATACAGTATGTGGCCTATACGGACTGGAATAGTGTTCGAAAAGTTAACAAAATTTAAATAACCGGGACGGCAATACATTATCGTACATTCTCGAGACTAGAAGCACTAAAAAGTTTCTAAATTATACGTCTTGAGAAAATAACCGATTATTTCAACATTCTGTTTCAACATTAAAATGTCAGCATTTTGGCAGCTCATGCTACTCTAGTGCAGTAACAAGGTAACTCCGAATACATTTAACAAACGCATATTGACAATTTCAATATTTCGACAAAGATATATTTGTCATCTTCATTTTCCTGAAGATGACAAATGTATCTTTGTCGAAATATTGAAATTGTCAATATGCGTTTGTTAAATTTATTCGGAGTTACCTTGCTACTGTATTATGCGAAGCTATTCAGCGGATCAAAGAGTTATGCTACTCTAACTTGTACTTACTAAACTTCAACAATGACTTCGTTATAATTTTTCCCGATGATGGCGATATTAAAGTCAAAATTTATTTGAGTTTATTTACTTCTTTTCTATTCTCGCTATATACCCCGGCCATTGTATCAGAGTTCGGCGTTTGCCACGAGAGCATTTCGGGTTTACAGCTTATGTACAGTTTACTCGAGCAGAATTTTGAAAGGCAAGTAAATTTGACACCTTTGTGATCAGTTTAGAACTAATCTCGTATCATAAATTGGAAATATTCCACATTCCATACAATATTAGAAGCTAATGTATTTGTACATTCATCTATTTCACAGGACATTTATCTCACATTATCCATGTTATGATACGAAAATAAACGAATGGTTCAAGATGTTGGCGATTTCAAACATTGGTAACAATAGAAATATAAACAACTGTATGGTAGATATTAATTAGAATTTCTATTGAGTTATCTTTTAGAGCTCCCTGAATTTTGGGTCATCATGATACACCCATTTTACCCATTAGCTCCTCCTTATTTCAATTTGCATTGATTGCCAAAATTCGAACCTTTTTGATAAATTTCTATTGTCAAGACAATAAAACGATTTGAAGTTTATCGAAAAACTGAATGATTTACGTTGAAATGAGGAAAATCCACGCAGGTATCCGCCGGCAAGAACCGAAATAATAACCGAAAGGTAAACAAATTTTAAATAACCAGGACGAACATCCATTCATTCTAGGCCTAAGTTGCTTCAAAACAGTACTTTAACGCGGATTATCGCGAGAAGTCGCACAAAAAAGCTTATAAATTGTCCTTCGGCGATGATTTCAAAATTTTGATTTGACGTAAAATACCAACATTTTGACAGCGCATGTCATTTTAATTCCCGGTCATGTTCAATTGATCGCCAGCCAAGACAATTGTATTGAATAAGAAACTTTATTTTATTTTATTGATTTTATGTATAAACACTAAATAATTTGCTACGAAATCTACAAATAGAATAAATAAATATACAGCGTGATTTGAGTTTAGAGCATTAGACACCTCAGATTTTGCTTTATTTGTTGATAAATAGTTTGACAAATTTCGTGTTATGTTTGTCATTTTTATTTTTTTACGATCCTTTTTTCAAAAGGGATATGCCCTTTTGTGTGTATCTCCTCTATGCTATTTTGTGTAATGATATAGACTGTTGTCCATGGATGTTGCTGATGGGGTAAGCGTATAGGGAGAGCTATTACGTTGATGAGGTACTCTATAGTATGTAAATCTTTATTACCTCCGTGATGCTATACTCCCAATAAATCTCGGAGGTATAATGCACAGCGACATGAACCAATCAGCGAGCACCTCTTCGACAGCTTCTCAGAACAAGTTTTAAGCCAGCCCTTCGCTAAACTCGCCACCGCCATTATGTCTCGAGGCGTTAACATTTTATTTCATGTAAGGACTGAAAATGGACAATAACGTTCTTTTGTTCGCGGATCAAGTTTTTAATCCTCTATAAACAGGGAAAGTGACTCATAACCCTAAAGTTGAATTAAAGTCTCGCTGAATAAAGATCAACTAATTCCCCCATTAAAGACAAACCACATCACAGCAGGCAACCCAGACAATTGGGATACAGTTTCATTTAATTATATATTTTTTGCCCATGTTAAAATCGAATATTTTTTAAAAATGCATAGGCCTAATGAAATTAAACACTTTTGATAATAGTTATTCCAAAACTAGTGAAACATTCCTCCGTATTAGAATATGTATAGTCATATTTATTTCTTAACCAAAGGATCAATCTGCCTCCAGAGTTTTTGTTTAAATAGATTAGCTAAATGTTATTCGAAATGGTTCTCTTGTCTTTTCTTTAAGGCAACTATATAGGTCTTAATAATCGATAAAACTTTAATAACCATCACATATATTTATATTTTTACTTTTGAACACTTTTGCGAAAAATAGCCAGAAATATCTTCTTAATTCTGTTTGAACGAAAATTATTCCCTTTTGGGTGGTTCATGTCCCTTTCATGTAATTTTTTACATGATAAATTTGTAAATGCCCACAAAAAACATTGCCTTATAATTTTTGACTCACATATGTTTTATCCCCTCGAGTGTATCCCCTCGAATCTCCCATATACGTCCATAGTATTGAGTATCTGAATCATTTCATAAATCATCTTCAGACAATACATATATCCATTATTTCATATAAAGTCTTAATTTCTTTTTTTAATTTAGCTACACATTGAACGACTAAATTCCCATTAATTTTTTTAATCCAAAGGAGGTTATAAATTCTACTATGGAGTGGTTTTACTAAAACCAAAACACATAGAGCCAATCGTACTATATTGTACATGATGGTGTATATTTCTGAGCATTCGAGAGTAGCTACTCTCATCGTCAGATATTACAACACAACAAACAAGGTTGTTATATAGCTCAAACTTAGATGATATACCTAAATATTGTACAACATATTATATAATCACATAAAGTTCGTTTTTACCTAACTCGAAAATATGTAAATAAAGTAAACAACTGTCGTTAATGGCTATGGAATAGGTATATTTGATGGCTAATAGATAAGCTAAATGCGTTTTTTTTTCACACGCTTTGAGAAAAAATACCCCAGTGTAAATATCGATTCAGAACTTCCTTTGTGGAATTGTCTGGTTTTCTTTGTAAAGTCTCCCTGAGAAGATTTATAGTAATTGTTAGTAATAAAGAGTGTAAATGAACGGTTGGCTCTCGATTTAACCCTAAATTACTACCTATGGTTCCTTTTTAACCTTGTGATATTTTTGTTCATTGTGCCCGGCGATGTCATCAACAAGACGTTTAAAGGGGCTATAACGTATCTAAAATTGAAATCTTTTTGAGTTGAAAATAAATTGCTGGTTAGTGGAATTCATCGGCTGCTCGATTTACTGAAATGTGTTATACGACAGTTGAATGATCTCGCTTGTTCAAACCACCTCTCAGACTTGCTTGTATAAAAAACGACCATGGCGCCTTCTCAACTACCAAATTACCTTTTAATTTTTTGTGTTTTGACATATTTTGATTTATGGGAATTGCGACAAATTTTGCACGGTAGTGAGGTACAATCATACTAACGTGCGCCCTGCAGTGACACCATTCACTAGAAGCGTTCAAGCTTAACAAGAGATTTTATGCCAGGTCCCGATCGGTTCTCGGTGTTTGTTCCAGCCCAGGTAAGGTATGACTATCAAACAGTCTTTATAAAGCATGTGTTATTTCAACAATACAAGGAAAAAGATCTATCAGAGATGCTACTTTAAACAGAATTGACACACTACCGTTTTTAAAGGCTCTTCACTATAATTTTAACTACTGGTATTTTCGTGGTTGGCGAAGCGGTGAATGATATCGGCTGTAAAAAGGCCGCGGGCTCTACGCGCTTGAATGAGACATGTCAATGAAGCTATGGGCGGAGCTTAGCCTAATGAACACGACCAATCAGAGAAGACATTTCGGAGGCATGGGCATGTCAAAAGCGGGACATCGCTGAGAGAGGTCAGTTGTGAAATGAGCAATTCGTAGTGAAACACGCGCATGGGATAAGTACTATTTGTAAACATCGTCCATGTCAGTGTAGTGATTTGATGGTAGCCAGATCAGATCGTCCAAATCACTCTTCATCGGGTTCTGCCTGTGTGGAAGTATTGCAACTTCTCTCATTTGCTTGTCTACTTAAAGTAACATTTGTATTAAGATGGTGGAACAGGGGAGAGTACGGATGGAGGACTCTCCGATAGACTATCACAGAATTAGGATGGAAAACACAGAATCGGCCAGGGATCTTCGAAAACCTGACGCTGTCCGTGTGACAGGGGAAGATTCTGTTGGCGACGTTGAAATTTTACGGTGTGAAAGTAACAGTGACCGAAGTGCTGGGTCGTCACCAAGTCTAAGTCCTACTCACAAAACGACTGCAAATCCCTTACGGACTCATATCTCCTTCAGCGTGGAATCTATTATCTCTAAAAACAATGACTCTTCATCAACACAGGAGAGATCGAGTACAAAACATCCAGAGTCAAATCATGTTGATAGTCCGTTTTCTGTTATGGAGATATTACGTCGACCAGAGTGTTTAAAACCCACTAGATCTCCCACAGAGAGTCACCCTTCACCACTAAGACCTGTGCCCCATCACACCAGCCCTAGATGGGGACTTCCAGCAGCACCTCCTAGTTATCATCCATACAACCCTTCATCTCAGCTATCTCCCTTAACACGTAAGTTAGTTCTTCATTTTTGACCGTATTAAGTTTTGCTTTGCTCAATATAGGACTCTGTTCTGATTCTGCCTTTGTCCCTTTGGTTCACATAATAGCTGCAACGTTTATTAATCAGCAAATAAGCATTTCATAGTGCCGTTAAAGCTTCAGAAAAAGTTGGTATACTTAAGACCGTCTCTAAGTTGTTAAAACATATATTCCGTTCTAGAAATATGTCGATGTAAAATTGTAAGTACTTGAAAACAAGGGGGACAGCGTATAGGGAATTGCTTCAAAACACTTTGCTAAATGCGAAACTTAAACAAATCTTAAAATACAAGAAACCACTGAACATTTGAAGATAAGACTAGAGTTTATTCCTAAATTGAAGAGTAGATGAATTATTTTGGAATCCCAATGCCAGCTTTGCGGAATAAATATACTTCCTGTATATATTTTAATAACTTCCAGCAACTAATATAAAGAAATGATGTTAGCAATAATAACGTTCTTAAAGTTCATTTGTCACCTCAATGAAAAATTGTGTAATACAATTTATTGTCATTTTATTTTTCACAGAGTTAAACTATACTGTTAATTGCAGACTAAAACATTGAAAATTCATTAAACCCTAACTGAAAATTTCCGCAAAATTATAAATGTAACAGTTGTACCCAACTGAACAAATTTTTATGTTTTTGCTAATTTACATTTCATGTCTTCAATCTGAAAAAAAAACCTGAAAAAATAGTAAAGCATATATAGGCTATTATATTTAATTGGTATCTTTTCTGTAACTAGAATATCTTATTAGATATATCACCAAGTTTATCAAAGGGATTACTATATCCCTTGGAACTTGTTAACACATTATTGAAGCTGATTGAAATTTGATTTGAATTTATCACTTTCGTTTACATTTTCCGTGTCTTTATGTATAATTGCCCCGTTCTAACTCAAGTCTTTCTATTTTCTGTATTGATTAGGTCCTACATCACCGCCTAGAATGAACCCACAGAAGATGACGTTACGAAAACACAAGACAAACAGAAAACCTCGCACACCCTTCACAACCTCACAACTTTTATCATTGGAAAAGAAGTTTAGAGAAAAACAGTATTTGTCGATTGCTGAACGAGCCGAATTTTCTGCTTCGTTAAATTTAACAGAGACTCAAGTCAAAATTTGGTTTCAAAATAGAAGAGCGAAGGCGAAGAGACTGCAAGAAGCTGAATTGGAAAAGTTACGAATGGCCTCAAAGCCTATGTTACCACCGGCTCTCGGTATAACCTTTCCTGCGGCAGCGGCTCTCTTTAACGGGCGACCGACCTACCTCACTCAGGGCCTCCTTCCTCCTTACGCGGCGTATTACCCCGGCTTTAGCGGAGCTTCACCGCCTTCTCATTTAATACATTGACAGTGAAGTTATACACAAATGAACTGATACCAAAGTGAGGGGACATTAATTTATCTCAGTTATACTTACATGAACAGTAATTGTCTGAGGAACCATGAAATCTTTTGAAGAGCAATATTGATAAAGGCCTTGTACAGATATATCCATAATTGTGAATCCAAGTCTTCCAAAGTTAACTTCACGGCCGTAACTCACCATCGATAATCTGCTGTTTTCCAATGACTGTCTCAGTGCTAGTTATGTTAATAGGTTGTAAATATTGTAAATACTTTATCGAGAACAGTGTGAATTATGAATGATGTGTTTGGACTAATAGTGGTAATTGTGAAAACACGATCTCCTTTAGTATTTATTAATTGTCTCACTAAAGTGCTGACGAGAACTGAAATGGTTTTCTGCAGAATAAGTATACATCATACATCTATTTAAAAAAATGATGTCTTCATTGGAAATTGTAATTATTTCATTGAAAATATAATATTGTCTTCCAATTGCCAGAATTCTATATGTTTGTTGCTTGTTTTAATTCATTACACCGTATATAGCCTACATTCATTATTTATGCATAGTCCAAGCTCCTGCCAGTCGTCAACCAAATGAAATACCATAGGTTTAGTTTATTACAACAATTTATGGGGTATAAAGGTCTAAATGATATACCCTTTTAACACAATTAGAAACTTGTCTCCGTGGTTATTTTAGACAAGAAGATTTTACCTGTGCCCGAGTGTTTTAGTGTTCATAAATATATGCATAGTCCGTTTGTAGCTCAGTATTGCAAGGTTTAACGCAATTTCTCCTATCATAACGTCGTCTAATACCTTAACGATTTCAGGGATGGTATAAAAACTTCTTGGTCTTTGCGATTTTACATTCAGCTATAAGCGTTCTTAAGTGAACTTACGTTTGTCACGTTAAAATAGAAATACGTATTAAATCATGTTATATTTGAATCCAAGAATGTTTCAACAAAAAATAGTTGATTGTAATTTGTAAATGGCGTGAACCGTTTATGGAACCTTAAAGAGTAATGTGATATTTCCTCAATTATTTTACTGTGAAAGTGCCCTTTGAGCTTTAAGTTCACACTGACCGTCAGTGATCTATCGCTTTGAATTCCTTCTAACTTTATTACAAGTTTTAATTTCCACAATGGAATGTAAATTTATGCCCGGTCGATTTTTCAACAAATTAATCTTTGATTCGTAGAAGATTTTATTTCCTAACAAACTTGTGGACTTGAAATCTATATGTATGATGCCAAATTGGCCTATCAAATGATAACGCACAGATTGGCAAGAATTCATTCATTATACATCATACTCAAGAGTCTCTGTTTATTCTTTAAGCGTCCATGTTTTCTGTGAGAAGCGAAAAAGAAGCTAATTGGTATATTGAGAGAAAACATTCGACCTTCTGTTGGAACCTGTCAGAATACCCCACCGCCTATATATAAATGCCCAGTCCGAATATATGACCATCGGAATGATTAAACGTATTGAATAGAACAAAAGCAATGTACTTCATTGTTAAAGTTAACCATAATTCGATAAAGAAGAGCTGTTGTCAGAGTTAACTTTCGCCTTATGCTGATGCTTTGACTTTTCGTATGTTTGAGGGATCAGATGACACTGACGGGGGCGCCCCAATGAACCATTTAGTGGTTGCCATATATCGATAACCCAGGCTGCTGATCAGATATACGGAGCTGAATTTCATTCCACCGGACATTCAGTCAACTATACAATCAAGTCATTATACAGACAGTTCTAACCAGTACTACAGTAGCATCATATATCAGCTGTCTCTCTTGCCATCTATCCAATGTAACTTAGAATGAAGCCACCAACAAAAACAAATCCACCAACGACCGAATTTCATTCTTACAAAGTTATTCGGCTGTTCCGCTTAGCGATCTTCATTTAACGTTACTTATACCGACAGCAAAGGTTTCTTTAGTGCAAGTCTGCATTTTCGCTGAGTTGTATTGTAAACTAGAGCCCTGGATAGGCATATTTCATTCATAAAGGTACGTGAGATGGGAGTATAGGTTTGGTTCAAGACTGGGTGTGAAGTGGGTAGGGTGCAAACATTTTCGATTCGGACACATTCAGATGCTGAATAAGCGAATTTTCGGGTACGGGATTCCGGCAAATTAACAGGCTTATATCGAAAGTCATTGAAAATAATGTTAGTTAATCGTCTTCCAAATCTGCCTCTTGTTTAAAGCAAAACTTTGTAATTTGGTCAACCGATTATGTCACACTCTCCCAAAAAGATTGGAGTCGATACGCCTTAATATTGGTGTTTTGATATTATCTGTTTGTAAAAGACCTGTTTAGTTCTTTGTAAGTCCCATTAATTGCATATTGAACAAAAACATATTTACCGTCTCTCAAACATCACGATCGTTGCATACCGATTATGTTTGCGGAGGTCACCTGCTATACCGAAAATATTCTCTTTGTTTTTTTCTTTCGCAAATCCAAATAAAATCATGCGAAAGCAAATTAGACATAAAGACATAAAGATTTTTAGTTGATTTATAAATTCCTTGTTAATAAGATCTTATCGTGGGAAAATATTTTGAAAAACAAATAACATCTATATTAGTACAAATTATTGTGGACTCACTGGGGTCTTTAGGATGTGAAAGTAAGTTGGCTACTTTTGTCTCATCCTCGTGTTTTTTAAACAAAGGCCGAACTATTTGATGATCAGAAGTATTATTCAACTCCTGGATAAAAAACAAATATGTTACAAAAAAGTATTTTTGGAGGACATAATTGGTTAATGATAGAATGCAAAATCGATGATTTTTTGACGGCGAAATGAATAAAAGCAAAGCAATTATGCAGTGTCAAAAATAAAGTTTTTCTTTGTCTTGTATCGGCAGAATCTGTCGTTCAGATTGTTATCGCTTGTCAATCAGCGTCACCCGGAATTTAGTCACACGTACGAAACAGAAGAAAGGACGAAAAAATATACAATGAATTTTGATCACTCTGTTTTGTATAGTTCTCTTTCTTTTCCGCGTATCATGCAAACCTCCTAAATTAAGGCAATTTTCATCCGCCTGCACGCAAGCAGGCGCGCGAGCTATCAATAATTATAGCCGTATGGGCAGATGCGCGCTCCCTATCTGATGTGATCTTTTAATTATGTCGAATTAACGCCGCCAATATTGTCAATCAATGCGAGCACTTTAAGGCTGGAAAACCATGGGGAGGAGATTGAACAGTACAGTCTAATGACTTTATAATTGACCTTTAATCGATTATTATAAACGTTGATTGTTGGCGAAGACAACGCTCAGTCCGCCCACACGTGCAGTCATATAAAGCCATACATCTCACAATTTCCCCCATGTTACAAACCACTATACACACATATAATTACTTCCTGGCTAAAGTTACGACTTTATTGACAAATACATCACCATTACCAAGAGCTCATAATTTTCTCATTAAATTAAATAATATATTGACACTGATTGATATTGTTTTCAACTCATGCTAACGATTTGACAAACTGACATTTACGTAACATGTATTTAAGAGTGTTTGACAATTTTGGAATTAATAAATCATTGGACCTGGTAATCAGCAATCGATCAGCTAATTAATAAATCGGCTAATCAATCAATCAATTAATCAATCAATCAATCGATCTATCGACCTTACAATGAAACAATTGAACAATAAAAACCTTCAAAAGTTTACAAAGAAAACAACAACAATTAAGGTAAATTACTGCTATTCGAGCGCACGTGAATATTTCAAAATTGTCATAAATTGGAAGTTTGTCCAACAGCGACAAAATCTGTAAACTTCAATTCATATTTTAAAAAAGTTAGGTCAAAGTGACACAGGGATATTAACATGGATGGCACATTTGATTGGTTGACCTATGCTAACAAGTTTCCATTATATGACCTATAAACCTGGAAAGTTCTTCACAAACTGAGACTGAGGATTGACTAAAGGAAAGAAATTGTGCCAGGAATTGGTAACCCATGCACACCCAATGATCTAGTCTCTTTCCTTACTGCCAAATCATATTTCTAAGATTAAATTGCCTTAAAGTGGCATAAGCTGGTAAAGTTCGGACTTTTTCATAAATTCAGACTGTCAAGTACCTTGAAAACACAGCTAAAGGATTGACGTTGAAATAAAAACAATATTGGTAAAGTAAGTTACCTGTATGAGTCGTAGATGCGTGCTAATAAGGGATAGAATTCAAATAGTCGGGATGTATGAGTTCAATCTTAGGGTTTGTTGCTTGAATAAACTACATTAAGGTACAACTCCTAGAATTCTATTAGCGGAAAACTGTTATTTTGTGCTTGATAAAATGTAAAAAAAATTAGCTAATTTTGTTTCAACGCAATTTTCTCTATCTTTGTCAGCGCATGCATGCCATTTTTAGAACAAATAGTTTATATGAAAGAAATTTATGAACAAAATGAGGCAACAAGTTATCAATAAAGAAAGAAAAATGGTTCCAATTCCTACATTACTTCTGGCAATAGCCAGATCCAAAAGTTATTTTGGACAGCGAAATGACGTTATACAGATCTACAATAAGGTGGCTCGTTACTTATGGAGAACTGCTTCTTGGTTTATTGGGTGAGGAAGTTCCGATGTAGTTGTTACGTCGTTATTTTAGTCGATGAAACGTAGAAATCCAAAACCCCTATGCTATGTGACCATTTTCACCAAAAATAAACTTAGCTAATTTACAGCTCTATAACTTTTGAACTGGACTGGACCCATGTTTTTACGCGAATGAACACACTCTTAACTCCTTATTGTACACCAATCATTGCCTATCATGCTCTTCGCTGCTCGCTGTGATTTGACAATGGACACTTCCGCTTCGTTTTAAAAATTTATTATTTTTTTTTATTGATACTGAAAATGCTATCCGTTTCAAGAAGTGTTCGTGGGCGCAATGTTTATTTTGCCAGTTCAGATTCACTGTATTATAAGTTGAAAGCAATCTGTTTCACCTGGCATAGAGTCCATCCTCGGGCGAGGACCTCAGATCATACCCCGATAAATAAGATTAGAATCGGCGTGAACATTTTAATTGATAACAAAAATGCTTTGTACTAAGGGATTAAGATTTACCCCTTGGCTAACAGAAGTCACAGCTAGGGACTTGGGAATATCTTTTATCAAGTATATAAGAGACAGTCAGTGAAAAAAATCACTTTTAGTAGCGAATAAAACATCAGTAGTGGAGGGTGAACTACATTCTCTACCTGTTTAACATTCAATGGGTTAAAACGTCTCCGTGTTCTCCAGTGTACTTAAATTTACATGATTTATTGGTCTGCAGTGGACAATTTGCCGGGTGGTTACATTAGCGCTGACCAAGCATTTACAAATCAACTTAATATATGTAAACTCATGAACTAAGCTCCACTTCTACAGTCGTGTCATAACCCTATCAGTTTGGTCACCGATATGTATGGAAGGTCGTAACGAACAGATTTCATTCGAAATAGGTGTTTCATCAGAATCGTGCTAAATCTTTCCAGGATATAATAGGGGGTTGATTCACCCGATGCATCTTAGTTAAATGATTTCAGTGATACACTAAAGATTGATTGATTGATTGATTAATGCCAAATATAGAGCCAATTTCATTGTAACAGAATTAGCTTATCGTTCTTATTTGTACCATGAGGTAACAGAATTAGAGCTGTCTTTTGATGCCGATTTCGGGAATGTACGTCAAATTTGTTTTTCTAAGCATAACCCTTAAATGTACTCATACGTCCTGGTTATTTAAATTTTGTCCGTTATTAGGCCACATCGTGGGCTCGCACGGCTTATTGGCTTTACCGACATTATTTATTTCAACATCCATTCTTAAGTTTTTCAAAGTGCTTCAAATCATTAAGCCTTCATAAAGATCAAAGTTTATTTAAAAAGTCCGAATTTTCGCAGCTCATGCCAATATACCGATTATTCTATAAAGGTCTAATTGATTGATTGGTTAATTGATTTAGCTTGTCATTAATATTTGATACAGAGGAAGCCTGCATCTTTCCACGCCAACTCTCAGTCGTGTGAGTTTTTCTTTTGGGACGATTTCTGACGAAAGGTTACCTTAAAAATGTATTCTAATTTCTAAAACGTCCGCAAACGAACATATTAGTTCCTATAATACATGTATATATATATGCTTGCCGTCAAGGTTGGAAAAATGGACAAAAAGCTAGACTTTACTTCGAATAGGGGGCGGTAAGTCAAATTTTACACCGCTAGAGGTCGCTTAATGTTGAAGTGTAGGAGAAATGGATATGGTTGAGTATGTATGTCGGAAGGTAATTGGGCTGATTTCTCGGCTATGAATCAACTAACATGGGAAAACTAACACTTTCACTTATCATGGTTAACTCTGACTCAAGTGCCAATCATCCCATAAAACCAATTGGGGACATATAATGTAATTGCTAAAGACTGTTCTCTACCGGAAGCTTGTGTAAGACGTTCAATGTTGACGTAATTAAAATTCATAAAACCACCTGTCACTGCGCAGGCACGATGAAAGTATTGAGAAATTACATTTTAGAACTTTTGGTGTCCTTTTGATGTTTGGACAGACGTTGAAAAAAGGCAAATTGACACAAAGATTATGTTCACATGAAAAAGGCACATAATGCCTCTGCACACCAACTCGGTAACGGTTTTATTCAATGTCTTATTGAAAGTGGTAGACATATTTGGGGTTTATGTTCAAGACTGGCATGTAGACGTTTAGTACAGAGCTTGTCGTTTAATGTTTTTGTTCCTTAGCATATCATCGGATTTCCTTAAGAAAAACACGTAATCTAGAGTTGTCTTTACTGAATTTAAGACAGCGATCTGAAAGACTTACTTACTGGCAAGGGGAAACATTCAGGATTCTTACGTTTATTACGTTTTGGTGACGATATGATTTATTGATTTTGTAAAGAACTCTCTCTTCATTTTCATGTCATTAAATTTGATCAGACAATTGCCTGAATTATATATTGTTTTTCTTGCAAATGATGCTGATGTATGAGTTTCCAGTATTGTTGTTAACGACGAAGGATGTGGCTCTATGTGGTCCCAGGATTGTTGTTAGCGGCAATTCTTGCTGTGACAAGAGGTCCCAGACCTGTTGTTAGCGGCGACTGGTGCTGTCCCACAGCCAATGTTACTAGTAGCAAGGTCCCAAAGTTGTTGTTACATAAAACTGCGACTGACTTGGCTTTATGACGTCCCACTGTTGTTGTTACATGTAACTGCGACTGACTCAGCTGTATGAGGTCCCACTTTTGTTGTTACATGTAACTGCGACTGACTCGGTTGTATGAGGTCCCACTGTTGTTGTTACATGTAACTGCGACTGACTCGGTTGTATGAGGTCCCACTGTTGTTGTTACATGTAACTGCGACTGACTCAGCTGTATGAGGTCCCACTGTTGTTGTTACATGTAACTGCGACTGACTCAGCTGTATGAGGTCCCACTGTTGTTGTTACATGTAACTGCGACTGACTCGGTTGTATGAGGTCCCACTGTTGTTGTTACATGTAACTGCGACTGACTCGGTTGTATGAGGCCCCACTGTTGTTGTTACATGTAACTGCGACTGACTCGGCTGTATGAGGTCCCACTGCTGTTCTTACATGTAACTGCGACTGACTCGCCTGTATGAGGTCCCACTGTTGTTGTTACATGTAACTGCGACTGACTCGGCTGTATGAGGTCCCACTGTTGTTGTTACATGTAACTGCGACTGACTCGGCTGTATGAGGTCCCACAGCTGTTGTTACATGTAACTGCGACTGACTCGGTTGTATGAGGCCCCACTGTTGTTGTTACATGTAACTGCGACTGACTCGGCTGTATGAGGTCCCACTGTTGTTGTTACAAGTAACTGCGACTGACTCGGTTGTTTGAGGTCCCACTGTTGTTGTTACATGTAACTGCGACTGACTCGGCTGTATGAGGTCCCACTGTTGTTGTTACATGTAACTGCGACTAACTCAGCTGTATGAGGTCCCACTGTTGTTGTTACATGTAACTGCGACTGACTCGGTTGTATGAGGCCCCACTGTTGTTGTTACATGTAACTGCGACTGACTCGGCTGTATGAGGTCCCACAGTTGATGTTACATGTAACTGCGACTGACTCGACTGTATGAGGTCCCAGAGCTGTTGTTGTTACATGCAACTGCGACTGACTCGACTGTATGAGGTCCCAGAGCTGTTGTTGTTACATGCAACTGCGACTGACTCGACTGTATGAGGTCCCACTGTTTTTGTTACATGTAACTGCGACTGACTCGGCTGTATGAGGCCCCACTGTTGTTGTTACATGTAACTGCGACTGACTCGGTTGTATGAGGTCCCACTGTTGTTGTTACATGTAACTGCGACTGACTCGGCTGTATGAGGCCCCACTGTTGTTGTTACATGTAACTGCGACTGACTCGGTTGTATGAGGTCCCACTGTTGTTGTTACATGTAACTGCGACTGACTCGGTTGTATGAGGTCCCACTGTTGTTGTTACATGTAACTGCGACTGACTCAGCTGTATGAGGTCCCACAGTTGTTGTTACATGTAACTGCGACTGACTCAGCTGTATGAGGTCCCACTGTTCTTGTTACATGTAACTGCGACTGACTCGGCTGTATGAGGTCCCACTGTTGTTGTCACATGTAACTGCGACTGACTCGGCTGTATGAGGTCCCACTGTTGTTGTTACATGTAACTGCGACTGACTCGGCTGTATGAGGCCCCACTGTTGTTGTCACATGTAACTGCGACTGACTCGGTTGTATGAGGTCCCACTGTTGTTGTTACATGTAACTGCGACTGACTCGGTTGTATGAGGTCCCACAGCTGTTCTTACATGTAACTGCGACTGACTCGGTTGTATGAGGTCCCACTGTTGTTCTTACATGTAACTGCGACTGACTCGGTTGTATGAGGTCCCACTGTTGTTCTTACACGTAACTGCGACTGACTCGGTTGTATGAGGTCCCACTGTTGTTGTTACATGTAACTGCGACTGACTCGGCTGTATGAGGTCCCACTGTTGTTGTTACATGTAACTGCGACTGACTCGCCTGTATGAGGTCACACTGATGTTGTTACATGTAACTGCGACTGACTCGGCTGTATGAGGTCCCACTGTTGTTGTTACATGTAACTGCGACTGACTCGGTTGTATGAGGTCCCACAGCTGTTCTTACATGTAACTGCGACTGACTCGCCTGTATGAGGTCCCACTGTTGTTGTTACATGTAACTGCGACTGACTCAGCTGTATGAGGTCCCACTGTTGTTGTTACATGTAACTGCGACTGATTCGGTTGTATGAGGTCCCACTGTTGTTGTTACATGTAACTGTGACTGACTCGCCTGTATGAGGCCCCACTGTTGTTGTTACATGTAACTGCGACTGACTCGGCTGTATGAGGTCCCACTGTTGTTGTTACATGTAACTGCGACTGACTCGGCTGTATGAGGCCCCACTGTTGTTGTTACATGTAACTGTGACTGACTCGGCTGTATGAGGTCCCACTGTTGTTGTTACATGTAACTGCGACTGACTCGGCTGTATGAGGCCCCACTGTTGTTGTTACATGTAACTGCGACTAACTCGGCTGTATGAGGTCCCAGAGCTGTTGTTACATGTAACTGCGACTGACTCGGCTGTATGAGGTCCCACTGTTGTTGTTACATGTAACTGCGACTGACTCGCCTGTATGAGGTCACACTGTTGTTGTTACATTTAACTGCGACTAACTCAGCTGTATGAGGTCCCACTGTTGTTGTTACATGTAACTGCGACTGACTCGGCTGTATGAGGTCCCACAGTTGTTGTTACATGTAACTGCGACTGACTCGCCTGTATGAGGCCCCACTGATGTTGTTACATGTAACTGCGACTGACTCGGCTGTATGAGGTCCCACTGTTGTTGTTACATGTAACTGCGACTGACTCGGCTGTATGAGGTCCCACTGTTGTTCTTACATGTAACTGCGACTGACTCGGCTGTATGAGGTCCCACTGTTGTTGTTACATGTAACTGCGACTGGATCGGCTGTATGAGGTCTCACTGTTGTTGTTACATGTAACTGCGACTGACTCGGCTGTATGAGGTCCCACTGTTGTTGTTACATGTAACTGCGACTGAATCGGCTGTATGAGGTCCCACAGTTGTTGTTACATGTAACTGCGACTGACTCGGCTGTATGAGGTCCCACAGCTGTTGTTACATGTAGCTGCGACTGACTCGGTTGTATGAGGTCCCACTGTTGTTGTTACATGTAACTGCGACTGACTCGCCTGTATGAGGTCCCACTGTTGTTGTTACATGTAACTGCGACTGACTCGGCTGTATGAGGTCCCACTGTTGTTGTTACATGTAACTGCGACTGACTCGGTTGTATGAGGTCCCACTGTTGTTGTTACATGTAACTGCGACTGACTCGGCTGTATGAGGTCCCACTGCTGTTCTTACATGTAACTGCGACTGACTCGCCTGTATGAGGTCCCACTGTTGTTGTTGCATGTAACTGCGACTGACTCGGCTGTATGAGGTCCCACTGTTGTTGTTACATGTAACTGCGACTGACTCGGTTGTATGAGGTCCCACTGTTGTTGTTACATGTAACTGCGACTGACTCGGCTGTATGAGGTCCCACTGTTGTTGTTACATGTAACTGCGACTGACTCGGTTGTATGAGGTCCCACTGATGTTGTTACATGTAACTGCGACTGACTCGGCTGTATGAGGTCCTACTGTTGTTGTTACATGTAACTGCGACTGACTCGGTTGTATGAGGTCCCACTGATGTTGTTACATGTAACTGCGACTGACTCGGCTGTATGAGGTCCCACTGTTGTTGTTACATGTAACTGCGACTGACTCGGTTGTATGAGGTCCCACTGATGTTGTTACATGTAACTGCGACTGACTCGGCTGTATGAGGTCCCACTGATGTTGTTACATGTAACTGCGACTGACTCGGCTGTATGAGGTCCCACAGCTGTTCTTACATGTAACTGCGACTGACTCGGCTGTATGAGGTCCCACTGCTGTTCTTACATGTAACTGCGACTGACTCGGCTGTATGAGGTCCCACTGTTGTTGTTACATGTAACTGCGACTGACTCGGCTGTATGAGGTCTCACTGTTGTTGTTGTTACATGTAACTGCGACTGACTCGGTTGTATGAGGTCCCACAGTTGATGTTACATGTAACTGCGACTGACTCAGCTGTATGAGGTCCCACTGTTGTTGTTACATGTAACTGCGACTGACTCGGCTGTATGGGGTCTCACTGTTGTTGTTACATGTAACTGCGACTGACTCGGTTGTATGAGGTCCCACAGTTGATGTTACATGTAACTGCGACTGACTCGGCTGTATGAGGTCCCACTGTTGTTGTTACATGTAACTGCGACTGACTCGGCTGTATGAGGTCCCACAGTTGATGTTACATGTAACTGCGACTGACTCGGTTGTATGAGGTCCCACTGTTGTTGTTACATGTAACTGCGACTGACTCGCCTGTATGAGGCCCCACTGTTGTTGTTACATGTAACTGTGACTGACTCGCCTGTATGAGGTACTACTGTTGTTGTTACATGTAACTGCGACTGACTCGGTTGTATGAGGTCCCACAGTTGATGTTACATGTAACTGCGACTGACTCGGCTGTATGAGGTCCCACTGTTGTTGTTACATGTAACTGCGACTGACTCGGCTGTATGAGGTCCCACAGTTGATGTTACATGTAACTGCGACTGACTCGGTTGTATGAGGTCCCACTGTTGTTGTTACATGTAACTGCGACTGACTCGCCTGTATGAGGCCCCACTGTTGTTGTTACATGTAACTGTGACTGACTCGCCTGTATGAGGTACTACTGTTGTTGTTACATGTAACTGCGACTGACTCGGTTGTATGAGGTCCCACTGTTGTTGTTACATGTAACTGTGACTGACTCGCCTGTATGAGGTCCCACTGTTGTTGTTACATGTAACTGCGACTGACTCGGCTGTATGAGGTCCCACGGTTGTTGTTACATGTAACTGCGACTGACTCGGCTGTATGAGGTCCCACTGTTGTTGTTACATGTAACTGCGACTGACTCGGCTGTATGAGGTCCCACTGTTGTTGTTACATGTAACTGTGACTGACTCGGCTGTATGAGGTCCCACGGTTGTTGTTACATGTAACTGTGACTGACTCGCCTGTATGAGGTACTACTGTTGTTGTTACATGTAACTGCGACTGACTCGGCTGTATGAGGTCCCACTGTTGTTGTTACATGTAACTGCGACTGACTCGGCTGTATGAGGTCCCACTGTTGTTGTTACATGTAACTGCGACTGACTCGGCTGTATGAGGTCCCACGGTTGTTGTTACATGTAACTGCGACTGACTCGGCTGTATGAGGTCCCACTGTTGTTGTTACATGTAACTGCGACTGACTCGGCTGTATGAGGTCCCACTGTTGTTGTTACATGTAACTGTGACTGACTCGGCTGTATGAGGTCCCACGGTTGTTGTTACATGTAACTGTGACTGACTCGGCTGTATGAGGTCCCACTGTTGTTGTTACATGTAACTGTGACTGACTCGGCTGTATGAGGTCCCACTGTTGTTGTTACATGTAACTGCGACTGACTCAGCTGTATGAGGTCCCACTGTTGTTGTTACATGTAACTGCGACTGACTCGGCTGTATGAGGTCCCAGAGCTGTTGTTACATGTAACTGTGACTGACTCGGCTGTATGAGGTCCCACTGTTGTTGTTACATGTAACTGCGACTGACTCGGCTGTATGAGGTCCCAGAGCTGTTGTTACATGTAACTGTGACTGACTCGGCTGTATGAGGTCCCACTGTTGTTGTTACATGTAACTGCGACTGACTCAGCTGTATGAGGCCCCACTGTTGTTGTTACATGTAACTGCGACTGACTCGCCTGTATGAGGTCCCACTGTTGTTGTTACATGTAACTGCGACCGACTCGGCTGTATGAGGTCCCACTGTTGTTGTTACATGTAACTGCGACTGACTCGGCTGTATGAGGTCCCACTGTTGTTGTTACATGTAACTGCGACTGACTCGGCTGTATGAGGTCCCACTGTTGTTGTTACATGTAACTGCGACTGACTCGGCTGTATGAGGTCCCACTGTTGTTGTTACATGTAACTGCGACTGACTCGGCTGTATGAGGTCCCACTGTTGTTGTTACATGTAACTGCGACTGACTCGCCTGTATGAGGTCCCACTGTTGTTGTTACATGTAACTGCGACTGACTCGGCTGTATGAGGTCCCACTGTTGTTGTTACATGTAACTGCGACTGACTCGGTTGTATGAGGTCCCACAGCTGTTCTTACATGTAACTGCGACTGACTCGGTTGTATGAGGTCCCACTGTTGTTCTTACATGTAACTGCGACTGACTCGGTTGTATGAGGTCCCACTGTTGTTCTTACATGTAACTGCGACTGACTCGGTTGTATGAGGTCCCACTGTTGTTCTTACATGTAACTGCGACTGACTCGGCTGTATGAGGTCCCACTGTTGTTGTTACATGTAACTGCGACTGACTCGCCTGTATGAGGTCACACTGATGTTGTTACATGTAACTGCGACTGACTCGGCTGTATGAGGTCTCACTGTTGTTGTTACATGTAACTGCGACTGACTCGGTTGTATGAGGTCCCACAGCTGTTCTTACATGTAACTGCGACTGACTCGCCTGTATGAGGTCCCACTGTTGTTGTTACATGTAACTGCGACTGACTCAGCTGTATGAGGTCCCACTGTTGTTGTTACATGGAACTGCGACTGACTCGGTTGTATGAGGTCCCACTGTTGTTGTTACATGTAACTGCGACTAACTCGGCTGTATGAGGTCCCATAGCTGTTGTTACATGTAACTGCGACTGACTCGGCTGTATGAGGTCCCACTGTTGTTGTTACATGTAACTGCGACTGACTCGCCTGTATGAGGTCACACTGTTGTTGTTACATTTAACTGCGACTAACTCAGGTGTATGAGGTCCCACTGTTGTTGTTACATGTAACTGCGACTGACTCGGCTGTATGAGGTCCCACAGTTGTTGTTACATGTAACTGCGACTGACTCGCCTGTATGAGGCCCCACTGATGTTGTTACATGTAACTGCGACTGACTCGGCTGTATGAGGTCCCACTGTTGTTGTTACATGTAACTGCGACTGACTCGGCTGTATGAGGTCCCACTGTTGTTCTTACATGTAACTGCGACTGACTCGGCTGTATGAGGTCCCACTGTTGTTGTTACATGTAACTGCGACTGGATCGGCTGTATGAGGTCTCACTGTTGTTGTTACATGTAACTGCGACTGACTCGGCTGTATGAGGTCCCACTGTTGTTGTTACATGTAACTGCGACTGACTCGGCTGTATGAGGTCCCACAGTTGTTGTTACATGCAACTGCGACTGACTCGCCTGTATGAGGTCCCACTGTTGTTGTTACATGTAACTGCGACTGACTCGGCTGTATGAGGTCCCACTGTTGTTGTTACATGTAACTGCAACTGACTCGGTTGTATGAGGTCCCACTGTTGTTGTTACATGTAACTGCGACTGACTCGGCTGTATGAGGTCCCACAGCTGTTCTTACATGTAACTGCGACTGACTCGGTTGTATGAGGTCCCACTGATGTTGTTACATGTAACTGCGACTGACTCGGCTGTATGAGGTCCCACTGTTGTTGTTACATGTAACTGTGACTGACTCGGCTGTATGAGGTACTACTGTTGTTGTTACATGTAACTGCGACTGACTCGGCTGTATGAGGTCCCACTGATGTTGTTACATGTAACTGCGACTGACTCGGTTGTATGAGGTCCCACTGATGTTGTTACATGTAACTGCGACTGACTCGGCTGTATGAGGTCCCACTGTTGTTGTTACATGTAACTGCGACTGACTCGGCTGTATGGGGTCCCACTGTTGTTGTTACATGTAACTGCGACTGACTCGGTTGTATGAGGTCCCACAGTTGATGTTACATGTAACTGCGACTGACTCGGCTGTATGAGGTCCCACTGTTGTTGTTACATGTAACTGCGACTGACTCGGCTGTATGAGGTCCCACAGTTGATGTTACATGTAACTGCGACTGACTCGGTTGTATGAGGTCCCACTGTTGTTGTTGCATGTAACTGCGGCTGACTCGGCTGTATGAGGTCCCACTGTTGTTATTTCATGTAACTGCGACTGACTCGGCAGTATGAGGTCACATTGTTGTTCTTACATGTAACTGCGACTGACTCGGCTGTATGAGGTCACACTGTTGTTCTTACATGTAACTGCGACTGTCTCGGCTGTATGAGGTCCCAGAGCTGTTGTTACATGTAACTGCGGCTGACTCGACTGTATGAGGTCCCACTGTTGTTATTTCATGTAACTGCGACTGACTCGGCTGTATGAGGTCACACTGTTGTTCTTACATGTAACTGCGACTGACTCGGTTGTATGAGGCCCCACTGTTGTTGTTACATGTTACTGCGACTGACTCGGCTGTATGAGGCCCCACTGTTGTTGTTACATGTAACTGCGACTGACTCAGCTGTATGAGGTCACACTGTTGTTGTTACATGTTACTGCGACTGACTCGGCTGTATGAGGCCCCACTGTTGTTCTTACATGTAACTGCGACTGACTCGGTTGTATGAGGCCCCACTGTTGTTGTTACATGTTACTGCGACTGACTCGGCTGTATGAGGCCCCACTGTTGTTGTTACATGTAACTGCGACTGACTCAGCTGTATGAGGTCACACTGTTGTTGTTACATGTAACTGCGACTGACTCGGTTGTATGAGGTCCCACTGTTGTTGTTACATGTTACTGCGACTGACTCGGCTGTATGAGGCCCCACTGTTGTTGTTACATGTAACTGCGACTGACTCGGTTGTATGAGGTCCCACTGTTGTTGTTACATGTAACTGTGACTGACTCGCCTGTATGAGGTACTACTGTTGTTGTTACATGTAACTGCGACTGACTCAGCTGTATGAGGTCCCACTGTTGTTGTTTCATGTAACTGCGACTGACTCAGCTGTATGAGGTCCCACTGTTGTTGTTTCATGTAACTGCGACTGACTCGGCTGTATGAGGTCCCACTGTTGTTGTTACATGTAACTGCGACTGACTCGGCTGTATGAGGTCCCACTGTTGTTGTTACATGTAACTGCAACTGACTCGGCTGTATGAGGTCCCACTGTTGTTCTTACATGTAACTGCGACTGACTCGGCTGTATGAGGTCCCACTGTTGTTGTTACATGTAACTGCGACTGACTCGGCTGTATGAGGTCCCAGAGCTGTTGTTACATGTAACTGCGACTGACTCGGCTGTATGAGGTCCCACTGTTGTTGTTACATGTAACTGCGACTGACTCGGCTGTATGAGGTCCCACAGCTGTTTTTAGATACGACCCAAGCGGATTTATATAATAAACATAAATCACTTGTTGCTTTTGTCCATCTTTGTGCATTTGATGTGCGCATGCGCCACAGTTCTTTTTGCAAAAACTTTTGATCTGCCGTTTTTATCTTGTCACAACAATTTTTGTGGCTTTTTAAAAAAACGCACCCATGTTGGAATCATTGATGCTAATATAAAGCACAGTGGTACTTTGAATAACTTTTGCACTCTAATTACAACAGAAGGGACATGTTAAACAAATAATCGTTATACATGCATCTCAAATCTTTTAAGATAGATTTATTATTGCACATGTGTTGTAACTTCCTTTGAACAATCTTTAATAAAAAAGGCAATCTATAATACATCGTTTTAGCTTGGAATGTTTTTTTGGGATTAATTACGCACTATAAACTGCATTTTGCACTATACCGGAGTGGACTCGGTACTTCACTCCAATTGACCTTCATTCTGATTCATTTCGTGTCAAATTATACCCTTAGGTTACCTTGGGACAAATAAATTCATGTAGCGTTTCTTAGTTCTCATTTCAATTTCAAGTGTATTTTTTGTTGCTACAATTGGGTCTTATTTTATCCTCCAATGGTTGAGTTAGAGCAGTTATAAATTTAACCTGTTACAGATAATTTGAGTCTGAGAAATACAATAGAGTTGGTTATACAAACCTTACGTAGTTACCTGATCCTCATTGACCTATGACCAACAATCTATTTTGACATTACCTATATTAAAGTTGCGTAATGGAACAAGCGCTAAATTAACATTTTTTGAGTGCGAACGAATTTTGGATGTCTGTCATTTTTTAATTTATCCAATGATTTTGGTATTAGCATAGAATCAAACGTTGTCCTTAAACAACCAACTAACCAATCAATTATTAATCAATAGGGCAATAAATCAGTAATATACACCAATCGATCACTTAATCGATCAACACAAAAGAGTATTGTTCACAGAAAAATATTTCTCTGCTGCTTTGTGACTGAGAAAGTGTCTGTATTCGCCCTATTTTAAATGAAACGGTTTTGGAAATCAATTTAATTAATCGTGTAAAACAGAAATAGAACGAAGGTTTCATTTTCAACTTGAATTTGAATACCTTTAGGCCATATTTAGAATAAAAAGAAGAAGTTGTAATTAAAGTAATTCTGGCTCAATTTAAATCAACAAATAAATAAAATTACGTGTAAAGATTGCAGAATAGGAAGAATATATAAAGTAGTGGTGAATGGAATCTATTGTTTGACTGTGTATCACAATCTTTCAAGCATTAGCGGGATAAACGTTAAGAAGTAATTTTAGCAATTAATCCACGGTGGGCGTAAAAAGTAACTAACAGTAACGAATTACCCAAAACTAAAAAGTTCAACTACCAGATAGTTTAACCTTAAGATCTAGTTGCAAACAAATTGTCATTTTTTTGTTTTCATTTTTAGCCTTCACTCATAAACAAATTTCTTACTCTTTTTTCTAATTTAAGTTTATTCTAAGCTGGACTGGAGTTGAGGTTGAAATAACGGTGCATCTTTTTATTAACAATGTATTCCTTTTATTTTAAATAAATATTCCAAAGGAATTAGTGATGTCCGTTTGATTCCGTTCAATTTACCAATTAACTTTATTTATAAGAGGTTGTATAAAGACTGACTTAATACCTGTAGTATATTTATGAACGCTAAAACACATGGGCGCATGGAAAATGTTATTGTCTAAAATAACCGTAGGTTCTTGTCTCAAAGAAAAGGTTCTGTCTAAGTGCTGATTACAAAAATAATAATTTCTTCCTTTCAAGTGAATATTATTTTCATTTTGTCCTCTTTTAATGTATATTTTGAAAATGAAGTCACACTGGCTTAGGGACATAAGTGTTATATTATGTAAGATTCCTTTTTGTTAAATCTCCAAGACTAATGATTTCCACTTCACTTGAAATCAACGTTTTTAATTTTCTTATTTTTCGGTTGTATGGACACGTAAAATCACTCTAAATAAACTAAGAGATTTCTTGTCTTTCTGTGTCTGGGAGTTCGTGTTGCGAAACTAATGCTTTACAGTGGCCATTATGTGCAGCTGTAGCAGTGAAGACGTGTAAGCATTTTGTTGCAGGCGCCACCAAATCACGAACAATCAAATTTAATATCAATATTTGTAAACCATTGGTACAAATACATAAATCGGTAACGTATGAAGGATTACCTTTAATGTATTATGTCTAACTCAACAAAGTTATTACATTCATGCGAAAATCGCCGACCCTTACACCATAATTTCTCGCCACACGTCTGAAGACAAACCAAAGATTTTTGATGAATTAATTCAACCTCAAGAATCGGAAACCGAAGAACTAAAGCTGCTCAGTAAAGTGAAACATTAGCCAAAACTTCTTTAGTTTACGTTGTCAAAAAGTACAGCAACGGAAAAACAAATTCTGTTATTGACTAAGTATCCGTAGCATTGCGATGTGTGTAGTTACTAAGTTAACGGAATGTAAACATATCACTGGTTAATACTGGTTTGTGTTTTGATTGATTTTTTATTAATCTTCTTTTTTTGATTTTTGAAAGGGAATATATGTGATCATTTGTATACGAAGATATCTTGTTTGAATTGACAACTCCATTTGGCAGTGAAGATTTTGGGTATTTCTGGTGATACCGTCCATCGATAGGTTTCGAGTTCTAATTCCACTAAGTGCATAAAGCCGTGAAATTCTTGAACGGAAGGTCAGAGCACAGAGCCCGTTGTCCCCCAATAAATCGGCAAAAACAGATATATAATATTATACAATAAAGTATAAAACTAGATCATCATTCTTTGTTGAGATTTGGACTATAAATATGACTTGCTCGTCGTCATGTTTTCTTTATGGAGTCGGCCATGTTGGTTTTAATTTTTTTGTAAACGAATTTGTCTCAATTTCAACGTATACAAAGTTGAGGTATTTAATGTATTTAATCCTTTCTAACAAATATATCCATACATGATTTTTTTTCTTTCTAAAATAGTGTTCACAATTCCAATATCCAGTTGGCGATAATCTCGTTGCCCTTCATTATTTTACTAACACACGTGAAGACGCATTCTAGTTCTCGACAAATCGGAAGGACGAGAATCTCCAATGAGCTATATATTTTTATTTATGAGCCATATAAGTGAAATAAGTTGCAGGTACTATGTAGTGGCACTATGTACCATCTGAATCAAAACGAAGATGTTTTTGTAAAAAGTTGATAGAGAGGTGTTGCTAGCCCACGTAAAGGATTTCAAAGTCAAATGATAGTTGTTCACAATAAAATAGCACAGGTCTCACGATGACCTGTTTCCTAAAACAGAAAAAAAGAAATATGTTTGGCAATTGTTCAATGGCCTGTTATTTTTATTGCGATATAATACAGACAAAAATACCAAGACCCTTTGTTTGAAAGGGCAATAAAAAAGCTCTGGTTATATAAGTAGCGTGTGAAGAAATTGTCTACTGGTATGGGAGAGGGATTGTTACACCGACTGTTATTATCGTGTCGTTCGACAGGTAAAAATTGGCATGTCTAACTACCGCTCTAATTTGTACGGGTGTCTCAATTTTCTTCATAATCTACAACAGGTAAAAGAGCTTATTGTTGGGTAAACCTTGTGTTAACATGATGGGTTAAACTAAACCTCAAACAACAGGGCCGATTCAATTATTTTATTGCCGTTTAAGATAGTTCGAATAGCAGCGTCAGTTGTTGGCATCTGGCTTAGGTTACATGTTTAAACCACTAATTCCGCACATGCGTAATTCTAAACCATACAACAACAACAGTATGAATGAGAGACACGAAATATATGTCGCCTATTTAAACCAAAAGTCTGACAAAGAATTAGTGCCGTCTATCAATTAGTTACGAATGATTTATTCCACATTACTGAAAATAATAAAACTGAGATTGTATCTTAGTGTAAAGAGATAACTAGTAAATTCAAATAGCCCTCAACAGATTCACTGACCCTTTGGCTAGGCTCACCACTAAGTCATCTTACTAACCAAGTCTTTGACCTACTGATTGATTGATTGATTGATACAATCTCACACCTAAGTCAACTTACTAACCAAGTGATTGACCAACTGATTGATTAACTGATACAATCTCACCTCTAAGTCAACTTACTAACCAAGTGATTGATTGAATGGTTGTATGACTGGTTGCCTGATTGCGTGACTGACTTTCGACTACAAAACCTGCCCGCCTTTACAAGTGACTTGTAATTAGTTGATTGAAAGATTGGTTGATTGAAAGATGGATGAATTGATTGATGGATGATTGATTGATTGATGGACTGATTGACATATATTACTTTCCAGAGTATTGTGTACCAGAAATTATTGATTAATTGCTTTCACTGCCAATCGATATCTTCATTTTTATAATGTTTGACTGACAGGTATTTTGATTGATTGATTGCTTGGCTGTTTAGTGTATTGGTAGTTTGGTCGATTTGTCAGATGGGACATTTGTGGGGCAATAAAAACACATCACAACTTAAACAAGCTAATAATACCCCATAATGAATCGTATTATAAGGTCTGATTGTTTTCTATCATGTACTGACTGACCTCCATCTGTAAACACACCGATTGATCTTTTTTTCACAAAACAATGGATGTTCTATATGTACTACATAGGTATAAACATGCAGGAATCGTTTGAACGTTATTGGCACGGGACATGCGACCACAATAGATAGGTAAATTAAATACGTTCCACGGCTGTGAGAGAGCGTAACGGTGATATCACCTTTCAGAAGAACCAAGTATCACCCGGTATTCTCGTAATGACAGAATGGTAAAATAGACCAGTTTTACGTAATAACTTTTCAAGCTAGCAATAACTGACAAAGACAAAGTGGGGGAAATAAACTACAAATCATTTTTGTTTTACAATTACATGTATTTTAGACAGATTTATTTATTGTGTAAATACGTTGTGTCAATTGATCATAGCGAATAATAGAAACTTTATGTCTGTATTTTCACTGTCGCCTATAATTTATCGTCTATAAAAAGATGCTAGCATCAATATTGTGTTGAAATATACGTATAACAAATAATAATTTTAGTGTTCATTGGTTACCTTTTAATTTCAAAAAGGTATTATACTCGTTTTATATAAATCATAAATAGTAAATATTTGACACAATATAATGGCTGAATAATTCTACCATCTGTCACTTGTCTCCCCCCGCCCTTACCTGGTGTCTTATAACGTGTGTTTCCAGTTTTCTCTGTGGTCTTATGAAACTAAAACATCACATTGTAGATGATGAATCTCAACTTACAATTGATTGATTGGTGTTTTACGCCGCACTCAAGATTATTTCACTTAAATGGCGGCATTGCCAGGTTTAGTGGGGGAGGAAACCGGGCTCATTGTCCGGAGGAAACCCCCGACCTTCAGCGAGTACCTGGCAAGTCTCCCACATACAGCGACCGAGTGAACAATTCCGTAGAAAATTTTCAACAACTTACATTTGAACTATCTTAATGTTATAGTTATATAGTTCTCAGAAGCAGTTAAAAGGCTAACTCGCAATGTCCAACAATGGTTTGAGGACTTGTATTTCAAGGTGATTAATATTGAC
This sequence comes from Lepidochitona cinerea, assembly GCA_963971465.1. Taxonomy (NCBI): domain Eukaryota; kingdom Metazoa; phylum Mollusca; class Polyplacophora; order Chitonida; family Tonicellidae; genus Lepidochitona; species Lepidochitona cinerea. The sequence continues at coordinate 36,309,649 of OZ020553.1, forward strand.
GTGATTAATGGAAAAGTTGAAATCTTGAATTAAGGGCCTTTTGGGTTTGTGAGAGGGCTATTAGCTATTCACTATTGCACGACCAATTTAGCGCCAGAACATAAATCAAGTATGTAATGTTGAGTTTCAGATAGAAGGAGCCTATCTTAAACTTGCACACAGAGGCCGCCGTTATTAGATATCCCCAATAGCTTTATAAAAGTCCACGGAGTCTTTCAGAGGCTATCGTCTCAGGTTGCCTGTCTTCTGGCTTGCGTGAAATTAGAAATTTGTCACAACGAGCCAGCAAAAATCCTTCGGATAGTTTAACCCGGAACGGCGAACCGTCAACAAATTTTAGATAACGTCTTTGTTGAAGTCACATAAAAATCCAGGATTTTATGTCCAGTCACGTGGGCCTCTGTAAACGTATATCTCCCGAATACTGGCCCGACTGATTTATAACCAACCAATCAATTCAACTCATGCATTAGATTAGCCCTGTCCTTTACATAGTCTAATTAATTTGAGGACAGTGTTTGAAAAGTTGTACACCTAAGATACCGTCAAGATACTTTACTAGATTTGACAAATGAATAGTCTAGTTGACCTTTGGATCTAAGCAAAATTAATTCGAATCCTACACTTTTTTTAATCAAATTGACTTCTTTTGTTAAAATATGCTTTGAACTAAATGGTTTGGCTTCCATCATGGAGAGGGTATTTAGGAATTTACACAAAATTGATGTCCAGAACGTTTTAAGCTATTTTTAGTCTATGGACGTGTGATATATGAACGTGTCGATTAATTTTGTCCATAAACATCAGCTTTACAAATGCTCAAGACTCGCTGTTCCAGAATACTGTTTACGTAAAAAACAGTGGGCGGTTTTCTGTATTTTTCCCAGACAGAAGAAGTTAGGAACTTTCTATTTTTACCAAAAATAAAAAGTTTTGGTATCATTTAGTTTGAAATTGAAAATAAGATTTATCAAGTACCCGCAATTAAAAAAAAACCGAACCTGAACACGCGCACGGAAGCCTTAATGTTTGAGTCGTGTGAGTGATCTAACGGCACAGCATAATTTTACGTACTTTATCTGAGAAATACAGGCTAACGATCGAGTAAGAGTGACTCGAAAAGCCTGTCGATAATTTTTTGAGTGTAAACTACAGACAAAAAGGCCTGCAATTAGGGTAATCCAACCACTAAGTTAACCGACACTGATCGTTGTTTTGATCGGGCTTCGATTCTTGGTTTATTTTTCACCACCATTTCCACATTCTAAACCTAACTGGATATGTGGTATGTGTCCTATATTTAATTTTAGTGGTTTTAGTCGTAGTAAGCTCATGTAATTTGGTTTTCGGTTACGACCGGCGGCAAGTGAGCCTTTAACGTTACACATTTTTGTCTATTCTCAGAGGGCATGGAATCAAATGGATACTCGGGTGACATTTCCACACCTCTAGTTTTATATGGAACAAGATAACTATGTGGAAAATGAATAAATGTGTCTATGATGAAACATGTGAATGCATGAACAAACACAATGTTTCTAGTATCAATATATATTTATGAACACTAAAACACACGGGCACAGCGAAAATCTTCCTGTCTAAAATAACCATGGAGACAAGTTTCTTATTGTGTTAAAAAGGGGCATATTATCTAGACGTTTATACCCAATCATAAGTTGTTGTAATACATGCATATCTATTCCATGAACAACATACGCGCCTCGTTGTTTGGAAGATAATCCAATGGAAACCATGTCGCAAAACAAGATAATAGAAATATTTTTTTTGCGTTGACTTTATTCATATGTTATGCAAAAATTTAACACTTATTTATTTTACATATTATGATTGTTGTTTTTATATCTGATTTACTTATGCTTCCAATTTTGTGTTCTGTATGATTTGTTGCACGGAATACTTTTTAAGCAAAAGCAAAAAAAGTCTAAGCAAAAAACGTCAGGTACTATCAATATTGTGTTTGGTGCTTCCTACAAGTTCATGTTATAAAATAGAAATTGAAACGTCGCTGAAAGAATCTTTATCCTCCCAATAACTTTCTACGTTAAACTTCCTTCCATCGTGAGCATTATCAAGCTGCCCATTGCCCGAGTGTTAGAAGAAACTATGGAAGGTCGGGTTTCATTAGACATATACCTACTGTTAATGGTAATCTTACCCATCCATTTGTCTAGACACAGTGCGGACCAAATTTCACTCGAGGACAAATGTTTACTTTAAAGAGCAACAGTTGTTAAAGAATCGCCATGGATTGAAAACTTTAGCCAGATGTGACGATGGGATCTCACGTCCGATCCACCCATTGCAGACGGTTCCATCAACCAGGGCATGGGGTATTGTCTGTATTATGTCGCCTGGTGTATAACATTACCGCATAGTTTGGGCCATGTGCCTCTGGTCTGGAGAGTGCAGAAGGAGACGATGCACACTGTCTTATAATGGACGTCTGGAACATAGCTTTACAAGACACTTTGTTTAAAGGCAATTAGCTAGCCAATAACATAGGTTGATAGCACTTACGGCCGTCAAACATTTCCCCGTGTTAATTGTCATGTTTATTTAAAGCTAATCACGGCGTCGTGATGGAGGGCTAATTTAAGCCCAACTTGGAGATTTCCATAGCATTTCCGGTGGCCGTTCAGAGATTGTACGGTATGGACTGATCAGTTAATCTGTAGTCAGATTTACCTCACATACTGAGATCATTTACCTACTTGATAAAACCATATAATAGAACCCGGGAGTCACGTGACAATTCCACACATTTCCTGTCACCGGCGTTGTCATTACGCATGTGGGAAGCCTTTTGTCGTTCGAATATGACGCTCATTTCTGACGTTTTGGAACAAAAAACGCCAATCGAACTGAAAACGTCATAAAAAACGTCACCTGTCACCGGATATCGCGAAATCTCTCGGTAGACTCCCAGGCCCTATAAAGGAATCATCATCAAGGAAATTAATGAATTAGTAAGTAGTCAAGTCTGATAATCAACGACTGACAAACTGAGCAACCATGTCCGACTACACTGTACATTATAATTTTCGGACTTATAGGGAGCGGGAGTAACGTGACCATTCCACAAATTTCCTGTCACCGGCGTTGTCATTACGCATGTGAGGAGCCTTTATCGTTCGAATATGACGCTCATTTATGACGTTTTAGAACAAAAAACGTCAATCGAACTGACGACGTCATGAAAAAACGTCATCTGTCACCGGATATCGCGAAATCTCTCGGTAGACTCCCAGGCCCTATTAGATTCTTTTACACCCCGCCACTAAATCAGGCCAATTTGAACGTATAATTTTAAATTATCAAACGTGATTAAACCAGTATTTCAAAAGCAAATTGCAATCCGCTTCATCGATATTACTGAATTAGTAAATCATTAGAGTTTTTGGCATTTGGACTGAGGACAAATCGCTATATACAAAATAACATTATCGGTGTGGCAACTCTGATTAATTTGATATAAACCATTATAGGTACAGCTCAAGTGATTGTTTTCCCTACAGCATCGTTTTGTATTATCTTTGGGAATTTAAAGAAATTAGTTGTTGAAAATCTTTTATTTTCCACGGCTGTTGACCAGCCAGCTTTTTTAGCCCAAACAGGTGACTGAAACTTTTTGGTAAAACCGTTCTCACGCCGAGTACGTTCACAGCCTAACAAAAATGAAATAACATTCGGGGCGCTGTTGATGAATTATTCCTACAGATAATGTTATCTTTGGTTCTGTTCGTTAGAAACTGTATTCTGAATCTTTCCTAACTGTCTGATGTATCGTCCAGGTTGGACATTTCATGGGAGGGTTTTTGGAAATAAGCGCATCAGTTGCATGGCAGAGATTTAAAAAAAACGTTAACCAAACGGGTTTAAACCATTCAAAGCGATTATTTAACCATCATGCTGCTAGTAACACCGATACTCAAAATATTTATCATGATTTTACAGAATGGCAGTATATAATCAGGCATTGTATATAGAAGTCTGTTGGTACCATATCTTTCATTTCGACCAAATCCTCTAGCCAAAATTGTCAACAGCATTCAAGGTTTACAAATGATCACTTACCAACATAAGCAACTTTAGAAATTTATGTAGATTTTAGTTAAAATATCTATATTATTAATGCCTATGTTTCAATGAGATTATGATTGATTATGTGTTTGTACCGATTGACTTCATTTTTACAATCCATAAGGCAATCACATTCATCAAAAACCCGGTGCGAATAAATAAAAAAATAGGTTGAGGAAAGATGATTTAACAAAAAGATAAATGATAAGAAGCAAGAATTCTCTTTGATGTTTTAGCAATAAATTCAAAGACTTATTTCATCCAAACCATAAGAAGATTTTCCCGTTACCCGTGTGATTTAGTGTTCATAAATATATTTACCCGCCAAAAGAGCATTAGTTTAACACGTTTGATTATGTCACTCTATCTTAATACATATTTTCTCGTTGGTGCTTTACAGAATCCCGATAGGTTAACCCTGACGTTTCAGAGATAAGTTTACATATAATTCACCTTTCCGGAGTCGGTATAGATAACCTTGTCATATATTTATGTATGTAACTTTATCTTCTTAAATAATTTTTTCTTTGGTAAATTCAAATGCTCAATGTAAGTGGATGGCAGAAAGTGAGTGTTTATTTCATTTAAAAAATTGAAAATAAAAATTATTTGAGCATAATTAAAGTTTCGTGACTTGTTTTCTGGATTGCTGGTGAATTGTGTAGCAGGCAACATTCTTATCTCGTTATTTATTACTCCAGTTGCAATTTCACACTTTGTGAAATCCGAAACACACAATTAATTTGTATTTCCGGTTGTGATTGTGTTATGTTATAATCTTATCCTCTTTTCAAATGCTTGTAAGTTCTTTCTTTCAAACGATCCCTTATCTCGACTTTTTGACATGTCTATGTTTTACTTTAGGATCATGCCATTAGTAAGATAGGAGACGGAGTAATTAGACACTTAACTAATTGTCACACAGATAAGTTTTCTCTATCTCTTCATTAACATGTCTGTGAGTATGGCGTTAATAGGTCAGGCTGGAGAAGCACTGTCTGTCACCAGACCATCCTGTGGGGCAGGGCGCCAGGGTGGAGCTGATTAAATACCTACCCTAGGGCAGGAGAAACTCCAATCTTGGGAAAAAACCTTACAATGACGTGGAATCTTGATCCAGTAAAGATTCGTTTACTGTTTTATTACAACAACCTATGATTGGGTAAAAGGTTTAAATGACATACCCCCATTTTTTACGCATTTAGAAACTTGTCAATGATTATTTTTAGTCAAGAAGATTTTCCCTGTGTCCGTGATTTAGTGTTCATAAATATATTTACCCACCAAAAGGGCATTAGCTGTGGAAGTTTGACCTCAAAGACGTGTATACAGGCATAAATTCATATGTAACATTAACGATGCGATAACTTAAAACAGAACCCCATATTTTTGCGAGTGACGTCATTTAAGCTTCAGGCTTATTTGAAACATTTTGTTAATTCCGTTTTCAGGAATGTATACTAGGGACAATCAAGCATAAATACGATATTTGGGACACGCAACTTCGTCCTTGCACATACTTACCAATCAATACATTATTATTTTCTTTCTCATCGAAAGTCTTTGTTCTTTGTAAAGTCATAAGTTTTTTAAAAATCCTATACCACAGTATAGAAGCATAAATATATTTGACTACTTATGATTGGGTATAAACGTCTAAAATGAAATGCCCCTTTTTAACACAATAAGAAACTTGTCTCCATGGTTATTCTAGACAAAAGGATTTTCCGTGTGTTTTAGTGTTCAAAAATACATTTGACCACAGTGACGTTCAACAGAAAATAATCATATATTTTTTAAAATATTATTTTTTGAAAAAAGATATTCTTCACTGCTATATTTGCATACTTAAGAAATTGTGCTATACATTTGTTTCAAATTCGGATTGTCACGACAGGAAGAGGGTTTGAGGTCATCGAAAAACTAAATGAATGACGTTGGGATGACGCCGAAATAGTGTCTGAAAAGTGAACAAAATTTAAATAAGTGGGACGAAAGTTCATTCATTTTATGTCTAAGTTAGTTCAAAAGAAAACCTTAACGTACAGTCTGAAGACGAATAGCACGAAAGAGCTTCTGCATCGTACGTCTTGAGAAAAATAGCCGATAGTTTCCACATTCTGTATTAAAGGAAAACCACTTCAATGTTTGAGGGTACTTTAAAGTGGCATGGGCTGCCAAAATTCGGACTAATTTTATAGATTCTAATTGTTACGACAGTAAGTGGCTTTGAAGGTCATTGAAAAACTTAATGATTGGCGTTGGAATGAGGAAAATCCATACAGTATGTACGAAGTGAAATAGTGTTCCAAAAGTAAACCGGGACGACCTTTCATTCGTTCTAAGCCTAAGTCAGTTGAAAACTAAAAAAGCTTCTGAATTGTACGTCTTGAGAAAAATAGCCGATAGTTTTATCATTCTGTTATAATGGCAAAATATCTCAATTTTGGCAGCCCATGCCACTTTAAATAAAGCGTCTTCGCGAAATAATCGCAAAGTTCTAAAAGAAGAATTAGAAGAGAAATATTTGTACCTATTTGTGTGATATTTTCAATAAAAAACATATGAACTTTAAATCGTAAGTTATTTTGTAGAAATGTTTAGAAAAGTCTAAAAAATGGTTTTATAAACTAATCGCCGTTTGACTAATAATAGCTTATGACCTCGCCCACCTCTGAATTCAAAGAACGTCAATATTTTATTTAAGGTTTTCATTAAAAACTTGTCAGAAAATATTTTATAAGGATAAATTGTCTTGTTCCGGCTAATAGATAAACGGCGTTAGAATCATTTTTCAGTTATCAACAATATTCCGAAAAGTCCAAATTTCTTTGACACCCACTGCGAAAAGTACGAGTGTGAGGTTCTGAGAAACGCGCTTCCAGACACGGTTAATGAATTTTTAACGCGGATCAAGACACTGCGATATGTTTTCCATAAAGTAATAATTGTTTCGCGACCCAAGTGGTAGGCCAACCGTCAAAATCACCTTCCATGGCATATCTATTTTTAATTTCAATTTTCGAAGAGCTTAATCAAAAAGCAGCGTCTGGGCAATTTGAGAGGAAACTCTTTTCTGTGTTAACGATGAAGAGCTGGGATGACTGTTATTATGTACAAATCAGACACGACGTGTGTCTGTCAAACTTTAATGTCACTAGTGCTACGAGTCACACAAGTTGTCAAAACGCTACGATGAAATGGAAACTGATATTTTTTATCCATTACCATATTATTCATATCCTATCGGGTATCAAGAAAAACTGAATACGAAATGTGTAAATTCATCACCATTTTTCTAATTTGATGGTGACTTTTTTGTGACGAAGTCTGGTCGGGAGGTGGTGAAATGTATAATGAAGACGAATGATTCGCTGTTGCATTTCTCTGGAGGACCCCCGGGGGTTAGTTTCTTTCTATGTCATCCAAGTAAACTTCAAACACAGATTTCTGTGACTTTGATTAAAACACCCATATTCTTTTGTATTAGATGTCATGACCATTAAAAGAGCAAGTCTTCACTCGCCAGAAGGGGTTGTTATGAACTGATAGATATCCAACTTGGCACTCCCATTTATGAACTACCGTGGAGCTCCATTACCCAGGATACCCCTGCGACCAGCACCCCGGGGGAAGAAGAGCGATTTATGACGACTCCTGCTTTTACATCCATTAAATATACCCTTAATTTAGCAAAGTTTAACTAGAATTCCATCCCAAGCTATCCTCTAAAATGTTTTATCGTGCTCGTGTGTCTTGATGAGGGAGAGATTAAGTTATTTCAATACGCTTTATCGCCTCACTGGAATTTATCTTTAATATTAACCCATCTTATTTATGATCTTTGATAACGAAGGTCTCACGCCTTTTTACAAAAAGCATAGAACATATCAATAATTCATAACGTATAAAGATCGCCGATAACCTCTCCCGATTTAAAAGTTATAAATTTAATTTAAAACACAGTTAATTCAAAACCTAATTCGGCAAATAACACATCTATGTTGGGTTATGTTACAATAACATTTTTAACCCTAAGGCCTCGTCAGTTTATGAACAAAAACGCTTTCAAAGTCAGTTTTACAGAAATTAGTGAAAACATATGTAATGTCGTCACTTTTTGATTGCTAGATGGGTAAAGTCATCCGGTGAGGCATTTTAACTTAGTGGTGAATGGAGCCAGGTGATTTCAGTTGGCACGAGTTCCAAAACATTGACCGTTAGTAAACAAACCAAACAGATATTCTTAAAAAAAAACATTTCTTTAGAATGTTTTTGTGGCGAAGTATTTATTTATTTTTTCCAAAAAGGTATCTTTTTTTAACTTCAAATTCAAATAAACAAAACACTCGAAATCAACTATTGTATAGACACTGGATTCAAATGAATTATTGAATCATTTGAAAAAAAAATTCACGAGCTTCCACATATTTTAAACTATAGTTTTAATCTAGTTGCACGTGGATTAAAAAGTATTTGAATTTATATTATTTCCTTTGATTTGAATATCTCAACCTCTTTTAGGCCTTCTCTTTCAAAAGGCCTTTTAAAGTATTATTCATTTAAAGTGACAAGACTGCCCACATTTTGCGCTTTTTTTTCATTAATTTTTGATGTCAAAGTAATATAATAGTTAATTGAAATACTAAATGACTGACGTCGAAGTAAGGAAAATTCATACCGTTTTTGACCTGAGTATGAACTGAAATCAATTTTAGGCCTTAGTAATTTGAAAATACCACTTTAACGGATATATATCCAGTTAAAGACCAAACGTCCTATTTTGTAATCAATTTGTTTTACAAAACGTACAAGAACTCGACGGAAATATACCGAAATATGACATTTTTGACGCAAAACCTGCCAAATTCAAGGCATGATTTTATTGGTAACGACGACTAGAGATTAAAAAACTAAGTGTCGTGACGTAATAGTTGGCATATGCTATATGTACATTGTCATTACATGTCGTGACGTCATACAAGGGCTTCATTGAGTCATTATGTCTTCGTGATTCGTACCTCCTGGAAGCTTCAGGCACTAAAAGCTTCTTTTTTGTTGTACAATTGAGAAAAATAGCTGAGAATTTCCAAATTTTTTTTCAAAGGAACAATTTCAAAATTAGATATATAGTCATTATAATAATATAAACAGAACATGCTGTTTTTGAGTAAATCTCTTTCAGTCTTAGCTCAATAAAATTTCGATTGTTATGAATTCTAATTATCAGGCAAAAACGTTTAAATTCATTTGATAAACTATACCAGAGCCACCGGAGCTGTCGTATTCGTATTTTTTTCAATTCAGATTGGTAAAAGAATACTAAGTTTCTAAGTTAAAAGAATTAAAGTTTTTTGTTGAAATAAAGGAATATTTATCGAGCCTGAGCGGAAAATGTGTTTCAAAAATAAATAACCGGTATGGGAATTCATTGCTTTGTTGCTTGTAAGCATTGCTTTTACGTACATTATATAGATTGATATCACTGAATGGCTTATATCTTGTATATTTTCAAGAAAAATAGCCGAAAGTTTCTGTTTAAACCAACAAACATTAAAACAACACTTGTCAACTCATACAACTATATGATACATCAAAAATACATTATATTGAGTCCTTCGTTTTTTGAAACTCAAACCACCTAAAAACCTTAACATTGCAATCAATATGTTCACGATTTATTTTACGTATATTTCTTAAGGCGTTCTAACGGAAAGTTTCTGATTTATCATTCTTAGAACTTCTAATATGTTTTTCAAACTTTTACCCACGTTTTCAACTTTTTAATGTTGGAATTTCTTTGATATTTCGAGAAAAATCACAAGAAACATTTATACTTTTATTCTCATCGCAAGATTATTTGGAAATTGTTTGAAAATATTCCTAATCAATCATCAGAACATGACTTGATATTTTTAGTTAGATACCATCAAAAAATCCTTTTATGTACCTCAATTTTCATCGGATTCCAGGAAATCATTTTGTTCCCACTTAAATGGTTTATGAATAAAAAAATCTCTTTTAATTCTGTTTTTGTTCCCTGTCAGTTTCGTTTCTCCTTGGCTAGATTGTTATTATATTTTTTTCTTAAGTCGCTGTGCTTTGGATGAGTCAACACACGTGACATGTGACCTCTATTGACGTCACTGATTGGTGGACATGACAACTTCCGGATCTCGTGGACTTGCAGAGAGTGTAATTGTATAACTTATGGGTGACTTGAAAATGCGATAAAATAAAATAAAGGTCAGATTTGCTTTTAGTGCCTCGGAAATTTGAGTGGGAAAGAAAGAGAAAATTTAGCAAGCGTGGTGTAAAATAATTGATAAGATCTATACTGTATTTTAGGAGGGCTTTCATCTTTTTTTACATTGACGAGAAATTTCCAGTTTTTATCAAGATATTTTGTTTCTAATTTAGCCAAACATAACCATTTCCAGACCTCCTTGTTTCAAAATCTCGAGGAATATTGTCACATTCAACTGCCAAACTCGTACATTTACACAGTCCAGTAGGCCTCCGCATCACATGCCTTGTCAACTTCCATAAGTACTTTTAGTGTATCTCAGAGTAAAATTGAAAACGAAATGATAGTTAAGCTTCTGTTTTAGTTAACGTATTAGCCTACTACTGAATGATACATAGGAAATATTTGAACTGTAGTCCATGAACATGACATGTTAGAAAGGCGAATCTACAAACCTATTTTGGATTTAAACATGATTAAGTCTGTAAGACCGTTTATTAATTACTAATCAATCTAATTAGAATTACTTTCTTAATTGATTAAGTAAGTAATTTACTGATTAATTATGTACGAATTTCACACGATACAAACCAATAGTGAAGTTACCCATTGACAACTCCATATTACAGTGATTGAATTATTGAGTCTATATCTTAGACTTTCTCACTTAAACCGACATAGAGATTCCTTCCCAGGCCGTGATGGTTGTTAACATCTTGATTCAATACTGTTATCAATGAGAGTTGATAGACAGTGGGTAATTACATTCAATGACAGGGGAAATTCAGACCGTTTAGCTGGGCGATTTATCGATACCATATGCTGTCTGTCTTTTCCGATTGGACTGTCTCACTCAGACCACGGCGATGTGCGACTGTCATTAAAAATCCGGACATTATTACAGGATTCTACAATTTTAACACATTTTTTCTTTATTTGTTGTCTGATTTCACGTCCTTTTTAGAGCCGGGTTCCCTACTCAATTTGCATATACCTAAAACCACTTCCAAATACAATGAAATATGTCTTCAACATAAGTTGTGGGATAATAATTAACTAAGTTGCCTTATGTTAATTTAACTTCTCTTTATCGTTTAAAATTTCAGACCAAATGAGTTAATTCTCAGAAGTTCATCTAAATACATTCTAGCTTTCCTAGTAAAACAGATCATTCATCTTAATGTCCGCGAGCCAGTGTTCTTTCTACATGTTGAACAAGTTTATAGGACAATTACGACTTACTAACTAAAGACGATTATACAAACTTTTCTATCTAGTTTTTTTCTAGTAGAAATACCATTCTTCTTTATGTCCGTGTGGAAGTGTGACTTTAATTTCAAAATTGAATACTCTCTACCGTAATTTGTTTTCTGGGGATTGTGCCAACAAAAACTGCTAATATGCGTTTTGAGAGTATTTAACAATTCTATAATACTGTTCTTTCTAAATAACTACATGACCTTTTAAATACTATATATTTAGTGTGCAATGGACTAACTCGAGATTGGGAAGATTTAAAGCCCCTTTCGCGACATGATGTGCAGAATTGGTTCGTTAAATTTTGGGAATCGCGATTTTGATCAAATTGATGATGATGTTGATTCTTATCTGATAATGGTTTAATTAAATAATTAACTTTTTATTATTGGTTGATTGACTTGGCACATTTTGTCGTCTTTCATCGCGGACTGCTGTCCGGAGACTGACCGTCTGTTGCTAGTATCAGTCTTTCTTACCGATAGTCCAGCGGAGATCAGGCTATTACAAGACCACTTATCGGTGTGGTCAAAATACTTAACCACAGGACGTTGACAAAGTCATCTCATAAAATCCTTACTGTCTCGACGGGCTTAGACAAGATGTTATCCCGCCACCTCCACATAGAACATTACATAGACAGTCCTTACCAATGTCTATGAGAAAAATGAAGACGTGTGACGCCAACAGGAGATGAAATCGTCAAAAGGAATCGTGAGAAATTCGCAAAGATTTTCTTTGTCTGTAATTAATTAAAACCAACATGTCTTTTGACGCCTTAAGTGACACTTATCTGTTTTATTGACCTGACGACTGATGGATCTCTTCCCAGATGTAATTTAACCGATCACGTATTTAACTAACATTATCTCTCCATTCTACAAAACGGAAAATATAGGCTACAATAAAGTTCAACAGAGAGTTCAGCCAATCCTTGGTATGGTCATCTTGTATAACGTTCTAACAAACATATAGTATACAAATGTAAGTTTTCTATAGCAGGGAATATAATTGTCTATACAGTAGTATTTTACAAGAATGGAAAGTAATGCTGTTCCAAATGAATACTATTGGAAATCAAGAAACATTTAAATCGTGAAGAGCAATATCTGTATCATTATATATATTTATATACATTAAAACACACGGCATAGGGAACATCTACTTGACTTAAATAATCATGGAGACAAACCATGGAGAGTTTGGCTTCAGTCAGTACATTTTTTTCTGAAATATTCTGTTATATATTTTTGATCACTAAAACACACGGGCACAGGGAAAATCTTCTTGTCTAAAATAACCATGTAGACAAGTTTCCAATTGTGTTAAAAAGAGGTTTATCATTTAGACATTTAAACCCCATAAATAGGTGGACGACAGGCAGCAGCTTAGCCTTGGTCAGTAGAATTTTCTGGAAGCCTTTTGTAACACATTGATAATGCTTACACATCTTAACTATGGCAAGAACATCGGTGGACTGAGATTGAACCCCATACATTTTGCCCCCCCCCCCCTTCCATCCGGATCTTCAGCTATGGCAAGAAGTTGGGTAAACTGAAATATAACAAAATATGACAATGGAAAATGGAAGTAAAAATATGCGATTTTGTTCCTAGGTAGACGACCGACAAGAGAGTTTAGTGCTGACTAATAGATCTTTCAGACTGTATATAGGTACGCCGCAGTTTGTTATGATTCTCATGTAAGAACATGTAATAACAGGTAGAGTTTCACAAAGAAAGTATTACCTCTTTAGAAAGCCAACGTCTTCCTAGTTTTTGCCATTGTATTGAATCTCTATATCAAGCAGGAACAATTAAAACGATTGTTCATAATAATAAACTTATCAACCGACTCCGATATCAACAAAACAGGAACGACTACAAAACATAAAAACCCCATTACATTAGCTGTATATATTTCCGATTGCTTCTACCTTGGCAAATTTATATTCGATAACCCCATGTGTTAATGTTGGCTGTTAATTCATTTATTTTGTAGTACTTTTAGTTGTCGAGTAATTGCCAAAAATCTGAGTTTAGTCCATTTTCCTCACTCACTAAACTTTGAGACACCGTAGTGTAAAAATCTGGAGTGCGGTGTAAAATATCGACGAAGCAATCATTTTCGTACTATATCTGGGCTAGAAAACGTAAATAATCCCAAACACCCCACAACCAATTTAGTGACAAACACTGCACATGAGGAATTTTCTAGGTTTGTCTTTTCTCGCTTCATTGGTTAATGAAATATTTTTTCACATTTGATTTAAGAAAAAACACTGTCAGCTTGGCGTACATTTTCAGAAGTACAGTTTTGCGAAGTGAGAATGATGAAAATACCAACCACATTACTTATTCTGATCTAGCTGAAGATCCGTTTTAATGCATGGCTGCCACCTATATACGTGTACGATAATAAATGCCCATTTTTGATATCTAAATAAAATGTTCTGTTTATCAGAGTTGCCTTCAATATTCAATTTGTACGTACCACGCAGCCAAACAGGTTTCTCAGTCAAGGGTAGAATAAAAAGCCAAGAGACAATAATACGTAGCCTATATTATTGCTGTTGAGATGAACTCCATATTTCTTTAATTAAACATAATTGGTAGAGTTTAAACCCCTTGTCTTTAGTTTTGTCAGTCATTGGAAAGAGTTCTAGTCTGTTACTCGTTAACTCTGGACTAAGACTAATTGGAACTGATGGTTTATAACAAACACGAATTGTCGGTGGTAAGTATGTCTTTACTAGAGACCCAAACACATCACGAGCAGGCAGTCAGATAAATTGTTTGATACTTTAACACTTTCAAAACAACCCCTTCCTCTGGAAATACTTTCTCCGCTCTTACCATGTTAAGAAAAGGTGAACAACTTCCAACTTTCTTTGCTTGAAAAACTAAAAAAACACACTCGCCGCGTAAATGCAGAAAACTGTTCACATTAAAAAGGGAATACTATATTTTTCCCAGTTAAAAGAATTGAGTAACTTTCATTCTTTGCCCAAATTCAAAAGTTTTTATATCATTTTGTATCTTAATTTCAAAATGGAACTTTTACAAAAAAATAAAAATATCGAAATCTTTCCTCATTTTCATATAGCAAATAGACAGTGTTGCAAATAGGTCAAAGAGTTAAAGATGCCAATGTATTTTTATTGTGCTGAGAAAGAAGCAAAAATTCAGAGCAGACTTACGTTGTATGTGCATAACTATTGACACTTGATGACGTCACTTGGAATTTACGCGCAAAGTATTTCGGGGGTTTAAGGGATGTTCACATAGTTTTCTCAAAATGGCAGAATGAGTAATACTTGATCGAGAAGAAGACGTACAAGGCGCAAAGTTACTAGAACAATGCGTGGATAAAAACACGTTATGTCACCCATGTTTTCCAAAGAAGTGGCGTCTTACTAAGTTCAGGTAAACAAAATGGCGAACTGAGGTACATGGTTTACCCAGAAAGCTTTGCGTAAATCTATGTGACGTCATCAGGCTCGTCGGTAATTGGCCAACAGAGCTGTCGGCTGAAACATTTCTTCAAATTTGCCAATCATTTGTCATTGTTCCCAAACCTCTCCAAAAATACAGTGAATGCTATCTCCTGGGAAACTGTCAAGACGTGTGAGAGCTTCTGGGGCTTCTTCTCGAGTCCCAGTCAGTGTTTTAAAAGACTGAATGGGGCTGTGGATAATTTACCTTGGTTCGAGATGGGGCTTCTGGACCCCCATTCTATTGCTTTAGGATCGTTACCCCCCCCCCCCCCCCCCAATACACACCCGTCACTCACCACACTTTTAATGGACCCTGGTGGGGCCTCCGTGGCTCAGTAGGTAGAGCGTTGGACGCTCAATCCGAACAGCCTTCCACCAATGGGTCGCGAATTCGAATCCCACTCAGCCAACAAAATGGGAAAATTTTCTGACTGGGTTTTCACTCGAACGACCTATGTGGGATGGTTGTCAGTTACCACCGGAAGGTCGTGGGTTTCCTCCGGGCATAGAGCCCGGTTTCCTCCCACAATAAAACTGGCAACGCCGCCATATAAGTGAAATAATCTTGAGTGCGGCGTAAAACACCAAACAATCAATCAATCTTTCGGCCAAGGATTTCGGTGATTAGGAAAAACTAATAAAACAGTTGTGGATTTCTATCCCTAGGAAATTCTCAAAAGGTATCTCCATTGATCTAGGGTCTGTTTCTATAAAGTCACACACTAAATTTTTTTAAAGTTTTTTATTGAGAAGAAAATAATTTTTCTATATACATTAAAACCATTGACTGGGTATAATAGACCTTCCCTTCCTGCTATAATTTACCGGATAGATGAGTCTAGGAAAAACAGATCATTGCTAAGAGAGTGTGGTTGTGGTAACCAGATAGTGGATGGTTAAGACTATGTTTACCTCTTCTAGTAGACATTTAGAGGAGCTATTAGACTAGTCAAGTCTGCCAGATAGGATTTTAAACGTCTGTTGTGACTGCACGCGCTTTCCAATTAGACAAAATTTGTCCAGACCTCGACTAAGGCAGATACAGTAATTAAAGGCTGATCTGGGATCGCTTAAACTTTCTTATATTACGATGGCTTCAAAGTGTTAAGATAAAGCCGTGTTCTGCCTGCGACAGCATCTTCCTTCCACACGGTTACCTACCTTCATCCTATATCCGGTGCCCTCTGCTAATTTCACTGACGCCTTTATTAAACACGTGTAACACTATAGATACTTATCATAAGTTTGTAAATGTTAATAGTCAGACTGGTTAAGTTGGTCCTTTTTCGGTTTTCGGTTTATTAGCTGTCCGGTGCAGGATTCGAACTTCTGGAGAGATTTCTGAAGTTGTCATTTCATGTTATAATTCTGAGATTCATTTTGAACATAATGCCACACTGACACACATAAGAGTTTCAAAATTTATTTCATAGAATCGTGTATCATCATTGAACGAGACATAATTGCATTCAATGATCGGTCTTGTATACTGATTATTTTTGTTCGTTTATATAAACCATCCCCTAGGTTTAATCTGGGATTTTCAGTTTTATTATCTCAGGTTTAAGATATCTTATTCTCAATGCTGGTCAGTAGGATGTATAATCGGTTTCTGGTCATGACAGATGACATTTCTTTTTTTTAAAAAACTGTTTGCATTTTCGAGGAATTTTTACAGAATTAAATAATCAAAGTATGTACATGAGATAATGTATAGTAGGTCAAACTCAGATAAAATACACTCTATCAAAGTTATCAACTTTCCATCCTGTTTGTAAGATATGCTTGGTTTATTCCTGTAAACGTTTTATATGAAGTGATTTCCTAAAGCTATATGTAGGTATAATTATGGTACATGATATCACTTAATATACCAGTGTAGTTATATGGTGTATTCACTATCCAATAAATTACACGTTGCAATGATATATATTTAGCTTATCGGAAATTAATCAGCATAAAACATATTTTCCCACGTAACTTGCCAACAAAACGTTCCCTCAAGTGTCGGGTACCATCGGTCATATATACCGTTGTTGGACCAACAATTGTGGCTAAAATTAAAACCACAATTGAC
Organism: Lepidochitona cinerea; assembly: GCA_963971465.1. Lineage (NCBI taxonomy): Eukaryota > Metazoa > Mollusca > Polyplacophora > Chitonida > Tonicellidae > Lepidochitona > Lepidochitona cinerea. Next base: position 36,326,827 of record OZ020553.1, read on the forward strand.
ACAGGTCAGAAGTTAAATTTTCCGTGGTATATTTTAATTGGAGGTGTGCAGGGTTGTACTATAAGTGTCCGTTTCTTTTATCCAGTAAAGAATTTCCTCTATCTATACTTTATTCTGGCCTTCTTAGATATTCATGGGGAGTGTTTTGTTGCAGGGTTGTACTATAAGTGTCCGTTTCTTTTATCCAGTAAAGAATTTCCTCTATCTATACTTTATTCTGGCCTTCTTAGATATTCATGGGGAGTGTTTTGTTGAAATAGGTTGGAAGTACCAGTAGAAACCATTCTACTTGTCCTGGCCCTTCAAACTAACAGAGCGCCAGACGATCTTCCGCTTGCTGTCGTCTGCTTCCAATCAAATTCAGTTCACAGTACTTCGATAGATTGCAAAAAGAATGAATGTATTCGATCATTAAGTGACTTTTCTCAATAATAACTTGAGAGGGTCGTCACTGTCTTCTTAAGTGTCTTCTTGCTCATCTCTGTGGTCGTATTTAAAATCACTCAACCGTGAAACGCGCTCAGCGTATGTTTTGTCAATTTGTCGGCTGTAATTGCCATGTTGTCGCCGAGGGACAAAGATTGTGTTTTCGTTCGTGAAAATTTAAAGGTACGGCTAAGGTGATCAAAGAATACCCCTGCAAAATGAAGCGTGAGACCCCTTGGGATTGCTGAATCGCCCACAGAAACCAACCCTCAACCTGTCAGCCGGATATAAACCTTACAAAAACATTCAATGAGGTTTACATTTTTTCTTGTAATTTATTTGTTCTCAAATTAAATACATTTCATTGATAAATATCCGTTTTGCTTCTAACATCAAAATGTTTGAATGAGTATATGTATTTGTATGTATCTGTAAACCGTGCGAGTAAATCTGTGTTACAAATTACAATTACCTATATAACATACAAGAAAAACATTTACATATAGGACCATTTCAGACTACAACTAGATTCAGCATACCCCGTGTGTTTTAGTGTTCATAAATATATATAATATATATATTCATTACGTATATTTCTAATTGGAAGAGTCCAGATGTTATTTTATTTATTCGAATAATATTGAGATGGGTAATGAGCTGAAAATGGCACTTGAAAATCGATCTCAACACATTAACACATTAATTGCCGTGTACGGTATGTCCCTTTAGAAAATATTGCGAAAAATGTTGTTGGAAGATTTTTTATGAAACACAATATATAAATAGTTGAAATAATCCATTTTCGATGAATGGCGTAGCGATTGGTCAATTCATTCATTTGATTTTTTAAGCTGATTTTATACACATTTAACCATAACTCGGATGATCTCCCCTTACAATCTTGGATCCCACATACACCGTATAGCCAATAACGTTTTCTATGCAGCTTTCATGGTATAAATGCTAAACAAGGTGATTTGGTGTAAATATCTTTCTTAAAGGCTTGAAAACGTCCAATAAACCATGTGATTCCTTGAAAGGTGTCAAATTTTCCATCTGTCCTGAATCACCCGCTTTATATTAGTAGAAACCATTTTCTGCTACAGTTGGCGCCTCAGAAGCAATTGTTAACCACAGTTTTCGCATGGATAACTCGTTAGAATGAAGCACTGCTTTGAGAGCCAAACTCAAACCACCTGTCAAAACCACGTGACAGTTTTGACCAATAATCTTCAACAAGAGGTTATACTTGAACAAGATTTCCGTATCACAAAGAAATCTTATTAAGAAATTTACAATCAATGACGTAACTAAAGCGCCGGGTTGCCATGCACATTTAGAAACGTACTAAAATGTACATATTTTAATTTGGCAAGAGCTATTTGAAAAGCAAGGCCGGTCACGTTTTTAACTAGAGAACGCTGGGACATATACCTCTAATCCACCAATGGGTCGCGGGTTCAAATCCCACTCAGTCCCCCCAAAATTGGAAAATTCGCCCACTGGGCTTTCACTCGAACGGCCTATGTGGGATGGTTGCCAGTTACCACCGGAAGGTCCTGGGTTTCCTCCGGGCATAGAGGCCGGTTTCCTTCCACAATAAAACTGGCAACGCCGCCACATGGGTGAAATAATCTTGAGCGCGGCATAAAACACCAAACAATCAATCAATCAATCTAATGCACTAGTCAGTTATCTTCGCTGTCGAATCCATAGCATTGCAATTTATTGTGTTCTTCCTTAATAATGTAGTATAGGGATGATTTGTGTTACGTTGCTTTCAAATAGCTTTAACAAACGATTGTGTGTGATTTTCTGACGAAATAGCTTTTAATAATGTCACACAAGCAAAGCACAAGCAATACCTTAGTCTCGTTTTATAGTTGCCTTGTAAGCATACAATTGTACTACGCCATGTAAGAAAACGCATCCCAACCGCTTGATAACGCCAGTTTTCTAAAGGCGAATGAGAACCATGGGAAAGCGAGTCTCACTTATCAGTATAGATTTCTGGGGTCCCCATCCAATGGTAAACCAGTTCCAATGTGGAAGATTTGCAATGAATTTACTGAAGATCGGGTGTTTCTGTCAATTCCGCCACAAAACCGAAATAATCTTGAGTGTGGCGTAAAAAATAAACATGTTAAATTTACTCATCACGTTGGGATTACAAAAGTATCGAGTATTGAAGATAGATAATTCAACAAATTAGTAGATGCAAATGTATATTCCTCTGTTTCTGTAGACAGTAGATCAACGTATATTATTTAAGAACACACACAACGTCACATGTAGATGCATGATAATTACCACCGAGCCTGATGACGTCACATAGATTTACGCAAAGCTGTATGGGTAAAATGTACCTCAGTTCGTCATTTTGTTTATTGGTTGTTAGCAAGATGTCGCTTTTTGGAAAAAATTGATGACATAACCTGTTTTTTTCCACACATTTTATGGTAACTTAACGTATTTTGCGTCTTCTTCTCGATACAGTATTATTTTTTCCGCTATATTTTAAAATTACTTTAACTTCCCTCGATCTCCCGAAATGCTTTGCGCGTAAATTCCAAGAGACGTCATCAAGCAATCGGTCAATTGCATCAAATCATCGACATCCAAGTAACAGAGCCTCGTTGGCTTGGTCTCCAGAGTGATAGTCTCGCAGTCCGACTAAGCCCACCAATCGCGGGTTCGAATTTTAATCAGTCCAAATAAAAAGTGGGTTTATCACTCCCTCACCCTATGTGGAAGAGTTGCCAAGTACTCGACGAAGGATGAAGTTCGGGTTTCTACAACCCCCCTCCAACACCCACACAGCCACGCACACACCCCACCACGTCACCAAACCCTGCCATTCAAGTAAATTTGAGTGCTGCCTAAACACACATCCATCGATCCAATACAGCCTTGTTATTCATAGATAATTTTTAAGGTGTGTACCTTTCCATATTCTAAAAGTAGCGAAATTTGCTTTGTCGCTTTAGTTGGAATCCACAGAGAAGTGTTCGCCGAAAGCATGAAATCTGTCATTAAAATAGAAATCTAGATTCGGTTTAATGTTAAACATCGACAACAAAAATATGAAGAAAAATGTCTTCCAATTCACAAATAATGTTTAAAACAATGATGAAGAATTCTGAATTGTATAGGCCTACTCTGTTGAAACAATCATTTGAATAAGTATTGATGTACTGAAAAGATATGTCAGAATTGATTATATTTTTGATGTAAAATGATCCTCCATTTAAAACAGACGATTCTTTTTATAAAATTGCGTAATAATAAGAAAATGTTATTCTTCAAAAGCCAAAAAATTGCAAATGTTATGATTTTTATTCTATTATCTCGGCAGTCAAACCTCATTAAATTTGTTTCTTTTCTCCCATTTTCTTACATTATGCCAAGGCATAGTTCGTGTTGAGTTTTGACTGGCCTCTTTTGATGTTAAATTAGATATCACTTGAAACGAAAAAATAAGGGAAAATAAAGAGAAAAAATAGAAACAAATAACTACACGGGGAGATCTTTAGAAGATTCGTTTAGTTTCGCGCATGGAGACAGAAAAAAGCTTAAATTTTCTGAGAAGCAAAAATTACCCGGCAATGTACATCAAAAGATATTTCTATGTTAAACTGTGCTGGAGTATTTAAATATCTCGCCATGTTGTAATAACTCTTACTTTAGAAGTAGCCATATGGTTCTAGTACTCGAAAATCATTTCATCTCTAGAAGTAATTTCTTGAACTAGCGAGAGACCTCCTGTCGGTAGAACTCTGACACAACTTTAAAGGAAACATATTAGTGTGGGTTTTTCAATCGGGGGATAAATAACACTTGCAATCATTGGCTGATTTTGCGTTTCCCCTGAAATTGACGCAGCTGATGATTAAGAGGGAAAGATTTCAGCCTCGATTTGGACTCCCCGCCTCGGAGTAATTTGATTTTTATGACTTGGACGAGGCAAAGCGCTGGCTGGAAAAGCAAGCTCAGTCAGAGGCCTACATACCTATTTCCTTACTCTGCAATGAAGCCTCTTAACTATTTATGAGGTGGGTTCCACCGTAATCTTTGGAAACATATAATTTGAGGGGCTCTAAGAAAAAGAACGAAGCAATTGCAAATTTCTTCATTTGGCTTCCTGCTGCGGAAGGAAATTATCTGTCACAATAACGTTTTGCTTAACTCCACACACGTCCCATCTTGACGTAGGATAGAAATTGGACGAGTGAGTAAGGAGAGTTTACGCTGTGTCATTAAACATCTTAATTCGCACTTCCATGCTCAAAGAACCTAAATCATTGAAGAAAGGTACCAATAAGCATTGGAGTAAGGTAGACTTAATCTTTGATGAAAGGTTGTCTAAATCTTTGAAGAAATGTAGTCTCAGTATTTGATAAAAGGTAGCCAAAATACTTGAAGAAATGTTGTCCAAATCCTTGAAAAAAGGTAGCCTGTAGCTTTAAATAAAGCTAGTCTAAATCTTTGAAGAAAGGTAGTTTAAATAACTCAAGATAGGTAGTTTTTTTATTTCTACAATCCGCACAAAACAAGAATCGTGCATGTGGCAGCCTGAGGACGGCCATTATGTTGGTTCGCAAGCTATGCAGGAAAAGTTAGATTTTTCCAAGACATTGACGCTTGGTACACACCAAACAAAATACTCCACACAACTAAAATTTCAACTTTTTCAGCCCTTAGTGTTTCTAATACATGCTTATATATTCTGGACATCATTTCATCCAAGGACTTAAAGTGACATGAGCTGCCAAATATAAGGAACAGTTCGTTGAAACAGACTAAGCTAATTGTTTGTAATTTTTTCAAGAAATACGGAATAGGAGTTTTTTTTCTTATGCCAATCAGGATAAGTACGTTAAGGTAATTTTTATAAGCAACGAAGACTATTTGAAATTTTGTGCGTTATGAGCACACATTTTTGGTTCGTACGGGCAGCTGGCTTTACCAATATTTTCCTAGTTTTTCAAGGTACCTGAGAGGCCTCTCTTCTGACGATCATCAAAAGTTATGAAAATAAATCGAAATTTTGTGAAACAAATCGAGAACTCATGATTTTTAGACAAATACGTACTTAAGGATTTTTCACTTTTCATTAGTGATGACTTCAGTGTCCAGTCAGTATGTCTGTCAACCGTAGTCAATATTCTCGTTAAATGAAATGTGTTGAGACCAAACATATCTTTGTCATAATCAATCAATTTCCTATCATTATAGCAAGACGAGATGGTTTTATCGCTTCTTTTAAAGAGGCAAGTATGAAGCCCGACGTTCATTGACGAACAGTCTTTTGGTATTTGGAATTCAATTTCGCAATATGAATAGCCGCTTTTGAGAAAAATGGCAACAAGACTGATAAACGTTTCAATTTCCCATCAAAGGGTTTAAAGGTAAATAATTTTTCTCGCCATATCAGAAATAATTTTCCGATACGATGTCTCTCATTTCCGGTCACGGCCCTTTCCATACAGGGGCAGTAAATTAATTCCCGCCAAAGCTCGCTCGACCAATGAGATCGTGAGATAAGAGCCACTTTGCCAGTGAGGAACCGGCGCTATCTTGACGCTGGGGAATTATGAGTAGTTTGGGCTAAGTTAACCTTGACAGTTGGTGCGTCCAGCCGGGCCAGTCATATTTAAACTTATCCTTCTTATCGTCCCACTCTGTCATCAGAGAATTAATGTGCCTATTAAAAATCGCCTAACGCTTGTCGTTTTCAAATAATCGAAGCTTTTGGAGATTTCGCGGTCTTACGGGTTGAGTTGTTTGCTGAGACTGTCAAAAAGCATTTCTCTAAAGATTATTCTTTTCAAATCACCATTAATGGTATTGACAGATGATAGCACTGTTGTTTGCACAGCGCCTGCGCAGCAAAGACACAAAGTTATATTGGCTGGGATTAAAATGGTCTCCTAATAACTTTTTATACAACTTTACCGTCGCATAATTAGTTGATAACGAATTGAAAGTGAACATAATTGTTTATTATTAAATCAAGTTCTATTCTATTCAGTAAACCAAGTGCGTTCAGTAAACCAAGCAAGTTCTGTAAGCCAGATGCGTTCAGTAAACCATGTGCGTTCAGTAAAACAAGTACGTTCAGTAAACCAAGTGCGTTCTGTAAACCAAGTGCGTTCAGTAAAACAAGTACGTTCTGTAAACCAAGTGCGTTCAGTAAAACAAGTACGTTCAGTAAACCAAGTATGTTCAGTAAACCAAGTGCGTTCAGTAAACCAAGTGCATTCTGTAAACCAAGTGCGTTCTGTAAACCAAGTGCGTTCAGTAAACCAAGTGCGTTCAGTAAAACAAGTACGTTCAGTAAACCAAGTGCGTTCTGTAAACCAAGTGCGTTCTGTAAACCAAGTGCGTTCAGTAATTCAAGTGCGTTCAGTAAACCAAGTGCGTTCAGTAAACCAAGTGCGTTCAGTAAAACATGTGCGTTCAGCAAACCAAGTGCGTGCAGTAAGACAAGTGCGTACAGTAAACCAAGTGCGTTCAGTAAACCAAGTACGTTCAGTAAACCAAGTGCGTTCTGTAAACCAAGTGCGTTCTGTAAACCAAGTGCGTTCAGTAAACCAAGTGCGTTCTGTAAACCAAGTGCGTTCAGTAAACCAAGTGCGTTCAGTAAAACAAGTACGTTCAGTAAACCAAGTGCGTTCAGTAAAACATGTGCGTTCAGCAAACCAAGTGCGTTCAGTAAGACAAGTGCGTTCAGTAAACCAAGTGCGTTCAGTAAACCAAGTGCGTGCAGTAAGACAAGTGCGTTCAGCAAACCAAGTGCGTTTAGTAAACCAAGTACGTTCAGTAAAACAGGCGCGTGCAGTAAACCAAGTACGTTCTGTAAACTAAGTGCGTTCAGTAAACCAAGCACGTTCTGTAAACCAAGTGCCTTCAGCAAACCAAGTGCCTTCAGTAAACGAGGAACATATTTAACCCACAACAACTCAGTAGATGGAGCTGGCCCTAAAAAAAACCAATTTCACGATGATCCAAATGGTATCAAAATCTCATTTGAGACTCATTTGGAAATATCAAAACACAAATGTTTTTGTTAATGGAGCATTTGCCTCTGTAGCCTTTCTGTCAGTTGAAAGCCAATTTACAGGAGCTTTAACTTGGGGCACAATATGTGTGTACAGTTGTGTTTAAAATATCTAAACGGGGGTGTAAAAGTGTTCGTAGAATTACCGCCGAGCCTGATGACGTCGAATAGATTTACACAAAGCCTTCTGGGTAAAATGTACCTCAGTTCGCCATTTTGTTTATTGGTACTTTTTTGGAAAACATTGATGACATAACCTGTTTTTATCCACACATTTTTCTGGTAACTTAACGCCTTGTGCGTCTTCTTCTCGATACAGTATTATTTCTTCCGCCATATTTTAAAATTATGTTCAGATCCCTCAATCTCCTGAAATGCTTTGCGCGTAAATTTCAAGTGACGTCATCAGGCAATCGGTCAATTGAGGCCCGAATATAACAATAACAACCAAAAAACGGTAATTAAAAATCTCAAATTCATCAGCAGGGTCTTATGTCTCTCAAACCACTGCTTCTTCTGTATGTCTCCGATAAAGTTCGTAAAAAAATAGTGTGCAGTTTAATAGCTCTCATATTCAGATTATTGCTGCGCTTTTGCGCATGCCCAGACTTAGAGTTTGCTTACAAATCGAATTTCACATTAAAATACAAAATATTTTGTCATATTTTGACAAAAATATAAAGTTCCTATTTAAACTTCTTCTTTCGGAGAAAAGTACATTATGCTTTTGCTGTTTTTATTGTAAACAGTATACTGCATTTTAGCGACGAGTGTGCCTTTAAGGGTAAGCAAGCCAAGTAGTATCGCAATGAAAGAATAATTAAACAACGGAAGGGCACTGGACGTCTATTAGACGTCTATTGGACAAAATGATAAAGTAAAAACAGTAAATATATTTAGTCGTTGAATCAGAAGTAAGAAAGTGGTCATCTATTCTTCGAAAACTATTCATTTTTAATGAAAAAGATAACATTTTAACACTCAACGAACTAATTCATGATCTAAATCTTAATTGCTGCGTAGATTAATTAATTGATAAATCGATGTTTCACGCAGCGCTCAAAATAATTTCATTTAGATGACAGGCTTGTCTGGTTTAGTACTGCTGGAACCAGGCTGTTTGTCCAGAGGAAACCATCTTGCTCGGTAGAATCATAGTCATTTTTATACCCGAACATGCACCAACTGCCGGGATGCATATCATCTAAAATTGACAATTTGAAGATCTTTACTGTATCTGTTTTCTCTCTGAACCTGCTGACGAAATGATCTACCGATCTATCAAAACGCCGATGTAGTTTACAAAGACGTTTTTGCAGGGGTTGTATCTGGTCCCATTAAAACCTAACAATGATATAAAATAGGGTGGGGAAAAACGTACAGGTGAAAACAAGAAAACCTCAGAGACAAATAAACAAAAGCTTATTGTTTAGTTCCTGCTCGCCAAAGTGAAAGTCCTATTAACTTCACTTGCTTTGATGTTTAAAGTGTTGAAAAATTAGTTTCTTGGCTATATAAAAATGTCTCCATTCGCTTAATATCCCTCCTCTGTTATTTATCATTATGTCATAACATGTTTAATTGTATGTAAAGGTAAGTTTGTTGACACACCCACTCTCCAGTTTAAAGGTGTTTGAAAACTTTCACTCTCATGAAACCGCTACCTTTGTGGGCACCCTACCAAGAAATCACCAAAGGGCACACACCTAGGTTGCCCTTGGGGCAGATATGGGATTAATCTGCAGACTGTGATCTAAAAACAGGCCCAGCAGGACTAATTAATCCTGTATTTTACAAGAACTAATCATTTAATGTACTTTTCGCACCTTCAAGAGCGAAGTCTGCTTTTTATAGGCCTATGTTTCAGAAAAAGAAAACATCAGCCATCTAACAAATGAAATTTGGAACTTTTTTAATTTTTAAAATTATTTTACAAGAAGGATCAATCTTTATAAGATGAGGAAAAACGAAGCGTTTTGCTGCTTTGCTATTGTAATGGCAAAACATCAAGATTTTTGTCAACAATATATTTATTTTTCATTGGTTTAGTCTAAAATCGATCAGTATCGAACTTTTAGGTTGCAGTTTTCTGAAATCTTGCAAAGATTTTTGTAGTTTTCAGAAGAGACAATGGTATTCCTATGTTTTCTAATCAAGTGTTTGGGCAGTTCTGTGGTCAGTTGTTGAACAGTGGCCAGTGCATTTACGCGTCAATGAGCACACTAAGGACATAAGGCGCGAATAAGAGTTCTTGAAAAGGGGGCATAAAATAAGCAGCCCCAAGGGCGCCAGTCCCACATCGTCTGCCCATTAGGTGTGGATTAGTTGTTCACTTGACTTTAAATCATGGAATAGTGTTTTGACCACAAGTCGAGTGGAAGCCATGAAAAGAAATCCCTATGATTCCTAAAGAACGACATTCTCTCACCAGATTTCACACACTTGCCTTCAAGCGCTTTTCGAGAGTCTTTTTCAGGTTTTAGTAGTCTTCGGAAGGAGTAATCCGCCTTGCCACTTCTGACCATTGACCATTGCCTAACTACCAGTTGTTCGCCAGATACCGTCAACAATTTTATGTCTTGATCAAGTTAATCGGATCCATTTAAACCTCATCTAAAACGTCTTTCAGTGCAATAAACACTCATTCCAAAAAGCATATATTCCATGCATATTCATATACTCAAAAGTAACGTTCAGCTCTAAAAATCTTTCTTTTTGAATCACAGTTTGAACTTATTTCAAATAAGGTTTCAAAATAAATTAATAGCGAAATTTCTGATAAAAAAGAACGTCCCATTCCTCATTGAGTTTTTTGTTCGAAATGAATTTCTAAATTTTGAAAGATGTATGAAGTTTGTGTTACGATCTCTCAATCCCTAAAACCCTCTTTGTAAGTGGAAAACACTGTTGACTACCTTGTGGGAGCCGATAGCCGTTGTTAGAAACAATAACGCCAAAGCCAAACACTGAACGTATTGATTGATCAACTCAGTTATTAAGATGGGTCTATCACTAAAAGGCCATGCACCTGGCATGAGCTGCCAAAATTAGGACTATTTTCATAGATTCTCATTGTCACGACAGTAAAAGGCTTTGGCTGTTATCGAAAAACTTAAAGATTGGCGTTGGAATGAGAAAAATCCATACAGTATGTGGCCAATACGAACCGAAATAGTGTTCGGAAAATAACCAAAATTTAAATAACCGGGACGGCCATTCATTCTAAGCCTAAGTTAGTTGACAACCATGCTTTATCGTACATTCTCGAGATTATAAGTACTAAAAATCTTCTGAATTGTACGTCTTGGGAAAAATAGCCGATAATTTTATCATTTTGTTATAATGGCTAAATATCTCAATTTTGACAGCTCATGCCACTTTATGTTACAGGACTATTGTCTATACCACGTTGATTCATTGATGCTTTACGCCGCACTCGAATACCACGTTCTAATTGTTTTCTTTGAATACACGTATTTGTCATTAATAATTCAAAGTCTATCTTCTTTATATAGTATTCTTAGACAATGTTTAAAAGGATTTTTGAATTTTTTTTAAGGTTTAAAGTTTTAAATATAATACCTTTGACTTTAATTGCGATGTTTTCCAAGATTTCTCAAATTTTAAAAGACCCATATTTTGTTTACATCTGAACTTCGTTTGGTTTAAATATAAAATATGTCAGATGTTTTGGTGAGTGTTTACGTTCTTTCTAGGAAAGGGGACGATATTTTACTTGACTTTTCTATAGTAATAAAGAGAAATTCGCACAAGTGTTTGATTTTAATGAGAAAAGTTTCCAGCCGTGTGGTTTAAATCAACCGTGAAAACTCGATTATCCTCTGGGAGGCTCAGTGTGTGGTACGTCACTTCCGTTTCGCACGCGCTCACGTGTAGAGGGTCCTCTTAGCTCGATGTCATCTGGCTTACGGCATCATATCCAGTCGGCTTCCAGAACGGTTCGGTGCAGTACGATTTTGAGTGGATGTTAAATATTTTGGAATCGCTCTTTGGAGAGTGGCACGTGTTTCGATTTAACAGTTCAGGGATCGAGTTTTGGGTGTCAATAAGCGGACCCGTTGACACATCTTCTGGTGACCGTATCAATTTCAAGTTGCCCAGACCACCTCGGAGTTATCAAGTTGAAAAAGGACAGGGCAACCGAATGAACGTTTCTCCAGCAATTTCTGACTTTTGCTCTAAACCTATGTCGTTCAAAAATGGAGTTTGAGAAATCCAAAACTCTTTCTACATCCAACAATTGCTCTCCAGAAAAGCTTTCGTCACACTTTTCCTCGGCAATGGAAAAAACAGTTCCAGATAATGCTTTAGATTACACAAATGACATTAAGGGAAAGTTTGAAAGCAATGTTTTGAAAACAAATATCACAGAAACTCCCAAATCCTCCAAACATCCAAGGAAGTCTTTCAGTATAGACAGTATTTTAAACTCACCAAGTAGTGCTAAGTCTACAACCACGGAATCTGAGACCAGTTCACCGAGGGAGGAATCGCCCCCTGTATCCCCAGACTCCCCGCCCTACAGTAACGTGAGCCCCGTACCTGGGTGGCCATACCCAAACATATCTCCTGCGGGATACCCTGCGTGGCTTTTACCTAGCGCCATCCCCTCAATGCCCCGTAAGTATACCTTTCTTACAGTTTAAAGAAAATTATATGCCAGTTAAACCGAATATGTTTTTGTTCAATATATCATTATAAAGCTAGCTTGAATATAATTGCGAACCTTCTTTATTTTGCCTTCAATATAGCCAAATGCACAAGGAAATTGAAAACGTTTATAATTGACTAATGTAATAAAAATTGTTTAGACAATTTTTTTTTATTCTGTTTTGCATGCTTGTTTTATCTGCCAACACTGTAGCTATCGAATTTGACATTTTCTTAACTTCTACTTAATCTATTTCATGACAAATAAATAGATTTAAAACCCTATATTACCATGACCACTGTATCGCTCTAATTCGTAGGAAACTAAGTTTCTTATAAAATGTTAAATGAATTTTTATCCTTATTTTTGAGAAGCTGCAAAAGTTGAAGTTGAGGGTGAGATACTATAGTGACCTCCACAATGAAAACCGTTACAGACATAGAATAAAAATGTGCATGAGTTTTTTTTTAGAATAAATGAGCCTACTTTAACGTGATATAGAAAATCGATATTGAACTACAGACTGTCATTATTGATTTTGTTGAACCTATATGTTTAACCTATGAAGGTATCAACCAAGACTTTGCTTTCAAATAAATGATAAAAAACATCAAATCCCAAGTATATGAACAAGTTTCTATAATTGTTTTGAGTTGTTAAGTCACCATTGATCTATAAACTTAAGAAGTTTTTTTTAACGCGAATTTATCTTAGAATTTAAAAAGGCTAGTATAAATTTATGTAATCTGGTTTAAATTAGTAAATTTATTTTTCAGTCATCCGTCGATATTTCATTATTAAATACCATTTTATTATAGCTAAATAGAAGGACTTTTTTTGCGAAAATGAACATAAATCTACCCGATATAAATCAGATCAGGAAATAGTGAGCTGCATATTTATTAATAATGTACCTACATGTATTATCATAGAGGGAAAGTTTAACTTATAATAGCACTATTTACATGCATGCTTTAAATATATTAATTAAAATTTGTAGGCCAGTCTAAAGGATTTGTAGCGAAAAGCATCAAGTATGATCACTCATTAGTACTGAACAAACTTTACATGCAGTTTTACTTGTAGAGTAGCGAAAGTTAGTCCTTTTAAATAGGGTAACGTTTCAATTTGCATGAGCTGCCAAAATTCGCACCTTTTTCATGAATCCCGATTGTGACTACATTAACAGGCTTTGAACGTCATCAAAAAGCTAAATGATTTACGTTGGAATTAGGAAAATACATTGTGTGGACTGTGAGACCGGAAAAGTAAACAAAACTGAAATGACCGGGACGAATCTTCATTCATTCTCAGCATAAGTTAGTTAAAAGTACTTCTGAATCGCAAGTCTTGAGAAAAATAGGCAAAACTTTCTGCAATCTGTTTTAACAGAAAAACAGCAAAGTATTCTTGACGCTACTCTGTGGTGGACATTTTCTCACGACATTTATTAAACATTAAACGTTGAGCTAAAAAGCTTATTTGTAAGAGGAATTTATTTCCCAAATATTTATTTATCTGTTTTTATTTTTCAGAACTGTCTCCACCTGAAAAATTCCCGATTAGTCCCCAGAAAATGACATTACGGAAACACAAAACCAACAGAAAACCGAGAACACCTTTTACAACACAACAATTATTGGCACTGGAAAGAAAATTCAGAGTGAAACAATATTTATCTATCGCCGAAAGAGCGGAGTTCTCATCTTCACTGAATTTAACGGAAACACAAGTCAAAATTTGGTTCCAAAACCGGAGGGCTAAAGCTAAAAGACTTCAAGAAGCGGAACTGGAAAAATTCAAAATGGCTTCCAGGCCTCTCTTGTCTGGATCCAACGGACTTCCATTTGTCATGCAAGGATCCCATTTAGGTCGATCTCCCATGATTCCTCCTGCTTTACTCTCCACCTTTGGGTATTATCCACCTGGCTTCCCAGCTTCACCGAGATTATTTTTACCAAGCTAACGAATTATTATAGTGTAAATATTTTTGTATATATAATTAAATTACTTATAATTTTTGCAAAAAGTGAAATAAACCCTGAATATTTATTATCAATCTAAATCTTTTAAAACATGTTTTTGTTAACTTCTGGTTTCGTTTTTTGTTTTGCTTTTAAGGGTAGTTAAATCGAGACTATTTTTAGTTCATGGTTTCCTTATCTAAGCTTTTAAAGTCATCTTCTAAAATCGTCGCCCATAAATCAGCATAATAAAATCTGGTTTAGAACATATGTAAAACAATGTGACGTTTTTTTCCGGATTATACATAATAATCCAACGTAAGTATCGGGGTAGGAACCGATGGTCATCAAATGCTGATTTGTTGACTGATGTTTTGTGACACAATATTCCAGCTATGGGACCGTCTTGTCTTCATAGATTGCTGCAGGAGTAAACATTGTGCCTCCAGTCCCAACTCAAATATTAAATTGATCAACTCCCATGAAGAAGATGCCCTACCAGGAAATTGAGTTTATATGAATTTCAACTTCTGGCTTGATATGATACATCATTTACAAAGTTACAGTTTAGAAGAAAAAAAACGCATGTAGTTTTTATTTCATGACACCACCGTTGATCGTTATAGAATGAGTTTTTAAACGTTATGGCTTAAAAGATTCGTGAATTATTTTAAGTGAATTTCGATTACCAAAAGAATGCTAGAGTTTTATGTACCCTGTTAAATTAATGGATTAGCGTGGAATAAAAACTATCGGTAAAATCAGTAAATGGCACAAACCAAAGACGAGTGTTGATAAAGTACAGACTGTTGTATGCTCATGTTTTTAGGATTTTGTGGCTTACAAAAACTAACATAACGTACATTTTCGAAATTGGTATCAAAGAAATGGTAATGTTTTGTACTTCTTGATAAAAATGCGAAAAATAAGGTAATTTTGTTTCAACAAATATTTTCCTATATTGGTTTCTCTTCTTAAGCCGCTCCATCCGCCAAATTTGTACTTTTCAGAATTGGCAAGAAAAAAAATCGAAGAAAAAATATACGTAATCTGTGGCATGTATACAAAACGAAAATCTGTTCACTAGCTATATTTACACAAACTATGCCTTTCCTTACATTCCCAAACATGGTATAAGAAAAACCTCCTGATTAATATACCGGTTGAGAAAAATATAGTCAACTATTTTCTACTTCTGTGTTAACAGTGAACTATTATATTGACCAGTTTAATTTGAAATAATGCGGTTCTAGAATTATTAGTTTTAAAGCGACCTGGGCTGTCAAAGGAAGACGTTCTCTGTTAAATTAGAAAACTGTTGGCTTTTTTTCTCAAGAAGTGCAAATTAGAAAGTTTTCGTCTGTACTACTGTAGGGGAGGTAATTAAAGGCAGGGTTTATGGCTTTATACTATTGAATGATTAAGACAGTATTCCTAGATATTCAAAGTTTGTCATTTTATAAAGAAACTTATATGTATATTTCTATATCAACATGAAACAATATTGGTTTTCTCAACCTTAACTTTTGAACAATCGAAATTTAGGAAAAGGTCAAATATTTAATATATGCTTTAATGCGATATCTATATAATTTTCTTCTGTGGGAGTTGATCACCAACTCAAAGTCCAAGGTTCTACATGTATATTATACAAATTCAGCAAAATTAGGTATCCATTCCAATAAATCTTCGTGGGAAGTCACCTCAGGAAAGGTACTGATGTACCTGCTGTAATTTATACGAGCAGATGGTGGGTGTCAGGGGGCTTTCTCTGGACGTTGAAATGGTACCCCTATTGGAAGCAATTGCCCACCTGGTCAAAGTTTAACCGCTATTCCCTGTCGCTATTTCATCGCCATATGTCAGTATGCTGATTTTGAAGATATTACTTGTGCTTTGATTGGCATTTTGGTTTCTCGTTTAATTCCATCAGATGATAGGCATAAAATTCCATTTTGTCTCTAGGATTGTAGTAAAAAATATTCAAAACAACATTTGTTGTAATATTAACTGTTATGCGAAATTCGGTTATAAAATGGATCGCATATCATTGCATTTAATTATGGACAACTGTTTTTAATTTGTAGCCATTTGGACAAAAATAATATAAACTCAAAAAGGCAATGACATCATGGGTTAAACATATATATTTCACAGGAAAAAGAAAAAAAAAACATTAATAACATATTTCAACGAACACAATTTATTGCTTAATATGAATCAATCTGATTTAATGTCTATACGTTACATGGATGTGTTAAGAATGAGTGTATTTTCTTGGAAATAACATATGTAATATATAATTATATTAATTCCGAGTGTGTAGATAGATTGCGATTTTACTTCTACACCAATCGCCTTCGTTTGACAGTCTCTTTAGGATATTACGTCACAGTTTCCCAAACAATGCTACGAAAGCCCAGAAGGCTCATTCGAATTTCGAATTTCAGGTTTTGAAATTCGAAATTCACATTTCTTAATTTCGAAATTCAATATTCACACATAGTCAATTAAACAATCACTGACACCTTTTAAATTTGCTTTCACCAATCAAATTATTGTTAACACTAATTAGTCCTCCATGTACTCTAGCTCGTACTAGCTAGGCCAGCGATTTCATTAAATTGAAATTGGAACGTGAGTTTCGAACTTCGAATCTCAAGATTCAATCGAAGTTCAATAATGTATTCATTTATCCCGGCTATTTGAATTTTGTCTGTTATCAGCTCACATTTTCGGTTCGAATTTTTTCATCTCAACGCCAATCTTTTAGTGTTTTGATGAACTTCAAACGCTCAAAAAGATAAAAAACAAAGTCCGAATTTTGCAGCTTGCGCCACTTCTAAGTTACATAATCTGTATAATTTCCATTTTCACAGTCAATAGTTTAGTTTTTCAGTGCACTTTAACGCGACAAGCTACTAAATATACGGAAAATTCCGTTGAAACAGAATTATCTAATTGTTAGTAATTTTCATCAAGAAGTACAGAACTTTCTGCTGCATGGTGTCAGTATTGGAGATGTGCGTTAAAGTGTTTTTTAGAAACCACGAACACTCTTAAAATGTACTAATATATCTTGACTATTTGGAATTTGTCTGCTATTAGCACAGATCTTCGGTTTGTATGGGCCATTAATTATACCAATATTTCATCTTCAATCCTGTAGCTTTTCAAGATATTACAAACGCTCAACTGCTCTTCACAATTGGAATTTAGGAACACTGTCAAGATTTTGGGAGTTTATACCGTTTTACACGATGTCATTTTCCTGACAATCAAAATCCAGGATATAAGTCCGATTTTCAAATATTCAAAATTCAAAAATTTAATACTTAACGAAAACATTTTTGTTCAAATATAGAGTAACATGTGCACGATCCATATGTAACTATATAGCAAAACTTTTCTGTAAATCAAAACATATGAGCATCCGGGTCAGGGTTTATTAAGGAACTGCTATGATTTGTAGATGCTTAAACAGGAAAGGGAAGGAAAGAAAAAAAGCGTCAAGTGATAAACAGAAATGCTTTTTTGTAAACCATTACTAACTTCTCAAAACGTATAGAAGTTATGATTAGGCGTTAAGAAAAGCCAGATTGCGCGAGAAATATTTGTCTGAGATTGGCGGTCCCTCCATAGCACATAATCTACCATCTCGTGTTCCGATTTCCTCGTGTTATTCCCAGAGAAAACACATTCACCGTCAAAGCGAGCGTGTTACATCTAATTATGCTTCATCATCTATCTTAATAGAAATCGTAACACCGGGAGTTCTCTACCTCCAACGGTGGACTCTTCGAGAAGCAGGGCTCTTACGGCAACAGAAGGTAACGAGCACAGAGTGAGTCCGCCTGGAAAACCGTCTGTCCAATATAAAACGAGAAAAATTCACATCAATTAGGAAGCAAATTTCATAGCTGTATGTAATTCGATGAGGCATGCAAAGAAATCTCTTAACTGTTTGATGAAAACACCCAAAATTGAAAAGAAATTAGCAATAGGTTCCTAGGTTTACGCTAGTCGCTTTTTGTCGCACCATTTTTTTACCTATTATTTTTTACGTCTCTTTATGATGCCCATACCCCTTTACACGTGCAAAACTGAGTGTGTGTTTTTGTAAGTTGGCATGACTCGATTAGCTTTCAATTTGCTACACAAAATTATAGCTGTGATTCCGTTGAAAGTTGCTTTGGTTCTTCTCAGATATACGTTATAGTATTTATAGAATTGAGGTTGTTGATTAAAAACGTAAAACAGTTTTCTTTATTAGCAAGTTTACAAGGCGCTTTGTTTGTCGAATTATTTGTACATTGATTTATAACAACTAAATAGTATTGTCGTCAACAATAGGACCGAATCTCCTGTGGACATTGTCGTTAATATGTCTAAAGAGCCTGTTATGTACAACAGACAATAGCAAAGTTCTGTATTTAAAAAAATGAATCAATTTTGAATGCGACGCTTAGCGACAGAACCAAAGAGTGATTTTGTACAAATGAAGTAAAAAGATTCCCACTTAAAATTTCCATTTCTTGAGGGCCCTTTAATGTAAACATATTACATGTTTCCACTTACTTTGAAGTTTTTGTTACATTCTCTGTACAGTTATTTGTATGAGAACATTATAAAATTCATTGTATTCCCAAAGGTTTGGAAAGTTACCAAAATATAGTATGGGTTCTTTTTGTTGTCCGTACAAATTTTAGTGTGTTGTATATTCCAACGAAATTCCGAATACAATACGAAATCATATTTGAAAGCCAACCAAGCGTATCAGTCTTATTGGTATAATTAAGTTACATTTAGTTTTGAATTAAAGCGTCTGGCAAACCAGTTGTTGGCAGTAAAGTGTTTTGTATTGATCGGTTATCGATACTATGAGCCGTGTCCGATCAACTTTATCGGAATTCCGATCGCTTCAATGCAGATGGTCAGCGGGAGTTAAGAAAAATGTGGCATGGAGAAAATGAGCGTCACGACAAACACATGCCTCTACAGTTGTAATCTCCACATCGTTTTTTATCAAAAGATTTAATTGTATAAAAATTTAGCTGGCTTCCTGGACCAATGGCCCTGTAGTATCGTCTACTCTTCGTCACTTAACTCTTAGAAAATGGCTACACAATGGAGATCGGGCAAGTTGGACCAATTGACAAAGCTCGGGTAGGATGCAATTTTTCATTGACACACAATTAATCATTCGATGGGGACCTTGGACTAAATATAGGGCTAGTCGACAGCTCTACCTCCACCCCCCTAAAGGGCACACCCCTACCCTCGGGCATCTCAACGCAATAGACGCCTCGCAGAGTTAAAGGTTATATTGAGATTTTATTGAGGTCCATTGAAAAGACGAAAGGAGAAATGGAGACCCCTGGGGATATGAAATGGGCACTGACATAAAATCACTCCAAGTTACAATGTGGAGGTATAATGCTAATTCTTGTCCCCTTTCACAATGTTTGTCTATCAATTATGGGATAATTGTCCTGCCTTAGGCAACCTGTTATTTAGCCAAGAAAATAAAAGGACATGTAAGAAAAGCTAAGCGAATTTCAAACCTCCGAATCTTGTCGCCTCCGGGTGAATTTCTTTAGTTCTCACCCTGTTGAATTCAACTAATCTCCCAACAGGGGCCTTAGTTACAGTTTAAGTGCCCCACTCCAAAGTCAATTCAAACAAAGAAAACGGATTGAGATTATAATAATAGCTAATGTTCCTATAAAGCCTTTGACTTCTGCAATATTTGAA
Organism: Lepidochitona cinerea; assembly: GCA_963971465.1. NCBI lineage: Eukaryota > Metazoa > Mollusca > Polyplacophora > Chitonida > Tonicellidae > Lepidochitona > Lepidochitona cinerea. The sequence goes on from OZ020553.1 coordinate 36,346,703, forward strand.
AATTGGGGCGTAATTTTTGTGACTCATTGCATCCAATGACGTGATACCAATTAACCATGACAGAAGACAAGGAATGGTATTTCAGAATCTATCGATATTTATCGATTTATTTTTTCCCTTGCGTTAAAGTAAACAGAAAGCATGGTCTACTGCATTTGAAAGTCTTAGGAAGTTTCGTATTAAAATTGTCTCTAAAGTAAAGGTGTCATTGTAATGTCTCTCATTTTATCTATATATTTTAAAAGGGTTTATCAACAATTTCTGGCAATATTTTCCATTTTTTTCCCATTTCCCCAAAATTAAATTTTGGGAGCAGCACATGCAAAATTCAATGCTACATTGACCGCCGTACGATGGTACGAACAGCTCTGTGGCATACGGCATTACACGACCTCCTTTGTGTAGGTACCCACAGAGTGGTGACGTAATACGCAATCTCTGCTTTATCAGTGCATCTTCATGACAGATTGTACTCATCGAAAGTCGTATGTACGAACAATGCTGAAAATATGCATATTTCATCCTCACTCCTTTTTATGACTTCTAGGGAACTAACGCGAAAGGCGTTTTGTTTCAACTTATGTTTTCCATATACAAACACAAACCAGCTTTGTGTCCAGTTCATACATTTGTTAAGATAGACTTTGGAAAAAGCATTGTTTTCTAAATCTAGTACAAGAGCACAAGTTGCCCAGACATCATTCTATTTGAAACTTTGTCTTGAAGAAATTAACGGCAGTTTGCTCAAATTGCAATTTAGAAAAGAAGGTTGTGCAATGTGTGTTTTAAAATTTTATAATATGAAACACTTCGCTGGTTGGCTAGACACTGTGGTCATTCGACCGAATCTGACCAATTCACCTTTTCTTTGGCCCTCACTTTGAAGCCAGCAGTGCTCCGACTTATCTATATGCCCTCTGGTAGTCCAGTAAGATTTCATGATAAGTAATGAATGTAAGTAAATCGGTTCAATTACGCCTCCCAAAGAATTCCCCCACCCAGCTACAGAACCAACTATTAGCCGAACAAAATGCTTTGACAAGGTCGCTACTTGTTCAATGAAGTCGAGAATTGTTTTGTTTGGATTGTTTTGTTAATGGTTACCAGTGGTCATATATCATATAGATCAGATCCGACTGGCGATATCACAACTGTCACTGACATTCCTTTAAAGTGGAAAGCAAAAGAGAAATACAGAAACCATTTATCACTTCAGAATAGATTTTCAAAAAGACTCAATTAAAAAGAGTTCCTTTTGGAAATCTTGTTTGTAACACATACGTTGAGGTGTCTTTCATGTTAATAGACCTGTACGTTGAGGTGCCTTGTTTTTATGTAAAGCTCAATTTTTTTTAAAATCTTACATGTTAGTACGTACGTTGAGGTGTTTATATTTATTCTTACAGTTTTCAAAATCTTACATGTTAATATATGATATTAAAGTGGCATGAGCTGCCAAAATTCACACTTTTTTTTATAATTTCTGATCGTTATGACAGTAAGAGGCTTTGAAGGCCATCGAAAAACTAAATGATAGGCGTTGGAATGAGCGAAACCCATACAGTATGTGCCCTATACGAACCGAAAACGTGTTCGAAGTAAACAAAATTTAAATACCCAGGAAAACCATTCATTCATTCTAGTCAGAGTTCAAAACAAAACATTTACGTACATTTTCGACACTAGAGGCACTAAAAGGCTTCTGAATTATACGTCTTGAGACAAATAGCCAATAATTTCAACATTCTGTTTTAAAGTCAAAATATCAACATTTTGGCAGCTCATGCCACTTTAAGGTGTCTATGTTTTCTATACAGTATCCAGGATAAATATTTCATATACATTTACATAAAACTTAATTGTTAACTCCCACTAAAAGAAAATGAAACGTAGATGCATTTTTTTCTAAATCGCAAATGAGATGTGAAATAGAATAAACAATACGAAAGAAAACATAAAACAAGTTTTTTTCGAAAAGCATCTCAAGTGACAATGCATTGTACGGAAACTAAGGGATAACTAGTCATTTTGAAATGCATGTCTTTTAAGGACATCTCTCTCTTACCATTGGTAAACTCCAGCGTGATATAACCTTTATGTGAGTAATTTCAAATAAAGAAATATTAAGTGAGCTGACGGCGTTTAAAATATCATTTCAGCAAGTCGAATGTTCCAATGTATGTGCCACATACATCTCACTTCAATGGACAATTTTAATAAGAGGCAGTATATATATATCGCTTAAAACTAGAGAATCAATCTTTATTGTTCATTCTTTTTTCTGTAGATTATATTGTTGAAAATTCATGAAACCCATTGAGCTCACTCAAAAATGGAGACGATCTCAGCTATAAATTCCATTTGAACATTTACGTGTTATATAGAAATAAATGCACTATGAATTAGTATATTTTATCTCATTTAAACAGTTATTGGTCACCGTTCAGTGCTGGTTTTAAAACATTTATCAGACACTCTTGTGGAAACGTTACTGAAAACCCTTATTGGAAACCATATGGGGGGAAAAGCAAAAGGAAACCTATTCACGAAAACAGAGAACGAGAATTTAAATGTATTCATTATCTTTCTCTATCATTATTGTCACAAAAAGATTTTTATGCAAACCACAAATATCCACCAGAAGTTGGCGGTATCTCGTCTTTTATCGCAGACGGTATAGAAAGTCTTTAACTTCCCATAACTAAGATTGTATATCTGTTAGCTGACAAAGTTTTATTGCCATTAAAACCAGCGAACAAAGCCCGTCCCAGAAGCTCTTATACCCGTATGTACCGCTCTTGAATGTCAGCATTGTGTTCTTTGAAGTGCTATTCCAATGAGGTATCAGAGATTTCTGCTTCATTATCGCGAGATAAAATATATTGCTTTTTAGTTAACCTTTTGCGTAATTGCTGAAAGATTTTCTTCACACTTACCCGACAAAGTGACTATTTCTTTGCTTGAGTAAGAATGCCATTTTTCGCCATGTGTCACTGACGCCCAAGATACGCCCTCGCAGACATCCTGGCTAGTTGCAGATCGTCAAAACTTTCATGTGAGTCCGTTCTTAATTACTTTTTCTACCTGCTCCATTGACTTCTCACTAATTATAGAGAGGCTATACTGAAATAAGAGGTAATTTTTACGCCATCAACTTGAAATAAACAACAGATTTCTCTCTCTGCCTTTGCTTCTCGTTGATGGGTGTTGTATAATTGCGCCTAATAACACTTCCAGCTTTAATTGTCTGTTTGTGGTACTCCCGAGAAAGCACTTATGTTGGCCGAAATTACTTTGAGTGCTTCGGAGAAAGACTTCAGAATTGAGCAGTGTTATCAAACTATATCTATCAACTTAAAGGTAATTTTTTCTCATTGGCCGTACACCAAAACTTCACCACGGTGAAGCTATCTGTCTCCGAGAACCTGGAGGCCTCTTACATCCACACAGGCCTTCCATCGATGAGTCGAAGGTTCGAATCGCCTCAATACAAAAAAGGATTGAGAAAAAATCGAAGTGGGTTTTCCCTCTATCTCTCTGAATGAAAAAGGTTGTTAGGTACCAACTGAAGGTCGGGACTTTCCTTATGGCAAACATCCAGATTCCCTTCTCTATAATAAAAACTGGCGTTGTGCAAGAGAGACAATGTTGAGTGCAACATAAGACATTGATCAACCAACCGTATAGGAATCATAACGTAACAGTAGATAGTTTTACTGACATATAAATTTTGAGAAATAACATCCAATATATACATTTAAATGGTCAGCTAAGAATACTTTACGCCCCCCCCCCCCCCCCCCCCCCGTGGCTCAGTAGGTAGACCGTTGGACGCTCAATCCGAACAGCCTTCCACCAATGGGTCGCGGGTTCGAATCCAGCAAATTTTCTGACTGGGTTTCACTCGAACGACCTATGTGCGAACAACTAAACCAGTGACACAGAATCCAAAATTATTCGATATGTCTATACTTGGTATTAATTCGAAGACATATATCGCTATTTATTTTGAAATTGAAAGAAGGCAGCCCATTTTGCGGCTGATCTTTAACAAGTAGTTTCCCCTGATGGCCCCTCTCGTACCCTCGACGGAATACTTTCTGATGTCCTGGACAATTTCCTCGGCATTTCTTATTGACCACAAAACCTTGCTTTCGTCGAATAACTTAATTTGATTTGCTTGTGGCTACGTTGTTGTTGTATTTTCATAGCATTCCATTTTACCTTCGGATCTATATATTGACTTTGACATACCCCTGATCTTTGAATGGCAAACTTAGCCGGCATACATTTATTTTTTTGTGTTCTATGCAATTACTAAACGTGTAAGTCCGAAAGTGGTATCAAAGAAAAGCTCCTAATTTGTACTAATTTGGAAAAAATAACCATTAATTTTGAAATTCTGTTTTAACGGAAAAATGTAAACAAATTTGGCAACTCAGATCACTTTAATTCAGTTGTATATAAAATCTTGTATTGACCCCGTTCGTTGGTTTATTTTAAACTCTTCATTTCGATCTAACTCATGATTGCGGCACACACCACCAATCAATCAATGTTATGACAAAACTCCGCTTACGAATTAAATGGCAGGATCAGCCCAAATTTCAATATGTTTTATCGTGAAATTATCGACTATTTTCTCAAAGTCTTGCCAATTATAATACTGTAGTCAGATGAACGTACTTTACAGAAGTGTTACGAGATAAGGCAGGTTATGAATCAATCTGACTAAAGTCGAGATGCTTATTGAAAATAGCTTATTTTCAAATTATTTTCAATAAGCATCTCGACTTTAGTCAGATTGGTTATGAATGAACATACAACTCGTTTAACTGAATTCTGTTCACTTTTGGAACACTTTTTCGCTTAGTACAGACCCAGATATCATAACCATTTTTTATTTCAGCTTTAAATGGCGGTGACCAAAGTGTGAATGTTGACAATTTATACAAGTTAAAGCGCATTCATCATGGCAAGTGGCAAATTTATCTATCCGATGCGGACATTTGTCCCACCTGTTAATACTTTTATAAAATGAAGTTATACTCATGACTATTTTACTTATATCAGGGTGTAGTAAAGCTTATTCATAGATGAAAGCGGGTTCTTTTTATTAACAACCCAAGCACTTTTGCCACTTTATATGACCTACCTGTTCGTATTTTAATAGATTGATGTTTTAGGCAGCGTTTAAGATTATCTAATTTACATTACGGTGTAATTAGGTTTATTGGCAGCCGAATCAACTTCTTGTCAAAGCGAACCTTCTGTTATTACATTGCAACCAACCAACATAAGTCGGATAGATGGAATTTTTTAAGGCAAGGACATTTAGCCATGGAAAGAATAAATGAATACCAAAGTACAATAAAGGAAAAGTTAATAAAAGATAATATGTTTCTGGGGATTTTCTTGACAGGTTAAATTTTTTTTTTTCTATTTACGGAAATGGTTCAAATTTTAGACTTATTGTGCTTGTTTGTGATAATTTTCGTTCCAAAGGGGGAGGGGCTGAGCGAATAAATATGAAAAAAACACACCCTGAGAATGCTTTGATGCTATGGTATAACCTATGTCCTTTATTGATGAAATGTGTTAGGGAATGGTAGTTAAGCCGGGTTTGGTGTCAAATATACACTCCCTCCTAGACAGACTGACGACCAGGGGGACTCAAATAGAGAGGGCAACCTCTTGTAACAAAACCACAAACAGTCAACGGATCAGTAATCTATCTGACTCTATAGTAAAACCAATGGACGGGAAAATCTGTCTGTGTTTAAAACTAAATGGACGAGAGAAAAGCGAGGGTGTCAGTTGGTCGCCCTGTCATACACCAGCGTTAATTTTCAAGTGTTTCCATCGTTCACTGTCTAACGAACAGCTGGTGGTCTTTAACATCTAAGTGTATATACCTGAAGCATGGAACTTTAACGAGTATACAATATCACTGTTATTGACTGGCTTCTTAAGAGCTTGTCCAATGTTAGGCAGGCAAATTAACAGATGGGTAGTTCTGCTTGAGTGAGAAATCAAGAGAAAGACAAGAAGAGTTTTGTGATTTGGAAAACCGAAAATTTCCTTTTAAACACTATGAATTGTTCTCAAAGAGTATTTTGATTTTATTTGAATTCTTGGCATTGGTACTAAATGTAGGTGTTGAGGCCAGTTTGATTTTGCTCTAACCAGAACCCCCAAAAATAACTGTAACTATTAAAGTGGTGTGAGCTGCCAACATACGTACTTTTGTCATAAATTTTGATTGTCACGACAATAACAGGGTTTGAAGTTCATTGATCGGCTTTGAAATGAAGGAAATCCACACAGCCTACATGTAGTATAGGTAATAGTGTCCAAAAGTAAACCAAATTTAAACAATCGGGAGGAACGTTTTTCATTCTAGGCCTAAAACACTACTGTAAGGTACATTATCGAGAATAATAGCACGGAAAAGCTTCTAATTTTTTATTTTTAGAAAATAGCCGGTAATTTCAGCATTTTGTTTCCGTTCGACCGCTTTTGCCACTTTAAGATAAAAGTTCTTAACGTCAGTTCCAAGATTTAACATAGTAAATGACCTGTTTGGTTATTCGTTTCATTATTGATCGCTTATTGTGACGTCGAAGCGGGTGAGCCACGGTAGAGCTGGGGTTTAATCCCAAGGTAAAGCAAACATGCACCCCTTCCCTGTTCTTCGTATTATAGATCCCTTGCCCTTTATTAGTTTGTTCGACTCAAGAAGTAGAGATATTTGTTTACTATTGAGCAAAGACATGTGCGTATCTTAGCTTTTTGATTATTGTCTTTTTCTGATTTGCTTCAAATCACTTTACTCATATATGTAACAAATATATATAAATTTTGTGTAGATAAACACAATAGACAAGTCTATAAATCAGTGGTTAGAATTACATTAGAGCCCGAAATACTGATACTTCTCCGTTCAAATATAATGTTAGAATCCTCGGCTATTTTTCACAAGAAGTACAAGGTAGATCTACCATGTTGACATCGTGAATATTCGAAAAGCTAAATTTACAAACGATAACAAAATAAGATAAATTGTTTGCTGAATTCTTCAGGTAAATTTCCCATGCCCATATAAAGAGATCAATGAGTTCTATCGTTTTTCAGTTATCAAAAATATCTCTCTGAAAATGACCCCCATATGACCAACAAAACTGACTGTTGTTGTGCGCCAAATTGTAATTAGATTTGACAATCTCTTTCTTATTGTCTTTTCACCCTAAATTTAGTTTAGCAACTCACAAACTATTTCCTAGAACATCGGATACGGAGGGAATACAAGTTGTGTGATTTTTATCTTTTACAACAGCAATCTCCGTTAAAATCAAAACAGGTAACTAAAAGTCCACAGAAAAACAAACTGAGCTCACAACGGAAGTTTACAAACGTAGGAGGATTAAAACGTGTTGAATTGGATGTTTTACTACCAATTGATCCCACAAGATAGCATCAGTTTGTGGTAGCCAACGGCTAGGACTAATCCAATTTCCAATGACAAATCAAACCCAGCTAGAGGCGAAACTTACGCTCCAGATTTTATGTAATTTCGATTAACTTATCCCATCCGTCTCAATATTGTAAAATGTATGTAAACCTATCGGCGATCGTATCTCATTGGTTACAAACAAACACTTCCGGATGTTGGTAGATGCGCACGACTTATTTTCTCCCGGCTGGCTGTTTTCTAACCGGAAGTTGGACTCAAGACGCTATGGTCAGTGGCGTGTTTGTCCTATCTGGCTTGTCTTGTATCCGGCTAAGGAACAAAGGTATTATAAAGTTAGGGAAACGTTCTCGACAAAAACGATTCACCCATAACCTTCAATGAAGTGACCTGAGCCAGGAAAGTTTTAGGATCGGTCTCACTATTCCCCATCCCTCGTTACTTAAATGCATGACATGAGGCGGCCCCGGATATTAGGGTTAGAGATTTTCTCGGCAAAAGATCGCAAGCTCAATTAACTACTAAAATAGACAAAGAACACATACAGCTAAATCTTATTTGAAACTCATCTAGAAGCAGTATATTGGAAATGAAGCGAACTAATTGATATATATTTTTAAGAGCATTGCTCTTTCAGTTGTTTGTCTCATGTGCCGATGTATTGATTGTTTGTCAGTATTCAAACGAAACCCCGTGTATTCTATAGAGATCACATTGCCTCCACTTTATCACACCCATCACGTAAGAACATTGGACCGTTATAGACTTTAAAGTGGCATGAGCTGCCAAAATGTTGACATTTTTCCATTGAAACAAAATTGTGAAATTATCGACTGGTTTTTCTCAAGAAATACAAATCAGAAGTTTTTTATTGATACCTCTCTCTAGATTTACGTTCATTGAATGATTGATGTTTACGCAGCACTCAAGATTATTTAGCATTGTCAGGTTTAGTGGGGAGGAAACCGTGCTCATTGCCCAGAAGGAACCCTGACTTTCGGAGAGTACCGGACAATTCTTCCTCATTCGAGTGAAAAATCCAGTGAGCCGTGGCGTAGAACACACGCAATAAACCTGGTTTGCCATACACTTTACAATGGCTTACCATACAATTTACCATGATTTAATATGGTATTTAAAAATTATGGTAAATACCTCAGTTCAATATATGGTAAACCATGGTCGCAGAGGCAGACCATGGTATTATTACAAGGTTTTGCTGCATTAAACGAAAAATTTTCACCATGACGGAATATAAAACTGACAATCGTCCATTAGTAGTTTTTGGCAGCTTAAAGCAATTTTTCAATTCATTCCATGATTAATTATCATAACTATGTCCAATGCTCTTTTATATAGTCAAATCTCATGTATGATTAAATCATTTGGACGTATAATCTCACTTACATAATCTGTGGATTCTAAGTCAGTTCCCCAGAACCCAAAGCTCCCGGATGTGGGGGATAATTAAGTGGCGACACTACCATGGCCCATTAAAGTGCCATTGTCTTTCTCTGTCTAACGTAAACCGAGATCTAATCCAATGAGTGAATTCTAATTGACCGTTAACCAACCACATCCGCTTATCCTATTTGGAGACTTTGGGAGCCTTCTAAGTCATTCGTGAAAACGAAGAGCATAACGTTGAAGGATTGAAAAGGATGACTATGTGAAAAGTGAAAGAAATTGTGCAATATAGATTACACAAAAAGAAGGAAAATGCGTGATAAACGGCAACTATTTTAATTCGATGTTTTTGGCGAAGAGCAAATTTTAAATAAAACCCCATTGGATTTTGTTTGACTGCACGGCGTAATAGCTACAATTTTAAAAACTGCAACCTTCTTCGGAAATCGGGTCATACCGAGAATCGAACTCACGGCTATAGGTGCTCTCTCATAACTGTAAACTTTTATGCCGCGATGGAATCGCTTGGTTTGTTCGATTTACTTCATCATTCCTGGAAATAAAATAAATGATTCCGGGTTTGTTATTAGCCAAGAAATCTGGGTTCTGCCGATTTTTTTTTCTCTCCGTGTTCGTCATAAGGCGACAAGACACATTACCAGCCATATAATACCAGTCGCCGTAAGACCGATAATCCGGGCTAGTTTGTTATATACGAGCCCTAAGGGCAGCTTATTCAGTAGATAGAGCGATGGGATGGACCCGGTTAGTTGTAAGATCGATCCTCACCAGGGCTTAGTTTATTTCAAATCAAAATATATACATTTAACATCGACTAATTATATGTAAACTTTCAAGAGCAGCTTTATTGTGACCATATCATCAGGTATACAAGAGCTCTGATGTGTGTTGAATTACATCTATCTCAGAAGAGGTTGTTACGCAAAACTCGTATTGGACCCTATTGACAGTTCCAGTAAGGATAACTGATTCACCTAGATCACAACTTTTAACCTAGTCAAATTATTTTGTGGCGTTTTTTAAATGTAATTCAGTAGTTCCACTGATTAGTTTAACGTAGTACACAAGTAGTGTTATTCCGAAAAACGAAAACTTCATATTGACTCAATATTTCGACTTTTATTCAGTCATCATCAGGAGTGATGATGACTGAATAAAAGTCGAAATATTGAGTCAATATGAAGTTTTCGTTTTTCGGAATAACACTACTTGTGTGTTAAATGTAATTGTTTCTTAGATTCCTAGCCATTGTAGATGAAGTTATCACGAGCAAACATATAGACGAGAAGACAGTACACGTATAATACAATAATAAGATTATGTTTTTGAGTTGACAAAAACCAAAACCAAGTGGAGTTCATCACAAATCAGTTTCCTATCCCTTACTCCACTATCGTCTTGTCGACTTGTAAACACGCCTCCTTCCAGATTACAGCTGCTTTTCCCGTTAGCCTTCTCCAATTACAACATTAATGTTATAGCTAACAACCGTGTTGAAAAACACACACCGTAACTAGCCGATAAGTCAGTAAGACTATTTAACAAGTAGATTAGGGAGTCCATCATACTTTCAACTCCTTTAAAAATGTCTCAGTAAGTGACGTTAAGATAACCAGAGTGATGAAATATTTCCCATAGCCCGGTGATGGTTGACGATTCCGAGCACGCTGTAAGGAGCTATCATCTTCTCTCAACCCGGGTAATCTACCTAGAAAACGTCTGCATTGCCCCCTCAATTAGCCATCCTATTCCCCTCTCAACAAGCAAAACTCAACACAACGAACCGATAAAAACGACATATTACTTGGTTAAAGATTACATCAAAGTCTGTCTTCCAGTGTGACTCATGTAACACGCGTATATTAGTCAACGACTAACGAGTGTTGATTCTGGACTAGATTGTAAAACATCTTTGTGTAATATAAGCCTAAGAAAGACTAATTAGAAAGGACCAAACTGAAATGAAAAAGTTAATCTGACTTATACCTGTATTATCGATTTTTAATTATTTGCTTTGTTTATCGGATAATTCAATTCCTTCTGTTTTATGTCTTGCATGTGTGGCCAAAGTTATCAAATGTCGACGAGGCCTTGAATGAATGAGTTGTTGATTGACATTCCATTAACAGTTTAGTCACATAGTGAAGGATGAACTAGTAAAATGTCCTTGAAATCTTTGTAGTGTCTGACAAAATCCCGGTTCCCTCCTCTATAAAATCTAGCAACGTCTCCATGATGAAATAATCTTGATTGAGGTGTCAATCAATCAATCAACGGCGTTTTCTCGCCAGCAATCTTATGCTTCCCCTTAATGTTGTGTGCTTAATGTAGGTTTGGTGCAACGTGGACTCATCTTCTGTGAACATGGCACGAAGGAGGATATCAGAGGGACAAAAATGGCCAATTGTCGGTATGTACTCTGCAGGGATGTCGTACAAAGCTATCGGGCGTCAATTAAGCAACCATTATACAGTGATAAGCAGATTGGTGAGAAAACAAGGTGAAACTGGTGCTGTGAAGGACCGATCACGCTCGGGTCGACCTCCTGTAATACCACAGCGTGAAGATAGGGCACTGATCAGACTGGTACGACGTCATCCATTTGCATCGTCCATCTTTGAAGCGGCAATGGCGACCCAACCGACGTCTGTGCACAAGAACCACGAGAAACAGATTGAAAGATGCAGGCCTGAGGGCAAGCAGAGTCATCAAACGCCCCCTATTATCAGATCGCCATCAACGGATACGTTTGGCTTGGTGTTTAGCACGACGTGGTTGGAATTTTAGGACCTGGCGAAGAATCCATTGGTCGGACGCTTCTTGCTTAACGTCACGGATGGGCGAACGAAGGTTTGTAGGCACAAAAACACAGCGTACACACCCAAGAACATCCATCCGAATGTTCCTTATGGAAGGGCCTTTCTAAAGATTTGGAGGTGCATCTCTAACGACTGCAAACTGGACTTAATCACTAAACCTCACAGGTGACCGGTACATTCGGGAGGTCCTGCAACCAGTTGTCGTGCCTCATTTTGAGAACCACCCATTAGGCTCAAGACCTGTGTGCATGGATGACAACGCTAGACCTCGTCGTTCCCGGGCAGTAATAGCCTACTTCTAAAACGAAACTGACAACTCTGCCTTGGCCCGCCGTGAGTCCGGATTTGAATCATTTAGAACACATTTGGGATATGATGGGCAGAAACACTCAAGCCCTAGAGCCTCCTGTACAAAATCTGCAGGAATTTGAAGCCGCATTACATCGGTAGTGGCGGCAGTTATCCCTTCAACAGATTCGACGTCTCACTGGAGGGATGAGACGCATGTTGGAAGCTGTAATTCGGACTAATGGAGGCTATACGCGCTATTGACCTTCTGCTCTATTTTCTTAAAATACACTTTTGATTTGGCTGACGATTTGTGTATTTTCTTTGTGTATATGTGCAAATGGAAAACGAAACTTCTCGTGTCCTCTAACAACATGGTACACCCATCCTAAGTATCGCACTGTAGTCTTATTTTGGCGAGGTTTGAAATACTTTCTAGTTTATCTTGAACATGTTAACAACAACATTCTCCTCTGTTCAGTATCTCTTGACGACTAGAGGAATCACTGACAATTGAACTGAAAACACCAGCCGCTACAATTTGTCACAATCAGGAACCGCTTTTTGGCATTTCAACAGACTATTATGTTTAAGCTGGATCAATTAGTTTGAGGAGGCTTTCCAAGCAACATGTCGCTGAAAAATAACTCTGTCGAAACCAGTTAAGGTTTACCCTCAATAAACTACCGCATACATCTCACGATACATTGAACACGCTGCAGACTTGGGCTCTTTGATAGATGGTATTTTAGAAGTACTACTTCAATAAGTCTTTGAAACGAGTATATCGGGTAAATACAAAACACTTTACAACAGATAACTGATTACTTCCATTTATTAAGGATGATGTCCAATGCTGCGTCTATGATCCATTTCAATTCGAATAATGTCAAATGAATATTATAGTATATTTGTTCTCTAAACACTCTCGAATTATGGTTTTGGAATGCAGTATACTCTGGATGAGCAGGGGCCGCCAATTTAATTCCTTCTCTATCAGTCGGTCCTCAAGCTCATTTTTAGGGGCCTCGATGGCTCAACCGACAGAGCAACAGGCGCTCAGTCCAACACAGGCCATTCATTGACGAGGCGCGGGCTCGATCATCACTCAAAGCATGCTCCAAAGAAAAATTGAAAAATTCCTTGAAGGATTTTTCTCTAGATCGCCTTATTTGGAAGAGTTGCCAGGTACTCACCAAAGGTCGACGTTGCCTCCGAGCCAAGAGTTCGGTTTGCTAAAACACCATCAATCAAGCTCATTTTGTAAACAATCTCCAAGGTTTATATAGTTATTAATAACTCACCTTTACAAAACAATTCTAGATACTTTTTAAAATATCTCAAAAATATAATTTGTGTTATTGTCTCTGTGCTTAAATTTACTTTAATAAAATATATTTATACAGGTAGGTTGTGCCAGTATGCGAGCGTGGTTTTAAGAAAAGTAAAATATCTGGGAATAGAAATGTTTTTAATTCGTATTAGAATTGATCCTATAATTATCTCCCGAATAAAACTCTTCTCTCAATTTCCAATTGACAATGGAACCCATTCTAAAATAAAGTACAAAACTATACACATCATCCTTTGTTGAGATTTTGACTCTAAAAGGATTCACACCCATGTTTTTATCACAGAAAGTTTAACATGTTTTTTTTTTTTTTTTTTTTTTTTATATTTATTTTCTCATTCGCAACACTCGTAAAAACGTTGAACTATTTTATCGTTATGTACATCTCAATATATAATTCTAACATGCCGTCAACAATGCCAATATTGGTCCCCAGAATGTTAGTACCCCTGATTTAAGGGTTAAAATTAGGACGTTCTATACTAAATCCCTATCTCAAAGGTGTAAGAATCTCGTATACAATCGTCACCCATAATAGATGAAAGTAATTCGTTATTCACGATAAAGTTTTATCATGTAGTTAGGTTCTACTTTGAATATCGGAAGTAAATAAGTGTCATGTCAACATAATATTAAATGCATAAAGTATGTCGGGAGAGAGGACGAGTAAGTTTCCAAAGCTCTATATTTCTCCAATAAAATGATACGTTTCATATATACACAAAGGAAAAAAGTTGAGCACCCCCCTTGTAAGTCTGCACTGACCGATAAAATCATTGGTGTGGGGAGATTGTTGGCAAACTGATGTTGCAGAAATGATTGTGATCATAAAGCGCAACATTCTGGCGATAAGAAATCACCATTAATGATAATAAGCTATACAACTATTCATGATATCGTTAGCCAAATCAAAAGTGTATTTTAACAAAATAGAACGATGCTTGTAAGTATGAAACTTCAGATTCCATCTGGCTTGACAGGGCGAACATATTGAAGTAAAAATCGCACTTTGAGTGTGCAGAACACATCCCTAGAGCAGAAGATTACAGCTTCCAGCCTGCGTCTCATCCCTCCAGTGAGACGTTGGATCTGTTGAAGGGGTAACTGCCGCCAATACCGATGTAACGCGGCTTCCAATTCCTGCAGATTATATACAGGAGGTTCTAGGGCTTGAATGTTTCTGCCCATCTTATCCCAAATGGGCTCTAAAGGGTTCAAATCCGGTCTCACGGCGGGACCTATCGAATGTACCGGTCACCTGTGAGGTTTCCTCGTATAGTGACCAAGTTTGCAGTCGTGAGAGATGCTCCCCCCAAACCATTACAAAGCCCCCTCCATAAGGAACATATGGATGGATGTTCTTGAGTGTATACGCTGTGTTTTTGTGCCTCTAAACCTTCGTTCGCCCATCCGTGACGTTAAGCAAGAAATTACTTTCGTCCGACCAAAGGTTCTTCGCCAGGTCCTGAAATTCCAACCTCTAAACACCAAGTCAAACTTATCCGTTGATGGCGATCTGAAAATAGGGGGCGTTTGATGACTCTCCTTGACCTCAGGCCTGCAGCTTTCAATCGGTTTCTCACGGTTCTTGTGCACAGACGTTGGTTGGGTAGCCATTGTCGCTTCAAAGATGGACTTGATGCAAATGGATGACGTCGCACAAGTCGGGTCAGTGCCCTATCTTCACGCTGTGATGTTACAGGTTGTGGACCCGAGCGTGGTTGGTCTTTCACAGCACCAGTTTGACCGTGTTTTCTCGCCAATCTGCATCCCTGCGGAGTGCATACCGACAATTCGCCTTTTTTGCGGCTCTGATATCCCCCTTCGTGCAATGTTCACAAAAGATGAGTCCACTTTGCACAAAACCGGCCGTAAGTACAAAACATTTAAGGGGAAGCATACTGAATTTGCGTAATCAAACGAAAAAACATTTCATGTCGCATTACATGCAGTTTTTGCGTTACTGTCACACATGAATTGCCACAATCGTTAAATAGAACATCATTCTTATCATCCTCAAAACTGGCATAATAGGTAACATTAATGCAGATTTATAATAATTAATTTCAGCATGGGTGCTTTACTTTTCCCTTGTGTATAATTTATCTTGACGCAGCTCTCATCATTATACCGTTCGTTAGAAAAATAACAACAACAACAAAGAACAGCAAGACGGCATGAATCAAAATTAAATCCATATGTAAATCCAATGTCAAACATGGCGTACATCATTCATACGAATGGACGCGCCAATGAGCTAAAACAAACCAACCAACCAATTTCAAACTGTTAGCATATTACACGTGAAATTGCACGCTAGGCCTAATGGTACAAGTCATTTCGACATCATTGCATCAATATTTTGACAAGCCTTTGTTTATATAATTTCGTTCACAATTTGCGGACACATACAGTGAGATATATATTAAGCATAATCATAATAAAGAATTTATTTTTAAACTTACATGTATCTGCGGGTCCTTATATCTGGTTTTGTTGATTCGTTATAGCAATAAGAATTGATTGATAATGCCTTTTGTCAGAGCAAGAATGATGGGAGAATGACAGATGGAGAAAATAATCTGGTGGGAGAGAACCCCAAGGGGCTTGTTCTATCCTAGGATGAATTCAGAAGAAGTTCATTGAGCTAAATTTAAAAGAGTTCACACAATTTATAGACAAAAAAGTTGTGTTCAACACGTCGCATACAATCAAATCTATATGTGTTCCTTATCAATGTGTGTCGAATAGTCACTAATATTTACATTCAATTAAACATACACACATTTCAATATATAAAAATATATGTATACATAATGATAAACGCAGAATGAAAAAATAGAATGATCAGCTCCTTGGTGGTCAATTGTATGTATATTTATGGAGTAACAAATCTCTAAGGTGTTTTTGAAATAAAAACAATGGATATGTAGATTTAAAAAAGAAGCATGCTTTCATAGGATACTGTCTAGCCTAGCAACAAATCTATTCTATTTTTTCTATGTTAGGCAAGGTGTCTGTTTAACTGGAACAAATATTTTAATTCCATGTACTTGATGATGTGATTGTGTTTTGTTAAATGAAAACCTCAAGCAACCGTCAATATCTGACACATTCAGTATACACAACATATATCTTTTTTTACCAATTGGAACTCCCGGCTGCCAAATCTTGCTTATTTGCACACACTCTTGGTTTTTGTGTGCAACCAATACATAATAGTCAAAACACTTAAAAAAGGATCTCGCTAATTTACGTCGCATCTGTTTTTCGGTGTAATACTGTTAATTTGCAGTTAGTGGAGTTACGCAATCTTTAAGAAGATGTAATTAAAACAACATTCTGGTTAGCTTAAAGTACGATAGTTTCTTGGCAAGTAATGGAAAGTTTCTCGGTTATGGCATCGCGGCAGTTTGTCCCATACTTGCAACTATCATAAACAATTACAGAAATTCTTGTCTTGTCTCCCTAGACTTAAGAAGTCTCCAATGACACAGGCAGCCTGTAAACTGTGCGGTTAACAGACAATAAGACTCGTCCATCTAATAGGACTGACATTTAAACGCCAACTAGAGAAAGTTTCACCATTAACAACTTATAACTGATGAAAGTCCGTGTCCACACTTGACGTACGGTTTACGATCTAGACGATATCTTTTGCAAATCAAGGTTTTCGGAGTAACCGGAAGTCCTTTGCTCCGTTAGGTAGCCAGTGCAATTAACACGTACAAAATACCAACCGTCCACAAACTACACGAATTTATTTTATGGTTAAGTAAGAAGATATTCCAAATCTCGTGAAAACATTGTCCTGTTGAAATGTTCTGCTTTTCTCAAAGCTCAAGTTAAACGCGACAACACAATAAGCTCTCGTTTAAGCGTCATATAGAAGTATTTCAAATTTGTAGACGCCTGTAATAAATGTCCAGTTTGATACATAATACTGGGTGGAGATGATTTGTGACCGATGCTCATTAGCACTCTGGATGTACCCTAGTCATGTTAGTCATTCTGTATACGTTTATGAGTCCTGTAGTTTCACAAAGCAATCGCATCGCAAACGAAGTGCAGTTGCCAATGGATACCATAGTGAAGAGATACGGACTTTGCGCACTTTGCAACGGTTTCGTGAAACGGCCCCCTGCGTTAGAATTTTTCCGAGTCTCTGATCAGTGTCAGTTATTTACTAATTCAGTAATTTACCTGGTGGTGATCACTATTCAGGGCTCGTGTTTACATTAGTTATATAGAAGAAATAGCTTCATAAAGAGTTACCGTTATCTCTAATATTTTGTTATTGGTGTGGGTTGTATGGGTCATTTTTTTGTATGCATGATTTCGTTAAAAAGGTAGGAAATCAATTAGCGAGAACAAGTAACCGTGAAACAAAATTGATGAGTTTTCTAAACTACCCTTGTTTCTTTATCGCATAGCCAGCTTTTTGTTTAACCCGTTCGTCCAATAAAAAATATAGCCGGTCCTTATCCACCAACAAGAATGAGTTATATCGGTTAAGGTCCCATGGATAGACAGATTTCTCAAATATCCTCTTTGAAGACAAAGACGTTTTTGATGTACTTTATTTTGAGTTTATTCACTTTCCCCAAACTATGATACAAATAGGAAACACAAAATGATAACTCGGAAAACAAAATACACAACTTTTAATTGTTTTTGGTGATTGGGACTGCGATAGATATTTAAGTTACTGGTCCGGTACTTTTTCATTTTTCAAACAAGCATTATCCCAAAGATTTTCAAACCACTCAAACCAAGCAAATTTTTTACTGAATGTTAGAATATTCGCCATTTCTCATTGCTTACGCTGGTAGTAAAAACCTGCGGGTCCCCAGTCTGTTGGACAGGCATTGGCGCCATGTACACACAGAGTGTGTGAAGCCAATAGAAAGGCACTTAGTTGATAATTA
Organism: Lepidochitona cinerea; assembly: GCA_963971465.1. Classification (NCBI taxonomy): domain Eukaryota; kingdom Metazoa; phylum Mollusca; class Polyplacophora; order Chitonida; family Tonicellidae; genus Lepidochitona; species Lepidochitona cinerea. The sequence continues at coordinate 36,364,988 of OZ020553.1, forward strand.
ATACACGGTGGATATTACCATTAAAATCTTCCCTTTTTTGTTAGATTTTTTCGAGGATGTTTACCCCCTTTCCAGGGGATGTAGAGTCCGTTGAACTGTTCCCCTTACCTCCCGGTTATCCGTTGGTTAAGTTTACCTCCCGGTTAAGTTTTTCGTTAGTATACTGTCCAATAATGTTCAATGAAAGATTGTCAACTTGACTTTACCAGAAGAAGGAAAAAACTAAAACACGACTAGCTTTTTGTAAAATTGGTAAACTTTCTGAAATTTGTTATTAAAAATATTATTTATGTCAACGTTTACTCTGAATCCCTTTCACTTGATCTCCCCAGATGAAATAGTGGTCAGGTATAACATAAACGACTGGGGGGGGGGGGGGGGGGGGGGTACCAAACACAGAGCCTCCCCCCCCCCCCCCCCTCGACCTATGCCGGCGAATTACCCTTAAGTGAAGTGTAAATAATTAATCAAACTATGAATGTCGAACTAAAATGCAGATATTGACGACCATTGTTTTGCAACAGCGTATGGATGGATTTCATATACATGTACTTTAAAATCCCAATTGTCTGTTTTATCCCAAGCTCAGCTGTTCCGATATTTTGCTAGAACCTTTAGAAAAATGCTAAGCAAGAGTGTTAAAAATATATATATATAAATGTATTGTCAAGTTCACTGTCGAAGAAAGCAAAATAAGTCGTTTTTCATTTTGACTTTGTTATGATAAATTTACACTTTATGTTTCCTCTCGCCTCACAAAATGTATTACTGGCGAATTTTGCATTTAGATAAAGCAAAAGATAGCTAGAAATGAGTGTTAGAACAGCTTCGTGTTTCAGCAACACGTCATGATTAGTTCTAGCAAAATGCAATTTATATTTTCAATTTGCCTCTCACTATTTTACCCCACACATACTGTATCGGGGACATTATATATCACGGTCTAAATATGAAATACACTTAGATGTAAACACTATAACTTCAAAGGAAATTTGCAAAGCTTTTTAATACCTCTCTTTATTAATATATCTGGTAGTTTAGACCGTGCTAGATAGACGTTTAAGGGGAAGTGTACTTATCTCCTATCAAGCCTGCCTCAATGTGTTACTGATTATCTCTATGTTTCAACTAAATCTGTTTTTCGATAAAACAGCGGGGAAACTTTCGCGAAGTACTTGTTGGGAATACGGTGTTTTTCACGAAGGTTTGTTAGCCGCCAAACCAGCAATTTGTTCCAATATAACCAACCGCTTTACTAAATCTCTCCACAAAAAAAATCCGTAAACCGATCTAACGAGAGAATATGTTGGCAGGTATACGTGTCTATCTGTCTATCCATCTGTTGGATTAGCTTGGAATTCTTCTATACACTATTATTTCTGCAAAGTGAAACGCTCGCAGAACTATAAATTATAAAAACATATTAATAAAATCTAAGACGAACATCGTTGTTTTTTTTTACCAGTTCACATTTATTCCTGCTTAAAGGTCGAATCCCACTCATACCAAATAAAATTGAAAAAATCACCCTATCACCGTATGTGAAAGAGTTGTCAGGTACTAGTAGAAGCTCGGGGGTTTGCTCCTGTCAACGCAGCCATTTAAGTGAAATAATATTCAATGCATGCAGAATAAAACTCCTGGGCCACCATAGACCAAATGAAGTGTTAGAATTCAGGTTTTCAATATTATACTTATTTATGATGAATGGGAACTTGATGTAGTCATGAGTATGTATATAGACAAATTCAAATGATCAACCAATATTTATAGAAGTTGATGATTTTTGTCAACAAGATAGGTCAATAATGATTTGTCTACAGACGATTGTTATGGTGACTTACGTTTTCTATAACCAAAGTGACAATCCTTGTGAATGTCCCTGCTTCAGTGTGACTTTATTAACAAGATAGATTATTTAACATTCTTGATCTGAGAATGAAGACGATATTGATTTAGCCTGAACTATACAGATTGTGGAAATAAGCATGCCATCCATATAACGGCGGTAAACCTTATACACGAACGCCAGTTTGAATACATTTTAAGAGTTGTCCAAGCATATAAAAGAAGTGAGAATATATATAAATCATTTTGCGAGAGGAACAATAAAGCAGAAGCAGTTTTTTTTAAATTAACCTTTTTTCAAATGTTTCAATGATTTTAAAACTCTACTCCTTGTTTTCCAAGTTTCTTTTTTAATCTTAGACCCAAGAATTGCAGTTATCTGAGAATGCAGTGATATATATATTTCTGTTTCTCATTCTGTGGGCAATGTCTCTGTTTAAAATGAAAACAGAAGCCGAGTCCCCTCTTTTGGCTTTCATGAACTGTGTATTTTAAGGTTCAGTTTAAAGTGGCATGAGCTGCCAAAAGTTGATATTTTGACGTTAAAACAGAATATTGAAATTATTGACTATTTTTCTCAAGACGTATAATTCAGAAGCTTTTTAGTGCTTCTAGTCTCGACAATATAAGATAAAGTATTGTTTTGAACTAACTTTGGCGAAGAATGAATGAATGGTCGTCCCGGTTATTTAAATTTTGTTTACTTTTCGAGCACGTTTTCGGTCCGTACAGGCTACATACTGTATGGATTTTTCTCATTCCAACGGCAATCATTTTGTGTTCCGATGGCCTTCAAAGCCTCTTATTGTCGTGACGATCAGAAATTATGAAAAACAACAACAACAACAACGATAAATGATTGATTGATGTCCATCGCAGCTGATGGTTTTTCCAGTAAACACTTTTACTCACATTTTGACTGTTGGTAAATTTACGTCGAACTCGAGATTATTTCATTTATATGGGGGCGTTTCCAGGACGACCCATGGACGGAAAAGTCCAGAGGCAAAGGTGATATGTAGAAGCTTGGCTGTGGTGAAACGTCGCCCAAAATAAATGTAAAAGTTCTTTGTGGAAGAATATCGAGGTTGACTTCACCAGTATGGAACTCTATAGATCCAATCCAAAATTCAGTATCAGCCAGATAGCCTTCCTTAAAATTTTTACGTCAGACATTTTATTGTACATTTTACTTGTGTTTTGATTTTATTGACGTTGATTTTTGTTTCGTTTGTTTTATCGAAAAGTATAGTCGCAAATTAAAACCGCCTCGGTGGACCCTGACGCCCACTCCTCATAGGGCAACCCATACATCAACTGATATCTTCAGAGTATATCTTCTATCACAGCCTTTATCGACTTTACTTGGTGTCACTAGATAGTTCTACTATCTCTGAATCTCGCCAATTTAGCCTTCAACATTTCGGACTTGGTTTAATGATACCGCTATGGAATGACGAGCATGGGAGATAATTTCTCGGAATTTCGTCTATGGCGAAATGGATTTCAAAATGATTCTGGTGTAATCGAGACTGACACGTGATTTAGCCGTGGAAGAATTGGTTGAATATCCGGAGGCTATAACCGGCCCTATAAACCTATACCTAGATTCTTACTGAATGTCCGACGATACAGTGCCATAAAACTGTAATATAATATTGTACTTTTCTCAACAGTTCATTGACTGTTCTCGATTCACGTTCAGTTGAGATTCTCTGAGCAAATACGAGATCCAACATGGCGACAGTTTCATTGCTCTCACGTACAAAAGGGTGACAGCATTTGACACACTGCACCTAGCGATTTTTCAAGTTCTCGCAATATTTATTAATCTGACATTGAATGCATTACCAATAATAAAGAATTGGACAATCATCAATCTAAAGACGTCTTGATTTACAAACAAATTGTCAGCTACATAAAAAAACTTTCCTGGTAGATTTAGTAGTTAATGTTCTAATTATCCGGGATAAATTAATTCCTTCAAATTGGGTTTTGAGTTTAGTATATACGTTATCATTTATTGTATTATCTCGTGACATAAATTAAATTGAATAAATATTGAAGACAATCTTAATGATTATTACATTTACAAAATATGTATTTTTGGTTCATGATATGTATAAGAAATTTAGCCACCACAGTGAATACCCCTTGGCTTTGTTCTGAAAGTCTTGCCTGCTCTGTAATCGCGATGTCCACTATTTATTATATCGTAAAGAGATCTGCGTTCCATCAATGGACGATATTCCATAGATAAGAATTTGGAAAAAGCTTGGAATGAAAAGTCACCAATTTCCTGATTGAAGCGGACCCTTGTCAAATTTGCATCACAAACTGCACAAGGATCAAAAGATCGTTTGAATGAATATTGACCCGCGGACAAAGGTCATTCTCATCTTCCATTGTTCCAGTCGGCGAACATTTTGGAAGCGATTTCAATAGACAGTCGCTATCTGGAAAGTTTCCACCATAACTTATGAATCACTTGGCAGAGTACAATCTCTAGGAACGGGGTTTTTATTTCGGACAGATTGTTATGGCGTCCCACACAATGATGAGTGAAAACCGTGGTTGTCTGCCAATAGAGTTCTTGTTAAAACACCCCACTTCCGCCAACACCGCCTTATCTTTAATTGATCTTGATAAGGAAAGTTTAATTAAATACTCTAATCGCAGTGGAAGGGGAAGAATAGCGATTAGGGATCAGTCCGTGGATAAGGCAGGTCTCTCCGATAAAACAGGAAGTCCTCCATTGCGGCTCACGTGCTGGCCAAGATGATGTATCCAGCCTGAATCCAATTCACTCAACTGCCGCGCATCCATTAATTGTGAAACGACATTTTTCAATTTGCGCGAAACAACGTTCACTTCTCTCCTCTGTGTTTTCATTTCTACAGAAGATTTCTTATCAGAAAATAATATTGACGGGATGGATATGCACGCTTGTAACAAAGAAGATAGGCTAACTTCCTGGATTTGCCATAGGGTTATCATACAAGGATAAACCTTAACAGCCCAACTCTTTCCTTAAAGTTAAAGAGGATAGTCAGGATGTCACATTGTTTTCTATTCATCCCTCGATTAATACCATTCATCAGAAATCAGATACCAAGTTTAGCGGAGACTTAAAATGGTAGTCTTGGCTAGCCCAGAATCGTAAAAAACATAAACCTGTCCCCAACACCCACAACTCACACATCTACATTAATGATTTCTTTCTAAACACATGGATACATTAGCACAGATAATATCATTTTTGTATAATAACATTCTTCTTATTTTTTTAAATATAATCTAAAGTTTAAACAAAGGGAGTAAACTCTGCATAAACAAATTTATACATGTGCTCGGATGGGTGATGTACGAATTGTCTTCAACTCTAAAGGTAGATTTTATATAGCACTCGTAACTCAATGGCAGAAATCTTTTCATGTATTTAGGGATAACAGGGCACTTGAAAATTGTCGCTGTGGTTGAACAGACGAAACTGTGGAGAAGTTGAAATCGTAAATAATTTGTATTGATTGGACTGAGTGGGATTCGAACCCGCTGTCCTTGGATGGAAGGCTTTTGTCATATTTAGAGACTATCGCTCATCCAATTTAGCCAACGGAATAATTTTCATAACAATTGATAATTATGTATGGTGGATGGATTAGAACATTTTCACTGCTGTAGTTATAGAAATGTTTCTATCTTGTATTCCGAAAATGGTCTCCTTGCTTCAGAGTATACACGAAAAGCATGGTCATTTTCGCTATACATGAGAAACGTTAAATTAAAGTCTTAAACTTTTCTTGCCACTAAAATGCCACTGATTATAAAAGGATCCGCCTATGAACAAGTTAACTAAATTGCTCATATATGGATCAATTTATTCAGTGGCAAGAAAATTGCGATACTCTCTCAGTCCGACAAACGTGCGGGTTCGAATCCCAAAGAAAAATTATAAAATTTGGTTCTGCTGTCTGACTCACCGATATGTGAGATCCGGGAAAATTTGTTTGTGCAAATACTGAGTTTCTAAATGGTTCTATGCTCACTATATTTATAATGTACTGGTTTATTTTAAAGACTATTGTCCATTTCATACAATTAGTCGATAGCTGATTAAGATATTATTTTAATGGGAAATCTCTTTTTTTTTTACAAATACGGTTTGATATAGGGTTTGGATTTCGAGTTGGTATCATTAACATGAATAATTCGACTGACCATTTTGTGATTTCTCATCTTAAATGCCATAAGGATTGCTTTCTACCAAAGTGGCCCATACATCGAATGGGGTCAACTCCAAACTTCCAACTTATTAAATGAGACAAACAATAGATTGCATAGTGTGTACCAGTGGGAGTAAATTGTGAATTTCGATTTCAAATTAACAGAATACGTATTATGAGAGAAGTGCTGATTCAGAGTACTTAGCCAACTCTGACCTGTTTTTGAAAATGGTCGTTTTTATTTAATTGACAGTATTTAGCATACGATGAGCAATCCTGTCTTGTAATTGTTTCTCCTTAAGTTTGATGCATGTGCAGTGTTATTGCCAAAAGAACTAAGTTTTGGAACGCAACCAAATGCTTGAATTAAAGAATTACTTTATAATATAATGTCACATCATATGTAACATCTGCGAGAATAGATTCTTTTGTTTCGATGTGGGGGATGCAGAGATTTATAAGAAGAGATTAAATCAAAGGATTGGAGAATCTCTGCAGCACTTTATCAATCTGTGTGGTAGATATGGGTTAATTACTTTCGCTGGAATTAAAGATGGCCTTAGCTATCAAACTTAATTCCGATTTTTAAACATTTGTACTTATATATATCCAATATTGGTTGCTTATCTAGGGAACATGACGATGTCTATGTTGTTAACTTTGCCAATTTATCAAGCTAGCGTATATTGGAGTCATTTTTTATTCATTATCTTCTTGACAGCTGGGTGATTTGTTTTTCAAGTGAAAACAAACATATTGCTAATCCATCAGAGAAGATATGTCTTTTGAAAGGCAAGATTAGTCAAAAGTGTATAAACATTCGCTTAAGGCACAGCGGGGCGTGGATTTCATTTTAGATGTGATGAATACCATGGCAACTAACGTCAAAAGACACGCCTCTCGCCGAGTGAGCGGCGTCATAGAACGGTTTCACGAGCTGAGGGCAGCTGGGCTGTCAGTCAAATCAAATTATGTCCATTTCTCTCTCGTTGTCGTTTACCACTTGTAATTGACCAACGTTTGCTCTTAAACGAAGCCTGGCTATAAATAATAATAAATTGGCCCTGCAGACGTGGATATATTTCACAAACGAGTCTTTGATGAAGTTAAGCATCCCTCACTTATCGGTTTGGCTTGTTAAATGGTGGTTTCTGAGTTGAACAATAAAACACCTCTTACAGTGTATAACTAGTTCCAGATTTCCCAATTGGCGAATAAGGCCCCATTGACCTCTGGCTAAATGACCGATACAGCAATATGACACTGGCTTTAAACACTTCAACTCTTTTATTAATCCCCATAATATAAACCACAAACACCCTTATTAAGCTAACGTGTGAAGACAACTTAATTAGTTGATTTATGACTTTGGGGTAAAATGAAAGATACTTTTAAACAAAACTATAACAAAATATGGGTAGGCTGTGGGATGAAAAGGGAGAAACCCTAGTATTAACCGTGTTTTTATAGAAAACTTGTCTTTTTGTTTCTGTTTTCTTAGATAGCTGGAATAGCAATTAAAAATCGCTCTGTTCGTTTTCCACTTGCGAGCTTTATGACTTCCAAACCTAAAGACGTATGATATACCGCTACGTCTGCAACCTCTCGCGATGATTTCCCATTGAAACTGTCTGATTCAGATTGATTATACGGCTTGTGTTTGTGACCATTAAAAGCCAATCGTCATTCAATTGATAGTTTTAAATGTATGTTTAAAACTATCCTTGTCATAAAACCCTCAACGGGAAACGGAAATGAAAGGAGTTATTGTTATTGACTAACATAACAATTCAGACAAGTTTCTAATTGTTTTTAAAATGGGTATATCATTTGGAATTTAATAAACTATCATAAGTTGTTGTAATAAACCAAAACCTATGATATTTCATTAGGTTGACGACTAACAGGAGTTTGGCTTTAGTCAAAATTCTCTGAAATACTTTGTAATACATGGACAAGGTCGTACGCATCTTCAGCTATTGCAAGAATATCGGTAAACATTGGAATATTGGACCCAATACGATAATTGGAAAATAATGTGAAATTGTTAGTTCAATCAATCCAATTATAGTGGTGTATTTAACAATAGAAAAATGGATAAATGGAATATTTTCATTGTTAATGTTATCACCCATGACCATTTTCACAATAGAAAGTATCAATGAAGTTTACATTTGCACGGTGGCCGTTTTTACAAGACTTCCATGCACATTAAATGTTGATTCTCTTCACCCTGGCTCAAATGTACAGATTCTGAGTTTCGCTTATTCAAATCCAACCAATAAGGAAAACAGAAAGTTCGGGGATTATGGAGCTCTTGGTACACAATGGCATTTCTTAAAATAATACAATCACAGGGGTCGGTCCAGCTTTTGACGAAAGAGTGGGTCCCAGCCCCTTTGATTCCAGCGTTCTGAGCGTGTTTTGCAACTAAAAATGCTAATAATTTCCAGATTTCGCTCTCCTTGATTCTTAACAAATAATAGTAAAATCGTAATGTTCCAAAGTTATGGATGAGGCCTTGTAACGTTTTTGAAGCATGGGGGAGGGGATGACTATCCCAACGCACCAGGCGAGGGCCTACGGGCCGCTTTGGCCCCGGAAACTCAGAGGTTCTAGATTGCCAGAGAAACGTTCTGAGGCTGTTCTGCAAGTAAATAATTTCTGGATTTTGCTTTCCCTAATTCTTAAAAATAACAAAATAAGACAAGCAGGAGAAACGCCCGCGGTTTGTTTTATATTGATTTGGGCAATAATATGGGAAAACTACATACTTGTGCACATAAAAGGGTCCGTGGATAGTTTTCTTTATTGAAAGTGGGAGGGTGGCAGACTACCGAAACCCAGCAGGCCTATATACAGGCGTGGGTCCACGGGCCACCTAGGCTCTTAAAATATTGTTCATGACTTTCGTTATACTTTCTTGAGAGTAACAGTTGGAGTACTGAAGACACTTTCTCAGAGAAATCTTGTATATAAATCATCGACGATCCGCCATATTTGATGAAGCTCTAAGGCTCTATATGACCGAAGATATGTCTAAACAAAGAACGGTGTATATAGTTTTGTTCTCTATTCTTGAATGTCATATTCCTGTCAGATAAGGCTATCATTTCAGTGTTTATAACCGAATTTAGGTTTATTAGGTATGAAACTCGTGTGTGGAACGAGATGATCACTGAATTTTGTTTGATTCTTTGTATCCAGAACCATGAAACACGTTACTTAACATTGCAACACGGACTATGGTGTGCAAAATATCAAAAAAGAAACATATCGCCATAGTTACCGTGGTTAGTGGTTACCGTCAAACTAAAAATGACATGGAACTGGCAGACCTTGCATTATAGATTGCATATATAATGATACGTTTTGATCTGTGTTAATTCCTTTCTCCTCTCACTACCCTTTTTTCTCTCTTCTTTTTTTTATTCTCTTCTTCCATTTTTTTTTTCTTCTCTTCTTCTTTTTTTCTTTTCTTTTTTTTGCTCAGAAAAAAGGGGGGAGGGGGGTCCTGACCCCCTGGACCACGCCTACCGATAATTTAAATACACAAATCCCCTTTACTCTCTAAATAGGCAATTCTTAATTATTTGCAACATTATTGTACTTTCAAGAAGACGATGAATTGAAGCTCTACAGAGAATGTCATATTGGCAAATATTAATTTCGAACTTCGAAAATAATAATAATCCTTATCTTTTTAATTTCCAGGATAACTGTACGAACTGACGTGGAATAGAGAATTCACATAACTTTGCCAATTATTTCAAAACAGTTCTTGACAAATTTACGTGGATGTTTGTTTCGTTTTCGTGATGCCCCTAAGAGACCACAGATCATCCGGGATCTGACGGCCCCTGGGCCCTGTCCTCTGGGATATATATACCCACAACTACACCCAGATTAATGAAGTCACCAGAAACATGCACTAACACGATCTTACCACAGTGTCTCGCTGCGACACACCTTTTCTGACCAAAAGAAAGAGAGAGAACAGAAATGGAAAGCAATGGCAGGATCGGACACAGAGTAAAAATGTGAAATTATCTAACAAGGAAAGTCTGTTTCCTTTCGTCCTTAGATTGACGGTAACCATGCTGATATGTTTTCTGCTAATATTTGGTCGAAATCTGCGTTGTAATGTTAAGCAACATGTGAGATACCTGACCGACAAGTAATGAGAAGACCGAGAGGATGAGACACATGAGTGCGACTACATGTGGCAAATGCAAGTTTTTTTACTAAAATGGTACAAAACTTCATAGAATACCATAGAGTATATTATTTATGGAGATTTTGATCCCGGAAGTTGTGAATATCTCATGTGATTATACATGACACATATGTGTAAAACACGACGCAAATATAAGATATTCTCCACATAACGGTGGATTCGACAGCCTATATATATTGGGTTTGGATAATCAGCGCCCTTCCCCCTTTCAATAAATAAATAAAAAATAATCTCAACTCCCATGCAAGTTATGCTGATGTTATCCATATATGTCAAAACTGTGTTGCATCCCCAAAAGAAAACTATTGGTACATTACAAAATTGAAATCATTCAAAACTGCTCTTGAAGGTCAATATAGCCTATACATCCCTTTGTTGACACACTGTAAAATGTAACCCGTAAATTTTACGGTAGAATACTGGCAGCTGGGCTGCCAACTTTCTACCGTAAAAATAAGGATAGACCGTAAAATCAACTAGCCACATTCCTGATCAGTGAATGTGAAAAAACATTATGAAATCAGCAGGCTAAGAAATACAGGACTTTAAATCGTTAACCCCAGCATGGATCTGTTAATGTAGATTTTCAAATGTTATGTACCCCCAACGAAATAGTAAAACTGACTACTTCTGCAAGTTGACAAACATATATTTATTTGAAAAAATGCTGATGAAAAATCTCTTCACACCCTCCCTTAGGGCAGGTATCTCTATCTACACTTTCAAATACAGCTATGTTAAATTAACTATCTTAGGCTATAATGACAATTTTTTTCTTATATTAAATCGCCTACGGCGGTATTCGAACCTCTAACCTCCCATACAAGAGCTGCGCAGAACTATATGCGCACTAGCCATAACCGTAGCCTTTAACCACTACACTAACTACAAATATGAAGATATGGTGGCCACATTTCCATGCCTTACTAGCGCCTCGGTGTGCGCATGCACACTTCCGTTTTTTTCGCGCCCTTTGATCCGCAATGACGTGTTTTGGACGAATCCTTCACGGAAACAACCGAGGAGATCAGATCTCGTTAGCTCGGAAACGACAACTCTGTCTCAAAGTTATTTTACGGTACACGACCGTAAAGCTTCCACTGAAGTATAAAACGGCAATTTACCGTTAATTTTAAAATATCCTACTGTAGAATTGACGGTAAACGGTTACAGTGCAGCCTTATCCATTGCAACAACAAATGCCGACGAGAAGAACAACCGAGGCAGCGAATTTGCGGATTACTGGCCTACAAAGAGCGGAAGCTGCAGTAAAAATCGGACGTCACTTCTTAATCTTAAGTCATTTCGTCCGAAAACACGAACAAACGAATGACGTAGGTAACCGCAGACCTTCGGACAGAAATTAGCCGCCAAACAGTTAGAAATCGTCTTAGGGCTTCGGGTTGAGGGCTGGGTTGAAGACCAACCAAACGTCTTAAACTAACAGACAATTCCACATGATGGGTGTAGACAAAGACAGGGATGGAACTTGATATCTTGGAGAAGAGTCTTTGGATCCGACGAGAGCATTGAAAGCAGCATTACATGGGGAATCGCGTCAGCTGCCCATGGAACAATGCTTACGTCTTGCGAGGGATATGAAAAGGCGACTGGAAGCTGTATCGGGTCGAAGTTCCAGATATTGACCAATTGTGTTTCTAGCGTCTCCATATAGGACCTTTAGTCCCTCGTTAGAGTAAGAGCTGTCAACATTACATTTTGAAAATAATTCTCGTTTTTCTGGAATTTTGATGCACAGTTTTTCACATGCCAAAATATAGGCCTAGTTCATTTTATAGCCAATGGACTATTTTCTTGGTATTCACGCTCGTCTGGTTCCGTTTTATTTTAACTCTTCTACAATACAGTAACATGTAAAAGGTATTGGGAGTTGGAGTGAAATACTTTTTGTCTATTTTATTTATATATGTCATGATATACCCATTTTAACACAATTAGAAACTTGTCCCCATGGCTATTTTAGACAAGAAGATTTTACGTGTGTTTTAGTGTTCATAAATATATAAAAGTCTCACATTTCCTAAACGTTAGACATTAAAGTTGTTTCGATCTAAACTGTTGAACGTGTAATTCTCGGTGACAAGAGTTTTATTCGTGGAACGATATCAAGCTTTCATAGGCGGATCCAGGGAGGGGGGGGGGGGGGGGTCAGGGGGTCAGGACCCTCCCTTTTATCTGAGCAAAAAACGTACCATTATATATGCATTTAATACAAGGTCTGCCAGTTCCATGCCATCTTTAGATTGACGGTAACCACTAACCACTAACCCGTGGACCCATGCCTGTATATAGGCCTACTGGGTTTCGGTAGTCTGCCACCTTCTCACTTTCAATAAAGAAAACTATCCACGGACCCTTTTATGTAGCACAAGTATGTAGTTATCCCATATAATTGCCCAGATCAATATAAAACAAACCGCGGGCGCTTCTCCTGCTTGTCTTATTTTGTTATTTTTAAGAATTAGGAAAAGCAAAATCCAGAAATTATTTACTTGCAGAACAGCCTCAGGCGTTTCTCAGGCAATTTAGAACCCCTGAGTTTCCGGGGCCACAAGCGGCACCAGGGCCCTCTTCTGATGCGTTGGAATAGTCATCCCCTCGCCCATGCTTCAAAAACGTTACAAGGCTTCATTTATAACTTTGGAACATAACGATTTTACTGTTATTTTTTAAGAATTAAGGAGAGCAAAATCCGGAAATTATTAGCATTTTTAGTTGCAGAACAGCCTCAGAACGCTTCTCAGGCAATCTAGATTTCCCTGCGCTTCCGGGCCTTGGTGGCCCCTGAAACCTCGCCTAATGCGGTGGAATAGTCATCCCCTTCTCCATGCTTTAAAGCGTCACAATGCTTCACTTAAAACTGGGGAACATAACGACTTTACTGTTATTCTTTAAGAATTAAGGATAGGAAAATCCGGAATTTATTAGCATTTTTAGTTGCAGAACACCCTCAGAAAGCTTCTCAGGCAATCTAGATTTCCCTGCGCTTCCGGGCCTAGGCGGCCCCTGGACCCTCGCCTAATGCGTTAGAATAGTCACCCCCTTCCCCATGCTTTAAAGCGTCCCAATGCTTCACTTAAAACTGGGGAACATAACGACTTAGTGAAAGCAAAATCCGGAAATTATTAACATTTTTAGTTGCAGAACACCCTCAGAACGCTTAGGCAATCTAGATTTCCCTGCGCTTCCGGGCCTAGGCGGCCCCTGGACCCTCGCCTAATGCGTCAGAATAGTCACCCCCTTCTCCATGCATGCTTTAAAGCGTCCCAATGCTTCACTTAAAACTGGGGAACATAAAGACTTAATGAAAGCAAAATCCGGAAATTATTAACATTTTTAGTTGCAGAACACCCTCAGAACGCTTCTCGGGCAATCAAGAACTATATAGCTTCCGGGGCCTAGGCGGCCCTGAATCCTCGCCTAATGCCTCTTTTAAATTTGTTATGTTTCTGTAATCGAAGGGCCTGGGACCCTCTCTTTTGTAAAAAGCTGGATCCGCCCCTGGATTTTAAAAATGAACTTCGACTTTTAATAACATAAATGCGTATACGGTCGTCTATGGCGATTTCGGTTTGTCAAATGACACGGCTCTAAATATAGCAGGGAGATAAGCAGGGAGTTTTCAAATGTAACAAAACAATATTTTTGTAAAACGACGAAAAGATTGATTGGTTGATTGATTGTTTTGTGTTTTACGTCGCGCTCAAGATTATTTCACTTACATGGCGGCGGTGCCAGTTTTATTGTGGGAGGAAACCGGGCTCTATGCCCTGGGGAAACACACGGCCTTCCGGTGGTAACTGGCAATCACCCCACAAAGGTCGTTCGAGTGAGAACCTAGTCAGAATATTTTCAAATTGTTTTGGGCACTGAGTGGGATCCGAACCCGCGACCCAACGTCAAAAGAGCACGATTCCGTTTGTCATTTGTGATACCATTACATCAGAGCATAGACAATACCAGATTTCAGAAGAAAAGACATAGTCTGAATATGGTGTAGGTCAACGGTACTAGTCGTATTCTCGCGATATCTCTTTATATCTAACCTTTAGGACTAGGGTAACTTCTAATTTTAAATTGATTCGTCTAGATACGTTTTTGCACTATAATAGTCCAAGGGAGGTAATTTACCTATACACACTTTTGTACTCAATATCACAAAAGTTACTTCCCTTGAAATATCCCAGTGGAACACAAAACGTCGTATTAAGATTTACACAACAATTTCGTTTTACTAGGTCTGACACTTAATTTTTTTGTAATAATATTTAATGTAAATAAATTGTGTAAATTGTCCATCAATTTACAAATTAGATTACTTCCACGCCAACGAGATATGTTTAATTAATTATATGCCCCAGTAGCTTAAAATGAGGGATCATGCGTATATTCAAATTGTGGTCTTTTTTAACCATTTCCTTCTGTTACGAAAGATAAGCTCCTATCGCTTATGTCCGTAGGCTTACAGGCATATGCTCTTGATGAGCTTATATAATTTAACTTTATGCGTTATGTGAGTACCGTGTATAAAGTCTGACATATCAAAATATATATTTATGATGACTAAAACACACGCATATCAAAATATATATTTATGATCACTAAAACACACAGGCACAGGGAAAATATTCTTGTCTAAAATAACCATGGAGACAAATTTCTAAAATATATTATATGGTGGCTCGAAAAAACGCTAGGCCTACTTACTTAGAATCTGGTCCACTCGATTACTGTAATTCGAAAATGATGCACCGATTCAAACAATTATAAATAGCGTTTTGTGACAAGGATTTTTTTTACTTGCTCAAAATGTTGGGACATTCCGTGCACTTAAATTATCAGCTTACCTATTAAACTAACGTTGATGCTATAGTTTTGGCATGGAACTTTTTGACCGAGCGTTTTTTTTTTTTGTGTGTTTTTTTTATTATTAATCTTCAAGCAATAAAAACTTTTTTATGCATGCTTATGAAACGTCTATTTATATTTTTGAACACTAAAACACACGATCACAGGGAAAATATTCTTGTCTAAAATAACCATGGAGACAAGTTTCTTATCGTGTTAAAAAGGGGCATATCATTTAGACGTTTATATCCAATCATAAGTTTGTTATAATAAACCACAACCCATGATATTTCATTAGGTTGACGACAGGCAGGGGTTTGGCTTTAGGCAGAAGATTTTTCTGGAAAAGATAATTTGGCAACAAATCATCAGTATTTTTGGTAAAGCTATAACACGCCGATTTGCTATAGGTTTAGATAGTAATCAATTAGCTGTGATATTCTTTAACGTTTACCACCAAAATCCGATATAGTAGGAAACGTCTATTTATAGTTAATAAATTCCCAAAAGGCTTAGGCCTACAATGCATTTTTTTCTATATTTATAATTCTCCCACCCGATATTCACAATCAAACCTCAGCAAAATAGGCCGAACTGTTTTTTTGTTGTTTTTTTTTTCGCATTTTTTTTTTCTTTCTCTTTCAACAAAAGCTTCTTGTCTCTGGAAAGTCGACATTTTTCTTTTCGGAAACTTTGTAAAGTCACATTCCAGAGTTACGAGTAGGACGATATATGTGTTATTGTACAAATGTCACTTTGCCAAGAGAGGGTCTCTACGTGTGAGTATGAATAGAAGCTTACACTTTCCCAGACTTAAAATTATTATATGAGATAACTGACATTAATTAAATTTTTAAAAACAAATTAAAACTAAAGTACAACAGTAACTGTAGAAAACTTAATATTTTTTAAATCTCATCTAAGAGATTTTTTTACAAACTTTTCCGGCATTCGGGTGCTCCCCACGATAGCCCCCACAATCAGTGAATAACCACCTCGCAGGATTCATTACGTTGGCTACCTCTTCTGTAATTGGAGGGAGAAAATGGTCACAAGCTTTCGGGATGGTATGTACAATTTTTTTAAATCACCTTTTGTAAAAGTTTTATCTCCTTATTAATAGACGAATGTTGATGTGTTAAGCACGGGAACGTCATGATTGAGTTTAAAGCTCTTCTAATTTGATATGATTATTGAACTAAAACTATAGTACAGGTCCTACATTCTTCTCCCAACTGTTGAATCCGACGAGTGTGACGTTTCTCACTCCGTGAATTTCGTTGTCAGGCATTTTACAACGCAGCTGGATAATGAGTGAGCGTGTTGGCTCCATTCTTTGTATCTAAATCACAATGTTTATCCTAATTATATGTACAAAATAATATATATTGGAGGTCTTATTTTAAGCGTGAAAATAAACTGTTTTGTGTTCGTTCTATTCGATGTTTGTCCACTTCCGGTCAAACGTCATTTCGACTGAGTGAGTGTTTTCTGTGTTAATGACATTTTGATGTCCAGTGTAGATAGAAATATCTCTTATCTGTGGTCAAAGTACACATATTGATGTGCTGAGCAGCAGAGATAGTAAGTGTAATGCGTTGAAAAATGTAATTTACAAGAATCCATCCATTTTTATCTGACTTTCTCCTAATTTAAGCAAGGCAACCGACTGGAACTTTCTATTCATCCCTATAGGGAGCGGGAGTAACGTGACCATTCCACTAATTTCCTGTCACCGGCGTTGTCATTACGCATGTGAGGAGCCTTTATTGTTCTAATATGACGCTCATTTATGACGTTTTAGAACAAAAAACGTCAACCGAACTGACAACGTCATGAAAAAACGTCATCTGTCACCGGATATCGCGAAATCTCTCGGTAGACTCCCAGGCCCTATTGTCGTATTGATCCTATTTGCCATTCATACAAAAAAGAAAAATGTAATAACCCACATTTGTGATATCCTCGCCTTTTTTCTGAGGATCCCAAATCTCTGACACTTCCTCATTGCATTTGATTTAAAGTTAAACTGTAGGAGTTACATTTTTCAACCTAATACACTTCCCAACGTTAATGGCTGGCCCAACAACAATATACTTTGGCCATTGCTTTTGGGTATTACCAACTATGTCCAGGGCAGCATATTGCATATTAAGTTGAACAGTCATGTGTGACATCTGTAAAAGCATGACATCTGTTTTGACATTTGGTCCAAATGGCACATTTCTCACACTTAGTTTGGGTCCTAAATGTCATAAGTATTACTGTGTCATTTTGTCAGAGAATTTAAATCATGTTGTAATATCTTAGCTTTTGAAAACTGTGTTGTTGAAAAAATTACAGTACATGTAAGTGAGTAAAAAATAATGTTCATTAAATAAAGGAAATTTTGACTCTAAAACTTGATGGTCTTACAGAAATATTTACCTTCGTATAATTTCAGAAACTCATAATGTGGTGAATTGTAATTGAAAATTGTACAGCGAAAGACATAGTTTTACATAATTATACATAATGGGAGATAACGTAGAAGATGATTTACCTGCCTTGCCCAGGGGGAGCTACAACATAAACTTTGATGAATTGGATCTTGAAAATATGAACCCCTTCCAATCTAGCGGTAAGATGGGAATGTCACCAATGCCAGCAAGAAAAAATGTTCAACCAGGGGGAGACAACCCTTTTCAATCAAAATCAAAAGTTGGTAGACCTCCCATTTCTTCACCAACTCCAGAACAACAGGGCAGCAATCAAATACAAACAGAAGGCAATCAACCAGATCTTGATGACAATGTCAATCCCTTTACTAGCAGCAACCAAATTCAAAACTCCCCACCACTTCCTCGAAAAACTGCTTATGAAATTATTGAAAACACTGTTGAGAATTCTCTTGAAACTGAGGCGTCCAGTGAAATTTCACCCCCTAACAACATCGACTCATCTCCAGTAGCAGCTGCCAGCCCACCCAAAGTTAAAAAGTCGCCAGCTTCTCAAAAGGCTAAATCAAAAAAGAAATCAAATAGACTATCCAAAGAGATCAAAGCAGAAGTTAAACCTGAGAGTCCACCACCTGCAGAAGATACCACACTGACCACAGAATCAGAAACTAGCTTAGAAAGTTCTGCTGTTCCCACTGATTCTTCAGACTCAATGCCAGCTAAGGAAGTAAATATTGAATCAAGTCTGCTTGAAACCCCATCCGAATCAGCCGACACTTCAAACAACAACAGGGAAAGCACTGTAGATTTAGAAAGCACTTCACCAGAGGAGGTCACAAAACCACCCCAAAAGTCATCAAATTCACCTGTCAAGTAAGTGTTGGGTTTTTTTGTTTTTCAAATATTAGTTTTGTCTGCGGAAGATGATCATTGTTTTCCACAGATATAAGATTAAAGTGACATGCGCTCTGCTGCCACAAATATAGAATATATTGTTGAAGCTGAATGAGCTAATTCTTTGTCTTTTTTTCAAGAAGTACAAAATAATAGCTTTCTGGTGGTACTTATCTCTGATAATCATAAGTTATTTTTTATAAGCAACAGTACCCCTAAAATGTACTTATACATCCTCCTTATTTGAAATTTTTCTCTCATTAGTGCACATCCTCTCTCCGTTCTGGTCTTCTTGGTTTATTTTTGCAACCTTAGTCTTCCAATGCACATGTATTAATGGGGGGGGGGGGGGGGGGGGGGGGGGGGGTTTACTAGGTTTACTTTATTACAACAATGTATGATGGGGTATAATTGTCTAAATGATATACCTCTTTTTAACACAATTAGAAACTTGTCTCCGTGGTTATTTTAGACAAGAAGATTTTCCCTGTGCCCGTGTGTTTTAGTGTTCATAAATATATTTCAAATGCTCAATCTTGACAATCAAACTTTATGTTAAAAGTTAAAACTTGCTGTGGTTCTTGCCAATTAAATAAATTACACATTGGTATGCTTGTACATTATTTCAACAGATAAACCCACATTAATTAATTTGGGATTTTCTTGTTTATTTTACATTTGGTTTTATATATGGTTTGTACTAAGACCACATCTTCATTGTTTCAGAAGTGTCATTTTGCAGTAATTAAGGTATAACTGTTAATTGTATTATTCCTTAAATCTACTTTTACTGTTTACAGGAAAGCAAAAGCGAAGATAAGAAAGCCAGTGAAACCAGCCAATGTTGTAAGTCATTTATCTTGTTTTAAAAACAAGTACATGTAGGTTTCATAAATGTAACTGTGACTTCTATTCCATCTTTTGGAAAGTAACATACATGTATTTATATTACGGTGCATTGTGTTTAACCATCCTGTTCAAATCTCTTTCGGTGTTATTGCTAGTTTCGCGTAGCGACTCACGCAAATGTATGTCTGCGAGAATCCAAGTCAAATATATGTAGGTTACAAATATATTTTTTGCACAAAAAATGATACTTTGAACAATTTATAATCTTGTAGTAGAATAACTGACACGTGTTTGAACTGGTTTGTTGATTGTTGTCCCTCAGAGACAGAAATTTAATAAAATAGGATTTTGCAACTGTTATATATATCAAAATAATATTCATCAAAATTTTATGGCAAATTAGAGAGAAACGGCCACACTCATTTAAAAAAACTTATAATAGTGAATACCAATTTTAGCACATTTATGGTGCAAGTAGGTTGATGATAAATGAGAAATATTCTTTATTCTTAGAATAAATATAATTAGTACATTTATTTATTTATTTTAGATATAATCAAAACAAAGTTTCTATTTGATGTTTCTTATAAGGAACCCTTACACTAGCAATATCCAAATTTGGTACTAACAGGGTGTTGTGTTTTCATGTTGTACATTTGTATGTGTTGTTTTTATTCTTGCAAACTTTCGCGTATAGGGATTCCACTTGAATTTAATTTTATTTTTCAAAATTCTAATCATCAGTTTTGGTAACATCACCAACTGGAATAGAGTAGGTGTAACCTTTCAATGACTAAATGCATTATATAATTGTTTTTAGAAGATTTGTTAGTAATTTTGAGGTAAATGTGAAATTTAGAAATGACACACACCAGGAGCTTGTGTTTTAAATTTAAACTCTAGTCGACACTACAACACTAACTTATTTATATTTGTAGGCTATGTTTTCCTTTTTTTTTTGTATTTTGTTTTCCATAGTCCTATGGGAGACAACTCCAGTAGACATTCTTTGGTGTTGCTTAAAACTGTATGCATTATTAAGACAGAGTGTATTTAGATTGTTTAAATAATAAATCAATCCCAAATTACTTTTTTTCCTTTCCAATTCCATGTTACAGAATCAAAATGCTGGTGGAGATGTGGAAATATTTGCCCCTAAAAAATCAAAACAAACTCAGCAGTATGAGGCTTCTGAAAATGCATCTATAAATACCTCCTTGAATGAAGACCATCTTATTCAGGGGACACAACTGAGTAAAACTGTGGAAGATGTGAATTCACAGGATTTGAGTCAAACTGATGATGGAATGGGTGAAAGTGTTCAGGATGATTTTCCTGGGGATTTCCCGACGGATGATGCCCCAGGCAGGTCCCCCGATGGTGAATATGTTGACTGCCCAGAGAGCAGCGTTCATGAATTTGGTACCGGCGATGACCAGGGGTTAGGGGATATGGGAGATGAGCCCAATGAGGAGTTTGTACCAGCTTCTGATTGTAAGTACTTCCAGGTATTTGAAAAATGTCCACTCTATCAGACTAACCACATGTACACTTTATGCATTTTAGCCTTGGACACCGTCAACATTTCAAACAAGGTTTTGCTAAGGAAATCACCAATAAAATATATATGTTTGCTATTATCTTTTCTATCACAACATGTACAATTTATATATTGAAACAGTTTCTAAATCGTAATACTTGCAATTAGAACACTATTAAGAAAATTGTTATATTTGTATCCCTTGTTTTGTGGAGTATAAAAGGAAAAAAATACACCCTCTGGCCTCAGTGCTTTCACAAACTACAGACAGTACAATTTTTATGGAATGTTGATTTTTTTATTTTCACACCTGTCATTTATGATTTAACTAATCTAAGTTTAACAAACAGTAAAATAGGCAATTCCCCAATAGCTTTGGAAGCCTCAGTAAATTCTACAAGATGGAAACTTTGAAAACAGTTCAGCATTTCTAACACGATCAGAATCTTCTAAGTTAAACAGTTTGGAATGTGTTCAAAGCTTACCCTGTAAAAGATACACAAAGTTCAAGTCCAATCATGAGTAAGCTCCCTTGTTGTTTATAAATGCCAACAGTTAAAAGCTTCACTGATCATCACTACACAGTACTGGGATGGTTGAAATGTATATCAGACCAAACACAGTCTAAACATGAAGGGGAAAGATTACCTGAAAATCTATATTCAGGCTTATGTTCGACAAGAAGATTTTCTCTGTGCCTGTATGTTTTAGTGTTCATGAATATTATTATACCTCTTGCTTATTCCTGCATGCAACCAGCATACTTTTGAAATGTACTAAAACAATCTAATTTTAAGCCATTACAAATTTAAATTCATTTAACATGCCTCCACATAACTATCAAAACTTCTAATATAAAGACTTAAGTGCAGTGTAAAACATCAATCAAGCAATATAATTAGTGAAACATGCATTATACCGATATATGCTTTGGTTACTTTAGTCTGAGGTTACAGTGTATGTGATGTAAACCAAAATGAAACTTGAATGAAAAAAAATAACAGATGTTTATGACATGTAGTCCCAACATGTTATTGCTTCTTTTTGCTACTTATTCTTGCACCCCACACACTATAGCGTTACATGCATCTATTAGACTGACCACGACAATGGCAAACAGTTAAAGGTAACAGGTGCAAGTGTCAAATGTAATCCCCCTATTGTAAAATGTGCTCTGTACTTATACTTGCATGTGAAACCAAAACATTAAAAATGCACCAAAAATTAACCAACGCTTTCACAATCCTGTAAAATTTACAAGTGGTGGCTAAAACTAAGGAAGTTTTGCATAAAAAAAATGTCTGGCTGTCATAATATTTGAAATGAGATGAAACAATAAAGCAGGGAAAAATTAATTTGAAGAATATTGTACAATAATATAATTAAAAAATGGCTTGACCTGTATCCTAGAGGCCAGTCATTGCTGATTAAAAGAGCAAGTGTTTGAAAGATATACTGCTCAGGACTGCTCACAAAGCGGCGTAGCGTAAGTTTTTACGTAACTGCCATAGCAACCCGTACTGTAGAGATACGCAAAAAATACATCTACGCCGTTTTGTGAAACAGGCTCCTGCCTTGTCTCTATTCTACCTAGGTTTTTCTGGAGGTACGTAATCAAAATGTTCACTTTCTTGTCCTGTAATCCTATTGGGTTCAATCTCTGTTTACCGATATTTTGCCATTGCTGAAGATGCGTAAACATTGTCAATGTATTACAAAGTGTTCCAGAAAATTCTACTGACTAAGGCCAAGCTCCTGTCTGTCTACAACCTAATGAAATATCATGGGGTTTAGTGGGTATAGAGGTCTAAATGATATATATTTATGAGCACTAAAACACACGGGCACAGGGAAAGTCTTCTTGTCTAAAATAACCACGGAGACAAGTTTCTAATTGTGTTAAAAAGAGGTATATCATTTAGACCTTTATACCCCATCATAAATTGTTGTAATAAAGTAAACCTATGATATTTCATTAGGTTGACGACTGACAGGAGCTTGGCCTTAGTCAGTAGAATTTTCTGGAACACTTTGTATTGCATTGACAATTCTTATGCATCTTAAGCTATAGTAAGAATATCGTCAGACTATATATTATGGGGTCATGGGAAAAGACAGTGAAAATTCCCCCCCCCCCCCCCCCCCCATACCCCTTTCTAAGAAAACCTAGGTAGAAGGCAGACAGGGGAGTTTAGCCCTGACCAGTATGTCTTTCAAACTCTTGTTCTTTTTATAAGCAATGACTGGCCTTTGGGTCAGAGGTCGAGCAAGTTTACTTTGAAGTAGTTTGTATTCTTCTACTATAATCTTGGCCATAGCAATGCTAGCTTTGTTATACTGAAACACAAATGGTATTATAGTTTTTTCACGACATCTTCCGGGGTCCAAGTTCAAACCCAAAGGATAAATAGTTTGTAATGTTTGAATCCAAAAACTTTCCCTTTCCAAACGTTTGTGCTTGGTATCTGCAGCGGAAGTGAGAAAAGGGATTTTCTCAATAGGCATAATTTCAAAATGGTCCTTGACCGAATGACCTTGAGTATTGAAATGTTGTGCCACGGGTACATCATGTTTAAGTCTTATACTAGATAAATGGTTGGCTGCTCTTTGTCGTAGAGAATTCTGAGTTTCTCCGACGTACTGTTTGCGACATTTTTTGCACGTGATTACATACACGATATTAGAGGAGTCACAATTAAGATTCTCTGCCATTTGATATTTGTCGCGGTATATCTGTTATTTGATAAAGATAGTAGGCTAGTACCTATCCTATCAGTATCTTGCCCACACTATTTCCTACCATGTGTCACTCTGCACCATGTAGTGTAATACTAATATTCCCTTGTGAAATGTACAATGTATTTATATGTTGGTCTATCTAACCAGTGCAACAGGGATCTAAATATGCCCAATTTCTCTTACTACTGCATGTACTATGTCACTGACCAGTCAGGCTACTTCTGGTGCTGTAACTTCTGGGTTACCATGGTAACAGCTGTCAATTAAGACTAAAGATGACCCTATCTTACACACATAACTGACTTGGGATAGGCTCTGGATTCATCCATCTCCACCCATTACCGTAAACTACCTAAATTTATACTCAGGCTCCAGAGAAAAGACAATAGCTTTATAGTTATTTTGATTGTTTGGAAATCTAATGGTCTCAAATTAATAAGGGGGATTGAAAATGTTTAAACTTGAAATAAAACACAAAGGAGAGCATTCTAAGCCTTAATTTAAAGAAAGAATATATTTAATTTCTAACTGTACATTTTGGTAGATATTAAAATGACATACATACAATATATGTATACATGTAATAAAGATTATGTCAGGAATGAGTTATAATTTATTCTTTTTTAATATATATATTTTCAGTGTAAAGTTTTGATGAAAATTTCTTGCCTTAAGCTATGATATAATTAGTCCTATTGAGCCTGGTTTCTTTATCTCCAGTAATACCCAGTTCTCAACTAAAAATGACAATCTTTCCGAGTTTTTTCTTTCTTTCTGACATGTTGTTTAACTTGTCAAAAGTTCTCTGTTCTTTGTCACCTTAATTTACTTGTTCCCAGGGATTGACTTATTTTTCCGGTTACTATTATCATATATATAGCCTCAGTCTTGCTCAAACCATCTCATTCTTATCCCAAAAAAGTACACGATAAAAATACTCTTTTTGATTTTAATACAAGTTAATATTATACTTTTTTACAAGCAATCAAATAAGATTTTTAATGAAATTTAATAATACATGAATTTAAAAGTATATCATGGTTCGCTTGTAAAAGTAAAAATTTAGAGATATTTTTACTTTTTTCCTCCAAAATGAAATTAACTAATTTCTTAATGAAGAAAGCTGTCAATTTTTAAATTAAATTTCAACATTGTTTTGAAAAAATTTTCTTCCATTTATGATTTAAAATCCATACACCTCATTCCAATGTGCCCATTCTCTAAGCTTATCTGAGTAATATCTTTGATGTTTGTAATTTTGAGATGGCCCCTGGAGAGGGTACTAATTTACAACTGTCTTTGAACTTGTGACCAGCCAAGCCTCCTTGTCTAGCTAAGACTACTAAACTGTATCCTCCTTTTTCTTCCAGTTTTTACCGACCCTGATACTTGGGAAATGTTGGAGAAATTAGAAGGACAAGGAAATGTAAGTATCAAATATTATTTAACGGGATTTTACGCACTCATAGCAATATTGGTTTATGGGAAATATTACTTCTGACTTTTATTTCAAGTCCAAAAATGCTTGGGGCTTTCCCAATTTTGCTTGGATAGTGTTAAAGTATCCAGTATATCATATATGTCATGGATTACATACACCAATGATGTTGGATTGAGGGAATTGTTGCTTATTGGACCTTTATTCTATTTCTTATCATAAGCTTGTAGTGGGAGGAGGGGGGGGGGATTCCCATTTAACTAGTTGGAATAAATGTAATGAGTAAAAGGATAATTTAACAGTTAATTACAAATGACATAATTAATAGACATGACAATAAGTAATCGACCCAACAAACAATCTCTGCAACATTAGCATTACGGTTTAGACTTTACAATGGAAAAAATCTATGTATTACGACTTTTGCAGTTTATATTTGACTGAATGTACATGTATAGTAATGTAAAAAATATTGAATATATTTGAAGATTGATGGTATATAAAAGATGAATAAATGAGACCATTGCTTGTCCTATTGGACACCGATGCTATGATATTATCACATTGCGTCATATAGATAATAAATTTGAAAGTAATGATATTTCATCATCTTTCTGCAATTTTTATTTTTTATTGAATTCTTCATAAATTATATAATCTGACAGATGAAGCTTTGCTTTCAACCCTTTGATATACAGAAGAAACAAATATAGGACAACTGCTAAATCTTCTTTTTTTCCCCCACAGTTCAAGGATTCCGAACAAGGGAGACAATCTCTGTATGTCAAATTTGATCCCCTTTGTCAGGACGAAAAATCTGCAACTTCAGGTAAGAACAGAATCCCTTGTAAATATGATATACTGTATGTAACCATATTGTTGAAATTATATATGAGGGAAGGTGAACTTCCATAAGATTTCTTTCTGACTTCAACCAGCTTTTTAGCTCAGGCCCGTACTCCTAACGTAGCGTCTTGGTACTCCCAACTTAGCGTGTTGGTACTCCCAACTTAGTGTCTTGGTACTCCCAACTTAGCTTCTTGGTACTCCCAACTTAGCGTGTTGGTACTCCCAACTTAGCGTGTTGGTACTCCCAACTTAGTGTCTTGGTACTCCCAACTTAGCTTCTTGGTACTCCCAACTTAGCGTGTTGGTACTCCCAACTTAGTGTCTTGGTACTCCCAACTTAGCTTCTTGGTACTCCCAACTTAGCTTCTTGGTACTCCCAACTTAGCTTCTTGGTACTCCCAACTTAGCTTCTTGGTACTCCCAACTTAGCTTCTTGGTACTCCCAACTTAGCGTCTTGGTACTCCCATCTTAGCGTCGTGGTACTCCCATCTTAGTGTCTTGGTACTCCCATCTTAGTGTCTTGGTACTCCCAACTTAGGGTCTTGGTACCCCCAACTTAGGGTCTTGGAATTCCAAACTTGGCGTCTTGGTACTCCCAACTTGGGGTCATGGTACTCCCAACTTGGCGTCTTGGTACTCCCAACTTGGCGTCTTGGTACTCCCAACTTGGCGTCTTGGTACTCCCAACTTGGCGTCTTGGTACTCCCAACTTGGCGTCTTGGTACTCCCAACTTGGCGTCTTGGTACTCCCAACTTGGCGTCTTGGTACTCCCAACTTGGCGTCTTGGTACTCCCAACTTGGCGTCTTGGTACTCCCAACTTGGGGTCATGGTACTCCCAACTTAGCGTCAGCCGTCTTGGTACTCCCAAATTAGGGTCTTGGTACTCCCAACTTAGCGTCTTGGTACTCCCAACTTGGCGTCTTGGTACTCCCAACTTGGCGTCTTGGTACTCCCAACTTGGCGTCTTGGTACTCCCAACTTGGCGTCTTGGTACTCCCAACTTGGCGTCTTGGTACTCCCAACTTGGCGTCTTGGTACTCCCAACTTGGCGTCTTGGTACTCCCAACTTAGCGTGTTGGTACACCCAACTTAGCATATTGGTTGATGGCCTCTAGATTATGGTTAAGATTTGCATGGGTGTGTACTATTTTGTCCCCATTGCCAGTATGAATGGTCAATCAGAATGGATGATGTAACAATGACAATATATATCTAAATATGCATGGAAAACTGTCTCACAAGCCCTCCATCAGTATGTGGTGGATTCATAAACCTCAACTTTAATAATCCGGGGAAAATGTTACCATTGGTTCATACTTCATATACATGTAAGTTCAATGGTTGCCAAGAACTAACCAACAAATGATGTTCCATTGGGTGAAAGAAATATGAAAGCTATTCAAAATCTATTACCCTCCTTTGTGAACTTGAACAGCAGTGTTATCAATATTGTTATTAAATTTTTTGATGAAATTGGTCTTGAGATATATGATTGAATTGTAGTTAATTTTGCATACTTCCTCCCTGTTTAAACTGTTCAACTATTGCAAAGTGAATGTATAATTTTTTATTTCAGCCCTGCTGATTAAGTTTAGTTTCAACAATCCAAAAATCTCACTTTGCACAAAAAATGCTCAATATTTTGTGATTGCATTTTTGTCCGATTGCCAATCAGAACATTGGGAGCTCCTGTAGGCATCAACCCTGGTTTCCTCCTCATTCATGCAACTTATATTAACGTGACACAAATTAGAATAATGTATAAATTAAAACGCTAAAGAATCATACAAACTTGATACAGTATGCAGTAAATATGTACCTGAAGTAAAATCACTAATGTTACAGAACATTTGCAGTTTCCCACACGTTTTATAGGGGATTTACTGCACATGTTTATTTCTCCCAGCTGTACTTCTATCAGTATTTTGTTTAGGGAAGTGAGTCATAGTTTTTAGAAGTGTTTTTTTACATTGTTTATCTTTTACAATCATATTGCTTCTAAGCTCTACTTATAAAAATGATCAATCCTGACTGCTGATCATTTATTATTAACAACTTATGATTGGTTATAAACGTCTAAATGATATGCACCGTTTTAACACAATAAGAAACTTGTCTCTGTGGTTATTTTAGATAAGAAGATTTTCCCTGTGCCTGTGTGTTTTAGTGTTCAAAAATATATTTCATTGGTTTATTGTATAAAGATAAGCATGCACTTTGACCGACACAATAGGACAGGTGTGCTGCAGTGTCACTGCTGCTAGTGGGTATCAGGAGACATTAAATGATCGGTTGAATGGCATTCGCTGGGGAGTGGGACTGCAAATAGAATACAAAAAGGGGATCCAAAAAAATTCCTTATCTCACTTTTCCCATATTGCAATTTCCCGATCTCCCTTCGTGTATTGTTGCTATGTACCACAGGAAGGTTTGGGGTTTCCTTCAGACAGAAAGACGGCTTATACTGGTGATATGATATGATGTAATATACAGGAATCAATCACATCACAATTTTCAATGAATGTTGACTGTTGAAATTCACCTTTGTCTTTATAAATGCCAAATACATCAGCCTCTCTGATGTGCTATGGTCTTTCAGGCTTCATGTCCAAATTTAGATGGATCTGGTTGGTTGGGTATTGAATGTCAATCCCCAAACAATAAATCAATCAATCAAACTATTAGCCTGAGAAAAATGTAAAGTATTATTGACATTATATTTGATAATGTAATGCATATTTTGGCTGTATGGTACTGAGGTGACCTAGTGGCATGCTGTATGACTGATAGGGAGAGTATAAAAACATGTGTAGTAATGATAGTAGACATGATGGAAATCATCTGCCAGACAGTTTTTACACAGCTACAGAACATCTTAGATGACATGTACACTGGTCCCTCAATAAAAACAAGCAACTCTGGATATATGATGCTGACTAAGGCTTAATATGGGGTATTTATAGGGACAAGATAAATGTAGAGCACAAGTTTATCTTAGAAACTCCCCTCACAAAGTTTTATTATCCTTGGAGGCCAGGAAGTGGTGATACATTTGCATTGCTTTAGTCTAATTTCTGGAAGAAAGAAGAAATCTTTTGACATCAGATCAGCATATTCACAAATTTGTTAGGACTTGTGAGCAGAAAATTCTAAAGAACTGAAATTCTAACAGAATCTCTGAGAGAAAACTGGTCAGAACAAGAATTTGTGATGTTGCACAGAGAGTTGGTCTTGCAATAGTTAAAAAGGTGGAGATTATCTGGAAGAAATGGATTACAGATTGGGAAATCCAAGATGGCTGAAAATCAAAGATGACTAAAAACCCTATGTGAAAACCAGGACGTTAAACTTTGTCTGCGAGAAAACAAGCACAAAATGTATTTTTGGAATTTTTGCTGACATTGGATAGATATTGTCTGCAAGACAGCAGAAAAAACTTTTAAATACTTGGCCTTCCGTGCACCGGTGTATAAAAAGTTTTTTTTTTACAGAAATTATGTAGATATTATCTATTGTTGGCTTATACTTACTGGAGAGACAGTTTCTGGATTACAACATTGAACATTCAAAATTCTGTCTTGATGATTTCCAAAGACTGACTATTGAAAAGACGCACTGTTCTGATCCATTACTTGGTTGAAAAAGAGGATTGACCATCTGGATGTTTTGGAGGAATAATTGTAACTTTGATGGAGTTTGACATACTATTTACGGGAATGCTATTGCAATACCAGCCTTTTCTCTAATAACATATTGTTGACACTTTTGCAATAAGTACCTTGATGAATTGACTTAGCATTACAATATAGCTCTAGAACTTACAGTGATCCTCTGAGAATGGTCGTGCTTTTCTAATCATATTCCTGCAACTGAACAACCAACCTTTGATAAAACTTTTGAGTTAGGTCATAGTTTGAGTGTTTGTGGACATACATGTAACACATTTGGGCACACTTACCTTAATACTTACCTGTATTTTTGGAACTATTCCAGCTAAATCTGATCTCAGTTTGCAGTATTTATATACAGTCAGTAAATAAGCTTATACAAGTATGCTTACAACTGAACAACTGAAGCAGAAACTAATTCACAATGATGAACTAATCAAGTTAGATATTTTGTAAATGTGCAGTGTTAAACTGGATTGTTTTGTGTCATGGATATTTGATGCCACTTTTAACATTGTGTGGATTCTAATTCTGGATATCTGAACAGGTAACCAATGTGAACTCGAGCAGAAAGTTTTCCTTCTCCCCCAGACTGAAACATAAACATATCATTATTCTCCAGTCTAATATTAGCACCTGTGGCTAGTTCTCGTAGAACAAAGAAACACTGCTGTGGATTTTAGGAAAATGGGTTGTGGGTTATGGCTGATAGGAAATATTACCAATACACGGTGTGTTGAACCTGAAGAATTTCACAACTTCTTATCCTGAGAATGGATTCTAAATCAACAGTTATTAATATTGTCTCTGTTCATGGTGTTGTAAAACATTGAGCATAAACAAATGATGCCCAGTTTGTTTATGTAAACTCGGTGTAGTTTTTATGTGTTTGTTATGGTCTTGCTGCCATTCTGATCCACTAGAACTAACTGACATGACTTGAATATCATTTTGGATTTACTTTATACATAAAGATGCTGCGTAAACTGAGTAAGATAGCCTCTAGAGGTAAGTCAGTTTTAAATTTAAGCTCAAGTTTTTTCAGGGCCTTGGTAGCTCATTCAGCATAGTGTGTATCTCAGTTGGACACAAGCCTACCATTGATTGGTTGCGGGTTAGGACAGCCGGTTATGTTTGATAAATAACCCACAATGCTGGACCAAATTTGTATTATTTGCCAATTACATGTATCTGCAATTGGAATCCCACTCAGACCATGTAACATTAACTCTCAGTGCCAACAGTTTCCTTCTGTCTTAGAACCCCACTTTCTGATCAGTGCTGTTGGATAAACTAAAGACGTTTTTCCAATGTAAACAAACAGATGTTTGTCTTGAATTTAATAAGTCTTGGACACTTTATGGCAGTTACAGTCCAAGTGGAAGGACAGGGGCTTCTTTTGGGTACATTGCGCCATTTCTTTGTCATGTAAACCTGCCTACACCAACCAATTAGAGAAATAATCTTGGGTTTGGTATCTGAATCTCAATTTGTCCTAAATTATGACTGTTGACTGTTACTGGATAAATAGAGATTATCAAATGAGAACCAGTGTGTTACGATGAATATATCACTCTGAGAATAATAAGAGAGTGATATTCATTGTGGCTGCTGCTAGACGCACCATAATTGGTGATGACGAAATTCTTTTGTGAAACCAGTTTTGGCCGTTCTTAGCGTTACTTGGGCCATAATTTCACACGTTCATTATGGAAAAAGTAACACACTGCCTGGGAGTGGAAATATTGGGGTTGTAGTGTGAGAATTGTCAAAACACACCTGTAGTCCGGATAAACACCTTGCCTTTGTTCATGTAGATCCAATGAAAAAATGTCTGTTAAAAGTAAATGAACAATTATTAAGTTTTATACTTTAGTGATCAAGACATTCCTTTTCAACCAAGGCTTTTTTATTGAAAATGATATCAGTGTATCATATATATATTTTTTTTCTCAGTGACTTCAGATGCCTAGCTATGAAACTATGCATCAGCAATTTTCCAAACAAAGACAATCTAACTTAGAACTTTGAGTGATATTTAGATGTTGAAGATATAAACAAGAAACAAAACTGTATGGATTACAACTTCTGAATTTGCTGGGAAGCGCCGTTGTCAAGCATATCTTCTCTGACATCAACAATAACAAAAAGGCTGTAATATTTTTCATATCTTATTTACACACCTGAGTTGTATACTTAAGTTATTATGCTCTGTGTAGACTGTGAGTCTACAAGCTAATTAAACCATATGTAACGACTTTCTCGCCTTTCAACCTTGAAGCATGTGTTACATTCCAAAGTGATTAATGCCTGGGTGGTGTTGTTGTTGTATCTCAGATCCATTGGCTGACAGATGCTGCTATTTGTATATTGTTTCCAGCTATAAGGTTGTGGGAGAATCCACCTAGTTATCAAGTGTATGTAAAGGAAGTGACTTTCCCTGTTATATCGTGTAATCCTGTATTAATACTGTGTAACAGATGGGTGGTGTATGTTAAAAGCAGTGTTTAGAAATCACTTCATGTACTAGTCTTGTTAACTAGCAGGAAATACTAACTTACATCTAACTTTAGGTTACCTGAAGCAGATTGCCCTGAAAAAATAGGTGTCAAGGTGTTCTCATACAACAACAACAACAACTTTCTTACTAGCAAAATGGCTGTGTGGCATTAGATACTGACATACATGTACAGCCTCTGGCAACCAAATGGACTTTGTGTACATTTGCAAACTCCATTGTTTTGACAATATTTTCTATGTGCACAATGGAATTTGCAACATATGTTTCCTAACAGAAAAAAGTGTACATTTTAGCTGAAGATTCTGTGGTATGTGGATGGTGAACTATTTACAGCTACTTGTTTAACATCACCATGGGCTATGTGATTATTTATTGAGGTCCTATTTCGGGGATTATTACGAATATTCTCTTTATAGAAAATTAATAAAATAAGTGATTTAAAATGGGTCAAGGGCAGTCGATAACAGAGGAGGAAGGTAAGGTTATATTTACTCATACCTAATAATTTAAATTGACTCATTTTCTTTCATATTTTCTCATTTAAACACAGTCATAGCCTGGACCTCTTTATAATTATATATATTCAAAAATTATTATTATTATTATTATCTTTTAAGCTTCATTCATGTACATGACCATTTGTAATAAAAGTTCTGTTGTATCTTATGACAACTGTGTAGAACAGTCATGTGCTGCATGAATGTTTATTTTAAACAAATGTTGCTTATTAAGAAGACTGAAATCTCCTCTCATCAAGAAATACATGACATTTAATTTGACCTTCAATTCAGAAACCAGTATAGTTGAAGAAAAAACATTTTTTATGGAATATTGTTTTTTCAAATTAGTCTTATCATTCAAATGGTAAAGAAACATTTATTTATTATCATTAAGTGTTTGTCAAAATAAATCTCACTGCAAATTGTGGTGGTTGTACAAGTTATAGAAAGTTGAGACCCTCCCAGTTATAACTTCGGTAAGAGTTGCACTATGAATTCATTTGATGAACAGCTAATTTGTTTGGAAACCAAGTTATTTCCCTAACTTATTTGTGATGCTGTTTTACTGCATCCCTCATCATATAACAGAAATCCATCCCCTCAACATCTGGTTATATAATTTAGGTTAACATGCCCTGTCTGTAAACATGAGGCCAGTCTAGTCTGGTACTTTGGACCTGTATCTAAGGCATTTGACAATTTTGAGCAGACTCTTATATTACCCTGGCAATATACCACCCTATTGATTGATTGATTGTTTGGTGTTTTACGCCACGCCCAAGATTATTTCACTTATATGGCAGCATTGCAACCATCCCAGGTCGTTCGACTGAAAACCCAGTCAGAAAATTTTCCAATTTCCCAGCGGCCCTTTGTTGGAATGCTGTTCGGATTGAGCGTCCAAAGCTCTACCTACTGAACCACGAAGACCCCCCCCCCCTCCTCTCACCCTATTGAAACTAAACATTTTTTTAAAGGCACACTTGCCGCCGTAGCCTGTTTAAATTTGCTAAGAAAACCAATTTACATGAGCCTACTACGACTAATACCACTAAACTTAAACATAGGACACATAAAACATGTCTAGTTAGCTTTAGGCTGTAAAAATGGGGTGAAAAACAAACGAAGAATCGAAGCCTGATTACAACAACAACGATCAGTGTCGGTCAACTTTCGTGTTGGATTTCCCTCCTTTTAGGCCTTTGTATCTGTGGTTTACACTCAAACAATTATCAGCAGGCTTTTCCAGTCGCTGTTAATCGATCGTCAGTCTGTATTTCTCAGATAAATAGGCCTACGTAAAATTACACTGTGCCGTTAGTTCACTCACTCGACTGAAACATAAAATCGCCAATAGGGGGCAGATCAGTGTGTTTACGTTCCGGGTACGTAACAATTCAAATTTTCAAATTCAAATTAAAAATACAAAGTGACGTCCAAACTTTTAAATTTTGGTAAAAATAGAAAGTTCCTAACTTATATTGTCTGGGAAAAATACAGAATACGGTCTTTCTTTTTTAATGTTAACAATATTCCTGATTTTCGCGGCAAGTTTGCCTTTAATTATATACTGGGCATTGAGCACAATACAAAAACAAAATGTAGTATTGGCTATACACTAAATCACATCTGAATTGTGTGTTTTGTGCCTCTCAAATTATAACTTGCTTAACATCTGGTCATCCAGTTTTCGTCCACATTTTTGTCACTTATTTAATAAACCTGGCTACAACGGCATTTAATTGAACAGAAAAGTGACAGTGTCGTTTAAGTGAGGAGAAAAATGTCTGCCATTTAAGGGAGGATGCTAGTGCTATTTAACTGAGGAGAAAAATGTCTGCCATTTAAGGGAGGATGCTAGTGCTATTTAACTGAGGAGAAAAATGTCTGCCATTTAAGGGAGGATGCTAGTGCTATTTAACTGAGGAGAAAAATGTCAGTGCCATTTAAGTGAGAATAAAAAAAAGTGCAGCATTAAACATTAATCAATCATTCCTTTGAAGTCTAACTTATTCCCCTACATTTAAATTTGCCCTGCTTGTTCTGCTTTGATATTTACTGTAATCCATCGCCTCAACATCTGGTTATAGAGTTTGGGTTAACATGCCCTGTCTGTTAACAGATAGGTCATTCTAGTCTGGTATTTGGTACCTGTATCTAAGACATTGATGCTGTTTGGGGAGGCCACCATACCCGAGGCAATATTCATCCTCTGAGCAATGGAAATATTTTTTAAAATAATTAACTGGTCATTGAATATGAAATCCAACAATTGTAATGTTGACAAAAAGAACATTCCATAAAAATGTATCCATCAAATTAACCTACAAATATATGAGTCAACTTGGGAATAGGAGGAACAGGGTTTGGAGGAAATTTACACAGAACGTAAACTTTGACCTATCACTCCAATAAGCCAATTTAATTATCTTAATTTTTTTTTGCTTCCGATAATATTTTTTAACAGCCCTGTTTGTGATGATAGCCATTGTTATTTGTTATCACTTATCTCCCTTAGATTGGCATCCAAGATAATGTCCAATGGATGACTATTTCCGTCACCATGGAAACTACACGCTCTGTGTTATTTAATGAAAGTAACAAAATACATTCTATGTGTCTCCAGGAATATTCACCATATTAGGTTATTCTCTTCCAGTCATATTCGATTCTCGTAGAGATAATTAAGACAAGATGAACAAGAGCATGAATTACTGACTGAATGTCCAGTCTCTAAATATTACTATATTTTATGTGCATGTATGTCCTGAAGTTGAACAAAACATTCTGTTGCCATCTGCCAGGTTTTATATCTTATTTCCTCTGCAGTTTATTGTTATGATTATTTGTCTGAATTAAATGTAATTCATATGGAATTTGACAGTTTTTTTTTTAAATGTCCAAGTCCAGGGCTTTGATTACTGCCAATATAGTCAATTCTTTTATATTTAGTATTAAAATAAAATTTATCGCACATTCTAATTGATTGTTGTTTTATGCCGCACACAAGATTATTTCACTTTAATATGGCAGCGTTGGCAGGTTTAGTGGTGGATGAAACCAGGCTATTTGCCAAGAGGAAACCTTCGACCACTTACATGTATGCCGGTCAAGTGGAAAATTCACTCACACATTTTTGGTAGCGGGTTCGATTCCCACTCAGTCTGTGTGGAAGAGCTGCCATGTGTATATAAGTTAAATCAGTACAAACTGCCAATGTCAGTACAAACTGTCAGTGTACTCTAGTAACAGACTAAACAGTCATTGGCTCTGTATGGATCCCTTTTATTACACAGCCAATCACTATACAATATGATTGTTGCTGCCACTGAAGTGAGCTGTTGAAGAGAGAATATCATTAAATGATTATAATGGCTTTAGTGATCTTATCTAACAGGCAGAAATTACATGCCTGGCTATATACTGCTGTGACTACATGTCATAAATATGCAGCCTGATCAATAGGCAGCTTTTGTGGGGGCTTTAACAGTAAGTGGGAAATTTGTGTACTTGTCCATCAGCACTTTAGTACATTTTTACTTGTCTACATATACTGCATATATTTATGAACACTAAAACACACGAGCACAGGGGAAATCTTCTTGTCTAAAATAACCATTGAGAGTTCCTAATTGACCGATTGCTTAATGACGTCACTTGGAATTTACGCGCAAAAGATTTTGGGGGATTGAGGGACCATTTTAAAATAAAGCAGAAGAAATAATACTGTATCGAGAAGAAGACGTAAAAGGCGTAAAGTTACAAGAAAATGTCTGGATGAAAACAGGTTATGTCATCAATGTTTTTCAAAAAAGTGACATCTTTCCAATTAACAAAATGACGAACTGAGGTACATTTTACCCAGAAAGCTTTGCGTACATCTGTGTGACGTCATCAGGCTCGGCGGTAATTGTGTTAAAAAAGGGTATATCATTTAGACCTTTAGAACCAGTCATGAATTGTTGTAACAAACTAAAACCTATGATATTTCGTTAGGTTGACAACAGATAGAGCTTGGCCTTAGTCAGTAGAATTATAATATGGATAAAGTGTTCCAATGTGCATATGTTTTATTTTATCTGAAATATGCCTTCTATCAACTGGTTACAAGTACAAGGGAAGAAGTTTGTATTGTTCAGGTCTTTTTTCCATCAACCCAATGTGGTCTTGGTGTTTTGGTTTGAAAAATTAATACATGTAACCCAAGTGATTGACAAGAACTATCATTTAATTGTGGGTTCTGTGCTGTAACATAAATTGCATAACAGCAATACATGACATGTTACAATACATGTACCATAGGTTGATTGATTAATGTTTTAAATGTATATGCATTATTATTTATTTCACTTACCTGTCTGGGGTACCAGGTTAAGTGGGGGATGATACTGGGTCGTTTGTCCTGAGGCAACTCCCAACCTGGCAACTATCCCACATTGGGCGATTCAAACCCTCGACCCATTGATGTCAGGTGAAGGCTCTTCTGGCAGAGCACTCCCCCCCCCCCCCCCCCCCCCCCCCACCCACAACCCCTGCACAGCAATATGTAGAACTCAAGGCTGTATACGTTCATTCATCATTTTGGTAAATATATATGTACACAGGTTATTATATCACTGGGTCATAAATAATCTTAGTCATTTTAATATGTGGTGGAAACAATAAATCGTTTTGTACCCATGTCACACAGTTAACTTTATCTGACTCATGACATCTTTCCAATGAATGCATTTCTCTCAATTATCAATAGAGTATGATGTATTTACATATCCTTGCAATATACATTACATAGATTATAATGTGTGTTAATGGTATGTAATTTATCCTGGGAGTTGACTGTTAATCTTTGGGAGCTGTGGGGATTATTTGTCTATCGAGGAAAGTACCGGAATGATCCAATCAATTGTACTAACCAAACAAACCAGAGGTGTCACGTTACTACCACACTGAAATAGCCGGCTTCCTACAGTCTGAAAATCAATCAATAGTTGACCCAGATATTGACGGAGAGTTGGTCCTGCCATTGCAATGAACCTGTGTCCGGGTAGATGTAGTCAGTACATCGTACGATGAACGTCAGACAGGGCTTACATCATAGTCACCACATTGGTTGATTTCTACCTTAAAATGGTTTCACTTCTCTCTCCATCGCAATACATGTACTTCATCAATTATGATTGACATTGCAATACTTGGAGGTGACTGGCTGTCCACCATCTGGTTGAAGGGAACTTGAGCCTGTGGGTTTACACTGTGTTACATCTATTAGCTCAGTCACCATCGTACTATGAAGAGCAGATTGGTTTTTCTCTGATGATAGTGCCTGATATTGTGTTCAAATTGACATGTTTTAATACGCATGACAGTAGAATGGAGTTAGATAGCTGCAGGTGTAGATTATAACAGCTTCACTGGAATACAGAGGTGGTTACAGACATAGAGATTGGTAAGATGCCAATATTGGCCACTGTGCCATTTTGTCTCCTATAATGCATGTTCATTGCAATCACCGAACTGTCAAATGACTAAAACAATAGTAAGGCGGTGAATATTGATAAAGTCTTATATTCAGTTCTGTCTAATATAATATTATATAATATAGGTTGTAGTCCCCATAGTTCTGTTAGAATACCCCTCATACTGACCAGAATTTAACTATTTCATTACCATCTAATTGAGGCTCCATTGTCTGAGAATGTTGAAGGCTGTTAAGGTACAGATAAAGCAAATATCCAGTTACATCTGATATAATGAATGCTGTTATCAAAATGTATTGAACTATTTCCTCATCCTCTAGTTAAGACTGTGTGATTTGACAATGTTGGAATTATATCACAATTCGCAAAGTGTTCAAGTGTTATGAGACTTCATTTATTGTCTCATTGGCTTAGATGTCTCAGTGGCTTAGACACAGGCCCTCTGTCAAAGGGTTGCTGGTTTGAATCACATTCAGTCCAACAACAATCTCATTGGATTTTTTTTACACAAACGTCCTATTTGAAAGGGTTGCCAGGTATTTTCCATGCATACGGTCATGAAATACTGTATCAGGACTGTCTGGATGCTCACTTGAAAACTATGTGGAGTATGGGGCTAGACCACCATTTACAACCATAATGCAAATCACACCCAGTTCTGTGAAAGTAGGCTTTAGACTCTCAAAATACGAACACAAACCGTGAAAATCTTCCAGTGATATCCATAAATGAAGTCATACAAATATGGCGCCATTTGCAAAACTCATAATTCAATGTCTTTTTGCTCCCCTACCCACATGTACATGTAAGCACCTATAGAACGTCAAATCGGTTCTTCATTTCCCAATCATTGCGAACTAACATTGGCAAACCTTATCATGTGACTATAGATGAAAAATAATGTGACTTAATTTCACATGATTTATGGTAACTGCCTAAAACCTTGTGAATACCCCGCCCCCATTCCCAGGCCAATTAAATGCCAAATGTTTGCTATACGTAACAGTGTATAGATAACCCCCTCATTTCCATTTACAGGACAAATTCAAATAAATAAGCATGCAAAAATTAACATTTGTGTCTTTTGTTGTTTTTCAGGTAAATCTAAGGATAAGCCAGTGGAGCAGAACAATATCTCTGAGAAAGGGTAAGTTGTGAAGATACATGTATTGAACATGTATTCTAGGATTAACCTTACGGGGATTTGTTTTGGTGGAATAGTCATCTGTGGAAAACCCTGGTTTTATTATCAAAAAGTTAACCAAGACTATGATGAATATAGATTGTGAGAGTACATTACATCTTCTCTTTTACTAGGGGAAATACATAATGTGGGTGAAAATGGTTTTCACGAGATATAAGCTTGGACTGTCTTGATGAAAATATTGTCAAGATCAATGTAATGGTTGAAAATTGCAACATTTATGGTTATTTTTCCTAAACAGCACATATAAATAGTTTTTGTTGTTGTTGTTGTTGTTGATATTAGCCTCGGAATGGCACTGAAAGTAATTGTTTAGAAATATCAAAACACAAAACTAAACTTGTGTATCCCAGCTAAGTACATGTAAACCATGGGGCATGTCGATGTCCATTTATAGACGAGTGAAGAACTGTAAGGCTCAAGATATACGACAACAACAACTTGTCAAGTTTAGTTATACCATGAAAACAAGGCTTTCGACTGTAAAAAATACCAAGGATTATGGTCCAGGACATTATAAAGTATTCCCAATGTGCTCTCGAGGGTAAGAAAAGGGTCGACAGACAAAACTGAATGTGAACGATAAGCTGCATCCCCTGGTACTTATAAAGCAAAATGACCAGCCTTCTTTCAGTTTCAAAACAAACAATGATAAATTTCTTTTGAGTTAATAGTATAAGACCAGACTCAATGAATAATTTTTGATTCTCTGTGGTGCCGCTTGTTTAGATTTTCAACAGATTGCAAATTACCTCTTTTTTGCAATCTGAATTCATGAAAATGTCTTAATTTTGACAGCTCAAGCCACTTAAACAATTTCAGAATATCATGAGCTGGAAAATCACATTTAATTCCATTTTGGCATGTACAAGTAAGCTGTAACATTGGTGGTGAACATATATTACAGTGCAGACTTATAGATTTGAGCTTAACAGTGGCTTAGGAATAATAACTTGTCAAGACATGTTGATTTCCACTCAGCTGTGATAATGACACCCTTTACAATGCAATCTACATTGTAGACTTGTCTAATTAAACTTGAGTACACTGCCACCTTATACATGTGAAAGGCTCTATTTACCATAGGGCTGTACCTGCAATGGGGACCTGTAAGATAGAAATTCACAAACTGTGCTGTGGAGAAATGTACATTTTATAGTTGTGTTATTTTCCAATATAAGCAATTTTTATTACCATCAAGGATTTACCATTTTCCACCATAAGGGACAAGTTTTTGTGAACATTGCTACAACGAAATGGTCAGACAGTTTGTCTGTAGTGTAAATATTTCACAGATCTTATGTGACGTTTCTTTGACGTGAGGTTAAGACTTGGTGAAACAGCTTGTCCATTTTGAATAGCTATCTCAGGCTGATTTGAAATTTATTGACAAATTTAGAGAAATTCTCGTACGAATACCCAGTGTCAGTGTTAGAATATAGTACAGGTTCTATGTTAAGTTATGTATTATGGAGGACTATATGTTTGATAACAGGTAAGCTTCATGCTCATATAAAACATTAATTCTTGTGCTAAAATTATTTTTGTAAATCATGGCAATGCAACTATATAGAGATTAACCTTTTGTATTTAACTTTATTAATCTATGCATTGTTGATGTGGTCTTTTGCCAAAAATGAAAAATGTTCCTTTTCTGGATGGAAAATTGTCCTCATTTGTTTTACCTGTGCAAGTATCCATTGTGGACACAATTTTGATGTGTTATGTGTATGTCAAACTGCTTGCAAACTATGTTGATGTAGCTGGTATACGCTAGTTAGACAGTGTATCCACTCTTGCTAAATTTTGAAAACATTTGATGTGATATTGGCTGGTTAGTTAATCACCAATAACACAGGCTAAATGGGCTAGAACAAGCCCCTTGGGGTTTTATTCCCGCCAGACGAAAAATATATTATGAATATACCAATTGTAATATTTTATCTTGTGAATAAATCAAATCAAATGGTACTGTAGGTCATGGGCAAATGAATTAAGCATATGTTTTAACATACCATTTAAACGTTTTGCAAGACCGTTAGCCTGTGGATTAATAATTTATATGGGGCATTATTTAATTTCCTGATTTGTATTAGGTCTGCCACATTAGTAATTGATCTTGACAAACAAAAAAATATAATATGTTGAAAGTTGAAACTTTATTTTGTAAAATTCCCAGTGGCTGTTTATATCATTGCAACTGAAACTGCTTAATACATTTGACTTAAGCCAGCCGGATACTAGGCGATTCTGAGTGGGTGATAATCACTGCACACTGCAGGTCGATTATTTAGTCTGCCACTTCATATCGTCTAGTGTGCGCCTGGCTGAAACAAAAGATGCAGTATCCCCAATAAAGTAAAGGGTCTTTGATTACCAGGAACATACATGTACTAGTAACTATGTATTCAAGCTAAAAAAAACCTAAATTCTGAGAAATTTTTTTCCTGCAAGAACCCGTCCATGGTTTGCCCATCAGAATTTATAATAAATGGTACCAAACTTTATTTACATGTTCCCTTGTTTGCAAATTATCTTTACCTTCTATATCCTTCTTTTCCGTGTTTAATTGTAGCAATGATCTGATGCAAATGAGCACACCACCGGCTAAGAAGTCCACCCCTAAACAGGCAAAACATCCGGCTGTCAAACGTTTGGAACAGCATGTGGTAGGAGGATCTGATGAGATGGGAGGGGCCAGAGTTGTTGATCAGATCTATAGCATGAGTCCAAATGCAGGAGAAAAGGTAAACAGATCTTCCAGGATATGTTGTTCCATATATTCATTCACTTATTATGCCTCACGGAATCCCCCCAAAAATCGTAGGATATGTGTACTTGAGCATTGTGAGGGGTTTAAACCTATCCAAAAAGATTTTAACTGGGTTTCCAAATGGTTACACCCTCGGGCTGGGGGCGGTGTGGTTTTTGCCATAGCCATTTTCGCCTACCTAGCATGGAGGAAAATTAAGTATGCCAAATACATTAGCCTTCCTGATGTTCATATAGTCTGTGGAGGTTTTAATGGTAAAATTTAGGTGGGATGGGGGTGGGTAAGATCTTTTGGTCGGTTGGTACTTTTGTCGCCATATAACCTTAGCTGTTGAGTGTGACGTTAAGCCCCAATAAATCAATCAACCAAATGGTTACCTAAAGCCTGTTTCACAAATCAACGTAGCACAAGTTTTTACGTAACTGCCATAGCAATGTTTTGGGTTGTTCTGGCAGCTATGTAAAAACTTACGCTACGCCGCTTTATGAAACAAGCCCCAGGTACTTGTGGAAATGACTAGGCTTCCATCGGGGTACAGATCCCAGTTTCTGCCCCTCTTAACTTGACACCACTGCCATATAAGGGAAATAATTTAAAGTGTGTTGTAAAACATCAATCAATAACCATTTTAGCCGGAGTGGATGGAACATGATCAATTATTGAACATTTGAAAACAACAAAACGTTTGTCATAAACAGATAAGAGCAATTTAGTGAGACTGATGACGACCCTAAAACATGGTTGACTTTACCACACAGCTGATACAAAAAACCAACCATTCCCTAAATCTGTTTTCATATTCCCTTCCTTTTCCCAGTCATTTGAGATAGATCATACAAAAGACGTCACATTGTCTCAAGGGTGTTAGCCTGTATTGTCTTGTAACTCTAGCATAACTACATTTACCCATAAAAATATGAAATATTTTAAGTTCAGCATGCAACGGAATCAACATACCAGTCGAACATTGCGTATTAAAGTTAATGTAATGTATGGAAGCCCCTTATAGATTGTATACGCGTTTAATAGCATTTCATCTTATTGGACATATCATTTCCATATCCCTCATGATCACATCAACAGTTCAAC
Source organism: Lepidochitona cinerea (assembly GCA_963971465.1). Lineage (NCBI taxonomy): Eukaryota > Metazoa > Mollusca > Polyplacophora > Chitonida > Tonicellidae > Lepidochitona > Lepidochitona cinerea. The sequence goes on from OZ020553.1 coordinate 36,408,147, forward strand.
AAGATGGTTGATTTTAATGTTACACATTAAACTCTTTCACATTTACTTTTGTTTCTTGTTTTCTCATTTTATGGGGGAAAAAACTTTTTTTTTTAAATTAAGCCTTTCATTCTAGAAATAGGAACTGTCAATAATGGAGCTATTTTTCTGTTGTTAGAGATTTGTACTGTATTCACCTTGCATTTTTCTCCTTTTACTGATCAGTTATAGATTTTAATTTCTCTGATTTATAAGACGTTATTTAGTGTCTGTAATGATGCGTTTATTCATGTATCCTGAAGAAGAAAGTTTTCATGAGAATGAATATTGTTGTCTTTTAATTTCGTATATTTCTCAAATGCGTTGTTTATTTTGCCAAATTTAAATTTAGTTTTTCCTTACCGTTGTCAGTGTTTTGTTGTTGTTGTTATTTGTACTTGATTGTTTTACCGTGGTAAGGATACGGATGAGAGTGAGGTTAGGCGTCAATTCTCCATACCAGAGGTGCCGCCAGCCATGAGCGATTCATGGTTTGACCAGGTTAACACCTTCAAGGAAATGGAAGATTCCACAATGTCGCAGGACTCGGTAGACGTGTTTTCTGGCTGGTCCTCAGCTCAAGGTTTCCCTAATGGAAACCGGTCTTTATTCGAGGATAGAGAAGCACGAAGCAGCAGTCAGGAAATTGAACAAGATGTAAGAACTTCATGTCGGAGTGGCTGCATCATGAATTTCGTGTGTCTGTCAGCATGCAACTTTTGAATTTGTGCACGCATGTTTTTATCTTGACTTTTATTCTTTGGGAGCTATTTTTGTATTTCGCACTATTGTTTTTGAGGGCATTTTGTTTAAGTTTTAGCAAAATATGGAAAATTATAGACTTGGTTACTCTAACTGACATATTTACTTTGAGATGCCAACAAACAAGCATCAATGTGCATTGATTGAAAAGCCTGTTTGTTTATATTATAATATAATATTGTTCTTTACTTTTTCTTAGGCGCTAATAGTGTTTAAACTCGTGGGTATTTTGAGTTTTCTTTCTACTTGTTGGGGGTGTTTTTGCTGTGAATAAATCTTGTTAAAACAAACCCGTTACATTAAGAGATGTCAAACGCAACCCTCTAAATTTAGTGTCAGTTTGTAAAAGCAAACATTTTTGTGACTCAGTTCTTTTGTTTTCATGGACTCGCATATCAGAAATTTAAAAATTGTCTATTTTATTTTTGGTTCATTGGTTGGTATTGAGGTTTTTGTGTCGCCTGAAAGGGGGCACTTAGGGATCACTTTGACGGCGTAGTCTGGCGTCGGCGTCGTCGACGTCGGCGTCGGCGTCCGGATTGGTTTCCGTGCAATATCTTGAAAACCACTGGCTTAATTTTTTTCAAATTTAAATGGGAAGTTTAATACCTTAATACCCCGCTCAAGTTCGACTTTCGCTAAAATCTGCGCATATTTAATTATTGTACAGGCTTTTGATTGGCTGATACAAATAACTTGGTTTCCGTGCAATATCTTGAAAACCACTGGCTTAATTTTTTTCAAATTTAAATGGAAAGTTTAATACCTTAATACCCCGCTCAAGTTTGACTTTCGCTAAAATCCGCGCATATTTAATTATTGTACAGGCTTTTGATTGGCTGATACAAATAACTTGGTTTCCGTGCAATATCTTGAAAACCACTGGCTTAATTTTTTTCAAATTTAAATGGGAAGTTTAATACCTTAATACCCCGCTCAAGTTCGACTTTCGCTAAAATCCGCGCATATTTAATTATTGTACAGGCTTTTGATTGGCTGATACAAATAACTTGGTTTCCGTGCAATATCTTGAAAACCACTGGCTTAATTTTTTTCAAATTTAAATGGGAAGTTTAATACCTTAATACCCCGCTCAAGTTCGACTTTCGCTAAAATCCGCGCATATTTAATTATTGTACAGGCTTTTGATTGGCTGATACAAATAACTTGGTTTCCGTGCAATATCTTGAAAACCACTGGCTTAATTTTTTTCAAATTTAAATGGGAAGTTTATTACCTTAATACCCCGCTCAAGTTCGACTTTCGCTAAAATCCGCGCATATTTAATTATTGTACAGGCTTTTGATTGGCTGATACAAATAACTTGGTTTCCGTGCAATATCTTGAAAACCACTGGCTTAATTTTTTTCAAATTTAAATGGAAAGTTTAATACCTTAATACCCCCCTCAAGTTCGACTTTCGCTAAAATCCGCGCATATTTAATTATTGTTTTTAATTGGCTGATACAAATAACTTGGTTTCCCTGCAATATCTTGAAAACCACTGGCTTAATTTTTTTCAAATTTGAATGGAAAGTTTAATACTTTAATACCCGCTCAAGTTCGATTTTTATCTGACGCAGATTATTATTTAATATCTCATATTCAGGTAACATCTTACACAGCATGATATACATATATTCACAAATAAAGTACAACAGTGAATTTTTTTGTGAAAGGTGATGTACCTTCTCCTTGTATATTTATCCTGCCAGGCGACACTTCTACTTCAGTTGAATTCTAGTTATAGGCTATTAATGTGTGTACATGGGAATTAAGTAATGTGGCAATTCACAGAATATAAGAAGAGGTTTTTGTCTATATAGCCTTTGTGTGATAAAGTCCACTTCATGGTCTCCTTGTCATTTACCATAATGTAAAACAAATTCTTCATAATATGATTTCCATCTTAGAGCTATGGTTTGGGCAGTTAGAACAGACCATGGCTATCAAAGAGACTGCCACAGCACCCCTCTTGCCTCTTTTTTTTTTAATCAGAAAAATTATGTTATATCTGCATAACTGAACTTTCCTGCCTCAAGGTAATTCCAGATCTCTTGATAACCCATTCCTAGGGTATCCGACCGGCAAAAGACTCGTAATATCCCTGTCTTTGCTCAACAACCATTCTGGAAAAGTCCACAAAACTCATTTACGAAAAGACTGGCCATGTTTTCCTCCTGAAATGGGCCATGTTGTTATATTTGGTTGTTTCTAACAGCGTTTCCGTAAAAGACAACTGCTAAAGCAGATAAAGAGCTCAAATACAGTCCACAATGCCAAAAACAAAGCCACGAGAATCTTGTTGAATCAAGGACTAAGGTGGATCAAGACACATTCTACTAATAGGCTACCTTTCGACAGATCCCAATTTCCAAGGTGCAAGAATCATGTAGGCTGCACCACATGATGAACTTTTTTTTTAAGATTGCAAAGATATTAAAAGGGTACTTAATAGCTCACATTGGCATTAGTCTAATTGACCCATAATTCTATTTCTCACATTGCATTGGGTTTGCTCAAATATATGTCAGTGAGACTACTGGAACTCATTTCCTCCATCTAGCAACCTGTATGAAAAAGACAGTTGAACCCAGCAACTGGAAAAATCCTGGAAACACAAATTTGGTCAAAATAATTTTCCATTTTTATGAACCAGAACCCCGTAGCTTCAGGGGCCTTTGCTGCCCCTAGACCCTCAACTGAACAACTTGAAAAATCCAAGCGTCACAAAGATGCTTTTCTTATTTCTTGGAAATTTGGAGAAAGTTATGTCTCATTTTTATACGCCCGACTTAAAAAAAGTCGGTCGTATTATGGTATCTTCAGCGCCCTCCGTCCGTCTGTCCGTCACGATTCCCTTCCGCTCCATAACTTGAAGAGTTTTGATCTTATCTTTACAATTCTTTCACAACATATACCTTGTGGGTAGAAGGTGTGTCATAAACCATTTATGGCATCATCAATTGCATAATGTGGCTTCTACATTGGATTATGTAGTATTCTATAGTCTATATCTGTGTACCCTTCCGCTCCATGAGAGTTTTGATCCGATCTTGACAATTCTTTCAGAGTATGTACCTTATGGGCAGACGGTGTGTCATGTACCATTTCTGACTTCACCCGTTGCATAATATGGCAGCCATATAGGATTATGTAACATTCCCTTCCGCTCCATAACTTCTTAAGTTTTGATCTGATCTTGACAATTCTTTCAGAGTATATACTGTACCTTATGGGCAGCCGGTGTTTCACGTACCATTTCTGACATCACCTGTTGCATAATATGGCAGCCCTATCAGATTATGTAATATTCCCTTTCGGCTCCAGAACTTCTTTCGTTTTGATATAATCTCTCCAATTCTTTTAGAGTATATATACAGGTATAGGTAGATGATGATGATATTATAGGTAGATGATGTGTCGCATACCCAATTTGATTTGGGTACACATATTTTTTGTCTGTTTTCAAGAGTTTTTTTTATCAGAAATGTGTACCTGATGTTTAATATATATATATATATATAAATATATATTAATACTTTTTTTAGTACACTTGGTCCAGAGTTATACTGGAAGCCAATTAATTTATACATTCTGAGACTGTTTTCCTGGATAGTTTAATGTGCGCTAAAATAACAAAAAAAGACCATTTTCCCACTTTATTACCCATCTGGTATTTATCAGAGTGGGTGTTTAAATACAGATAAGGGGACAATGAATGACATCCATGGAAGTGGGCACAGAAGGTTTGTATATTTACACACCATTGTATCAGTGGTCAGCCTGAAGATTGTTTGGTTTGTAATAAAACTATTACAGCCAAGTCCAATAGAACAGTGTCCCAGTCAAAACTGTTAAAATTCAAGAATTGTAAGCTATTGTATTGATTGCTCCTTCCCAGTTATGGAACATAACAGCAATGTCAAAACAGCCGCAATATTTCAGTTTTTGCAATTAAAATGTGATTGAAATTACCTGAACAGATAATATTTGTGTACTATAACGTACTGGTATTTAGTTGCAGCTTCATCAAATTCAGAAAAGAAAAACTTCTAATGTGAACAAGAAATTCGAATTGATGAAATTAAAACAAATGTTATATTAAATGTAAAGTTGTTAATCGTAGCGGTTCGACTTTGCCACGGCGGGCGTATGTTGAGTTTACTAAAACTCTTGTTAAAAGCCAGAATTGACTTGGAATGATCTCAGGGCATCTTCAGGGGTTCAACTATCTAAACCAAATAAAGCTAGTAATTCATCAATGATCCCAACAACCTAAAAAAATCCTGGCGACACAAAAGAGGTACTTCTTATTTCTGGAAAATTTGGAGAAACTAATGTCCCATTTTTATACGCCCGACTTAAAAAAAGTCGGTCGTATTATGGTATCACCAGCGCCGTCCGTCCGTCCGGCCGTCCGTCCCGGATTCCCTTCCGCTCCATAACTTGAAGAGTTTTGATCTAATCTTTAAAATTCTTTCACAACATATACCTTGTGGGTAGAAGGTGTGTCATGAACCATTTATGACATCGTCGATTGCATAATGTTGCTTCTACATTGGATTATGTAGTATTCTGTCTTAGTGAATATATTCGTTCCCTTCCGCTCCATAACTTGAAGAGTTTTGATCCGATCTTTACAATTTTTTTGACAACATAAAGTTTAGGGGTAGAAGGTGTGTCATGAACCATTAAGAACAGTGTCCATTGCATAATATGGCTTCTACATTGGATTATGTAATATTCTGTCTTAGCCTATATCTTCGTTCCCTTCCGCTCCATAACTTGAAGAGTTTTGATCCGATCTTTACAATTTTTTTACAACATATAGTTTAGGGGTAGAAGGTGTGTCATGAACCATTTCTGACTTCACCCATTGCATAATCTACCAGCCATATAGGATTATGTAATATTCCCTTCCGTTCCATAACTTCTAAAGTTTTGATCCGATCTTGACGATTCTTTCAGAGTATATACCTTATGGGCAGACGGTGTTTCACGTACCATTTCTGACATCACCTGTTGCATAATATGGCAGCCCTATTGGATTATGTAATATTCCCTTTCGGCCCCAGAACTTCTTTCGTTTTGATATAATTTCTCCAATTCTTCTAGAGTATATATATCTAATAGGTAGATGATGCGTCACATACCAAATTTGATTTGGGTCCACATATTTTTTGTCTTTTCAAGAGTTTTTTTTTATCAGAAATGTGTACCTGATGTTTAATATATATATATTAATATATATCAATGCTTTTTTTAGTACACTTGGTCCAGGGTAATACTTGAAGCCAATTAATTTATACATTCTGAGACTGTTTTTTTTGGATAGTTAAATGTGTGCTATGATAAAAAAGGACCATTTTCACAGCTTTATTGCCCATCTGGAATTTACCAGAGTGGCTGTTTAAATAGAGATAAGGGGACAATGTCAGTGGTCAGCATATCAGTGGTCAGCCTGAAGTTTGTTTGCTTTGTAATAAAACTATCACTGCCAAGTCTAATAGAACAGTGTCCCAGTCAAAGCTGTTAAAATTCAAGAATTGTAAGCTATTATGGAACATAACAGCAATGTCAAAACAGCCACAATATTTCAGTTTTTGCAATTAAAATGTGATTGAAATTACCTGAACAGATAATATGTGTGTACTATAACGTACTGGTATTTAGTTGCAGGTTCATCAAATTCAGAAAAGAAAAACTTCTAATGTGAACAAGAAATTTGAATTGATGAAATTTAAACAAATGTTATATTAAATGTAAAGTTGTTAATCGTAGCGGTTCGTCTTTGCCACGGGGGGCGTATGTTGAGTTTACTAAAACTCTTGTTAAAAGCCAGAATTGGCTTAGAATGCATCTCTGTCCATGCTGGACCTCAGAGCTTGCATGGCCCTTGGATTGTACTCAAACTGACTCAACGCTGTCAAGGAAAGCGGCAGCCGACTCGCCGCCAGTCGTCGCCTATAGTACGGGGAATCACCTTTTGGCTACCTCCGCTGATAGCTACATGTATGTAGGTCACAGTGTGTAGAGACGTTTGTTGGTGAATACAATTGTTTTAGTTCTATAGTTGGTGTCGAAAACTATATTCACTGTCTCAAAACCGATATGTCTTTCATTCCTCTTGATTAAATATTTTTTTAAACCTCTTGCAACATTTAAAACGTCCCTGCTGCATTTTGCATAAGCGCCAACACAAAGATTGTAGGTCAATCAGGGGAGGTAATTCTTTCGAGTTTTAACGTGCAGCCAGGGGTAAAAGTGGTGCCCGTAAACTACTGTTTTGTGCAGGAAGACTCAGGAAACAATTGAGAAAAGAACAAATGCGAAGCAAAATACAATATACTTGCTTTATATTACCAGAAGTGTCGAAGGAATTTCCAAAAATTATGGAAACAGATGGAAAGTCAATTCAGCATATTTCTTAATTCAGTACATTTCCGCCATGAAAATATAAATATATTTATTATAAAGGCATTTTTTCCTTAACACTTTTGATATATAATCCGTCTTTAGATTCTCTTTAAAGGTACATCTTAAATTTTTAGTTCAGACTTCTATACTTCCTGCACAATTCAATTTAATATACAACCTCTAAAACCAGGATTTGGCCCCATAGCAACCGTTGCTATGGCAACCGAATGACCCAAAATGTTTCTTATTGCCTATCATAATATCCTAACAAAATATCATTTTCAAAGACACACCATTAAAATATATATCAATTAGGTATATTTTATGTGGAGAAGCTGTCCTTGACCGCGTTGAGGAGGGTCCCCCCTATCCCCTGTCCAAAATTCACAGATCTGCCCCTATGAATGTATGCTTAATAGAATACCCTATTAGTCTATCATCCCAACAAAAGCATCACAAAGCATTGTGAATTTTAAAAGATGAATGTAGTTAGTTCCAATTCTTGTTTTATTTATCGCTTGAAACTAAAACTGGGAGAGAAGCTAATATATACCACTCAGTTTGTGTGCATTCTGTGAGAGGATACCATGCTGACTGTGTAGGGAAACTGTGTTAGTGTATGTTTAATACTGCATTATGTCCTCCCACTAACAGCATCACTATAAGTAATGAATGACTCATCTGTCTGTAGTCTTGGTAACTGTCAGAAAGATTTGCCAAGAACTATAACTCTTCTTCTTTTCTTGAATGGTTATTCACTGGTTACCTCCCCTGGATTTAAAATAATTGCAAAATTGATGTGTGTCTAACTTAAAGATATTTATGGTACTAATACATACTCTTAGAAAGAATCTACCTATACCTGATACACCAGAATATTCTTGGCATCCTTTCAAAGTTGATTTTAATAGAATTTAACCTTGCCTATGCTAGTATCAATAACATAAAGACAACTAAAGGTACCAAGACGAAAAATGGTAGAAATCGAGGTCATTAGCCGAAGCGGGTAGCCAACTCTGGCTTTTTGATTGCAATGAACCCTGACTCCAAAATATGCCCGTCAGTATAAAAAAATAGTAATTTTGGAGTCACAAACCCCGACTATATAGACCACAATTAAAACTCCGAAGAAAGAAAGCATTGTAATATACCGTTATCTGGAATTGAACAAATACAATGTTTTCTTTATTCAGAGTCTTGACTAGTCTGTTGTCTACATGTGTACCAAAAATATATATTCTATTCAGGTTAGATACTTGAAATACTTCACCTTTTACCAATAGTCAATTTCAGTGTATACTTCCTTTTTAGGAACGTGTAAATTTTGGTTTATTTTAACAACCAATGATTGGGTATAAAGGTCTAAATGATATACCTCTTTTAACACAATAAGAAACTTGTCTCCGTGGTTATTTTAGACCAGAAGATTTTCCCTATGCCCATGTGTTTTAGTGATCATAAATACATTCTGTTTATAGATCAATGATGACTTACAGTGTACCATCACAAAACAATTATAGAAACTTGTATAGTAAAAAAACAAATTCTAGTTTACGTCCCTGTGCCAGTGTTACTTTACATGTACTTTAAAGTGTCATGAGCTGCCTAAATGTTGATATTTTGACGTTAAAACAGAATGTTGAAATTATTAGCTATTTTTCTCAAGACGTTAAAATCCGAAGCTTTTTAGTGCTTCTAGTCTCGAAAATGTACGATAAAGTATTGTTTTGAACTAACTTTGGCTTAAAAATGAATGAATGGTCGTCCCGTTTATTTAAATTTTGTTTACTTTTACGTTTTCGGTTCGTACAGGCCACATACTGTATGGATTTTCCTCATTCCAACGTCAGTCATTTAGTTTTTCGATGGCCTTCAAAGCGTCTTACTGTTGTTACAATCAGAAATTATGAAAATATGAATTTTGGCACCTCATGCCACTTTTATATTTTGTTTAATTATATTATGTTTCTATTGATCATATTTTGGACAGAATTATGATTCAAACCTGATTATGTTTTGTTTGTATTTATCTTGATTAGGCAGACAGTGGCCATGCAGGAAGTGTCTCCACAGCCTCCCCTCCTAAGACAGGACCTGGTGGAGAAGATGATCTGGTAGAGGTTAGTCAAATTATTTATACACACACTTTCTTACCTACCGTATTTCTTCTAAATATTCAGACATTCTAATGGCCTAAATTTTCCATTGAGTCGGACAAAAATGGAGACGAGGAGTTGTCTTTAAGGATAACCCTTTTCACACACTGCTCAGCGGGTCATATTGCCTTAAATTCCCTCTATTGGGCAAATTTGTCTTGCCTCATTCAGCAGCTAACTGTTCATTTATACACTGTAATTTACATGTCTGTGTAGTATATTCTACAGCAAACTGTTCATTTATACACTGTAATTCACATGTCTGTGGAGTATATTCTACAGCTAACTGTTCATTTATACCCTGTAATTCACATGTCTGTGGAGTATATTCTACAACAAACTGTTCATTTATACCCTGTAATTTACATGCCTGTGGAGTATATTCTACAGCTAACTGTTCATTTATACCCTGTAATTTACATGCCTGTGGAGTATATTCTACAGCTAACTGTTCATTTATACTCTGTAATTTACATGCATGTGGAGTATATTCTACAGCTAACTGTTCATTTATACCCTGTAATTTACATGCCTGTATGGTATATTCTACAGCTAACTGTTCATTTATACCCTGTAATTTACATGCCTGTGGAGTATATTCTACAGCTAACTGTTCATTTATACTCTGTAATTGACATGCTTGTGGAGTATATTCTACAGCTAACTGTTCATTTATACCCTGTAATTTACATGTCTGTGGAGTATATTCTACAGCTAACTGTTCATTTATACACTGTAATTTACATGTCTGTGGAGTATATTCTACAGCAAACTGTTCATTTCTACACTGTAATTTACATGCCTGTGGAGTATATTCTACAGCAAACTGTTCATTTCTACACTGTAATTTACATGCCTGTGGAGTATATTCTACACCAAACTGTTCATTTATACACTGTAATTTACATGCCTGTGGAGTATATTCTACAGCAAACTTTTCATTTATATACTGTAATTTACATGCCTATGGAGTATATTCTACAGCAAACTGTTCATTTATATACTGTAATTCACATGTCTGTGGAGTATATTCTACAGCTAACTGTTCATTTATACCCTGTTATTAACATGTCTGTGGAGTATATTCTACAGCTAACTGTTCATTTATACACTGTAATTTACATGTCTGTGGAGTATATTCTACAGCAAACTGTTCATTTATACACTGTAATTTACATGCCTGTGGAGTATATTCTACAGCAAACTGTTCATTTATACACTGTAATTTACATGCTTGTGGAGTATATTCTATAGCAAGCAAGAAGAAGCGGTGATCAATTTATGCATATCAACAATTTGTTATCAAGCCACCTTGTGATCAAGTTACTAAGACTGTTTTCAAGCCAATAAAACACTTGATAACTGGATACAAATTTTGCTTGTCAATATATCGAAAGATAGTGAAATATTCACAAAAATATCAATAAATTTCTTAAGTTTACAAAAAAATCTTTTGTTTTTTGTTCAGATGTTGAAATACTCCCAGCATGACATGAACAAACTGCGACAAGAATTGGAACTGGAATTTCAAGGGAGAATACTGGCCAAGGAGAAGGAATGGAGTAAGAGATTTTCAGACAAAGAGAAAGATTCCATTAACCTGAGAGACCAAGTAGAGAAAGTGAAAAAGGCACATGAGGATATGAAGTAAGTGACTTTTTCTATGCGTCTGATATTGTTTTGTTTTGCAATACAATTATCAGATGCCCAATAAATTTTTGTTGAAGAGGGTGTCTTAATTTAACATTTCAAACTATCAAATTAGCTGCAAATTCTCAACTCCCCTTCTCAACAGCACTTGTTTTGTTAAATGTAGTAAATTTGTGTTTATATAGAAACTGACTGAGGGCCAATTGTCTGCGTGGTCCTTAAGTAACTCATTCAGAAGACTGACCCATAGTATGTGTTTTAAATCGACCCTTTTTTTCCCATATAGGAGCATTGTGAGTGATTATGAGAAAACCATCTCCCAGTTAGTAGGTGAGCGTTTTAGGTATTCTGGAAATGAAAGTGTTTGGGTTTTCTGGAAAAGAAAGTGTTTGGGTTTGGGGTTTTCTGGAAACCAAAGTATTTTCATATTCTAGAAGCAGAAGTATTTGGATATTCTTGAAGCGAAAGTACTTGTTAATTCTGGGAACGTAATTTTTTGTTTATTCTACAAGAGGAAGTACCAATAACCAAAGATGAAAGAGATTGGGGTTTCTCAAAGTTCAGAGTAGATGGTGGAGTCTGTTTCACAGAACGGTCCAAGTGTTTGCTATAAAGGTGTATTTTTACCCGATGGTTTAACTTGATAGTTATGGTTAATCTACATCGTTGTATCTTAAATCATAGCCATTTACAATAAAAACAAAAATACATTTTATGACGCATACATTTTGGAATTCATTATGTTTTTTTCTTTAATTCTCTAATTATGACTTATAACAATGTTTTATATCTGATTCTCAGCTGAGAAGGAAAAGTCATCATCCGATTCTAAAGATTCAATGACAGAAATAATCAAAGACAGAGACCAGGTATTTAAACATCTCTTTGTTTGTTTACAACTTGTTTCAGTGTTGACTTCTTTGTGTTTGCGTTTATTTTCTCTTTGTGTCATGATGTAAATGTACATAGGATGCTATGCCAGCTACCATTTGTAGCTGTATACAGTTTCAAGGTGTGTTTAAATTTTAATTTGGTAAAGTAAGAGTCTACAACCCCCCTCCCCCCCCCCCCCCCCCCCAACTCAGCACTTCCAAATTATTAAAACCAAACTTTTTTATACCATACATATTGGCTTTCCTGAAGTTTTACGCTTAAGGGTTGTAGAAGTTGCTGTTTGTTTCATTGATACTAATGTCATCCTATAACCTTACATGTAGCTGGTGAAAGTGACTTGTAATCCCCAGTAATTATGCATGGACAGACATTTTATGTTGCACAAGGTAATTCTAGTTTCTGTGTAATAAAGATTTATTTGACATGTATTTCAGACTTCTTAACTGAATTATTCTGTTTTCATTTTTATAGGCTGTTGAAGATTTACGATCAGTGGAATCCGCATTCTCAGATTTACATCGCCGCTATGAAAAAATAAAAACTGTGGTAGAGGGTTTTAAAAAGGTATATACTCTTCTCTCTGTCATTGTCAGGAGTCATGTTGAAAAGTGATTTATTCTACTTTGTTAAATTAAAGTTTTTGTGAAATGGACTAATAATGTTCTAATAATTCATGATCTAAATTAAAAATGTTACCATATTCTCAATATTTCAAATCATGACAAAGTCCAGTACAAGAATTCTGTTGCAATGTATCTGTTTCCATTTTGTTTGTAGAATGAAGAAATTTTAAAACAGAGTGTATCAGACTATCAGGGGAAGTTAAAAGTGGCAGAACAAAAATTCCAGGCGTTAAAACAACAGGCTGAAGGAAAGTTAGACTTGTAAGTAAATCCAATGAATTTAAAAAAAAAGAAATGTAAAACTTCTGACTGGGTTTTCACTTGGCAACCTGATTAGGGAATATTTGCCAGGTTCCATGGAAGACTCAATGCCCAGCTTTCACTATTTTTTACGGCCCTCAGTGGCTCAGTAGATAGATTTATGTAGTGTTTCAAGCCAGCATGGGCTGTCCACCGATGGGTTGCAGGTTCAAATCTCACCGAGTTCAAAGAAAAAAAGTACTCAATCATACTTTGTAGATAAATGTCAGGTACTTGCTAGGGGTTTCATGCGGAAAAATAGCCTGGTTTCCAACCCCACTAAACCTGGCGATTTCCTGTATAAATCAAATCTTTTTGAGTGAATTTATTGTTTACGTAATGCATTAATCAATCAAAGTCCAAATAAATAGACATGAATCAAAGACTTAAACTATCTTGTACTACTTGATGTACATGTAGTTCTACAATATTATATATCTTCATACTTCATTGCAGAGCCAATATTGAAATTGACAAAGTAAAGAAAACAACATCAGCAGAAATGGCCAGACTTGAAGCAGCAATGAGGAAAAAAGATTTACAAGTAAAGAGCCTTGAAAAAACACTGGAACAAAAGGTAAAAAGTTTATCAATTCCTTTTTAAAAAATCTGCTTAATATATTTATGAACACACGGGCACAGGGAAAATCTTCTTGTCTAAAATAACCATGGAGACAAGTTTCTAATTGTGTTAAAAAGAGGTATATCATTTAGACCTACATGTACTGAAATGTTCTAAATACATTTTCACTTTAGTTTTTTTGTGTTTTTTTATTGTTTTTGAACTAGAACATTTTCTCTAATCCTTTTGATTTTAACATCTGCTCCACCATTGGGTTGGGGAGTATTCTATGGATTGTCTCCCTTTTAATCCCTCTCTTTTGCTCTCCCTGAAACTTTTGTGTCACAGGTGACAGGACAGCCTAACTCATGTCCTCCTTTTTAATTTCCCCTCTAATCTAGGGCTCTGTCTCTTCAGTTTTAATCTTTGGGGAGTTAACTATGAACATTTGAAGAAACTTCTTTTATCATTTGACTTATTAGATTATCAGGTAATCGTCTGTCAAAAGGGCGTGAAAATTAGCTCCATCATGTTGAATTTTGCTTTTATCTCTTGGATAAACTTTGGCTTTATGCCAGGTGCCTTGTACTTTCTATAGAAGAAGGTACCAACACATAACCTTAAGGTCTTCCACTTGGCAAAAAGTTCATCTTTTTCCCTTCATAAACCTACACATGACATCCTAAAAGCTTGGTATTAAACTCAAAACATCACAGGCAAGCAAACATCAATCAAGTTGCAAATACATCCGTACAAAAGTGACCATATTTTCTTTAAAACTATATTTATGTTTAGTTGCTGTTTTTTTTGTTTTTTTTTTTTGGTTTTTCTGGTTGGGGGGAGGGATATTTATTCTGATATTGCAAAAAACACACAAGTATTTTTGGCTGTCATATAATGCGTTATGTTATGTTTGTTGTGCTATGTACGTTGTGCTATGTATTAATATGTACATTTCCTTATTTATTAAGACATATGGATACTTATGGTTGCATTACAACATAGCTTTTAGTTGATCCATTATTTGTAAGGATCGTGATATATCTAATATTAAACCATATCTGAAAAATACCCATGAGGGATTGTGTGATTTGCATTTATCATTTTTATTTAGACTGGCCAAAATTCAGTTTTGAACTGTTATATGTTTGATTGTAGGTGAAGGAGAATGAAGAGTTGACATCAATATGTGATGAACTGATATCAAAAGTTGGTACAGGATAGTACAAATCTACCCTTCACTACTGGCCGAACTGTAAATAACCGAGTTTTCAACTGTAAATACAGGATTGAACAGGACTTCTGAAATTGTTCATTTTAACGAGATCTGCTTGTGCTAGATGAGTTATTCAATATGGAAATGTAAATGGCAGGTTTTGTGTGTACAAACTATGGGGATGGTTGTTGATAAAGCATTGGAAGTGAAAGATGGATCGCAAGTACTGAGTATTATGCTGGATGGATAATTGCTGTGTTCATTTTGCAAGAATTTTTTCTGGATTAATTTGATATACTTGTGTCTGCATGGATTATTATTCCTATCACGTTCATAAGACAACCGAGAAGAAAGTATGTAAGATTATGGGAATTATGTCCCTGTACCAGCTGAGAGGACAGTCCATACGATTATGGAAATCATTTGTCCCTGTACCTGTAACCAACTGAGAGGACAGTCCATAAGATTATGGAAAGTATTTGTCCCTGTACCTCTAACCAACTGAGAGGACAGTCCATAAGATTATGGAAATAATTTGTCCCTGTACCAACTGAGAGGGAAGTTCATAAGATTATGGAAATATTTTTTCCCTGTACCAACTGAGAGGGAAGTTCATAAGATTATGGAAATCATTTTTCCCTGTACCTGTAACCAACTGAGAGGACAGTCCATAAGATTATGGAAATTATTTGTCCCTGTACCTGTAACCAACTGAGAGGACAGTCCATAAGATTATGGAAATAATTTTTCCCTGTACCAACTGAGAGGGAAGTTCATAAGATTATGGAAATAATTTTTCCCTGTACCAACTGAGATTATGGAAAATATGTCCCTGTTCCAACTGAGAGGGAAATCCATAAAGTTATGGAAATTATTTGTCCCTGTACCAACTGAGAGGACAGGGTAAATCCCTACATCCCTACATAACCAGCAAAATATCTTAAAATAATCTGAATTTCATCATGCGTTTCTTCATCAATATACAGGTTATTTAATCAACCAGGGGAGATATTAAATGTACTGACAGGAATAAATACAGTTGTTCCCTGGCTACATTATGTTAGGTGATGTGAAGTATTGTGCTGACAACTCTTTGTATGGACACGTGTCTTGTTAGAACGGAACTGCATTTTACTGTATATACGAACTCAAATGTTCTTATTTTTCTTTAGCGCAAAGATTTTACAATTTCTCAATGCTAAGCTCTTTGCCATGATTCATTGTAAAACATTTTCATTATTGCAATCTCAATCATCATGGAGTATGAGTGTGGAGATTTTGTGTCAGATATCTCACTCTTGATGGCTGTTACAGGGAAGCTTATGTATTGTAGGGCCAGATCATACTGGCTTTATCACATGACTGATTTGCTTGAGATATGATGGGGTTTTGTGAGTTTTAAAGAAGTCATGATGTGTGCTGTGTTAAACCCCTACATGTATACCTAAGTTGAACCATCATTTTATCTATACATTATAAGATATATATACATGTTAATGCTAACGTTATTCCAATCTGGTCGTATATGGTATATATATTCATGTAAGGTGCTACATGTACATTGGAAGGCCATTTAGAGTTTTTAGATTGACATGTACATGTAAAGCATGCTAATTTCTGTTGAAGGAGCCTCTACATGATTCAATACCGTCATTTAACTCACAAAAGTGAAACTCCGTCTTCAAAAAGTATACTTTTAAATTATAGCCGCCCTTTAACTATATTATTTATAGACTCTAAAACTTTTACTTTATTAAGTTCGTTCGTTTTCATTGATAGTTTTAACAAAAAAGCTAATCTTTTTAAGTTTTACCATGACTTTAGTTTGATATTTTAAAAATCAAAATCTGAAAAAGGATACATGGATGAGGGGATGTGCTTCAGAAAGGGTATAATGACTTAAAGTTTTCTAGTTTTAGTGCCCTTTTAGAATGTTACCCCGACCCCCCCCCAAGGGTAAATACAGCTATATCTGTACATAGATAATTGTCTTGAATTAGACACCCTGTGATACAAATGTGTTTGTAAGCAAAACTGCAATCGCTACATGGAGATGTCCATATTTATTCGGGTTATAAACAGTTACTTCTGTAAAGACTAAAATGCATATAAAAGTAAGCTGTATTTTAATTTTTAAGGTAACCCATTTCAATACCTGATTAAGTTGATTGTTAAACTTGTCTCTGCAAAGGAGAATGATCCCTATTCTCTTGACTTCTCTAGCTGCCTAAACTAAAGTAACTTGGTAGCATAATTGTGTATAAAAGTGGGCTCATATCCTTCTACATGTATAAAACGTCATAGTTCTACCTACATGTAAAGTCTTAACATTCTCTTCATGATGTATAGATCATGATGAAAAAAAATTATTAAAAAAGCAATTGTTAAAAGGCTAAATCCCATGCAACAAATACATGCACTTGGTACAAATTAAACGAGATTTTAAAGTTATTATTTCCATGATATTGATATTATATCCATCCATTTTATAGATTGATATTCCTTAAATTGTTATATATAATTCAGTCCAATGAGTTGTTAGATCCCTGCTGCCTTCTTTGAAAAGATATTCTGTTATAGCGCTATCTAACCTTACATACCTCAGTGAAATTTGATTATATTATTATGTACAGACTTAGGTTTTAGCAAACTTTCTGTATGGGATTATTGGTCAGGACATAACTACAAACTAAATGTGTTTTGCTTACTCAAAAATCATCTGCGTTGTGACCTTTGACCAGTGAGCTAATTATGAGTTTCACTTTTGTTTATTTTTAGCTTGACTATAAATATACATAACAGTTCATAACATATAAATATACAAGCATGCTGATTGTACGACAGTTTTGCGTAAGTGTGCATCAGTTTTAACTGTTCCGCTGTAATTAATGAAAGGGTTATTCAGACTAAGCTTTTTATTTCAATTTTAATTAAGTACATCTCCAGCCTTTTAAAGAAAAAAAAAAGAACTTTTTTTAACTCCATGCACATTTGACATACTCCACATTCTGTTCATAGTGCATTACAATTTGCGTAAATTCATGTACGTGTCTGTCACATGAACTTGATTGAAGAAGACCCAAGTCATCTAAGCATACAGTGTATATGGGTTTTGCTTAATCATATTGATGTACTCATTGCTGCTAGTACAGAGGATAAAAGAACTGTATAATATATATATCTATAAACACTGAAACATAGGGAAAATCTTCTTGTCTAAAATAACCATGGAGACAAGTTTCTAATTGTGTTAAAAAGGGGTATATCATTTAGACCTTTATACCCCATCATAAGTTGTCATAAACTAATCCCATGACATTTCATTAGGTTAATTTTCTGGAACACTTTGTAATACATTGACAATGTGTACGCAACTTCAGCTATGGCAAGAATATTGTCAGACTGACATTGAACACCATAGGATCATGGAAAAAGAAAGTGAGACTTCTATAATATACATGTACTGTGTATTTCTGAAAACTATTATTATTTTGGCAATGACAGTCTATTTCAGTATCAAAGTCTTGGCCTACTATTTCCTCAAAAATAAATCTTCCTGTCTGAATTCAAAAATAAAACAAATCGAAAAATAATAAAAAATATTGCAGAAATGCTATTATTGGCCCCAAACATAAATTAGTTTGAAAATTGATGAATTTGTTAACACTTTATACATGTCGTAGGCCCTGATGGTTCCCTATGTATCTGTAATATGCAAGTTGTATACATATTGATAAGTTGAAGTCTGATTTGATTGCGAGTTTTATGATTTTGATTGACCTCATAACTAGGTCAGTGATGTGACTTTTATTGTAGATGTATATAGAGTGCATTCCATATTATTCAGGGAGGTTTGTGTGGTATACAACTGTATATAGGAAGTCTAATTGGAAATGTCCATACATTGTAGCATCTGCTAAAACAGTTTGTCAGTTATTGTGTTATCTTTCTTTGTATTTTTATATACCATTTGAGATGTGTTCTTGGGTTGCATTTATTTCAACTTCATCTTATAAAGATGGAAAGACGTGAAAAGGTTTATTAGAGGAAGGGACAGGGTAGGTTTAATATCTAACTAAAAGGCTCTCTAAAATACTATCATTTTGCTAAAGCATTCATGCATGTTTAACAACTTGGCAAGAATTAGAATCAGTCTTAGATTTTCCACATTAGGTAATACTCTGTCAGCATACCTTTAAACAGACCAGCACAACTTGTGCCACTTTATTTAAAATATGATTCAGTATGGAAATAGCAAAATTGAATATTAAATGCTGCAATGTTTTGAGTCTGTCATTTTTCTTTTTTTTTTGTTAAAAATTGTTGATACCAATGTTTGGTAGAAAGTTCACTTCTTTGGTCTTAACAAAGCTTCAAATCATTTTGTTTTGTACAATTTCATGTATAGAAATAATCTGTCATTGTTATTTATTTTAGGAGAAATGATTAATCTACATTTTCATATATAATGCTATAAAATTAATTGTATTAAGCAACAGTTATTCTTTTTTGTTATTCGTTTTCTCCCTGTTAAATGAAACTATTTTCTTTATAACTGTGTCATATTTTCTGCATACGTTTAACCAAGCTTCAGGTCATCCTGTTTACGTAATAAAACTTTCCAACTTTCAAATAACCTGGTAAATGGGTAATATTAAAACTTATCCCTACAAAATTTCACTTTAAGCATTCTGTACATGTGTACCAGCTGTTAATACCATATCAAATAAACTAAGTTCATTTTTTAATTTCAGCTTTTTTTGTGTCTTGACTTATATTTCTGCGATGTTGGGTTGGATATCCCTGGTTACATAATATGGCACCCATATAAGTTAATTGAATAAAGAAATGAAAAACTTTCAAACAAAAATAGAATTTCAATTGCTGAAATTTAAACAAATATTTTCTATAATGTAGAGTTTTGAGTCGTATATAGGGGAGGGCGTATGTTGAGTTTACTAAAACTCTTGTCTTTGTCTGCATGAGCGCTGCTATCCCCATGATCAGGACGTTGAACATTTAACTCAGAGGCTATTAATACTGGAATTGTTTAAGTACATGAAAACCAAGTAGAATTTTTATTACGAAAATATGTTTTTCTTCTATAAAGGATATTTATATCTCATTCACAAATGGCGATCTTGTGTAAATCTTTTACCGTGGGTTGAAAATGCACAATAAATATAGGAAATGGCACATCTATGGTAAGTGTTTTTGTTCCAAAATAAGCAATATATTGACAGCCCACTCATCTATACACTCCCCAGACTTACATGTTCAAACAGCAATGAGACAAATGTTTCTCCTTGTCTCACACCCCGACACGTTTGCAGCCTCGAGGTTAAGCCACACAAACCATCGGTAAATAGTAAACCAACAAGAAAGTTCGCTGACCCATGTTTTGGTTTTGTTTTTGTTTCTCTTTTTCGGACTCTGTTGTTGCTTGTTGGACAGTACTTTGACATATCACATAAACTGAAATAATTAATTGAATTTGTTTTACGTAAAAAAAACAACAACAACATCTTTCATCCTGTTGGGTTCTGCAGCCTAAATTCAGCACACTTTGACAAACAACAGACAGACTAGCGTCAGCTTCTTTAGTAAAGCTTCAAGACATACTCGTATAAAAAAACTCAACTTTAAAATATAACAGAACATCAACGAACCGACAATCTAGCCGAAGGGATCGCCGAAAAATCCAACACTGATTCTTTGTTTAGAGATTTTCAATAAGCTCCACGAGCTTAATCAAGGGAGAAAGGGAGTTTGGTCAGTTGATAGACAAGAACTGTTCAATTAACGGATGTCCAGTAAAAAACGATAGACACCGCTTTTACCAAGATTCGAAGAGATAAAGAATGCAAATAGTCTGGTTCCGGTTAGCTGTCAAAGCATACGGGATCCCTAATTTGAAAAGCTTTTATCAAACATTTCTCTATACCCTAGCATTTACTGTCTAGCTTCGAACAACCTATCGTATGTTAAATTGTCAGAAACAAACCGCAAGAAGGTTCGAGTTGCCTCTAGCGAGTCCAACCCGACATCAAAGTAAAATACTCATAAAATGCGTCTAAATACATCCAATACATTCTATGAAGGAGAAATATACAAAATAAACTTTTGTTATTACACTATTTGCATGCACATTTCAGTAATCTGTATTTATGGAAAATTAATATTCTTTGGTGTCCCTTGTCATTGCCGCTTTTGTTTTTATCTTGGATTTTTTATATTGTTTCCAATCCCACCCACTAGTTAATATGGTTTTATAACCTGAATATTAAACGTTCATAAATATTCCATTGATCAATTAAATCCATTGGCCTACATCCAGGTCTAACCAAATGATGAACGTAATCCTGATTTTAACCTTCTAAATCTGGTGGAAAATGGTTATCCATAGACATTATTATGAAGAAGTACAAAATAAGAGCTACCGGTTGATAGTAATCTTCGAGACAGGTGCGCTAAGATAGATCTATAAGCAACAGAAAAACTTCAATATTCTCCTAAATTTTAATAGCCGGGGGTGGCTATTAAAATTTTGTATTTTATTAGCAGACATCTTCGGTTTGTGCTAGTTACTTGCTATAGTTTTATTCCAAAGCCAATCCCTTAGTTTTTCAAGCGCTCAAAGGGGCCTCGGTGGTTCAGATGGTTTGAGTGATAGTTCCTTAACCCTACACAGGCCTTCGATCGATCTGGCGCGGCTTCAAATTCTATTCAGACAAATTTCCCCTCGATCACAGTATGTGGAAGAGTTGCCAGACACTTACCGAAGGTCGGGGGTTTCCTCCTGGCGAAGTGCCCAGTTTCCTCGCCCACTAAACCTGGCAACGCCGCCATATATGTGACATAATCTACCGTGCGGCGAAAAACATCATTCAATCAAACACTCAACTTCTTTTGATAATCTGAATTTATGAAATTAGTTGGAATTTGGGAACTCATGCCATGATATAGTTGAAAACTAATTCAGGTGAGGTGACAATCAGGCCAATTACTCAACTTCAATTATAACCAATTAAAATTCGACAGTACACAAACATTTTCTATTGTGTAGAATTAGACAAAAATCCATGCTCTCAAGCTTTCGCTTGAACAGCTAAAACTTAAAGGGTTCGAAGAACGTCTGTAGTCCGTGGAAAGATTGTCAACTTCCGATGTCCAGTCGGCTGGAGGTCAATGGAGTGGTTTTTGACCACCTGTCAGATGTATAGCTTGACGGTCCACCAACTGACCTTGGGTGCGACCTCTAGAATATTGAGACGTCTTGTCGTCTCTAAGAAGCAACAGTGCCTTGCTAATTAGGGGGTTTAAATGTGAAAAGGTTAAAAAGTGCAGTTAGCCAAAAGTTAAAGGCGATTATCCCCAAAAGTAAATCTTTAGTCTTGGAAGGAATTGTTGACGGCGTACATTTCGTTTCCTTAACCCCAACGTTCTCTGCACGCTCCACACGTTTAGGACCTGTTCTGTTACGCAATTATCGAAGGCTTTGTACAAGCAATAAGTAAATTTTCCCAAGGATTCCTGACAAATCCTTAGAATCAACTAGAGACATTCTGTGAAAATCTCCGTCTCATTAGAACAGCTATGTCAACGAAACTTAGAATGTGTTGATGTCATTGACGTTCGTTCAACTCTGTCCCATATGATGATGACATTTTAACAGCCCTCATGTAAAACTTGAAAAATACTTTGTTTCCTTTGTGATAATTTTATTAAAATGTTAATTCAATGTCCTTCTACCCAATGATAATATGATCGAGTTGTATTTAAATGCTTTAACAATTAAACTGGTGAAAGATAAATAACGTATATAATTATCATTTGGTTCTGTATTCGGAGAAAACGATTTTCTGTGTAATTATTTGATTTTTTCTCGCTAATTTACAGCTACTATGATTGCACTTGCTGCCATGAAACACATTTGATCAACTTAACTCTTCAATTCTTAAATCGTCAAATTTCATCAATGATGCATTGTAGAACACTTGGTGCTTAGACAAGGCATGCGACGCTATTCCATCGTTTAAAAACGGTTGAATATTTTTAACAATTTCCAAGAATCGTCAAAACTGGAAAAAAATAAAGTAAAATAATAAAAAAATTAAACATTGTCACCGTATTCAGTAAATGTTTAACAAAGTCTTTAAAGAATCATAGAGAAAAACTATAGGTGAAAGATCCTGAAAGAATTTTGAAAAGGGACGTCTATGAAAAATGACAGATTTTCCTTCTGACGGATAAAGACAACTATTCTATCGTCTTTTCTGAAGGATTACATGAAAGTTGAAGGTCTAATAGTATGATTGAAGTTGGCCTTAACTTTTGCTCTCTGTTCACAGACAAGGCTACATGGCTCTAATTTCTAAACTGACAATTTTTCAAAAATGTCTCAGAAAATATTCCAGATTATCTTTATTTTGAGAATGTTTTTTTATGACATAAGGCGGATTGTAAACAGAACATCGTCTGATTTCATCGTGTGATTTTGTCCAACGCCCCTATTTCATTACATAATTTATTTATTCAAGCGATTTATATTTGAGACGAGATCTTCAATTATGTTAGACAGGGCGGGGTAGACAAGAAAGTGGCCAATTTACAAGATGTTGTATAATGCCCAAGAATGACATTCTCACTTTTGCATGGAACATTACCATTAGGATTAAATGAGGTAAAAAATGCAGACATTCCCCGGCATCCTAACGGCAGACGAACACACAACAGTTGTTATGCTATTGCGATGGAGTAAAAAGGGATTAAAGGGCTGCTTCTTTACACGCCTTTGTACGGAATTCCACGTGATGCTCCGCCATTGTATGGCCCGTTTGTTTTTCGCCAAGAAGTTTTTAACGGCGTATTTGTCTAAAACAAATAAAAGAATTAGACGCATTATTCCTTAAGCCGCCTTTCCGGATCTGGAAAGCTATATTAGAACAGAGTGCCATGTCCTTCATCAGATGTTACAAGACTTTATAACGTGAACTAAGACAATCTCCTGAACGCTAAAACGTTGGACTTTACAAATTTAACATCATTGTGATTTCAAAGAGCTCGGTTTAACTGCTGTATTGCAGATTTATCTCTGAAAGGATTGGACAAACCTATATAAAAGGGAAGAGCCAGTATTACGTTGTTTCATTTAAAGTAACTCTTTCGTTCAAGAAGAAAAGGCGAATTTTGACTGTGGACTTTAACTCTTGTGTGATATAAGACTTTCTCCACCATGTATCTGAAAGGATTCGGTTGTCTAACTTTGCTTGCTTTGGTTCTGTTGACGGTTGAAGTCCCAAGAACAGAGGCGTATTATGGTATAAATATGGCAGAACTTTCACGTAAGTTATTATTAAATATTATGCCCATTCATTGTGGTCATGGGGGTTCAATCACTCTCCTGGAGAAGCCATCAATTTGTTTTGTTCGGAAAACGAGAGCAAACCATATGACTTTTATATTGCATGTAAAAAATCAAAAGGATGGACGATCTGCCCAATAATTTATAATCAATTTAATTCCGTTTTAACTGGACCAAACATTCATTTATGTATGCGTTATGCATAATGTAATTTGACAAACGATGCAATGATTCTGCTCCTCAAAGAGATCTTACCTTGTGATGTTTTAACGAATTGGCTTTTTGTGGATTCAGAGAATCATTAGACACCATTTTACGATGGAGTAAAAATATTTGTTGAACATGCGATTTAAATGTTAAACCGAGAAGCATACTCATTTTTCTGCTTGTTCTCTCATTTTTCGAAGCACTAGGCCCCTACTTTGGTGCGCCCTTCGGCGGGGACAAAGAGAAAGTATTAAGTTGCACTTCTTTAGAGAAACAAACGATTTCTAACCCTTAGAAACGAAAACGTATATCTTATTTTGACAACTTTCGTCTAATCAGCCAACATCGGTTTGTAAAAATGGTCTCATGAAATTTCAGCGCCGATTTAACAGAAACTGTTTTCCTGTTTAACTATATGTGCCTATCCCTTTTTGAAAAAAATAATGTTCCGAGCTTGTCTGCTTTTGTATTTGACAACAAACAGAAATTCTTGTTGTCTTCCAGTGCAATTTTATTTTCAAAAGATATTCTATCTTTTCCCAAAGCCTTCTCAAGCTTACATGATTGTGTCTATATAGTATCCCCTAGTTTTACATTCACTTGTTAATTCTTGTAAAAACAGTGATGTATTGTGTACACTTCCCGTGATCGTATTTGTCTTCTCACCCTGAAGATCCCTAAAGAGTTTGCCCCTGGACACTGGTCATCGCCTTTCCTATTCACAAACCAACCCTTTGTTTATTGATGGAAAATCATGTATCCCAAAGGCTCTTCCTAAGCGTTGAAAACAAGTCATTGGCTTCCCGGGCAACAAATACCCTTTGTTTCCCAAAAGCTATCGCTACCAGATGTCAGCTTTCTTTTCTACACATGCACTCATAAACTCCTTGAATACGCAGAAATCAGCTTCTTCTTTTCAAAAACACCGATCGTATATTTAATTATGTGAGACAATTAGAAATCCTTCACCCTGATCCCTATTAAGGTCACCCTGAAGATTATTTACAGCCACACCAAAAAATTCATAATAAAATTAGACCTGCATGTATTGACATTATATTTCACGATGTGGGTCATTCTATCGATAACAAAATTAGTGACCATGGCCAAGTGTTTATGTATCTCGACCAACGGGACCTATCCTTTCCTCAAGCACAATTTAACCTATGAGTATGCTACATAATATATAGAAACGACAAAAAGACGCAGACAAACTGAACTCATTTCGAGAAAATTAGCAATATGATTACTCTTTTTACAATTCGAGAGACAATGCTGCAAACACACAGCGTGGTCCTAGAGTCCCATGTAGGGTAAAATTGTTTACTCTCTTCCAACTAGTTGGTGATTTGTTGATAGGTATTGGCACCATTTCCTTTTTCGTGTCACACTTTGCAGAATGATAAAGACAAATGTTAATGCAGATATTTGAAATATAAATCTATGAAATCTATAGACATTTAATAGTCAATAATTCCCACCTTCTTTTTCAGAATACTGCGAGGCGTGTATGCTGTGGGGCGGTGCACCATTCTATAAACATCCTAAACATTGCCACAAGTATATCCATTGTTTTTACGGTACCAACAATACGGTATTGGGGACTGAAATGCTCTGCCCAGAGAGAACCTTTTGGTCTCAGGATGACCTTACGTGTAGGCCACAGAATGAGGTCGACTGTAAACATGGTGAGACTAAACAAGATTTGCATTATGTATTAAAATTAATAAAAAAATATAATCTATATATTATCCATTTAAATGGTAAAAGTATCGGATTTTAATAATTCGGCATTGCTTTATCTTATTCGGGGCATTTAACTTGGCTTTTCACGTATAGCGGTTGTATATCTGTTCTTAAACAAGTTAATTTTATCTCTCTTCCCCTCAAAGACCCATGCAAGTTGCCAGGAAGAACGACGTATTCAGACGGTCGCACCTGTAACGGTTACTGGTTGTGTCGAGGGGACCAGTTACCCCATAAGAAATGTTGCCCTGTTGGACAAAGATACGATGACGGGAAGGAAATCTGTACCGTCGACAAATCTTGTGTAGAGGGATGCCAGAAAAAGTTTGAATTAACAGAAAACTTCATGCCACGTACGTGTTATCAAACTTTTTATCCAGTTTATAACTATTGGTGAAATTTGATAAGTTTTTTTTCTCATTTTTTAATGTATTACAAACTCACCTATTGTTTATCATCCACGGATTACCATTTGCATAGGTTCCTATATACTTGATGCCTAGTGCAAGGCTTAAACTAGGGTTCAAACTCGACGATACTGTGTAGCGTTATGAAATACTACTAGTATATATATGTCCCCATATTTCGTGACGCGGCTCTTCATCCTATTTTCTTATTTGAATCAAATTTAGATCAAAACAACTTCGACTTTATCTGATTAGTCAGTTGGTTGACCAATCATTGCTATTGTCTGGATTGTTTTTCAGCTTGTGACAGCCGTGCCGTTGAGGGAGATGATCGGTATTACATGCGTCGTGTGCAGAGCGGTGCCTTCGTCAGGATGCCATGTAGCCCTGGGACACGATTCAACGTTGGTACCTGCAGTTGCTCCGAATATGACGAAGATTTTTCATCTGGTAAGCTTTAAAAGGGGAGATTTTAGGGTTCGTTGAATAAGCTGATATGCGTTATAATGATCGAATGACGACTAGGCCTACCAACTTGATGGGTTGTCATAATTCACAAAATATAAAAGAAAGTTGCACAGCCCTATTTATATCATTATGTTTAATTTGGATTTCAAATTCTGTGCTCTTGGTAATAATTGTATTATTCCGCTAGCAATAAATACCATTTTAAAGCTTTTGTTTATTTTTTTTCCAAACAGAGGTCCCCTGCGAACCCTTCTTTTATCTCCCATTTGATTCGGATTTGAATGATCACTCCAAGCGTGACTTACGTACAGGTGAGGTCAACGTCAAAGTCAAAGCCGTAAAGGATGCTGTCGGAGGGAAGGCAGCCTACTTCAACGGGAACAGCAAACTGACGGTGTGGGCCATGAACAACATGGAGTTCGGTTCACAGTTCACCTTGACCTTCCGCTTCATGGCTGATGGACCAACTTACCGTAAAAACAACCGCTACCAACGTAACCTTCCAGTTGCACTTGTGGACAACAGTGATTGTGATCGTAACGCAACGTTTGGCGTTGCGTTGTCCTCAGATGGAGAAAGTGGTACCTTATTCGGAGGTTTTCTATTGGCAGATAGCAGTATTATTACAAGAAACGTTGGAAGTATTGTGAGTTTAATTTACGTATAGAAACCAATGTAGCTATGATATTTTGTACTAATTAATGGTATATTCTATTCTATTCATGAATACGTCAGCGTAAAATACCCTAGAGAAAAATGTGAAAACAGAAAGTAGTTCGATTTATATAGTTATGAACACTACAACACACCCATACGGTTATACATAGGTCAACATAATTTTTTTATGAAATATTGCTCGAGCATATCGGAAAAGCGTGTTTCTCCTTAAATTTTTTCCGGTAAAATTTTTTGCAAATTATGCAAAACTGTAAAAAAAACTTCTCCCAATTTCGAATTATAAGAAATACATTCTGTTAATATATGTTTCTAATAGATGAATTTTGCTTATTCTTGTAGCCCATGGAAACTTGGCATGACGTAAAGCTTATGAAAGACGGAGATTATTTCGAGTTAAAGGTGGATAATACTGTGGTGACGGGAGATGCACATGGTAGGTATCTTGTGTTGACTCTGATTGCTGGTTGGCCAGAAATTTAATTTGGGTGTCATTAGTTTCATTAGCTTATAATATTGTATTTTCTTGAAAATTAAAGATAAATTCATTAAACCACAAACACAGGTGTGAACTAATCAAGTAAGATACTTCTCGTTGTATGAAAAGACACACCCAGACACGTTTTATTCTAAACGCCGTGGGTGGGCATCTAATAAACGGTTAAATTTGCCAAAAGTTTTAAACTATGTTCATCCGTTAACTTTTTGGTCAAGCCAATATCACTTTACGCTCACATTTCTCCTTGATGGCGTTACGTGGATTTTTAGAGATAGTTGAGCCCATTTCCCGCAGAGATCATTGCCCAGCCTCTCTACTACTACCTCATTTTGCTCCAACCAAATCAGACTCCTGTATCAAAATGATTAACGAGATGTCAAATCATTGTGAGACGAAACAATTCAAACAATACTCAATACGATATTCAAATATCTTTAAAAAAAAACCTAGATCCAACAGAAGAAATAATCGTTTCAATTGTACGTCATGGTGAATTAAGTTTTCTATTGTTTCAGGTAACATAAAGAGACACCCATGTTCCATGACGATAGGTATGGGTACTGGACTGAATAACTTCAGAGGATACATTGACGAGGTAAGCACAATGTTCTTATTTCTGCCATCGAAACATGTGCCAATGTTCTAGCTTATTGAGTGTTCTTTTGGTAAAACACAAAGGACAACTTGTACTATATTTTACATGGTCGTGTATATTTAAGAGCTTTCGTGAACAGCTACTCTCATATAGAAGGAGTTGTGTTCTGGGTTTAGTTAAACCAGTGCATATAGGACTCTGCGCTTCCTTTGCATTATTTAATAGCGAAAAAAGATTTGCTTCCTATGTGTCCCAGTCTAGAATCATTTTAATGATATACCAAAAAGTCATACATGTTTAGTTTGAAGAACGCGTTGTGATGACACTCTAGACTCTAGAGCATCTGTATTGGCCAGAGAGCAATAGATCGAACACCAAAGTCTCAATACCAATGATATCAAATGATATGCATATGATACATATTATACTGTAGTTTGTCTTTGAGAACTGTGTCTATATATACTCTGTCAGTCGTCAATCTAATGGAATACCATAGGTTTAGTTTATAACAGCAATTTATGGTGGGGTATAAAGGTCTAAATGATATACTTCTTTTTAACACAATTAGAAACTTGTCTCCATGGATTTTCCCTGTGTGCGTGTTTTTTAGTGTTCATACATATATATAAATATTTTTATTTGCAGGTGAAATTCTACAAGTGCAATCCTGACGGAAAGAGACAAGAAGATAACTCAATATAAACCAGCCTTGTTCTTGTAATCCAGTTTTATTTATGAAAAGAACTGTTTCTATAATACCCGTGAAGATCGCCGCATTAGCCGCAAATTCCCTTTGTCGTGTACATACAAACTATTTTTATTTGGCTGGACTTTTGTTTGATTTTGTCCAGTTGGTCAAACATTGTATGTGGAACAGTATTAATTGGTACTTGGATGTTTGGTGTCCTCAATGCATTGAGAACTGAAAATCGTCAGTTTCAGAAATTATAGTGTCTGTTCCTTTTTTGTTTGCTGACCAATATAGATATCGTTGTTGACAAACCCGCGTCAGCAAAGCTTTGATATTGTCGCTTGGATGTGATGCTGAGATGTTCTTTAGAAATTTCGATTTTTTTTCGAAAGATATTTTTTATTTGTTATGTTTATTATTATTTAAGCTGGAGAAAATAGCATCAAGTACATGTATCGTGGATGTTAAAGGGCATACTGTAAGTGGACATACATCATTTAGAATCGGCATCCAACCAGTTGGCATGGCCTAAATTAATACTTAAATTTTCCCAGCAAAATGTTGCTTAAAATTAAAAAATAAATAACATGACCTAAAAATATTGGCTAAGACAGGAATTAGTTTCAAGAAAATGGGATAGAACGAAATACTGAATGTCGGTGTAAAGTTTTTTGATCAAGTGCATATATACTTTCTGGCACAAATGTAGTGATTCAATGAACTAATTGAACAATGACTTAAAGATATTTTATCCCAAAATATAGTATCGTGAATTTATATTTGAATAAACGTTGATATAAATGATTTTACAAAACATCTATATCCACAATCCAAATGCAGAAATGGTGGGCGAGTTATATTTAGTAAAATGATTCGAGTAATTTCGATTTTCCCTTACCGTACTACCATATAGTTTGACATTTGTTCGATTATTGTTTACCATATATGGATTTGTATATTGTAATAATTCTTTTGTGTATTTTTAATTCTTTGTACCATTTTGTTTAAATTTTATTATCAAGCTATAATAAAATAATTTTTACAATTGAATTTCAATTTTACTTCTTTTCTTATCTAATTGTTGACTGATTGATTACTACATAGATTTTCGTCACGATATAATGAGAAGGGACTAATTGTAGTGTTGACAAAACTAACAATAGATTCATTAATAAGTTGCTGATTTATTTGTTGATTGATTGATGTGTTGTATGGCACTTTGGAGAGGCGACTCAATTGATTTTTTTTTAAATCGGTTCTTCTTCCATGATGTCACTTTAATTGTAATAGGAGAACAGTTTGACCAAATCAAAAGCTAGATGGCCATAATTATTGTAAGCTTCCACGAGCTCACAAATTTCGACCGTTTTCTAGTCAAAGTGAAAGGGCATTACGATCATCAAGTACACCACAAATGAGTCGAATCATTCCAAAATAATAAATAATTTGGTTCCTGATGTTGTATTAAATCACGTCGGTTTCCTCCAAGACTTCTGCATTTCTGTTGAATAATCTTTCTTGTGGTGAACAGCTATATGAAACAATCAATTTGTCAATAAACACGGCTTTATGAAAATGATTTGCTTTCTTTTTTCTGATCGCTACTGTTTCGTTGATTTCGAATGGTATATACTGTAAATTGTTTTCTCCAATATACCTTACGTTCCATGACCCCGGAGGCCAGATTTTCCCAAAACTCAAGGGATCAAGGTACCTCCAATCGGCCATGACCCCGGAGGCTGATTTTACCAAAACTCAAGGGATCAAGGTACCTCGACCGGCCATGACCCCGGAGGCTGATTTTACCAAAACTCAAGGGATCAAGGTACCTCGACCGGCCATGACTCCGGAGGCGGGATTTTACCAAAACTCAAGGGATCAAGGTACCTCGACCGGCCATGACCCCGGAGGCTGATTTTACCAAAACTCAAGGGATCAAGGTACCTCGACCGGCCATGACTCCGGAGGCGGGATTTTACCAAAGCTCAAGGGATCAAGGTACCTCGACCGGCCATGACCCCGGAGGCTGATTTTACCAAAACTCAAGGGATCAAGGTACCTCGACCGGTCATGACCCCGGAGGCGGGATTTTACCAAAACTCAAGGGATCAAGGTACCTCGACCGGCCATGACTCCGGAGGCGGGATTTTATCAAAACGCACGGAATCAAGGTACCTCGACCGGCCATGACCCCGGAGGCGGGATTTTACCAAAACTCAAGGGATCAAGGTACCTCGACCGGCCATGACCCCGGAGGCGGGATTTTAACAAAACTCCAGGGATAAAGGTACCTCGAACGGCCATGACCCGAACTCAAGGGATCAAGGTACCTCGAACGGCCATGACCCGAACTCAAGGGATCAAGGTACCTCGACCGGCCATGATCCGAACTCAAGGGATCAAGGTACCTCGACCGGCCATGACCCGAACTCAAGGGATCAAGGTACCTCGACCGGCCATGACCTCGGAGGCGGAAAACTGCGATTTTAAGCAGTTAAACTGTACAGATGTTCTTAGGAGATTATATTTATGAAAACATATACCATCTACCTCTATACGTTAGCAAAACCACGATTACACTAATGGATGTCATACTTGCACAGTATTTATTTATATTTAACATCACATTGTTAAACTTAAGTACGAATCGTTACCCTAGATGAGTGGAATATATTTTCTCTTGTAAAAAAAAAAGAAAAAATGAAAACGACCATTTATGTGAATATCGTATTAAAAGACAAAATGCATTTTATTTTTGTTAAAAAAACGTGAACAGTGGAAAAATATCAAAAATTAAACAGCCCTAGGTGATGGTCCCTCGGATACAGGGCTGAGGATCTCCATTGGTTTTACGTCCGAGCGTCCCCTCCGTAATCGTCGGTGTCTGCTGTCACTTGACCCTCGTGGGCCGGGTGGGGGTTTTGGTACAAAGCCAGAGTATAGGACAGGGTCGGCGTCCTGGGGTCCAGGGATCTCACTTTCCGAGGTGACCGAGCTTATGCCGGGATCTGGAACTCCAAATACCAATAGGTTCATATAGTTAGTTGTTTCTTGAAGATATCTCTCATGCAGTTCGTCCTTGATGGTTTGAGGAAGGTCACCAGACCGTCTCATTTTCATCCATTCAGCTCTGATCTTTGAGTAAGATATCTCCTCGTCAGTCTTTCCTGTTAGTAAATATGAAACATGTGTAGTATGGTGTTATGTTGGGACATGCACTCCGTAACTAATTAATTAAAATATGAAGCGCTAAAATTTAAAAAAAATTACAAACTATTATTACTGATATCTATAGCTCCTCAGGTCATAGATGGGTTGGGTCTGGTTGGGAGTTTGGTTGGTCTTTCATTAAAAAGTATGCCAAACATTTTTCCGACTGGTTTAAAAAGGTAAAGTATCCCATCTATTGCCAGACGAACATGTCAGATGGAGAAAGTCCCATTGAATCTGATCACTCTTTAACATAATAGTTACTCCGTCTTACCTGTTACATTTCGATCAGGACGTAATTGAGTATCAACATGGCCATGAACCTTTGTAGCTCTAATGGATGGTATTACACCAAACTTGGACCAGATTTCTGGAAAAGACAAATGAATTATGACTGGATTATCAGTGTGTTGAAGATACAATGTGTAGGGACCTACAATTAGGTAGACTTTATTTTAAGCTGCATGGTTCCACATATAGCGAATATTTATAGCCCTTTCTTTCATCTATAGGTATGACTATGACTACTAGACTAAAACTACTAGCTAAGATAGATAACTACTAGCTAAGATAGAAAATAAAAATGATGCTAAATCTCAAATAAAAACAACCATCGCGAGAGCAATAATTGTGCGTTCCGCTGCATTTTCTAACTTTCGTGAGAATAACAATTAATAATTATTTGCAGTGAAAATGTCTCCACCAGAAATCCAGGAAAGAAATGGCGTTTGAACTAAGGTCAATTTCATTTGAACTATAGGCCTGTTTTTGTAACCTAGAAACTATGGGTAATCTCATATGTTTTGAACCTAATTCGCTAACATCCAACCAAAACAAAACTGTGAATACGCATCTTAGAAATAAAATATCAATTTCAGATAAATAACACGTTTATTTAGTTGAATAGCTTAAAGTGGCATGAGCTGCCAAAATGTTGATATTTTGACGTTAAAACCGAATGTTGAAATTATTGGCTATTTTTTCTCAAGACGTATAATTCAGAAGCTTTTAAGTGCTTCTAGTCTCGAGAATGTACGATAAAGTATTGTTTTGAACTAACTTTGGCTTAGAATGAATTTTGTTTACTTTTCGAACACGTTTTCGGTTCGTACAGGCCACATACTGTATGGATTTTCCTCATTCCAACACCAATCATTTGGTTTTTCGATGGCCTTCAAAGCCTCCTACTGTTGTGACGATCAGAAATTATAAAAAAAAGTGTGAATGTTGGCAGCTCATGCCACTTCAAGAGTTTGGAGGATACAATACTAACCTTGAGTGTAGGTAGGAAGATTGGATAACCGTGTTTCCACAATGTCACACTCGACGGGAATTTGTCTTAGGTAAGGCCGCCGGTTTCTTGTTGGTTTCTTCTCACTTGGCGGAACAGGCGGTTTCCATCTGTTAATGATATTAAACGTTGGATTGATATTTAACACTTCTTTCAGAAGCCTTTGTCTGACAGGTATTTTCATTTCACCTCAGTTTTCCATTCCGGCCATTGATGGAAATTATCTCCGCCATCGGAAACATCTCGTTATATACAATTCTATGTCATGTAGACATACACTGTGTGAGGTTAATCAAGGTTGTCTGTCCTCTCACTGGATATATTTCAAACATTAACATTTGTTTTATTCTCCCGCCGAACACTTAAACCATGATCTCCCAATAAATGAGTCTCTGACTTCAGCTTATTTGCATTGACCCGAACTTCAGAAGCCACTAGGCAATACAATTATCTAGATATTAATTTAAACAATTATTATTAATAAAATTATATTATATTTTTTAACCAATACACTTTAGTATAAAGTATACTCACCCTATGTTCTGGTTATTGTTGCTGTTTGTTCTCTCTCTATTCAACATGTTAACTTAATTGTCTTTGACAATCGCACAAAATGCTTATCGAGGCGAATCGTATATCTCGATAGATTTGTTTCGTCATTCAACTGTCGACGCAACATTACGTTATACGCAATAATGCAAACGCAACGTCATTGGTGGGACGTCGTTACGTCATTTGATCATAGATCCACATCTATTATGAGCAAACATCCAGTTAGGACAGTGAATACAACATTTAAACAAAATATAAGATAAATAAAAAAGCTAAATTCGATTATAAGTGGGATAGATGGTACGTGAAACATTTGTTTTTCATTCATGGATTTTAAAGAAATCCTATTTGCAAACATGTATCTGAATTTACAAAATAAAGAGCCTACTTTTGAGTGTTTATAATAAATCTGTAGCAATTCATATAGGAAAATAAGTACGAAAAGTCACATTCTGATTTTTTTTACATAAATATGCCATTTCATTAACTTTATTGTTGTAATTTTTATCGTATAGAAGATACTAACTGGTCTAGAAACGGATAGGGCCTACCGTATTAAATATATTTCATCGACGCGAACGTGAAATTCCGAAAGAGTGTTGTAGCCACGTATTAAAAATACATCTTTAATGTATCACTCGAAATCAAATATTTATGGCGTTCACTTCTAGACGATTTGTTGGTTTTTTTTTTTAAATTATGTCTTTTTCCAAAAAATGCCAATTCCTGCCCGTCGTCAACCTAATGAAATATATCATGGGTTGTGGTTTATTATAACAACTTATGATTGGGTATAAACGTATAAATCATACGCCCCTTTTTAAACACAATAAGAAACTTGTCTCTGTGGTTATTTTAGACAAGAAGATTTTCCCTGTGCCCGTGTGTTATAGTGTTCAAAAAATATATATACGCTGTACTGAACAAAAAAGGTACAGAAAGATGGACAATTAGAGTTATCTACTCTTAACTACAGGCGGCGCTGCAGGAGTTCGACAGTTGAGAAAAACAAAAATGGCGGAGGAGCAGGTGAGTGGCGCGTATTCAACGAAATTGAAATGAAATATCTAGATTTCTACCCCACAATTCACTCTGATTTAAATTGTTTTGAAGTCTGAAAGCCATAATTAACCCAACTTTGCATTGCATTGGCTGTTACGTCATTATTTAAGCCCGATGACATGTAAACACTGCCTTAATATCAACATGTGACAATCACAAATTTGAAGGTAACCAACTGTCGAATGCGTTTAAATAGCATTTGACTTTGAGTTAAACGCATACAAGATTTTATTCAGCTGGGTTACGCTTTCGTTCTGCAATTGTGAGATGTTCGATAACTTGATTTAGGAAAATCTAGGGCTGTATTATTTTGGATGTGTAAAGTTGTAAACTAACTTACTATGATGAAATTAATTAAATATCCAGTGGACTTGCAGAAGTTGTCATTTGTCAACATCATTTATACTATATCATACTATAATCTATAGTTTTCGAACTTTTTTGGATGTGTTTGTGTCAGAAATTTCAATCCCATCATAATTTTGACCGACTTAAATTTAAGCCAGCAAGCTTCCCATTTTAGCTGTTAGTTTGTCCATCTTTCGTTGTAAGTCCAAATTTGCTGTTTGCGTCCAAATTAAAGCTCAACGACTTTAGATCACATGGTTCGCAATAACACGTACAGTGATGACATATTTTTGGATCATGTCCTAGAGCTTTCCTCAACCTTTTTGTAAACAGTAGGCAGGTCGGGTCAATTTTAATCATCCATAGTTTGTTTCTAAAACCTATACCAAACTATTCTTCACACAGTTATAAGATGTAATTAGTATTCAGTTCCACATATATAGTCATATTTACTTAGAAAAATGATATTTAATAAATCAGGGGAGAGAACTTATGTCTCTAAATATGGGCCTTTTTCAAGCATTTATATGAATGGTAGTTATTTTTCTGTTCAAACCAAAATGAGCAAACAGGGTCCAGTGAAAGGGCCCTGAAAAAATATACAGACTAGACTTTTTGTTTTATTTGTAACTTTTGAGACTCACTTTTGTTTTTTAACTTTTATGATCAAATACCTTGTACCAACATTTGATGACGTCACCGACCTGCCTATAAACAGGTTGGGGAAAGTCGCCGATCGGCGGGTTGTCCAGCGATCGGTTTGGACAAAAACAACGCTTTCCTCTCTATCTGCCCTCACTCGCGTTTTCGCCGAAACTATTGTGTTCTACGACAACCGTGCATGTTCCAAGCTTGTTGTGAATATGTAGTTCTACCTTCAAAGTCAACTTGCCGTGTGCACCGAGGTCGGTGACATTTCTTAAAAGTGTAAAACAAATTGCACCATTTTAAGCATGTGTTTTAAAATAAACTGAAATATCTACTCACATGCTTCACCTTTTCACATGTACATGTAGTACAGTCACGCTCTGTAGTTTCCAAAAATGACCACGAGGCCTAAATCTATGCCCAAGTAAGGCGGAAATTGTTGAAGAACTGAAAGCATGCAGCTCTAACATGGAACTTCATGTCACTCTTCTGACCTCAGTTGACCTTTGCTGTTCCATTTTTGGTAGATGTCGTTTTCACTTGATAGTTCGTAGAACTTGATAGTTCTGATTAAAATAAATTAAGGGAACAAACTGTCAAAACTAAGATTTTTAAATGATCCGCAGATAGCTGAGCTTCCATTGCACACTCAGGCAGAGACGTGTAGACAATTGAACTTGGGCTTCCCATTCACCACTCCTTCGCCATCCTGCCCAGATTCTAACCTACAAAGAAGTAATGAATAGAAATCAGCTGAAAACTAAATATACAGCAGTGACTG
The DNA here is from genome assembly GCA_963971465.1 of Lepidochitona cinerea. Lineage (NCBI taxonomy): Eukaryota > Metazoa > Mollusca > Polyplacophora > Chitonida > Tonicellidae > Lepidochitona > Lepidochitona cinerea. The sequence continues at coordinate 36,445,292 of OZ020553.1, forward strand.
AGTCCATAATAGTTAAGGAAGTTGTCTATGGTCCTGTAGAAACCTCATCTTTATGTAAACAACAGTTGAACAGCACACATTTCTGCAATGTCCCTTTAAAATAAGATATTGTGTCCCATGGTACACATAATAATACTGTGGAGTATTACTCCAGCCATCATGATTTTTTTTCTGGTACCAGTGATGGGGGTCCAAAGTTAACCCAAATTTTGTGAGCGAGGGAAAACTCACACACACATCTTGTTTGAACCATAATGCACCTTACTCAAATTTTTGCTTAGCGTTGATATTTTCCCATTTAATTTTTTTCCAACTAAAAACAACCTACATTAATAGATATGATTTGCATACCATTTCAAGCTAAACCCAAAATCATTGTAGACCTTGTATCCCCTTGACAAATCAGCAGTTTGAGCTACAAAAAAAAAATGTTATGAAAACAAGGCTGCTCACAAGCCTGATTTTTTGTTGACTTATGTCCAGTGTACATGTACTCTAATATCTGTTAAATGAAAAAGAACACAGTTGTATGCAAGTGTCTACACCATAAAACTTCTTTCAAGGGTAGCTGTTGAAAGATAAAAAGGGTAGTAAAGATAATTCAACCAAAGCCAAACAAAAAAGGGTTGAATTTTGGAATGTTCAGCGGTGATTCTTGCTGCAGGATTGATTTCATTTGTGTAACCATTATGTCAAAGCCAGGACTAGTCATCACTGAATCTCTGTAAAGTCTTTCTTCAAAACATCCACTCAGTCACATCCAAGGAATCCATGTTGGTCAGTGCAGAAGCAGAATCATCAATGTCACATGTAAAGTTATGAAGCTACTGATTGGCCAACATCAAAAGTAGGTCACAAAGCTCTACGCTTTCGAAAAATAGAAACTTTTTTCAACACTGCAACAAATTCCATCATGTTTCACAGTTTAACCATTGCTGCACAATGCCACCAACACCTCAAAAACAAATCCTGAAAAAAAAGTACAACAGATGTCTCAAGGTGTTGACCATTTGAGGTGGTATGAGTTGACAAAATTAATGGTGATTGCTGTAAACATCAAACACGCAACAATAAACTCCTGTTTCTTGACTGACTTAGGCATTCATACAGTATTCTCGTTATTTTGGGATTACACTTTCTTGAAAATATGGCAGAAATATTTCTGCCATATTTTCAAGAAAGTGTAATCCCAAAATAACGAGAATACTGTTATACTCACTTTCTAGAAGACACTAACTAATTAAACTTAGGCATTCATAAGCCAGAGGGCGTGTCTCTTTCCATGTACTGGGGCCTCCCTGGCTCAGTCGGTTAGAAGGATAGTCCATCAGTCCGACACAGGCCTCCCATCTATGTGGTGCAGTTTGGAATTCCACACAAGCCAAATGAAAAAAAAAAAATGATATAGTTGCCAGATACTCGCCGAAGATCAGGGGTTTCCTCCCCCACTAATCCTGTCAATGCCTCCATATATGTGAAAACATCTTGAGTGTGGCGTGAAACACCAATCAATCAATCTTTCCATATAAAGTTAAGATAACTGCTAAACTGTAAGGCTTTGAGAATGCAACAACACTGTCAACTTGGGCAACACAACTTCGGTCATTCAACAAAAACAAGGCTTTAGGGTCAGTAAGAACTACAGAGAATAGTTCAGGACATCAGAAAGTATTAGCTGTATGCTCTAGTACTTTTGAATTTCTTCTAGCCATAAATTTCATCTAGCTAGTACAAAGTGTCATTGAAGATTGTGTATGACAGGTTTAGTTTTTCAATGAACCGCAAATTCCCTCTTTCTTGTGACAATCAGATTTCATGAAAATATCTTATTTTTATCAGGAGCTAGTGCAGCTGGAGGCCCTCTGTAAGCAACTGTATGAAACAGCAGATAGCAACCTGCGTTCTGAGGCAGAGAAGACTTTAGTTGCCTTTGCTAATTCCCCTGATTGTCTCAGCAAATGTCAGCTCCTACTGGAAAGAGGAAATGTACGTTGACAAGATTTATCTTTCTTTTTCTGAAAATCTTTCATACCAACTGTAATATCTTTGAATTAGACATAAATACCCTTGTAAGACCTTCTAATAAAAAAAAAATATTGAAATATAAATAATTTTGACTTAATAGTCTTCATGATTTTGTAATCTTCCTGTCTTATTTTTATTGAAACAAACCCTAATTTAATGTTCAACGGGAAGGCTTGCATATGGATATCAACTTCTTCATTTATTAGTTAGTTAACTAATAAATGAAGAAGTTGATATCCATATGCAAGCCTTCTCGTTGTACTTATTCCAGCTTATTCCAGCTTCTAAATGCCACTCAAACAACTTATCAGATTTAATGTGTTATTAATCAGATAATTTTGCTGCTTTTTATCATTATTTGTTCGTGTATTTTCAGTCTCCGTATGCCCAGCTGTTGGCGGCCACCACTCTAACCAAACTAGTTGCCAGAGCTAATGTTATGTTACCACTGGAACAACGTATTGATATCAGTGAGTCAATCAACCTACAACATCACTAAATGTACATACCATATTATGTAGTATGGTCTGTCCAAACAGGGCATAATCTAGGGCAAAAGTTTGGGCACCCATAGTAAGGCTCGATAATACCATCCCAGGGCCCATGAAGGCTGCATGGACAGAACTCCTACTCCTAAACCTATATTTCTGTCTTACATGGCCCTACTATTTATGTTTTAAATACTTTGCAGAGCAGTTTTTACATGTATTCAATATTTAAAGCAACACTCAAAACAATGTTTTTCTCATTCCCCCTGGGCGCCCAAACTGCAGACGCTCAATGGGGTTCAAAATCAGTTTAGATTAGGCCCTGCCAATCAGCCCAAATATAAATTGATTTTAGTAGGAATGGCAAGTTTGTATTAAAAAAAATCAAACACTATCTCCTGACATTGGAGATTAAGCATTTGCATTTTACTTGAATCTCCAATATCTACATGAAATGCTCTTTCTAATCCAGTACAACTATGCTTTTTTTTTGCAGAAAATTATATTCTGAATTACCTTGCTAATCGTCCCAAGCTGGTTCATTATGTATTACAAGCCCTGGTTCAGGTAAGTGTGAAGAAATATTTATACCTGTATCTTCTTACTTTTGTTGGGGTCTCGGTCAGTTAGTTATACTCCCTCACAGGCTTTCTCACGGGCCTTCCATCGATGCAGTGTAGGTTTGAATCCCACTCAGACCAAGTAAAAATTTAAAAAATTCCAAGTGGATTTTTCACTTGATAGCCGTATGTCGGGGGTTTCCTGTGGGTAAAGAGCCTGGTTTCCGTCCCCACTAAACCTGGCACAGCAGCCATACAAGTGAAATAATCTTGAATGCGACGTAAAACATCAATCTATCTTTTGTTAATCAGTTTAGCTTTCCTTATATCTGATTGTCATCTGTTTTCTGAGTCTGTGAAGAGATCAACTTTTAATGCTTCTAAGATATCAACGTAAGATTTCCCACCCCAATAGATTTGGCAACCTTATGGTACACTTTTTGTATGGTTGATAAGAAAGTACCAGTAATAATACATGTGAAGGAATCTTTAGTGTGGCACAGACCGTTAAACAAGTAATCATTCAATCACTGTAACAAAACTCTTCATTTGTTTAAGCCCAATATAAGTGCAATGCACAGCCTATCATGCCAACATTTACGTCAGTGTTTTGAGAATATTATTATTTTTGCCTTAATCCTCTTCTCAAATTTGCCCATTGCCTTAATCCTCTTGAACTCTCAAATTCGCCCATTGCCTTAATCCTCTTGAACTCTCAAATTCGCCCATTGCCTTAATCCTCTTCTCAAATTTGCTCATTGCCTTAATCCTTTTCTCAATTCGCCCATTGCCTTAATCCTTTTCTCAAATTCGCCCATTGCCTTAATCCTCTTCTCAAATTCGCCCATTGCCTTAATCCTCTTCTCAAAGTTACTCAATTCTAAATCTCTATGGCTCCTGTGCAGCTAAATTATTTCAAATGGTTTTGTCTGTTATAACTATTGTTTTGTTTGTTAATTTTGTAGCTGTTTGCTCGCATGACCAAACTGGGATGGTTTGATATAAACAAGGAGGAGTATGTCTTTAGAGATGTCGTCAGTGATGTCGGCAAATTTATACAGGTCAGTACTTCGGAAATCCTTTAAGCCAAGCGTAACATTTTTATGGCTCCGCAAAATTATGTTTTCGGGTCTTCCGTCCGTTCGTCCGTCCGTCTTTCCATCCTTGTCTGTACAATAACTCATGAATGATTCATCCGGACAACTTCAAACTAGGGGTGTGCCTTGACATCGGGCAGAGGACGGTTGGGATTGATTTTCAGCAATGTGCGCAATCCAATATGGCCGCTACCCGTCATATTGGATTATGAGCATGATTTTCTTGTCCGTACAATAACTCATGAATGATTCATCCGATGAACTTCAAACTTGGGGTGTGCCTTGACATTGGTGAGAGGATGGATGGGATGGATTTTTAGCAATGTGCGCAATCCAATATGGCGGTTCGTCCGTCATATTGGATTATGAGCATGATTTTCTTGTCCGGACAATAACTTGTGGATGTTTCATCCTATGAACTTCAAACTTGGGGTGTGCCTTGACATCGGGCAGAGGACGGTTGGGATTGATTTTCAGCAATGTGCGCAATCCAATATGGCCGCTACCCGTCATATTGGATTATGAGCATGATTTTCTTGTCCGTACAATAACTCATGAATGATTCATCCGATGAACTTCAAACTTGGGGTGTGCCTTGACATTGGTGAGAGGATGGATGGGATGGATTTTTAGCAATGTGCGCAATCCAATATGGCGGTTCGTCCGTCATATTGGATTATGAGCATGATTTTCTTGTCCGGACAATAACTTGTGGATGAATCAGCCATCCGATGAACTTCAAACTTGGGGTGTGCCTTGACATCGGGCAGAGGACGGTTGGAATTGATTTTCAGCAATGTGCGCAATACAATATGGCCTCTATCCATCATATTGTATTATGAGCATGATTTTCTTGTCCTGGCAATAACTTGTGGATGATTCATCCGATGAACTTCAAACTTGGGGTGGGCCTTGACATCGATGAGAGGACGGTTGGGATTGATTTTCAGCAATCTGCGCAATCTAATATGGCCGCTATCCGTCATATTGGATTATGAGCATGATTCTCTTGTCTGGGCAATAACTTGTGCATGATTGATCCGATCAACTTCAAACTTGGGGTGTGCCTTGGCATTATTGAGAGGACGGTTGGGATTGATTTTCAGCAATCTGCGCAATCCAATATCAAACCTGGGGTGTGCCTTGACATTGAGGAAAGGGCGATTGGGATCAATTTTCAGCCATGTGCCCAATACAATATGGCTGCCATGAAGCATATTAGATTATGAGCAATATTTTATCGGGAGTAAACTTATGATAAGGCATTATTTGTTACACGTTTTCAGCCATCTTGATTTTTATACGCCCGGCTTGAAAAGCGGGCTGTATTATGGTATCATCTCCGTCCGTCCGGCTGTCCGGCGTCCGCTTTCCCTTCCGCTCCATAACTTCTAAAGTTTTGATTCCATCTGCACAATTTTTTTTGAGTATATACCTTATGGGTAGAAGGTGTGTCACAAACTATTTTTAACATCACTGGTTACATAATATGGGAGTTATATTGGATTATGTAATATTCCCTTCCGCTCCATAACTTCCAAAGTTTTGATTCCATCTGCACAATTTTTTCTGAGTATTTACCTTATGGGTGGAAGGTGTGTCGCGAACTATTTTTGACAGCATACATTGCGTAATATGGCAGCCATATTCGGTTATGTAATATTTACTTTTTCTCTCCGTAACTTTAACAAATATGATCCGATGTTTTCAAATCTTTCATGTTACATACCATATTAACAGACAGTGTGTAAAAAAATTGTTTATGATATCAACTATTGCAAATTATTGGATTATGTACATTCCCTTTTATTCTTACTTTTATTTTCATGAAAATAACCTTTAAATTATAAAATGGCTTCTACTTTTCCGATTCTCATCAAAAAAGGATTTTTTCAAATTGCAATAATATTTCTAAATTGATTAAAACTATTCTTAAATCAATTTATAACGTTTTAATCAAATGAAAAATACATAGAAGGATTAAAGTTTTATATACAGACATAGAGATAAGTAACCCAGCCTTGTTCTATTTACATACATGTACTCTATCTAAACATACTCTAAAGCTCTAAGTCTCTTATCACTACAAGTGTTGAAGGTTTTATGGTTTTATGGTCTACCACATGGCTTAAATGTAGGCTTTGTATTAATGTTTGAGCCATGCCAAGCTGAACTGTTTTTTTTTTGTAGCCAAATAATATAGAAAAATGATATTATGAGAAAAATTTTCAAATCTACTTGAATTGGTGTGAGCTGCAAAATTGCCAATTAATTGCATTTGTTTAAGTATGATTAGTAAATTATAAACTACTCTTCTAAAAAATTGAAACATTTTAGTCCAAACTATATTGACAAAAAGCAATGTTTAACATCATGATTTAACAGCAGCGAGACCGAGTACAAATCTTGTTAATAATCTTTGATCCAAATAGCCCATTTTAAATTTGAAACAGATGATTTTTAAAGGTTTTAGTGGTAAGATTTCATTTTGTTGACATTACATCACCTTTTACCAAGCTTCAACCTCCTTCCTCTGAATTTTGAAAATTAAATTCAAATAAATATGGAAGGATTTGTTTTGGTATGGCCGCAGTTACTGTGCCTTTCCGGGCGTATTTTGGGTTTCCCGAAACTCTTGTTAAAGATGGCAGCCATCTTTTAAAATAATTAATGCCAAGAGTATCATACATCATCTTTATTGTTTCATTTCTTCTTTATGTCACCTCTCAAACCACACTGCCGGTTCTAATACCCTTGTCAATCAGTTCCCCTTCTGCGCGGAGCCATCTCCAGTGATTGCGTGCAATGACTTAATCTCTAGTTTTCTTATGGATGCCCCAAGATTGCACAAGTCATCAATATCGCCCATACACGGTCAATTTAGTTGTAAATTCAGACTTTTGACAGTTAAATTGCACAATATAATTGATCGTGTGTGTGCCGCTTGAGAAACACAATGGTATCTTGACATTCAGTCTAAAGTGTGGTTCTCGGTGGCTCCATTGGCAGGGACCGTCTCGATTTGAGACAAGCCTTCTAATCGTTGAGCTTACTGGTTAGTAGTCCAAACTCTGAGGACAAAAATTGAAATAGAGTGGGTGTCTCTTGATATCTCTTTGTGGAAGAGTTACCAGATATTTGCTGAAGGCCAGGGTTTCCACCTCGCAATCAGCCTGGTTTCTTCCACCACTAAACCTATCAACGCCACCAGTTACAGTGTAAGGGAAATAATCTTGAGCACGACATAAAACATCAATCAGACAGTAGGTTTGTGATTTTAGTTATCCTACAGATTTTTTCCTTCTTGGAACAGTGTATTTTGTGACTCCTGACAAAAAAGGCTATCCATGAGGTCTGTTTTACTGAGCAGTTTAGTTACAGAAAACAAAATATTGCTCTTTTCTGACTATCAGGGAGCTTACACGATGGTTGCTTAGTTTCAAATTATATTTTTAGTCCTGGTAAGGTCATTGTTGATAAACTGTTGAATTTCCTTGTGCAGAGTGGGTCTACACAGCATGTCATGATTGGTGTTCAACTTCTGTCACAACTTGTATGTGAGATGAATCAAGTCAGTGAGGTAAGGTCGTTTACTTAATTTTAATTTATCACGGATTATAGTGTTACTATTTAACATACTGTAAATTACTTTTTTCAAGTCTATGGATAAGTTTTAAGACGGTATATAATTTCATCAATTTGGTAAAGATAATAGTATAATAGTTTGGGTATGATTTTTGGGGGGGGGGGGGGGGGGGCCTCCGTGGCTCAGTAGGTAGAGCGTTGGACGCTCAATCCGAACAGCCTTCCACCCATGGGTCGCGGGTTCGAATCCCACTCAGTCCAAAAATTGGAAAATTTTGTGACTGGGTTTTCACTCGAACGACCTATGTGGGATGGTTGCCAGTTACCAACGGAAGGTCGTGGGTTTCCTCTGGGCAAAGAGCCCGCTTTCCTCCCACAATAAAACTGGCAACGCCGCCATATATATGAAATAATCTTGAGTGCGGCGTAAAACACCAAACAATCAATGGGTAGGATTTTTCTTGAGAGATGCCAATTTCTCACACAGGCACAGGGCCTAGTTTACTCCCCCACTAAACCTGGCACCATGATATTAGTGAAATAATCTTGAGTGCAGGGCAAAAACCTCAATCAATGTTTTTCTTGCCACAAGAGGGCTATTTACATGTTATTTGGACGATTTCAATTTTTCTGTTGTGCATTCCTAGATTCCCTACAATAACAATTACATGTAAACCAGTTTGATTTTGTGTGATGGTGCTTGCCGTTGACTAGTATATAGCTTGAGGGTTGATATGAATCTCTCCACATCTTTTCCTATTTTACATTCCCTGTCCATTGTTTTGTTCTTTCATTTCAGGCAGAAGCAAGTAGGTCTCTAGCCAAACATCGAAAGATTGCCTCGTCTTTTCGTGATTCCCAGTTATTTGAAATCTTTCAGTTAGCCTGTTCATTACTAAGGACAGCTGCCGGCAATATCAAAAATCTTAACTTCACAGACAATGCACAGGTAAATTATCGTCACTTTGATTCTAATAAGTAACATGTTTTACATATAAGAGTGCTGATCTATTTGTGTCACCCCATTGTCCTCCCCCACTGACCTTGCTAATGTGACCATAGAGAAAAATAATCTTGAATCAACCATATATAGGCACCTTGAATTTAAACACATCATTTTTAAATTCTACGGGCTTCAATGTAAGCGAATCAATTTTAATTTTAGTAGTGTATACTAGTTTTAGACTATTATAAAATTTTAGACAAAAAAAAAATGATATGATAGCAAAATTATGTTTTGTTTATAAATACTTGAATTATTAATCAAATGTTTTATTAGGGCCTTTGTGGGTCAGTCGACAAATCCTCAGTCTGACAAACGCCTTTGATGGGTCTCTGGTTTGAAACCCACTCAGTTCAAAGAAAAATTGAAACGTTTCTCAGTAGGTTCTTCACTTGATCGCCTTATGTGGAAGGCAACCCTCGCAATTCAGATTTTTACCACGGCAAAAAAAAAAAAAAAAAAAAAGTTGCCGCGGAAAAGTCAATTTTCCACGGCAAAAGTGATTTCACCACGGCATTTTTATCCAAACAATTCTCACTCCTCTGTTAACTGTATTTAAAGCGGCAAATAGCAAAAAGTGACATCTAAAAGGCGCATTGACAAAAGAAAAAATGTTAAACAAAGATTTTTTAAATTTCTTCTTTGATTATCATAGAAACCAGCATAGAGAAAAGGCTAACTTTGTCTTACGTCTGACTCGGAAAGGCCGTAATTCTTTCCTCATAAAATCCACATAAAATATCCTTTATTTGCATGGAAATAATTCCTTGTTAAATGTATATTCCTGGTAATAAGTCACTTCACTCGGCAAAGCATTTCTTTTTCAAATCAATCTCTAAAACCTAACCTAAAGGTTATAGCCACTGTTTGTGTAATACTACATAGTTAAATCCATACAGACACGTGCACCGCTGATCAACAAAGCCTGGTTGAGTCCATCTCTAAAGTTTATGTGGGGTGAAAGTTTTGAATGTGTTTATTTACAAGTATAATCGACAAGAAATATATTTATTATTTTGTAAGAACCCCTTTAAATCGTTTTGTTTTAAATAAAAATTAAAACCTCTTTAAATCGTTTTTTTTTTTAAATAAAAAATAAAATTCTATTTCTTGAACAACAATAAACATGTACATGAAGGTAACACCCCTATTAAACTGGAATGGAGATTACCCAATGAGACATAACTGACAGACAGTTGGAGACATTCTGACGCCAACCACCTGCAGAGTGAAACTTTGTTTCAATCTTGGTGTGGGAATTACATGTAGCACTTCACATAGGCCAATGTATAGAGCTGTATGTATGTATGTATAGTCCTTGGCTTTATTGTGGCCTGATTAGATACAAACGAATGAGTGGTTTCTATATTAAATACACCTTGATTCTGAACAACGGTGACGGTCGAAGGTAAAACTATTAGTTGTAAAAATCTCCATACATATAAAGTATTCTAGTATAAATATTCTATTTTCCCAAGATGAATATTTTATTTTGTCTGCGGCATTTTTGATTGCCATGGAAAAGCAGTTTTACGGCGGCAATCTCTGCGGCATTGCCGATTGCCGCGGTGAATTGCGAGGGTTGGGAATGGTTGCTAGTTACTCACTGAATCCCCCCATATTATTAGAACTGATAAAGAGATGTATATGTTAGTCCTAAATTTGAAAATGATTTCAACAATTGCTTTTCAATTTTGTTATGATTGTAGCATGGTCTTTTGTCACATGCTCTACGATTGGCTCATAACTGTTTGACCTTTGACTTCATTGGCACATCGACAGACGAATCCTCAGATGACTTGTGTACAGTACAAATCCCAACTTCATGGAGATCAGGTAAGTGGTATGCTAAACTGAAATTGTTACCTGTGCAAGTTATTTCAATGTTAAAAAAGACAAACTATGGAACATGCATGACAAACATCTGTTTGGAAATGACTTGCTCCTCTGATGTTTTTCATTGCCCTTGGTGATTGTGGCAAAGGGCTATGTTACAGCTTTTGAATGGAACTTCAAAACTCGCCCTATTCGGGATGGTTGCCAGTTACCAGCGGAAGGTTGTGGGGTTCCTCCGGGCACAGAGCCCGGTTTCCTCCCACAATAAAACTGACAATGCCACCATATAAGTGAAATAATCTTGAGCTCGGCGTAAAACACCAAACAATCAATCAAAACTCGCCTTCAAAACTCTCATGTATTCATATCATAAAAATAGCGTTATTCTCTTGTTTCAGCATTTTTAGACTTCAGTACATTACAGCTATTCTTTGATTTATATGCTGGTTTGCCTGCAACACTATCAGCAATGGTAAGAAAAAATAGTCATACTTAAAAATTTTGAAAATAAATCCTGGCAATTATTTATTAACACTACCAACCCCAACATAAACGCTGAATGACTGGAACAAACACAAATCGTGGGACCTTCTTAACCTATTACATGTTCAATGAATTTCAGTCAATGATAGCAAACTTATTTACAAACAAATGCTGGTTCATGACAAAAAAAACAAAATAGGCAAAATTTAAAAATAATCTTGAGTACTGCGTAAAACATCAATTCTATTGGTAAGAACAAGCTATATATATATATGTTTGCTGTCTTACTTGATACATTTTCTTGTCTAGAGAAATTTGAATGTACAAATCGATACATAAATGTAATGAATAATTATGGTCTATCAGAAATGTTATTTGGCTGTTTTTTTTTTCTCCACAGGCTTTATCATGTCTGGTGCAGGTTGCGTCTGTTCGGCGTTCGCTATTCAACAACGATGAGAGGTGTAAATTTCTCAATAACCTTGTTTCTGGTGTGAAATCAATACTAGAACAGCCACAGGTAACTGTCTACTTAAGCCATGTGTGCTCTGTTTTGCAGTTCATTTTCTTGTGAATAATAGTTGAAGCCAATCATTTGGTTGTGTCATAGTTTGAGTAAGTATTTTCTGTTGGATCTTGGATTGATTTATTGATTGATTGATGCATGTTTTACGCTGCATTCAAGATTATTTCATCTAAAAGGCGACATTGCCAGGTTTAGTGGGGGAAGAAACCAGGTTTATTGCCAGGAGGAAGCCATCGACCTTCGGCGAGTACCTGGCAACTCTTTCGCATATGGTGACCAAGTGAAAAATCCATACAGATCAAATTCAACCAGTTTTATGATTGATGTTAAAAATCATTTGGAAAAAAAACATCTGATAGTTATGATTTTCCATTTTTGAACTCATAAATTGTTATTATTTTGCAGTCGTTGTCTGACCCCAGTAACTACCACGAATTTTGTCGTTTACTCGCTCGTTTGAAGACAAATTATCAGTTAGGGGAGTTGGTCAAGGTTGACAACTATCCTGAAATTATTAAACTTATTGCAGAGTTCACAGTTACCAGTTTACGAGTAAGTATCATGCAAGGTTGTCCTTTTGTTTGCGTATAAATATAAAAACATTAGCATGTTAATTTGCTTCTGTCTCTACAAACTACAGATCTAATTTGATAAATTGAACCACTTAATCATTTATGTATTGAAAGGTTAGGTATAGATTGTGGTTGCTGTGGTTTTGGTGTTATTCGTCTGTTCATGAAGTCCGATTTCCTCCCCTTATAAAACAGACAAGTGAAATACAGCTGATTGCAGAATAAATTTCTTAAAGGGGCATGAGCTGCCAAAATGTTGATATTTTGACGTCACAACAGAATGTTGAAATTATCGGCTATTTTTCTCAAGACGTATAATTCAGAAGCTTTTTAGTGCTTCTAGTCTCGAAAATATACGCTAAAGTATTGTTTTGAACTAACTTTCGCTTAGAATGAATGAATGGTCGTCCCGGTTATTTAAATTTTGTTTACTTTTCGAAGACGTTTTCGGTTCGTACCGGCCACATACTGTATGGATTTTCCTCATTCCACCGCCAATCATTTAGTTTTTCGATGGCCTTCAAAGCCTCTTACTGTCGTGACGATCAGAAATTCTGAAAAAGTGTGAATTTTGACAGCTCATGCCACTTTAACATTGAATGGCTTATGTTTTTTAGTTTCTGAGTTGACATTTAGATCTGATTGTTTCCTTGTTGACAGCAAATGTGGCAGTTTTCTCCAAACAGTGTTCATTACTTACTGAGTTTATGGCAGAGAATGGTGGCCTCCGTACCTTATGTTAAAGCCTCAGAACCTCATATGTTGGAAACGTATACTCCAGAAGTGACAAAAGCTTATATAACATCTCGCCTGGAATCTGTACATGTAGTTCTCAGGTAAGGCTGAAGGTAGTGAAAATGGATGACTGTTTTGCACCTTGAAAGTTCTTTAATAAAATTCACTGCTCAATATTTACACTGTTGAAAAGAAAATATTAAAATTGTCCTTTTTAATACCTCACATTTAATATAAAACTTTTTTACTTTCTTCTTGTACATCAACGGACACTGGTGGCCTAACAAACATAGATTTTCTGACACATTTTCTTTAAACATTGCAATTATATTTGTAATTTTTCAGGGACAATTGTGAGGATCCTTTAGAAGATACGGGGATGATATCACAGCAGTTAGAACAGGTAATCAAACATAATCTCTACCCCCACAAAAAAAATAATGAAAACATTGAAATCCTGTCTCATGTCCCATTGTGTTTAAGTAAAATTACATGTACATAGAGATTGTAAGAGTGGTTTGATTTGTGACTTTTGTTGGTCTCTAGTCTCACACATTGACAGAAGCTTTCCACTGATGTGCTCAGACCAAATGAAAATTGAAAAGTTTCTGTTTGGATTTTCCCTTGAACGTCATATGTGGAAGAGTTGCCAGGTACTCACCAAAAATGGGGGGTTTCATTCAGGCAATGAGCCCGGTTTCCTCCCCTACTAAACCTGGCAATGCCACCATATATGTGAAATGATCTTTAGTGCGGCATAAAACACCAATCAATCAACCCATTGATGGGATGCATTATTGAATCCCTATAAGTGAAAAAGGGGAATTGATGAGTTTTTATTTCAGCTACGGGCACATGGTATGAGTGAAACAATGTTATCTTACACCGCTGCAATCAATCAATACTAAACTTTAACTATCTAAATCTGTTTTTCTCTCAGTTATCCACAATAGGTCGATGTGAATATGAGAAGACATGTGCCCTCCTTGTCCAGTTATTTGATGAGTCTGCCCAGAACTATCAGGAACTAATATCAAATGCTTCCCAACCCACTGAACTCACTGTACAAGAAGGTGACTCTCACATTTTACATGTACAATAATCTCAATCATTTCTACAATTAATCACCATCAAAGTAGGTCATTGTGGCTATTATAAAGTTGAAATCGTTCTTCATACCAAATCTCACACCCAAGAAGACGATGGTTTCCTCATGATCTTGTTTTTCCTGCTCCTGGAAACAAATTTATATCCATTCAAAGTGTCATCCTTCATGGTTTTCTTTTAAAAAAACCCCAGGAAAACGAACGCAAAAATGTTCGGCTGTTCCACGCTACGAAGTATATATTTTTCCACACTGATAAAGCCTAATGACAAAAGCCATTTATATATGGCTCACAGGTTCTTAGCCCTCTACAACTAAAGAAGATATTTCAGTTGATTGCGTTATGTAGAGAGGTTTCCAGGTACTTTTTGAGTTTCCTTCAGTCTGCTTTCCTAGCCCAATAAGCACATTGCTTTGTTGGATTTTTTTATGATTTTATTTTGTGTCTGTAGGTCGCTTGTCCTGGTTGGTGTATATAATAGGGTCTGTGATAGGGGGAAGGGTGTCATTTGCCAGTACTGATGAGCATGATGCAATGGATGGGGAACTGGTTTGTAGGTAAGAACTGCTATTGTAATGTTTTTCTTTGTCACTTGGTTTTATAGTTGCCCTTGTGTGTGAAATCTATTATCATCACTTTCTGAGTGGATCTTTCACTTGATCGCCGTGTGTGGAAGAGTTGCCAGGTACCCGCTGAAGGTCATGGATTTCCTCTTCCGCTAAACCGGACACTGCCAAATAAGTGAAATAATCTTGAGTGCGTCGTAAAACATCAATCAATCAGTCAGTTAATAGATTAGAGAGGGAAAGCCTCACACTATTAAAGGATTTATGAACAACCTTAGGAAATATTTTCTAATTTGCGTTAAGTGTGTTGTAGAACATGTACTTTAAAAGTCTGACCAAAGAGAAAATTAAATTTCGGTCGCAGCACATAAAATTCAAGCTACGTTTGCCCAGTGCATGACATTGGGGAAATATTCACCGTAGACATTTGGTCCATGAAGATAGAGATTATGATAGACTAACCCAATTCATCATGGTCCAAACTAGATGTATATATGTATTATATATAATTATTAATATTTCTGATCACTAAAACACACGGGCACAGGGAAAATCTTCTTGTCAAAAATAACCAGATATATGAATTCTTTTTTGTCATGAAATATATCCTGATTTTCAGACAAGTGTTTCGAATTGTTTATTTATTTGATAGTCATCTAAGAAAATTTGTAAAATGATTAAACGATTAAAGTCTAGAATATAAAGATCTTGAAAGAGACCCTTTTTATAATATAAATTATAGTAGGCTATTACAAAGTCTGCATCCATGGGCATTTCTAAATTTATGTAAATTGGGGCTTAGCATAACACTCAAGGGTATAACTATACGGTTAAAGATGACAAAACTTAAAGTGGCATGAGCTGCCAAAATTCACACTTTTTCATAATTTCTGATCATCACGACAGTAGGAGGCTTTGAGGGCCATCAAAACACTAAGTGATTGGCGTTGGAATGAAGAAAATCTATATACAGTATCTCAGTATCTGACCTGTACAAACCGAAAACGTGTTCGAAAAGTAAACAAAATTTACATGTAAATAACCGGGACGACCATTCATTCATTCTAAGCCATATTTTATCGTACATTCTCGAGACTAGAAGCACTAAAAGGCTTCTGAATTATACGTCTTGGCAAAAATAGCCGATAATTTGCACATTCTGTGTCAACGTCAAAATATTAACATTTTGGCAGCTCATGCCACCTCAAGGTATCACTATCATTAATAAAGAGAATGATTTTAAAGGCACACTTGCCGCGAAAATCAGGAATATTGTTTACATTAAAAAAGAAAGACCGTTTTCTGTATTTTTCCCAGACAATATAAGTTAGGAACTTTCTATTTTTACCAAAATTTAAAAGTTTGGACGTCACTTTGTATTTTCAATTTGAATTTGAAAATTTGAATTGTTAGGTGCCCGGAATGTAAACAAACCAATCTGCTCGCATAGGCGATGTTATGTTTCAGTCGAGTGAGTGAACTAACGGCACAGTGTAATTTTACGTAGGCCTATTTATCTGAGAAATACAGACTGACGATCGGTTAACAGCGACTGGAAAAGCCTGCTGATAATTGTTTGAGTGTAAACCAAAGATAAAAAGGTCTGAAATGAGGGTAATCCAACACGAAAGTTGACCGACACTGATCGTTGTTGTTGTAATCAGGCTTATGTGTCCTATGTTTAAGTTTAGTGGTATTAGTCGTAGTAAGCTCATGTAAATTGGTTTTCTTAGCAAATTTAAACAGGCTACGGCGGCAAGTGGGCCTTTAATAGCTGTTGCTTTTTCACATTTGTGTATAGCCTAAAGTGAACTAATAGAAAATTTTAATTTGCATATTGATGCGGTTGTTACTACGTACGTAGTCCCACGGTTGTATTTAGAGAGTATGTACATGTATGATGTATCATGTAGGCTTGTAGCATAAACATGTTTTAAAACTATCGGTACCGTTTAAAAAGTCAAGGTTATCAAATGTTGAATTTTGCTTGTCAATGTCATTTATGCATACACAACAGAACGTTTAAATATTATCTTTTAGAAGTGTTAATTTTTTGTTCACTAGGTACCGTACAATAACTGCGAAGGTTTGAAGGTGTCAAATTAATCTCACTTTCGGTACGCCGTACGGCCCGTAGTTCCTTTACTTTTACTAGTTTTACTTTTAGTACCCGGTTACCAAACATACGTGACTCACGAATTGACATGAAATTCTTTGACCCTTTAGCTTTACTGTCTTTGTTTCACTTTCCTTGTACCCTGTAACATTTATATCTGAGCAATTAAATTCTACCAGCGTGTAAACACTTCATTTTGAAGCGAGAAGTTTGCGCAACGCTGTGCCGCCGTTTCCCGGGAAACTTGTACATGACGTACTATTCATCAAGTTCATAAGCTTGTAACTTCCTGCACAACAGGCGTGGAGACGTTATCGGTCACTACTGACTGAGAGCCGTCACCTCTCAGACTGCTGACAAGCCCTGACCCACTAAAGGCGTTCCCCTATGGATGTAAGCTGTTTGGCGTCACCATTGTAAAATCGGGATGCCGCAAAGCGCTTAAATTATGAATACAACTTTACTTTCCCGTCAACTTTGCCCAACTTAATGAATTTCACGTTCACCTACTTTACAAATGTATCATAGACATTTGGTCCACCACTTTTTTTTTTTACCATAGACCGACCGAATATACGATAGATTTTGCTATCGGTCCACCGCTAATGTCGCGCACTGGTTTGCCGATCTACAATGCTTACGAAAGTTAATTATCTCAGAGACTTATGACGTCAAACACGACCTCCGTTGTGTACGTACCCTCACAGCGATGACGTAATAAACAATTTCTGCTGTCTCAGTACGTCTTTGTGGCAGTTTGTACACATCGAAGGTCGTGTATGACGTTCATTTTTCCGAGTAGTTACGACAAATACGGAAAATATGCATATTTCCTCCCCGTTCTTCTTTTGACTACCAGGGAACTAACGCGAAGGTGGTTTCGTTTCAACTGATGTTTTTCAAATATACATTTAGTCCATAAACAAACACAAATCAGCTTTAAATCCTGTTCATAAATCCTTTAACCCCTCAAGCAATGGGTTGCTGGTTCTAGTTATAGTCTTAAATAAAATCTGAAACTTTTTTGATATGCATACAATATGACATCAGGCAAACTCATTTTTCAGTGAAAAATTTCTGTGATGCCAGTATTAATGGGCCTTTGCTCCAACAGATTTTCTTTTCAAGAGATGGTGTGAGACACCTTATTTTTTCATGTGGACGATCGTCACCACAGTTAATTAAAAAAAAATGTCTAAAGCATGAAACGCATGAGTAGTCTAAGAGAACAATGACCAACAGTTTTTATTTACCAGTCTTAATATGTTATGGTGTGACATCGCTTCATGCAGCAACCTAAGTCAGTCAAAACACTATATACTGACCAGTATAATAACATTATTTTAGGGTAAAGAAGTCGACAACTTAAAGATTCTGTCAAGCTTAAAAAAATTGACAAAAAAATAAATATATTTTTTGTGTTGTAATCAGCAAAACGTAACTGAAAGGCCAGTAACAACAGTTAACTTCCATAGAATGGTTGATTGTTAATGTCAACTTTTAAAAGCATTAGGCCTTTGTGAGGAAAACTAGATCAGTTGTTGTGTCTTACTTTTGTTGTGTCAACTACTTAATTTTTTTGTGTTGATTTCAGAGTTTTACAGCTGATGAATTTAACAGATTCTCGATTAGCAAGAGCTGGAAGTGAGAAGCTGGAGTTGGCAATGTTGAGTTTCTTTGAACAATTCAGGAAGATTTATGTTGGAGATCAAGTTCAGAAAACTTCTAAAGTAAGTCCATGTGGAGTACAAGTATTGTGAGAATTCCACCTGGATTGTCATTTGTTTAATTAGATAGTGTCCTTTAGAAAGTGAGGCCGGTTGGCTGAATGGATAATGCAGCTGGTATTTAGTGCTGGCGATAGGTGCCATACTCTGGGACCCTGGTTCCATTCCCGTTTCGTGTTTCACCCAAAGTCGGAAGAATTATTTCTGACATTTTTCAAGAAAGTGTAATCTTAGAAAATAACGAAAATACAGGATTGTCATTGTACACTGGACTTTGCCTTCCTTTGAAATGTCACACTTAGTTATGGTATTGTAGATGTATAGATGTCAGCAAAATCTTCCTAACAATCTCACCTATCACTTGATATCACAAAATCTGAAGAAATTAACAGAACACATTACCAGGAATATGCAGTATCAATGGCCAAGGGCCGGTTGTTCAAAAGAATATTATCTTGACGGCAGGTTAAATGATGTGGCGTAACAAAGAAAATCTGTTGTGACCCAACGTCATCTAACCTGCCTGTTAAGCTAATTTTCTTTTGAACAACCAGTCCCTTATCTTTGATTGATTGATGTTTTATGTCTCACTCAAGATTATTTCACTAATTAGGCGACATTGCCAGGCTATGTGGAGGTAACTAACTGCTAGGCTCTGTGTGAAAGAAAGATTCCCCTGATCTCCCACTGGCAACAATAGAGCGGAACTGTCAGAATTGAACCCATCAGGAGAAGCGTATTCATGTGAGACTCTCTTCACCCTACAGTTACTGAGGTTCCTTGAGCTTGTAACAGCCTTCCACCAATGGGTCGCGGGTTCGATTCCCACTCAGTCCAAAAAAAATTGGAAAATTTTCTGACTGGGTTTCACTCGAACGACCTATGTGGGATGGTTGCCAGTTACCAGCGGAAGGTCGTGGGTTTCCTCCGGGCATAGAGCCCGGTTTCCTCCCACAATAAAACTGGCGTAAAACACCAAACAATCAATCAATCCTTGAGCTTGTGGAAAGAACAATATTCTTATCATTTATGCGATATTCTGATGTTTTCATTATGTATTTCTACTCTTTATTTCAGGTATACAGGAGGCTATCAGATGTGCTAGGTCTATGTGATGAATCCATGGTTCTTAGTGTTTTTATTGGAAAAATGTAAGTTATCTCTATCAGACTTTCTCATATGCTGTAACCTATGTGGGATGGTTGCCAGTTACCAACGGAAGGTCGTGGGTTTCCTCCGGGCATAGAGCCCGGTTTCCTCCCACAATAAAACTGGCAACGCCGCCATGTCAGTGAAATAATCTTGAGCGCGGTGTAAAACATCAATCAATCAATCAATCAATCATATGCTGTATAACTATTAGATATAATTGCACATTTCAGTACTGACTTTTGGGCTTCTGCTTGATTGAAATAGATTATGAATATCCACGTTTAAACAGTTTTTAATTTGTGAAAACGAACAAACCAGAAACCTTTTTTCGTAAATTAAGAAATGTATTTCCCATATCACATTCAGTTTCACTCACCAGAAATACATGAAACGTTTTTTTTTTGTTTTTTTTTTCAAAACAATTGGTTAGAATTGCAATGGTTTCCAGGTACTAGCCAAATCTTGGTGTTGTCCTCCAGGCAAAGAAACCGGTTTCTCATTCCACTTAATCTGGTGCAAATGTGCTGTAAAACATTCAACCAATCATAACAGTTGACAAATTGTTGAAGAAAACTATAAATTTCTTCCTGTTCTATTTTCAGTATAACAAATTTAAAGTATTGGGGGACAAGTGAGCAGATTATCTCCAAGACGTTACAGCTGTTGAGTGATCTATCCCTGGGTTATAGTACAGTCAGGAAACTAGTCAAACTGGAGGCTGTACAGTTTGTTCTCAATAATCACACAGTGAGTATCATTCAGTGGTTATGTGGCAAGAGTTCCCCATATACGGTGTAGGTCAGTGGGTTAGAAAGTTTGTCTTGCTGACCATGGGATTTTGTGTGGTTATGGAAACTTGGCTGTTCAACAAAAATCAAGTTACTCCAGAAAAAATTCTACGAGGAATTGTGACTTTGGAATGGGACTATTTTCTAGTACTTTTATTAATCTAAGTCAAAGCTTCTTAATTTTCTGATGTGCCGGGTGGTTGTTTGCAGAATGTTGGCAGAGTTGGCTTTTCTCCACGCTTCATGTGTACATATGGTACGTTGGTTGCCAGATCGATAGTCTCTCAGTGCGATAGTCAGTCCAAAGAAAAAATTTCAGTACTTTTTTCACTTTGATGGAAGAGTTGCCACACACTCACTAAAGCTTTGGGGTTTCCTACAAGCAAGAAGCCTGGGTTCTTCCCCCTACTCAACCTGGCAATGCCACCTGTATAAGAGAAATAATATTTGAGAGTCCCTTAAAACACTAAGCATTCATTCAATGTAAACTTAAGTTTCTGTTTTTCTTCACGTTTCAGAGTGATCATTTTCCATTCCTTGGTATTAGTGCTAACAATCTGCCTATGGGTGACATGCGATGTCGCACAACATTTTACACAGCTCTCGGTAGATTATTAATGGTGGATTTAGGAGAAGATGAGGAGAAATTTGAACAGTTCATGATGCCTTTAACAGGTCAATTTCAATAAAACATTTGAATTTTATTGTCTGTAAATTCTTATCCTATAGTTACAGAGCCTAGTTTTCACTCCCAACTGTATCTTGATGCATTCATAAAAGTGAAGAATGTGGAAGATAAAAAAAAAAAAGAGGAGTTATTTATCCTTTACAAGTTTTAGCATGGAACAGAAGTTCCATTGGTGACATTCTTTTTGTTATTCTGTTATGTTTACAACTCCTTATTCATGTGTAATATTTTGTTGTTTGCCTTCCAGCAGCTTTTGATACAGTAGCTAACTTATTGGCCAATGTAGACAATCGTACAAGGGCAGAGGAGGCCAAGGTAGGTGTAACTTGTCCTTTATTTCTTTTCTGATTGACCCTGGATCTTCTCTGTGGAATCAATGGGTCCCCCCCCCATCACATTAAACGTTACAAAATATATGCACTGTTGAGCATTAATCAATCCTATCTGAATTAAAATCTAATTCCAAATCTTGAATCAAATTTGGGAGCTAAGTAGAATCCAACTGGGTATTTAAAAAAAATCTTGTGGTTTATTGTAACATTCTGATTTCTATATTTGTTTATTTTTTCCAGAGATCCTTAATAGGCCTTGCTAGAGACCTAAGGGGTGTGGCCTTTGCCTTCAACACAAAAACAAGCTACATGATGTTATTTGACTGGATGTATCCTTTAATGTTAATCAACAGAGGTTTTAACAGATTTATTGAGGACTTTTGTTCTTAGCCCTTAAGTAGACAGGGTGTTGGTCTTTCGGTACGAAACACTGCCTTCAATCAATGGGTGGGTCACGGGTTCAAATCCCACTTAACAAAGGAAATTTGAAAAATTTCTGAGTGGTTTTTTTTCTCAATTACCATATATTGAAGGTACTCGCCAAAAATTGGACATTTCCTATGGGAAAAGAGCCCGGTCCACCCTCTACCATTTTTAATAGAAAGCTTTCAATAAATCCGTTTTTGTTCAAATCCCAATCAGTTGTATGCTCTGACAATTTTCTGACAGTGTTTTTATTTGATTGCCATAGTTGGGTAGTTTCCCCATAATTCAGGTGTCAAAGGCAGTGAATTACTCAAACTATCAGTCAACACCACTCAAATAAAAAAAAAGCACAATGGACTGAAATGAAAACCTTAACAGATACACCCAGCTACCCGAGGTACACACCTATTTTACAGAGAGCAATAGAACTATGGTATCACGACCCAGCAGTTACAACTCCAGTACTTAAACTAATGGCAGAATTAGCACAAAACAGGTACATCACAAAAGTTTCTAAATACTGACTAATTTTGTACATCATGGGGTTAGCCAGCTACCAGTCCACCCATCCAAGTGGACGGACAGTTTAGAAAATTGGACCAATTCGGACCTGCTGTTTTTAGCATTTTTGACGTGGTTGAGAAAGGAAAATTTGAAATTTAGACAGGCTGTTCAAGGAAAATTGCTTCAAAAAGGTCAATTTGGACACCCACACTCAAATTTTCATGAACAACAGCAGGTAGGTAAAGTGACGATGCCATGACTTCATTAAAGGTGAAGTCTGGCTGAAGATAAAAAAAGAAACCTTTTTTGTGTTGATAAAGATGTCCAACATTGAAAACTTGCCCAGTTACTGCTTATTGTGAAGACCACACTACAGGGGCAGATAACTCCAGATGATTTCAAAAGTCACTTTTTGATTGGATAAGCCATTTAAGTACTAAGTAGACTGTGTCCAATTTTGATCTACTTTCATTGGTCCTATCAAATGCAAACTAGGCTGTAATGTTTGCTTAATCAGTATTAACCAGTTAATATATAACTTAGAAATAATATAGTATCCATAAATGTATCACAGATTCGAGCCCCACCCAGTCCAAGAAAAAATCCCATAGAGCCCAGTTTCCTCTCCAACTTAATTTGTCCACATGAACACTGCCAGATAATTGAAATAGTCTTGAGTATGGCGAAAAACATCAATCAATCAATATTATAAAAAACCCAAGATGTTTTCAATACATTCTAGTCTAGGTATAGAATGTAATGCCTATAAACACTGTTGCCCCAGACATGTCTTTATCTAATGGATTTCTTATGCAAACCTTGAAAGTTACATTTTTAGTATTTACACATGCTTTTAATTTTTTTTCTCTTTCAGATCTCAGAGGCTTCAGTTTGACGTCTCCTCCCCTAATGGTATTTTACTCTTCCGAGAAATCAGCAAGATCATCTGTGGTTATGGTAGGTCATCACATTCCTGACAACCATAGAAACAAGGAAAAACTTCTGCCAGGTGTTGAACTTCAGTTACTCCCCCTAACATAGAGAGAATATTGATGGTAGTAATTAGACTCAACCAAACTATACTTTCTATTTAAAAACCCCCAAGATGACACTTCTTGCTTGGTTTTCATTTGATCAATCTAGTTGGGATGGTTGGCAAGTACGGATACCAGGAAAAGGTGTGGAGCTACCCCAGGGCAGTTTCCTCCTTACATGAATGCAGTTATATTGGCAAATAATCTTATAAAATATGATAAATCCACTTTGTCTGATCCAATCAGCATTAATGAATGGTAATATGTTGACATTGGCGTAACTTTTTCACAATGTGGCATACATTCCTCAGTTTTGTCTACAACAATTTCAACAGGGATATAAGGCTATCTTGCTGACCCAGAATTGCTTATATGAAATGCAATATTGCAATTATCCCTTCTTTATGTTTGTAGAAAAGAAAATCTGTTCTAGGCCTATGCTGATTATTTTGTTATGTACCTTGTATCTTGTAGGGTCTCGGATATTGGCAGTTGGTGAACTGGCTAAAGATCAAATCTACCCTCTTAAATATCCTTTTCCATTGTGTCACAGCTGACGTGTCGGGTTAACCCGCTAATGAAATATCATAGGTTCCGTTTATTACAACAATTTATGGGGTATAAAGGTCTAAATGATATACATGTACCTCTTTTTAACACAATTAGAAACTTGTCCCCATGGTTATTTTAGACAAGAAGATTTTCCCTGTGCTCGTGTGTTTTAGTGTTCATAAATATATAAACTGGTCCTGTTGTATAGTTTTAAAATAATTTCATTTTCTTTCTTTGAAATATTGCCATTCCTTAACCAATATCTACATTGAAAGGCATAGCTATTTGCTTTTCAATGCTAAAGGCAGCATTGTGTGGAAATTATGTGAATTTTGGTGTGTTTCGTCTATATGGGGATGACGCTCTGGATAATGCCTTAGGAATGTTTGTCAAGTTATTACTATCTGTCTCACAGACTGATCTTCTTGTAAGTACTTGGTTGTAAATTTGTTTATCCATGGGTAGATAATGACCTACTTTCCCACCACCAATAAGTATTGCGGGACTGTTTCTCAAACATTTACGCTTGACGTATGCCTAGTGTACCTAGGATGGCAATATGTAATTTCAACATTTTGTTAAGATCAGTGTTAATGTTAGGTTGGGTGTAAATCTCTTCAGAGACGACCCCCTTGTTTAAAATCTGGTTCGATTAGTTCTGAGTTCAAACCCACTCGGTAGAAATTGAAAGATTTCTCACTGAGCATTTACTTTACATTCTATGTGGAATTGATTGCACTACAATGTTAAGGGCTGTAATTTCTAGTAAGCTTCATTGAAATGGCTTCTATCAGATTTATTTTTTCATATCTAAGAATTTTAATATTTTATAATTTTTTTTTATGTCAATGACTGATTTTCCAGTCAGCTCTAATATTTGAATCTTCACAAAAAAACCCACAAAACAATCAAAGTTTGTTATAAATGATTAATTTTATTTGCCAGAAATGTTACATGAATATTATAATGGTTTATTTCAGGACTACCCCAAGTTAAGTCAAACATATTATGGTTTATTAGAGTGTTTGGCACAAGATCACATGTCATTTGTCAGTAATCTCGAAGCACCAGTATTTCTCTATATCTTATCCACCATATCTGAAGGACTGACAGCTTTAGGTAAGAGAAATGTCTCCAGTAGGTATTGCCCTCTGGCTCTGGGCTGTGTAACCCGTAATAGACTGAAATACTTTGGTTCACAAAACCACAAGTAGTGGTTGTTTTACATTGATTGATTGATTGTTTGGTGTTTTACGCCGCGCTCAAGATTATTTCACTTATATGGCGGCGTTGCCAGTTTTATTGTGGGAGGAAACCGGGCTCTATGCCTGGAGGAAACCCACGACCTTCCGTTGGTAACTGGCAACCATCCCATATAGGTCGTTCGAGTGAAAACCCAGTCAGAAAATTTTCCAATTTTTTGGACTGAGTGGGAATCGAACCCGTGACCCATTGGTGGAAGGCTGTTCGGATTGAGCGTCCAATGCTCTACCTACTGAGCCACGGAGGCCCCGGTTGTTTTACAAGACATACTATGCATTAATGGTGGTTCTGAGCTAGTTTGTTGTGGGTTATTTTGGTTAATGTTTTACACCAAACTCAAGATAATTGCTCGAGGTCCAATGAGCAATAGCCTCCCATCTACAAATCCCACATAACAATTTCTCAGTTTGTCTTTCACTTTAATTAGGGAAAGGTTGCCAGGTACTGACTGATAGTAAAGGGCTTCCTCTGGGTAAAGACCCAGCTTTCTTCCCTCCACTAAAACATAAGTGAAACACAGATGAAAGTGGCATAAAACATCATTCAATCAATCAACCTCTTGTAGGGAGCATTGCCAGGTTTGATGTGTTCTTGTGGGGAGGCCCTAAAGCCCAGATGAATACTCTGGCCTAGCTCTCGCAACTATTACACTAAAGTGAATTTAATAAAAATTTTGAAGCTCAAAGGGTAGATTTATACCCACACCTAATCAATAAGAATACATTTCGTTTCAGTTATTCCATTCATTCCCCCTGTTCTATTTCAGATACAATGGTCTGTACAGGCTGTTGTGCAACACTAGATAACACCATCACATACCTATTCAAAAAACTCACCCAGAAAAAGAAGAAACGAAATCAAACCGTCAATGACACAGAACCATTCCTTAGAATTCTTGAATTACATCCAGAAATCCTGCAGCAGGTGAGGCTGTTCATTGTATAGAACAAAAGAGTTAAACACTATAATCACCATCCATTCATCTCATCTAAATTCCATAAGATTTTGCCCCATTAAATCTTATCGTTTTTCCCTTGGGGCTATTTGAACACAAAGCATGTTTTCCTCCCTCACTTAACGCTGCCATAGGTGGACAACCCACCCCCAATGCATTTTAATTAAGAAATAATGTGATAGTGTGGAGAGCACCATTTCTTTACTAATATCCTGTCCAATATGTTTGCTGTTTCAGATGTTATCCACTGTGCTCAATATAATCATGTTTGAAGACTGTAGAAATCAGTGGTCAATGTCCAGGCCACTCCTAGGTCTAATCTTACTAAATGAAGAGGTAAGCTTGTTGTTAATCTTCTCCTGGCTCTGTTTGCCATGGGCATGTTGATGTTCAGAAGAGTAGTAATCTCAGAGTGTCATTTCTAAGAATATCGGTGATAATTTTGATGGTTTGACTTAGATCATTAGTTTGCTCACAGACACACGGAGTGCTCTCCCTTATCCACCCTCTGTTACTATAGTATAAATATGGAGTTATAGTAACAGAGGGTGGATAAGGGAGAGCACTCTGTGTGCCAGTGGTTTGCTGTAGTTAAAAATATGTTTTCAATGTTTTGCACTGAAGTATTTATCAGCAATCGGTTGGTCATCAGCTTAAGGCACTTCTGTATAAAGGAGGGAAAAAGAAAAAATTAGAAGTAAATTTTTTTTTGATCTCCATATCTCGATGATTTTTGCTCGCCAAACTGTGCTAAAAATATGTTGCAAAGCGTTATCAGATGACTTGCTGACTCGTCAGCCATCTTCACAGCAAGGCTTAGCAGTGTATCTCATTCAGCTAATCAGCATACACATAGCTCACCAGTCCCTGGAGAAATTTGTCGACTCTAAAAGTCTGCCATTTAAACCTAGGTTAATTTCAATTACTTTAAGGCCTAAAGACAAGCTCTGTACTTCCCGGAAACATATACTGGCTTGTAAATCAATCATTTGGGAAAACTTGACAGGCTGCATTATGTCTCTCCACAACTTGTGGAGTTTCTTGTAGAAATTGCAAAAAGGTAGTCTTGAGGCTGATATTGTAGGTTATATTCATATAAGATATAAGCTTGCAAGGGAAGTAATTCACTTATACTCCATTTTCAAATTCCAATTGTAGATTGTGCTCTCCAACTAGTTTGTCCGACTGATTAATTGCCAATTTTCTGATGAATATGATGCTCTGTGGGAGCCCGTTAAATACTACTGCATGTTGTTTTTAGTTTTCAGTCAGGAAACAATCAGTTGGCCACAACATAACATGTTCCAATCGCTTAACAAAATAATGTGATCCTGTATTTCTTAACCCTGCCCTTTTAGGGGTACGAGTATGTTAAGAATGTCTTAAAATACAATCCTATTACACTTAATGATTGACTTTCTTTGCAGTATTTTAACAAGTTACGTGATAACATTATAGCTAGTCAAGCTACAGAGAAACAACGCAATATGATGCAGTGTTTTGAAAATCTTATGGACGGTATTGAGAGGTCTCTTCTCACTAAAAACAGAGACAGGTAAGTACTATAAACATTAATGTTGCCTAAATCTGGGAAGGAAAGTTCATGCCCCACTAAACCTGGCAACGCCGCCATATAAGTGAAATACTCTTGAGTGCGGCGTAAAACATCAATCAGTCAATCAAAAATAATAAGCCTTTGGGGCTCACTCAGCAGAGCTATAGTCTGTCAATCTAGCACAGGCTTTCCATCAATGAGTCGCAGTTTCAACTCGTAATTTGACCAATAAATTTTTTTACATGTCTGAGTGGGTTAACACTCCATGACCCTACATGTATGTTTGAGAGTTGCCAGGTACGATCATGTGCTCTTCCTGCAACTGGCCATATAAGCTAAATAGTCTTGAGGGCAACAAAAACATCATTCAATATTAATCGAATGGGTTACTACGAGCACAGAATCTGTTTTATTCACACCATCACATATAGCGTAAATATCTCGAGTACAGCTAAAATATAAATCCATCAACCTATATTATTCTAGATTCTATATTATTTTTATAAATTTACTTCTATCCTTTGTTCTTGTTTCAGATTCACCCAAAATCTTTCAGTTTTCCGACGGGATGTCAACGACTCCTTAAAAGCCCCCAATACCAGTCCAAGTCCTAGTTTGGAACTAATGAGTTAGCTCCCCCTTATGGAACTCTTGTGTGTATGTGACTGTATACAGTGTGAATTGATTGGGTAATGAATTGTAGCATGTTGTCATTGTCTATATCAGAGAAAGAAAGGACAGCTCACAATTTTTGTACAGAAAATAATTCATTTGTCATTTATTTGGTCCAGCTGCTTACAAACACTTTCTTTTCAATTTTCTGTTGGAATCCTTAGGGGGGTCCAGTTGCCAAATTTGTTTGATGCAATTCTTAAATTTATGTGCAGTTTAATTTAGAGGCCTTGTAAAATTGGCTATCCTCAATTTACAATCGAAAAGTTTTTGTGACAATTTAACATGTCGGATACAGTAAACACATAAACTATCAGTATTTCTCTTTATATCTGTTCACACTTGTAGAAAAGAAATGTTTGTGCAATATGCAGAAGTCAAACCCAGTGCTTTAAGAAAATGCATTTTCTCTTGTGAAGGTACAAACCAATCAAACTATTTGTATATTTGAAGTATAAAATGTATTTTAAGTAGTACATATTAAGAAACCCAGGAATTGTTGATATTTTTTAAATGGAAACTAGTTGTTTATGAAGTGCTAGGTGAAGCTTATTTGGATTTTCACTTGAGTGCTTCTAATCTATCTCTTAATATCCAGTATTGATGGATTATGGATGGTGTGAAGGTATTCGGCCACAGAAGAACCCTTTATACCAAGATGAAGATGTCCCTTCATGATCAATGTGCATTTAGAAAGGATGTCAACCAAGGATGTCCATTGTCATTAATTAATCTCCACTAACTATCACTCACTCACTCAGTTTATCATAGCCTTGTGGTTTAAAGAGGCATGAGCTGTCAAAAGTCGGACTATTTTCATAGATTCTGATTGTCACGATAGTAAGAGGCTCTGAAGGTCATCGAAAAACTTGATGATTGGCGTTGGAATGAGGAAAATCCATACAGTATGTGGCCTGTACGAACCGAAAAGTGTTCGAAAAGTAAACAAAATTTAAATAACCGGGAC
This sequence comes from Lepidochitona cinerea, assembly GCA_963971465.1. Classification (NCBI taxonomy): domain Eukaryota; kingdom Metazoa; phylum Mollusca; class Polyplacophora; order Chitonida; family Tonicellidae; genus Lepidochitona; species Lepidochitona cinerea. The sequence continues at coordinate 36,474,605 of OZ020553.1, forward strand.
GACCATTCATTCATTCTACGCCTAAGTTAGTTGAAAACAATGCTTTATCGTACATTCTCGAGACTATAAGTACTGAAAGGCTTCTGAATTGTAAATCTTGAGAAAAATAGCCGATAATTTTAACATTCTGTTATAATGGCCAAATATCAACATTTTGGCAGCTCATGCCCCTTTAATAGAAGTACACTGAACACTGTATTTACATGTACTCACATATCTGTGGGTTGTCAGTGAGAATCCCACTCAATGCAAATGTCCTATTTTGAAGAGTTGCCAGATATTCACCAAGTTTGGGGTTTCCTCTCCCACTATACATGTACCTGGATACGCAACCATATTAGGGAAATAATCTTGAGTGCGACATTTAAAACAACCAATCAAATGATTAACACAGGTTCCATTGTCCTTCTGACGAATTGTAGATCATGGATTGGTGCTTCACAGAAGTTACCAGGAATATCTTCTGTCAAACAGAAACCTACTCCAGTATTATGTCAAGAGACTAAAATTGCAACTAATGGTGCTTTATTCGGTAATGACTGGATACAAAACAGGGCCAAGTGACGGAGCACTTATTGTGCAATGGGTACTGTCTATACATAAGCCTTTATGTGCAGAGTTTCTGTGAATTGTTTTACGGTGAAGTCTACATTAGGCAGCAGAAGTATCTTACTGTCAGAGTTCTATTTTTTTGCATTTTAATTGAAATCATTTGAGGGTGGCCTTGAAGTCCAATCAATCAAAAAAAAAAAGAAAGATTTCTTTCCCTGGCATTAGTGCTTTAGTCATACTGCCAGGAGTTCATGGTGACATGGTTGATTAGAAGTACAATAATTTGGGACATACAGGATCTTGAATTGACTAATGGGTCGGTCTTTCGGCCAAAAGTTTCATGCCAGTATGTTATTTAGTTGGTTGAAAAGTCTCTCTGTGGCAAACTCTGAGGGCATCGTGGTTTTGCATGACTCACAAATTGTGATCAATCACATCTTTCAATGGCATTTAGAAGTTCAACAGGGCGAAGAATTACTTATGGATAACAACTTCTTGGTTTATTGGGTGACGACGTTTGAATGTACTTCTTACATCGTTAAAGTCACTTTAACGATGTAAGAAGTACATTCAAACGTCGTCACCCATAAGTAATTCTTCACCTTATTGATCAGTTACCTTGACGAATCCATTGAACACTTAAGCACTTTTTCAGAGAGTATTATGCTTATCCGGAAAGTGTTTCGAGCTACTGTAAATCCACTTAAACAAAAGCTACTTGTGCTAATGTTGAAATGTTTATTTTGCTATTTAGATCATCCCCAAGATTCACTTATGCATCGAATGTAAAATATTGAAGACATTTGTTTTATTCGTCAATTCTCAAATACAGCTACTTATTTGGACATTGTAACAGTGTTATACAATTATTTTTTATCAGACCATGTTTTGTTCGTTTTTCATATAATTCTGGGGATTATTTTTTCTAAAGGTACTTTTGTCTAAAATATCCCTTTTTGTTTGCTTTATGGATGGAACAAGTTGAAACATTTAAAAAGACGTTTTATTACATGTTTTAACATAACTATGCCCTAATGCATCCTCTAATTCTCAACAAGCTCACCTTTTACCCCTGGGCCAACTGCGATTCAAAACCTCGTTTCTGGGAACGCCCATTTACTGTCGGACCAATCAAAAATTCTCTTCTAAACGTTGGAACAGTTTTTGAGACATGTTTATTGAATTGAAGTGTAAACCGTAAAGTCGTTTATCTTTGTTTTGAACACAGCTTAGTAACACCGATTCAGTTTTGTGGCGGAACCAATCAAAGTCTACATGTATATTAAATTAAAAACGACTGATTTGGTTCCAAGGGTAAAGTGAGCGTAAGTTTTAATCGTGGGTTGGCCCTAATGAGGCTTCAGTCAAACTTTGAGAAACTTCGATTTTTGCTAAGGTATCCAACCACACACTTAAATTGCCATATTGAAACCAACGATTTTTCTGAGTGGGCTTTGGACCAGCCACCCATTGATGATGGAAAGTTGTCCAAAATTGGAAATGGCCATTATGGGTAGAAAAATATCTACAAATAATCAGAAGATTTTCCCTGTCCCAAACTATTAATATTTGAGAAAATGTTATCCCAAACAATGAGTGTGCTCTTGGTAAAGGCACAAGCAATGATTCAGTTTTTCAATTTTGCGAAGAACTTATCCTTTATCTCCCTCGTCTATTTTAAATCGTTGCCATTGTCGTTATGTTGTTACATCAGTCGATACAAGTCTCCATCTGTACTGGGTTTGAACCACAAAGAATCCTGCTTTCGGAAGTTTCCATAAACTGTTTTAGACATCAGTGGGTTCGGTTTCAGTTTTGCGGGATAAACGTAACTTCCACTTCTTCCAACGACTTCGTGCTTGTTTAAGGTTTGTAAGCTTGATATAGATACGGGCCAAAACGATGCCGATAAACTGAAAAGGTAAAGATATTCACATGTTCATTGTGTTCATTTGTTCATGACATAACAAAACGTGTTTCCATTGGATTAGTTTGTAATAGTTACGACTGGATCCATATCACTGTTTTTATCTTGACATCAGAAAGCAAATTAACAAAAGTATCACTAAATTGAGTATTGACATAACCAGCAAGATAAAAACAGTGACCGGGAGTAGGCATCGACGATAATACGGAAATCAACATGTATATCACAGTTATAGGCCCAAATCTTCTCTCGATCGCGGTATGTGATAGAATTACCAGGTACTCCTCCCCCACTAAACCTGGCAACGAAAAAAATCTTGAGTGTGGCGTAAAACATCAATCAATCAACCAGATACGTCAGACTGATTGAGATTTCACGCATATGGGGGCTCTTTGTCAGGAAGAAATCCCTGAGAACTTGCACCAGAAAATGTTACATGTGTATACATACCTGAGGAACGACAACTCCCGTAAATACTGCTCCAATAATAACGGCATGTCTCTGGAGCCATTTGCCGAATCCCTGTACACAGCCCTGCGTGTATATGTCAGTCTCTACTTGCCAAACCTATGGGAAATAACATCATCCAAGTAAAGGTATCCTCGCCATCGTAACTTTTCTGGCATTTATGAAGAAAGCAAATTAACACAAGTATCACTAAATTGAGTATTGGACAAATTTAATATACTCAGTTTTAAACTTTAAATGGTATGCCTAGGCATAAATAAACATAAGTTCGCCCATCAGCCGTAGAAAAGGGCAATTTAAGATGGAAAAGATAAATCATAACATCTTGTATGCAACGAATCAGATCATTTAGGAGGGTGGGTTGAAGTTTTAGGCTTCGCTGTGATGAATTAATAAACATTTCACACTTTGTTGGATCGGGTTGGTTGCTTGGGTAGATTTACTACTAAACATACTAACCTCTTTGTTATTGGTGTTATATCCACACATTATATTGTAATAGTCTCCCTGTTGAAAAATATACAAGCAGAACGATGTGATTCCTAAGAAAATCCATACGGTGGTTGTCAATTTTCGAGCTGTCACACTTTCATGCAAGAGAAATTGCAAAATATCAATATTTATTGATACTTGTCCTAAAAACTTCAAAGAAATTTGTTCCACAAAAACCCCAATGGTCCAAATATTATCAACCCTCCTTTAACTATTCTGAACTATTTCATATGTTACCTGTGCCACTTAACTCTATGTTTTAAAGTTAGGAAATGGTGTTTTAGTAGAACAAAGTGTGTGTATATGTACCGGTTCGATAATACAACAAGATGGTGGCACAGAACATTTCTCAGGACTTGGATTTAACTTTGAGCAGTTATAATACTTGTTTTGTTGCCAGTCCTTATAGCCTTGATCGGAATTTGTTACTCCACAGCATTTCATCTGAGGGCAAAGCACAAAATATCAGTTTCTAGTCAAGCAATAAAGATATATAAAATGAAGGAACACCGCAAACCTGGTTACTTTCTTCCAAAGTCTAGCAAACAATCATGTATTTTAATTAACAAACTATGCCAAACCTATATACATTAAACTTCAATATTGCTAAGCTTTTGACTTTGGTGGAAAAACTATGGGGGCTTGTCCGGGATATTACATAGGAACATTGTTTTCCTGGATCGAAGTCACAGTAGCTTGTAATAACACAAAACTCAAAGATTAAGGATGAAGCAAACTTTATACATTATCATTCCATATAAAATATGTTACCTCTCTTTGTACCATATCAATCCAGTCCCTCATACCCGAATCATCCTTGTATTTTCGAATGGCTTCCTTCAAGCCCCAATCTTCTGGCGCCAAATTCAAACCACGCCGAATTCCAGGGAAGAAATAAAAGAGGAAAACCAAGATGCCAAAAATGAGCTCTCCGACCAGAAACACAGAGAGTGATATGTGCCACTGTAAGAAATATAAATTCACATGGATTCATTCTCAACAGACAAGCCCCGTGTACTGACGATTTTTTTAAAATTTAGCTTTGGTTGATGGGTGTTTACCCGAAACGAACTCCCACAGTACCGTACTCAAGAATATGCATTCAAATACTAGTATGCTATTTGTATCACATAAGAGAAGAACAGCAGATGTGCGTCGGGTAATCTACATGTAACTATGAAACAGGTCCAAAATTAATAGCTCTATAAAAGGGGAATAGGCTTGTATAGTTCCTCTTTACAAAATAAATAGCTTTGTTAGTTTTATCTAACGTGATAGTTTTGTGAATCGCCAATGCATTCACAAATCTCGATAATATCATCTTCACTTACTATTTTGAGTAATACTATGTTCTCTCTCAAAGCACCAACAAAGCCAAAGAAAGCAACAATGAAGATAATAACTCCCGTCACACAGAGGATGATGGCCGGGTCGAGGAAGAAATCTAAAGCGTCCCGTACAACCTTGTGCTTCTCAGCGATCATCCAATAACCAGCAGCGGCGGCAGCAACACCTGCAATCTCAATACCAGAAAGTGCAACAATGCTGCAAAACTTGCTGAAGAACTAAAATTTATTAAGATGAAATTGATGGGTGAAATGAGAACCGCATCCTTCGCTTACGTTTTTAGACTGTTGTCGGAGACTACCAGAGGAATAAAGTGAGTGAGTGATTTGGGTTTTACGTCCTGCTCAACAGTATTTCAGTTATATGAAGACGTTGTCTCCTTGATGCAGGGCGGATTTCCATGCTCCATTTGTATTTATGATTCTCTAAATATATGAGGTAAAGTATGAGGTGCTTTGCAATATTATATTTTTAAAGTCATTAAGTTAAGCAGAGTTTATAAATTTAGATATAGGCCTATGACTGTTTACTCGCCTTTGAAGATTTGCAAATAATTATTAGGATGACACTGGATTGATGTTTTACGCACTCAAGATTATTTTGCTTATATGGCGGCGTTGCCAGGTTTAGAGGGAGGGGGGCTGGCTCTTTGACCGGAGAAAACACCCGACCTTCGGCGAGTACCCCCACAATTCACTCTGACATTTTTAAATCGTCTGAGTGGTATTTGAAGCCGCACCGCATCGATGGGAGGCCTGTGTCGGACTGTGGGACTATCACTAACCGACTGAGCCACCGAGGTCCGAATACACCGTACGTCAAGCCATTATGTTTCAAGTTAGTCCATTATCATACGTAGAGTTTATTGCGGTTGGTCACGAAGGAAGAGCTATGACATGATTTGTTTTCTGTTGGTATGCAAATGTTCATTTCGCGTCACTGTCAGTCGTAAAAGGTCAGAGGCTGCAATTAAATCGCATATTTCACGGATTATCTCTAATTATCGGTAATCTGAGTGTCTAACGTTAAAATTAGGCATTATTTGTCTTAATTATACCCGCCTCTCATTACAAGTTAATCAATGCGCTGTATAACGACTGTTAACACGACACTTGCCCCTACAGTGTGACCAATATATTAGGCTGACCGACAAATGTCAACTTTCAAGAATGAAAGAACAACAGTGATATTTGGTGGACCTTCGCGCAGATGGCGCGGCTTCGATTTTATACCAGAGTATTTACCCAAGGAAAAGTGGATTTTATTGTGAAGCGTGCAGAGCGTGGTACTGGTACTCCTGGGAGAACATAAAATAAATCCGACTACAGAACAAGTAAACAGAACTCTCCTAAGAGGCCTGGACACAAACCTAACGTATCTCCAGCATAAAAACCATGCAATAAAAGTCACATTATGTATAGGCATTTAAATACATGTACTGTTGAGCAGTATAGAGAATACATAGTTGTTGCATGGTCGCTTGCCCTTCCGATTACAAAAAGCTGATTCGTTTCGTCAATGATGGTAAACTTCGTAATCCCGACCATCTTATAGACGAAAAACAAACATGCGTAATTTTCCAAATAGTTATATTTTTATCCCTGTACATTCAGCGATAACTTTAACATCGTCGTGTCCATGTCACATTATGAAAGTATAATTATTTGGAAAATTATACATGTTTGCTTTTCGTCTATAAGTACTATTTGCTTATCGTTTGTTCTGATATAGGATATTCATGCAGTTTGACGTGCTAGCAACAAAACCGTATTTATGCGACAGAATACATCAATTATTTGGGACCCTAACAACGTTTAAAACATAGACCTATATGTATTGACTGTACCATCTTCGTGCAACTCGATAAATGCAACAACAAAAAACTTATGTGCTCAGAATCAATTAGGCCTTTGGACACAGAAACTGCCAAAAATATAATGTAACTTTTTAAAGTGACATGAAATACCAAAATTGGAACTTTTAAAAAAATTCGGATTGTCACGACAGCAAAATGGTTCGAGGGCCATCGATTAATTAAGCGATCGACGATGGAATGAAAAAATCCACACAGTCGGTAAGCTGTACGAGCCAAAATAGTGTTCGTAAAGTAAACAATATTCACATAATCGGGACGAACGTTCAATTCAATCAAACTAAGTTAGTCCAAAGCACTACTTTAATGTGCATGCTCGAGATTATAGTACCACTAAAAAGCTTCTGAATTGCATGTCTGGAGAAAAATAGTTGATTATTTTAAAATTTTGTTTTAAAGGGAATGTATCACTTTGGCAGCCCATGCTACTTTCAGCTTCCTTTCATAATTATTTTGAGGGACATGTGGGGATACTGAGAATATTAAGATATGCTACGGGCAAAGTGGACAAAATAATAGAAAGTAATAAATTAGAATAGAATCTGATGACAAGACGACACACAAATATAGATAGGACTGAAAAGTTGAATAACTTATAGATTACTTACCCAGCAGATGAAATTAAAGAAGAATAGTATGTATTTGATGATTGTGGAATAAACGACACGCTTCTTACTGAATGTCTTATATTGGTTCTGACGAAATATTTGTGCCACTTTTTGCATTCCGGAATTGTCTCCAGTGTTTGTAGTGAGGAGTCCCTCAGTCGAGTCGGAACCCTGGGGCTCCGGACGGGGACAGTTCTCATCCTCTTCCACTATCAAATCCATAGAATCCAAATCCGCTTTAGGGGGAAGTAGATTTCTTCCCTCATCCTTAGTCTCACTATCTGTTATAGTGTGGATACTTTCGCGATCTAAGTTATCCCCATTAAGGCAGTTAGCTGCGTCAGTGACCGGGAATTTATTGTTCTGTATTCTGTCACCATCCTGCTGAGAGTTAATGGTCTCCTCAACAGGACTGTTCTCTATTACCGCTTTGGTGCTAACATATTGGGAAGAACGAGATGACGATTCGTCCCCACTTACAGCATCATCGGAGCCAGATCGCTCCATCCTGGAAGGTTCGCTCACTTTCTCATTCTCAAAAGACATACGAGATTTGTCTGAAGAGTTTTCTTCTGGCGTTATCTCGCTCTCATCCGCGTCCAGGACAACGGGGTTCTCCACACAGGCGTATGTGTCGCCGTCATCATTTAAACTCTCCATTTGCACATTCTCTTCTGAAATATCCGACAACCTGGAGAGCCGGACTTTATCAATATCAACTAGAAGAGCATTTAAATCTAATATTACGACCTCGCGTTTATGTGTTGGGGTGTTCTTAACCAGGTAATCATTTTTCTCGGAGGTAGTTTCATTGGTATCAGGAGGGGATTTTCTTCTCAGATAATCAACGTTTTCCACTTCGTCATGGCACTCGTTGTCTTTTGCATGGGTTTCGAAATCGGCATCTTTGATTGTATTGAATTGGTCGTTGTCCTTAGATTTAATGTCAGTGTCATAACAACCTTCAAAGTTTCCTTGATCAATTAACGGACGAAGTGTTGCGTCGCTGGTCAAGTTTTCTGGATTGTCCAGCGGTATGAAGATTCCATTGGGGCCTGAATCGGATGGTGCAGTAAAAGAAATCTCCCCTGGGTAACTATAAGCGGAATCCTCCTTTGGAATCTGTGCAACTTGTTCTAATAACACTTTATCTGCCATTTCTTCATCCTCATATTCATTAGATTGCTCAATCCCATTGGTATGACAGTTCTCCCCTGAATTATGTCCTTTTTCCTCTTCGGTTTCTGTTTTTGTTTCACTTTCCAAGCGGGAAATTTTGAAATCGGCTGATTCATCGACTGGGATTCTATTTGTATCCACAATGGAAGCATCCTGGTCGTTTGTGTCGTCATCAGAATAACCCGAAAACCTGGCATTTGTTTCGATTGTGAAATTTAATGTTTCGTCAACAATGTTACTACCATCGCCATCATCCTTCACATCTTTACAGAGAAAAACGTCACTGTTTCCTGACATATCGGTAATACTTGGCACAGAGGGACTGGAGGTTGAACTCGGTTCCAGTTGAAGTGACAAAGTACTAGAACTGGAAAGGTCTTCATTGACAATTGTCTTCTTCTTTTCAGTGTCCATAATGCAGATGGTGTTTCGTTTATCTCCACCGGGCACTTGATGTCTCGTTGAAGTAGGGCCATTGGATTCGGCAGTTGGTGGGTCTCTTTGTCTACCGGGATAACTCCACCTATCCATCGTGATCGGACTTTCAAGTTTTAACGTCCCTGAAATTACAGATAGAAGATCTTTGAAATCTGAATCTACAGCAAAAACAAGTTTGATAGTTTTCCTGGTAAAGGAGTCCGCTCATATAGGACAGGAGCTCCCTCTGTACCTCGGCTGATCGTTCATTATCTGTAATCGTTTTAACTGGAGATCGGTTTCAGACCATTAGGGCATTAAACAGTATTTGATGAACATGTCAAGTAAGAGATAATCAAATCTAGATAATACCAAACTGTCGGCACTGTTTCTACCATCCCGTCAGCTAAGTTACACATCCTTCCAAATAAATGTAACCACAGACTGATTGGCACTGGACGAAAATCTCAATTAAATGTACATTGATATGGTAGGCCCTATTAACCTCATGTTGAAAACAACTTCTATGGTCAATACGTTTAGGTGATTCAATATTGGTAAGAAAAGAATCCACGTGCTTCAGTTCTTTGGTACATGGAACCAGCAACCCTCTCCACCATATTCGAGTGGCTAAAATGACCACTTTAATTTTGAAATGCCTTAAAAACGGATATTGATGTAATTAAAAAACGCATCGTTTAGAACCACCATGGAGGACTGTGCAGCACGACGATTGGCACTAAGGTTTGGCATCAGGGATGGAAATATATCCCTGTCGAAACTTGTTTCAGATACATTTATACATTTAACCCAACAAATAGAATCATAGATAACTGATAATCATAGGAAAGTTCTCTTATTGTATGCATTGACAAAATATTCGCATTTATCTGTCTTTTTACAGAAGGTCTTGGAGAAAGGTACAAAATACAATATTGTGATTCACAGTAAAGATGTTTTAAGCTGGTTATTAAAATAACTCACCAAATTGATCTCCATCGTTCATAGGGTATTACCATTGATGAGTCCCGCTCCTGGTTAACTGTTCATCGCTGGCTGATACAGTGCTCCCCAATTCACTCAATGTCATATGTGGTTCGTGATCAATCGCAAAATGTACCCCCAGCAAATATTTGTTCATGGAACTCTGATTGTTTTAGTACCGAACTCGGATATTAACGAGGGCTTGGTGGAGTGATGAAGAGTTTGCAAAGGGGACCTATTCCTCGTCAATTTTGCTAGTTTCTGATCACACTTATAACAAAAAAGTTTATTTAGTCTCCCTTGAGAGTGACGGTAAAATAGTCCAAAATAGTTGCAATCATCTATAAACTGGATGACCTGATTAAGGCAGGAGTTGTAGTACTATGTCAAAGGGGATATAACACAAATCCAGTCTGTTTTAAAGGCGCTGGTTATAAATTATTACAAGACGTCAGAAAACGTAACGATGAATTATAAACAAATTCACGAAAGCGATTTACATTATTTCAACGAAATTAGGATGGTGGGCCAACATGTGAATTAAAGCAATCGGAAAAGAGACATACAGTAGGGTCTATAGTCAGTAGTGAATAAAACGGACATTCAGTAGGGTCCAAACAGACGTGTCCAGTAGGGTCCAAACAGACGTGTCCAGTAGGGTCCAAACAGACGTGTCCAGTAGGGTTCAAACAGACGTGTCCAGTAGGGTTCAAACAGACGTGTCCAGTAGGGTTCAAACAGACGTGTCCAGTAGGGTTCAAACAGACGTGTCCAGTAGGGTTCAAACAGACGTGTCCAGTAGGGTTCAAACAGACGTGTCCAGTAGGGTTCAAACAGACGTGTCCAGTAGGGTTCAAACAGACGTGTCCAGTAGGGTTCAAACAGACGTGTCCAGTAGGGTTCAAACAGACGTGTCCAGTAGGGTTCAAACAGACGTGTCCAGTAGGGTTCAAACAGACGTGTCCAGTAGGGTTCAAACAGACGTGTCCAGTAGGGTTCAAACAGACGTGTCCAGTAGGGTTCAAACAGACGTGTCCAGTAGGGTTCAAACAGACGTGTCCAGTAGGGTTCAAACAGACGTGTCCAGTAGGGTTCAAACAGACGTGTCCAGTAGGGTTCAAACAGACGTGTCCAGTAGGGTTCAAACAGACGTGTCCAGTAGGGTCTGAAACATATCCTCAGTAGGGTCTGAAACAGACGTTCAGTAGGGTCTGAAACAGACATTCAGTAGGGTCTGAAACATATCCTCAGTAGGGTCTGAAACAGACGTTCAGTAGGGTCTGAAACAGACATTCAGTAGGGTCTGAAACAGACATTCAGTAGGGTCTTAAACAGACATTCAGTAGGGTCTGAAACAGACATTCAGTAGGGTCTGAAACAGACGTTCAGTAGGGTCTGAAACAGACATTCAGTAGGGTCTGAAACAGACGTTCAGTAGGGTCTAAGCAGATATTCAGTAACGTCTAAAAGATTAACAGGCCTTCAGTTGGGTCCAAACAGACGTTCAGTAAGGTATAAAACAGACCTTCAGTAGGGTCTAAACAGACGTGTGCAGTACGGTCTAAACAGACCTTCAGTGGGGTCTAATAGACCTTCAGTAGGGTCTAAACAGACCTTCAGTAGGGTCTAAACAGACCTTCAGTGGGGTCTAAATAACCTTCAGTAGGGTCTAAATAGACCTTCAGTAGGGTCTAAATAGACCTTCAGTAGGGTCTAAATAGACTTTCAGTAGGGTCTAAATAGACCTTCAGTAGGGTCTAAACAGACCTTCAGTGGGGTCTAAATAGACCTTCAGTAGGGTCCAAACAGACATTCAGTAGGGTCTAAATAGACCTTCAGTAGGGTCCAAACAGACCTTCAGTGGGGTCTAAATAACCTTCAGTAGGGTCTAAATAGACCTTCAGTAGGGTCTAAATAGACCTTCAGTAGGGTCTAAACAGACATTCAGTGGGGTCTAAATAGACCTTCAGTAGGGTCCAAACAGACTTTCAGTAGGGTCTAAAATAGACCTTCAGTAGGGTCTAATTCTTCCATCGATATGTGTTTGATTGAAACCTTCTCCTCCGAAAGAGTTATATAACACCATTAATATGTTCTTTAAGGTCTTCAACATATGTTCAGTAGGGTTTCAGCAAGGCCTAAAGCAGGCATCCATTAGGGTCTAAAACAGTTCTTCAGTAGGGGCTAAAACAGACGTTCAGTAGGGGCTAAAACAGACGTTCAGTAGGGTCTAAAAAACGATCAGTAGGGGCTAAAACAGACGTTCAGTAGGGTCTAAAACAGACGTTCAGTAGGGTCTAAAACAGTTCTTCAGTAGGGGCTAAAACAGACGTTCAGTAGGGTCTAAAAAACGATCAGCAGGGGCTAAAACAGACGTTCAGTAGGGTCTAAAACAGACGTTCAGTAGGGTCTAAAAAACGATCAGCAGGGGCTAAAACAGACGTTCAGTAGGGTCTAAAACAGACGTTCAGTAGGGTCTAAAAAACGATCAGCAGGGGCTAAAACACACGTTCAGTAGGGGCTAAAACACACGTTCAGTAGGGTCTAAAACACGACCAGTAAGGTCTAAAACATGACTAGTACGGTCTTAAACAGATGTGCAGTAGGGTCTAAAACACGACCAGTAGGGTCTAAAGTAGAGGTTCAGTAGGGTCTAAAACACGGCTAGTAGCGTCTAAAACAGATGTTCAGTAGGGTCTAAAACACGACCCGTAGGGTCGAAAACAGATGTTCAGTAGGGTGTAAAACACGATCAGTAGGGTGTAAAACACGATCAGTAGGTTGTAAAACACGATCAGTAAGGTCTAAAACACGATCAGTAGGGTCTAAAATCGACTTTCAGTAAGGTCTAATGCAGACATTCAGTGGGGTTGAAAAGAGGCATAAGGATGTAAAAGGGACATATAGTCGGGGTGAAAAGAGACATTCAGTTGGGTCTAAAACAGATGTTGATTGGTTGGTTGATTGATGTTTTAGGCTGTACTCAAGATTATTTCACTGATATGGTGGCCTTGCCAAGTTTAGTGGGGGAGGAAACCCGGTTCATTGCCCGGAGGAAACCCTCGTCCTTCAAGCGAGTACCTGGCAACTGTTCCACAATCGCCGACCTTCAATAGGGTCCAAACAGACATTCAATAGGGTCTAAAATAGAGCTTCAGTAGGGGCTGAATCAGACGTTCATTAGGTTGTAAAGGAGATCTTCAGTATTGTTTAAAACAAACGTTCACTATGGTCTAAAAGACATATTGAGTAAGGTGCAATACAGACATTCGGTAGGGTCTAAAAGATACGTTCAGTAAGGTCAAAAACAGACATTCAGTATACCAAATCTTTCAATGGCATTTAGAAGTTGAAAGGTTACAATAAGGTGAAGAACTACCTATGGATAACAACTTCTTCATTGACTTTGATAACGATGTAAGAACTACATCGAAACATCGTCACCCAATAAACCAAGAAATTGTTATCCATAAGTAATTCTTCACCTTATTCAGTATACCTATGATACCCTTTTAACAGTTTTAACAAAGGGAGTTACCATTCTTCTGGGCAATGTGAAGTGTAAAGTCACAGTGTATCACTGCCATTGCTTGTGGTTGGATTGGATTTTCTTCAACTGTTCCAGTTGTTCCTCAAAGATATCCTAGGGATGGAGACATTAAAATCTACCCGTTTCTTATTCTCTTAAATAAGTACTACTTACCTTGTCCTTATGCAATAATGCTACATAATTGAGCTAGTATTTTTAACATTTTTTTTAAAACGGCACAAAAAATTAACAGATATAAAGTTTTTATTCACAAAATCACAAGACAAGTACCCCTGTACAGATAACAATTTGTACATTTCAATCTGACCCCAACTTCCCAAAATACAATGTGTGAAGAAACTTTGTTTGAAAAGTGAGAATTAATCAAAGATGGGGTTTGTACAAAAAAGAAACTAGTAACCTCCCCACGAGGGGCCCTGTGGCCTGGCCTAACGCTTGAAGAAGTTAGACAAATCCAGCATGGCCCCTTTGTAATGTTGAACATGTCTTGACGTCACAAAAGCATTACACTGGATTTGTCGAAGCTTTTCGAAGTTTTGGTCCAGCCCAAGTAGCCCCAGTGAAGAGGACAAATATATCATGAGATTCAGACAAAGCATATTGTAGTCGGAGAAAGAAGGAGTTGGATTTAACAGTTACATAAAATAATATTTATGTTTGAAAACAGAAATGTCATCCAGGTAAGTTATATCTTCTAGGACCAAGAGCTGGTTGCACAAAGGTGTATTAAGCTTAAGTTTACTTACCGTATTTCTTCTAAAGATTCAGCCACTTTTTTCCTCATAAGGATTGGAGCATCAGAAAAGAAATATGCTAAATGAGGCCAGACAAATTTGCCCATTACAGGAAATTTAAGGCAAAATGACCCGCCGTGCAGTGTGTGAAAACGGTTATCCTTAAACACAACTCTACGACTCCATTTTTGTCTGACTCACTGGAAAATTAAGGCCATTAGAATCGCTGAATATTTAGAAGAAATATGGTAACTATGCCTTTGTAACATCACACATTTAAGTCTGACTTAAGTTTAATACACCTTTTAGCAATCAGGCCCAGTTGCACAAAGCTTTAGTTGGGTTTAAATATGTCGCGTCACAAAGAAATTTCCCATTAGGTTTGACTTCAGCTCAGCTCTGTGCAACCAGCCCTTGGATAAAGTCAAGTTAAGATTAGGAAGTTGAGGTCAAAATCAAAGAACGACATTAAAACAACATTCAGTTATATTACAAAAGGTTAAGTAAACTTGAATACAAAAATATGAGATTCTCTCCAGTTAATCTAAACTAATTTGTTAAGTACCATATTGAAAAAAGTTTGTACAGGTTAGTTAAGACATCAATGGTTTAATGGTGTAAGTTCAATATTCAAAAAGCCACATTAAACAATCTTTGGGAGAAATTGAATACTTATGAGTAACTTACAAATATCTACCATGTAAAATTGCTAGATTGATCATGTGAGTTTATACTAACATGTAAAATATAAATAGACCTGAAGGCTAATGATGTCACTTGGAATGAGTGAGTTGCTTTGTGGGTATTAAAAGGGATCTACTGTAACCATTGTGACCTGAAGCAGCACCTATCAATGAGCCATATACGTGGAATGGAGATCACATGGTATTTGATTTCCATTGAACGCAGCCATAACTAGGAGATGGTACGTGCTTCAACTATCAATGGCGGCGCTTTTTACATAGTCAGATCCAGACCAGACAATGAGACAGGTCCATTCCATGTATATAGTTCATTGGCACCTATAACTGTGCATCTGTATTTTTCTGTACAGAAAACTTCTTAATACCCATATTATACAATGCACCAGAAACCAATGACATCATTACCCAATCAGTCTATTCTATATTCTTCCATCCAAACAATCATGAAATATGTTGTTTTTAACAACTTCATTATCCAACAGTTCTTTTTTTTTTTTTAAAGTTCAAAATTATTTTAACGGGATTTACAAAAAATCTCACACAGAGAAGAATAAATTCACAAACTAATGTGTTATTTGCATAAAAGGGAAGCAGAATCACATGATACATTATTGTGGGGACTGGTAAAGGTTAGAGGCATTCACTCTGTACTACTGGAACAGAAACATCGTTGTTATATCAACGTGGAGGGTATTTTCAAAAGGGTTTTTAATTTACTATAGAAGTAGGAGTTTAACACTCTAAGTGCTGTTGAGATAAAGAAAGCAGCTACAATTAAATATCATTAGATAAATAATCGAGTTTCCATATATTTTCTATCCCCTGAAATATCAATATTTGAAAACGTTTACTTTAAGTACATAATTACCGTAACAACCAAGTATATCATAACAAACCCATTATAACAGACCAAAAAGCTCATTAAAAACATACAAAATCCTATAAGATTACTATAAATTAATTTATATATATTTATTTCATGTTAACTTATTAACCCTTCACATAAGGAATGTAGCGTTGTTGTATAATAATAAAGTCTATATTCTAAAACAATAAATAAAAAACAATATATAGCCATTTGTTAAGTACTTATATGTGAAGTCTATAGGAGGACTAATCAACATTATCTAAATACATTGTATAGAAACTACTAGAATATAAACCCAGAAGTTCTCATATCGCATATTTATTTCTAGCTACCGGAAGATCGAGTTAGGTGCAGGAATAGCCAAAACTTTGACAATACTCAATACATGTAGCTCTCGTTTTATGAACGAGAGCTATTGAGTATGGTCAAAGTTTTGGCTAGTGCAGGAATTGGTTTTACTGTGATAAACTGGCATATCCATCAAGTAAGACAGCTTGTTTTGTCATACAAAGAAAATTTCATCTAATTAGCATTTTATCAAAAACCATTTCTGTACCGCTATGGGAAGATCACAGTAGCAAAAAATATCTAAACTTCCAAAAATTAAATTTAATGGGTAAAATTGCCAGAAGGGTCAAACTACTGGGTTCAAAAACAAATTTTAGTTTGTGGTTTGTTCTAATACTTTTAAACCCTAATGGCGGTAATTGCATTGTGGGTATAAAATGGGGTCTTGTATTTCTCTTCTAGTGCCAGAAACTGGAGATGCCATTAAGGATACAGTCTACACATTTAGAAATATTTCTGAAGGAAATGGAATTGCGAAATTGAAATTAATTTTCATAAATTAAGTGAAGGAATTGCGGGGATGTAACAACATTTTTTTAACTTAAAGGGGCATGAGCTGCCAAAATGTTGATATTTTGACGTAAACACAGAATGTTGAAATTATCGGCTATTTTTCTCAAGACGTATAATTCAGAAGCTTTTTAGTGCTTCTAGTCTCAAAAATGTACGATAAAGTATTGTGTTGAACTAACTTTGGCTTAGAATGAATGAATGGTCGTCCCGGTTATTTAAATTTTGCTACTTTTCGAACACGTTTTCGGTTCGTACAGGGCACATACTGTATGGATTGTCCTCATTCCAATGCCAATCATTTAGTTTTTCGATGGCCTTCAAAACCTCCTACTGTCGTGACGATCAGAAATTATGAAAAAAGTGTGAATTTCGGCAGCTCATGCCACTTTAATAACATAAATTTTTAATTGAATTATTCAAAATTCATAAATCTTCAATAGATTTTCATACAGACTGAATCCTGGGCCAGAAAATGACCAGATTCACATCAGAGTAACATCTTTTAAAATGTAGAGTCAGACGAAATGAGAAAGTTAATAAGTAAAATTAAGTAAAAACCAAAGGAACATATAAAGCTGTACATGATGGAGGAAAAAAAATCTAAATTAAATATTGTTTTTACAGGCCAGAAAAAGTCAGCTGTAAGTCAGCATGTATAATGTAGTTTGACAGTTAAACAAAACCTAAAAAGCAAATCCTTAATTGTAAATAATCTCAAAAAGTGTAAACATTTCTTAGGTAATCCTGGAATGAATATGAAACGCCTTTGTTTTGCAGTCAGTCGACTGGCAGTTGTTTGGCTCGCTGTTGTTCTTGTCAGACTCCCCGTGACGGCATTCTGATCTGCTCAGAGAATAGCCGAAAGCCGTGTTGTGTATTCCGATTCATTCTGAACCATACCGATGTCGTTGATATATGGGCTGCGCATGCCCGTTTGTAAGCTAGCAACAGAAAACAATCGTCATTTTGAATATTCTGACAGTGTTGCTAGCTTATAAATAGGCATGCGCAGCCCATATATCAACGACACCGGTATGGTTCGGAATGAATCAGAATACACAACACGGCTTTCGGCTATTCTCGGAGCGGATCTGAATGCCGTCACGGGGTGTCTGAGAAGAACAATAGCGAGCTAAACAACTGCCAGTCGACTGAATGCAAAACAAAGGCGTTTCATATCCCTTTCATATTCATCCCAGGTAATCTCAGTGTTTCATGACAAGTTGTGCATAATTGTAAGTAGGTTTTTGGCAATGTCTGGTACTAACTACAAAGTAAGTTTAATTGAACTCTCCATCAATGTGACTAGAACAGACCAAACGTTCACAAATGTTAGACAAACTCAGCGTAATGTGTTCACGTTTTGTGACTTTACAAAACGGCGTAAAACAACGTAACAGAACTGTTTGGCTGAAAGTTTAAGTGTCTAACTGTATCGAAGGTTTGGCCTGGACATGTGACTCTAGTGGGGAGACTGATTATATACAAATGTGCGCTAGTTACTTTGGGGGCAATTTGTTTTAACTTTGGCAAGAATAAATTCGTGTTTCACGTTTAGGTCAAACTCCATTAATTTCAGTTCTATGAAGGCTAATTCAAAAAGAAAACAGGCTTTATGACCGTTTAACAGTATTCAAAAGACTGGAGGGAAAAAAAACCCACAATGCATTACCATCAATGATTTCTTTCAAAAGTCTGTTGGGAGCTTAGCCAAAAATGTTGGAGGTGAAGCTGAGGCAGTTACACTGTCTTGAAGTGCACACAGATAGCAAAGATGCAAACAACATTGTAATATTATTATGCTTGGTTTCAATTGGCAGTTCAAATAAAATGTACAAATGGTTGATATCTTAAGAACAAAAAAAAAAAGAAAAGGAAAAATCATGCCAGGCATCAAATTAAAAAGTTTACATTGAAAAGAAAAAAGAGCATAGCAAAGTGATTATAGCTAATAAAAACCAAGACTATGTTGCATAAAAAAATGTGTAATCATAAAAAAATAAAAATTTTACAAAAATTGGACATAAATTAAAAATAAAGATTAACCAAACAAAGCAAAATATAAAGATATGTTTAAATCTGTGAAGTAAACAGACACAAAAAGCTGAATGGGACAAATCCTTGTTGTAAACAATGTTTGGGACATACATGTAAAGCTACAAATAAAACTAAAAAATACAAAAACGTGCGTACATGGAAAAATAGGTGTAAGCTCAAAGTTTTAATAACACAAATGAAACATACCTCTTTCGTTAAACTCAAATCTAATGGTCCTCTCGTTATACCAAAAAAGGCTTTTAATTCATTTTCTAACTGATTTTAGGTATAATAAGTTTAACAATTTTATAAGGAATAAACTACTGCTAGTGTATGAGAGAATCCCTATGGTTTGGTAACCATTTTAGAAGTAGATATAATAACACTGTTCGTACCATAAGGGGGAAGCACTAAATGTAGCTGTGACCAAAAGTATGCAAGATTTTATCGGACACAGCCTTGAAAGAAACACAGTTCCTTTTAGTAAGTATTTGTGTCAACTTACGGTTGACTGATTGATAGAAGATGACATCACATATGTGATGAAAGGCTCTCAGTCAACCAGAGTAAGCCTGAAGACAGCTATATATAATTCTGTTCCCGACTCCGGGCTTGTTAACCTTGGTATTGTCTAATTAAAAAAAAATCAAATTTAGTTTCTATTACATTAATAGGGGCCCTTATAATAGTCCATTAGTGTTCATAAATACATTAGTCGCCGCAGAAGTCTAACTTCTAGAACTGTACAGGAACTAAACTCTTCCCCATAAAATCTCTGACTCTATACCTGAGGAATTATTTAACCACAAAGCCAGTGAAATAATGAGAATTCAAACAGAATTATACTTATATTCCTGGCATAAGCTACACAAATACTTAATTTGGTGTTAATATCAGATCAATACGTAATAAGTAAAAGGTATGAGTACTGGCTCATGAAGTTAAACAAAAAAACTTAATCTCATTTTGAATACTTAATCATAATGGCAGGTAATGGAGTTGTAATCTCATATAGTGTACATGTATGCCAATTAAAGTATTATACCAAATAACAGTCTCTTATAACATCTTTTCAAAGGTAGAAGTTTTAAGAAAAATTTAGTATGTTTTAGAATTCACAGTCTGTATAAGGTATGTTTCTTAAATGACCTCTCCGTCAGCAAACATGTTCAGTCCAAATGTCCGATAAGTTATAGATACCCTCAGCTGAATAGCATTGTTACGTCATCATATTTGTAACATCATAAAGCCAACAATGGATGTTGCCTAAGCTTTTGGAGCATTTGGCCAAAACAAGTCACACTGGTGGAAAGGTCAATTAAGTTGACAAGTGTATAGCAAGGGAGATAACTTCCTTCAGTTGGGGAGGAAAAATAATCAAACATCTACATATTTTTTAACTTTTGTGAAGTTTAAAAAAAAATGTTGTTCTTGAAAAACCAGGTTAATTTAAACACAAAATCCAAAACAATAGAAGTTGACAAAAGTTTACAGATAAAATATGGTCCATTTCCACCAAGATTATTAACAATACTTTTTTACAGTTATATATCCAACAGGGAAGTTATGTTAAAAATAGAGTATTAATGACTGATGAGTAGGGAGGGTAAACTGAAAGGTGTAATAGCCGACACTTGCTGTTATGATCTGCGGTTGTACTCCCACTGTGCCTTCTGGTCTAGAACTTGTCCTTCCAATACGCGAGCTAAGAAAATCCCCAGCAGCTGCAGGAATAAAATAACAGAAATGGTTAGTTTGAGGAATGACTAAAATGACGATTGACAAAATTAATGTGCCGATTACTTGATGGCGTAATTGGAATATTACGAGGAAAAACATGGAGGATAAAAAATTTCAACGATGAAAAGTAAAGGTGTGCACTCAAGCGTGGCGTTACCAGAGTTATAGTAACAAAGCCTCGACTACATTTTTCAGATTTTTTACAGACCGATTCAAAAGTGTTTTATTTAGATGGCAGCGTTGCCAGGTTTATTTGGGGAATGATGCTGGGAGCTCTCTGTCCAGAAAACACCCTTGACATTCTTGATATGTGAATAAACTGGAAGGTGATCAGTTTAGGTTGAATGTTTGATTGATTGATTGATGTTTTATGCCGCACTCAAGTTTATTTCACTTATATGGTAACGTGGCCCAGTTTAGGAGGGGGGGGGGGGGGGGGGACCGGGCTCTTTGCAAGGAGGAAACCCCCCACCTTTGGTGAGTACCTGGCAACTAAAAAATTTGTATTTGGTCTAAGTGGGATTCGAACCCATGCCACATCCATGTATGGCCTGTGTTGGTTTTCGACACACTATTACTCTAACTGCCTGAGTCACCCGTTCCCTCTTCCATACTGATGAAAAGGCTAAACCAAAGGTTTAATTTGCACATTAAATATTGTAATAAGCTTTCTCTCAAAATGTGATCGTCCCACACAGACTTTCCATCGATGGCATACAAGTGAAATAATCTTGAGTGCGGCGTAAAACATCAATCAACCAAAATGTTTAAGATAATCAATCTATAAATAATACTGTATTTAATACTATAATATTTAATAATACTGTCATTATTGTTATGGGTTAATGTGAATACTACGGCTATAAAAGTGTATATTTACCTGTGGTACAGCCACACAAACCGCCACAATCCCCACAATATGAACATTCTGTTCAGCCCAGGCTATTACAGCTTCAACACACCCATCTACATATATATAAGTATTGGCATCACTCTCCTAAAAACAAATTCAAAACAAAACTTATTATATTTCTTATCAACAGATAAGGGAGTCTTCAAAAATTAATTTCAAGTGGCATTATCTCAACACATAGGATGTATTTTGTTAAGACAAAATGTCCAAGGTATTTATAATCTATAATAGTTTTATGCTATGACTAAAATTAATTCATTTATACCGAATTTATTGGAGAGGAAAAACCTAACAGTCCCTGCACACAGTGGGCTATGTGCCCAGTTACCAGACTGGAGAATAAAAAATCTCACACGTTTTGTTTGTTATATTTATCACAGTATATTCAGATGCTTGTCATCCCTATTTCAGTTTGATTGCCTGGAAGTAAACAATATTTGAACACCTGGGTATACTGGTACATATTGCACATGTATACTCCGTGGCAACTGTACAGTAAGAACTCCGCTAATTCAAGGACGAGCAATGTGAAGATAACAAATTATAAGACTGCTTTCTGCCATGTTTGGTCTAAAACAACAACAATAGAGATTGCTCGATAGGATTATCGTTCGCTCCATGCAGCAGGTAAGACACCCAACGAAAAGTCTTAAATTTTAGAGTGCTTTTCGTAATGTTTTGAGTACTTGAATAAGCGGAATTCTTACCGTACTTAGTGGTTATCATGGGTGTAGTGTATTGTATAAAAGATGTGAGATAATTAGTAAGACTTACAGTTTTCTCCAACATATCAGCTCCACAGAGTAAGTTGGGTAGACCAATCTGTAATACAAACACATATCAATGAGTAGTACTTATACACGTGAAGAATATATGTCAGTGAAATAATCAAATCATTACTAGCATACTTATGGTATACTTTTTTATATTAATTGTGCTATTTGGGTCAATCAAACAGAAAAATCACAAAAATGACATAATTGTCAGGGGTGTGTGAGAGCAGGTTATGTCGGCATATCGGTTAAATAATCCTAAAAGAATGCGGCCATGACAAATCAAGATCTGTTATGAATTTTCAGGAGTTGATTTAGGAGGTTTATGTGAAATTTGAACCCCATTACACGCTGATTAAATAACATAGATAATTCTTTACTGAGTGTTTAGGAAAAGAGGAGATTCGTAGGCATTAAACTGAATAAGTAATAAGTAGTGTACATAGAAGTCATCTCCCTCTAAAGGTCACAACACCCAGTTTGTGTTTTCTCAGCCAATGAAAATTGACTTCGGTTATACAGGAGCTAGAAGGTGGCTTACATAGTGATAGTTTGGTATCTGGGTTATTTGAATATTGGATTGAAACTAACATAGGTCTACTGTACATACTTTAAGCTTTCAATCAATGCCTGATAACAGATTTTTGTGTGTGTTTTTTTAATGTTCACCCAATTTTGAAAATACCAAAGTTTGGCTATAATAAGTAAGCCTAAAACTGTCAAAATGGCGGTACCCATGTTAAATTGTGTGTAGCTTGAAACCGACATGCACTATGTCAACTTTATTTGGTTGTAAAGGATTTCTCATGTGTTGATCTATTTGAAAATGGTTAGGAAAAGTCTTAACGAGATTTAGGTAATTAGCCACAAATCAAAACGTTAACATTACCGCAAATGGGAAATGAAACTGTATCATGTAACCTAAAGTGAACATCAACCTCTGAATAGATAGCTTATTAATGTGTCACTGGAAATTGTCAGGTTAAGTACATGTAACAAATGAGATCAGGCTTGTTGCCCGAAACGAAACTGTCCAATGACACCTGGCTACCATTCCAATAATGGTAATCTAGTGAAAATCCAACCGTAATTTTTTTTCATATTTTTTTTGTGGGTTTGGGTGGGATTTGAATCCGGTCTGTTTGACAGAAGCCATAACAGATATAAGCGAGCCATGAAGGACCCACAACACTTACATTAAGGCTATCTGGATTCCTACAGCATGAATAAGGAACATCACATTTGATAGAATTAAAACCTGTCCTGTCATCTGCATCTGACATGGTACAGTTATAATAAATGTTTTTATTCCAGTCTTTGTAACCAGCATCACTGGCTCCACAACACAGAAACTGTAACAGAA
Source organism: Lepidochitona cinerea (assembly GCA_963971465.1). NCBI lineage: Eukaryota > Metazoa > Mollusca > Polyplacophora > Chitonida > Tonicellidae > Lepidochitona > Lepidochitona cinerea. The sequence continues at coordinate 36,497,995 of OZ020553.1, forward strand.
AACAAAAATAAAAAACTTTTTTAAGAGAAAAGAATACATAAATTCAATTTGAAATTATTTCCTATGTGAATAATGATTGGGTAATCACAGCCCTCTCTTTTCCTGTTGGCAATAGGCAATGCTCCAGTGATTGTCCCAGTAGCATCATAGCATGGATCTGTTAATTTAAATGATATAAAAAATCTGTAGAGAACCCCCACCCTCTTAAGACCACAGGAATTTTTTGGCGTGCTGAAACAGCATTACAGTCGCATTACAATAACAAAAAGAAACCAGTCCAAAAGATTTTAAATCATGATGGTTGCCATGAGGAATGCCATGAAGAAAAAGTTTGCGGTCAGTGAAAGTACCCTTTCGATTTAACAAAAAGTGGCTAATAACTCAAAGATTGACAACTGGAATTAGCTGTATTTAACAAAGGATGAGAAAACTCTTGAAATTTTTGATATCAGGTGTTTATAAAGATGTTATAGACAGACAATAAAAGGTAAAATTTTTGATCAAAACATTTGCCTTGAAAAAATGCTAGTAAATAAGAAAGTAGAGTTACCTCCTCTTGAAACCAGTCAACAATGCCTTGTAATTCTGGATCATCATGATATTTGGTTATAACAGTTTCCTGAAGTTCATCTGTAAGAGCTTTGATAATCTGATCCTTAAAAGCAAATGCCATGACTGAACCAGCCACTAACAGAAGGAAGATTACCACCAAGGCAATATAATACTGAAAGTACAAGACAAATGAATAGTTAGCTTTCCTATAAAAGTTATTTCATTGATTTAATTTTATGTACAGAAACGCATATTTAATTTAATGGCATGTAGCAAGGCTTGCTTTTTACGCCCAATCCCAAATAGGTGTATGTATCAGAAAGTTCGGGGAAAAGTTTAAAGAGGCATGAGTTGCCAAAATTCTGACTATTTTCATAGATTCCGATCGTCACGACAGTAAGAGGATTTGATATCTTCAAAAAACTTACTGATTGGTGTTGGAATGAGGAAAATCCATACAGTATATGGTCTTTAAGAACCGAAACAGTGTTTGAAAAGTAAACAAAATTTAAATAACCCGGACGACCTTTCATTCATTCTAAGCCAAAGTTAGTTCAAAACAATACTTTATCGTTCATTCTCGAGACTATAAGTACTAAAAAGCTGCTGAATTGTACGTCTTGAGAAAAATAGCCGATAATTTTAACATTCTGCTATAATGGCAAAATACCTCAATTTTGGCAGCTCATGCCCCTTTAAATGTGAAAAGATTAAATAGAAATAATAGATTTCTAGAATAATAGAAATAAAACATATATCTTACAACATACACCACACAGCTCAGTTGAAACTCATTTTATACAGTGAAAACTAAATTAGCAATAAAATAAAGTAAAATATAAATGAACTAAAAATGACCAAAAGATGATTTTAAACTTACAATTTTTAGGAGGATAACAGTTTCTCGAAGCGCTCCAATACAGCCACAGAACCCAAGTATAAAAATGATGACTCCAACGACGATAAAAATGACAGAAATATCAAAGAGGAGATCTGCCACCCCATTAATGTTCACCTCTGCATATTTAGTCTTCTCAATAAAAGCCCATACTCCCAAACCTACAGCTACTCCACCAATTAACTGAAAATACAAAACATTAGGGTTGTTAATTATATCAAAAGCCTATCAATACGTTTACAAAATTTAAAATTTTGTCAAGAACTTTCCTAAATACCCGAGGATCAATAGATGTTTATTGATGCACTGTACAGCAGTTGAGTTAGATTGTGTAACATTGTTAAAGGCCAGTTCTCACTGTGCGATTTGTCGTACCGACTTGTAGGATGGATGGTTTTAATCGGTCAATAAGATTTGTCAACTAATCAAAGGCATCTGTTTGAATAGCATGCTACAAGTCGGTACGACAAATCACACAGTGAGAACGGGCCTTTAAACAATTGGAAACATGTAAGGATAACAAGAGTTTTAGTAAACTCAACATACGCCCGCCGTGGCAAAGTCGAACCGCTACGATTAACAACTTTACATTTAATATAACATTTGTTTTAATTTCATCCATTCGAATTTCTTGTTCACATTAGAAGTTTTTTTCTTCTGAATTTTATGAAGCTGCAACTAAATACCAGTACGTTATACATACTCTTATCTCTATTTAAACAGCCACAGTAGGTTATAGTACACATACTGGTCAGGGCTAAACTCCCCTGTCGGCCTTCTACCTAGGTTTTCTGGGAAAGGGTATGGGGGGGGGGGGGGGGGGGGGGGCATAATATATAGTCTGACGATTATTCTTACTATAGCTTAAGATGCGTAAGCATTGTCAATGTAATACAAAGTGTTCCAGAAAATTCTACTGACTAAGGCCAAGCTCCTGTCAGTCGTCAACCTAATGAAATATCATAGGTTTACTTTATTACAACAATTTATGATGGGGTATAAAGGTCTAAATGATATACCTCTTTTTAACACAATTAGATACTTGTCTCTGTGGTTATTTTAGACAAGAAGATTTTCCCTGTGCCCGTGTGTTTTAGTGTCCATAAATATATTATCTGTTCAGGTAATTTCAATCACATTTTAATAGCAAAAACTGAAATATTGTGGCTGTTTTGACATTGCTGTTATGTTCCATAATTGGGAAGGAGCAATCAATACAATTTAGCTTACAATTCTTGAATTTTAACAGTTTTGACTGGGACACTGTTCTATTGGGCTTGGCTGTAAAAGTTTTATTACAAAGCAAACAATCTTCAGGCTGACCACTGATACGATGGTGTGTAAATATACAAACCTTGTGTACTACTCTGGTGGATGCCATTGTCCCCTTATCTCTATTTAAACAGCCACTCTGATAAATACCAGATGGGTAATAAAGTGGGGAAAATGGTATTTTTTTGTTATTATAGTGCACATTAAATTATCCAAGAAAACAGTCTCAGAATGTATAAATTAATTGCCTTCCAGTATTACTCTGGACCAAGTGTACTCAAAAAAGCATTGATATATATTAATATATATATATTAAACATCAGGTACACATTTCTGATAAAAAAAAAACTCTTGAAAACAGACAAAAAATATGTGGACTGAAATCAAATTTGGTAAGCGACACATTATCTACCTATAAGGTATATATACTCTAAAAGAATTGGAGAGATTATATCAAAACGAAAGAAGTTCTGGAGCCAAAAGGGAATATTACATAATCCAATAGGGCTGCCATATTATGCAACAGGTGATGTCAGAAATGGTACACGACACCCTATCTGCCCATAAAGTATATACTCTGAAAGAATCGTCAAGATCGGATCAAAACTCTTCAAGTTATGGAGCGAAGATATAGACTAAGACAGAATATTATATAATCCAATGTAATAGCCATATTATGAAATGGACAATGTTCTTAATGGTTCATGACACACCTTCTACCCCTAGAGTACATGTTGTAAAAAAAATTGTAAAGATCGGATCAAAACTCTTCAAGTTATGGAGCGGAAGGGAACGAAGATATAGACTAAGACAGAATACTACATAATCCAATGTAGAAGCCATATTATGCAATGGACAATGTTCTTAATGGTTCATGACACACCTTCTACCCCTAGAGTACATGTTGTAAACAAATTTGTAAAGATCGGATCAAAACTCTTCAAGTTATGGAGCGAAAGGGAACGAAGATATAGACTGACAGAATATTATATAATCCAATGTAGAAGCCATATTATGCAATAGACAATGTTCTTAATGGTTCTTGACACACCTTCTACCCCTAGAGTACAAGTTGTAAAAAAAATTGTAGGGATTAGATCAAAACTCTTCAAGTTATGGAGCGGAAGGGAATCCGGGACGGATGGACAGCCGGCCGGACGGACGGCGCTGGTGATACCATAATACGACAGACTTTTTTTAAGTCCGGCGTATAAAAATGTTTAATGTCTTTCATAAAAATACTAAATTTTGTTTTTCCAACAAGTATCTGATCAAATTTTAACATTATTTTGTTAAATTTGTGGTATACTCAAGAATATTTTACATAAACAAATATGGCATTATTGCGACTTGCTGAGGAAGGAAACCAAGCCATGTGCCCGGAGGAAATCGACAACTCAAAGCTAGTACTTTGTATAACTAGAGCTGAACAAGTGGCATGCAACTAGATTAATTAATCTCAGAGACTCTTAAGTAAGACTCATAAAGTACATATATTAGGTAACAACATAGATTCTGTATCACACTAAATCCAACATTTTACTTGGTGCCTATGCATATACTGAGATTATATGTTTGATTGATTGATGATTTACGCCGCACTCATATTGCAGAGTTGCCAGGTTTAGACGAAACCCCAACCTTCGGCGAGTACCTGGCAACTCTTCCACATACAAGAGATTATATGGAGGAAAAATATATTTTATGCTCAAAGTCAACAAACTTAATACATTCTTTTTGTTCACACAACTTCTCGGTTATACATGTATGGGCTACAGAATCCATCAATATCATTATATTTATGATCACTAAAACACACGGGCACAGGGAAAATCTTCTTGTCTAAAATAACCATTATGTTACTCTAGTTGATTAAATGAGCTTTAAATGTAAGTACCCTTTTTTACTTACATGTAACAACTTAAATTCCTCAAAAAAATTCAACATTTTGTCTTGTTACAATTGTTACATGCTAGTTTTGCTTTACTTAAATACCAATTGTGAATACTTCTGGAGTCTGTTTCACAAGACGGCGTAGATGTATTTTTTTGGCATAACGTTTCTCTAAAGTATGGGTTGCCATGACAGTTACGTAAAAACTTACGCTATGCCGCTTTGTTAAACAGGGCCCTGTACAATTAAAAATCAACTTTAAAAACCGAAATGCAGGTTGTAGAGATCAGCCAATTGAATAGTGTATTGTGTTTCATTTTTGTACTAATCGCGTCGATCAAGTGTGTGATATTTTAGCTGGTTAAAGTTGTACCAGTGATATAGATCTGATTAATAGTCAGTAGTCATAAATCCATGCATCAGTGAGCTTTGAAGTACATTGAATTTCTACTCAATAAATCAAGGTACAGATAAACAGAGTTTGTCTTGTTCACTGATACGTGTAGGTATGTTTATACTACATAAGAAGCCCACATGTAGGTCTTTCCAGTTAAGCTGTTGATAGCTTACAAATTTCTACAGGTCTATAAATAACAATTAGTCAAACGTCAAACAAAGAAAGAAAATAATAAATAACAACCATGAATATCAAATAGATAGCGACAAACAAAGGGTTTCTTGTAAATAGTGTTTATGATTGAGAAGTTTATTCTTATCAGCGTTTTCTTGAAAATAGCATTTATATGACTCAAAAGTCATCAGTACTGTATGTGACTCAAAATTCACCAGTCTAAGACTCAAAATTCACTAGTATGTGACTCAAAATTCACAAGTACATTGTATGTCACACATAATTCACCAGTATATGACTCAAAATTCACCAGTATGTGATTCAAAATTCACCAATGTAGGAATTCACCAGTTTGAGGCTCAAAACCTACCAGGGTATGACTTAAAATTCACCAGTATGTGACTCAAAATTCACCAGTTTGAGACTCAAAACTCACCAGTATATGAATGTAAATTCACCAGTATAGGACTCAAAATTCACCAGTATAGGACTCAAAATTCACTAATGTGTGATTCAAAATTCACTATTGTGTGACTCAAAATTCACCAATACAGTATATGACTCAAAATTCACCTATGTGACTCAGATTCTATTATTATAAATTCTAGATTTTACAGCAAAGCAGAACTTTCACTTTTATAATAGATATAATTAGTTGTTTTGATTCTATCAGACCTGGCATCAATGTAACATTTTATTTTCAAAGGAAGACAATTCAGTACTAGCTATTTGAATAAGTTACAAGCAACTTTGAATATATCCTATTATGTACTTGCCAGGATCGTTCAACATCAGGACAACACAAAGGACAATACTCTGGAATTTTATAAACTTTTAAAATCAGTGGCATGTCTTACATGTAGTTGTCTGTACTGCTTTTTGATTAAAACAAACGGTCCCTAGGTCAATATCGTTTTAATTGAAAAGAAGTGAATACACAAAGACAATCCATAGTATGAATTTTCTTTGATTTGTATTTAAGGCAATTTGACAACATAAGAGGGGTTTCCGTAAGTCTGCCGGTCTGTAAAACTTCATGGAAAAGCAGTGAATGTACATGGACACTACCTATTGAGTATACTTAGTCAACTGGTATTTTCTAAGTTTCCCTAAATAATAAAACATGCAGGTTGTATGGCTATGCCCAGGATCTAGCTTGTGCATGGCCAGTGCACGGATTGCTTGTTTCAAGTCTTCACGATTTTAGCTAAACAAAATAAGATCAACATTTTATTGGGTTGATTGATTGATTGTTTGGTGTTTTACGCCACGCTTAAGATTATTTCACTTATATGGCGGCGTTACCAGTTTTATTGTGGGAGGAAATCGGGCTATATGCCTGGAAGAAACCCACGACCTTTCGTTGGTAACTGGCAACCATCCCACATAGGTCGTTCGAGTGAAAACCCAGTCAGAAAATTTTCCAATTGTTTTGGACTGAGTGGGATTCGAACCCGCGACCCATTGATGGAAGGATGTTCGGATTGAGCGTCCAACGCTCTACCTACTGAGCCACAGAGGCCCCGTCATTTTATTGGGTAAAGATTTTGAGAGTGAGACAGCGCTAACATCAGAAAACAACCACTGTAACCACTGGCTACATGTAAGTAACAAATTGGAAGTGGATAAAAAATATATCAATTTGCTAAATAAGGGGCAAAAAATTACTTTACACGGATGGAACCCTAGGTCTTAGACAGGTTGGAATGCATAGATATGGGTTTATATCTGTCAGAATGCTTCAGATAACAAGGAAAGGATGGTACGAACTGTTTTGACCTCTGCATATAAATATCAATAACATGGAAAGGATGATATGAACTGTTGTGACTTCTGCATATAAATATCAATAAAAACATTCAAGGAGATCACTTTATGTACATTCCATACATTCTAAAATGTAATTCAACCCAGTGTCGGTTATTTACTAATTCACTAATTAAGATACAGAGATGGAGATCTTTTTCTGCAAGAAGTCTAAAGCTATGTAATAATAATAATAATATAAGTTTTTATTTCTCTATTTACTCGCATGCTAAAAATAAATGATTAAAAAATATGAGGTGTAAATCCAACAAACTTGTGCACTGTTGATGTTGAAGTGGATAGTTCAGGTGAAAATGCAAGTTGTCTACCAATGGGTGAATAAACATGTGCCATGCAAGTTGACTTCAAAGATAGAACTAGCCATTCGCAACAAGCTTGGAACATACACTGTTGTCGTGGTGAAAACGCAAGAGAGGGCAGATAGAGAGGAAATTGCCATTATTGTTTAAACGTGATTCACTGACCGGCGGGTCTAGCAGCTGTTTACCAATCCATGTCCAAATGAGACTGAAATTTTTCGAAAAGCTGGAAGTGTCACTACACTACAGTCTTTCACCAATTTTAGCCTGACTTGGGGATGGAATTATGCATCGTGGTCATTTTTTAAAAAATAAAGCAAAGCGCTACAGCCTACACGCAGACAGGTGAAACGTATGAGTTGATATTTCGGTTTATTTTAAAACATGCGCTTACAAATTTCAACCGCTTGAGCCCGTGCAGCGACTCGAGTAGACTTGAAGGTAGAACTAGCCATTCGCAACAAGCTTGGAACATGCACTGTTGTTGTAGAACTCGTTCGGCAAAAACAGAAAAGAGGGCAGATAGAGAGGAAATCGTTTTTTTTTTAAACGTCCCACACGGATCGGCGGGGTCCTTTCTCCATCTTTCTGGGTTGTTTACCCACAGATCAGCAACTTTCCCTAGCCTGAGAACTTTGCACACCGATCAGATGGGTGTGATTAATTCATTTATTCAATTATTGTCTCTACTTCTATCAATATCATTGTCCTAAAGCAGAAAAAGTAGGACAGTACAATCCAAAAGCCTCGATTTCATGCAATGAGGTAGCCGAAAATTTACCCAAAAACTTGCAAACTTTTTCAATCTCGATTCTCATTCTCAATCTCATTTTTGGATTTTTTTTTTTTTTAGCATTTTCTGGAAAGTGAACCGTCATAGAAAAGTTAGTTTAAACGGGGTGAAAATGTAACATACGTACCCAAAACAAAAGATTGTAGAAAAATAGTGTGTATTTGACGAGTGGACTAACGTAGGTCTGACCAGAATGAAAACAAGCCATTTTCTTTCATTTCCTTCTTCAGCAGGTTTTAGCCGTTGTTGTTGCTGACTAACCAATGCAGCGCCACCTGTACACACCTAAGAAAAATGAGGTCATCTCTGGCCGCATAGATCTCTGCCATAAATTTTATTAAAACTTAAAAAAAATAAAATGCTCTAATATCCTAAAAACTTACATCAAATAATTAAATTTCGACATACTATTCAACAGATGGATTGATGATTAGTTTTTTTCTCAATAAAATATGAGCTTATGTAAAACGAGGTTTGTTTTGTTGTTTTCGTTTCCTGTTTGGAGTTTGTGACCTTGTTCCAGAGAAAGATGGCAACCCTAACACTGTTACGTGCCTGTCAGGGTGAGCAATTTTTCAGCGATTTAGATCTAACGATGGCCATTTAAACACTTATTGATGAAAATACGATCACTTCTCCAATCATTTAAGTTGCTGCAAAATTTTCTTTCAGAAATCCTTGACGATATTTACGTATTCACAAAATCAAAATTTGTTTTCACCCTGTGATTATTTTGAACTTGTTCTCTCGACCACAAAGTTCATTGACCTTTATTTTTCTTATTTTGAAAGTGTTTAAACAGCTGGAAACATTGACTACTTGAAAGATCAGCAGTTGTAAATAAATTGTGTAATTTCTGACTGTCGTATTTGACTATTTGTAATAACAACTGTGTTTCTGAAACTGTTGACTGTCCTCTGACTAGAGTCGAGACAGGAGTAATGAGTAATGACTTTAAAATTAGAGGGACTGTTTGTTTAGAATGGTTTAGATTTTTGCTAAAACGTCTGCAAAATAGATAAATAAAATTTATTGACTTTGAATGAAAGGTGGTGGGTCATTTCTCAGCGAAAGATTAGTGTGAATTCTAGTATGGTACATTGTTTACTGTCTGACAGTGACAGACGCTTTCGAGGTCCTATAAGGCTATATGGATGAACCCTACTATAGAGAGTTGAGAAAGGGTTACTTATATAAATCTATCTGATAAACTGTGAAGAGCTGACATTCTTTAGTTTATTTCTACATTATGTAATCAGGACAAAAAAACATATCAAAGACAATGGATCGATAGATCAGGCTGTAAGCATGCAACGACTTGCTCTGGAGCCTCTGTTTGAAACTCTAGCCTGGAGGAAACTAAAAGTAAATGTTTTGATCAGAGAACATGGCAATTTTTTTTATGACAATTTGAATGTTTTCTTTTCATGCCCAAATTAGCAACGCATCGTCAATGAGTCCATCCAAAAATAAGTTGACACGGCTAGACCTCAATATTGTAGCAACTAATTTTTGCGAAAGTGCAGCCTCGAGGTTTGACTTCTTTTTCGATCATACTTAGTCAAATGTCTTTTTATGTGGACCGCTGGAATTATTTCTCAGTCAGTGCACAATAAAATCTTCAAAAAAAAAAAATCTTAAAAAAAACCCCCCATTTTAGTTGGATGTTTAATTTAATTTATCGGACAATGATATCAATAACACAACTATCTTATCTTATTACCCCAGGGAGGAGCTCCTTCACATTGTTGAGGACTGGACTTATGGGGTCAGGAGGGGCAGATGTCACCAAGAAGTCTCTTGCCCTTAGCTCTCCAGCGCTCAATATGTTTAAAGCTCGCCGTGGACCTTTCACCCCAGGTATAACTTATCTTAACTTATATAGACAATATTCTGCCATATTCTTATCGACTGAAGTAAGTCAGGTGGATGTCAAGTACCAGTAGGGTGGGGGTGGGGCGGTCTTCCATTTCATGAAGATCTACCAACACTGACAATAAAAAAGCAGCTATCGAGAGTTATGAATTTTAAAATTGATATCCAGTGGAAAAACATGAAGCTTCCTTTACCAAATACACTATAAGTAATTGTTGGTTTAAAATAAAATTAAAGTACTTTATCAATGAGTCACTGGTTCCAAATGCATAAAACAGATACTAAGTATTAAGAGAAAAATTCAAAGTAACTGTTTTATATGAGATATTTGTAATAACATATATTTCCAGTTTCCAACCCCAATAAATATGAGCCATACAAATGAAATAAAAACAAGAATATGATACAAGTCTTGCATGAATGGTTCACAAGTTTGGACCCCACTCAATCCAAATGGAAATTTGAAAAGTTTGAGTGGGTTTTTCTTTTGCACTATGTGTAAGGTTTTTTGGGGGTGCAAAGAGCCCGTTTTTCTTCTTCTGTTAATAAATCTGGGAATAAACCATGTAAGCCAAATAATTTTGAGTGCCAACGTAAAACATCAATCAATTAATAAAATACTGATGCTTGTTTTCTAACGTTGCAGAGGGAAAGCAAGGTTCTGGTCACATAATGACGGCAGCTACTCATTGGTCAATTGAACGAGCTGTAACAGTTGGTCTTATTGGAATTCTTCCTGTCGCTCTTTTCGTACAAGGTCCCGTGATGGATTATGCTTTAGCAACAGCTGTTGTGCTTCATGGGCACTGGTAAGTTGGCGTAGGAAATAACCTTGGAAAAACATTTTTTAATGAAACTTAATAATTTAGATGTATTATACTGTATACATGAAGCTACTGTGCAGGAATATAAGGGAATTCAGACCTTGCATAATCACTTTTGAATGTGTAGAAATGATTATCTCCCTTTGTGCATATGCATTTATTACTTCCCCTGAACCATGATTCATTTGCATATCAGTTGTGATACATGTAATGATTTAATCTATTTTCTGTTAATGCTATATTGTTTTATATTTTTATTTACAGGGGATTACACGGAGTTGCATCTGATTATGTTGTCAAATTTTTTCCACCAATTAATATCTTTACAAATACTTTATCAGTGCTGGCAATGGGCAGTTTGTATTACTTTAATTATACTGATGTGGGAGTTTGTAAAGCTATCCAAATGGTCTGGGGACTCTAAGGTTTTCTTGACTTCATTTTTACAAATGTATAATTAAAGACGAAAAGTTTAAACTAAAGAATATTGGCTCAAAAACGGAATAAAAAGGGCTTCAGAGTCATTTCTTGAAGGATGTTTTTGTGCAGGAAATTTGAGCTCATTTTCAAAGCGTAGGTTTTCCCCCAGAGCTTACTGTTATCAGATTATTTCTCAGTACTTTAGAGATCTGTAGTTTATAGACATACTTGAATGTATATTTGGCATTTTGTCATTATAATTCAGGACCCAGTTGGCTTAGGTTCCTTAGAAATCCACAAAAAAACAAAATCAAGCCAACTCTACTGTTCTGAAAATGGTGAACAATTTTACATTTATAATTTTTCAAAAAACAGTAATTGACCGATGTATTATCTGCTGTTGGATTATGTCCCTACCAAATGTTGACCTTTACCTATAGAGCATTGTAATCCCATATAAATGCCATGTTGGTATAATTTGAGTTCTTGCCTAGCTGTCACTGGACTAGAATCGGGTAATTGCATTATACAGACATTGTGCAAACAGTCCTACTGCTTCTGTATGTTAAAATCACCTGATCTCTCCAAGCTACGTTCCCTGAGGCTAGAAGTAAATAGTCAGTCACTTGTAAATTTGTAACATTTATGTTAAATATGTTCAATTATATCTTATATCTTTATATCTATGGCAGATTTCAAAGAATAAAAATGTCATGACTATAATTAAACCAAGTCATCTTGTGAAGTTGTGTTGTTTGGTATTAGTATATGTCATCTATTTACTTCTGGTAACCCTCAACTTCTGACAATCAGAATTCATGAGAAAAAAACTACTCATGTCTCTGTAGAGTGGTACGAAAGGTGGTCGTGGTGGAATAAGTGTTTTACATGGCCACGAAAGGTGGTTGTGATAGAATAAGTGTTTTACATGGCCACGGAAGATGGTCGTGATAGATTGATTGATGTTTTATGCCACACTCTAGATTATTTCACTTAAATGGCGGCGTTGCCAGGTTTAGTGAGGGAGGAAATCTGGTTCATTGCCCGGAGGAACCCCAATTTTTATACTCATTTTTATCAAAAGTACAAATTAAGAGCTTTCTGTTTATATCAATCGTGTACGTTTAGATAGTTTCATAAGCAAAGAAACGTCGAAAACTGAACTCTTACGTGTGTACATCCCCGCTATTTGGATATTGTCCGTAATTTGCACATTTCTTCATTTCGCGCTAGTTACTGACTATATCAATATTTTTTTTTTCATTTTATCTTTAATTGCTTTTCAAGATACTCCAAACGCTTTAATTCTCTTGATAATGAAAAAAAAGAAAAAAAGACAAGAATAAAAAATTTTGGCAGCTCATGCTACTTTAAGGGTTCATCAGTGTTTGTAGTCAATAAAAGTGACACGATGTACACATTTTGGTATGGATATCTGGCGAAATGACGAGGTTCTAATATAATGTTATTTTAGTAGCATTTTTTTTCTAGCCATCCATTATAAAGTTACCAACAGCGGGTCCATCCGGTCAAAGACCAAGCCCTCTCTCGATCCCCGGGTTCATGGGAGCACCACGAAGGATTGGGCCATCATCCTCAATAGGGTTACGTATGTTTGTTTGATATAATACCGATCGACTCTAAACCGAAATCTTTTGGAGAAAATGTGTAAAAGTGTTGCTTGGAAGTGAGACGAACTGCAAAAATGCTGATATTTATCCGATAAAGCAATGTTTTTAATTTTGTTGTTGTTTTTCCTCAAGAGATATAAATTAACAGCTTTTTATTGCTACTAGTTTTTAAGTAATTCAGAGTTAAGATGAATGAATCGCTCGTCCCAGTTATTTGAACTTGTTTACTTTTCGAATACAATTAGTTGTACCGGTAGGCCTACTTTTATTTGTAGGAAATGTGCCCTTTTCAGCAGAAAGTTAGTCTCAAGGGAAGTAACCCACTACAAGTTACAGTTCGCATCATTATTGTCCATTATTATCTCCCCTGGATAACAATTCTATACACTCGACGAAGCGGTATCTATTCAGCAGTTGGAACACACTTCGGCTGGCTTCGCTCGCTGCCGCCGGGTTTTGACATACCGAGACGCAGAAAACTGATAAATAAAATCGTTACCAACTGGCAGACGAACTTCTAAAATTCACAACACATAAAACAACCCGGTTACTGTTGTTTTTTTTCTTTTTAATACTGCATGTATAGCACATTGAACACAGCTGATTTTTCTCCTTAGCACAATATATCACAAGTCTATATGAATAGGCTTCTGAAAAAATACAAAAACGTTGATGGTTTGAATTTTATTCTTCTAGAGTTTTATGGGTCAATCGTTGTCACAGATTAAAACATCTGACATAAATATAAATTTGGGAAACATTCTCCGTATCTCCGAGTATTTATCATATCAAATGTAAGCTTTCTTCATCAAAACAAATGGTTTTAATTTGGATAAATGGTCTACAAAAGTGTTTTTGGTTTTACTTGATTTCGTGCTACATTGTCATAAACATAAATATGTTCTTAACAAAAAATGCTTTGGTGTTCACACGTATCCATGTTTATATTGAGAACATAAGGGATATTCTTTAACCTTCTGGATTTGCCAGACGCACGAGTAGAATATCCCCACGTTCAGTTCCCTAATATTGGACAAGGAGATGCTCATGATTTCGGTATTGGTGTTGCGGACTAGAATAAAATGTTAACGTATTTACATGTATGTTTGTAGGCCTAAGAATCAAAGGTCATTTATTTAAATTAGGACAAAATCTGAAGAGTGTACAAAGAAAGTATGCCGCCGTAGTATCTTAGAGTCGAAATCTAACCAAAGAATGATGAATGTTCCCTGTTTTAGAATGGCTAAAACAGCGCTCTGTGAGAAATATCCATCGACCTCCCCTGTCCTTTTAAAGCCTTTGTGAAAAACTAAACGGGTTTTGTACGATTGTTATCTGTTAAATTGTGACAAACAGCAGCAAATGTCAAAGACCGAGCGAAACAATAATTGCCTTCCTGAAGTTTATTTTTTCTTCATGTCGACCAAACGAATTTTTGTGAGCGAAAACAAATCGTTACGATAAGGAGGCCTAACGACGCAGCACTTCACTGATACTCAGATCCCGCCCTCTACGTGCCATATCGAGATAAGGCGAGACTTGCAATGTAACAATATCGGAGTTATCGGCCCTCTCACAGATTGATTTCCTAATTACGTTGGTGAAGATACACATCAGAAACAGAGTTGGCGCACATCTTACCAATTCATCTTCATCCGTTCTTACAAGCACGTAACGACCTAACCAATGTAAGAACTATTCTGGTTAGCTGCTCTCTCTCAAATCAGGAGATATTTTTTCTTTTCTGTAAAAGATCCATTTAACTTCAGTTAGCAGAGGACTTTTAGCCTTTGGTTTCGCCCAATTTTTTTGAAGATGTTATAGTTAAAAGAGAGAGGATCGATCGTTCACGATTGCTTGCCTCGAAGATTTTCCTTTGAAGTAAAAAATATATATCATTCCACATTTTAAGGTTTAAAATAAAAGAATGTGAATTAAGACTATTATTCATTTGCGTTTCTCCTTGAGGAAGGAGAAAAGGCCCCTATAGGCCTACAGGGAGGTATTAAACACTTAAGTTTCAAAGACTTTAATGAGATATTAATGAATTAAAATGGAAAGAATTCTACCTGGATTTTTACTGCAGTGTGTACCATGAAGTACCATCAGTATTAAGTTGGTTTCCTCCCGACAGAGGCCTTGGTTTCCTACCCCATTAAACCTGCATGTCTCTTTATAAGTGAAATAATCTTGAGTTCGACTTAAAACATAAACCAATCAGTTGACCAAGCCTGGGACTAAAACGTATTTTTTTTTAATTTCCTACTGCACGACATGGACGAGAGAGAGAGGATAGAGAATGTATTTAAAACACTGAGTAAGTTGTGAAGTGGGCAGGTTTAATATGTATATGTTCAATCCATTTAGATTGTAACGTAGAGATGAAGATATTATCACGTCGCTTATCTAACACTGTCTTCAGCGGCATCTGTCAGGAAATAAACAAACTCACGTGGAGGGTGGGACGATAGAACGATTTCACGCGACATACGATGATCCAATGGCAACCAGCGTATCAAATTAGTTCCTTGTGCGAAAATAGACAATGAATGAACATATGTGGTCTGGAAGAGTTTATAAGCGTATTGCACTTTACAGAACAAATCAAGAACAACACTTAGACCAATATTTTATTTGGCGCATGTGTCTGAGTCTTTAAAAAATGTTACCGTGGAGCTTAAAGGGGCATGAGCTGCCAAAATGTTGAAATTTTGACGTAAACACCGAATGTTGAAATTATCGGCTATTTTTCTCAAGACGTATAATTCAGAAGCTTTGTAATGCTTCTAGTCCCGAAAATGTACGATAAAGTATTGTTTTTAACTAACTTTGGCTTAGAATGAATGAATGGTCGTCCCGGTTATTTAAATTTTGCTACTTTTCGAACACGTTTTCGGTTCGTACAGGGCACATACTGTATGGATTTTCTTCATTCCAACGCCAATCATTTAGTTTTTCGATGGACTTCAAAGCCTCTTACTGTCGTGACGATCAGAAATCATGAAAAAAGTGTGAATTTCGGCAGCTCATGCCACTTTAACAAAATGCGTACTTGGTACCAATGCACTATATAGGCCTACGTGGAATGGCGGTCACGTGACGTTTGAGTTACACGGAGCGCCGCCATCAACACGAGTTGATTTTAAAATTTTAATCCAAAATGGGTTAGAATACTACTCAGTCCAATACCACTATGACACCGTCCCAATATATGTGAAACAATCTTGAGGGCGACGTAAACATATAAAAGCCTTGGAAAATGAAAGAGAAAGTTCTATGTATAATTACAGCAGATGCTGCAGTAAGCAAGTCAATTTGGATTTATAGTGCTGTATATGTATGGGTTTACAAGGGGAGCTGTCAATGTTACTGCATTTAATGGTCTTATATACGGAAAAACTGTATACTCTTTAAAGTGGCAGAATGTTGAAATTATTGGATATTTTTCTCAAGACGTATAATTCAGAAGCTTTTTAGAGCTTTTAGTCTCGAAAATGTACGATAAAGTATTGTTTTGAACTAACTTTGGCTTAGAATGAATGAATAGTCGTCCAGGTTATTTAAATTTTATTAACTTTTCGAACATATTTTCGGTTCGTACAGACCACACACTGTATGGATTTTCCTCATTCCAACGCCAATCATCTAGTTTTTTGATGACTAGTTTTTCGATGACCTTCAAAGCCTCTTACTGTCGTGACGATCAGAAATTATGAAAAAAAGTGTGAATTTCGGCAACTCATGCCGCTTTAATAAGAGTAGGCCTAATACGATACGCGAAGCCGTCCGACGTTAAACAACTATTGCCACAAGGATGAATTGCTATGGGCTGATTTGTGGAAGAAATTAAGTGTGACGTGGACAAAATTGATGGTCCTATCAAAGCACCTTATCAGACAAGATAATATCAGGGAAAACAGCGTGGCAAATGCTGCACGTCGTCCCCAATATGCCTAACGATACTGTCCTTGTCACATGCCACACATTACCGCATTTTACTTACTATGAAAACATCTATGTTCTTCCACAATCATCTATAAATCCCCCAAATTAAAGCCATTTTAGATTTGATTTTCCAATTGTGTTGAATGAACTAAATACAATAGACATTTGTGAGGATGACTTTAGTTCGAGACATCTGCATCTGTCATTTGCAGCTTCATTTGCATGGCGGGTGGTGTAGGGTGGAGTGGGGTGCCAGCCAATACCCCTTCTTTGACTTTCATCGGGCTCATCATAGCTCTTGTTCCTACTTTGGTACGCAAAACTGAACAGCGTACAATATAAGAAATGTTTGAAACTCTCTTTAAACGTGTAATAGCGTACAATATATTTACATTTGTGTTACGTCACCCAATGCCTCGCCAATGAGTGACGCAACATCGATTTATTTATGACGTGTCGTAATTATTATGACGTTTTACGTTACATTGCGTCGACAATAAGAATGACGAAACAAACGTGATCATCGGCATCTATCGAGATTTGACATAGGTCAACGACACGTCTCGATAAGCATTTTGTGCGATTGTCAAAGACAATTTTATTAAAGTTTACAAGATGAATAGAGTGAAAACAAACAACAACAATTACCAAAATATAGGGTGAGTATCATATACACTGAATATATGCATGTGAAGGAATAACGTACCCGTATCAAAGTAAAATTTATCGATATATAGCCTAGATTGTATGCTGGTTTCCGAAGTTATGGTAATTGTCAATTTGGCTGCATGTATGCATGTGCTTAGATTGGTTGGTTGTTTGGTGTTTTACGCCGCGCTCAAGATTATTTCAATTATATTGCGGCGTTGCCAGTTTTATTGTGGGAGGAAACCGGGATCTATGCCCGGAGGAAACCCACGACCTTCCGGTGGTAATTGGCAACCATGCTCCCACACAGATCGTACGAGTGAAAACCCAGTCAGAAAATTTTCCAATTTTTTTCGACCGAGTGGGATTTGCACCCGGCTGTTCGGATTGAGCGTCCAACGCTCTCCCTACTGAGCCACGGAGGCCCCCGCATGGGATTAGATATCATGGATTTGGTCAAAACAAAAAAGTAATAAGTAATTTAATTAAATATTGAAAAAAGAGAAACATGTATTCAAAGAAAGGACCAAAAAGATAAGTCTTGATAAACCACTGTATTTGTACTGCTATCTGATAGATAACACAACTTTTCGTCTGACGGAATACATTTGGAGCAATGGAAAGGAAAACTGATGACCAATGAAATTCATTGTCAAAAACTGTCAGATAATAGTTTTAGGAAGGGATAGGTCATATTAACAAGATCGTCAACCAGTGATCGCGAATTATCTAAATTACATAGCCCCACTCCCTTTTTAACATAACCCATGAAAGTCAAGAAAATGTTCCTTGTGCCCGTGTGTTTTAGTGTTCATAAATAAAGAAGAGATTTGTTTTATATGCACGTATATCTATAGTCCACGTTTGTTTTAATGTTATATTTATATAGATGGAAACCTCCCGTTCCGCCAAGTGAGAAGAAACCAACAGGAAACCGACGGAGCCACCTCAGACAAATTACCGTCGAGTGTGACAATGTGGAAACACGGTTATCCAACCTTCCTACCTATACCCAAGGTTAGTATTGTATCCTTAATACTGATACAAGCTTCTTCTCTATGTAGCTTATTCATATTATTAACCAAAATCTTCATCCTAACGTATTTTTCTTGGAGTTTGTATCTCTCGTATCTAGCCTGTTTAGTGAAAACTCTTAACTTTAATTTCCTCGTAAAAATATAAGAAAATAAGTTAATTATATAATATTCGGGCCTCCATTTTAAAGTGCCATGAGCTGCCAAGGGAAAAGGTTGCAGGAGCTTAGGATATTATGATATTCATTTTACTTGGATTAAACTATTGATTGGTCCTTATTTCCTGATAGAAAATTCCATTAATCAAATACGCTCTTCTGAAATAGAATTCAATTTATCTGAATGATCGCATGATTTCAGGGGTTCACATTGTTTACTAAACGGAGAGTCTTATTCCCCTTTTACTTCCAGAAATCTGGTCCAAGTTCGGCGTCTTGCCATCCATTAAAGCTATAAACGGTTATAGCCTTACTGATAATCAACTACGTCCAGAGCGAAACATAACAGGTAAGATGGAATGCGGGGCAGGGGGTACGGATGGTGAGAAATAGACCGGTTACCTAATGACGTCATAGGAGGGCATGGCGCATGGAAAAATATGTGTGCAGTCATGCGTGTCACTATACTAAGGTGTTCACAAAGCGGTTACTTCAAACATTATCCCTCATCCAAACCCTTTGTTTTTCGAGCGACGTCATTCAGTTTTTGACCCTTCGTATAGCTAAAGTTCAGAGCAAATTTCTTTTAATTGTCGAATCAAAACAATTCTAATTTAAAGCAGACCAACAGAACCAAAGACCTTCAAATCATAAAGTTGGTTGCAAATTCGAAATAAAACATTTACGGATATTTAAAGGTCCAAGCGGGTACCTGGGACGCCATCTAATTTCCGGTAGTTAAAGTGGCATGAGCTGCCAAAATTCACACTTTTTTCATAATTTCTGATCGTAACGGCAGTAAGAGGCTCTGAAGGCCATCTAAAATCCAAATGATTGGCGTTGGAATGAGGAAAATCCATACAGTATGTGGCCTGTACGAACCGAGAACAGGTTCAAAAAGTAAACAAAATTTAAATAACCGGGACGACCATTCATTCATTCTAAGCCAAATTTAGTTCAAAACACTACTTTTTCGTTCATTTTCGAGACTAGAAGCACTAAAAAGCTCCTGAATTATAATAATTTAATAATAATTTATAATAATTATAACATTCTGTTTGAACGTCAAAATATCAACATTTTGGCAGCTCATGCCACTTTAACTTATTAGAACATGCGCATAACAAGGAAAACATTCGAAAAGTTCACTCTAAAAATGACCGTAATAACTTACTTTCTTATTTTTGTAGGCCTATTTTGAATTAATATTACTTATAATATATATATAGGTATAACTCTCTTGAGTGCGTAAACCAATATTTTGTATTTTCATTAACAGTCAAACCTGACGAGGAGCTATCTTACTCAAAGATCAGAGTGGAATGGATGAAAATGAGACGGTCTGGTGACCTTCCTCAAACCATCAAGGACGAACTGCATGAGAGATATCTTCAAGAAACAACTAACTATATGAACCTATTGGTATTTGGAGTTCCAGATCCCGGCTTAAGATCGGTCACCTCAGAAAGTGAGATCACCGGACCCCAGGACACTGACCCTGCCCTATGCTCTGGCTTTGTCCCGAAACCCCCACCCGGCCCACGTGGGTCAAGTGACAGAAGATCGGCCACCTCAGAAATTGAGATCACTGGACCCCAGAACGCCGACCCTGCCCTATACTCTGGCTTTGTACCGAAACCCCCACCCGGCCCACGGGGGTCAAGTGACAGAAGATCGGCCACCTCAGAAAGTGAGATCACCGGACCCCGGAATGCCCTGTGCTCTGGTTTTGTACCAAAACCCCCACCTTGCCCCCGAGGGCCAAGTGACAGAAGACACCGACGATTACGGAGGGGACGCCCGGACGTAAAACCAATGGAGATCCTCAGTCCTGTATCCGAGGGACCATCACCTAGGGCTGGTTAATTTTTCGTTCTTTGGTGTTTTGCGAAAATAAAATGTATTTTGTGTTTGTACTTACGTACTTGGTCCTGTTTTTAACCAGACTTTTGCTATCAAACATTGAATATTTCTAGTTTAAATGATTATAGCTGCTATCGTCATCAGGGAGATTACTGAATTAGTAAATAGCCGACACTGATAGACCCTAGCAAAATCGGGGCCAGATTCTATCGAGGCCTATCAGTGTCGGCTATTTACTAATTCACTAATTATTCAGAGCTTTTGACGTGTCGTCTTCAAGAGTGGGTATATATGGTTTTGAACACATTTGATACCAGAAACTCAAGATTATTCCACTCACAGCAGGTTTAGCAGACCACTGTCACCACTTGGTGACCAGTGTACATTAAGTGATCCAGTGAAAATGATAAAGAAAACTATGTGAAAGTATTGGTTTTTGGAGTTTCAGATCCCTATTTATGGGAACGACAACCTCTGACAGTGAGGGGGGGGGGGGGGGGGGGGGGTCAGGCCGCTAAAGTTTTGGCCGGTAATGACATAAAATGTTTTTTTGGCGAGCTAGTAACCAATAATTTCCTGAACTGGACCCTACATAATCTTATGGTAATACTATCACTGGACCGTTGATAGGCCTTCCGTCTCTCCCTCGACAGATCTCTTTTCTTGAGACAATTTTTACTGAACAACACAATTTCCTTCTGCCGTGTCTTAAATAGTTATTTGTAAACACTAAAATACACTGGCACATGGACAATCGTTTTGACCATAGAGACAAGTTTCTAATTGTGTTAAAAATGAAGGGGGGGGGGGAGTTGTCATTTATACCTTTATACCCAATCATAGGTTGTTGGAATTAACCAAAACCCATGATATTTCATTAGGGAGTTTGGCTTTAGTCACTAGAATTTTCTGCAATACTTTGTAATATAGCGACAAAGTTGAGCGGATCTTCAGCTATTTGGCAACAAGTCGGGTAAACTGAAATTGAACAAATTGTGATAATAGGAGAAGAAAGAGATAATATGTAATTTGGTTCCTAGGTAGACAGACAGACAAGGTATTTAGTATTTTGCTACTCCGATAAAAGGTGTATGCAAATTAAAATAAGACCGCGTAACGAGTCTACGCTTCAAAGCATGGAATATATTTTACTTCTAAGCCCACATTCGATGCCAAGAACAACTTGATTGGTCTTTTACACCACACTCAAGAGTATTTCTCTTACATGGTAGTGATAGCAGGTTTAGTAGCAGAGGAAACCAGTGTTATAGCATCGTAAGAAACCACGATTAAAATTTACGCTCACTGTAAAGGTGAGCTTGTTGAGAATTAAACCCTGGGCATCCGAGGACGGCGTTATACATGACAACCATTTCATCATAATCCAGCGATTTGTGAGAGATTATCATCAATTGGCTAACGAAGCTATAGACTGACTTTTACTGTACGTTGTTTTTAATTTTATATAAAATCCAAGTTCTGGTTAAAATCTTAAAGATAACTTGAATTTTTAAAAAAGTTCTATAACTTTATAAGAGTGGCAATGAAAGAGAATCAGAAGGAAATATCTTCGCTTTTCTGTACAATCTGTATGTTTGATTTATTTTAATACAACTATCCTTTGACTATAAACTATAATTCAATATATAACCAGATGTTTCGAACGATTTCAAATGTGATGATGTGGGCAAAATTGAGGGTATCGGCATGCGATTACTGTTGTACGTAACCAATTAACGATCTTGTTTTCTGGAGCTCATTATTGTAGTCATATAACGCACATGATCGAAGTCTTCCCGAACGACGAAAACATATATTACTCTAGGATCCTCTAAATTCATAAATTAAATTCCATACTATTTGGGGTTTGAAGGATGACCCAATATGACTATGTCTTACATAGCTGGCGTAATGATGCACATGGGCCAGATGCGACAGGCCGTAAGTTCCTACAGCTTTTACACAGATTTACGTCTGAAGTAAAATATACTAGCTCTGTTCGAGACATTTTGCGATTTCATTTGGCGGCAGATGCCAGTCAATAGTTTACTATGATGGATGCATGGTGGTGACACACGTAATTGAATGAGGGTCTACGTGACGTCAGACATGCTTCTTCAGTAGCCTAATAATGGCGTCTCGTACTGCTATGAGTTTCCAATTCTCTAATATTATAGCCCGACAGTTTCTCTCGTGTATTGTAGAAACTTTCAATGTTTCTTCTCTTTGTTGGTGAGTTTGTTTATGTATTTGAATTCATGCAATGGCCTTCAATTACAAGAGAAAACATTCTTACTGGGACAACGTTCCTGGAAGCTCTCACAATTAAACAGAAGAAGAAAAACAAGAAACAGTCATACAAGAAAAAAAAAACCCTGCCTTAAAATGGTAGTCTGGTACCCTGCCCCTAAACTCGTACAAGATAGCTCGTTATTAGGACGAGCTATCTTATACGAGTTTAGGGGCAGGGTACCAGACTATAAAAATGGACCCTCTAGTCTGTCGAATAAACGCAAAAAACAATATCTGTGTATCATACGTTTAGGTTTGTGTGACGTCACTCAATTACCTCACAGCGAATGACGAAATGCTGCTTTATTTATGACGTGTCGAAAAGATTGTTACGTGCAACGTTACGTTGCGTCAACAATTAGAATGACGAAACAAACGTTAATCAGAATCTACCGAGATACGAGACGTCTCGATAAGCATTTTGTGCGATTGTCGAAGACAATTTTATCAAAGTTTACACGATGAATAGAGTGAAAACAAACAGCAACAATAACCAAAACATAGGGTGAGTATCATATATATACTGGGTATATGAGTGAAATGATAATGTACACGTATCAATGTTAAAGTCAATCCATACAGATCATATGCTGGATGCCGATGTTTTGTCATTAGCTTGAGAACAACCTTAGACACTGGGTTGAAACGTTGCGACTATATGTATTTTCTATATATAATAATAAACTAAGAAGTTATTCACCATACAGAAGATGACTATATTATAGATGTTATATTACTCAACTTCTAAATGCCTATTAAGCAAGTAATACGACATCATTAGCTTGAGAATGACCTTAGAAACTGGGTTGAAACTTTGCGACTATATGTATATTTATGATCGCTAAAACACACGGGCACAGGGAAAATCTTCTTGTCTAAAATAACCATGGAGACAAGACTATATGTATATGTAGGCTTATATGTATAATAATAAGAAGTTGTTCACCATACAAAAGATGACTTATGTTACAATGTCAATTATAGTTGTGTTTGGAGAATCGTGGGTTGAAATATAATGGGTTTAGTACCAATAGTCGTTCGCTGAGCTTAAACAAAAGATAAGAAGTAAATCGAATTCAATATTGGAAAAGAGAAACACATTCAGGGACAGGACTAAAAATATGATTACTAATAAACCATAATATCTACATGTCTATGTGATAGATAATAGGATTTCTCGTTTGACCCAATTCATTTTGGGATTTGGAAAGGAAAACTGTCTCTTAGATAATGGTTTTAGAAAGGGACTGGCTTCTAACAAGACCATCAATTGATTTGCCATTTGATCATCAAGTGATTTGTTTTATAAGCTCACGTTTGATTGAATGCTATTCACAGATGGAAACCTCCTGTTCCACCAAGTGGGAAGAAACCAACAGGAAACCGACGGAGCCACCTCAGACAAATTCCCGTCGAGTGTGACAATGTGGAAACACGGTTATCCAATCTTCCTACCTATACTCAAGGTTAGTAGTGTATCCTCCAAACTCTTCTTGCGGTGTTTTTTTTTTAACTTGCTATCTAAGACTTCGTAGTTTTTGAATATTTGGACACTGTGTGTTATAATTCCTCAATTTGAACGCATATATCTCCACTCTCTTTCCTTTATCGTGTTCCTCATATAGTCGCAAAAATACCAGGATACTCGTATAACTGTTCACTCTTCAACTTTAATGTCCAAGTAAAAATATGCCTTAAACTAAGTTGAACACTTCAAGTAAATTACATGTATACAATACCCTGGGTCCTTTTTGGGACGTTTTTCTAATGTAAAGAATTATTATTTTTCTCTTCTACTGAATTTAGATGATGCAACAACACCATAATGCAGAATATACACAATTAGAAGTCTGCAATCAGACAAGTGCATTGATTAAAAGAAAAATTAACATTTTGGGACATTATTTTACATTATTCGTTTATTTGTTTTCAGAAATCTGGTCCAAGTTTGGTGTCTTGCCATCCATTAGAGCTACAAAAGGTTATAGCCATGTGGATAATCAACTGCGTCCTAAACGGAACATACCAGGTAAGATGAATCATAAGGCTTGTTTATATAGTGACAATTAACAAGACTGATCGCATTCAGAATTAGCAACTTAAACCTTCCTTATTAATTTTACTCCGGATTTTAATACCAAATTAAGTCAGTCCAATAGAAGAATGAGTTGTCAAGAAGCAAACATAAAATAGTTAAGGGGGTTTCAGGGTTCAGTACGCCATCTGAACAATTTCTGGTTGTCAGATTTAGTCAGATTGCTAGAATGTTAGAAGACATGCTTATTATGAAGGAAATCAATTGAAACCCGTTTTGTAGAATAGATGTTTGCGGTGAAAAAATATTGCTAGTCCACAAACCGAAATATAGGCCTAATGGTTTCCTTAGTTTTGTTTTTTAGAGAATTATAACTTGTTTCTGGTTTACCGATATAGGTCCCCCAAACAATCATAAGCTTAACATGTGAGATTAAATACTTTGTGTTTTCATTAACAGTAAAACCCGACGAGGAGTTATCTTACTCAAAGATCAGAGTGGAATGGATGAAAATAAGACGGTCTGGTGACCTTCCTCAAACCATCAAGGACGAACTCCATGAGAGATATCTT
The DNA here is from genome assembly GCA_963971465.1 of Lepidochitona cinerea. NCBI lineage: Eukaryota > Metazoa > Mollusca > Polyplacophora > Chitonida > Tonicellidae > Lepidochitona > Lepidochitona cinerea. The sequence goes on from OZ020553.1 coordinate 36,523,397, forward strand.
CAAGAAACTACTAACTATATGAACCTATTGGTATTTGGAGTTCCAGATCCCGGCTTAAGATCGGCCACCTCAGAAAGTGAGATCACCGGGACCCAGAACGCCGACCCTGTCCTATGCTCTGGATTTGTCCCGAAACCCCCACCCGGCCCACGAGGGCCAAGTGACAGAAGATCGGCCACCTCAGAAAGTGAGATCACCGGGCCCCAGAACGCCGACCCTGTCCTATGCTCTGGATTTGTACCAAAACCCCCACCTTGCCCCAGAGGACCAAGTGACAGCAGACACCGACGATTACGGAGGGGACGCCCGGACGTAAAACCAATGGAGATCCTCAGTCCTGTATCCGAGGGACCATCACCTAGGGCTGTTTAATTTTTCGTTTTTTTGATGTGTTTTTGTTTTGCGGCAATAAAACGTATTTTGTTTTATAGTACTCACACAATTGCTTATTTTTTTACCAGACTTTTGTTGTATGCAAAGTAACGTGAGTTCAGGTAACGAGGCCCCAAAACATGTCAATGATTTAATCAAAACTGGTAAAACGTATACCATCCCCCCGATTTATCGTGATTTTACGAGTAATCTTAAAATTGAGTTTTGTTTTTTAAATATTAGATACCAGTGTAATATGTTCCCAGACAGCGTAGACAAGTTGGGTCAACAAGGTATTTGACCCAACGTTGAGTCATGGTCAGCCCCTCTTCCGTTTGGATGGATAACCACCAGAAAGCTGCTTTGGTTCACCTTACGTACGGCATTTTACCAAGCAGATTTTCCCTGTACCCGTGTGTTTTAGTGTTCATAAATATACCAGGCGACATACCTAAAGGTGGATAAGGGTTAAGCCAATGTCAATCATTTTAAGGTCGCCTATTGACATTTTACCTACGTTCGCTGAGTGTTAGTTTTATATAACACGGAAGGCCTTTATCTTATAAACGATTGGAGGTCATCGACCAAACATCGAATGCGAGTACGAGTTTCTAGCTTCAAATGATTTATTTTACTGACTGTCGACTTTAGAGATCAAAAGTCCGGAGTTGAGTTTTGGGTATGGTACCTGTCGATATTAGCCAATACAAGCTTTCAGTTTCCGTTCGTTGCACAAAAATATACAATACATCCATCGCCTCAAAAGAATCCTAAGTACATTAGTGAATAATTCAGCAGCTTTGCGGGACAATGATTCAGGATCACATGACACATGAGCTTTGACCAACTTAAATCTATAAACAATATCTTTGGGGTGAAATTAATGAGGAGTCAGGTATGGATTTTCAGCTTACATACTCTGGTACATAGAACGTAACGGGACAGGGCTGGTTACGTTCTTACAAGGGGTGTCCGTCTGTCACAGTCTCCTTAGTCCAAGTCCATGGAGTCAACCCAAGATCTTTTAAATAACCAACATCACGGTTCATGGTAACTATCTGTATCATTTTTGGCAATTTGTGGGGGAATCAGACTGTAATATCAAAACAATGCACCCGGGACTAACGAGGGCACGATAAAAAATAATACCTACCTACATGTAGGAAGAAGCCAGATTTCTCGAAACCTGCCAGTTTTGCTACCAAGCTGGGCTTTTGAAGCATCTATGAACTCCATCAGCTGCTCTAGATTTTTCATCTTTTAAAATTTTCAAGATTTTATAGCAATGGGAAATAATCAAGGCACCACCAAGAAGTAACTTTTGGGGACACAAGTTTTTCGGCACCTGCAATTGCTCGTGTTGTTAACAAAAACTTACTTCGTGATGAAGCCTTAATTATTTTACATTGGAATAAAATCCACGTTTAAAGAGAGTTTCAAACAATTTTTACATTCTTTAGTAATTTAATTTCAAAATGAAGTGGAATATCACAGTAAACAATCCTATCAGATAATTTTTCGAATATAACAACTGCTCTTGTTTATAAGTTAACGTCTAAATACCAATGATGACGTGTCTTGCATATTGTGAATTTGGTAAAGTACAAGGTGGGCAAAAAGTCCCCTCCCCAACCTCCATGATGAACAACTATAAATTCACGAATCACAATTAAATAATATTTAGCACGTTATTCTCTACAGTCAGTTTTGGTCAAATGGTAGAATTTGCAGCGAGGTATCTTTAAAACCTAAGGTATTATCATTAAAAGTCTATACTTTAAGAGTATAACAAAGGACAGTAACTTACACAAAAGAAAATTGACGTTGAAAAGTACAATAAGGTTGAAATTTACACTAAATAAAACATGCCTATAATTGAAACCGACGTTAAATTTTCTCTCATTCTGATAAACTGGGCTCTTTGGTAATTGTGTAAAAGTAAATAACCAAAGACTGCTATATAGATTTGATTGTGCTGAAATTATGAAGCCTGGTAAAAATCCACGCTATTTTGGCCGCTGTTTTGGGTACATTGTATGATAATAAGTGGAAGCCAACGCGTGCGTGCGTGCATTGACAAATTTGACTTTTTCCCCTGCTAGGTGTGTGTTTATGTAGATAACTTGTGGAATATTCCACAATTTGATCAATACGGACTTTAGTGACGTAGTCAAAGTTTATACAAGTACAATGTTTTAGATATATTTTTGTTGAAAAAGAGTCCTGCTTTTGCTTACCCGATATAGGCATAAAAGTCCGATGCCTTTTCGGCCATTGTTCCTTAATTTCAAAATGAGCAATATATATTCCCCTATAGAGTTAGTTTGATTATCATAACAAACTTAAGGTTGTAAAATATAATACATACGTTTAGTAAAATCGAGGTACTATAGCTTTATTCCCTTTAACGTGATAAGGAAACCAGCCTCTATATAGAGGTTCATTAAAACAGTGTAAAACAATTAATTGTAACATCACCAGAGTTTTATAAAAATGGCTTAAATGCTATTTTATGCATGGTTCTAATTTTGGGGTTTATCTTATCGGCCAGTTAAATTGTTTTCACACATGGCCTTACTTTGTATTTTTAAACTCTAGAACATTTTGTATGAGAAGACCGTTAGTATATCAGTTGGAGAAATAAAGGCTTCAAGTAAATCACACATAACCGACATTAATCTTTTACACATACTTTATCGCATTTTCCAAAGTGCGGCTAAATCTTTTGAACTGTCAGTCGTCTGGGAAATAATTGTGGATTTCAGATGTACAATTTGTCGATGTCAATCAAGATTTGAATCTGAGAGGAAATAACTACCGAGGTGTATCCATGCAGCGCCATCTTGCGGCCTGCGGAGGAATCGCTTAAAGTCGGTTGTCATTAACGACCCGTAAAATGGAACACCTGCTGCGATATAATTATCTCCCCTGATAAATAGTTAAATGGCTGCTCCAATTGCCATAGATGAGAACAAGTTATTAGATTGAGACGGAAACGAGAAAAACAGACGTTAGTTTAAAGGGGCATGAGCTGCCGAAATTCACACTTTTTTCATAATTTCTAATCGTCACGACAGTAAGAGGCTTTGAAGGCCATCGAATAACTAAATGATTGGCGTTGGAATGAGGAAAATCCATACAGTATGTGCCCTGTACGAACCGAAAACGTGTTCGAAAAGTAGCAAAATTTAAATAACCGGGACGACCATTCATTCATTCTAAGTCAAAGTTAGTTCAAAACAATACTTTATCGTACATTTTTGAGACTAGAAGCCCTAAAAAGCTTCTGAATTATACGTCTTGAGAAAAATAGCCGATAATTTCATCATTCTGTGTTTACGTCAAAATATCAACATTTTGGCAGCTCATGCCCCTTTAAGTGTGAAGTGATTCTACTGCCTATGCTGTGTGAGTCAGAAAAACTCTCTGTTTTGAATCGGCTGCTTGGAATCTGACGAGATTTTTATTGTCCGTTCCTTTAGAAGTCTGGTCTGTTTGATGTATTATGGAGATGGGACGCATTTTTTACACGGTTGATTTAATTACATTTATCCTTCAAAACATAAAACTTTGAAGAGGAATTCATCAGGTTTGAACGATATATGCTGTTTTCCTTATAAAGCAAACAAATGAGGTGTTTAAATAAAACAGTTTTGAGAAATGAAACTGTATTATCGACCAAGTCACAATAGGTGTATTTTGTCTAACCCCGAATTGTATTATCATTCAGAATAGTGTTGTGTTACCATTAAAAATATACAGTTCGGGTTTTTAGCAATATAATGCTTATACATTTCAATCGTTTCCGAATGAGTTTTGCATGCAATAGCACCAACGTGAGTAGAAATAGGCCTATAGAGTTTTCGTTACTTTAGATCTATTTTCTCGGAAGGCATTGTTCACCGATCCGTCTTACTGGGGAGGTTGCTGGATGAGTATTTAAGACCACTGGCAACTAAGTACCAGGGGTGGGTGTCTTACTGTGGGACGATTCTCCATTCAGAAATAATCTCTACCATTTTCAAAGAAAATTGGCTCTTTCTTAGAAACACTACATGTATATATACACTGAGGTTTCGTTTTTGTTGAAACCAAAATATCAACGATGTTTTCAATACGCGGGTCTTCCGGTGTGGCTCTGGTGACAAGTTTTTGCAGAAGTTTGTGGTTAATAAATTGATCCGAGTCAAATTACACGGAATGACACTCGTCCTTAGTCAATTATTTAAAAGCGAAAATTTATCAGACGTGTATAAAGAAACCCGAGTGGTGTTTGCACATTTGGTGGACAAATTTTCCCGTGGAGAGTGCTTCGGAGTGTTACAATAGCATATGCTGGAAACTCTCCTGGAACGGGGGTCGTGTTGGAATATTGATTCACGTGTTAACCAGAGGACTTCATGGTGTGAAGGAGCATCAAGTAACTATGTTTTCTCCCAGCTTCATACACTGTGTATACTCCATCTCTCAAATGGAGTTAAGTGACTAGAACAATCTACATTGGCGTGAACAAATATAAAATAGGATCGCGCCTGTTTTCCACTGTATTAACAGCAGAGTCAGTAATGGGGAACACATGGTGAAAACTATCTCACAGCTTTAAGAAAATTTCCAAAAATCCTCATTTTTTATTACACACCCTACATTAGGGACAGACTAGGTTAAGATTGTATTTAAGGGGGGATAGAGTGGGAATCGGACGGGGATGCATTTGTTCTATATACCACCATGTGTCAGTTGCTGATTTCGAAAAAGATGGGACAGAAATGTTTTCAGGATACTCGAGAGGGCTTGATGTTCCTGGGAAGGACTGCAGCTCCAGGGCTGCACCCGGGCATTGGGGTCAACACCCACGGCCATTCAGTGCGACATTTTACCAATTTTGCCCGGTCGACATAGAATATTTGTGAGAATTTCCAAGCCATTAAAATATAATTTCTCGAGTTTAAAATACTTAAGGTACTTCCCGTATTAAAAGCTTTCCACCCACTGGCCTCAAAGAAAAACAAGGTACATTGAGACCTGTTTTCCCAAGGTTATAGAGCCGAGGTCATTACCATCTCGTAGGCTCAAACAAAATAAATAGAGACTTAGTAAGAAAATACAAAACAAAATGCAATATTCAAAATATTTGAAGACCATAATATTTTGTTTTTTTTCATCTGAGAGTTTTTCGTGTATATATAAAAAAATGGTATCTATCGAATTTTGGGTAAAAATACAACGTTGAATATTATTGTCTTGAGTTCACCGATTTTTACTAAAAAGAAGACAAAGTTCCGTTGAAATTCATATATACCTTCCCATCGAGTTCAGCCATAACAGACAGGGGGAAAGAAAAATAACAACATGGTCTGGTTTATTTATTTCTGCAACAAATCTCATAACGAAGCGAAGCACATATCACATTAACTGAATAGAGAGCGGACAGTAATTTGAAATGCGGCGCCAATGAGTGAAACAGATTGTAGAAATTGGTTTATTATCGCCATCCCAAGAGGCAAGGGTATTTTGTATTCATCTATGTAGACTGTATTACCCTTCCACTTATTTTCTTAGTCTCGATAAGCACATTCCCTTACAGTCCGATGACGGCTGTGTTTGCTTCTAGTATCATCTCAGCTTCCTAGCTTGTCAACTGATTCACGGTTCGCGGTAATACGCGTTGAAACGCGGAGCGAGTTGTAAGTCTTTCCGTTATAAATCAACCCGCTGACACCGCCAACCGCATCTTTCACTACGCTAGAGCAATATCAGAAAAAATGTTAAACATTTTGGAATTAGTGTCACTATGTTTTCTTCAGAGGCGCGATGAAGCGTTGAACTCCTCGCGCCCAATGCGTTTCGCAGACAGCATAAGCCGTCCAAAAGAAAACATTATGCTATTTGTCATAACGCTTTTGGCAGATTTTTTTCTCGCTTTTCTCTGGAAAAATGCCTACTTAGAAGCAGCTTAAAACCTTGTCCCGATTGAGGTGAGCTTCAAACCATTAAGTAAGAGCCGAGGCATTTGCAGCTAAATTTACAAAAAGGTTTAAGTGCTTATGTAACTGTAGCGACTCTTTGCGTAATGTTCTCGTTGTGGGTTCCACATGAACTCTCGTTTAACAAACTCTTTACAATAATTGAAGACGAAATTGTTAGCCAAGAAAATTCCCTTGCCAAGAAAAATACAAGCACATAGACAGAATCAGTTTTTTTCTCGAATTGCTACATGAAAACAATTTATCACGTTTATCATAAATATTTCACTTAGTCCAAAATTTGTATTTTAACCTGAAATGAACTACACTTAGCATATAAGAATTTAAAAATCTATAAATATATATAGCATGTTGGCAACCTGAAATATTCGTTTTTCGGAAGATACTCAGATAGCGTAGCTCAGGTGACCCGACTTGGTCTACTAGATGACTGATACAAGAAGCCTATGGCCAGAAGTTGTCGATTAGGTAATTTTTTCACCTTTGTGACGTTGGACTGGAAAGGGGTGGGGGGGGGGGGGGGGTCTATTACACAGCAGAGAAATGAATTCGTTCAGTCAGAGACATGCCTTCATCGACGGGTCACGGGTTCGAAACACACTCTAAAGGAAAACTGAGAAAAAAAATGTGAGGTTTTTACTCGATCGATCCATATGGAAAGGTTGTCATACAGGTACGCGCTGAAGGTCAACTCGGGCTTGCTTCCCTATACTCAAGCTGGCAACGCCCATATGAGTGAATTTGTTTTTAGTGCGGCATAAAACATCATTCAATCCTTCTTCTGAATAAATCAAGTATGATTTTCTCTCAAATTCCGACAATTTGTCTTGTAACATAACAGCTTCTCTAATCATTTATTCGATCCCTGATTAAAAATTCTTAAGTTCATTTACATAATTGTTAGACAAACAATTTCACAAAGTAGTGCTCGAGAAATTGTCTTTTGTTTCCTAATAACTCTGTCATTTATCACAATTTATTGTAACGAGACATCAGCTGTAATCTTTTCCAACCATTGTAAAAACTATAGCGTCATTTTCGTATTAGGATGCAAAGTAGCCAGTGAGGGCGTGTGGTCGTTTGTTCAGGGGTCACCGAACGACGCTGGAGGTCAGACAGAAGAGCAATTGGCTAAGGGAGATCACCGCTTATAGAGAGAATAATTAGCGATACTGTCAAAAGCGACTGGAAGACAAATGGTCGATAATCTTTTTCGGAAAAGCTTATTGCTCAATTGACATGTGATAACGTTAGTCTTCAGTCCAAGTCGTTTTATAAATGGTAATAATTTGGGATGAACGTTGTTTCATTAGAGTGTAATAGGCTATGGATATATCTAATCAGACCAGTCGTTTGTGGCCTGGAAAACAAAATAAATTGCTCGTTAGAGACGATGGTGTTGGTGAAATCCTTCTAAAATAGGATATTTATCAGCCATTTGGGAAATTTATTGGCCCTCTATTGACAAGCTCGTTGATAATAGCGGACAAACGTTAGATGGATGTATAGCACATCTATGTTAGACGTCATAGACCACTCTTAACGCTAAGATAACTAATTTACTAGATCGTTGGATTTATAGAGTAGTACTGATGTATTAAATCTACTGTCTTTATTGGAACCCTATGGAGACCATAATTTCCTGACTGGCCAAATAATGGGAATTATGGACATGGACATTAAACATATATAGTTTTCATACGATGATGATGACGCCGTACGCTCTAAGCACAGCACAATGAGTTGATCCCATTGGCCTCTTGATTAATTTGAAAATGGGGTTTAACTATAGAGGATACTTTTTATTGTTGACAACTAAAGGAAATAACAATAAACCTTACTCTTACCCTGATATTTTCGGGTGTTACTGTACGTTTTAAAAAAGCTTGCTTTACTCTTCCTTCGTTGTTTCATCTATAAATTAATAAATCAAAATAATAAAAAAATATATGTATTTGTTAAAGAAGTATTATTTGAATTATATATTTCTCAAATTATCTATTTACAGTTTTTATATAAGATTAGAGCATGTGCATTTTCCCAGTTTTTAAAAAAAATGTTATTGAGACATTTGTGATTTTCGTACGGACTGAACATATGGATCCGGAAGATAGTACCATAATTAGTCTTGGACAAGAATCTATATAAATGTGTCGAACATGTCACAGATTTGGTTTTGTTTTAAGCCATAAATGGTTCTGTGTGAATAAAAACTGATTCTAATAAAACTGTTGTAGCTTTCCAGAATTTCTGAGACAGGCATTTCAATGTATAATAAAAATGAGCATGTTAATATTTAAATCTTTCAGTGGCGTTTAGAAGTTGGAAGTACAAATCAAGACGAGGATTACTTATGGATAAACAACTTCTTAATTTATTGGGTGACTGACGTATCAAATATTTCAGTGGCATTTAGAAGTTGGAAGTACAAATCAAGACGAGGAGTCACCCAATAAATTAAGAAGTTGTTTATCCATAAGTAATCCTCGTCTTGATATGCTAATATTTAGCTGAGAAAATGAATTTTCAAAGCATCTTCGTATTTTGGGGGCTCGTTTATATCCTAAACTCTTTTTAACATACTGAGAAAGGCATTAACAAAACATCTACTTTTACTTTAGCGGAAAATTATCAATGCTCTTTTAATTTTTGTTGGAGGGCTTTATTAGTATACAATATACTTATTTGTATACTTTTCTTTTTCTCCTTTTTGTTTTATGAAGAGCCCACCATTATGGCATTCTGGTTGTGACTTATCCTCATAAAATAAATCAAGTATTAAATACACCTTTATTCACCTGTTTCGAGTGTCACAAATCCTAAGTCTGCGATCGTGGGTGTTCTGTAGTTCTCTCCCTTTCATCTACGATTTTGATTTTTTTCTTACTTCAATCGAGATTGTACGAAAATGTTTCAGTTTGCTCCGAAATCTTTTAATGCCGATTATTGGGTGCTTGACAGGATAAAATCATGATGAAAAAGCACATGCATTGTACGGAGCCCTGGTATAGTGCCATGGTTGAAATTTTGACATTTTCCCATTATTTTTCGTCTTTAAAGGGGCATGAGCTGCCAAAATTCACACTTTTTTCATAATTTTTGTTCGTCACGACAGTAAGAGGCTTTGAAGGCTATCGTAAAACTAAATGTTTGGCGTTGGAATGAGGAAAATCCTTACAGTATGTGGCCCACACTAACCGAAATAGTGTTCGAAAAGTAAACAAAATTTATATAACCGGGACGACCATTCATTCATTCTAAGCCAAAGTTAGTTCAAAACAATACTTTATTGTACAGTTTCGAGACTAGAAGCACCAAAAAGCTTCTGACTTATACGTCTTGAGAAAAATAGCCAATCCTTTCAACATTCTGTTTTTACGTCAAAATATCACCATTTTGGCAGCTCATGCCACTTTAACAGAACTTTACACAAGTGGAAACTTGGTCTTGAGACGAGAGATTCTGTACCTCGAAGAAACACACGCACACACTTAGAGATGGCAATAATCAAAAGTTCTGATCTAATGACCAATCAGATCAGTTCAAATATATTAATTTCTTTAAATTGTATTTAGGAGTTGAAAAATCATGATTGGATAAAGCAATCTTTGTAAAATGAATTAATTTTTTTTCAAGAATTTCGGTTGACAAAAAATGCTAATGTATAAAGTATCTTGAAAACGATTGGCATTGTATTTTTGAGCGATTTAAGGACAAATAATGGAATAAACGGGATACAGATATACTCAAGGGAAATAGCACACGATTACGCTATTCTGTTCGAGGGAATATTTTCTAAAACTGTTGTTATTTTAACTCAATATTTCGGTATAGGAATATCATCAACTTAAAGATATGTTGAGATAAAGATTTTGTCGATGTGATAAAAAGATCCACAAGAAACTATGTTGTCAACTCCTATGTCACCGGTCTCCATAGAACTGGAAATAGGTGTCCCTCTGGTATGTAAGCTACCCTTGAAACGCCTACCCCTCCTCTGCCATTTATTTGTGCACCCTTTGTTACTCTATTAGTCAAACTTGTATAGAAAAGATTTATAAATCGTGTAAATTGAGCTAGTGAGCAAAGCTGTTAAGAAGGGAGAAATGAAGTTGTGCTGCGTCGCAAACACTTCCAAACGTGACCAATTCGTTTTAATAGTGCCCGTGCCGTTTGATGTGGGATCGTGAGCGGGTACCGGTTCAGACATCCCTTTGGCGGCAGAATCCACTAGTATTTTTCCGATCACGGCTGAAGGTTTAGCGGACAGACTGTCGAATTAACCGCACTCTTTCACGTCATTTTATTCCAAATCCCTTCTCATCAGGTTGAACTTAGACGTTCTTTAGAATTGCATTTATTCTATTGAAATGAAAACTAAACTTTTTAGAGACCCAAACTGTTTGAAAATATTCGTCAAACGTAAAGGATACTTAACGGGTGTGTCTTTTGTCCTCTGTATTTAGAGAACGAGAGAGAGAATGCATTTTGCTTTGAGGTAAGGGGAGGTAAGCAGGATTAGCCCAACCTTGCTCAGTACGTATATACGCACACTATTAGGTTTTGTGTGTTCAATAATCTTTGAGCTTTAAAAAACTGCAGAAAAAAAGCTTACAAAAGAAAATAAAAAATAGTTATAATAAAAATAATACAGCCAAATGAATGGAATTGTACACCTAATGTGTATACAAATAACAGATTTAACAATTCAACAACGATGGTGTAAAAATAAATCCAATCAACTCTTTCAGGAGAAATAACACACACATTAGAACGGTCAAATCAATCCTGACCCACCCGTTTTATTGAATAAAAGAAAGCCTTGAAACAGAAAAAATCCATTGTGAAATAACCAATAAATACTAAAATTGACACGAGCTGCCAAAATTCAGCTTTTGAATTAAATTGAAAAACTAAAGGATTAACGTTGAAATAAATAAAAATATTGTTTAAGTCAATAGGCCGTACAAACTGAAGACGTGTAATAAAACGATAAAATTTACCAAATAGCCGGGATGTAGGAGTTCTTTTTGGGGGGTTTTGCTGACTATAAACCTACCTTAACGTACATTCCTCTTCAGAAATGTTATCAGCCGAAGCTTTTTTTAAAGTTTTTGATAAAATGTCTAAGAATGACAATCTATAACTCTGTTTCAACGAAATTTTGTCTAAATTTAGGAGCTCATATCACTATAAGCCTAAGCAGAAAAAAATACAGAAAAATTGTTTTGCATATTGATATATGATGCAAAAAAATATAAAACAATAAAATATATGGTTTAAACAATATTTATTTAGGATTGGCAAACAGGGCAAGCCTATATAAATGCCTCTGCCTCTCCAATAAAATATATAAGGAAATAACTTAGAAAATGGTTAATATATGGTTGAAATATCCGATGATTTTGATTAAAACAGACTTTGTTTGCAATTTTCACCAGAAATGGAAATAATGTGATGTTGACACCACTATTGGAAACCTTAAATTTGGATTTATGTCGCCGTTATTAGAATTTGGCCATTTTTGGATTTTTATTTCAACGCAAATCATTTATTGATTGCTGACAAAATAATGATTTTTTCCTGAAATTATAAGCTTTTTTTTCTTAAAAAGTATACAAATTAAAAGCTTATAAGTAAGGCTGTATATGGTATGATTGATTGATTGATTGTTTGGTGTTTTACGCCGCCCTCACGATTATTTCACTTATATGGCGGCGTTGCCAGTTTTATTGTGGGAGGAAACCGGGCTCTATGCCTGGAGGAAACCTACAACCTTCCGGTGGTAACTGGCAACCCTATAGGTGTGTGATATGAAAAACACGTTCGGTAATTTTGTTTACTTTCCGTTCACTCATTTGGTTTATACAGACGACAGACATGGTTTTCTCGTATTTCGATCGCTTCATTTACTTTTTAAATGAACTTCAGAACTTCCTATTGCCTTGACAATCAGAAATAAATCATAAAAGAGCAAAATTTGTCAGGTCTTGTCACTTATAGCAATCTCTTAACATTCGGAACTCATGAGAAAAATCGGAATCTTTGGAGTTTATGCATGACCCGTTTTTTAAAACAAGTATAAATAAATCTTGAGGATTTTTATATTGAATAAATTCATGAACCAATGAGGTACATATAGATATTCAAATTATGTACGTATATATTCACATGTATTTCAAATGAAAGGATTATGCATTATCTCGTTTAATTTTGCCCTCTTCTGACATATCTTTTCAAAGATAACGTTTTATTCTGATAAGATAATAACGTAACTCTCTTTTCTGTGGATAACGTAACACTTTGCAAAATGTAAAACATTCATATTTATCGTTTTGACAGGATTTGTGTATGTCATACTGTAGATGTGTTTCCGTGGACTCTAGCGAGTGTATATGTTTAACAGTACCAGCTACATATAGACTTAGTTTCACCACGTGTAATCTATATCCACAAATTTGTCGACAGTTTGTTTAACATTTGAGCAATTATCTATAGATATCTCGGAGTCTCGACGTGAACGAGAGATCGCGTGATAGTTGTTATTGTTAGTAGGAGAACAGTGGGATACTTTCTAAAGCGATAATTTGTCTTTTCTCGTCGGGAGCTTTTTGATTTTCTCTTATCAGCAGGTACTTGTTGAAGTGCTTTCTAAAATCAATGCTATCCACTTTCCTCTCTTTGCAGGACATCGATTCACGTCCAAAGGCTAAAAAGTTGGAATTCAGTTTTTTCCGCAAAGGCCCTAAACGATGTTTTCATATCCATGTATCTTTGCTTTTTTAATTCTGGCCGTATCTACAAGAAGTCGTCGAGATCTCGTTTAAAGCAGCGGGAATTGAACGGTCGGTTTGCTCGCCTATACTGTGTCGGCGAGAAGCCACTTTACACCGGATATTTGTTTTGGTAAACCTGCTACCATAAGAGAGTCGGTTTGTCAGCAAGTTCTATCCAATTTCAAGCGATAGTCTCCAGTGGGGACCCCGTCGAGGGAACAAGTGATAGGGACTGTAGTGGAAAACATAGCGAAATGTCACCCCTAGGTATCCAACTTCTTGGACGGGAAAATCTCAGGACGTCTAGAAAAATGATCTATCAAAGACCAGCAGGCAACATATTAGAGAAGTCATCGCAGACAACGGCAAGTGTCTCCAGTAAAAATCCCTTGGCTTCCAAACATGGCAATTAAATGTGGATAGTTACCCCAAACACATGGCATGCCGATCTGTTTATTTGTTTACTCTAGCGCAATTAAGCAAACGCACACGCGCTAATTAGGCCAACACTATTTTCAAGCTTGTCAGTACCGGGGCTTTAATACAGATAACTAACCGATGTCAAATTATTGAAATATTTCCAAGTGTATTTTACTGTCACATTAAATTTGAGAATTGAAATCGAGTGATAATATACAAGGAGTATCTATGAAAACACCGACTGGCGTCTTGTGTTCAATGACAGACACACGTCTAAACATACATCTACAGCTCCCAAAGTAAAAGTAACATGATTTCTTCTTTAAATAAAAAGGATATAGCACTGATAGTTACGGCTGCTCTAGTCAAATTTAACCTGCAATATTGACAGTCAGTTTTATGTAAAGAAAGGAAGTAAATGTTAAATTATATCTTAAATTTGAATTTAAGAAGTGTGTCACAAGGAACACCTTCTAGAACAAAAGATGTATTGAGTAAAATTCAAACAATATTGTCGCTATATAGTAGAGACAAGAAACAATGGGACTTCTAATAACGCAAAAGGACAATAAATTATTAGTTCGAAGAAAAAGGTGTTTTAAGAACAATATGGGAAGAAAATGTTACAATTCTAGAGACTTTACGCATGTAATATCTATGTTACCGCATGAATTTTTTCGCCATTGGTACCTGGCAAACTAAGCACTGTGAAAATTTTGACACACGTCTTCAGCAGTCAATATCGGTCAACTGGGTAGATTTTTATTGAGATATCTTGAAAAACAGATATACAATGGTAAAAATGAAAATGTAAAATGTAGTATACTAACGCGAACATATGTTCTTCAAATATGTCGAATTCTTTTCTCTGTACAATAAATATCGACCTGACGATAAACATAACTTATCCCGTTTGGATAAGGAGTTTTGACAGTGACAAGGGTTCCACACTTGTGAGATAGTGGGTTCCTTCGGATAAGCCATCAAATAGAACCAATATAACATTATATATTGATAAAATAGAGATCTTCCACAATTTGACCCAAACTAGCAGTTGGTGAGGTCTGAGGTGTTTTAGTTTATGGTATTTTAAAGATGAACTTGGGGGTGGTGGACACTTTTTGGCCCACGGATAGAATATATATATATATACAACTCCGGGCTAGAGGGAGACTTGGACGTTCCAACCAGAAGCAAAACCCCAGACAAAGCGAGTTCTGGATTATTTTAACAAATACAAATGGATTTTATCCCAGAAGGAGGGGAAGACACATTACTCAAGAGGTACGATTCTAATCGTTAGATATTGTAACACAATCTACAAATTACATACACTATCTATGTTGAGTCAGCTCACGGAACACAGATTTGCCCAGTGGCTATCTTTAGTTTCATAACCCCCAAATCAAGACCAGTACTTATTACCTTCGTATTTCCTCCTTTCGTATGGTCCGAGGCACGATTTTCCCGCCAAACAGGAAACCACCAGTAACATCGACATCGTAAACCGAGATAAGACATTTTACTAAATGCTGCTAAATGCAGTTTATTGGATTTAAATGAAAGTCTGACCCGCCAAAGTTTGGAACTCCTTACGATTAATCATTTCTTGAGGGGAAATTCCCAAACACTATACCTTAAAGTATTCTGGAACTGTCACCAAATACAACAGAAAGTCGTCAGACCAAACACTCATTTTCACAGCCAAAAGACCATTGATAACATTTTTTACTTTTTTTTCTCTACACCTTATGTTGAGGTCATTAATTTAGAAAGTTTTGCTGTCATAATTTGTTGAATTACCAATGTTATTTGTGAATTAAAATACTGACTTTACCAGATTAATTGAATGACACTTCAGATTTTATGTACATACGCCCCCCTCCCCCTCCCACGCCACCACCACCCTCACTCCCAAAGAACATTTTTCAGAATTTGTTTTGTAGAATTCGAATAGTACAATTAATTATAGAGTGACACACGAGTGTCACCCGATACAACTTTCTTTACGATTTGAAAGATGGACGCGCCAATAAGCTAAAACAACCAAGCAACCAACGATTTGAAAGTCTGGGACATTATATCAGGAAGATGCATGGTCTGTTCTTTCTCTATAAAGCCTCCGTTAATGAAGGAACCATTATTAGTCGGCTATACACATGACACCAGGTATCAAAGATTCGGGCTACTTCTTTCTATTAATTCTATGTGTTTTAATTTGGGTGTCATCGTCACCTCACTGATGCCCATTGACATGAAGCTAGCAGTTCATCATATATAAATGAGCTAAAGATAATGCACTGATAATAGTGGACATTTACTGACTTATCTTGGCCGGAAGAGTCGTGCCACTCTGTCTAAATATACGGATGCAATTAAGTCTAATTGGGATGTACTATGAATAAAGAGTCACTATTAAACAGCATTAAATAATGAAAAACAGTAATATCATTTAAAACAATATCATTTGTTATGTATATACAAAAGACAATTAAACCCAACAAGCAGTTTTATAAATTTAAAAAAATACCAGTAAAAACTTTTGAATTTCTCGGCCGCAATAGGAAAATGTGAGGGCGAAGAGAACTCGTTTGATTTCTTCGGCGACTTTGCATCGAGGCTGTCAAAATCATTAAGGTATTAGTTTTAAAGAGATTTAGACATATTTTGCGGTTTTACACCAATGATTGCATATATAAATATTTCATCAGCAGATAACATTGGTTCACGCGCCACGCTATAAAAAGAAATCCATTTTCAATTGATCAATACGTAAGTTCCAAATCTTTGTTTCACAAAGCGGCGTGGCATAAGTTTTTACGTAACTGTCATGGCAAGCCATACTGTATGGAGGTATGTCCCTGATATGGAAGTTACGCAAAAAATACATCTATACGCGGTTTTGTGAAACAGGCTCCGGTCACAAAAAACTGTCAAACAGCTATGTCAGTTAGAGAAGTGTTTGATGTTACATTATGTTCTAGAAGCATGTAAAGAAGAAGATATATTCGACCGTTTAATTTCTTTTAAAAGTCTATGTGAAAACTTATTGAAAAAAGTTATTGTTCGTATTCCTTATGTGTTACTATACAACTTTATGTGAGTGTGGAGAGATTCAGTTGTCGGGATTAAAGTTTGAGAGAAAAAAAAAAGCCAGCAAGAACAGTTTTTCATTGTTATTCAAACGACAATTGCTTCAAGAGGCTCCCTCGGGGAGGGGTCCTGAAACTCTTTGTGATTAACATTAATAATTGTTCATATGGGTTATAAATTGGATGTCAATGTGAAATATCACGGATATATATATAATTGATGATTCGCTTTGTTTTACTGACCACCTGACACCTCCCTTGCATTGAAAAGTACACTAAATGTTTGGTGTTCAATCTCCGGTTTGTGGCGTTTGATATTACGGGGAGCTGATGATTAAAGCGTGTCTACAAAGTTATTTCTAATTGTTACCCCATTTCATTATTTCTTAAAGATTTGAGTCTATATGACTTGACGCAATTGAAATTTTCAATCTAGATTTGAAAGAAAATTTTCCCTCAAAGAATTCTGGAGAGGTAATTTTCGGCTAATTAATTTGTTTAATATATACATAGCAAGTGAAGATGTTTGGAGAGTCAACATAAGTGAATTCTGCTATAGTCGTTAAGATATGGTGGGATGCGGTAGTATGAGTTAACATGCTGTAAGCCTTTGTCTACCGGCCTATGGCGTTGATACATGTGTACGGTGAAGTTACATATATCGTCCCACTCACTGGTTGGTTAGGCGAACAGGAGGTAAAAGTCACCGTTGAAGCTGGTCTAAGTGCAGGGTTAATGGATGGTAAATGGAGTAACCAGCACTTGTTGTGAGACCTGCTACATCTATCATACGTGAGGCAGAGACTAACTCGAGCGAGGGATGGAGGGAGAGAAAAAAGGGCAATGGGGGAATAGCGCAGATTGATATTTTGGAAGGCTGTACAACACATGCGACAGGAGTGGAAAAGAAATGGGCACTCCGTATCGGCAAACATTTAGATACAAACGAAATGTTTGGCGTTAATCTTAAAGGCGTGATTTTTTCAATAAATTACATTATTAATTCGTTGTCGTGTAACCGAGTACCGTAAATCAATACATCGAACCATACCGATTGATCAATTCAACAATAAAACAACCTAAGCCAGGCAGTCAACACACTAATACTGTTAACAAGCACGACCAAGGGTAACAATCACCAAACTAATCCATCCGATCAACCAAAGCCATGGAATAATCAATAGATCGATAGAAGTCAAGACGAGGATTACTTATGGATAAACAACTTCTTAATTTATTGGGTGACGACGTTTCGATGTAGTTCTTACATCATTATCAAAGTCAATGATAATTGACTTTGATAATGATGTAAGAACTACATCGAAACGTCGTCACCCAATAAATTAAGAAGTTGTTTATCCATAAGTAATCCTCGTCTTGATTTGTACTTCCAACTTCTAAATGCCACTGAAAGATTTGATCGATAGAAGATCGATGGATCAGTCAGATAATCAATTAGTCAATTATTTAGCTGGCTATTGAACAAGTTATGTAATACGGCCGAATAATGTTTGAAGAGAGTGTATTTCTGAACTTTCAACTTTTAAAGAGGGCATATAGGCCTACAGGAAACAACTCCATAGTCCCTTACAGAGACAATCTGTTTGAGAGCAAAACGACCATAACTGTTTTTGGCGTCAATTGCCTTCTAAAGATCGATTTAAGGGATCTATTTGCGGTAAATTAGCCAGTAGTTTCTCTCGCCCGTGTTCTGCTTTAATTTGTGAATAGCTCTTTCAGCAGCCAGTGTTTTATAAACATCTATAATCTTTATTCTCTTCCCGAGAGACCAGCGAGCTTTAAGATGTAAAGACAGCTCTCTTATATCAGCCTATTAATAAAGGAGAGTTGCTTTTCCGATGTGAATAGCTTCGGATAACCGGTCTGTATCATTTCCTCATCCTATTCACCTATTCAAACAAGAGCCAAGGAAATTCACCCATGTTAAAAGTACCGGCCATTATGTTCCATTCCGATCAAATGTCGAAGAAATGACAACATTACCATAAAATTATCGCTAAATAGGCTCAACTGGTCCAGTGCTGACACAAGGGGAAAGATAAATTAGGCTTCAGGCTTCTCGAATTTGCAAAAGAAAGGCAAAATTACTATCGTTAACGGCGCGAGTTATTCCGCTGTTGTGGCGCGCACAATTGCCACAAGGAACCACTCCCAAATCGCCCTCGTCTTTGGATCGACTCTCGTTGCTCGCGTTGAAAGAATAAAATTATAGCGTGGAACCAGAGAGCAGTAATCAACGGAAATGTCTTTGGCTAATATACACTAGGTTCTGATGCTTTATTGAGTGAAACGGGTGTTGAGAAGTCAAAAGGGCTATTTGCCGTGTATTGATTGTTGATGGGAAACATGATTGTAAGAGGCACGCATTAGCCCCAGCAGTCTTTTTATGACCAACTCCTTCATAAATACATTAGTTCATCGACAAACCCAGGTTCCCTTTATTCTCTACATCCGAGTGATCTATTTCAAACGATGTACATCTCTTCTTACTAATGACCATGTATATCCAAGTACCAAACGATTGATAATTGACTTGTTTTTATCAAATATAAAAGCATTGAAACAGAATAAGTCGCTTTCACAGAAACTGAACAGTGGAAATATAGATCTCGTTAGAATTTAGAACTAATTATATAGGATAAAGAGGTTGAAATGGACAGTTTGTCATAAGTTTTATTTGAAGATAAAATATGCAGTTCATTAAATAGTTTTGGGATAAATCTATGTATATGAATATGCTAAAGATATGTGGGAAAGAAAATACTTATGATAAAAAAAAATTATTTTCTTTATAATATTTTTTTATATTTCACCATGATGCTGTCAAACTTAATTTTTCTGATAATCGGTTTCAGAATCATCCCACTTTGATTATTTAGGGACTGGAAATTTCACGGCAGTCATCAAATATCCCTCAATCTGGCAAGGTTATCCAACTCTTTTAATTAAGTGTTGTTTAAAAATAACAGGAACATGTCTCGTTCTATTGCAATATTAAAACTTTGAAAATCGGCTTTAATACATTTTTTAATACAAAACACAAATGACGTATAGTTATACACATGTATGCCGATATTCTTACCAAAGCTTAAGGTGCGTAAGCATTGTCAATGTATTACAAAGTGTTCCAAAAAATTCTACTGACTAAGGCCAAGCTCTTGTCAGTCGTCAACCTAATGAAGTATCATAGGCTTAGTTTATTACAATTTATGATGGGGTATAAAGCTCTAAGTGGTATACCTCTTTTTAACACAATTAGAAACTTGTCTCCATGGTTATTTTAGACAAGAAGAGTTTCCCTGTGCCCGTGTGTTTTAGTGTTCATAAATATACCAATTGAGTAAGTGAAAGAAGACGTCGCTTTCATCATTTTTCACATCGAACCTTTGTACTAAACACCTAAGAAGACATCCCGTTCCATAAAAGTACACACATAAAACTAAACATCATTCAGCAAAAAACCTCAAAATAACCTTATCCAGTTTATCATTTTGTCAAATCTTTTCACAAATCATAAATGTTTATAGAAAAATGACATTTCGGCAAGTTTAAATCTTTTGTTTCTTGAGAATTTTATCAACTAGTTAAAATATCAAGGATTGCCTCAGTCCATAAGGCGCTATGAAGAATGTCGTTGCATCAGTAGGTAAGGCGCTGAGGTCTCGGTGGTCAAGTTGTTTAGAGTGATTGTCGCTCAATCTCACACAGACCTTCCATCGAAGAGAAAAATATAAATTGAAAAATTTCTGAGTGTAGATTTTTCACAGTGGATTCTGAGTGGATTAATAACGCAGAAGGATGTATTAATATATTAAAGTGGCATGAGCTGCCGAAATTCACACTTTTTTCATAAATTCTGATCGTCACGACAGTAAGAGGCTTTGAAGGCCATCGAAAAACTAAATGATTGGCGTTGGAATGAGGAAAATCCATACAGTATGTGGCCTGTATGAACCGAAATAGTGTTCGAAAAGTAAACAAAATTTAAATAACTGGGACGACCATTCATTCATTCTATGCCAAAGTTAGTTCAAAGCAATATTTATCGTACATTTTCTAGACTAGAAGCACTAAAAAGCTTCTGAATTATACGTCTTGAGAAAAAATAGCCAATAATTTCAACATTCTGTTTCAACGTGAAAATATCAACATTTTGGCAGCTCATGCCACTTAAATAATATATAGCTTCCTTCCATCAGGCGTTATGCAGAATGTTGTTATAAAAAAACTGGATTCTTGGACAAATGTTTAATGTTTGTTAATCTTCAAAATGGTCAAACATATGCATAACGTTTGAGTAAATCAATTTCAATTTAAAATTTCAACTATTCCATGATATTCTCATGAAATCCGCTTGTCGAGAGTTTGGTAATCTTAGTATCTGTTCGAATATAATATGTTTGAAATTAACAGGAGAAAAACGAATTGTTGCTCCTAATTTCAAATTCTTTATAGTAAATATTCAAAAATTTAAAGAAAGTTACCCGAATTATGGTAGCTCCTGTAGCTTTGATTAAATAAAATATATGAAGAATTTGTTTCCATCAATTTTGGTAATCTTTTAGATTATAGAGAGCCATGGGGGTTGATTTTAGCGAGGTGACCATACTATATCCCCTACACAATCGTATTATATCATTTTATAATATGATAATAATATAATAGTTTGACATGAGTATTTTAAAAAAATATATAAGCACAGAGACAAAGGTAAAGTTCTACAGATAATTGTTTTAGTTGGTGTTTTATGGATTATCAAAAAAAGAACCCCCAACACAACCCTTCCCCCCAAAAAAAATCACTGTTTTGTTTTGCATATAAAATCAACGGAAGAAATAAATACTTTTTGTTCGTTGAAACGTCATAGATTTAATTTTGTTCATAACTTCGAAATACCTTTATTTAAATCCGATTATTTGGCACTTGATATATGGGTGGTAAATTTACATAACTGGGGTGCGTATATAGTATTTATTGTTGGCATCGTAATTCATTGTGACATCTATATACACGTGTCACTAATTTCTTCTATTACCTCTGTAATTACATGAAATCTTTTCAAATATTCATAGCTAACATTTTGAAAGCCTTGGTGGTAAATTGCTACTCGTTAATAATAGAGTAGACTTGATCGGTGACACGTGATTTAATTAACACAAGGCATATGGCCCCCGTTAAAACAAAACGTTTGATTGGAAGAAATGTAATCCAATCGCGATCGTTGTCCAAAGTTGAACAGTGAGTTAATCATACAGCCCTTTTTATTGGATTATCGTTTAGAAAGTTAGCCCCAAATATTGCTAAAATATTTCCAAAGAGATCATTACTCTTATAACGACTAAATTGAGAATTCCACACAAAAATAAAAGACAATTGAGCTAGACAGGAACGCGGTAAGATTTACAGTTGATTAAAACTAAAAGTGGGTAACAATTAGTCCGTTTTGCAAATCAATAGAACATTTTATCTCATTTTATGGTATACAATGATTTTTGCTTTAAATTTCAGTTATGAAAATTATCTGTGTTGTAGGATAAGTTGGTATGTGCCTAAACTTTGCACATTTATTCGGCTTAGCCTTATACCGAACCTATTTAAAAAAATAAACCGAAATTATCAAGCATTTTAAATTTTCTTCCTCAATGCCAAATCTTTAACGCTTTGAGTTTCTGAAGTTAAGTGATTGAGATATTTAAACAGAACGATTCTTACGAACGAAAACGAAAATCAGCCAGTAGCGGAGAACTGTATTTAACCGTTTGTTATCGTTACTCTCCTACCTGTTTATCGTAGCTCGGTGGTTTAACTTAACACCTCAGATGATTTTGCGCAATCGAGTCTCAGTTGTTTAATTTGCCAAACAATAGCAGGGTGCCTTTTCACACGTGCACAAATACCCGCGTCCGGTGTCCCTTGGGGTAACCAGAAGGGCAGGGAAATTTGGAGAGATGGGTGCCTGATCTGTATCGACCGTTGAACATCTCTCTCCTATCTGATACCCTCAAAGGAAACGTCTTTGAACGAGTTCACTTCGCGGCTTCTCAGAGAGATTCGGAGGCAGAATGAAGATGGTATCAATTAGAACATCCCCGCCTTTCTTCATGAACGAAGAGCCCTTGACAAAGCATTCTTCGGTCTCTAAACATCTGACAGATTTCAAGTAACCATTGCATTCATTCTTCGTCCTTTTTACCCACACAAACATGGGCGGTGAAGAGTATTTGGACCTGTATCATAGAGACGCCCATCCAAATATTTCCATCCGCCAAAACCTTTTTAAAAATTTCTTACAATACGTGAACAGATAATTCAAATCATCTTTCAAAATCCGTTTCGACCAAATAGCTTAAATGAATACCAATACGAGAAGCTGCAATTGTTTTTACATAAAATTTGTTGCTTTCAAATTTATATTTTTGATTTCAGAATCACTTTGTGTAATTGTTTTGGCGTGTATTTTACGTAGGTGTAACACAAAAACTTGATGAGTTTTGTTTTCTTATTTTGAACAATGACTTTTCTAGGTACATTAAAACATCAAAACGGTCATTGATATTTTCAGTGATTTATATATATAGTTTGAATAGTTTGAAATACAAAGATTTGGGCAAAATGAGTTTTGTTTTAAGAAAATATGTTAGGAGGATATATTTTTATATTGCCTGTGTGAATTATTAGAGCATTTCTAAATGAATAAAACTCTGGTATTTTGGCACAGGGCCTGGTAACATGGTATAGTGTAATTCTCTGAAGACTCAGTAGAAGTTATAGGTGTAAATTGCACGTCAGTTTCGTTTGCGAATAAAGAGATGTTTGGGTAACACAGTAATCTTGACTTGCTCGATAGTACCGCTACATCCACTATGTTGAAGAACCAATGATCACCCTAGTTCGTGTCTAATGTGTCCAATTAAATTGATAGCCAATTACGGACGCCCTCTGAAACGAATCGCGGGTCGCTATCAATTAAAGCCCGATGCTATCTGCG
Source organism: Lepidochitona cinerea (assembly GCA_963971465.1). Lineage (NCBI taxonomy): Eukaryota > Metazoa > Mollusca > Polyplacophora > Chitonida > Tonicellidae > Lepidochitona > Lepidochitona cinerea. The sequence continues at coordinate 36,547,050 of OZ020553.1, forward strand.
GACACGCGCGGTCTACCACTGCGCATGTGCTCAAGACTGACTGAATAAGAAGAGCACTTGTTCCAGAGAGGCTTAAAACAGTCTTGATGTTAGAGAGAGTATAATAGAGACCCTGCCTTCTTACTCCCGGTCACTTTGAATAACTGTTTCACCTCGACACGTCGGACAGTGTCTTACAGCAGAACCCAACACTTTATACCTAGGTCATCGACACAGCGATTTCATTTTTGAGGTGTAAATATTCCCCAAGTTAGATAATTTTCCTTTACGTTGACGGGATGGAGGGAGTACGTAAAACGTCTTCCCCACCCCTCAGTCCTGGTTCAGTATTCAGCGAAGACGGATCTGTTAGTGATCTTCCCAATCAAACTCATCGAATGTCTCCAAATTTACGACGAGCGGACGGTATGTGGTGTTCGGAGTCCGATGAGGGTTCTCCTTCCACGGGGCATCGGTCTCCTGTCCGATCATCCCCATCCCCTCGGTCTTCTCACAGACCACACGGCGGAAGGACTGCCAAATCTGACCGGGAAGAGGGCCCTCAACCTGCCCATCAACAACCTCCAACTTCTTGTTTAACTCGTCCGAACCCATTACATCCAGGTCCGATACAACAAGCTCACGGCCAACCTCCCAGAGTCAATACAACAGCATTTTCAGTTATGGATATTTTGGATCCCACTAAATTCACAGGTACAACGGCGACACAAAAAAAGAAAGTTTGGCACCCCTGGCTTGACGAGTCTTCCATACAGAGTGCAGATGATAAACTGGACGATGATATGCAAACTGGTAAGATATTTTCCATTTTCAATATTTTCTATTTCTCCGCGTTGACTTTCGTTTTAGAAAAGTTCAGAACGGAAATTCATTTTTAAGTGTCAACAACTCTTTCAAATCCTGTAAGCGCCCCAGCAGTCACATAGAAAATGTAGAAACTCTTTTAACAATTGTCACCATGATTTCCATTTTAAAAATGCTAAAAATAAGAATTGAAACATCTAAGTAATAATTTTTGTTGAGTCAGATCCAAAATGTGGGCAACTGTTTCTAATCGTAACAAATGTAACAAATGCCCTCTAGGTTTAACATTCTGAAACATATTTATTTAAACAATTTGAAAAAATGCGTCAAGAGAAGGACACAAACGTTTAGAAGTTTTTTTTGTAAAAATATAAATTGGAAGAACATAGAACAAAAACGTTAGGTTTACACTGATTAAAATTATGTTCCAAGGCATATAAATAGAATAGCAAATATCTTTTTTTTCAAACTTTTAAATATGTTTTCTTTTTACATAACTTTAAAACAAATTTTTAACATAAGTTATTGTTAAAATGTTTTATTAAATAGTTTATTTACTCCCATGTTAAAGTTTTTATTAATTTGTGTATATTTAACTTTTAGCAGATACACTAGATTTTTGTATTGGAAAATACAATCTTTTTTCTGTCATATACAGATTAGATTAAATATAATTTATTTAAAAGTAGTTATTTTTTTGTAAAAAAGTTGTTCTGTTGCCTTTATGAAGAATTTTCTTGCGTCAACAAGAAAAAGATTAGAAATTCAATTGACTTTAACTGTACTTTATATGTGCACCGAATGGACAATTAAATCAGTTACAGAAGTTAAATCTTCACAAAGCTAAAAAATCAAGTTGACAGCTATACAAACGAGGATATAATTCGAGCCATTGACACTTATTGACAATCTCATAATGAAATGCACTAACATGTTCATTTCAGAACACGTGTTGTGACACTGTCTCGAGAGCCTATTAAATGAGCCGACTAAATAATGAAACAGATCAATAAATATTATGGATTGAATAAATAGTATCTCTGGAAGCAGTCACACACATATAGTGCGATTAGACATATAGACTTGGCCTACAACATACTATAAAATAACGTCATGGGGTTGTAGTATAGCAAAACAACAGTTTTACTTAATAGGAACCAGCCAACACGCTGGTTTAATTTAATATTTATACCATTTGCCCGAAAACCAGCATTTGCTATGTATATAAATTCCCGCAAGTTCTCACTTGCTCTCCATTAAATCTGAGTTATAACGTTAACTGAATTTACATTTGAGAACAAACGCTTTGCTAGAATACAATACGGAATGCCTTAATCAAACTTTATATACCAAGGTTTTATTAATAGTATAAACTTTAACAGCTAGGTTACAAATATATTGATTCGAATCTTTAAAAAAATATAAATATATATGTTTTTGAAATTACTCCGTATTTAATGACACATGTTTATTGACATATTTCCTGAAAAAAAGTATAGTTTCAAAATCTAAAATGAAATAATAAAACGAGTTGAACAAGGAACATATTCAGAGAAGATCTAAATATGATACTTTATTACTATGGAGAAATTTACAATATATATATTTTGTATGTATATGTTTGCCTTTTTTATGTTTTGGATTATTTGAAGTTATTTTAAAAATTATTTCTAATTTTTTAAAAATCTATTACAGATGGTAAAAGTGACAGCGATGAAATGGATAGTGACGAGGAGAGAGAACGTGAGAAATTAGGTCTTGATGGTTTACGGAGTGACGAGGATGACGAAAATTGCCCGGATAAAGAAAGGAAAAAACACAAATCAGGAGATTCCAATAAATCTGGAAAACCCCGAAGAGCGAGGACTGCTTTCACGTACGAACAGTTGGTAGCTTTGGAAAATAAATTTAAAACCACGAGATATTTATCGGTGTGTGAGAGACTGAATTTAGCTCTATCTTTAAATCTGACAGAAACCCAAGTTAAAATCTGGTTCCAAAATCGTCGGACGAAATGGAAAAAGCACAATCCTGGAATGGACGTAAACAGTCCGACAATCCCTCCTTCAAGTAACGGACTATCAGGGTATTCATCCGCCTATTCGTCAAATCTTTTATACGGACAGGGTCTGCACCCATATTTACAAAACCCGAGTTTATTTGGGCCTTTAGGACTATTTCGTACGGCGGCCAGCCCTTACAACGGACAACCTTATCACTTATATCATCCATATTTCAGCCAAACAACGTAACATAGCAGAACAATACTAAACCTGACTATTATATGTAAAATAATCATTGTACAGAATTGTTTGTCGACTGTGACATATATATGATATACCAGCTTGGCAAAACATTCGGAATTCGCTAAGCTGACTTAGGACTTAGACAAACCCCTGTCGTATGTGGATGGTGTTACACTAAGTGGCGAGAAAAGACTTTTCCCAAGCTTCTGAACATTTATAGCCTACAGTGAACAAAACAACTAAACACCCATCTGTGTTTACTGAAATGAGTAAAACGAGAGTAAAAGTTTATATACATATATAGAACAATTTGACATTGCTTCTAATTATTCAGTTTATTTTCTACAGTACTTAAATAACACAGTTTAACCCCAAAATTATCTGGTTTAAGAATTTCAAAAAATGTATTCGAAAGTTCTGTCTCTGAAATTGTACTAAAAAGAATTCCACAGTATTACTATATAAAGTATCCTGAAGTTGCTTCACAGCTGATGATATGTTGTATTGAAATATACATGTACCACAAATGTAATCAATTTCCTGAACGTAGATCTCAACCATTAGTTATATGTTCAGTATCGATTATCTATATATAATCAATAGTGCTATACTTTTTGTGTTATTCATGAAATCCAGGTTGTATGAATTCATTAACATCAGTATTTAACTCTTTAACAACAAACTTATTCTATGTCACATAATATTTCTGTAAGCATAATTAATTGGCCGGAGTCAAAATTCTTTTCATGGACAATTTTTTAAAAACTTACTCGAAAATATTCCACCCATAATCTGGTCATAAATCCTGAATTTCAGCATAATATTTACAGTTATTTATAAGGGACAGTGAATATTCCGACGTTTGTATCAGCTTGTGTTTCTCTTATTTTATACATCTACGGGTGTCTAGAATTGCCATATGTAAATTTTGAAATGTTCTTATTGGTCTTTTAAATACCAAAAATGTGCTTCCTCTGTCATAAATGGTGCCAAATATCTTAATTGTCATATTTAATTTCCGAAAGTTTAAATTATTCAAACTTTTTGCTTGTGTCATTTCAAACATTTCAATAGTGGATGTTTATTTCGAAGCTTTTATTCACTAAGAAATGTTTGTCGAAATTTGAATATTTTTCATAAGTAATGTCCGTCAACTATGAAAAGCCTATTTCTTTTTTAAGTTTAACCTGTCTACTCTCTGTTTTACGGCTCACTGAATATAAGTTTCCTATACATAATATTAATGTCAATTTCTATCTGCATATGAATATTTCCTTTAACTGTTGTCAACGCTCAATCGTTTTTCTCTCTTTCATTTTGAACAATCTCAGGTGGCCATCAATATATCTATATATATGAATAAATTATGTTTATTGAGTTGAGAAAGAAAAAATGTCTGCCATTGCTTTAATTTTAGCTTGAAATTTTCTTCGATCGCTGAAGAAAAATTCAAGAGATTTACTATATACAAACATTCATTCCTTATGGCACGCTATTTTGCCCACTATTCATAAACAGTGTTCGCAACCTCGTTGAAATGAAGATTTAGAAATACACTGCTGATAAAGTGGCATGCTATGGTGAAATTCGGATTTTAGTCTTCAGAAATAGCGATAGTCGAGCACAATTGATTAAAGTGCTCTAAGAAACCTTAATGCTTGGCATTAAAACCGAAAATATCCGTTGAGTATGTTAACGGTATGAGCTAAAAATCTGTTCGAATGACGGAAAGAATGGAATAACCCAAATGCATAGCACGGGTGTAAAGCGAGCGAAACAATCAGTAACACTTATGTTCACGTATGGTTTGTATTCCGAGGGGTTGAATTTACACGTCAATATCAACCAGTGCAAATGAGTTACACCGCTGAACAATGGGATGATCGGATTGGTTTATATGGCAGTACCACGTCATCAATAAACGTTCGTTATCTCCAGTAAATCTAGCTAAATACGTTTTACAGAAAACATAAATGGAAATCGGTTCGTTTGATTGGTCAGTTTGGGATAGGCATGTGATAAAGTATGATAACCTTTGTGAATATACCGTTATTTGTGTTAAAACATAATCGTCTTGCACACAATGTTAACTAGCAATTCAGCGATTGAGTATAATTCGGCTACATTATATTATCTGAGGTCTACTTAATATCATGTAAACTGCCCATCAAGCTAATAGAGTAGTTGGAGTTTAAAAATGATTTTGTTTAATAGAGAAACTACAGAATTCGTAATAACCCACGCCAAAGGCCAGGAAAAATAGGGAAGCAGTCCAGAGAATCACCCTGTCTTGAAAGCGTACGGGAATGGACGATAAAACTCAACTGCTTAAACTGCTAAAGACAAACAAAAATTCGCACAAATAAACTCTAAACCCTCCAGGCTCCTTAAACTAGTAGAAACCACAATAGACTAATAGAAACCAATTGATCCACACAACATACTAAAAACAAACCAGCCTTCATTAAATTCTGGAAACCATCTGACCTCTATAAAATACTAGAAACACATATTTGACCTCCAAAAATTCTAGAAATCAACAGTGACTGGCCCCAATAAACAACTCGAAACCAAGTGTTCTCCACAATTATTAGTACCCAAATGACCTCCATAAATGACTAGAATCAACCAAGCTCCATAATACATGTATACTATAAATCATCAGCAACTGAACCCAATAAACTAAACTACTAAAAACCTACTACCTTTCATAAACAACCAGAAACAAACTACTTTCCATAAATTAATAGATAAGACTAGCCTCCATAAAATACTAGAAATAAACTGACCTCCTTAAAATACTAGAAATAAACTAACCTCCATAAAATAGTAGAAATAAACCAACCTCCTTAAAATACTAGAAATAAACTAACCTCCTTAAAATACTAGAAACGAACTAACCTCCATAAAATACTAGAAATAAACCGACCTCCATAAAATACTAGAAATAAACTGACCTCCATAAAATACTAGAAATAAACTGACCTCCATAAAATACTAGAAATAAACTAACCTCCTTAAAATACTAGAAATAAACTGACCTCCTTAAAATACTAGAAATAAACCGACCTCCATAAAATACTAGAAGTAAACTAACCTCCATAAAATACTAGAAATAAACTAACCTCCATAAAATACTAGAAATAAACTAGCCTCCATAAAAGACTAGAAATAAACTAACCTCCATAAAAGACTAGAAATAAACTAACCTCCATAAAATACTAGAAATAAACTAACCTCCATAAGATACTAGAAATAAACTGACCTCCTTAAAATACTAGAAATAAACTGACTTCCATAAAATACTAGAAATAAACACGTTTCCATAAAATATTAGAAACAAACCAACCTTCGTAAAATACTGTGAACCGATTCCCTCCAAAAAATATTAGAAACCAACTGACCTCCAAAAATACTAGACACCAACATTGACCGGCCCCAACAAACAATTCGAAAACAATTTTGTCTCCAAACATTATTAGAAACAAACTGAGGGCCAGAAAATCACTACAAACAAACTAGCCTCCATAAAATACTATAAACCAACTGTTCTTAATTCATTCATTAGTAGAAATCAACCGAACTGATTAAATAAATAAAGCATAACGACTTTGATGAGACACTGGAAATCCAGTGATGCAGTACCTCTAAATAACAGACTGTTCAAATTCACTGGTCAATACGCGGTTTTTAAATGGGTCGCCCAATCTGTAAATGTTGCATACCCAAGAGAAGTATGTTAACACATTAAAGTCCCATAGTAACAATACGTAAGTTTTCGAAATTAAGAAAAAATGAACGACACTAATCGGTAGCAAAAAGAAAAATCAACTGAAACGACCCCAGAAAGCTCTTCCAAGTTCTTAAAAAAAACTCGAGCGGGTATAAACATGGGCTTCAAGGACGACTTGAAAACGAAGTTTAGAAAAACACGTTTGCTGTATCAGATCTGCGAGTTAATTTTCTAACTCATTGCATTTTATTTCATACTATCTAATGTTCAAGTGCTTTCTCTGTGAGTGCTAGAGTCATAGCTTTTAAGAGAGAGAGACGCGAGGCAATTTTCTGCTTTCATTACGAATTAGCGTAAAGATATCTGCAACACCGGTCTCTTAACCTTCCCCAGATAACTCATCGTGTAAGGACAACCATAAATAAGAAGGTATCCAGGGTGATATCTCCCAGCAATTGTACCCATTACTGTTTAAAGACAGACTTAAAGAACGGTTATGCTCGCTTGACTGGAGAATACTTGTAAGGTACTTTGTCATATTTAATACACTTCATTTTCCAACCACCCGCTTTTTATGTTAAATAAATACAGCACAAAGGTAGCTTTTCGATCAGACCGTCTGTATGGTACACAGTTTAAAAGCCCCTCTCTATCCTAATCTAGGAATAATACACTCTTGGTAACTAAACTCCGGCCATCTAGATGTCAGGGTGAATGGCTTCTCGGACGCGACCATCGAGGGAAAGGGGAAAGGAGAAGACCGTAAAACTGTCGCACTTTGTTAAAACGTCTACCAATCCGAAAGACACTTAAAACACGTCTGACCGTGAAAATCGGCAAAGGATAAAATCCGTTCCGAGTTCGATTTCGTCAAACACCGAACAATACCTACAAGTTTGCTTAGTGAAAATGATACCATAGGGGCGACTAATCCCTCTTATTAAATATTCTATCACAAGATAGGCCTTTATAGAGTTCAGGTAATTCATCGCACTAAGTAAATTTCTACCGACGCCTCAGTCCAGGCCACGACAGCTGAAAACGTGTCTCACAGACTGCCTGTTGGTTAAACCGCAGAATTGCTTATGTATTTACAAACAGGCGATGTTACCATTTAAAATACCTAGTAGGATTGGTAAGGCATGATGTATAACTACATGTACATACTGCTTCCAAAATTAGCGAAGTTTAATCAAATTACTTTTAACGAATGTTTGAAAAACAATCTATAGACAACTTCATCGAGAATATTGCAACCCTATATGAAACGATTTAAAGCACTTCAATATTGGGAGTTATAATTATCGATGAAGACAGAAGTTATCTCTATATATCAAACAAATATTTTCATTGGAGGTACACAACGTGTCAAGGTGCCAATTTTATTCTTTCGAACCCAAGTTTTACAATTGCCATGCTGCATGGGCGTCATCTCTTCTCTATCAAATAGACTGCAATGTAAAATGATGAACATTAAAATAAATTCCTTCAAAGCTCGGTGCACTTAACAAACACGAAACTTGATTATTTTTAAAATTGACACCAGACAAAAAAATAATAAATAAAAAGAAGTAACAGCAGATTTTATGTACAAATTTTTATTTATAAGCAAATATTATACAAAAGAACAGAAAACATATATCAAAATGACAAAGTTTTACAAAGTGAGAACTGATAGTTTTTATAGAGAAATTCGAAATCTGTAATTCAGTCGAAACATAAAGTTCACTTGTATATATCAGTATAGATCCGATGATCACGAAATATAAATATCCCCAGAATGAAATATTGTAAGCACATTGGTAAATCCACAGAATGCAAGAATTAAATGTATCACTAAAGTTACCAGGCCTAATATCATCCAAATAATAGCGTCCAAAAAGCTTTACTAAGTGCAGTTGGAAACTGACTGACAAAATACCAAAAATAGGTTCTCAGAAATTCAAGAACACTCCGGCTAAAACATATTAGAATAAATTTGCATATCTACAGAGATTGGACATATTCAAGGTTCGAGAAAGTTACATGACTTCAGCAATACAAAGGCTAATTGTAAATAGCCGTCGGGGTGAGTCGGCGAACAAACAATAGGCAAACAGACAATCCAGTTTGAGAAAGATCTGTAGATGTATACATGAAACACAAACGACTTAACAATAAAAAAAGAGGTCAAAAATCTTACTATACGTAATGCAATTAAATGAGTACAGATAACAAATAATGTTGAAGCACTAGCTTTCAACTCCACCGTGAGTTTAACCAAGGTAAATGGATATTGCCAGTAAAGTATCTAAGATAAATGATAAAAAAATGAACTAATAAACTACCGCTTTTAGAAAACAGACAAAATAAAATGTTTTAATCGTAAAGAATTGTTTCAGACTCCATAATATAGTTTGAATTAAGGCTGCTTTGGCGTAGAATACAATTATTAGATTTACGAAAACGTGACGAGGGGTTTTGAATAATTTTATTTGAGATTAGACTGGGATAACGGGACAACTCAGAATGTGCGGAAATTTGCCATAATCGAATGTAAATTGTCATTAATTTCCTTTTCAGAAAATATGTAAAGATATAATCAATAGCGGACCACACTCTCAATAATGTCAATTCAATCTGAGTGATTCACTGCTTCAATCAACTTCAAATTGAGATTTACAAATCACCGAAAAAGTTCCAAGAAAAGAGAATCAAATACAATAATATTCAAATGAAAATTGACCTCTTGTATCTTCCATCGTAGTCTTAATTATTTATTTTAACAGGGACAAACTTTTGATTTATTTACCAAGTTGGAGAGATATTGTTTGTTTTTTTCTAAAGAGAAACCTTTAAAAGCTGATGATTTGAGCTGCCAAAATTTGGACATGAATGCAGATATACGTATGTGAACGCCAGGGTTTGAATTTTGTAAAACTAACTGGTTCGTGTTGAAATAAAAATAACCAGTTTAATGTCTTACTTGTATAGTAAATCAAAATGTGTGGGGATAATGGGGAATAATCGAAAGGCCCGGGTGTGTATTCAGACTTAAGATTGCCTTTTGACTCGATCAAGTTTTTCACTCATGTAGCAAATATGAAAACTGGTGAATAAAAAAATGAATCAAAACTATATTGTTCCTAATACCTCCACGCACATTGCTCAATATGTATTAATGGAGGTAAGTTTGAACTTTTGATGAAAAGAGCAAAGAATTTCCAAATTCTGTTTAACTAAGACTGTTCGAAATTAACGAACTGTCCCTTTACTGTTAATGGTCAGATTAGAATTGACCTATACACCTGTGTTCACCAGTCCACACTGACCACATTTAGTGAACAAACTGACAGTATAATAAATTAAGTTTGCTTGTGGATATCGCTAATACTAGTGTATACTAGCTGCGGATTATGTTACGGAAGCTCGTTGCGGCCAGCAGGTGCGCATTTGTTTTACTATAACACTCTCCTTGTCTGGAAGATTTCCTTTCATTATCTCCCCTTTTATAAATCACCTAATCTTGTCTGAAAGAAGGCGGGCTATTTGCACAATGTAACGTCCCTCAAAGAAGATGACATTTTTCCCGGCTTAAACCTGAACGATACAACAGGATTCTAATTGAGATCTGGTCAGCCTACTGTTTGTAACGAATGGCCGGATACTTTAGGAAATTGGCAAATATAATTAGAGATAATATGCCGTTCGTATGAACTCTCAGGCTTTCTTGTTAGTCGTGGAGCTCTTTTCAAAAGGAGGTAAATATTTGCGGTGTGGTCATACCACTCCGCCTAACGCACAGAGTCGTTTCCTTACGTCAACTTATAGATTACAGGGAAAATCGGTTGCTAATTCATTCCTTCTCATGCTATTTCTTTTATTATTTGTTTTTCTCGTGGAGGGACTTTATAAACCCTTTGGCCGTGCTAATAAACACAGGAGAGTTGGTTTTCAGTTTGCGTAACGCCCTTCAAATATCTAAAGAATAAAAAGTCTTTAATGAATTATTAAATTTCAACTCGTAATTACCAACTCGTATTCCATTTCACCTTACGTTGTCTCGGTAACAGGACATTGACAGAAATTGGACATCAATTAAATATTACCTCCGTTCATTTAAGTACCGCAAGAACTAAGTGTGTAATATATTTTTTTTTCATTGCAGCTCCAGTCTACAAAGTTGGACGAATTTGCAACAAAAAATAGTGTTTATTGCCGCTTTACATTCAATCAGCACGCAGAGCGTGTATTGTAGCGTGCGTAGGCCTATGTAGCAGAGCTTCATAGTCCGTATATAACTAAGATTTACATTTATAAACACTAAAACACACGGGCACTGGGGAAATCTTCTTGACTAAAATAACCATTGAGAACATTTCTAATTGTGTTAAAAAAGAGGGTATATCATTTGGACATTTATACCCAATCAAAGGTTTGTTGTAATAAACCAAAACCTATGATATTTCATTAGGTCAAAGACAGACAGGAATTTGGCTTTAGTTAGTAGAATGTTTTTTTGGAATACTTTGTAAAATATTGACAAAGATGTATGGATCTTAAGCCATGGCACGAAGTCGAGTAAACTGAAATTGAACAACATATTATAATAGTAAAGAAAGTTAAAATAAGTTATTTGTTTTCGAGGTAGAAGACAGACAAGGCAAGCTATAGGAGAGAAAATGCCAAAATAAAACCAGTTTAGCGATTAATTTTATCAAATAATAATCTTTATAACTCTTGCTTTTGACATAAACCTTTACCAAATGTAATTTACAACGTATTGTATGGAGACTAACTCTCTTGAATTGTTGTGGATACTTGACAGATTTCAAACCCGAAAAGTGAAATTGATATCCCAGAGTCAATTGAGGATTCAGTTTAAATCGGATTAAAATGATACTAAAATACGGTTATTTTTACCTGACTCTAAGACTCTTTGTCAATATCCTTTAAAACTATAATAAACTACAATTTGATTAATCTTTGGTTTAAACAAGATAAACATATTTGTTCAATATTATTTTCACAAAAGCGCATGTCTCTATCCTTACCTAGAAAGTTTTCCCACATATCAATCCGTTTGAAATTTCCCCACTGACGTCCATATTTCAGGTTTCAAATTTCTAACGTCTGGGGGTGTATATAATGAATGTAGTATCTATTTCCCCTTCTCTTAAGTTACTAAATAGAAAAATAAACTTACTTGTCGCCACACAAAAATGCTAGGAAGTCTCTTTACCTCAAGCTGCTGTAATTTATATTTTAATGCTCCAAGAAAACAAATTCAGGTACAGCGTTTAATCAGACAGGATGGATGTCAGGTAAGACGTTTAATCAGACAAGATGGATGTCATGTACGGGGTTTAATCAGACAGGATGGATGTCAGGTAAGACGTTTAATCAGACAGGATGGATGTCAGGTACGGGGTTTAATCAGACAGGATGGATGTCAGGTAAGACGTTTAATCAGACAGGATGGATGTCAGGTATGGGGTTTAATCAGACAGGATGGATATCAGGTAAGACGTTTAATCAGACAGGATGGATGTCAGGTACGGGGTTTAATCAGACAGGATGGATGTCAGGTAAGACGTTTAATCAGACAGGATGGATATCAGGTAAGACGTTTAATCAGACAGGATGGATGTCAGGTACGGGGTTTAATCAGACAGGATGGATGTCAGGTAAGACGTTTAATCAGACAGGATGGATGTCAGGTACGGGGTTTAATCAGACAGGATGGATGTCAGGTACGGGGTTTAATCAGGCAAGATGGATGTCAGGTATGGGGTTTAATCAGACAGAATGGATGTCAGGTACGGGGTTTAATCAGACAGAATGGATGTCAGGTAAGACGTTTAATCAGACAGGATGGATGTCAGGTACGGGGTTTAATCAGACAGAATGGATGTCAGGTAAGACGTTTAATCAGACAGGATGGATGTCAGGTACGGGGTTTAATCAGACAAGATGGATGTCAGGTATGGGGTTTAATCAGACGGGATGGATGTCAGGTACGGGGTTTAATCAGGCAAGATAGATGTCAGGTATGGGGTTTAATCAGACGGGATGGATGTCAGGTACGGGGTTTAATCAGACAAGATGGATGTCAGGTACGGGGTTTAATCAGACGGGATGGATGTCAGGTATGGGGTTTAATCAGACAGGATGGATGTTAAGTACGACGTTTAATCAGACAGGATGGATGTCAGGTACGACGTTTAATCAGACAGGATGGATGTCAGGTACGACGTTTAATCAGACAGGATGGATGTCAGGTACGGGGTTTAATCAGGCAAGATGGATGTCAGGTAAGACGTTTAATCAGACAGGATGGATGTCAGGTACGGGGTTTAATCAGGCAAGATGGATGTCAGGTAAGACGTTTAATCAGACAGGATGGATGTCAGGTACGGGGTTTAATCAGGCAAGATGGATGTCAGGTAAGACGTTTAATCAGACAGGATGGATGTCAGGTACGAGGTTTAATCAGACAAGATGGATGTCAGGTAAGGGGTTTAATCAGACAGGATGGATGTCAGGTACGACGTTTAATCAGACAGAATGGATGTCAGGTAAGACGTTTAATCAGACAGGATGGATGTCAGGTAAGACGTTTAATCAGACAGAATGGATGTCAGGTAAGACGTTTAATCAGACAGAATGGATGTCAGGTAAGACGTTTAATCAGACAGGATGGATGTCAGGTAAGACGTTTAATCAGACAGAATGGATGTCAGGTACGACGTTTAATCAGTTAGGATGGATGTCAGGTAAGACGTTTTATCAGACAGAATTGATATCAGGTAAGACGTTTAATCAGACAGGATGGATGTCAGGTAAGACGTTTAATCAGACAGGATGGATGTCAGGTACGGGGTTTAATCAGACAGGATGGATATCAGGTAAGACGTTTAATCAGACAGGATGGATGTCAGGTACGGGGTTTAATCAGACAGGATGGATGTCAGGTAAGACGTTTAATCAGACAGGATGGATGTCAGGTACGGGGTTTAATCAGACAGGATGGATATCAGGTAAGACGTTTAATCAGACAGGATGGATGTCAGGTACGGGGTTTAATCAGACAGGATGGATGTCAGGTACGACGTTTAATCAGACAGGATGGATGTCAGGTACGACGTTTAATCAGACAGAAAGGATGTCAGGTAAGACGTTTAATCAGACAGAAAGGATGTCAGGTACGGGGTTTAATCAGACAGAATGGATGTCAGGTAAGACGTTTAATCAGACAGAAAGGATGTCAGGTAAGACGTTTAATCAGACAGGATGGATGTCAGGTACGGGGTTTAATCAGACAGGATGGATATCAGGTAAGACGTTTAATCAGACAGGATGGATGTCAGGTACGGGGTTTAATCAGACAGGATGGATGTCAGGTACGACGTTTAATCAGACAGGATGGATGTCAGGTACGACGTTTAATCAGACAGGATGGATGTCAGGTACGGGGTTTAATCAGGCAAGATGGATGTCAGGTAAGACGTTTATTCAGACAGGATGGATATCAGGTACGGGGTTTAATCAGGCAAGATGGATGTCAGGTACGGGGTTTAATCAGACAAGATGGATGTCAGGTATGGGGTTTAATCAGACAAGATGGATGTCAGGTAAGACGTTTATTCAGACAGGATGGATATCAGGTACGGGGTTTAATCAGGCAAGATGGATGTCAGGTACGGGGTTTAATCAGACAAGATGGATGTCAGGTACGGGGTTTAATCAGACAGGATGGATGTCAGGTACGACGTTTAATCAGACAGGATGGATGTCAGGTACGTCGTTTAATCAGACAGGATGGATGTCAGGTACGGGGTTTAATCAGACAAGATGGATGTCAGGTAAGACGTTTATTCAGACAGGATGGATATCAGGTACGGGGTTTAATCAGGCAAGATGGATGTCAGGTAAGACGTTTAATCAGACAGGATGGATGTCAGGTACGGGGTTTAATCAGACAAGATGGATGTCAGGTAAGACGTTTAATCAGACAGGATGGATGTCAGGTACGACGTTTAATCAGACAGGATGGATGTCAGGTACGGCGTTTAATCAGACAAGATGGATGTCAGGTACGGGGTTTAATCAGGCAAGATGGATGTCAGGTAAGACGTTTAATCAGACAGGATGGATGTCAGGTATGACGTTTAATCAGACAGGATGGATGTCAGGTATGACGTTTAATCAGACATGATGGATGTCAGGTACGGCGTTTAATCAGACAGGATGGATGTCAGGTATGACGTTTAATCAGACAGGATGGATGTCAGGTAAGACGTTTAATCAGACAGGATGGATGTCAGGTATGACGTTTAATCAGACAGGATGGATGTCAGGTATGACGTTTAATCAGACAGGATGGATGTCAGGTATGACGTTTAATCAGACAGGATGGATGTCAGGTAAGACGTTTAATCAGACAGGATGGATGTCAGGTACGGCGTTTAATCAGACAAGATGGATGTCAGGTACGGGGTTTAATCAGGCAAGATGGATGTCAGGTAAGACGTTTAATCAGACAGGATGGATGTCAGGTACGGGGTTTAATCAGACAGGATGGATGTCAGGTACGGGGTTTAATCAGACAGGATGGATGTCAGGTAAGGGGTTTAATCAGACAGGATGGATGTCAGGTACGACGTTTAATCAGACAGGATGGATGTCAGGCGCGGGGTTTAATCAGACAGGATGGATGTCAGGTACGGCGTTTAATCAGACAGGATGGATGTCAGGTAAGACGTTTAATCAGACAGGATGAATGTCAGGTAAGACGTTTAATCAGACAGGATGGATGTCAGGTAAGACGTTTAATCAGACAGAAAGGATGTCAGGTAAGACGTTTAATCAGACAGGATGGATGTCAGGTACGACGTTTAATCAGACAGAATGGATGTCAGGTAAGGACTTTCAACCAGACAGAATGGATGTCAGATACCATTGGAAGGCGGGGTTTATTTCGGAACATCAGGTAAACCATGAAGTTAGTGGGACGAAGTTATGACAGACACACTTTTTCAGAGAACTCTTGAAAACAAAACGCTTTTGATAGTGTCAATTTTCAATAGTTCTGATGCACTGCACAAGTCAAAAGTTTCAAAGCTGTAAGTGAAATATCTTAAGGGATAACATATGAAACTGGCGATGCATATTTTAATAAGCTAAACGTACTTGGTATGTATAGCAAGTTTTGATGACGTTTGAAAGTTGCAATTGAAATACTCATTAAGATAATGTGTTTACAAGGATTTTTGGGGGGTAGAGAGCAATTATAAGGCATAATTTTAGAACAAAAATGCAACATCTTTTTTCAATACCCTTCGAGTAAGTTTGCACGAGAAAGCAAAAAACTTGTCAGAAATCTAGTCGTGTTTTACAAACATGACACACTGTGTGGGTTTGTGGATCGAGAAATTAGTGAATATTTATTAAAATGCCCAATAAACGAGCCCCCATTATCCATTTAATCAAACATAGCCCTTAACTCCACGCAGTTTATAAGCTTGTCAGAAGAATGTCCATTAATATACTATAAACGTGTTTAGAAATATTGTACATGTTTTAAAGCTTTTTTTCTGTCTTGACTTTGAGGTAGAATCTGACTTTCTTTCATCTAGAGATATCTGGGCTGATAAAGCCTTTTATTGCCCAGTGATGAATATCTAATATTATTCTCCCTAATGTGTGCTTTCCTTTGACCAAGTACCTCCTATAGGAGTTGAAAGGTCAATATAGCCTGACCCCTGGGTATCCAACTCAGGTGTGGCCCACAGGGAGATGTTGATGTTTCCAGAGGGGAACCTTTAGTTTGTTTGATGCCGGTTCAGTGTGCACGAGTCTGTGACCACAATAGAGTTACTTACTGTTTATATTTCACTCGGCCATTCTTTGTCAACAGCATTATCATCAGTATAACGATCAACCACTATACAACTCTTTAGAAGCACACAAGAAAACCGGGTACAGGCGAACAGCTCCCCCACATTTCGGGCGATCTTTTTAAAACAAGTTTAATTGATGTCCTAAACCTTTTGAAGATGCGTTGAAAAATATGTGCTTATAGAAAAAAAATGTCGCGGAAGGTTAAAAAAACAGGCCTGTGTAATCTTTGATGTCATTGAAGAAGAGATGGTGATTGGGTGAGGAACTCACGAACCAACTCCCAGCTACAACCAATTTGTTTAATTGACGCGGCTTTGAACTGAAATTGAGATAATAGATGATTTGGTAAAACGATAGTCTTGCGATATTATCGGAGCGTGAGTCTTAGGAAGTTTTTACCTCGCTTCCTTGAGACACCTGTGTTTGGTCTGGGAGAAACCCACCGACCTCCAAACCTCAGACAATCGTTGGCGAAAACAC
This sequence comes from Lepidochitona cinerea, assembly GCA_963971465.1. Lineage (NCBI taxonomy): Eukaryota > Metazoa > Mollusca > Polyplacophora > Chitonida > Tonicellidae > Lepidochitona > Lepidochitona cinerea. The sequence continues at coordinate 36,564,195 of OZ020553.1, forward strand.
AATTATACGAATCTTATTAGCGAAGCCAAGGGCAAAGTAAACTCAAATAGCAAATCAGAATATTTAGAACGCCCAATGCTCACCCAGTGCCAAATTAATGTTTTAAAATTCAAAACCAACCCTGTATACAAGAGAAACAGCCAATCTCAACACAGCAACACAATATAGATTCAATATGGGACATTCAAAGCTTCGTTATTTTTCTCTAAACTTTAGACATTAACATTCCTTGTCCATTTGTCTGTAAACAAGAAGAAAAAGTACACCGCTTCATTTCTGGCAATGTTCCAATTCTTTGCAAAATCAAGCTTTCCTCCAATGAAGACAGTAAGAACGTCAACGAAACTATATCTTAAAAACTTGTGGACATTTCTTTTACATAACGTGCAAATTTAGACTATATCTTTCAGTAACATTGCTGTATCCCTCAACATGTAGTCGTTTCCCAAAATGATTTAGTTGAAAATCATCTCATTTGCAATTTACAAAGAGAATAGGTACACTAATACAACAATGGAGACAAGTTCCTTATTGTGTTAAAAAGGAGGTATGTCATATAGACTTTTATACCCAATCAGTATGTTGTTGTAATAAACCAAAGCCCATAAAATGTCATTAGGTTGAAGACAGACAGGAGTTTGGCTATAGTCAGTAGAATTTTCTGGAATACTATTGACAAGGTTGCACGGTTACCAGGACCTTTAGGCAAGAAGTTAACTGAGATTAAGCCAAATATGATCATGGAAAAAGAAAGTGAAATATTTAACTTGGTTCCATCACAAATACCTATTTAGGATACAAGCACGGAAGTTTATCCACGAGAAGCCGATTTCTTAATCTTTATCTTTATATAAAGGATATACAGTTTGTAACGTTTTAATCCAAAAACTTTCCTTTTACAAACAGCTTGTATTTTAGGTATATCCAAGAAAACCATCATCTCATTTCAAGTATTTTTAAAACTTTTTTATCCTTTGTAAATGTGTTTATGACTTTGATATACCAATGTACAACGACTCTTTAAGTATTTTAACTTTATCCCTGTATTATTATATTTTTCTTAAGAAAAGCGTTTGACCTTTGACCAAACCATTATGTGCAGTAATATGTTCCTACATGGAAGACTGTAGAAAGAAATAGATATTCTGAATTATTTCATTATTGGCGGAAATGCATTTTCCATTAAAGGTTGTTCCAGTGTAAAGACTAAACGCAGCGCACATCTTTTGAACTTGTAAAAGATCCGCTTTCGGGTATAAGCGAAGTTAAACTTTTGAAGGTTTACTTTGTGCTACAGACGAAGTGTTAAAACCAGTACGGCTATCACAGAGACGTTCTTAAGAGAAACAGTTTTGTAGCGTATTATCCTGGCCATTTCAAATTGAAGATCAAAGTGAAACGGAAGTGATCCCCTTGGTAATGTGTATAGAGCGATTAAACATTAGAATGTGATGAAAATGACCATGGTAGAAAGCGTCGAGTGATGCTATTAGACAGTCACTATATCGGCTTGATGATGGCGTGTAGAAAAACAAGGAGTCCGGTTTCAGGTTTGCCCTGGTAATCAACCATAGCCAAGGCGACACGTTGATCCTGGAAAACGAGTGATTGCCGTTTCTGCAATTAACTTTATTGAATAGAAATACATTTTCAAAGAAAATATATAGCGAATTACATATATTATTGAAATGACCGAGCAAATATATTTTGAAAATAGTTTGCAAAAATGACTTTGATGAGTGGGTGTTATGACCCCCAGACTACCGCGCGTTGCTTTTTGGAAAAAACAAAACAAAGCAATGCTGGCAGGAAATAAGGGTTCTTGTTATAGCGTCAAATATCTTCGTTATTTTGTTTAAAGCATCTATATGTATCTGACTATTGGATGTTGCCTCCTTTTGAGAAGAACAAGTGTATGGATTTTCTATTGTGGTCTCATTTAGTTCTGATATAAATAAGGACATCTCGTAAGGGATTTTTCCCTTCCACATTAATTATAAAGCTGGTCTGTAGAAGTTAAACTGAAGAGTTTAGCAAAAATATTATCTACTTTTTAGTTTTTTAAAAGGTTTTTATTTCTTTCATGCGACTTTTCTGACTGGTGCATTATACTTAATATATACATCTCATAACGGATGTCAAGTTATAGATGGTATTGCAGAAACCCATGCTTAACACATACAGCTGTATCGTACTCCTATTGGTGTATATAACCCAATCAAAATTTCTGTAACATCGTCTTACTTGACCTCTGTTAATATTAAATCATAACTCATATCAAAGAATTAAAAAAAAAAAATAATTAATTCCAAAAGGAACAAGGGGATTACTGTCTTTAAAATGAAAACTAATGTTGACTTAAACTTGGACTGTGAAACAGTTTCAATTTGTATTTTTTCTCTTGTATACAAAAACTGACACATATATAAAACGTATTTGGATTAATGAATAATAATGCATATGGGAACAAGGGCTAATTAGTTAGTTGAAATTCATTTTGACAACCACAAGGTATCCATTTTAGCCTCTGTATCATCAGAGGGTCTCTAATCTCTAATTATAGCCTTTGTTGAGAAGACACATTGATGGTTTGGCAACTATTATCATTGGTATTCAGGTCATCTCAAAGGAGATTCCGGTCAACCTTTCAATTCGATCGTCGCTTCGTTCAAAAGCCATCACGTGGGATTTAACGGTTTGTCTTTCAACCTTGTATGGAAATGGAATACAAAAGATAGTTATGGCGTTACCATCGTAAATTGTTTAATTCTAGCCTAAATGACTCACAACTTTCCCTCAGTTATTATTGGTGTCTTTTATTAGGATCTGAAGCTTTTCTACTTCTCGTGATGATGTGGCTGGAAGTGACTGACTAAAAGGATGGTGGGACAGTACGTCGGCAGGATTTTCTCTCATTCGTGGAGTCCATACGTAAAGCCTCTGTAGAGCTTCATTTCAATTTGCATTGGAGGGGATTGGCTTGGAATCTGAGCGAATAACGACCAGCGATAACTAGATAACAACGATTACAGTGATCAGAATTCAATTAAAATGGAAATACTTCGTGTTAGCCTTACGCACTTTTTCTTTCACTTCTATTAACTGTTTCTTCGCAGCTGTCAATGGCTGGCAAATTAGATAGTACTTGGAAGTGGAGGAAGAAGCCCGGGGACGATTGAAAAGCTGGCTTTCTCTCTCTAGACTAGATAATCCTTTCTCAAAACGAGATTTGCTCCATTCAATTTAGGGGCAAAGGGATTACATTGTTTGTCATTATGACCGTCGTCTGAGTTTTATTCCCTAATTACGATCAGTTCCCTTTCAAACCGCTCCGCTGAGTCGGCTCGTCGTTTTCAAGAAGGATTAAACAAATTGGCAGGCAAAGGAGCAGGCAATGAATGATAAGTGAGTCCAGAGAGCACGTCATTGGCACTCAGTCTCATTTACATCTTATAATGTTCACCGAGAGTAACAATAGAAATAAAGCTCACTCTTTCTTAATGGTTAGTGATAGCCATACATTTATTCTGAACTATTTTATTTTAGATCGAGACGAATACAAGTGCAGCATAGATATTTTAGTGTCTGAGACAGCATATATGTATTTTAGCGTCTGAGACAGCATATCTATTTTAGTGTCTGAGACAGCATACATATTTTAGTGTCTGAGACAGCATACATATTTTAGTGTCTGAGACAGCATAGATATTTTAGTGTCTGAGGCAGCATAGTTATTAAGTGTCTGAGACAGCATAGATATTTTAGTGCCTGAGATAGCATAGATATTTTACTGTCTGATACAGCATAGCTATTTTAGTGCCTGAGACAGCATAGATATTTTAGTGTCTGAGACAGCATACATATTTTAGTGTCTGAGACAGCATAGATATTTTAGTGTCTGAGACAGCATAGATATTTTAGTGTCTGAGGCAGCATAGTTATTAAGTGTCTGAGACAGCATAGATATTTTAGTGCCTGAGATAGCATATAAGACCTATAGTGTCTGATACAGGGTGTTTTTTCAGATATCTTTGGAAATGTCAGAGTAATTAAAAACCAAATTCAGACAATTTTATAGCCTTTATAGCAAAAGATGAAAATCAGAATAATGTCTTTTAAACCAGCTTAACGTTGATCCAGTTTACGGTCTAACATGAGAAACATAGACAACAGTCAACAACAAATGACACAAACAGACCTTCTGGTAAGTTTGAGATTGTAAATTAAAACAAAGACCGGGAATGAGTGTAATTTAACGCTGAAATTACCTAGTCTCTGATCGATCAAATAAAGTTAGGACTTCGCTTTTAAGTATGCCTTTACACAACCATTTTAAACATAACTGAACGTATTTAAAAAATCACATGTTTCATTTTAGAGATTTAACTTAAAGTAAGCTCATATAAATTCGCCTTTTTTCTCCATAGCTGCTTTAGTGACACATTCGTAGCATCGTTCGTTCTTCTGTTTCTTAGATTTTTCTTAGTATCTAACTATTTGTTCAAAAGTACAGAAAGTTTTGTTGTTGTTGTTATTTACCATCTTCTTGAGCTTGAGCAATACGTTAGTTCCTTTGTATCCGATATAGGTCAATATATGGTAATAAATCGTGTATTCTGACGTCATTAGCCTTCCCGTTATGAATGAACACACTCGGTAACATTTTCAGAGTCACAGTAAAAAACCAAATAACGATAAACAAAATCGATAAAGGGCTATCACTTTTTGAGAAATGGAAAAAGACTTTTAACACTAGAATGGTAAACTATTTCAGACATTTTAAGTGTCAGTGTTGGAATTTTTCAAAACGTTTTATAAATATTGAAAAACTGCACGTGTTTTACCTTTTGATCCTTTCTAGTTTCTTATTTCAGAAATAGTTTATAAACCACAGTGCCCTAAATAGCACGATAACGAAGCATACTGGGCTTCTGTGTTTTCAGATGACTAAAATAAGACGACATATATTGAACAAAACTGTAGATACGAGTGACAACTTTACACAAGCATGAAAATTAAATTTTAGAACAAAACACAAAAGACGATGGGAAAACTGTCAATCGGTGTTTGCCTTACTTATGTGTACACCTTTTTATCCCAAAAGCACGTGTCTTCAAACAGACTAAGTCTTGAGATATATACACCGTTAGATGGGATTTTATTTCTAATTTGTATAAGCTTGTTAAATCTAAGTTAATACAGAAACTGTTTAGTTGAGGGGTGCTATACTACCAAACTACATTGTATGCTTAATTGAAAAAAATCTGCAGTGCTTTACGTTTAATTAGAAAGAATATACAGAAGAATCCAGGATAGCTTAAGAGGTTGTAAAAGGTAAAGCCCAGTATTTCTATCAAACTAACATCATTTTACCCCCTTTCCGAACCAACCCTCAATTTTAATTTGTCAACAACCTTAACGATTTTAAGCCAATGATGACTTACCAACGTGTAACAATTATAAAAATTTGTTTAAAAACTACAGAAAAAGAGTGACTTTATTTGAAAAATGTATACTAGTATTTACATTAGGTGTCTTAGTAGAAGAGTACAAACTAATTCAGAATAACAATTGCCAGATTTGCTAATTAAAGCCCAACTCCCGTGTACACTCAATCTACCCGTGTACAACTTTTTCATTTCTGATTGGTTATGAAGCACTCAATGACATCATACTTTTCTCTATCACACAATTGGAGCAAAAACAAGAAAATCCTTTGTCAGAATATTCTAAGAAATTCCCGTAGAAATTTTTTCTAACTTATAATATTTGTTTGCCCGACATTTTGGAGTCAATCTCTTGTTTCATGCAATCAGAGGTAAAAATGGAAAACGATAATTACATTATAAATTTTAATTAAAAATTCACGGACACATTTGCTATCACCACTTCAACCCTGCTCAATATACTATTGATAAATTATTGTTTTTCTATTATACTAAATGTGCACATTTTTGGGTGTTACTTGGTGAACATTAATTTGCAAATTTACACCAAAGGACTGTCTGGCAAATAGCTGACGAGCACTTTATGATGTAAATTTACAGTAGAAAATGTCATGTATATCTACAAATCATTATCTTGTAGAACTACATTACTCTGTAAGTTCACAGCAGTCTTGGTTGTTCTTTTCGTCAGCATTAGTGTTTGGTTTGACATTGGAGATTCTTTTGAATATTCATAAAGGAGTTGTCGTTTTCTCAGGCACCGTTTATGATGAGAATCAGTAACCTGTCAACCAATGAAATGCATTTGAATTTAGGGTAACTTACATAATAAGGAATCGGTTTTCGTGGAGAACCAAAACCGAGTCTGTTCCTGGAAGGGGGTTGACCTAATCAAACGTTTTAACTAAAGTTTGCAATTACCAGATCTATATAATTTTAAACTAAATGTAGATGACATATACAGGGACATTCTGAATTGCATATAAAAAATCAATACTTCGCATAGATCAAAAAGAATAAAATTCCGGCCATTTAAGTTAATAAAATACTTTGCAGTATGAACTGCAAAATTACAAAATTTGAGGGTTTTCTTTACAAATATGTGTATATCTACAGTGAATTGTGAAAATATGCATGAATTTCAATATAATAACATCATATTTAGAGGCAAACTTTTAAGAGTAAATTTTCTTGTGATGGAATACGTTTCTTTTTTAGTGTATGTTTACAAAGATTTTTACATATTGTTTGTTCGTTTTTTTAGTACATGTACTTTCTATGCTTCATGTTTAATTTAGTTTCCCTTTGTTATATTGGTAAAGGTAATATAACTATATACTTCTTGGAATGAAAAGTCAGTTAAGAAATTCTACAAACAGCAACTGTAATAGTATCGCCCAACGGACTAAAATAATAAGAAAGTTTGCATTAGATTTAGACGGATTTTTACTTTGTTTGATATTATCTCGGCATTATATAGTTTAATTCCATATGCAAATTACTTAAAGAAATAAAAAAGTAAAAAATGTTACAAAGTTCAACGAGATTTCAGGCTATACTTACATTTCAAGTTAACAAATGGTGTGTTTTTGCTATTTGCAATGCAATATTTTAAACTCACAACCATGTTTGGAATTTAAAAGAAAGCTTCATTCCTCAACCAAAACACTTATTTGCTCTTCAGTGGAAAGAGGCGAAAAACAGACCTCCACTTTGTCATTGTCAATGTTATTTTACACTCAGATAGCGATGACGCCTCCATAAATACTACATGTCATAGAAATGACGTTTTTACACTGCCGTTAAAGAAATAATCCCAAAGCTGTAAAAACAAAAGCAAGGAAAATTAGTTTTGCTCCTGATGTAGCTGTGAATGTAAGTTGCTTTTTAGTAAAGTCCCTTTGATTAAGGAAGGATGGCAGTTGGAATGTGTAATTCATTCAGCTAAATGAAACTGCAGCCCGGGGGTTAAGGGCACCACTAAACTAATCTAGTAGAGAAGTGGAATGAAAACAAACCTAAGACTGAGTATTTTGTGTTGACACATTCACTTGGTTACCCGTCATTAATCAACAGAGTTAATCTCCAGACACAGCCTTGGTCGCTTTGTAAATTTGAGAGGTGGGAAGTGTTTAACTACCGGAGTAAGTTTTGGAACTTATTATGCCCACGTGCGACCTACTTTGTTTATCACGCTCTCTGAATCGTACACCAAAACAGCGATAGGATTTTATCACTTTTTAATCAAAACAGTCCACCGTTAACCGATGTTTTATGTTCGGTTTGTTTGCACATAATTACACGCTTTAAGTATGTTACCGTTTCTTTTATCTCATTACAAATGGGCATATCTGTATGTTAATGAAGCCAGACGGGAATACAGTAAAAGTCGGATCGTGTTAAAATGCAACTTCTTGAATTAAAGCCACCACAAGAAACATAAAAGCGACATACATATTCCGTTTAAAGCAGAAAGTGCTTAAATCATTCAAAATCATTTTAAACAAATTATGCACAAGATCTAAGGAACAAACGTAGAAAATATTCAACCATAAAGAGAGAGAGGTGTAAATTTCACAAACGTAAACAGACAGAAACGATAAAACCTTCAATTTCGTGGGTTATTTAAGAGATGATTTATAGGAGAATTGGTGGAATTTTGAGTGGGTGATTCTTTGTCAGTAGACAGTTTTGTCTGCAAAAGCCTTAATTAAGACCAACCCATTTAGACAAATTACCGCTCAATGGTGATAAGGCGCGAGCCAAAGTTCCTTCACGTGTCAATAACGTCACGCCCCCTGTCGGCAACTCGAGCCATTTACTCAAATCAATGCTCGTTCTTACTTCTTAACAACTTCAAGAGTTGGGTGCATTTTGAAAGCTTCGAAGTCTTTCTTCACGAATTCTAAGAAAGTAGAATTCCACCGGCGTATTCTAGATAAGCTGTCGGGGCTTAAAGAAGTCATTTATCCCCCGACATTAGGGCAGAATTCTGGCTGACCTTGTCGCTGGCCGACCGAGCGAGCAATTGGTAATCCTATGCTCTACCAAGCATACGATTGGATAGAGTCATTTGGGGATATCTCTTATCAGAAGTATGTTCCATTCTGTCTACTCTTATTGTAATTACCCACAAAGCTTTTGGCCATTGTGGCTCACCCTCCGCTTCAAATCAGATCTCTGAAGAAGTTGTCCGATAACCGAGATTTGAATGGCAGCCTCTTAAATTATATGCCGCAATTGGTTAACTATCGATCCGTTGATTGACTGGTGCCCAGTTGACTGATTCCTGTCTGGGATATCTTCGATTACCAATACGCATATTGCTTCCATTGATTCCGTTTGGTCCTTTCTGTGCAGCAGTCTCATATTCTTAAAATATTTTCCCAAATTAAATATATTCGTAGAGGAATAGTCATCTCACTTTTTTCTGTCTGCTACATGGAATTAGAATTTTTTCTTTGAAGGAAAGGTTTGCAGGGAGAATCTTAAAAACAACGAATTGCTCATCGGTTGTTTGGGTTACGAGGTTCATACATTTGTGCAACGTGCTACTCACATATGGTAGTAAATACGAACATCAACATGGATTAAATCATCGATCCCGTAATATATTGTTGTGACAATAAACTGATCAATCAAGAAAATAAATAAACCATTGATTAAGCATTGTATACCAATATAGCATTCACAAAACAAGAAGATTTTCCCTTTGCCCGAGTGTTTTAACGTTCATACATACATCGTTCACAAAACAAGAAGCTTTTCCCTTTCCCCTTGTGTTTTAACGTTCATAAATACGTCGTTCACAAAACAAGAAGATTTTCCCTTTGCCCGTGTGTATTATAGCGTTCATAAATATATCGTTCACAAAGATCAATAACTTTCAGAATCAATATACCAATCAAAGTCTCAGCAATCCAATTAGCTTCAATTTAAGTAAAAAAATGTCTGTGAATATCCGGTTAGTAACTTTTAAAACAATTGTTCTATAATTGGCCTAGATTGTTTTGTCGGCTATAAGAGGAGGAGAAGAGGGGACATAAATGCTGACCAATCATCTTGACTGAGTGCATACAAATGATTATTCTCTCGATCGAATAACCACCGTTTTATTCATTTTCTCGTGGTCGATTATAAAACAGGCTTATGCGATCAGAATTTGTGCTGGAAGGAAGTCTTAATTAGGTGAATTCGGCTCACAGATGGTGGAACACCGGAACAATTTTCAAGCAAGCGGTCCACAAAAGCGACCATTATAGACGTGATTGATGGCCGTTGGGCGGACTGTCGCTTGACACAGAGTTGACTCCATGTCTTTTAAATACAGCCTCAATTGAGTGTTAGCCGAGAAAATAGCCGGGTGAATATCGAAGGTGACAAAACCGCTTTCCTACCACCGGAGCGCAGTTGAAATCGATCGGACCAAAGATACATAATTTAGCTGGAATTACTGAGCGATCGAGCAGAACAGATGGAAGAAAGGGGACTTTAGCGATTCAATCATCGCCGCTCTCAGTTCACCCAAACCGTTACTCGTCCCATGTAATTGGTTTATACCTCAACTCAAATGATGTAAGAATGTTCCATTCAGGACGATTATTCTGGTAACGTTCTTGTCATTGTCTTTGGCCTATACACAAAAAAAAAAACATTACCGCGGAAGAAAATAGATGGAGCTCCATAAAAATCCAGAAACCTACTGATCGACTCAATAACTTTGATGGAGACAAATGGTATGACATAAATACCGAAACTGTCTGAAAGTGAACGATTTCTAATTTGCTAGTAAAGGAGACCGTATTGAAAATGGCATTCAGATATCGTTATTATTTCTTCATATGTGAACTATACGATCGAAAAATCCAAAGTTTTAACTTATAGGTCTTAAAGTGGCATGAGCTGCCAAAATTCACGCTTTTTTCATTTCAAATTCAATTTCTGATCGTCACGACAGTAAGAGGCTTTGAAGGCCATCGAAAAACTAAATGATTGGCGTTGGAATGAGGAAAATCCATACAGTATATGTGGCCTGTACGAACCAAAAACGTGTTCGAAAAGTAACAAAATTTAAATAACCGGGACGACCATTCATTCATTCTAAGTCAAAGTTTGTTCAAAACAATACTCTATCGTACATTCTCGAGACTAGAAGCATTAAAAAGCTTCTGAATTATACGTCTCGAGAAAAATAGCTACTGATTTCAAAGTTATGTTTTAACGTCAAAATATCAACATTTTGGCAGCTCATGCCACTTTAATAGAAACCCGGATTATGTGTACAAGTTTAGAGGCGTTTTAAATTACTCTGATAACAAATTTACAACTTTTCTAGAAATGGAAAAGCTATTTTATACATGTAAACAGTTAATGATACACAACAGTTGCCCATGCAAGTTGTAAGATTCATAAAACCGATACAGATATAAACCTGATCGAATATTCCATACCCATGTTTGACAACTCATACAGCATAACTTTTAAAGGCTGGGAATAAAAATCCATACACTATTTTCAAATTAAGAGGGTATTGAAATTGTGACTGTATTGGCATAGAAGTCTCCAAAACTACAAGCTGATTTGCTTAGATACTACTTTTCGATGATGACAAGATACATATAATCAAATCTGCATCCTTCAATATATTGTCAATATCGTGAACGCTTTATGTAATTAAAGTGGTATGAGAAAAATAGCCAATAATTTCAACATTCTGTTTTAACGTCAAAATATCAACATTTTGGCAGCTCATGCCACTTTAATAAAAATAACCATTTAAGAGAAAGCCAAATCAAATCAAATGTGATTCTTTGTAAACAGATGACCTATGTGGTATCACTGATTTAAGAATCAAATTTGTTAGGACTCATTGAAAAAATTATTAACATTTTGACACCGACCATACTGAAATATCTGGTTTGTAACTGCATCTTATTTTTGGACTAAATTTCGAGGGATGACTCCATGCTATTAAAACAAGACTATAGTACGATTCAGATATAGACCTTATCATTCTACCAGAGGGTTTATTAAGATTAAACAGGGGAAGTGCAAGATTATCTGTCCAAAATTTTCCCGAGGGGAAATGGGTAGCCCAATGTGCTTTTGTCGCGGGAGATAATTACTAAGTTTTAAATCCGCAAACTTCATCAGATCGCGTAGCGTTATGGCGGGTGGATGAGTAAAACAAGCGAGAACTCTTCATGATCAGTTGATAGGAATGGCGAAAAGCTCGGCAGATTGAAGAAAGGACAGTTATGAATCAGCGGTAGCTCCACTGATAGAAATATAGATGAAGCGGAAATTCGCGGAAACATCGCGACTAATCCGCGGAGAGATCTTTATTGACTGCCTTCAAGTAGTTCATGGGTCTATTTTGTCTCAATCATAGACAGACAGATAGAAATCAGCGTAATTATCATCAAATGGCTACAACGGCCTCGGACCGTGGTATATCGCACTCACTTGTACCCGCTTCGCGATCTTTCGCGAAAAATGGCCAACCGTTTTAATTGGGTATTTTATCGATAACGAACTCTTTAATATAGTTCCACAAATTCACCATCTGTAACAGTGAGAGACCATTTGGTTTAAGACTAGTCGAGCTTTCAATCTCCCCCCAAGTCAACTCTAACCACTACTCCCTTTCTTTAATATGCATAGAATTGTTATCTTTCAATATGGCGGTATAGGAGTGTCACGGGGGCGGTTGTAGAAAGTCATTATCCCATGAAGGCCACTAATCGTAACTTTATGACGCTTCCTATTAATTCGGTATAATTGGAGCTCGTTGATCGCTCTTCAGCATCGCCAGCGGAAAATCTCTAGCCGAGGAAACAATGGGTTGATGTGGAAAACTGAGTACTGGGCGACATGCAGATTTCCCTCGGCCATCTGAGACCAAAGAAGACACATCCGATGGTTCCTCAGTGTTTAAGATAGTCGATGAAAGAAAATACCGGGTATTAAATGCTGATTAGCTCAAATACACTTTACAGAAGCAGGTGGCCAAATAAGGTAGACTAACATCCGAACCGGAAGTACTAAGCAGAACTGTGGACTATTAAATAGAGACAACTCATTGAAGATGCATTGAGTGGAAGAAGAGGGGGGGGGGGGACTCGTGTCATGTCCGATAGTCATAATACAACTATATTTCATCAGATTTCAGCCAATTAGCCGAGGGAGTCCAGGACAACAACAGGATACATATATATATTTAGGAACACTAAAACACACGGGCATAATATACTAATAAATTAACTTTGTAATATGATTACTTTCACTGAATGAGACATTGGCCGTAATACCAAACCCATTGTTGGATTAACAAATATAAAGGTCTACCAAAACCTCAATCTAAATCGTATAGATTTGCTATTGCCATCATATTGCATGGTGCCTTTTCCAACACTTGTTACCAGAATATAAATATATCAACAATTAATTTGATCTGCCGTTTTCGTGTTTCATTAATATAGTTACTGTAAACGGTTATTATATTTTATGGTTTGCTATTACAGTATTCCGTTTAGAATCAATGGCTGTCTTCATATATAGGCGAGTTATTTGTCAGTGCGTCATATCCCATCAAGGCAACATTTAGGTGGAATTTGTGGAGATCGCCTAAGGCTGGCCCTTCAAATCTTCTATACCATCAAATACTTCACCCATCGCCCCAACGACTTCTTAATAGAACTTATTAAACCACGATTGTGGATGAAATTGATTCTAAATTCGATCGTATCCTGAAAACGGGGGAATTCACGGCACATTGACCACTGTGACATTCCTTGGTGGGTATTTGGTTCGACTGAGTGACTTTGAGTGGAAAGGCCCTTCCGGCTGATCACTCACTTTAAGACGATCTTCCTCCCGATCAAACTAATCCCTCTTAGAAATAATCGGACACAAATCTCTTCAAACCAAGAAACCCGGATAAATCTGCCTTCACACCTCTCGCTTGTCTCCTATCACTTTCAACATTTCCTTATAAAGAGTGAAAACCAGGAAAAAGTAGAATTTTGTTATAATAAAGATTTGAACGTTTCCATACAAACTTAGAAGAATTAACGTCAAACAGACAAAAACTGAAACACGATTTCCAAAAGTATTTTCAAAATAAATAAAATGAAAAAAAAAAAAAAAAAACAGTGAAAAAGTTTAAACAATGGACATTTTGTCATCCGCATCAAAATTTTTTTTTCGTTGAATAAAATTCGGGAAAAAGGCTGAAATATACATGTTATCTGTAGTATTAAAACGCTTTCCTTCAGGCAAGAACTGTTTCATAAGAGAAGTTTTAAGCTGTAAAACTCCAAAAAAATCAACAGCAAAATAGCGCATACAATTCGTTATAAAGCATACTTTTAGCAGGAATAATATGCATTTTAAACGTACGTATTTTCAGCGAACACAACGAGATTTAAATAACGATGTCTTCATATATATGTACATTGTATATAAAACAAGTGCCCAGTCACCCTGAAATGATACACCATTCATAAATAACACATTTTATATAATTATATGGCCAATCAATCGCTTAACCATACAATATATCTGAAGTCGGTCCCATTATTTCGTTAGGGGTATTTTTATCCACATACGCTCAAACTCGGACGTGAATGCTGTATGGGTGTTGAAATGATGTACAATGTACGGACTATATTTAACAATGTCCCCTCCAGTTACAATAGACCACAATATCCAGCAGATCTATAGCAATATTTCACTACAATAATATATATATCATTATCTCGACACAGCGTCGAGTTTCATAGATTTTAGTCGAAAAATGGGCCGAATTTATTTTTCATTAAACGCAACAAAAGGCTGGTCTATCTATTGCGAGTTTTTGGTAGCAGTTGTATGTTCGTGCTGACTACAATAGTTTGTAGCGATGAAGGTAATTTTATTAGACGGAGGTAAATAAGGACTAGTATAACGCGCCAGCTACCTTTTGTCATCTAATGAATGGACATGTTGTAGCGGCGCGACTTAACAGAGTTTGCGGCTAATAGTAAAACCAGACTATCTTGTAGATCCGGAAATCCAACACTATGTCAGAAAATGAATGAAGATAGGCGTTTATTGAAGTGCAGAAACATTGAACGCCATTAACAAATAACAGTAAAAATAATGAGAACATAGTAACTTGACAAAACTTCTAAGGATAACAATTAACTACAGAACTAATCCCGTATACATTAATATTCTGCTTTAACAGCGACTTTTTGAAATCATGTAATTTAAATCATCTTCCGTAAAAGGTTTTTGTATGATTAACGCATGTATATTTCAGGCATTTACGATCACGATTGGTTTATTGTTAAAAATATAAATTTCTAAGATATTAAAAGGATAGATAAATGCGCATTCGTTTCTCATTTAATCCAAACTGTGTCATTTCACAATGGAAATGAGTTTTGGGAAATGGCTGCAATCGTCCACTTAATAATATTCGAAGCATCAAATGTCATTGGCTCTGCGTGTTTTTTGTTGCGACTGTCCAATAGCTTTTCTTTAATCGTAAGACCCGATCACTGTCAAAGATCAGAGAGGGTTTAATCTCTGGAAGGCGGTCTTATCGATCCAGCTTCAATGTTTCTATTGAATGGTTCCGGCAGATATGAACATCGTCTTTACTTTAGCTCATCAAATGGCGTGCAGACTCAATTAAGACATGCTCAAATCGTTCAATAAATGGTTAAATTCAACGAGGAATGCTCGAGAAACGTTTAAAGACACGAGTGTGACCTGATGTTCATTTTCTGAAGGCAACCTCGCGAAGGCTAATTTTTGTTACATTCTGAATGTCAGCTATCACATGAAGACAAATTTTCCACCTGACGTGTTCATGTTGAATTATATACACGCGTGTTGCGTCCTTTCGACCTGATGGCATCCGAAATTGGACGATTTTTTGGTTGTATATCACACGTTGAAATCCAGTTCAACTTTGAAAAAAGCGGACGTTTAAATGTGGAAATTTCATCTGTAGTGTTTTTAATCGGAAGAGACTTTCTTTGAAGTGAAATCAGTAATTTAATTGACTTTCTAAGTATTTGCAAAAGAAAAAAAGTCTTTTTCTCTCCAATGAATGGATGGGTATAGTTTTTTTTAAACAGAATGTTAAAGGCAAAATTCATAAGCAGGTGAAACTGTAGATGGACAAACAGTGTGACAAGAAAAACGTGTGTGCTTTTCACGGGATTGTATATACATTAGACGAATGTCCATTCAACAAAGTTACAATAGACATGAAGATAGGCCCACACCTATAACAAGCTTGGGGTACCAGTGTAACAGAAAAGACCGTTTGTCCCAAGGATAGAGAGAAATTGACGAACTTGCTGAAATAGCATCATTTAATATGCCTGGTTCCAACTTTCAAGTGGAAGAAAAGTTGACAACTTTTTAATAACGTTTTTTTGCAATTTTCGTTGTATTGTTTATCATTTTTGACGTGTGAAAAAGATGAATCAACAAATAGCTGGTGTCAATAATCAGACAGTGTTTTGATTGACGTCCTTGGCCGCCTTGGAAATGTCTGTATCATCAGATTTGGTGGAAAATAAAGACGTTGACAGGGACAGCGACTCGGACACAAGTGGAAGCTCACCTGGGAGCACTGATACCTCGAAATGTAACGAGCAAATTCACAAACCTACCGACCGAATAGGTTTCTTGGAAAACGACCCTGCCGTTAAACAACCAACTCCATTTTCTGTCAATGACATTCTTAGTCCGAGTAAATTTCGAGGTGTTTCCGTATTTCTCCGGAAGCCAGAGTACACCTTATCCGATGAAAGTGACACCCCAGATTCGGCGTTAGAATCTCCTTTTATTCTTTCTCGGCATCGAAACAACAACGACGGACACGCTCAGATTGAGGAGGACGCCAATCTCAGTAAGTTATGAATTTATAAATTCATTTCTTTAGCCTTTGTTTTATTGCCATAATCATGATCACCCGCAGAAATTAAACCGTTAAACATTATATTATAATGGCTATAAAGCTCGACAACAGTATAAGAGATATTTACTAACTCATAGTTTTAATGAATCACAAAACAGAGTTAACAGATGGAAATCATATTGGTATATATATTTGCGGCTTCAAAGCAATTGGTGGGATGGAAATATTATTTAAAAAAAATATTCGTTTAATAGATAAATTAAAAATATATATATTATGTCTTTCTGCTAGTATATATAGTAAATATATACATTTTACAACTTATGGTTGTTACATGCTGTTGTATTGGTATGGAGTCGACAAGAACTGAAATTGCACATATAAGGGGCATAGAAAGCTTATACTTAGTCTATTTATCAAATTAAAAAACCCGTTATAATCTACTAGCGGTAATTCGCTGACAAAGTACATTATAGAATGGCGTCTGAGGGAATAGGACGCGTGATGTTGTGGATTACGTACCACCCTACGGTTCCAACATAAACCTCAACATCGATTTGTGTAATTTTGTGGAGCCGATTGAAATCAGCAAAATACTGGCAAAGTCTTACAGCGATTAACCCAACACGAATTGAGTTCGACAAAAGGATAGAAACAATTAAGTAAATGGGTTTTGTTTAATTGGATAATTTGGAGGAAAACTCACAACTGACGACCTGCGAAAGGATTACGTTTCTTTTTTGAGCGAAGATGGAATTGGCGGAAATTATCCAAACCGCTTGATCTGCGATAGCAACAAATTGACGTCAAATTCAACGCGCAATACCGCGCTATACAATGCTCAGTTGTGTTATTTTAGAAAAAAATCAGATCTAATGACCTTTTTATTGCAGTCTGGCGACAACCTGATCAAGTCCATTTCAACATCGATCTTCAGAACAATTTTTGTCTGTTCCATACAATTGTCTGAAAATGTATTACAAGCAGTTTTATTGATATAACTAATAACGAACTGGAAAAGTATACCTATTATTACCTATATCTGAATTTTATATTCTAAATCTCACCTCAATTGTTCGCTGTATTTACAAGTGCTGCACATTTGTGATGGGGTTTACGTAAATTATATATAATTTAGTTTAAAGTGATGATCTGCCAAAATTCACACTTTTTAAATAACTTCTGATCGTCATGACAGTAAGAGGCTTTGAAGGCCATCGAAAAACTAAATTATTGGCGTTGGGATGAGGAAAATCCATTCAGTATGTGGCCTGTACGAACCGAAAACGTGTTCGAAAAGTAAACGAAATTTAAATAACCGGGACGACCATTCATTCATTCATTCTAAGCCAAAGTCAGTTCAAAACAATACTTTATCGTACATTTTCGAGACCAGTAGCACTAAAAAGCTTCTGAATTGTACGTCTTGAGAAAAATAGACGATAATTTTAATGTTCTGTTTTAACCTCAAAATATCAACATTTTGGCATCTCATGCCACTTTAATGTACAATCTCAAAACTGGTAGAAATCAAAAAGTTTGGGAAAATAGCCAGTGTAATTTACTGATTTTGCTCAAACGAGAAAATATAAAACGTTGACAGTGCATGTTATATTTTAAATTCAGAAGAAAAGAGTGAGCAGTTTGAACAGCCTGTTTTCCACTCTGACCGTTACCCAAAATAGTTCTGTAAAAAGTTGTTTCCGAGTGAATTAACCATTGTGGATTCCTTAAAGTGGCATGAGCTGTCAAAATGTTGATATTTTGACGTTAAAACAGAATGTTTAAATATTTGGCTATTTTTCTAAAGACGTATAATTCAAAAGCTTTTTAGTGCTTCTAGTCTCGAAAATGTACGTTAATATATTGTTTTGAACTAACTTTAGCTTAGAATGAATGAATGGTCGTCCCGGTTATTTAAATTTTGTTTGGTACAGGCCTATGGATTTTCCTCATTCCAGCGCCAATCCTTTAGTTGTTCGATGGCCTTCAAAGCCTCTTATACTGTCGTGACGATCAGAAATTATGAAAAAAGTGTGGATTTTGGCAGCTCATGCCACTTTAAATACTTATTTCCAAATAACCGAAGATTGTGATGCCCTGCCCATCCTCCCCTCAAGTTGGCACATTTGATTCAACAGTTTCAGGGGGTCAAGAGTCCTTGACTCTTTGGTTAAACCGGTCATACCCAGAGTGTCATCTCACGAGCTATTGCTGGCGATCATAGCTGTTATCAAATAGGGAAAGCATCTATTGCTCAATGGTGCGAGGGTCAACCTGACCACAGTTCGATAGATTATCAATCCGGTTGGAATGGTCACGGATCGAAACACCAAACAATGGCTTCTTTCTTGACTTTCATTTCCCATAACATATAAGCTTCAAATAAATTAACATTGTTCACAGGTGATAGTGGATTTTTCGTTAATATATGATTCAGTTTTACTTCTTGGAGGAACTATCCTACGGTTAACTACAATACCAATGTTTTGCTATCATTTGAATTGCCGCAATTTATATATTTTCTATCTTCTTTTTAAGATTCTCGAAAAAGCCGATATGTCCCGATTACGGATGAGCGAGACGAGAGAGAACCACGGAGTGATGCGGAGTCTGACATTCTGAGTGAGGGGGAGGAGGCAGGGACGGGAGGTGATAAACACGCCCTGACAGCTGAGCATCCAATACATGATGTGGTCGCACTGGGGGGTAAATCTGGTAAGACCCGACGAGCCCGCACAGCATTTACATACGAACAGCTTGTGGCACTGGAGAATAAGTTTAAAACAACACGTTACCTGTCGGTATGCGAGAGGCTGAATTTAGCCCTTTCGCTCAGCCTCACAGAGACACAAGTCAAAATTTGGTTTCAAAATCGGCGGACAAAGTGGAAAAAACAAAACCCAGGGCTTGATGTAAACAGTCCAACCGTACCACCAACATCCCCCGGAGCAACCTCCTTACCTACCGCGTTCCCCACCCAAGGTATATACTCACTGGCCCATTCATTGCCTCAGTACATCCAACAACAAAGTGCAATCAGTCAAAACTATTTCCTGGCTCATGCCAATGCATTTGCTTCTGCCTCAAATGGGACGCATTCACCATTTTATCATATATAAGAATTGTATAAACAGGAAGGTCAGTTGATTGAGAAACAAAGAAGTATCCAGGAAGATTAAATGGAACTTACAAATAGATTAACAGCAATATTTTAATCCTGTTCAGACATTAATGTTTTTGGGCAATGAATTGTAACATTATGGTATCAGAGTCTTCATGGACAGTTCATGACCCAATATAGGAAAGCCGTTTCTGTTGTCTGGGGGTAATCGTGTATTAGAATGAAACCAATTTCTTACCAATTGCATATGATATGTAGGATGTGCAAAGAAATGACAAAACATTTCAATTTGGTTTTCGGAGAGTTTATTCAAACTAGTTAGGCAGCATTAACATGTATAACTGTCTGTCTTATGATGTGTTCGGTAGATGTTTAAACATAGCTCATCATGTACATATATCCCTATCAACTGGCGTGTAATGTTCGAGCCATGCTTGTAGATGTGACACGCAGAGATATTTTCAAGACGTTTCCAAATTGTGAAGCATTAGCAAATCATTCATAGTATACTTATCATTGGTAAAGTCATTCGCAATAGACCGATTGCTTGTTGACGTCATCATGGTATACTGAGAGATACAGATGACCCAAGGAAGGTATTCTCCACAAAAAAAATATATAGGCGTCCAGTAATGCGTATCGCTACAAGGGCTTGTAACGAAGCGGTCCCTTCAAATAAATTCCCTCAAATATCCCCTAATTTTCCGGGTAACGCCATTAAGTCCCAGGCCAGTTAGATTCAGAAGATTAGTATCACATTGGCAAATCCATTGTAACATATTTGTAACGATAAGTTCTATACAATCGTACGATTCACAATGTTCGTCCAAATTATTGATTATATTCGTACCTATTTCAACATTCGTGGCAGTTGTTACGCGCCAATAAGCTTAAACAACCAGCCATCGTAGCAGTGGTTACGCGTCAATACGCTAAAACACCACGACATCGTAGCAGTGGCTACGCGTCAATAAGCTGAAACAACCAGCTATCGTAGCAGTGGTTACGCGTCAATAAGCTAAAACACCATGACATCGTAGCAGTGGTTACGCATCATTAAACTGAAACAACCAGCAGCCGTAGCAGTGGTTACGCGCCAATAAGCTAAAACACCCTGGCATCGTAGCAGTGGTTACGCGTCAATAAACTGAAACAACCAGCTATCGTAGCAGTGGTTACGCGTCAATAAGCTAAAACACCATGACATCGTAGCAGTGGTTACGCATCATTAAGCTGAAACAACCAGCAATCGTAGCAGTGGTTACGCGCCAATAAGCTAAAACACCATGGCATCGTAGCAGTAGTTACGCATCATTAAGCTGGAACAACCAGCAATCGTAGCAGTGGTTACTCGCCAATAAGCTAAAACACCATGACATCGTAGCAGTGGTCACGCGCCAATAAGCAAAAACACCATGACATCGTAGCAGTGGACATTCGCGAACAATTTAGACAATGGTTGCGTTATAAAGAAGAGACTCTCATATTTGGACTGTATGGGTAGACATTTTACATTCCATCATGTCGTGTTATGCGTACGGTGATTGGAAAACATACGCGCTGCAACTGCATGTCGTCGACGACATTCATTGATTCATTAAAATAATAGGAAATATTGTTCGTCAAATTACTTAAAGATAATAGTGCTATTCAATTATATAAAATGAGATTTAAAATATTAAAAAAAAAACAGATAACTTATTAATAGTGTTTACAAAACTTTAGAAATAAATGAAAATTTCATTAAAGTCCATGTGAATTGAAATAAAAGTTCGGAAACATATGTGTCCTTGTTGTTTACATGACGTCATTGTGCTTGGGAATGTTTATTGGCCAGTTTTATTCAAGGTTTGATTGATTGATGTTTTACATGTACGCCTTAATCAATGTCACCTTTACCAGTTTTGGTGGAGGAGGAAACCGCCAAGCTATGCCAGTAACCGGGCAACCGTTAAGCCTGTGGCAAAGCCAAGGTATGTGTGCGTGTGTGTGTGTGTGTGTGTGTGTGTGTGGGGGGGGGGGGGGTGCTGGGGGTCGCTTATCCTCTCAAACTCGATGATCAGATTGTTGATAACACTGGAGTTTCAGAAGTGCCGGTAGTTCAATCGTTCGTGTTTCATGCCGTAACCAATTCAAACACTATATAAAAATACACTTTTTGAGCTTCTAGGGGCAGATCTTTTCTGTATTTCGTCTTGGGTCCAGGTTGCTCCGGTGTTTTATCCATCAAAAGCTTCCCTAATAACTTTGACAACCCGGCTTCGTGATGGTCATGGAGTGAAAACCCACATAGAAAGTCTTTCATTTTCGGGCGACTGAGTGGAATTCGAACCCACGACTAGTTGTCAAATGCGTCAGTTCAATTCGACCATTCTATTTGAGGATATAGCATCCTACTTATGTAAAGTTTATCCCACCAAAACACTGACGTCATCGGGCTCACAAAGCTGATAGATAATCTGAACAAAGCCAGACTGGCACATTGGCACGGTATAGGCTATATTTGACGCCGCACTCAAGATTATTTCACTTAAATGGCGGCGTTGCCAGGTTTAGTGGGGAGGAAACCCCCGACCTTCGGAGTGTACCTGGCAACTCTTCAACATACGGCACGGTATATAGTGTAGGTATCTTTTAAAGTTGCGGTGTCTTTTTTGGAAAAAAGACAATAAGGATTTTAACATGTGTATAGCCACCTTTCTTAAACGTTGTCAACTTGGAGGGAAATCTATCGGTGTGAGAGGAAATTACAAATGCAGCTGAGTAATATACATACAATAAACAAAATGGCGGTATAAATTAACACTTATAAGGCTAAAGTAGGCTAGTTTTAAAGGCTATGAAAAATGTGACAGCTTTACAATACAGCTGTACAAGAAATTGCCGCATAATATGAGAGGAAAATATCCGAACATATTGCCCAAACCCTATTAAGAAACTGAGCTTTATTGCGATAGAGATTATAAAACTACTACTTTTATAGGAGATTGGGGGAGGACGATGATACGAAGAAAATCTCAACAGATGCCGTTAATGTCCGTATTAATTCCGCCTTCCTGGGACGATATAATACGCTAACAATGTAGGTATTCATCCGCGATGTCTTCGCTCTGGTCAGGGTGATGCGATCAGTTCCCCGGAGACCTGTTACCATGTTATCAATTCGCCTGCTTTTAATTGAAGAATTATGAGTCGTTGTTTTGGTAGTATTGTCCGGGTAATAGTCGAGGAGCGTTTGAGATGTCCATAATCGTATACGTGTGAGCTTCCAAGAAGAGCTCACTATTGTGGTATCATCTCAAAGCACTTGAGGAGATCCCTGCATGAAAAGAATCAAAAAGTGGAAATAATTGCAAGTGTCCCGCGGTAATTTCCCTTTCCTCCAAGATGTCACACTTTCCTGGCTGTAATTTATACGGGCTCCGGGCTTTACAAGAAGTGTTTGTATAGAAAGGACATTAAACCTCTCTATACGCTATAGCAACCCTGTTCTTGTGATAATGGCGAATCGACGAGGTCTCTCCAGGGAGCAGTCTTCATGAAAGTCCTCGACAAATTCTGGTAAAGGATATAATGTGTGCTATAAAAACGGCAATTTGTCAGCATCCATCATACGATGAAAAGATATCTTTGATAGTTCCGACATTATCACTCTTACAATTTTCTTATATGTTTAAGCATTATATGTACATGTATTCGAAGTGAAATTTAACTGCAGTTTCTTCTGCAATGTCAAGCTTGCCGCACACCAAAATCCCTCCGTGTGTTTTGCATAGACCCGTTATAACTATATTTATATGAACACAAAATCACACGGGCACTGGGAATAAGGTGGATGTTGATGAATTAAAAGCAGCAAAAAAGAAGAGGGGGGGGGGGGGGGGGGGGCGCTTCACACAAAATATAAATTTGGTTCATTTGAAAAAGATACAAGAACGAATTATAGTCATACAGATTCAGTTTAAAAACGAAATAAAGGTCGATGCATACTTTGGTTATCATCCATTTGTTAGGGAAAAGCTAATAAGTTTTAACACAGTGATTTAAAAATGTAAGTTTATGAATATCGAACAAGAACTTTTTTTTTAATCATTATACTGCACGAGTTTTTATTTCTGACCAATCAATAATGACATGAGAACAGATGATATTATAATCAAATCAGTTACGCCCGAACAAATCACTATAAACGATAAAATCGAGTAGTTCAACGTAGAGTGAAATTAAAATAAAATGCTGTGTGATTTGAGGAAGAATACTATATCGGCATATTTTCTCCTCGGACAATTGTGCAAAGTAATCCCATTTGCTTCAGCTTAAAATTTTAGTTTTATGTTGTTGTGTGAGTGATGATTGAATAAGAATTCACAGCGGCGTAAAGACAACGTGCAGAACACGTTGCAATAGCTGTTCAAAATATGAAATTTCCGATCAATTCCGTTATTTCTGAACATACATGCTAGCTTTTAATATACAATTTTAAGCCAATATAAGTAATCAGACGGGCGTTTTAGAGCACTACAGAATAAGATATGTGTAACCGAAAACCTAGTTCAGGGCGATTTAAAATGAATATTCAGGTAGACAAGTAGAGGGCAATATGGGTGTTCCAGCACACTTCAAGTGAGCCAAATGCCGCGAGGCATTGACCTAATTACATATGCACCCAGTCTAGTGCAGGTCTATTAAGGGACGTGCGCATCAGTCAATATTAAAGTACATGTGAACCTATTCTTAAAAAAATATGCTGAATAATACACTCCCACGGAAAAAATATGCTTAGTAATGCAATAAAGGGCCAATTAAACAAACTGGCACCGGTGATAGACAATAGATAATAAACGAATGTACGGAAAAAATATGCTTAGTAATGCAATACTGATCTAAAGGACCAATTAAACCGTGACACTGGTGATAGACAATAGATAATAAACGAATGTATAAATAACCTTGGACAGTATTACCTCAATGTATAGATCATATCGGTAAGTATGTGTATATCACAGCCGAACGGCCTCGGGGGGCAGATGCATCGGACCGTATCCAATTAAGTCGACTACCAAAGAGACGTGTGCGTCCAACCGTAACAAATTAACGGAATAGAATATGTCGAGTAATGCAGTCAAATGATCGCGCCTTCCCAAAAAAAAAATATGCTGAGTAAAAAGTGTCAGCCTTAGGGCTCAGCCAATCTGTATAAATACGGGTGTAAATCAGATCCAGTCATCATCGGAAAACAGGACTGGCCAGCAACACTCTCAACACTATCCAACATCGTTTAACATTGGACAACCACTAAAGTTTGAGAAGCTCCTCGAAATGTATAACATCAGCTCCAGTCTATGTGTGGGAGTCATTAGTCTCGATGGACAGGCCAGAGTATCCTTCCAAAGGATTCAGAGCAAAACAGATGAAAGTAGACCAAACAGTATACCGATAACGTTATCATCTACTGCATGGAGTGGACTAACCACGCTTGCATATAGGATTGACGAGATGTTAAAGATGGGAGAGCCACTAGAAAGACCATACAACCTAGAGGATGACATATATCTAAGTTGCAGTCAATACAATGGGAAACAACTTATTCATCTGCGGAAATGGATAGAAGACAAAACACTTTCGACTAACCTGAAGCCTACCAAGATGGGGTATGCCATGAACGAATTTGGATGGCGTAAATTAAGAAAGCATTTTTCGGACATAGACCGAGATATAGGAGAAATGGAATCCGTATTTAAAATGGCCGATGAATTTTCCAAAAAGATGAAAGATCCGGGATCGGATGACAATGCGGAAGGAGAAACTCAAGAAGAGGACGATGAAGATTGTAGTGCCAGAGGCGACCACGCTAATCAACTCGGAGCAATGATGTGTAGACGTTGCAATCCAGGGGACTACGTCAACTGGTGACGTCATCAACATTATATCTACTATTAAAATACTATACTGAACCCTAATAAACAGAATGAATCTTACCACTTATCTTTTTGTTCTTCGTATATATAGTCGAGTAGTTCTTCTACATTCTCATACATATGTCAAACCGTTAACGCACCAGTGTCAATCATTCCATCCCTAATATAATGGGTAGTGTAGGTAGTCAGTCTAGAAGATCTGACAGCGATATAGCGGGCCTATGCAAAATTTGCCTCATCGAAGTCTGTCAAGCGGTAGTTCATCCCTGTACTGCACATCTCATTAAAATCTTAGCTCCTAGTCATTAGTCACGGTTCGTCGCATGTCTAATTAAAATCTAAGCTCGCGGCTATCGGTTGACTACGGCTGAATGGTATGAAGACTTTAAGAAAAACACTGTGTGGAACGAGAGAATTATGAACTTTATAGAAAAAGAAACCGATTTAAACTAAAACTATTTGTTACAATGCATTTTGGGGGAATAAAATATGATATATATAAAATTGAATTTTTAAGAGTGTTGTCATTATAACTATGGGTGGTAAACTAAACCGTAATACGAAGCGAAATAGCGGTATCGCCGGTGTATGTTATAAATATAGGGATCAGCCTATTGTTCTTAAAGGTCCACTTGCCGCCATAGCCTGTTTAAAGTTGCTAAGAAACCAATCTACATGAGCTTACTACGACTAATACAACTAAACTTAAACATAGGACACATAAAACATGTCTAGTTAGCTTTAGAATGTAGAAATGGGGTGAAAAACAAACGAAAAATCGAAGTCTGATTACAACAACAACGATCAGTGTCGGTCAACTTTCGTGTTGGATTACCCTCCTTTCAGGCCTTTTTATCTGTGGTTTAGACTCAAACAATTATCAGCAGGCTTTTCCAGTCGCTGTTAACCGATCGTCAGTCTGTATTTCTCAGATAAATAGGCCTACGTAAAATTACACTGTGCCGTTAGTTCGCTCACTCGACTGAAACATAAAATCGCCAATAGGGGGCAGTTTGATTTGTTTACGCTACGGGCACCTAACAATTCAAATTTTCAAATTCAAATTAAACATACAAAGTGACGTCCAAACTTTTAAATTTTGGTAAAAATAGAAAGTTCCTAACTTATATTGTCTGGGGAAAATACGTCCAAACTTTTAAATTTTGGTAAAAATAAAAAGTTCCTAACTTATATTGTCTGGGAAAAATACAGAAAACGGACTTTCTTTTTTAATGTAAACAATATTCCTGATTTTCGCGGTAAGTGTGCCTTTAAACTCTCATACAATGTTATAAGTATAAGGAACTGTTCTTAAACTATCATATCATGTTATAAGTATAGGGATCAGCCTATTGTGAGAGTGAGATTGCAAGGAAAACATAGCGTCATGTGCGGATATTATTGCATTTTCTTCGCTATGCAACTCGTCAGAGAAATACCGCTTATAAACATTATGAACGATTTTAATCAAAATCATTGTCATAACGATTGTTTTGTTTACTCATTTGTAAAATCGCCTTTTCATACTTGTCTACCTTCCGATTTATCCGGATGGACGTGTTAGAAACAAATTTATTTTTTACCAAACTGTATTCGCCTCGTTCTTATTTAATGAGAAATTGTCATTACCCGTCATTCATTAAAACACAGACTATACTACGCATGTTTAAACATATTTTCACAGCTGAGCGAAAACCCGACAGGATACGTTAACCATATAGACCCGCTGTTGTGAGGGGAAACGTATAAGTGAAATAATCTTGAGAAAACATCAATCGACCAATCAGTGCTGAGGAGTGTCAACCGTCATAATCGCACACGACGTATAGTTCTAAATGAAAACACATTCAATTTACGTAAAGTGACAATGAATTAGTTTCATATAATTTATTAATATGAACTAAATCATAATATTTATATAAGGTTCGCTTAGCCCATAAATTGCTATTAAAATCAAACGGTGTGAAAATAAATCGGCTGTTCGAAAATAGTCTGACTATATCAATGCTTATCGAGATTGAGACATTCTCAATAAGTACAGATACAGAATGATTTTTCAACAATTTCATAATAACTAGAACAAAGCGGCGAAAGAAACGACACCAAACTAAGCTTAGTTTAACATGTTAAATCGTTATATTTAAAATAAAATACAATAAAATAATAATAAAATAAAAAAAAACTAAAAAAAAAAAACCCCCGATCATCTTTAATCTATGATAATATCTATGACAATATTCAATATCGTCACAATCTCCCTCACCGAGTCGGCATTGATGGCGTCATTCGCGGGGTCACTCATATCCGAAACGAGGATTGCCCTCGCTTCGTCTAACGCCCGCTCTATTATGTGACGGAGTTGTTCCCTGAATAGAAAGAAAGAAAAAAGAAAAGTCTGAGATAGTAAAAAGACTAACAGTTAAAACAGAGTTGATATATAGAATTCCTGATTGATCCATGTTTTAAACCGCGCTAAAAAATCCTTTTAACTTTATATTGACATAACAAGGTGTATTGCGAGAGGGAAACCGAACTATAAATCCACGACCTCCCTCGGGATCTAACAACCATCTCACACGACACTCTCGAAGAAACGTAATGAACGATTAGATTAACACATCCTTACAACGGCTCAATCGCTGCTTCATACATTAATAGCGACTTGTTTGTACAGTTTGAAAATCCGAGTTTTCTCTTAACCATAATGGAATCATAATGGCCTACATACCCGAAAACTAAATTCTACACTATTGAATATTAGAGTTAGCCAACATTAAGATGTCATAGTCAAAAGCCGACACCGTTTAAATTATAATATAACCGTCTACGAAAAAGAAAAAAACAAAAAAAAAAAAAAACAGTAACATACCAATCGATATTTCGACTGAGAGTTGTTGTTGATGTTGAGTCGGGAGGGGAAAAGAGCTCTTCGTCACTACAACATATAGATGGGAAAATATTACTATTTTATGTTCAAAAACCTATAGACAGTCCCTGGATCCACATCTTTGACCTAGCATATAGGGACCCTCCTAATACTTTTGCGTATCGAACCACCATTACATCCTATCGATCACTCGCATTAAGTGAATAAGAGTCAGGTTGGAAAAGCGTCACAATTAGGCTACACAATCAAAGTCTAACACTTGCGAACGTTAAACAGATTGTCAAATGTAAGGTAATAAACTCACTCGAGCGATCGAGAGTTTTTAATAGTATACTTCCGGAAAGTAATACAGATCTAATTGTTTAGGTATCGCATATAAGATGTATTTAACGTATCGAATCTAATCTACCTCTAAAATTATAAAAGGTACTTACGATGATTCAGTCAAATCTATGACGACTATTTGAGACATTCTACAATCTGCAACTGAAATAGATGAGACGTGTTAAAATCAAATTCATAAAGAGAAACGTCTCGTTTTACATTTACTTATCCCAACATCCATAAATATAATACGCCTCCATTTGTAGATATTCAAACATTTAAAAAAAAAAAAATAGCCCGTATTTATGGTTAGATATCGAAGAATTAACCTAACGGTATCATATACACTACGGGTAATTGACATTTTGAGAATCATGAAACCATGTGTTTTCAATGTGAAGAATGAAACCACGTGTGTTCAATGATGTGTAACGCCACGCGTTCCACATTAGTCGGGTTAGATAACAAACTGCCGACGGCTAAATTCTATTAAGACAAACTGATAAATTACTAATCAAACCGTCTTTAACTGTTCTATCCTATTTCAGATTATAACTATATTGTCTGAGATAAAGGTAAACTTACCAATTGCTCGTCTTTACCAAAACGTTCGAGTAGAGCGGTTTGAATCGTTGTGTTTCAAGCGACGTTTTATAGTCAAAAATTAATCGCGTTTCGCTTATGTATCAGAAAACTACACAACGCAAAATTAATGAGAAAAAATTCGCTGACGCGCTAGAGGAGAAACCCCAAGGTTGAGATTAAATACCTGTCTACTGATAGTTAATCACAAAATAGCTACACCGGCAAATAAAAACAAAGCGCGATTTATATTGTACGTATCAAATCTACGCAAGAGGGATGATAGAAAGAATTGAATGAGCGCTTTTACCCGGTCAAAAAACATTGGTCCATAGAAATAAAATAATTACATCCATCCAATCAAAAAATGCTTTGCAAGCATTTGGTGTGAGAAGACCGAGTGTGAAAATTCCTGTCGACTATCAGATTAATTTAAAGCGAAAGAAAGAGAAATGAAAAAATGGCGATCAGAGCGTTATTATATTTTTATCTTCAAAGCGGGGAAGGGGACCATCAGATTCAACAATACGGCTTGATCGCAATTAACGAGATAACAACACATTTCATTCAAACGATTCATATAAATCTTAAATAAGTCAGTCTCATATAGTCGCCCTAACTGTTGTGAGTACAACCAATCAATGTAACCCGGCTGTTCGCTGTTACAGTTTTTTTTAACTAATTATAGTGTTTTGAAGGACTCCAAGTATAAACTTAATTCCCACGGGAAAGCTATGTTAAGATTTCTATGAATTTTGACCACGGTATATCGTCTTAATTTCGACTTCACGGCAAAAAAAAAAAAAAAATAAATAAATAAATAAATAAAATACCTAGTGTGAGAAAATTCATTTTTAGCTACTCCGGTGATCAGACACGATATACATTTGTATACACAACTTAGATCAATAAAAAATCATACCACTAAACCAGGCTACATGGGTATTTAAAACCAACAGTAGAAATACGCAAACAAACATCACCTGTAAAACAATCCGAGAAAGCAGAGTTTTCCCCGTTTCCATGATAGTTTCTCGGATTGTTTTACAGGTGATGTTTGTTTGCGTATTTCTACTGTTGGTTTTAAATACCCATGTAGCCTGGTTTAGTGGTATGATTTTTTATTGATCTAAGTTGTGTATACAAATGTATATCGTGTCTGATCACCGGAGTAGCTAAAAATGAATTTTCTCACACTAGGTATTTTATTTATTTATTTATTTATTTATTTATTTATTTTTTTTTTTGCCGTGAAGTCGAAATTAAGACGATATACCGTGGTCAAAATTCATAGAAATCTTAACATAGCTTTCCCGTGGGAATTAAGTTTATACTTGGAGTCCTTCAAAACACTATAATTAGTTAAAAAAACTGTAACAGCGAACAGCCGGGTTACATTGATTGGTTGTACTCACAACAGTTAGGGCGACTATATGAGACTGACTTATTTAAGATTTATATGAATCGTTTGAATGAAATGTGTTGTTATCTCGTTAATTGCGATCAAGCCGTATTGTTGAATCTGATGGTCCCCTTCCCCGCTTTGAAGATAAAAATATAATAACGCTCTGATCGCCATTTTTTCATTTCTCTTTCTTTCGCTTTAAATTAATCTGATAGTCGACAGGAATTTTCACACTCGGTCTTCTCACACCAAATGCTTGCAAAGCATTTTTTGATTGGATGGATGTAATTATTTTATTTCTATGGACCAATGTTTTTTGACCGGGTAAAAGCGCTCATTCAATTCTTTCTATCATCCCTCTTGCGTAGATTTGATACGTACAATATAAATCGCGCTTTGTTTTTATTTGCCGGTGTAGCTATTTTGTGATTAACTATCAGTAGACAGGTATTTAATCTCAACCTTGGGGTTTCTCCTCTAGCGCGTCAGCGAATTTTTTCTCATTAATTTTGCGTTGTGTAGTTTTCTGATACATAAGCGAAACGCGATTAATTTTTGACTATAAAACGTCGCTTGAAACACAACGATTCAAACCGCTCTACTCGAACGTTTTGGTAAAGACGAGCAATTGGTAAGTTTACCTTTATCTCAGACAATATAGTTATAATCTGAAATAGGATAGAACAGTTAAAGACGGTTTGATTAGTAATTTATCAGTTTGTCTTAATAGAATTTAGCCGTCGGCAGTTTGTTATCTAACCCGACTAATGTGGAACGCGTGGCGTTACACATCATTGAACACACGTGGTTTCATTCTTCACATTGAAAACACATGGTTTCATGATTCTCAAAATGTCAATTACCCGTAGTGTATATGATACCGTTAGGTTAATTCTTCGATATCTAACCATAAATACGGGCTATTTTTTTTTTTTTAAATGTTTGAATATCTACAAATGGAGGCGTATTATATTTATGGATGTTGGGATAAGTAAATGTAAAACGAGACGTTTCTCTTTATGAATTTGATTTTAACACGTCTCATCTATTTCAGTTGCAGATTGTAGAATGTCTCAAATAGTCGTCATAGATTTGACTGAATCATCGTAAGTACCTTTTATAATTTTAGAGGTAGATTAGATTCGATACGTTAAATACATCTTATATGCGATACCTAAACAATTAGATCTGTATTACTTTCCGGAAGTATACTATTAAAAACTCTCGATCGCTCGAGTGAGTTTATTACCTTACATTTGACAATCTGTTTAACGTTCGCAAGTGTTAGACTTTGATTGTGTAGCCTAATTGTGACGCTTTTCCAACCTGACTCTTATTCACTTAATGCGAGTGATCGATAGGATGTAATGGTGGTTCGATACGCAAAAGTATTAGGAGGGTCCCTATATGCTAGGTCAAAGATGTGGATCCAGGGACTGTCTATAGGTTTTTGAACATAAAATAGTAATATTTTCCCATCTATATGTTGTAGTGACGAAGAGCTCTTTTCCCCTCCCGACTCAACATCAACAACAACTCTCAGTCGAAATATCGATTGGTATGTTACTGTTTTTTTTTTTTTTGTTTTTTTCTTTTTCGTAGACGGTTATATTATAATTTAAACGGTGTCGGCTTTTGACTATGACATCTTAATGTTGGCTAACTCTAATATTCAATAGTGTAGAATTTAGTTTTCGGGTATGTAGGCCATTATGATTCCATTATGGTTAAGAGAAAACTCGGATTTTCAAACTGTACAAACAAGTCGCTATTAATGTATGAAGCAGCGATTGAGCCGTTGTAAGGATGTGTTAATCTAATCGTTCATTACGTTTCTTCGAGAGTGTCGTGTGAGATGGTTGTTAGATCCCGAGGGAGGTCGTGGATTTATAGTTCGGTTTCCCTCTCGCAATACACCTTGTTATGTCAATATAAAGTTAAAAGGATTTTTTAGCGCGGTTTAAAACATGGATCAATCAGGAATTCTATATATCAACTCTGTTTTAACTGTTAGTCTTTTTACTATCTCAGACTTTTTTTTTTTCTTTCTTTCTATTCAGGGAACAACTCCGTCACATAATAGAGCGGGCGTTAGACGAAGCGAGGGCAATCCTCGTTTCGGATATGAGTGACCCCGCGAATGACGCCATCAATGCCGACTCGGTGAGGGAGATTGTGACGATATTGAATATTGTCATAGATATTATCATAGATTAAAGATGATCGGGGTTTTTTTTTTTTTAGTTTTTTTTTATTTTATTATTATTTTATTGTATTTTATTTTAAATATAACGATTTAACATGTTAAACTAAGCTTAGTTTGGTGTCGTTTCTTTCGCCGCTTTGTTCTAGTTATTATGAAATTGTTGAAAAATCATTCTGTATCTGTACTTATTGAGAATGTCTCAATCTCGATAAGCATTGATATAGTCAGACTATTTTCGAACAGCCGATTTATTTTCACACCGTTTGATTTTAATAGCAATTTATGGGCTAAGCGAACCTTATATAAATATTATGATTTAGTTCATATTAATAAATTATATGAAACTAATTCATTGTCACTTTACGTAAATTGAATGTGTTTTCATTTAGAACTATACGTCGTGTGCGATTATGACGGTTGACACTCCTCAGCACTGATTGGTCGATTGATGTTTTCTCAAGATTATTTCACTTATACGTTTCCCCTCACAACAGCGGGTCTATATGGTTAACGTATCCTGTCGGGTTTTCGCTCAGCTGTGAAAATATGTTTAAACATGCGTAGTATAGTCTGTGTTTTAATGAATGACGGGTAATGACAATTTCTCATTAAATAAGAACGAGGCGAATACAGTTTGGTAAAAAATAAATTTGTTTCTAACACGTCCATCCGGATAAATCGGAAGGTAGACAAGTATGAAAAGGCGATTTTACAAATGAGTAAACAAAACAATCGTTATGACAATGATTTTGATTAAAATCGTTCATAATGTTTATAAGCGGTATTTCTCTGACGAGTTGCATAGCGAAGAAAATGCAATAATATCCGCACATGACGCTATGTTTTCCTTGCAATCTCACTCTCACAATAGGCTGATCCCTATACTTATAACATGATATGATAGTTTAAGAACAGTTCCTTATACTTATAACATTGTATGAGAGTTTAAAGGCACACTTACCGCGAAAATCAGGAATATTGTTTACATTAAAAAAGAAAGTCCGTTTTCTGTATTTTTCCCAGACAATATAAGTTAGGAACTTTTTATTTTTACCAAAATTTAAAAGTTTGGACGTATTTTCCCCAGACAATATAAGTTAGGAACTTTCTATTTTTACCAAAATTTAAAAGTTTGGACGTCACTTTGTATGTTTAATTTGAATTTGAAAATTTGAATTGTTAGGTGCCCGTAGCGTAAACAAATCAAACTGCCCCCTATTGGCGATTTTATGTTTCAGTCGAGTGAGCGAACTAACGGCACAGTGTAATTTTACGTAGGCCTATTTATCTGAGAAATACAGACTGACGATCGGTTAACAGCGACTGGAAAAGCCTGCTGATAATTGTTTGAGTCTAAACCACAGATAAAAAGGCCTGAAAGGAGGGTAATCCAACACGAAAGTTGACCGACACTGATCGTTGTTGTTGTAATCAGACTTCGATTTTTCGTTTGTTTTTCACCCCATTTCTACATTCTAAAGCTAACTAGACATGTTTTATGTGTCCTATGTTTAAGTTTAGTTGTATTAGTCGTAGTAAGCTCATGTAGATTGGTTTCTTAGCAACTTTAAACAGGCTATGGCGGCAAGTGGACCTTTAAGAACAATAGGCTGATCCCTATATTTATAACATACACCGGCGATACCGCTATTTCGCTTCGTATTACGGTTTAGTTTACCACCCATAGTTATAATGACAACACTCTTAAAAATTCAATTTTATATATATCATATTTTATTCCCCCAAAATGCATTGTAACAAATAGTTTTAGTTTAAATCGGTTTCTTTTTCTATAAAGTTCATAATTCTCTCGTTCCACACAGTGTTTTTCTTAAAGTCTTCATACCATTCAGCCGTAGTCAACCGATAGCCGCGAGCTTAGATTTTAATTAGACATGCGACGAACCGTGACTAATGACTAGGAGCTAAGATTTTAATGAGATGTGCAGTACAGGGATGAACTACCGCTTGACAGACTTCGATGAGGCAAATTTTGCATAGGCCCGCTATATCGCTGTCAGATCTTCTAGACTGACTACCTACACTACCCATTATATTAGGGATGGAATGATTGACACTGGTGCGTTAACGGTTTGACATATGTATGAGAATGTAGAAGAACTACTCGACTATATATACGAAGAACAAAAAGATAAGTGGTAAGATTCATTCTGTTTATTAGGGTTCAGTATAGTATTTTAATAGTAGATATAATGTTGATGACGTCACCAGTTGACGTAGTCCCCTGGATTGCAACGTCTACACATCATTGCTCCGAGTTGATTAGCGTGGTCGCCTCTGGCACTACAATCTTCATCGTCCTCTTCTTGAGTTTCTCCTTCCGCATTGTCATCCGATCCCGGATCTTTCATCTTTTTGGAAAATTCATCGGCCATTTTAAATACGGATTCCATTTCTCCTATATCTCGGTCTATGTCCGAAAAATGCTTTCTTAATTTACGCCATCCAAATTCGTTCATGGCATACCCCATCTTGGTAGGCTTCAGGTTAGTCGAAAGTGTTTTGTCTTCTATCCATTTCCGCAGATGAATAAGTTGTTTCCCATTGTATTGACTGCAACTTAGATATATGTCATCCTCTAGGTTGTATGGTCTTTCTAGTGGCTCTCCCATCTTTAACATCTCGTCAATCCTATATGCAAGCGTGGTTAGTCCACTCCATGCAGTAGATGATAACGTTATCGGTATACTGTTTGGTCTACTTTCATCTGTTTTGCTCTGAATCCTTTGGAAGGATACTCTGGTCTGTCCATCGAGACTAATGACTCCCACACATAGACTGGAGCTGATGTTATACATTTCGAGGAGCTTCTCAAACTTTAGTGGTTGTCCAATGTTAAACGATGTTGGATAGTGTTGAGAGTGTTGCTGGCCAGTCCTGTTTTCCGATGATGACTGGATCTGATTTACACCCGTATTTATACAGATTGGCTGAGCCCTAAGGCTGACACTTTTTACTCAGCATATTTTTTTTTTGGGAAGGCGCGATCATTTGACTGCATTACTCGACATATTCTATTCCGTTAATTTGTTACGGTTGGACGCACACGTCTCTTTGGTAGTCGACTTAATTGGATACGGTCCGATGCATCTGCCCCCCGAGGCCGTTCGGCTGTGATATACACATACTTACCGATATGATCTATACATTGAGGTAATACTGTCCAAGGTTATTTATACATTCGTTTATTATCTATTGTCTATCACCAGTGTCACGGTTTAATTGGTCCTTTAGATCAGTATTGCATTACTAAGCATATTTTTTCCGTACATTCGTTTATTATCTATTGTCTATCACCGGTGCCAGTTTGTTTAATTGGCCCTTTATTGCATTACTAAGCATATTTTTTCCGTGGGAGTGTATTATTCAGCATATTTTTTTAAGAATAGGTTCACATGTACTTTAATATTGACTGATGCGCACGTCCCTTAATAGACCTGCACTAGACTGGGTGCATATGTAATTAGGTCAATGCCTCGCGGCATTTGGCTCACTTGAAGTGTGCTGGAACACCCATATTGCCCTCTACTTAGACAGTGTCAAACAAGAAATTGATTGCTGAATGTCTAATCAGTATAATATATATAAAATATACTATGTATATCAGCAGGAGTAAATGTCAGTTTGAATGACCGTAGAAATACAATGTACTTATATTCACACAGAGCGAAACACTTTTAGGAATGAGCAAATTTGATATAAATCCATAAATTCTAAAAGCACATGTCGTGTTTGTATAGAAAGATACCAAGATCAAATTATTACAAAGTTTATTTAAAGTCTTTTGTTCATGTGAATTTCATGTCATTCATATGCATGTGCTAACTAACTATTAAATTAGTTTACGTCTTTTAGAAAGTGAGTTTTACAGTAGTCTCAATATTGTTTGTTTTTTAAAAATGGCAGAATTTTTTTTACCGATTTTAAGTGAAGCCGAACCGGGAATCGAACCCGCGTCCCACAGTATAGCACCCATAGAGGAGGCTGGTTGGCTGAATGGATAAGGCAGCCGGCATTTAGTGCTGGCGATAGGTGCTATACTCTGGGACCTGGGTTCGATTCCCGTTTCGGGCGTCACCCAAAATCAATAAAGGAATTTCTACCATATTTTCCAGAAAGTGTAATCCCAAAATAACGAGAATACTGTTATACCCACTTTCTAAAGGACACTAATTAATTAAACTTATTTCAAAACATGCAATTATTTCCGCCGTATAGATTTACCAAAACTTTAAAATACTTATAGTGAGTCTTAAACTGTATGGTTTCTAATGTTGTAACACTGATTAACTACTTTTAAGCCAAAAATTATACCTAAACTTTTAATCCAATATAACAAAAAAGTCTTTTTTTGCCGCTGTGCTCACAACATGGTTGGTGAACCAAAATCTGTTGCTGTAAAGAGCTTATTTGCCAGATTTGAATGGTGTTTTTCTCACAACTCTATTATATCGAACACGATGGACCTCATTTGCTCTATGACTTACACAATAGACCATTTTTCACATATGTGTGTTATATATAGCACGTTATATGGCTTGTTGTAACAGCCTGTAGGACTACGTTAATACAATCTAAATGACTGAAAAATGGCACATGTTTACTGAGATACGAATTTGCATAAATCCCTTATTGTTTTTTATTTTTTAACACTGTCTTTTATAATGTTCTTTATAACAAAGAAATAATAATAAAAAATTAAGAAAACATTTCAAATGAGAAAGATATATATCAGATGAATTTCAAATAAAATGAAATGAATTGATTTACACACTTATATCGCGTTATTTCACCATTTTAGGTTCGATTGGCCTACATGAAATAATAATTCAGAGTGAAGTAATAAATACTGAAAAATAAACTTGAACCATCAAAATCTGAAAATTCAGCCGATCAAAACGAACACGAATAATCCAGACGATTGTGTTTTCAAACTGCCACACTTTATGCTGACATAACAGACTTGAGTAAAATGATTAAATTCGTGTTTAAAAAGATTTTACTATGAATATAAATGATGAGAATCAATTTGTTAAGAACTGTGGGTAAACATTGAAAGAGAGACATCTGTACACGCTGACCGCTGTTCACGCTATTGTTCAAATCAACTCGTCAAACATTTCAGTTGTTAAGATTCGGTGTGGGTCGAGTACCATGTCACGAAGTTAAAGAGACACACAGATAGTGAATTGAGAAAACTTCATAAGAGATTCTCTTTTTTATCGGACTCTAATCCCCTCTATTTCTAACGGTCTTTGATCCTTTACTCGGTCCGTGTAAACACAAGTTAATAATTACACGGCACAATCTTCAAGGCTTGTTAAAAATCGACACAATTTAAATGACAGAACGACAGCTGTTTGGTCGAAATACAGATTTCTTCACGAACGTCAATATGAATAAGCTACCATGGGAATACGTGTATCCTAATTATGAAAGTATTAACAGCTGGCAAACTTCGAACTTTCAAAATGATACATAAACTATAAGGTGCTCAGTTTTCGAATGATGCACTGGTTGGGCAAATCAAAACAAAACAATATAGGCATGAGTGGTAAACATTTAACTTACTCTTATCAGTGTTAACTGTTATTTTATTGATTTGTTGGTTGATTGTTATTTTGCTATTATAGGCGAGACACTTCTAGTTCGGGAAGAAGAAGGACGTCACTTTTAGCGTAAAACTCTTTCACTGTGGCGATTCAGATGATTTTTGCCCTTTCATTTATAGGAGATTTTAATGTTATTTTCATTTTATCAATAATATGATAAGCGGTTGCGTGCATGGCTGTCCAGTCAAACTGTTTGTCCATTATTTCATTTATAAGGTTGCGCAGCCATGCTCATTCGGGAACAAAGCGATCTGTTGTGTCTGAAGTAAAAACTCCCCTGTATATAGTACATGTACACTACCAATCCTCCTGTATATATTGTGTGATCAATCAGGATAGAGATTTGTGATTTAAAACGTTTATTTTCTCCATCAATTTCTTGTCGTATACCAATCATATTCTCGCGAGATCTCCTTTAGACGTGGCTAAGTTAGATGATAGATCTCATACGACTTTAGCGGACATAGCGCAGGGATTTTCGCGTGCGATTTAGGGTAACATTTTTAAAAGCTATCAGATAAATATTAAAATCCTGACATCACGCTGTACGTGAATATATACTTTGGATTTAAGACAATGCTAAACTAGTAACGAAAATATAGTTTCAATTTAACGAAATAGTCCCATTTTTACGAAAACAGGCAAAATGGCGACGTTCCCTGTCGATACGATTCACTTTGCACTGACCACTGTGATAGGCTCCACGGGGCGTTACCAATAGCTGCTCATGTTTAAATATGCGATGTAACTAACGATAGTGCTAGCTAAGTGCTAGAGGATAATAGAAAATCACGCAAATGGCAGATAAAATTCCACGTTGTTGTTGTTTTGTCGAATACTTAAAATTCACACGATCAATTGACCTATGTGAACTCTCCAACCCCATTCCAATGGATATTTTTGATAACAATGTCCACCACTTAGAGGTTCAATCTGGACTTTAGGACTAGGGTAACTTCTAATTTTAGGTTGGTCTTACACGTGAGTATTATACACCAACAGATATAAACTATGTCACATGGAATTGTTTACTATCCTAATCATTCTGGTTTAATAGGCAGAATGGTTTATATAAAACCCTAGCCGCTAGAATTTTGTAACAAAAGGCTTAATATTTTCTTATCCGAATTTCTTAAACGGACAGTCAGTTTTCAAATACATGTACGGGATGATATTTTCACGAGACATAAGGTAAACTGATGAAACGTTTTTCTTCGTGGTCATTTTACCGTCTAACGTTCTTAATGACTATTGTTCGTGCAAGGCACTCGCAATGTTATATGAGGGCCATAGGAGGGATAGAATAGCGCATGGCAATTAATCTGCACTAAAAACTGTGCATTAGTGTGCGTCACAACTAAACGCTTAACAAAATATTACATAAAATGTCTTCATTTACAAATTTCTTGATACTCTAATGTAAATCGTAACTAATCTATTAACAGTAGGCCCCTATCATGTAAGCCCATATCCCATAATACATTTTGCATGTCGTCTGTAGCCTACTTATTGACTGGCGTTGCCCTCCGTTTTTAAGATATACTGACTGTAAAATTCATACGATAGGGTTCATTGAATAATTAAAAAATCATTAAGAAAACGGGAGGTTATGAATGAATATATCTTTATAACTGTGCAGTGGCAGTTTTCTTACCACAATATATTTTTTTATGATTGATTTTCGATTACAAAATATGGTATCTATTTCTTAAATACACTGTGGGTTAAGATCCTCAACGGATTTAAAGTAACAGCAGCAATACGGCAAAATTCTAATTAGCTTCTTGTTTTATTATTTTTATCAAAAGGTACATTAAATGAGCTTTCCGGTGATACCGAGCTTACATGTGTTGGTTAAGGAAGTTTTTAAACCCTCCAAAAATGAAAATTTAGTCAGTTCTCAGATCATGTCTTCAGTTCGTACGGACTACTAATTTTATCAATATCTTTTAATTTCAATTTTAACTTCAATCCCAAAGTTTTTTCAAGACACTTTAAAAGCTGTGCTTCTCTGGACAGTCAGAATTTATTTTAAAAAATCATAATTTTGGCAGCTTATGCCACTTTAAAATCGCATAGCTAATGTACATTTGCAAGATTGCGTTGTTGTTTTGATCCCTACATATTTTACTAACGACCTAATTCCTTCTTGATTGCAACAACAAAGATCTTAATGAGTCAATTGTCCATTTTAATTAGTACCTAAAAGGAATTAATGTTCCTTGATTAACCGACGTTATGAAAATGTTTGTCTTGAAGATTTCAACACAAAGAGAACAATGCCTTTGTAATAGAAACTTATTGGTAAAGCAGCGACCTATTGAGTTGTCAGAAATCGACATCGAGACAAGCATGGAAAAATCAACAAAAGGTCAAGTGAAACAGACTAGAGGTCACACTCTGGAATCACGAGGGTCAATTTCGCCTGGGAAAGAACTGTATGGCAGGGGCAGGGCAATTCATTGGCAGTGAAAAGCTGTGGGGAAGAATCGATGGTCCACATAGACGGGTTAG
The DNA here is from genome assembly GCA_963971465.1 of Lepidochitona cinerea. Taxonomy (NCBI): domain Eukaryota; kingdom Metazoa; phylum Mollusca; class Polyplacophora; order Chitonida; family Tonicellidae; genus Lepidochitona; species Lepidochitona cinerea. The sequence continues at coordinate 36,605,156 of OZ020553.1, forward strand.
TTACTCTATAGACAGTTTTCTATTGCTCCGACACAGTGGACAATTTGTCAGCTTTTATGTCTTCATACGACATCGGGGTATTAGATTTATAGATCAACAATGGGCGTGAATTGGAAGAGAATCGACTGTAGAATGCCCTCTTTCGCACTGCTATAACACTTCAACTAAAACTCACTGTTTAGCCAGCGGCTAATTCCCCCGGTAAATAATGAGGCATTTTGAGAAATGTCACACAGAAGTAGCCCTCGAGTGCTGTAGATTTTCTTCCTTCATTCGGATTGCCTTTCACATCTTCGTGACGGACAGCCGGTAAAGCGCACAGTCTCTCAGATGAAGTGGTCTTGATATCGCGACCCCCAGTCTGTATTGCGCCCCCTATTGAAAATCCACTAAAATTGGGTCCCTCTGTTTTTTTTTTGGAAAGATTTGACAAGCAACTTGAACTCTCTTCATTCAATTGAGATGAAACTATATTATGTTGTAACTAGACCCCAGAGACGCGTTACGCACCCATACTTTTCCCCCTTTTACCAGGTCAGACGTGTTAATGCGATGTTTGAACGTTTATCCCAATGTCCCATATCTCTTTCTGGTTAATCTGTTGACATCGCTGAAACTGACATCGTGTTGAAATTGACTCCTATTAGATATCACTGTTTTCAGCTGTCTCTATAATACGCATACAAGAAAAGCTTTTGTTCGACGTATTACAAGCAAATAAAGAAATTTTATCCGGAAATTAATAACATTCCAAACAAGGTGATGGTTTTAAGGTTCGCAAATTTAATTTTACAGTCCGTATACTATTATACAAAAAGTTCAGTCGAAAGCTCAGTTTCAGTTTTCGTGACAAAATAATGTCACTCGAAGACAACCAACTGTTTGTGTAACATTTGCACGTTTGGTTCTCCATATCAGGTGATTACCAGTTTGTTTGGTCGATATACCACCGCGTCGTATAAAAGTTTTGTTAAAGTGGCATGAGCTGCCAAAATTCACACTTTTTTCTTAATTTCTGATCGCCACGACAGCAAGAGGCTTTGATGGCCATCAAAAAAAACGTTGGAATGAGGAAAATCCATACAGTATGTGGCCTATACGAACAGAAATAGTGTTCGAAAAGTAAACAAAATTTCAATAACCGGGACGACCATTCATTCATTCTAAGCCATAGTTAGTTCAAAACACTACTTCTAAATTATACGTCTTGAGAAAAATAGGAAATAATTTTAACGTTCTGTTTCAATGTCAAAATATCAACATTTTGGCAGCTCATGCCACTTTAATTTTCCAGATAAAAAAAAGAAATGTAATTAAAGATGATTTCAGTGTTTAACAATAAACTTTTTGTGCGGAAAACGAAATGACCAAGCCCTTAGACTTGTTGTATGATGTCTAATGTATTGATTTAGACAAGAGAGATTGGGTTGATTGATTGAATATTATTAAATATTATCTTGAAGTGGCTTTTTCATAAATCCCGATCATCACATTAAGTTCAGTACCTCAAAAACTAAAGGATAGGCGTTGAAATAAAATAATTTTCGTTAAGTCAGCAATTCGTATGAAGCGGAGATGTGTGCATGTCCCTGGTTTTGTTTCTTATAAAACTAAACACGTTCATTTCAAAGTTAGGTACCAGTGGAAAGCACTGATTTTGTACTTGCTGACAAAACGGACGTACAATCCAATTCTGCTTCAACCAAATTCTCTCTATATTTGGCAGCTAATGTCACTTTAATAACAAAATACCCCAAATTATGAAAGTTAAAACGACTGTGCACATTTAATGTTATGTTATTGTATTACGGACAAAATAAAAATAAATCTTATATAAATGGTAACAACTGATCACCCATAAAGGTCTAAATGATATACCTCATTTTAACAAAATTAGAAACTTTTTAGACACGAAGATTTTCCCTGTGCCCCTGTGTTTTAGTGTTCATAAATATAAAGCAAGAAGGATAGTCTCGTCTATATTGAGAGATTTACTGGTGCCGTTAAAGGAGAAAGATGTACACATTAAGTGAAATACTTAAAACCCAGCACGTGCTACTGAGGAAAATACCATAAATTCAGGATTAGGTCTTATGAACAAAATTAACCGAGACTGAGGGAATTAAGGCGTGTAATTGAATCTAAAATCTCCAGGGAGAATAGAGATGGGACTATAAACCGAATAAATGCCGCCCGTCCAAGTCCATCGTTGGCCCGGAAGACTAGCATTGTCTCAATAAGCTACCATAAGAACCTCGATCGATGCAGAATTGGTTTAAACGTCCAAATCAGGATAGCTAATTAAAACCGCTTTCCTCTCAAATCTTTTTCCTTAACCCGGTTGACATCTGAGCGATTTATTACTAGAATATAGCTTTGTTTTCCACTCAAACTCGTTGACAAAACCAGCAGACGTCAGTTCGCCATTCTCCATGAGTAATGAGCTAAAGAAAGTCAATTTGTGACAGAGAATACATAGTTAAGATGGGACCATGATGGGTAATTATCGAGAACAACAATAATCACTATCAAATACTCTTAATTGATTCTCATCCGTTTATAAAAACTCATTTAAATTCTCCATACAATTGTTTATTAAATGTACATAGTACATGTACAAATATTGTTACAAATATTATACATGTATATATAAATATACTGCTTTTCCAAAACCAAACAATCACAATTTAAACGATTGTCAGAAAGATTATGGAATTTCCCTTTTCCCAGAGCGATTTCTAACCTGTTTCGGACGGTGATTTCAAACCAATTTCCGTAAGCGATTTCACATAAATTGTGTAAACATGATTTCCGCACAACAGAGCAAAAGTTCTGCCGCTGGCCGTAAATAGAACTGTCGACGCACTGGTGGAGTTTAACATTGACCAAAACAATGTATTTTAGGGAGAACAACATAAAGTATCTATAAAGTCCATAAAACATTCATGAAATATTCTTTTGGATATTAAAAGAAAACTGAGATGGACTCAAAGGTTTTGATAATACTTCTATAGTCATGTCATAAACCTAATGCATATGAAGAAATTAACAGTATTATTAGTAAATGGCTAGTACAATATCAAGGAACAAAACCGATAATATGAGGTTAAAGAGAAGGAAAGTACGTCAGATGTCCGAGCAATATGATAAACGCACAACACATCCAAATGGGCGGTCACATGGTAGTAATACTAGGTTACCATTGGATCATATATTCACGTGTATAATCGACGAATGAAAAAGAATGTCACGTTGTGTGGTGAATTAAAAATATTTATTCTATGACAATACTGATAGATAATGGACCAATTTATTAGGGCTTCGTGTTTTTGCTTTGGACATTTCTATTGATATCTAGCAGCTGATCTATAGTTTAGTTGATTAGAGAAAATGATGGTGGTCCATTAACCTCACACAAAACTACATTAGCATTTTACTGTGTAGATGATAACCCTATTTCGTAGGGATATATGAATGTAGCACTCTCAGCCTGCGGGAGAAGAGTCGATAAAGGGGCGCTAGGATTATCTTCCCTTGTCAATTAAATTTCCAGTTTAACGACAAATCATTTCAGTTTGGGAAGTAAACGGTATGGAATAGATCACCTGTTAACTTCCAGAGTTGAGATAAACGTGGCAGTATAGGCGCGAACGTACAAAATAACTAATAGAAAGTCGTCAATTCACTCAACTTTGTAATCGCACTTGTCAGACTGGAAATCTCGCACTGCGTTGGAGGGGAGAGAAAAAAGCCAGGGCTGTTCTTAGATGGGGAAAGTAGCTGATGTTTCGATACATTTCGAGCCAATTTGTCTTAAACGATAGCCATAAGCGAAGGCAAATTGTCGGTACTTAAAGCAAGAAAGAGCCCGTGGCTGAGTTGGCAAGTACCGGCTTCTAGAAACAAACATAGGTGTCGATTTCCCAGCACTGAGCAATTTGTCAAGAGCGTGAAGTCAATTATTTATACGTAGCCCTATCATTGTCAATTTTGCCGAGTTTCTCTCGCCTCAAGCAAACCAACCCAACACCCAATGATGCCAATCTACATCCCTTCACATAGTCCAAATGGCTTCTATATGCGGAAGTGGGCAAGTCAGAGAACACACATTTAGCTAAATAACCTCGGGCCGAAAGGGAAAATTTACCGAGGAAAGGAACTTAGAAGACGGGTAATGAATTAGCCGGAGGAACGCGTGTCTCCCAGTAACAACATAACACACTGAGAAGCGGGTAATTGTGGGTATTTAGTAGATTCAGAGGAGATTTTATCGTAGAAAAAGCTTTTGCCGGCCTTAAATGAATCTACTCAGCCAGACTAAGTGCCAAACTCGTTTACCCTAAAGCGAAATCTTCCAATGTTTTAAAAGCAGTCAGGGCAAATGGTTTAAAACGATCTTGAAAAACTACTGATAAGGCTTAGGAATTTGGCTTCCGTCTACTCCGCACAAATTGAAACTTTTTATTCCAATTATCTTACCACTTGGTTTCCCCTTTAAATTAACAGCCACTCAATGGAAATGACACAAGCTAGTTTCTCTACACGTATACTGTAATGCTGTGACCATCTTCAGATCTCTATACCACCTTTAAATTAAATGGTCACAGGGTGACACTATATACACGTCTCCCAAAATATCGACAGAAGTAATGAAAAAAAAAATGCCCCAGACTACGTCCTAAAGAAAATGAATAAAAGAAAAATGATCGTCGTCTTTGAACCTAACAACTAAATTTGTATTTTATTCCCGTTTATAGATGGACATTAAAAGATGTTCCACCATTTCGACCCATTTCACTCCTATGTCCAGGTGTTCATTGAAGACCGGTTACAATGGGGTTGGTATAAACACCATTTTACATAAATTGTCCTCGCTGTTTATTAACGTGGGTATTGGTGGCAATTCAACCTATCTATTAAATAGTGTTTTTCTTTAATGACTTGATGACCCTTGGACAATTGAGTTGATAATGTGGGCAGGTGTAAGAAGGCGCCAGTAACATTGGGTGTGGGACAATTTGCAAATTACCGGCTGACCCTCGGGGTCACAGAGGATGGGGACTACAGACAAAACGTGTCCCAGACAATGCTTTCTTATCTTGACGAAGAGAGTTCCCTGTACACACCTCGCTTACCTGAGGCACGGGACAGGTAATTGTGAAATGGTGAAGACAATCTGCCAAAACAAACATGATCCCTTGTAGTATCAGCCCGGACTAGAGTTACCACTATTGTATAGGCGGGGATAAGCAACGAAAGACCAGTCTTCTTATTGAGATGTTTGGAAAACAAACACCGAAAAGCCGCTTTAACAAAACTAGCTGAACCATTGTTAAACTGGGTAGGGGCAATTGTTGAGAAATTTGGCGTGATCAAACATGATTTTGGCCAACAATGGCCGTCTAACTATCCGCTCTTGTTCCCCTCCCAAGCAATGAGAAATGATAAGGGTAAACAAACTCACTTATTGTGATGACAAAATGACAATGGGCAATTTCAAAAACTCACATTCCGAGGCTTTTACCTTCTGTATTTAGATCGGCTTGTTTAATTGAACTATAAAATTCCACTTGGAAGTTTAATAACATACGGGTCATAGTCCCGTGTAGAAAAATAGGAAAGCTAATAGAAGATGGTTTAGTGCTTAGCGTTATTCTTGTGAAGTTATATCAAATAACTGGAGATTGGGATATGAGATAGCGTTAGTGAGACAAGGTTAAGTAAGATGTCATACTCCCGAGAAATGGATCATAACCATACCCCGTGACATAGCATAACCACTTTATATTTAACCGTTAAAAGGTTAAATCTACACAAAACAATCAGACAATGGTTTCACAATGTTCTACAAAAGACCAAACCGGTATGAATTTTACCGAATAAAGAAAACGGGTGTTTTTTTAAATTACAAATAATACGAATCTTGTATTTCCAACCGATGACAGTTTAAAGGCCCACTTGCCGCTGTAGCCTGTTTAAATTTGCTAAGAATATCAATTTACATGAGCTTACTACGACTAATACCACTAAACTTAAACATAGGACACATAAAACATGTATAGTTAGCTTTAGAATGTAGAAATGGGGTGAAAAACAAACGAAGAATCGAAGTCTGATTACAACAACAACGATCAGTGTCGGTCAACTTTCGTGTTGGATTACCCTCATTTCAGGCCTTTTTATCTGTGGTTTACACTCAAACAGTTATCAGCAGGCTTTTCCAGTCGCTGTTAACCGATCATCAGTCTGTATTTCTCAGATAAATAGGCCTACGTAAAATTACACTGTGCCGTTAGTTCACTCACTCGACTGAAACATAAAATCGCCCCTGCGAGCAGTTTGGTTTGTTTACGTTACGGGCACCTAACAATTCAAATTTTCAAATTAAAAATACAAAGTGACGTCCAAACTTTTAAATTTTGGTAAAAATAGAAAGTTCCTAACTTATATTGTCTGGGGAAAATACAGAAAACGGTCCTTCTTTTTAATGTAAACAATATTCCTGATTTTCGCGGCAAGTGTGCCTTTAACCTTACTTTATTAGATATATGTATATTGGATGGTGCCCATGTGACGACAATCTGTTGTGCATGATGCTATTAAACAAATATATATTCTTAACACTATAACACACGAAAACAGGGAAAATCTTCTTGTCTAAAATAACCATGGAATGCGGCATATCATTTAGACCTTTATACCCAATCATAAGTTGTTGTGACAAACCACAACCCACGATATTTCATTAAGTTGACGACAGGCAGGAGTTTGGCCTTAGTCAGTAGAATTTTCTTGATAAGATAATTTGGCAGCAAATCATCAGTATTTTTGATAAAGCTAACACGCCGATTTGCTATAAGTTTTAGATAGTAATCAATTAGCTCTGATATACTTTAACGTTCACTACCAAAATTCGAGATAATAGGATGCCCTGGGGTATATGTACCTTCAGTGTTTCCTCGCAATAACAGGTTCATCAACAGCCACTTTATGGGCTGTGTTTGAGTGGCAGCCAACCAGGGTAAATACCCACTGGGTTAAACGCAATATCTGGTAAAGTTTATTTATTTAACTTACTCATTTTAGACGAGAAAAGGCTGATCAAAGAATGCGAGTTTCTTCTCTGGTGGGCCGACTAGTGGAGTACCTGTTTGACCTGTCTCTATATCAAACACTCTTCAATACAAATTATCTCATTTAAATCTAGCTCAAAACAATAAACGATCGGCGGGCATTGTTTATTTTCATTCCATTCTAGGTAACCGAAAGACCGGAAGTAGTATCAACTCGGCATTCTTCGTCAGTTTCCGGAGCGAATCCGAGGCGAATACATAGTTAAGTACAAAACGTAGACTTATTGGTAGACTGTATTTATATCTGGCGAAAACACGAATTAAAACTAAAATCTCATGCGAGTTCGTGTTCTCAGGTTTTCGCCGCGAAAACACGAAATAAATTTAAAATCTCGCCGCGAGAATGCAAGAAAAAAAAAATCTTGCCACGAGAACAGGAAAACTAGTCAAAAGTGCTCGTTTTGTGCCATTCATTCTCGCGGCGAAAACTAGAACTTATTCTGGAGAAGGAACCGTCGTGGTTAGTACCGGAACCATATCATTCAGAAAAAATCATGGTACATGTATGTTACCGTAATTAGTCATTAGTCATTAGATCATATTCGTTCAGACAGTATGCGCGCAAGTGAGCAATCCACTTGCAAGTTACTTTCGTTTTCTAGTTTTCGTGGCGAGATTATAGTGGCACAAAAAGAGCGAGTCTGGCTTATTTCTTGTTTTCGCGTTCTCGTGGCGAGAGTAAAAAAAAACGATTTCGCGTTCTCGCGGCAAAAACTCAAAACCAAGAAATGGCACAAAAAAGCACTTTTGGGTAATTATCGCGGTGAGGTTTTAGTTTTATTTTGTGTTTTCGCATTCTCGAGGCGAGATTTTAGTTTTAATTCGTCTTCTCAAGTTTTGGCCTCCTAATTCTCGCGTTGGATTTGATCTCGAGCCTCATCGATGGTGTTACGATAGCGATACAGATGGAAGGCCTGTGTCGGACTGAGGGACTATCACTCTAACTGACTGAGCCATCGAGGCTCCAAAATTGCTTATGAGGACTTTTGACAGTATAAAGACAAAGGAGTAAGTTCAGTTGTAACAGCTTTATTTAAATATAATACATATATATAGTTTTGCAAAAGTTAAGCTTTAAAAAGCGTTGACTTCGTTTTGTTCCATACTCGTTTTCAGTGAATCAGAGTGTTGGAAGAATCAAACTGGTAAAGAATCTATTTCAGACGTGTTTGTTTTGGCAACTTTTGACGGCTACTGTCTTGTCTTTGAATCAATACCTTTAGAAGCATCCATTGATCAGAACCGAGAGAGAATGGATCTGTGAAAATAGACCGCCTTAGTCGCGACGTGACTTGGCGTAAAACATCGCGAATTCTCTGGGAACGCGACATACGACTGGTGCGGCGGATTTACCGTCTTTGTAATAGTTCATACGATTAGCTTGTTTTCTTCAGCTTTCAACAACCAATTAGTTTGCTCTTAGCCGGCAAAATTCCTTAAGTACTATTGATAAGGGGGGATAATTTTGTGTCGCTCTCCAGTTAATCAATTGGGCAAACTTTAATAATTGGAGCTGACCGAGTCTTTACCGGCGTGAGATCGACCTCTGATTATTTGTTCATTGTGATTTAACTCACTTCACTTTTCACCCTTTAGCCTTGTTTAACATCGTTTTTTTGTAATTTTCTCAAATCCAATTTCGAGGGTGTCCGAGATCGAAGTTTACCCTAGATCAATCTACAATCGTCAAGTTAAATCGTTGGCTTTCTGATCCACCGTACAAACAACCCCATAATATCCACTGATTGATTCCAACTAAATCTTTCAGAAACTGTTAGAATTCGTATCGGTGGTTATAACAACCAGAACATTATTCAAATTAATTTCACTTCTTAGCTTAATGAAAGCAATATTAATTCGCCTTTACAACAATCCCCTACCAGGCAACATGTACTGCATGCAAATGTTTAAACCAAAATGAAAATAACAGAATTTATTCATGTTATTAGTTTTCACTAAAAAACATTTGTAGTCCAACGTCGAATTACCACCGAGCTTGATGACATCACATAGATTTACGCAAAGCTTTCTGGGTAAACTGTGTACCTCGGTTCGCCATTTTGTTTTCTGTTATTTAGCAAGACATCACTTTTTTTGGAAAACATTGGTGACATAGCCTGCTTTTTATCCACACATTTTTCTGGTAACTTTACGCCTTTTATTTCTTCATCTCGATAGAGCATTATTTATTCCTTCCTCAATTTTGTAAAATTATTGGAACATCCCACAATCCCCAAAAATGCTTTGCGCGTAAATTACAAGTGATGTCATCAAGCAATCGGTCAAATTCCATAGCAAGTGTGCTATAAAAATAGAAAACGTGATACAGTCTCTGGGAAACATGCAGGTGTTGAGGTAAAAACAATTTAACTACTTCATTCCTTAAATGAAAAAGCCTCCAGAAACCAGTTTAAAATCCAAACATTTTTCCAGTTTTTTGCTAATGTGCTTCTAAATAACAGATAAAAAATTCTACCATTTAAGTCAATGCGATCAACCAACAAGTGTGCATGATTGACACTCTTTTACGCAATAGTTTATTTATCGTCAATAAAGATTTATCTAGAGTAGATTGCTTGATTGATTGCTTTGTGGGTGCTTATTTCACTTATTTTATTTCACAAGTTTTATTGTGGGAGGAAACCGGGCTCTATGCCCGGAGGAAACCCACGACCTTCCGGTAGTAACTGGCAACCATACCACATAGGTCGTTCGAGTGAAAACCCAGTCCGAAAATTCTTCAATTTTTTTTTGGACTGACTGTGATTCGAACCCGCGACCTATTGGAGGAAGGCTGTTCGGATTGAGCGTCCAACGCTCTAACTACTGAGCGACAGAGGCCCCTATCTAGGGTAGAGCACTTGGTCGTGACAGAGGTTTACATCATAGTCATCTGGTTAGCGATAAAGGACCAGCCTAATTTCGCCACAAAAATTCCCAACAGTCAATAGGCTGACTAATGACACCTGATAAACCTTAAATATACATACCGGAAATTACCCAAGATCACGATCTCGCGAGATCCCGCCCACTCGTAATCACCAGCCCTCTTGGATAGCCTCGTGTTTGATAAGTGAGTGTGATTTTATTTTGGTTAACATGTTTTGCACCAGACGAATTCGAGCTCAGCTGTCCGCCAGATGCAGTGACATAATTCAACAAGTATGAACCCGATATATAAATATACGTAATCTGTATAGTGTAATGTTTGAATTAAATCGGAATTACACAAAGATACAGTAAGAATAATATATAAAATGAATAACATGGAGACTATTTCCATTTGTTGTTTATAGTGTCAATAATGCCATTTATTACTTTTAACGTACATTTATTCATTTCATCCAGATTTGAGTATGAAAAGGAGTGGAAAAGATACAATCGATTAGGGTACATTGGTAGTTAATATCCAATCACCTATATTAACATGTAAAGTGGTATAGGATCGCCTCTGTTTCGTGGTTGGTTGGGGGGGGGGGGGGGGGGTGAGGGCAACGCGATTTTATCCTGTAAATGGTATAGTTCGACAGGACCTAAACTTTAAAGTTATATATGTTGTCATTGCGGTGGTGAATTTTTCGGGAAATTGTACACACCTGGAAAAGCATGCAGTAGGAAAACCGCCTGTCCTGTTCATCTTTTAACGAGAGTAATATAGATAAACGAGTTGAGTAATGGTTTCGGGGGTCAAATGAGCAAAGTGCTTATCGGTAGGACACCCGCCCTAAAGGGAGGTACTTTCACGTGATAAGTATCGCGGTTTTAGTTTGACATGTAAACTGCAAGGTGCTATCTTTAATCGCGTAAAGGAAATTCAAGCCTATCTAGAGGATTGCTATTAACCGCGAAATTACTTTTACCTCGTATCTTCTATTATTGCAGTGTGATTGTCTAGATAAAGAGGTGTGCCAGTTTGTCATCTGAAGAGGGAAGACTACCGATACTATAGATAAATAAAGGGTGAATTAACCAGCCCGACAAGGAACAAACAAAAGAACGAAAAATAACCACGTAATCTGCATGGTATTCTTAGTTCTGCTGTACTATCTTCCAATATGGCGCCGGTTCGATTCGAATGATATCACTTGGGTTAACTTGTTCCATTGCATCTTTTCTCCCACTCAGCCACTTTCCAATAATCTATATAAGAACACTGTCGCCAAGTGGTACCATTTGAAGTATATCGCAAATGTTAAACAAGGAAATGAACTCATTAGTCAAGGACAGAAAACAAGTGCATACTTCGGTAAAAGTTATTAACTTAATCTTAAGGGTATCCTGGAAACAGCTCTTAATCAAGAACTTGGATATGCAAAGTGAACGTTTTCTCCATTGTCAAAGTCTTTCCCATGTTCTTAATGGTTTAAATAAAGGAATAAAGAGAGTTAAATTCTGCCGGAACATTACTTGTCAGTGATAATCCTCTTTCGCTTCTGAGTTTGATAAATCGACTCGCGGGATTACGCGTGAAAGACATAACCTGTCACGAGATCTCAAAGGTTGCATACACAATTATTGACAGATTCGCTCGTTGATGACATTTCAATTTGTAGAACGGACTCTTAGAGCCCAATGAGCATGAATATCGAATTTCATCCACCTTTTGTTAAAATCTTTTAAATAAGTAGGCTTTAGTAGATTTTCTCGCCAAGTGTTCTAAGGTGGAATTGGCATAAGTATATTAGGTCAACCAGAAATACACACGAGTTGGTGATATTAAAGCGGCCTTCCAAAGAATGAAACTGACGCCTATTCTTCACTCAGACAACTTTTATGCCAGCAAACGCACCATAAAAATATTGGTTGAAACATAATTTGGTTAGAAATAATCATAACATTGGTTTTGGTAGCTAATTATTTTTAAAAGCGTGCACAAATGTTGATAACATTGCCTTTTTTCGATTCCAAAGAAACGTTCCAAATGACCCAATCAGGAAACCACAGAATTTGAAAATCTGACGATTGAAAAGGGCTTTGAGCGTTTGACTTACAACGTGCATTGTTTGGGGCTAGTGTATGTCACAAAACATTTTTATCATTTAACTTAGCTTAGTTTTGAATTTACTGGAAAACAAGTAAAATTTTCTGAAAAACACAAACTGATATTTATATTTTCAATTTTCCGATTTTAACATTGTGCTGAATAAGTTTCTTTTTTCTGTTTTCGTTAATGGACATCATTGTTGTTACATGGTATTGTCGAATCGATAAGGATGATAGTCCGCTAATACATTTCAAAGTTCTTTGGAATCGGTTTCAGTGATTAGTGTTTTGAAATGGAGGCGGTGTACATTTCACACGAATAGTAAACCGGGTTGAGTGACAGCTAGAACCACGTGCGTGCAATCAGCATCAAGACCAAATGTTGTAGGGGAAGGTGGAGAAGCGAATGGTACATCGACACGGCCTCCAAGACATGACTAAATCTTGTGATCATTATCACAAAGTTAACGTATAAAATCTGCCTTTAATATACTCGTGAGTTTATCGTCAGTGAGATCGACCTATGTGTCAGAGGAAAACGCAATAATGCCAACACTTTCCTTCATCGTGTCATCAAATCTTTCACTGCACCAATTTGTTTAGAGTCCTCAAGAAAAGATCATCTTCCACAAAACCATTAGTTTCATTTTCATAGGATATGTTAGCAATTACAGTTACCGGATAATTTTATTTTAATACACCTCGGATGTCAGATTAGAAATTAAAAGAAGATGTGGAGAGAGTCTGATAAAATACTATAGTATACTATTGATAATACGAAGCATACGTGTTTGACTTGCCATAAATGTGCACCTTTTATATTTATACCGGCAGTATAATCTCCGATGTTTCATTATTTTCTCTGGTAAGAGAAATGACTTCAGTTTATACAGTCACAAAAAACTTCCTGAATTCTTAAAAAAAAGCCATTAATTATGTGGATTACATCGGCGATAATTAAATTAATATGGTCAGTTTCGGACAGGGTCAAATCTGAGACTTACAGTTGACAACGCCTATATAAGCAGGATAGTATGCAACAAAAATAGATACGAGTTATACGTTTTTCATGCGTAAAGCTACCGGCAAAAACTAAATGACAAAAAATAGCAATGGTTTATAGGTATTTTGTATTGTATGTTGTTTACAGACTTAAAGCTACCGTTAACATATGATGCAATCTTCAGGCCAATCGTCTATCTTAAATTATGTCAGAATAACACCATTTGTATCACAACATACCAAGGTTTAGTATGTGTGAGAAATAAACAAAAACCTTGTTATTGTGTTGGAAATCAATGTATCAGTCAATCGGCGATAGAATTAAGAATGTTCAATATCGTTAAGACAAGGCGTGTTAGTGATATTTATTCAGTGTTCCTTTGAGTATTAGCAGAAGTCTATGAACAGGGAAGTGTGAAATGTCGCATTACCCCATATTCAGGGCACTGGCGCTTTCAGCCTGCTTATACTACATTATGTGACGTTTATGCGCGGTAGATTTTGAAATTGTCAACGGTTGCGCAATTTCAAATCAGAAAATAAATTCATTCTCCACTTACTGCATCTATCGGCAATTCCAGTAACCGCAGTTCGGAGAATGCATTGGTTTTTATAAAAGCTTTGCCGAACATGCGACTCTGATATCTCCATTTGGACTCAAATCGTTCCAAACAAGTCTTCTTGTCTCATTTTCAACTTTATGAAGTTCTTCGGAAACTTTAACTTTTGCTCCATCAAGTACTGTTATCATAAATAAAATGTTCGCCATGTTTTTTCTTATGCATCCCATAATAGTTCATAGGAGAAAGTGAAGAAAAGCCACGCTATCTGACTAACCGAGAGAGGGCTCTGTGTATGGTGACCTCTGGGTCAAACGGCGCCAATGCCCTCAACACTATGTAATGGAACGCTTCACACTTCCACATTCATAGACTTCTGGTATTAGCGAAGGGCGGAAAAGACAGAAAATGCCGTTTGCCAAAGGTTATTAGTTCGCTTCTTAATACATTTCTCTACTCTCTAGCAAAATATCTCTAGTTTGTAATGAAACCCTGGGAGAGAAAGACATGCACAATAAGTGCAAAAGACAGACAAATTGCTCGATAATTTTGTCTACACATCAGTCTACAGTGGTTAAGGGTAAGCCCCTATAGTCCCCGTAGCCAAATGTGTTTTAACTTAGCTGGTGATTATTTACCAGATATTGTTTGCTCAATCTATAAACGGTAGCGGGGTTTGGGAATATCTTTCGCCGGCGAAAGTGTATATAGATTAAACTTTGACCAGAGCAAGTGTCGTCCCGCAGACAGGAGACCTTTTACAGAGTGGGGATAGCTTTATGATTTGGTCTCCACTTCTCTTCAAAAAGAGAATCATTACCGCTTAACATTTCCGCATATCACTTCCAGGCTTGTTGATTAAAACCAGATACATCCAATGATTGTTATTTAATAAGTCTACGCTATTCCCGACAGCCAGAATACTGCAGCCAACATCGTCGAGGAACGTTGGTGAATTCCCAAGTTGCCGGCCCGCAAAACGTTTGAACGATTAACGAGGCTTTATACCGCTCATGCAGAGGGTTGTCTGTGAATACTTCCAACTTCCCTAGACTACCGGATGACATTTAAACACTTCACCGAAACGCCTGCTAAACACATCGCTCCCGCCATTTTTAACGCCTCGTCAAATCCCGCGAGAAATATTATGACAGACGTAGGAAAACATTTAACATTTTTGCCAAACTTTGGGCAGATCATTCGCCGTTTTCTTTCCCAGAGATGCTGCCTACCAAACCCCAGCCTGCACCTTGCTACCCATGTCGATTTCGCCTTGTACATTTCACAGCACGCGCACATGTGTTGTAGCGGGGCCGTGATGAAACCAACAGCTGAAATCTACATACCATGTGCCGGATCACACAGTTCCACACCTGTCTTATTTACCGTCAATTAGATACCCGGTGAAGATTAAAGCCCTAGGGCCATACTTGACACCATTTAATTTTTCCATGCCAAATTTTCCTCGTGTTAAGTGGTTAAAACATGAAAATGATCGTTTGTATTCTAAACAAACGACACGCAGAAAGCGAAACCACCTACAAGGTTTTCCTTTAAAATAATGTATCATTTTCTCAAATCTTTCATACCTTCCTTCGCTGCATAAAAATGCAAATTATTGGAATTTTATGCGGTAATTAATTGTGATTATTCTAAGTTTGATCGCACCAATGACTACAAAACCGAACCAACTAAGCCACCAATTTTATAGTGTTGAAAAAAAGTTTTCATTTATGTGATGATTGTATTAAACCAATCTTTTCGTCGGTTATATTTTCTGTTTATAGCATGATACGAAAGCATACTGCACACATAATCATCATTTGATCATTACCAGCAACTTTATGAGGTTATTTGTAGAGCAAACAACTTTTTTTAAGATACTTTCTGCTTGAACTTTATTATACTGCAAACTTGTGATGGCGCACATATTTGTGTACAGAGTGTTTAGAATTTCTGTAAGTGGCATTTAGATGGGAAACATAGAGGAGTAAACAACCAGTGTGTATGTATCGGTATCGCTGTGTCGGGTGACCTTGACGACATCTATAGTTTTTGAAAAACTTACGTCGTTCATATTTTCAACATTTTCAACAAATTGTAACTCTTTGTCATCGAAGCATTTGGGCACAATTTCCAATCAAAATTTTTAAAGAGACATGAGCTTCTAACATTTGCACTTTTTCCATAAGTTCTGGTTGTCACTACAATAAAAGGATTTGAAGTTCATCGAAAAACTAAATTATTGGCATATGAATGAGGAAAATTCATACAGTGAGTCTCTGGCCGGTACGAACCGAAACAGTGTCGGAAAAGTAAAATAAAATTTAAATAACCGGGACGAACGTTCCTTTATTCTAGATTTATGATCACTAAAACACACGGGCACAGGGAAAATCTTCTTGTCTAAAATAACCATGAAAGGTAGGTTAATTCGAAACACTACTTTAGAGTACATCTACATTAATGAGACTAGTATCACTAAACAGCTTATAAATTGGAATTCTTGGCAAACATCGGTGATATCGGAATTTTGTGTTTGCAGAAAAATATCAACATTTTGACATCTCAATGCCACTATAAATAAAGAAAAGAAAACAATTTTGGATTCAGTAAAAGTTTGTAACCGTTACCTTTACAATGGTATGATTTTGTTAACACCATTAGATGAAGGTTATAAAATAAAATATCGTTTTATTTTATATTAGGCTGGTGGCCGAAGCTTCAATTCGATCAGTCCGTTGCCGATCTCAAGAATATACGTTCCGATAGTTTTTAAATAGTAATGATTAACTAAAGAATATATAAAAAAAAGTTAGTCAATACAGAACCCCGGCGTTTATAAGATATCTTCAACTGAATATCGATTTATGTTTCTGATCTATCTTTACCCGTTTCTGGCGGTATAATTTTTGAACAAGCCAATCAGATCGCTGAATTTTCTACAAACAATAGTTTGTACACATACAGAATGACAGCAAGATGGTGGAGCGATCGGACGGAAAATCAAGTACTTATTCCTGTAGGCCCTATAGTACACACGCAAGGCAGGGAAAATGAAATTGAATTGCCTTTCACTAGAACTAGATGGAGCAGTGTCAAAAGATGTACGAAAGACTTCAATTTAAACAGGATACAATAAGTCCCTTGGGTTTTATTCCCTCCAGACCACAAATATAAATGAATATACCAATTGTAATATTTTATCTGGTGAATAAATCAAATCAGAACGGGTACTCTTAGACACAGAAGAATCCATTGCGGTCAGAGAGAAAAATGACATATTTAACAAATATTGGGTATCATCGATAAATGTAGGCTGCCAAAAAAAAAAAAAAGTCTGAAGCTCCTATTAAAGCCCCAACACCGAAAAAGTTAAGATCGAGAAAAAGCAGTCGAACTGCTACACGGTCTTCGGCAGTGCTGCCGGGACCTCGGTGATCCAGTGGGTTAGGGGAGAAGGGTTCACTAGTCCGAAGGTTCACTAGTCCGAAGGTTCACTAGTCAGAAAAAACGGGTTCACTAGTAAGAAGGTTCACTAGTCCGAAGGTCCACTAGTCAGAAGGTTCACTGGTCCGAACGAGAGGGTTCACTGGTTCGAAGGTTCACTAGTCCGAAGGTTCACTAGTCCGAAGGTTCACTAGCCCGAAGGTCCACTAGTCCGAAGGTTCACTAGTCCGAAGAACAGTACCGATATCATCCTCCAAACGATAATAAAGCCCATAGGGCATAGTTTCCTCAGGATAGTTCCTCAGCATCATTTTCCCACGAGACAGTATCCCTTAGTCTTTGCTGGTCTAAAGTCGAGACAGTGTGCAGTTAGGAATTTATGATTTCTCCATAGAAAAAGGAAATATATAATTCGACGATTTTATGCACAGCCACGGGCTGGGGGGGGGGGGGGGGGGGGGGGGGGGGTACAGACTGACGAATAAAATGACATTGAATTTCCTTAGGAGGTATGCGGGGTATATAAAACCGTCGAACTAAATATTTTATTTTTCCTTAGGAACTCTACAGGGTTTTGCGCATGACATGACATGTTCAATTTAAATCCTTTTATTTATAAGATAATTACCGCCGAGCCTGATGACGTCACATAGATTTACGCAAAGCTTTCTGGGTAAAATGTACCTCTGTTCGCCATTTTGTTTATTGGTACTTAGCAAGCTGTCACTTTTTTTGGAAAACATTGATGACATAATCCTGTTTTTACCCACACATTTTTCGGACAACTTAACGCCTTTTACTCGATAGAGTATTATTCCAACCGCCATAGTTAAAAATTATTTTAAGATCCCTCAATACCCCGAAATGCTTTGCGCGTATATTCCAAGTGACGTCATCAAACAATCGGTCAATTTGTCGACTTTGTAAACGTTCACATATATAAGTGAAGAGTACTTTTTATTTTTCATATCTGGTCAAGTATACGTATCGCTACTCAGATTTGTTTTATTGCTTCAATAAAATGTGTATCAGTACCACTGTTTAGTTTTTCTCATCCAAATAGTGGATGGTCTTATTTGAGATATAGCGCATTATTTCTGGGATGTTCGGACTAGTGAACCTTCGGACTAGTGAACCTTCGGGCTAGTGAACCTTCGGACCAGTGAACCTTCGGACCAGTGAACCTTCGGACCAGTGAACCTTCGGACTAGTGGACCTTCGGACCGGTGAACCTTCGGACTAGTGAACCTTCGGACTAGTGGACCTTCGGACTAGTGAGCAGTTCCCGGTTAGGGATCGTCACTCAGTCCCACACAGACCTTCCATCGATGCGACGCGGGCTCGAATCCGACTCAGACCAAATACAAATTTAAAAATTTCTGAGTGGATTTTTCACTCGATCGCCGTATGTGGAAGAGTTGCCATGTAGGCTACTCGCCGAAGGTTGTGGGTTTTCCTCCGGACAATGAGCCCGGTTTCCTCTCCCACTAAATCTGGCAACGTCGCCATATAATAGAAATAATCTTGAGTGCGGCGTAAAACATCAATCAATCAATCGGTATTGCTGTCAATGCAATACATTATATGCAAGACAGGTGTAGAGAAAAAGATTACACTTCCCCACAAAATAGTTAGAGATAAACTTTTGTCAAGTCGAGACCGAAGACGGGGGTTTGTATTTTCTATTATGGCAATTTTCTGTGTAAGCCTAGTTCTGTAGTGTAGTATGGTGCCCTAGTTTAAATTATAAAGTTAAACTTGACAGGGGGGGGGGGGGGGGGGTGAATTAAATATTTGTTAATACCCCCTATGTTTAATACAATAATTCGATTTAGTGTGGATTTGCTTTAAGTTTCCCTGACAGAAGAAAATAAGAACTTTCCATTTGTGAAAAAAATCTGAACATAATCGGCATGTGAGCGGCATAACGATTTGAAACGTGTGGGTGAGTTGATGGTACAGAATTATTTTACGGTCTTCATCAGGGAAATAGACACAAATAATTTGGTTTGAGGGACACAAAAAGTCTGCATATTAATTTGAGATTGTAAGCTAAAACCCAAAAGACCTGAAATGAGTGTAATCAAAGGCTGAAGCAACCGAGTTTCGGATCCATATGTTAGTGTTCCGAGTCCCTTTACTACCATTTAAATACTCCAATAACATAATTAGATGGTTATGTTAGACAAAATACAGATACAGATACAGATACAGATAGCTTTATTTATCGTCGATGTTACAACAGAGTACATTAGTCCACTAGGGACTATTATTATCGACATGCAAACATAACAGACATATAAATAAATACAGGACATAATAAAAATATAAACTAAAAGTAAATATAGCATCACATAATAAATTGATATTTGATAGTTAAAACAAAATTTTCAATTTTTTTAATTCTTCATTTATTTATTAATTATGAAAAAGAAACTTTATACAATTATAAGATAAAACACATTAAAATAATGTGTTTGTATATACAATAGTAAAAATTTATCATTTTTTTTTTTCATACAAGAAGATTTTCCCCGTGCCCGTGTGTTTTAGTGATCATAAATATATATAATATTGTTTATAAGGGTCTAACGATATACCCCTTTTTAACACAATTAGAAACTTGTCTCCATGGTTATTTCAGACAAGATGTGCCTGTGTGTTTTAGTGTTCATACATAGACTGATTGGTGTTTTACGCCGCACTCAAGATTATTTCACTGACAGGTTTAGAGGAAACCGGGCTCATTGCCCGGAGGAACCTCCCAACCTTCGGGGAGTACCTGGCAACTCTTCCACATACGGCGACCGAGTGGAAAATCTACTCAGAAATTTTTCAATATTTATTTGGTCTGAGTGTAATTTGAATCCGAGCCGCATCGATGGAAGGTCTGCGTGGGACTGAGAGACAATCGCTCTAACCCACTAGACCACCGAGGCCCCTCTTCATACATAGATATATATATAATATGCATCCATCGTTAATTTTAGAGGTTCTACTTATCGTCAGCTCGCGTAAATTCGCTTTCTTCATAAATGTAAAAAAAAAGACTATGGCTACGGACAATATAAGTGCCATAGAACCAGAATTTAAACCAGTTTCTTATTCGGTAAGTATCGTCAAATAGAAGCCATACATACAGTAGGGTGAGTGATGAGATAGGGATGAGTGGGTCTAATTGATTAAAGTGCCATGAGCTGCCAAAATGTTGACATTTTGACGTTAAAACAGAATGTTTAAACTATTGGCTATTTTTCTCAAGACGTATAATTTAGAAGCTTTTTAGTGCTTCTAGTCTCGAAAATGTACGATAAAGTATTGTTTTGAAGTAACTTTGGTTTAGAATGAATGAATGGTCGTCCCGGTTATTTAAATTTGTTTACATTTCGAACACGTTGTCGGTTCGTACAGGCCACATACAGTATGGATTTTCTTCATTCCAACGCCAATCATTTAGTTTGTCGATGACCTTCAAACCCTCTTACTGTCTTGACGATCAGAAATTATGAAAAAAGTGTGAGTTTTGGCAGCTCATGCACCTTTAAGAGATTGCCCTATATCATAGGATAATTCTAGCATCGTATGGTCTAAATTTAGAATATCTTATATTAATTTGAAAGCACATTGCGATCATCAACTATTTACTAACAGTATATCAGAGGGTAGTGTATAATTATAACATTCCGCGAGTAGCGATACAGTACTAGACTATATAATAACAGCCGTGAAAGGTTGCTATCAATAAGGCTGTGTATTGTGGGAGTGATATGTTATACAGGGATAATGAACTTGGCAAACAATGCGTCATGTACTTATTACCAGCTATAAGCTTAGATTAGAGCCATTAGTCATATGAATGCAACCAGGAATGCAACAATCGAAGAACATTTGCATTTTTGTATTTAAAAAGCATTGCGGTCGAGGAACAAACCTCTTAAAGAAAATCAAATTGGAAATTGTTTATTTTTCCCTTAAAAGCACTCTGGGGGAGTGAGTTTTGGGTACAGAAAGCTATTGTTCTAATTCCTCTATATGCTGGACCCCTGAGTGTCTGGAAGGCTTGTTTAACATTCCGTACAAAGTATCCCATCTATAAGTTGTACAGAGTTCACCTCAGTGAAACCTCTGGTGATCATATGGTCACGGTTAGATTTCAAATTCTACATTTATACTTATGTTCTTACTTATATATATATATATGAACACTGATACGAGTCGGCCACCCAAGAAAAGTGCTACAGCAGTTAAAAGCAGTTGGTGGTAAAAAGTACAATATTCGGATCGCTTTGTAGAGCACTTTGCCACTGAGTTGATATGGCGTTTAATGGGAATGTTTCACCCCACGTTCATTTTAGAGAAGGCTAAATTTATAGATGATGTGTCCTTTTTTCTGCAAATATTTATATGACCTTTCGCAGGTGATCCGAAGGAGGGAAAATAATACTTAGTGGAACGGTTCAAAACCATTTGTTCACACTCTGAAGACATTCTCGCCGAGTCGGTTACAGCCTTAGACAATAGCCAGCATATGTCCATGATTTACTCAACAGTTGTCAAAATTGCGCCTGGTACTTAACGTCATTTGTCAGGGCGGGTACTAATTCTACGGACTGTTTCAACGTGTCCCTTTGGGACGAACTTGAGTCATCAAACCCAGGGGTTGTTAGGTTCGTTACACCATTGATCTTTGCAAGTAGTAACATCAGTTAGATAAAAACACGAGTATAGAAGACTCTACATCCCACACGACTAATGACATTTGTAAATGAAAAATGATGACTTCACGGTAAAATACCTTAAGGATATATAAGTCCGGGATTTAAAAAATCTATCTATAGTTCT
This sequence comes from Lepidochitona cinerea, assembly GCA_963971465.1. Lineage (NCBI taxonomy): Eukaryota > Metazoa > Mollusca > Polyplacophora > Chitonida > Tonicellidae > Lepidochitona > Lepidochitona cinerea. The sequence goes on from OZ020553.1 coordinate 36,627,126, forward strand.
TTGGAATGGACACCCAATATATCACAAGGGGAAATTCAATTGCTTGACGCCATAAAAAAATTTCCGACAAGGGGTTGTTCATATACAACACCAAAATATATGCAATAAATGCACATGTTAAGCATAAATATATGAATCAATTCAGGCATTTTCATCAGACATAAAATTGTTATAATGTTATATATATTCAATGTTAGAGATTTGCCTGACAACTATCAATGATTCAAAATTGGCTACTCTGTCTTTACCGATGGTTGGCCTTTGATTTCGTGGCATTAGCTGCCAAAATTCGGATTTGTTTCATAAATTTTCATTGCCGAGAGAAGCTCAGCATAAGAAACTAAAAGCTTGACATGGAAATGAAAAAAATATTGGTATAGTCTCTATCCCATACGAACCGAAGATAGCCGGGGTGTAGTAGTTCATTTTGGAAGCTTTGTTGCTTATAAAATCCCCAAAACGTATATTTTCATGATTGTTATATTAGCTCTAATTCTACATTTCTTGATTAAAAACACGTGGAAATAGATAGTTTGGTTTCAACCAAATTTCCCCTATATTTGGGAAGCTCATGCTGCTTTAAATTTTCATTTCATAATGTAGTTGCTTGGTTGTTTTCAAATTTTACGCTAATCGTTCTTCATCTATACATCAGGATAAAGGTGGAGACTTCCATTTTCAGTAGGTAAATTCAGTTAAAGTTACAGCGTTTTTTTTTACTGAAACAAATTTGACTTTGTATTAAATACAGGCTTAGAGAAAGAAAGATGATGATATCTTATATGGATTCGTATAAACATATAATTAAAATGTATTGTTCTAGAAAAGTGAAAGCTCGTTTAGAATTTAGGAGTCTTGAAAATGTACGTTAAAATCAAATAGGACTTTTAAATCTCCATTTAAAATTTCAATTTCGCTTCAAGAAGGTTACATTGGCTATCCCTTTTTATTTCAACGTAGTCGTTTCTCATCTTCAAATATTCTTGTCCATAAACAAATGAATATGGTCAATATGTTTATCTAAAAGAATATGTTCCACTCATACGAAGTCAAAAGTATAAGCCCTATGGTTTAAGTATACATTATTGAACAAAAAAAAACATGTTTAGAAGAAAAAAATCAGTTCTCTTGTCAATCAAAATTCACGTAGAAAAACCTTGAATTTCTGCAGCCTGTCGAGCTTCTAAAATTGCGCTTGATAAATATATTCCGTGTACTTGGTAGATTTTGCAGGAGAATTGATTAGTTGAATGTGAGATTGCTATTCTGATTCAAATAAGTTTTCACCCAATATTATCGTTGAAACTGAAATTAGTGAAGAAAATGAGATTGATTGGTTTTTATCTGTATGGGTGGTAATGTTAACTCCATCGATTCCTCTGACAATCTCAAACCCACCCGTAGTTCAAGGCACGGTAAATGGATTGCCTTGAATAAAAAGCCTACCAAAGAAAGAGAGAAATCGGATTGGGACAGTTTTAATAACGGACCAATCGTCTTGAATTAGCCCGGCGCCCTTTCAGTAAACAGGGGCAATTTTCTTAACCGTATTGTTACCCTTGCTAAGTGTAAGACACTTGGCCAAAATTTGACGCTATGAAAAAACCCAACTCACAGAATGGAGAGATTAAATCAGGGACAAATCTTTCAATTAAGGAAAAGTTGATCACACTGAAGCGAAAAATTGTATTACCCTTGAATAAATTGGCGCTGTAATAAAAAGCCTTTTCTAGTTAGTTTTGATAAATTAAATCACAATAAATATAACGTGTTAACGAACCACGTTTCTTTTAGTCATTATTGAAGATTCAATTCAAGGGCGATAACTATTTACCCATTTGACAACACCCGCAAACGGTTGACTGTCCAGAGGACAACGATAAAACCAGTTTTAACGGTGAAAATAATAACCTAATGCCCGTCCTTTCAATCATAGAAACCGATCTATCTAAGTTTCTCGGTTACTCTTCGAGGAGGTGTGACTCTAATTGTGTGACTTTGCAGCTTACTTGAATATGGGGAGTGTGATTTAATTAGCGTTACAGGATGTAGTCGAGATTTGTTGGAAAAGTTTTGTATAGTTTTTCAATAATATGCAATAACAATGTGCCAATGAGCATGTACCAGTAGTATAGGCCCAATCAATTGTATGTGCATGAGTGTCGGTAATATCGATGTTGTCGATTTAATGGATTAATCGACTGAATGATATTTTACAGTCAACTCAAAATTATTTCACTGATATGACGCGTGGTCCGTTTTAGTTGGTTATATAAGAAACCGGGCCTTTTGTACGAAAGAACTTCCGACCATCAGTAGGCAACCGGCAGCCTTTCCACGTATAAGGCGATCGAGTGTTCTTTTATGGTAAGTTTGGTTGATTGTTTGGCGCTTTACTATATATATATTCTTCATGGTTATCTAAAAAAATATGTCACAGAAAGCAGTTTTAACTAACGAAACCAGAGCTCTATGTTGAGACACAGCATTTCAATATCTCACACCTTGATACAGCAGATTTATACATTAGGAATGGAACCTGGTGACTATTTTGGAACCAGGAGGTATTCTGGAAAGATTGTATTGACGTGTGGCTGTAAGTTACGGAGGTAACCGCTGAGACGAGGCAGATAATACAAAGAAAATACTCTTTTTAACACAATTAGAAACTTGTCTCCGTGGTTATTTTAGACAAGAATATTTTCCCTGTGCCCGTGTGTTTTAGTGTTCATAAATATAATATTAAACTTAATAAGATTTATGTAATTAAATGAGTTTCAGTTTATCCTTAGTGAGATGTTTGAGACACCTCAACATAACCAGAAAACATTTATATACCAGTTTGGATTTTATAAAACACTGAGAAAACGCCGCCTCTTATTATGATGATAGTGATGCGATTCAAAGAACAGGACACGGAGATAAAAAAACGAAGTTAGGAAGTTGTTTTCATCGGGAAGTCACGTCGAATTTCTACAACCAGTAGCAGTTTGGGGTTTAAATGTAGTGGAAATTGTCCCAGAGGTGTTCTCTAGTTTCTATATTGAGGCTGCTCACACTTTATTTCCTCTCGGATCGATTACATACGTAAGGGGAACCATCTTGTAGGGCAATGATTTAAATCGCCACTACAATTACTTGGATCCAAGCAAATTGCTGAGTCCGGATATCACCGTTGGTGCTTTTTATCCAAAACACACGCCTGGTGTAAGCCAGACAGCTTCAAAGGATGCTGCAAATACAATCCTTAAAGGAAGGAAAAACCACAAGAAAAGTGAGAACCGAAGAAAAAAGATTTTAAATAGACGGCAAAGGAACAAACATTTGGTTCCCATCCGTCCGAAGGTTGTGTAAGCGTTCACTTCATTCTAGACCAATTTGTCTCACATTTGGTTGACATTTCCTACAGAATTACATGACAATAGGGATGAGGGATACGGGGGGAGAAGCTATCGTGGAATTCTGCCTACTGGAAGCTGTTCAAACCCACACGGAAGAAAACAACAGAGACTGTTGAGTTGGAACTACCCACGGAGCGTTCACTTCCTCCCCTCACCCACAGGGCCACCAGACGCAAATTAGCCCAATCGACATCTGTACAATGCAACCAACGCGAGTGAGAGGGTTTGAGATCGACAAGAATTTGGGATAAAGATAAATAAAGAAGTTATAGGATTAGAGTGTAACGTAGATATAAATTCGCATTGTGGAGCTTGCTCGCACCTGTTTAGAAAGTTGTACTTAGGGGAAACTTGTGAACAGCGGGACTCTCTTGGAATGGCGACCATTGCTTCCATAACAATGCCCGTCAGGAGATGTTAAGGGGGAACGGCAGGAAAACGTAAACCAAATGTGTCGCTAAATGTTTTACACATCAGAAAGTCAGTTCGCTTTCCGTCCATGAGGTAATAGAAAAGGTCGTCAAAATATTTGCCAAAACTAGAATACCTCTCGTTATGTTGTAGCATGGGGTGTCGCGGTTATCTGCCTGGTGATTTCCTCAGGGAATGGTAATTTACACGTCTTCAATGGTGTATTCAGAAAATGAACTCAACGACTTTATTTGCGATAATACAGCATGTTGTTACAGTCAATCTAACGGGAATTAGAAAATACGGTAGATAGAATAGGCTTAATTAGCCGATATTTTATATCTCAGTTTGTATAATGTCTGAAAATCAGACAAAAAATTACACGAAATTAATTATTTTGCTAAAAGAAATCGAGAGCTGCGTTATATTTCAAAACTTCCTTGACTAAAACCCTAAACACTGTCAACAGTCCATCCCTTAAATCACATTCAAATGGTCATTTACTTAGCTTGTGAATGTCTGCATAAAGCTATTTTGGAGTCACGTGACCAAGACCTTAAATTTTAATATCTTTAAAGAACAGTGTCCGTGTTTATTCCTGCCATCCCATGTTTCTGTCAGCCATGATCTGTACTGAATGTTGGGTATTCTCTTTTGTCATGTCCATACCGTGTTTCTTTAAACAGTTGTACGCCATTGTGATTACAGGTGTCTGTAGGGGTAAGGGGATTGTTTGACCAACATGGCCGTCGAGGCGGTCCGAGTCTAACTCACTCTCAGCTGTCATAACCCTGTAACACGTGTATCATCCCCGGCTTCATTAATACAACAACAACTTGTTGAAGTGGACAATAGTTTATTTAATACTGATGCCATTAAGGAGGTGGTGGAAAGAAGGAAGAAGAGGTTTTTCTACCCAGCACCCAAACCAGCGTGACGCGAGGGTCGTTTAGTGCCGTGTGGAGAGTTTTCATTTCCATTCAAACCGAAGAACCGTTGCATGGCTGGGTCATTGGTATTAGCTAAAGCGTCTCACCGTATACATTCAAGCTGAATGAAGGTTATATACATTGTATGTCAATACTTCACTAAGATGAGTAGACCTACAGAGAGATGTGCTGACGATTTACGGCATGCTTTGACTGATTAACTGATTGATAGACAGATGTTTTACGCCGGACTCAAGATTATTTCACTTGCATGACGTTTTAGCAGATTTATCGTAAAACCAGGCTCTTTTACCAGTTGAAACCTCGAGCTTTGACGAGTACCTGTAAACTCTTCCACGACGATGAGACACAGGGGCGGAAAGGTCTAAATCCCCACCCCCTCCCCTTTTTGCCCCTCCCCCCCCCAAACTGGTTGACCAACGGTGTTTGAAATGCAATTTCTGGAGATGCTTACAAAAATCTAGTGCTGGGGGACCAATAACTCTTCTTAGGCGACCAATACGGATCTAAGTAATGGACAGTTACATGGTAGTAATACGAGGTTTATTTCATCAGATATTTTTAACACTATAACACCACGGAGACAAGTTCCTTATTTTAACGCAATAGATATTGATGTGTATAATAAATATGGTTATTCTTCAGAATTTAAAAAAACGAGATCTTGGCATATAAAGTTAATGTTTATGTCAACCTAAATTCTGTTCGTACACCTTTTCAAAGATGATCATTTCATTTACAACCATCTTGCGAAGCGTGTAAATCCCCCAAAGGCTGTCGCTAAGATTTAAAGGTGCACTAACCGCGAGAATCCAGAAAACTGTGTACATTGAAAAAGGAAGGTTGTTTTCTATATTTTTCCCAGTTAGAAGTAAGAATCATTTCCTTCTTTTGCCAAAATTTTAAAGTTAGTTTCCACATCATTTTGCATTTCTAAATTAAAAATAAAACTTGGATTTGTGAGGTGCCCGCATTACAAAAACAGGCCAGGGAATCCGCATATTAACGCTAAATGCCTGGAATCATAATAATGTATTTTAAAGTGGCACGAGCTGCCAAAATATCGATATTTTGAGCTTCAAACAGAATGTGGAAATTATTGGCTGTTTTTCTCAAGACGTATAATTCAGAAGCTGTTTAGTGCTTCTAGTCTCGAAAATGTACGCTAAAATATTGTTTTGAACTAACTTTAGCTTAGAATGAATGAATGGTCGTCCCGGTTATTTAAATTTTGTTTACTTTTCGAACACGTTTTCGGTTCGTACAGGCCACATACTGTATGGATTTTCCTCATTCCAACGTCAATTATTTAATTTTTCGATGGTCTGAAATGAGTGTAATCTAACACTGATGTTACGGGGAATCAAATGGATATAGGTTGACGTACGAACGTAGCTTTTAAATATGCCTTTATTTCACTAGTTATATATTTTCTATATGACAGGACGTATCTTATTTATCCAATGATGTTAATTTTAGAGTTTCTACTTATGGTAAGCTCATATCAATTCGCTTTCTTCACAACTATCTGAAAGCCTACGACAGCGAATGGGACTTAAAGCTTTGACCAAATGTTGAAGCACTTTTGATGGTTGTATGGGAGGTTATTTTCCACCAACTTGTGCTGTTATCTCGATGGTCACATGGCTATCGGGCAGAAGAATCTACCAGCAGACGACACGCCAATTGGATATCATCATCACTCTGTTCTGCTGCGACAAATGTGGGATCTTTATTGCTATCAGCTTTTCATTCTGCCACTTCAATGACTTCGTGAGAAAATTCGAAATTCTCAGAGTTTAAAATTGAGAAAATCGCTCCACCTGTTTGACCGGAAGTCATCCAAAGCCCTAGGCTAAATCGTATCCGCACCAGACATTTGTTGGTCATAATCAGTATTCCGACTTCATAGAGTTTAAATGAAACAACATTTTCACAAACCAAGGCGTTTTTGAGGACATCTGTCAAATCGGTGACATTTTCCGTCATTTTCTTTTACTACCATAAATCCAAGCCGCATTTTTTCAGGCCGCGGTATATGGTCGACATAAAGCCAGTTGTTTCAACACAAACGCCGGTCATTTTTTCCTCGTTTGATACCAACTGGACACAATTGACTTAAACTTGACCACGTGGATACCAGTTACTCTGGCCAAACATGGAATGTTCGGGGGAAACTGTTTCCATTTGAATCGGACAATATTTGACCATTATTGTGATACATGTATATGAGACATACGTTATCACAGTTTCCGACACACAGAACCAATTCGATTTACGATTTCTTAGAGTGATCACCACAAAAAACTCCATGATTTTAATGTATTTTATGGTCTTTATAAAATAACAATGTTAAAAAGAATTACTTCCATTTTTTGAATTAATATGAAATGTGAAATATCATATATATATACATTACTGAAGGCATTCTGATATTTTACGACTTATGGTGGTCTAAAACGCTGTAACCGCTATTTATTAATATCTGGCATACAAGGAACTTGTAGGTTGCCAAACTAGTCCGGTCATTTCATTTAACAACAAAGACAAGCGCATCACCGAGCCTGTAAACTATATTCAGTAAAAGACAAGAAACACAGGCATGGGACAGTTTCATTTTATAAGCATTTCCATGGTATTTTTTTGCTGAGTAAAGTAATAAGAAATTAACTTTTAATTTTCACACATCACATTTGACAATCTTTGGCACAAGCTGCAAAAGTCTTGATATCTTTTCCGTTAAAACAATATGTTCGGTTATTTCATCCAAAAAGTGCCAATTAGAACCTTGTTATTGATATAGTCTTGGGAATTTAAGTTAAGGTGGCGTTTATAGAAGTAACCTGGGCCTGAAATGAATGGACGCTTCTCCCGGTTCCTTAAATTGTGTTTCGATTTAGTTTTTTTCAATGAACTTATATAATGTCACTTTAAAGTGTCACGAGCTGCCAAAATTCACGCTTTTTTAATAATTTCTGAACGCCACGACAGTAAGAGACTTTGAAGGCCATCGAAAAACTAAATGATTGACGTTGGAATGAGGAAAATCCATACAGTATGTGGCCTATGCGAACTGGAAACGTGTTCGAAATGTAAACAAAATTTAAATAACCGGGACCACTATTCATACATTCTAATCCAAAGTTAGTTCAAAACAATACTTTATCGTACATTTTCGTGACTAGAAGCACTAAAAAGCTTCTGAATTATACGTCTTGAGAAAAATACTCTATAATTTCAACATTCTGTTTTAATGTAAAAATATGAACATTTTGGCAGCTCATGCCACTTTAAGGTATAACGTTTATAGAAGTAACCTGGGCCTGAAATAAATGGACGCTTTTCCCGGTTCCTTAAAGTGTGTTTCTATTTAGTTTTTTCAATGAACTTATATAATGTCACTTTAAAGAATAACGTTAATATGAGTCATCAATAGAATCATACATATATTATACAGAGGTTATCGTGAAGATCTTCTGGAAAGATATGTCAAGTAAAATTTATGAATGATTTTCAACCAACTAGCAAACCCGTTTTTAACCTTGAACCATTTTTATGATAACCAGACGATTACATAATGCTTTCAATGTGGAAATACATTCCAGATGAACCGAAAGATAGCTTGTTGATTCTTCGCAACATCTCAGCACGTTTTCCGTTCTTTGTTTTCCCAAACAGAAAATAGCGGTACAAATTCAATCCAGGGCACATAGCCGATGGCATACATCTAGAAAATCTCCAATCCTATATAGAGGACATATTTCTACATAGAAACTAATGGGACAATTGTTTATCACAGAGAAATAAATAATTACAAGAGTTTACAGTTAGATTCCTTTAACCGAGTGCGAATCCATTTGTATATATAACAAGTCTGACTTTGACATTTACCCCCGGGCTGTAAAGAATGAAAGAAAGCTGACTATTGTAAATGATAAGCGATTAAAAACAATTGGTACCATCCTATTTATCTATGGCTGTTTGTAAATAAGGCGGACAACCTGCGTACCGGGAATGTTATCCCAGGTCGTTTATGTATGCCATTACACATTTATAAAAGACAAAACAGAGAAGATATGATTTTTTAGTTTATTTTGTATGAAAGCTGTTTGAATATATGATATAAGATAAATGTAATATGTATAGCGTTTAGACGAAGTTTTACTTAGTATATTCATACGATTTCTAGTAATATTTCGATTTAAATTGCTATTTTACTCTATAAAGAATTATTTATAATTTTTACACCGAGAAGTAACACCTGACTTCTTTATATATATACAGCCTCATTATCGATCCCAAAATAATCTCCCGCAAGTTTTATAAATAAATGTTAATATGGATTGAACGTCAACTTATGGATACGTACTACTTGTTCACTTCATGGTCGTGAAAGTAACCGAATTCCTCAAGTGTACAAACCCAAAAAATTGGAAGCTAAATTTTCTATTAAGGAGGCCAGGCTTTGAAAAATATAGCATTTATAGTTTTTATATCGCCACATACAATATATAGATACATACTGGAAGATAACACATGGGCATTTAAAATTGATGAAACTTATTACTATATACAGGGGTAGGGGGGGGGGGTCAATATACTCTCAATCAGAGCCGATCGCTTTTAGCAAATACTTTTAAAATTCTGTTAACCCGACGACTTTCAATATAAGATATATGCTGACAATCTAAACCAAACATGTGGTCATCCGAAGATCTCTGCTTGACTAGGGTGTCCAAAAATCCGAATCTATAAAGAATCTGGAGCCTCAGAAATTGCCAATGGGCAAATTCTTGTCCCTTGCAGAATATTCTTCATAACTATGACCACTGCTTCTTCTAAAACCATTACTTGTTGTGATATAGCTGACTATATCTGTTTTAATTCGTATGCTTTGAACATTCTCCATTTAATCTTATATACAAAATGCTAATTGCTTTGGAATGGTCCGTTTTTCCAGGACCTGTTATAGCCGGAACCATTTGGCACATATGTTAATATTTGTGTGCAAGTACACGGGCCTATTTAATAGAAGTAATTTGCCTTTAAGTTGATTTCACGCTGCGTTAATGAGATGCTTAGTAAAGCTGCTTAAAATCCAATTTTCTCGTTTAAACTGATGGATTTTTATATAGGGTATTTAGATTAAACACGACAGGCAGTGGAAATAAATTTTATTTCAATCTGCAAAATGCATTACTTTTGCCAAATTTAGAGGGCCGTTTCCGGGCGTTTGGATATCTTGGGAAACACATTAATAAAAACCCCTACCGTGGATCGCGAAAATGTTATCGTGATCTTTGAGCCGCGATCCTGTGACAAGAGGGTCAGTGTACAGCTGAAGTATTATTCCAGATGTCCAGCTAAATATACTAAATTGAAATTTGTAAATATAACTGACACAAAATTAAAACAAGGCCATGGAAAAGAAATCAAGCGTTTGATATCGAGGGAAGTTTAGTGTTATTATAAGTGTTATATATATTACCTATTACCTTGATTGACAGCTAATAAAATTGCCACATTAGTTCACTTATTAAAGATAAACAGGATTGTTTCCAAGCTATAACTTTACCGTTCCCTCAATTTGTACTTATTTAAACCTACTTATTTCAAAGATAACATTGTCTGTGTAGTTCATGAACGGAGTGTTTTCCGAGAAAACTATGCACGCAGGCTATTTAAGTGCCATAGACCTATCGGTCGAAATATGCCCCTTTTGAGAAATTTCGACTGCCATAAGTATTCATTGCTAAAACCATAATAATTTACGTTGAAATACAAAACAATATATATATTTTGAGCCCATAGGCTGTGTTATTTCCTAATTTTGTTTCAACGAAAAATATCGCTATTTTGGCAGCATCGATCTCTTAAATTGATCCGTATTGATTATCTGCTATACGTCGGGTTTTGAGATTATTTAATAAAAAAAAAATCCAAGAAGAAAAATAAAAAATGATTTAAGGAGGAGAGTAAAACAAATAGTTAGAACTTGAAGTTGATAATTTTGTAATAATTACATATGTTTTTGGCGACTTTGCAGTGAGTATTCGGAAAGAAATCCAGTAGGTTCATGCTGGTATATTAGTGACGACAAGAGTAGGGACCCATAATAAATAGATTTTCTTTAACTGCATGGTTACTGCCAAATGTTGACAAACTTATATTTGGTTACCACCTTATGTATATTTAACCTCTCACAAGAAGTGCAAATCAAAACATGTACCAAAAAGTTCAAATAAAAAGTTCTTTGTTTCTAGACAATCAGAATTCCAAAAACGAATCAATGAATGTAACAGGCAAATAGTGTTAAATGAGAGTGAAGCGAGAAAATGGTCAAGGCAGAACATCTTGATTAAGTCGGTATTTTGACGTTTTCTATATTTTAGGGTGCGAGTAACGACCTACAGACATATACTTCTGAGGTTTGATTTATGAGTTCACTTGTCGTAATGGACTTTCACTGATGGAGAAGCCAAGTGGCCGCTAACTGAAGAGAAAACTGTCGGTCAACAACATAATGGCTAACAGAAGGGGAATGTAGACTTACTGACAGAAAGGGAGGTAATTAATCCGTGTTGACATATTTACCACACTACTTTCCTTTGATAGTCACTGTGATTTACGACGACATTGATATCCCTAACATTTTTTCTTCCTACACCAAGTTGCCATGTTCTGTATGACATAATTCCACGTCATGTGTCGCGTGGATAAACATGGTGTGACGACATCAAGTTTGTTCAGTGACGCAATAGAATATGCTCGCGTGCGATCTTCACTCATTGCACCGGTTCGGATAAGCCAATTTGGAAGTTCATGGTATTTGTTTCGGTACGGGAATAGAATTAAAATCAGGAAGAACCATGTTATCGTGTTAAGCAGAGTGTGACTTTAGATGTTTTAGAAAAGAGTCAATGAATGTTTTAACGAACGAACGTATAAAACAAAAGAAAAGCGACACGCAAAACAGAAGCCATAGTTGAGTGATAATTGGTATTTCATAGCCATCATCAAAAATATATCAAAATGAAATAAACAACAGACAGCATCCATAAAGACTTTCTGAACAGTAAATTGTATGATATATAAAATGGTATACAAAATTAAATACCCCTTATTTGCTAACCCACTCATGCGATGCTCTGATAATTTGTTTTCCATTCGCGGAACTAATTAATTAAAATTTTAATTTATAATTAAACATTTGCTGATGTAATTTATAACAATTCCTTAACTATATATAGTATATTTAGGTATAATACCTGGATAGAGTACGTGTTCAATATAAAGAAACACCAGTATCTAAATTAGGAGGTTTTTTAGTACATTTCCATTGTGTAAGGAAAGTTTAGCATTTGAAGCTTATCCAAACCGGAAGATTTAGGTTAATTTTAGAACAAATCGTAGCGTTTGTAGCCGGTGGGAACATGAGCCGAGTTGAAGTATAGAGGAAAATTCAAATAAACATGACGCATGCTATCTATAGACATTATAGTTTTACGTTCAGTCCTGCATGCTAAATCACTAACCGTCTTGGCGCTATATTTGACAAACAATAGCCACGCATTTCCTGATTTAGTTTTTAGCACAAAAATTCTCGAGATTTTGTTAGATATGATGCACGATTGTGATTAATACCAACAGCAACACAATAAGTCATCAGACATCTTACAAATTCTACCATTGTAAACACTGAACACGTTTCTCTCAGTTATGGATTGGCCCCAATTAATGCACCACGTCTTGTGTAGAATGAAACTATTTCACTTCCGGTGTCAAGATGTTGAGAAATGTTCGAGTCTTTAGTTTTTCCACATGCTGGTTGGCGAGGACAAAAGATTTGGAAATGGTTGGAATTAAAAACGTCTTAAGACAAACAAACACAATGCTTTTGTTATAATAACTGAAGAAACCTCAAAGGACAATCGACATGCATCAAGAACGTATTGTTACAATAACCACGCATTGCACGAATCGTTCGTCACCATTCATTCAAGATTTAGTTGTCCAAAAACCTTGTACAAAAAATTGTGAAACCTTTATTGAAGCTATAAGAGAAAGTGTTTTTTTATATCTTTTTAAAGACCAAATATTCGAAGACCAATACATTTAACACTTGCACTTTTATAAAGTTTCATTAAAATCTGTTTCTTTCCTCTTCACAATATTAGATCAGATTTACTTGACTTTATCCACATGTATGAATATATTCAGACTAAGTGTTAACGAGGACCGTCATTTGCCATCTGTAAAATGTACATTTATCCACAACGACATATTCTCGTTTTTTTGGGCTTACACTTTCTTGAAAAATGGCAGAAACTCTTCTACCGATTTTGGGTGAAACCCGAAACGGGAATCGAACCTGGGTCCCAGAGTATGAAGTGTAATCCCCCGAAATAACGAGAATACTATTCTACTCACTTCCTAAAAGACACTTACTAATTAAAGACAACGACCTATTTCACATTACCAAAATTTTCTATAATAAAAGGGAGTTCATTTTGGGCTTGAATAGATTGACGAATAAGGTCAATGAGTCATTTTCGTTTGGTATCGGAGTTTTATCAGCTTAGTTACTAAAATGTTAACAGTTGGTTGTGATTGCCTTTCATTCTGTGGTGAATATATCTGGGCTATTCCCAAAAGGTGTTAAGCTTTTACATGTGCTTTGATGAATAAAGAATTATTTCAACATCAGAATTCAACATGCCGCCATCACTTAGCGGCAAGACAGAGGTCAAGAAAATATTTATCATGGCGGTGACTTTTGTTCAACTTCGATGCCAACACGACAACGGAAACGGTTTTGTTGGAGGAACATCCGGGCGTCATTGCCTCGCTATGGATTTCACGTGTACAATAACATAATCCGCATTCGCTCTTTGTTCACCTGGATGGAACTTTAAAGAAGAGGGATGATCTAAAACACGTGCGAATGGATTTTAAAAACTCGAAAACGGACGATCATCAAAAGACAGTGTCAAGTATTAACAGATAGTGTTGACTGAAGATTTCTCAATTGAGACATTTTTTCCTGGCCGAAAATCGTCTTAAAAGATAACACATGGTTTAAGCAAATGCATTTCACTATATAGGAAAATGCTTACGGCTGGAAGACACATGTTTAGCTTTTAGAAGCTAGCTTTTAATGATTTACACCAGGGAAAGATAGTTTAAGATAAATATTTGTACACGAGAAAAAATTACTTGTTTTCGGAATCTTTATACCTTGGGTATATGTTTTCCAGACATGAGATGATGTAGATAGCCCTTTCCGCAAAATAGGGCGGCAAAAATTCTCGAACTGACCTGGTTGTACTCAAAATGTTTTGTTTTCCATTGGGAATATGTATAGGTAATAATAGGGTACAATATATGGATTTATTTATATTGGGAGATATTATATAATACCTATGATTGATTGTTTGGATTTTATTTGATTGAATGTACATCTTAGGATAAATTAGGTTGATTTTTTTGCCATATAACGCCTACTTTAACAAAGGTCTAAAACAATTGTATGATTGGTTCTATAACAATTATAGTCATAATGAGAAAAAAATAAGTTAGTTGTGAACAACACGAGATTTCGACACCTATACCGGTGTCTTCGTCAAGTGTAACTGTTACATTGTTATAGCTGTCGAAAGCTCATGTTAATCACGACTAACTACGTAGTGATGCCTTATTTGTTTCTCATTAGTATGGAACCCACGTTTAAAGAGAGTTTCAAATATTTCTTAATTATAGTCATAATATACATCTCAGATAAACCCATATAGTCATCAGATACAACTCAGATAATCCCCTATAGTCATTACATACAGCTCAGATAATCCCCTATAGTCATCAGATACAACTCAGATACCCCCTATAGTCATCAGATACTACTCAGATCATCCCCTATAGTCATCACATACAGCTCAGATCATCCCCTATAGTCATCAGATACAACTCATATTATCCCCTTCAAGAACATCCAGATCATTTCAGATCGTGCATTTCAAGGGATGACCTGATATACCAGGATCCCAGTTAAGGTCGGACCATTTGCTTCAAGTGAATAGATCTATTCACTTTGTCCTTTTTAACATGGATCAAATTTTAAACTATGTATATAGCTTATATCAATAAGATATCACATAAAAACTAATTTTCGCTATAAATTGAAAACAATATCATATTTTTGAATATTGATTCATTGAAATCATCTCTTGAAGCGTTTTTATCTCATCTTGCGTGGAACGGTAGTATATTACACCACCCCTTGATCGTTTTTTCTTTTCTCTCACATTTCAGGACTTAAAGAGTTTCAAGTGTAACTTATCTGCACCTTTCGCGGCCAGGAGATTATAAAACGATATCAAATCGTGTGTTCTAAGCAAAATTGTATGATTGATTGATTGTTTGTCGTTTTACTCAGATCATATACAACTCAGATCGTCCCCTATAGTCATCATATACAACTCAGATCGTCCCCTATAGTCATCATATACAACTCAGATAATCCCCTATAGTCATCAGATACAACTCAGATCGTCCCCCTATAGTCATCATATACAACTCAGATCGTCCCCTATAGTCATCATATACAACTCAGATCATCCCCTATATTCATCAGATACAACTCAGATCACCACCTATAGTCATCACATACAACTCCGATCACCCCCTATAGTCATCAGATACAACTCAGACACTCCCCCATAGTCATCAGATACAACTCAGACCATCCCCTATATTCATCAGATACAACTCCGATCATCCCCTATAGTCATCAGATACAACTCAGATACCCCCCTATAGTCATCACATACAGCTCAGATCATCCCCTATAGTCATCATATACAACTCAGATCGTCCCCTATAGTCATCATATACAACTCAGATAATCCCCTATAGTCATCAGATACAACTCAGACCATCCCCCATAGTCATCAGATACAACTCAGACCATCCCCTATATTCATCAGATACAACTCCGATCATCCCCTATAGTCATCAGATACAACTCAGATACCCCCCTATAGTCATCACATACAGCTCAGATCATCCCCTATAGTCATCACATACAGCTCAGATCATCCCCTATAGTCATCAGATACAACTCTGATCATCTCCTATAGTCATCAAATACAGCTCAGATCATCCCCTACAGTCATCACATACAACTCAGATCGTCCCCTATAGTCATCATATACAACTCAGATAATCCCCTATAGTCATCAGATACAACTCAGACCATCCCCCATAGTCATCAGATACAACTCAGACCATCCCCTATATTCATCAGATACAACTCCGATCATCCCCTATAGTCATCAGATACAACTCAGATACCCCCTATAGTCATCACATACAGCTCAGATCATCCCCTATAGTCATCACATACAGCTCAGATCATCCCCTATAGTCATCAGATACAACTCTGATCATCTCCTATAGTCATCAGATACAGCTCAGATCATCCCCTACAGTCATCACATACAACTCAGATCGTCCCCTATAGTCATCATATACAACTCAGATCGTCCCCTATAGTCATCATATACAACTCAGATCGTCCCCTATAGTCATCATATACAACTCAGATAATCCCCTATAGTCATCATATACAACTCAGATCATCCACTATAGTCATCATATACAACTCAGATAATCGCCTATAGTCATCAGATACAACTCAGATCATCCCCTATAGTGATGCCTTATTTGTTTCTCATTAGTATGGAACCCACGTTTAAAGAGAGTTTCAAATATTTCTTAATTATAGTCCTAACATACATGTACATGATCATCCCCTATAGTCATCAGATGCAACTCAGATCGTCCCCTATAGTAATCAGATGCAACTCAGATCATCACCTATAGTCATCAGATGCAACTCAGATCATCTCCTATAGTCATCAGATACAGCTCAGATCATCCCCTACAGTCATCACATACAACTCAGATCGTCCCCTATAGTCATCATATACAACTCAGATCGTCCCCTATAGTCATCATATACAACTCAGATCGTCCCCTATAGTCATCATATACAACTCAGATCGTCCCCTATAGTCATCATATACAACTCAGATAATCCCCTATAGTCATCAGATACAACTCAGATCGTCCCCCTATAGTCACCATATACAACTCAGATCGTCCCCTATAGTCATCATATACAACTCAGATCGTCCCCTATAGTCATCAGATACAACTCAGATCGTCCCCCTATAGTCATCATATACAACTCAGATCGTCCCCTTTAGTCATCATATACAACTCAGATAATCCCCTATAGTCATCAGATACAACTCAGATCGTCCCCTATAGTCATCAGATACAACTCAGATCGTCCCCTATAGTCATCAGATACAACTCAGATCGTCCCCTATAGTCATCATATACAACTCAGATAATCCCCTATATTCATCAGATACAACTCACATCGTCCCCCTATAGTCATCATATACAACTCAGATCGTCCCCTATAGTCATCAGATACAACTCAGATCGTCCCCCTATAGTCATCATATACAACTCAGATGATCCCCTATAGTCATCATATACAACTCAGATCATCCACTATAGTCATCATATACAACTCAGATAATCGCCTATAGTCATCAGATACAACTCAGATCATCCCCTATAGTGATGCCTTATTTGTTTCTCATTAGTATGGAACCCACGTTTAAAGAGAGTTTCAAATATTTCTTAATTATAGTCATAACATACATGTACATGATCATCACCTATAGTCATCAGATGCAACTCAGATCATCCCCTATAGTCATAACATGCAACTCAGATCATCACCTATAGTCATCAGATGCAACTCAGATCGTCCCCTATAGTCATCACATACAACTCAGATCATCCCCTATAGTCATCACATACAACTCAGATCATCCCCTATAGTCATAACATGCAACTCAGATCATCCCCTATAGTCATAACATGCAACTCAGATCATCCCCTATAGTCATAACATGCAGCTCAGATCATCCCCTATAGTCATCACATGCAGCTCAGATCATCCCCTATAGTCATCACATACAGCTCAGACCACCCCCTATAGTCATCACATACAGCTCAGACCACCCCCAATAGTCATCACATACAACTCAGACCACCCCCAATAGTCATCACATACAACTCAGACCACCCCCTATAGTCATCACATACAACTCAGACCACCCCCAATAGTCATCACATACAACTCAGACCACCCCCAATAGTCATCACATACAACTCAGACCACCCCCAATAGTCATCACATACAACTCAGACCACCCCCTATAGTCATCACATACAACTCAGACCACCCCCAATAGTCATCACATACAACTCAGACCACCCCCAATAGTCATCACATACAACTCAGACCACCCCCAATAGTCATCACATACAACTCAGACCACCCCCAATAGTCATCACATACAACTCAGACCACCCCCAATAGTCATCACATACAACTCAGACCACCCCCAATAGTCATCACATACAACTCAGACCACCCCCAATAGTCATCACATACAACTCAGACCACCCCCAATAGTCATCACATACAACTCAGACCACCCCCAATAGTCATCACATACAACTCAGACCACCCCCAATAGTCATCACATACAACTCAGACCACCCCCAATAGTCATCACATACAACTCAGACCACCCCCAATAGTCATCACATACAACTCAGACCACCCCCAATAGTCATCACATACAACTCAGACCACCCCCAATAGTCATCACATACAACTCAGACCACCCCCAATAGTCATCACATACAACTCAGACCACCCCCAATAGTCATCACATACAACTCAGACCACCCCCAATAGTCATCACATACAACTCAGACCACCCCCAATAGTCATCACATACAACTCAGACCACCCCCAATAGTCATCACATACAACTCAGATCACCCCCAATAGTCATCACATACAACTCAGACCACCCCCAATAGTCATCACATACAACTCAGACCACCCCCAATAGTCATCACATACAACTCAGACCACCCCCAATAGTCATCACATACAACTCAGACCACCCCCAATAGTCATCACATACAACTCAGACCACCCCCAATAGTCATCACATACAACTCAGACCACCCCCAATAGTCATCACATACAACTCAGACCACCCCCAATAGTCATCACATACAACTCAGACCACCCCCAATAGTCATCACATACAACTCAGATCACCCCCAATAGTCATCACATACAACTCAGATCACCCCCAATAGTCATCACATACAACTCAGATCACCCCCAATAGTCATCACATACAACTCAGATCATCCCCACTAGTCATCGGTAAAATGTTAGACCCTCCCTTGATCGGGGTTGTATTGGATGCCCTGGTTTTTTCCTTCACATTCAGGACCTAAGGAGTTACAGTGTAACTTAGCTGCACTTTTCACGCCCATAAGATTATAAAACGATACCAAAATGTGTGTTTTAAGTAAAATTGTATGATTGATTGATTGTTTGGCGTTGTACGCCGCGCTCAAGATCATTTCACTTATATCGCGGCGTTGACAGTTTAATTGTGGGAGCAAACCGGGAAATGGAATAAAAATTCAGACCAAGTTGAGAATCATTGTCATCAGTGCCGGTTATTCAGTAATATCCCTGAAACTCAGTACTGCTTACTTTCGAAACACTGACCCCATCACTATGAAAGTAGCTTCAACTCTAAATCTATTTTATTGCAAGCAGAATTTGTTCACTTTATGGACTTGGACCTATGCAAGCATACATTTAACTAAGATAAAATGCTATATAAAAACATCCGCGGATTAGTTTCTTAAACTTAAGTTTGGTGGGCCAAGGGAAGTAACCCTTTACAGCCTTAAATCAGTGATGTCTCTGGGAGTTATCTTTCGTGATTTTTTTTCTAGATAGAAAACGAAAAGTTGAAATCGTGACAAGAGGTTTTATTGTTAAAATGGAAAAATGCAACAAGCTATGGTTTAATTTGTCATAAAGATATGCTGTACAGATTCGTGGAAAAAATATATTAGCGCAAATCGGTTAATGAAAACAAATTTAATTATGAATAGCAGTCTTCCATGTTCTTGAAGATTTCTAAATGCTATCATACTTTAAAAATTATATGTACATTATAATCTCATATTGACATAAGGGAATGGACCGAGGGCTCCGGGACACATACAACTCAGATACCCCCTATAGTCATCAGATACAGCTCCGACCATCCCCTATAGTCATTACATACAACTTCCAATCTTCCCATATAGCCATCAGATACCTGATAAACCCATTTTATTGCAAGCAGAATTTGTCCACTTTATGGACTTGGACGTATGCAAGCATATATTTAACTAAGATAAAATGCTATATAAAAACATCTGTGGATAATTTTCTTAAACTTAATATTGATATGCCAAGGGGAAAAACCCTTGATAGCCTTAAATCAGTGATGTCTCCGAGAGTTATCTTTCGTGATTTTTTTCTAGATAGAAAACGAAAAGTTGAAATAGTTACCAGAGGTTTTATTGTTGAGATGGAAAAATGCACCATGCTATGCTTTAGGTTTTCAGCATGATATGTTGTACACATTCGGGGCGGGGGGGGGGGAGAGGGGAGCGGCTCCCCGCTGGACCTCCAGACATAGCCCCTGCTTATCAAGGGGGAGGGCCTCGGGGAGCGGCTCCCCGCTGGACCCATATAGTCATCAGATACAACTCAGATCCTCCCATATAGTCATCAGATACAACTCAGATCGTCCCCTATAATCATCAGATACAACTCAGATCGTCCCCTATAGTCATCAGATACAACTCAGATCATCCCCTATAATCATCAGATACAGCTCAGATCGTCCCCTATAGTCATCAGATACAGCTCAGATCATCCCCTATAATCATCAGATACAGCTCAGATCGTCCCCTATAGTCATCAGATACAGCTCAGATCATCCCCTATAATCATCAGATACAACTCAGATCGTCCCCTATAGTCATCAGATACAGCTCAGATCGTCCCCTATAGTCATCAGATACAGCTCAGATCATCCCCTTTCTAGAACAACCAGATCATTTCAGATCGTGCATTTCAAGGGTGACCTGATATACCAGGATCCCACTTAAGGTCGGATCATTTTCTTCAGGTGAATAGATCTATTCACTTTGTCCTTTTTAACATGGATCAAATTTTAAACTATGTATATAGCTTATATCAATAAGATATCATGAGTCAATACCTAAGAAACTTATTTTCGCTTTAAATTGAAGACAATACACTTTAATATTGATTCATTGTAATCATCTCTTGAAGCGTTTTTATCTGATCTTGCGTGGAACGGTGACATGTTAGACCCTCCCTTGATTGGGGTTGTATTGGATGCTCTGGTTTTTTCCCTCACATTCAGGACTTAAAGAGTTACAGTGTACTTTTCACGCCCATAAGATTATAAAACGATACCAAAAATGTGTGTTTTAAGTAAAATTGTATGATTGATTGATTGATTGTTTGGCGTTTTACGCCGCGCTCAAGATTATTTCACTTATTGACAGTTTAATTGTGGGAGCAAACTGGGAAATTGAATAAAAATTCAGACCAAGTTGAGAATCAGTGTCATCAGTGCCGGTTATTCAGTAATATCCCTGAAACTCATTGCTGCTTACTTTCGAAACACTGACCCCATCACTATGAAAGTACATGTAGCTTCAACTCTAAATCTATTTTATTGCAAGCAGAATTTGTTCACAATATGGACTTGGACCTATGCAAGCATAAATCTAACTAAGATAAAATGCTATATAAAAACATCCGCGGATTAGTTTCTTTAACTTAAGTTTGATGTGCCAAGGGAAGTAACCCTTTAGCCTTAAATCAGTGATGTCTCTGGGAGTTATCTTTCGTGATTTTTTTCTAGATAGAAAACGAAAAGTTGAAATCGTGACAAGAGGTTTTATTGTTAAAATGGAAAAATGCAACAAGCTATGGTTTAATTTGTCATAAGGATATGCTGTACACATTCGTGGAAAAAATATATTAGCGCAAATCGGTTAATGAAAACAAATTTAATTATGAATAGCAGTCTTCCATGTTCTTGAAGATTTCTAAATGCTATCATACTTTAAAAATTACATGTACATTATCTCATATTGACATAAGGGGATGGACCGACGGCTCCGGGACACATACAACTCAGATACCCCCTATAGTCATCAGATACAGCTCCGACCATCCCGTATAGTCATTACATACAACTTCCAATCTTCCCATATAGCCATCAGATACCTGATAAACCTATTTTATTGCAAGCAGAATTTGTCCACTTTATGGACTTGGACGTATGCAAGCATATATTTAACTAAGATAAAATGCTATATAAAAACATAGATCTGTGGATAATTTTCTTAAACTTAATATTGATATGCCAAGGGGAAAAACCCTTGATAGCCTTAAATCAGTGATGTCTCCAAGAGTTATCTTTCGTGATTTTTTTCTAGATAGAAAACGAAAAGTTGAAATAGTTACCAGAGGTTTTATTGTTGAGATGGAAAAATGCACCATGCTATGCTTTAGGTTTTCAGCATGATATGTTGTACACATTCGTGTAAAAAACAATATTAGCTTAAATGGGTTAACAACCCGAGGGCCAGGCGTTGTAGTGGAGGTGTAACTCTAGCGTATAAAAGTTCCCTTAAAGGGAGATTATCCGTCAAGTCAAAATCGGTCGAGGGAATTATATGGCTATTTTTTTCAAAACAAGTTTTTAATCTTAAAGATAATATTTACTGTTGCTTTGTCTATATTCAACCGGAAAGATCGTCATTTTATGAATACAATGAAAACTTTGACTATTTTGAGGTGCTCGAGAGAGACGTCAGTAAATATAGTGATATAGGTAAAGTGTTTCTATGTGGCGATCTCAACAGTAGAACGGGTAATAAAAATGACTGTATCGAAAACTTGAATTTAGAAAAATATGTCAGCACTTTACCTGAGGGGTTTGTTGACAGTGAAGAGGTTAATTGTGAGGAGAGAATTTCCCAAGACCGCAAAGTGAATAATTTTGGTAATAGACTTTTACAACTTTGCAAATCTACAGATTTGAGAATTGTGAATGGTAGGTTAGACAATGATTTTGGAATTGGCAAATTTACATTTTTTAATACGAATGGTAACAGTGTTATTGATTATGTTTTATCTAGAAAAGCTGATTTTGATGACATTGTGTATTTTGAGGTGGGCGATTTATCTGAGTTTTCTGATCATGTTCCACTATATTTTAATCTAAACATCACTCGAGTGGAAAATTCAGTGACCTATTTACCAGCATGTGACAAAATTCATTGGGATGCAACCAGAGCAGAGGAAGTCAAAAACTCTATTAGAGAAAAGGGAGCAGATCTTTGGACTGTTATAAATAGCATGAAATCAGGGGAGCTATCAGTAAACGATAGTATTGCCAGCATATCTAGTCAATTTTATAATATTACATTTGGGATTTTTGGCAAACATTACACAAGAAAAACGCTTAAAAATAAAAATAATATATCTCCTTGGTTTAACGCTGACTGTTCAAGTAGGAAAAAAATATTTAACAAAGATAGAAAAAAATATAAATCGAATAAAAGTCAGGAAAATTTTACACGCATGCTAAAATCAAAAAGCGTATACAATAAAGCAAAGAAGAAGGCTAAATTTAAATTTAAATCTAAACAACAACTTTTGCTAAAGGAACAAGCCACAAAAGATCCTCGAAACTTTTGGGAAAAAATTAAATCACTTAGAAGTAAGAACAAAGCCAATAATAACATACAAATTGAAGAGTTAGTAGAACATTTCAAAAACATATCAATCAATCCGAGTAAAGATGATCTCAACATTGATTCTAGTTTTGAAGATTCGATAAATGTAGATGAACTTGATAGAGATTTTAATTTAGATGAGTTATTGATTGCTATTTCCAGTCTGAAGCCTAACAAAAGTGCCGGTCAAGACAACATACCTGCTGAATTATTTCTAGATTGTAAGGAAGTATTAGCTCCATATATTTTAGAAATATGTAATTTCATATTTAATAACAGACAATATCCCGACTGTTGGGCAAATGGGATAATTGTACCTATTCCTAAAAAAGGGGACTTAACTGTTGCTAGTTAATTACAGGGGAATTACCTTGATCAATGTCTTAGCGAAAATTTTCTCATTACTTTTAAGAAACAGACTAAACACTTTTGCTGAAAAATATAACATTTTTAGTGACAAACAATTTGGATTTCGGGAAAATAAGAGCACTATTGACTGTGTTTTTGTTTTTCAAATTTTGATAGAGAAAATATTATCTCAGAAAAAGAAACTTTATGCAGCATTTATTGATTTTAAACAGGCATTTGACAGAGTTGACAGAGAAGCGCTGTGGTGTAAGCTACTGTCTAGCGGAATAATCTCTAAAATGGTAGCTATGGTTAAATCTATGTACTCTAAAGTTAGAGCATGTATACGTTTAAATGGCAATTTGTCCGAAATGTTCGATGTAGAACTCGGTGTAAAACAAGGGGAGCCAGCTTCACCATTTTTATTTATTATGTTTATCAATGACATGGAAAATGAATTGAAAAATGTTGGAAACATAGGCATATCATTCGATGAAATTTCTATTTTTATGTTATTATTTGCTGATGACACAGTTTTGTTTTCTGACACTGCATATGGGCTGCAAAATATGTTGAATGGGTTGGAAATGTATTGTGAGAAGTTTAACATAACTGTAAATGTGGATAAAACTAAAATATGCATTTTTCAAAAAAGGTGGAGCAGGGTAACCTTTGATTGGCATTTAGGCTTCAACCAAATTGAGGTTGTTAAAAGTTTTAAATATCTGGGTGTTATGATAAATTTCAATGGATGCTGCAAGACCGCACCTTCCTATATGGCAGATCAGGCTAATCGGGCCATGTATAACATGATAAGTCTATTTGAAGACACTGATTTTTCTGTTTCTACAAAATTGTTTTTGTTTGATAAACTAATATCTCCCATTTTATTGTATGGTAGCGAAATCTGGGGTATGGATAATACAGCTATTTTGGAGAAAATTCATATGCGATTTTGTAAAAGAATACTTGGTGTACGGAAGCAAACTAGTAATGTTGCCGTATTAGGTGAACTGGGACGATACCCATTTAGTGTGCTATGTGCCGTCCGCGTCGTTAACTATTGGTTTAAAATTGTAACTGATAGAACTTCTTTGATAAATTCTTTGTATAAAAGTGAAAAGCCACTAGTTCATATTGGTCGCACATGGGCAAGCAAGGTTAAACGTCTTTTCGATAAACTGGGATTTTCAGAAATTTGGAATACTGAAAATATCAATAAAGCAACTCTGAAGTCAGTCATCCAACGCATTTATGATCAATATGATCAGGAGTGGACTGGTATAGTCACAAGTAGTCGTAAGCTACAATGTTATGCTTTGTTCAAAAAGTCTATCGTATTTGAGTCTTATCTTGATAATATAGTATCATTCAAGCATAGAAGAGCACTAACGTGTATACGTTGCAGTTCACATGCCTTAGAGATTGAGGTTGGTTTGCCCTCAATACTCTCATCTGCGGTCATATTATCTACCAAAATACAAATCATGGCCTAATATTAACATGTTTAAAAATTTAATGTCATCATCTAGTACTGTTATACAAAATAACCTAGCGCAATATATTTTTCATGCTCTAGACACGAGAAAAAAATGAGTGATACAAAAAAAAAAAGTGTTAAATATTCTACTTTGTATACATTGGATGAGTAACATTATCTGATATTCAGCTGTAACTCTATATTAAATGTTCAGCCTTCCAGTGTGATCTGGAGAGGGCTAGGAGCCTTTGTGAGGCTCAGGGCTTTTGATCAAATAAACTTGAAACTTGAAACTTGGTTAATGAAAACAAATTTAACTATGTGGGGGGGGGGAGGGCCTCGGGGAGCGGCTCCCCGCTGGACCTCCAGACATAGCCCCTGCTTATCAAGGGGGAGGGCCACAAAACCCCTTCGCCACAAAACCCCTTCGCCACAAAACCCCTTCGCCACAAAACCCCTTCGCCACAAAACCCCTTCGCCACAAAACCCCTTCGCCACAAAACCCCTTCGCCACAAAACCCCTTCGCCACAAAACCCCTTCGCCACAAAACCCCTTCGCCACAAAACCCCTTCGCCACAAAACCCCTTCGCCACAAAACCCCTTCGCCACAAAACCCCTTCGCCACAAAACCCCTTCGCCACAAAACCCCTTCGCCACAAAACCCCTTCGCCACAAAACCCCTTCGCCACAAAACCCCTTCGCCACAAAACCCCTTCGCCACAAAACCCCTTCGCCACAAAACCCCTTCGCCACAAAACCCCTTCGCCACAAAACCCCTTCGCCACAAAACCCCTTCGCCACAAAACCCCTTCGCCACAAAACCCCTTCGCCACAAAACCCCTTCGCCACAAAACCCCTTCGCCACAAAACCCCTTCGCCACAAAACCCCTTCGCCACAAAACCCCTTCGCCACAAAACCCCTTCGCCACAAAACCCCTTCGCCACAAAACCCCTTCGCCACAAAACCCCTTCGCCACAAAACCCCTTCGCCACAAAACCCCTTCGCCACAAAACCCCTTCGCCACAAAACCCCTTCGCCACAAAACCCCTTCGCCACAAAACCCCTTCGCCACAAAACCCCTTCGCCACAAAACCCCTTCGCCACAAAACCCCTTCGCCACAAAACCCCTTCGCCACAAAACCCCTTCGCCACAAAACCCCTTCGCCACAAAACCCCTTCGCCACAAAACCCCTTCGCCACAAAACCCCTTCGCCACAAAACCCCTTCGCCACAAAACCCCTTCGCCACAAAACCCCCTTCGCCACAAAACCCCCTTCGCCACAAAACCCCTTCGCCACAAAACCCCTTCGCCACAAAACCCCTTCCCTTATATTTGCATTTTTGATTGCCTAAATAATAAAAAAACACATACACACAATAACACATACACACAATAAATGGGTACAAATTGTCTTTATTAAAAAAACATATGCCGTATTGGGGATTTACATATGGTATATTTGTATATTGTATGGCCTTAATTCTATCTTCAGTTTGTCTTTACTGATTTTATTCCTTTGGAGTGATTTTTGTTTTAGCATCTACATTAAATAAAGTCAAAATATAGTACAACAATGCTGCGTTTTACAGGCGTTTTCACGATAGTCATTAGAACATTATGAATTTGTCCTTCACTTTTACAGCTAGAATAAAAAGTCCATCCTTCCATCTGTGTTGCATTCAATGGCTTAGTCATTTTGTAGGTCCATTCGGTCATTTAATCTCACTGGTAATAGGTTTGTGATTCCTGTTCAGAGGGCTCCTCGGTAGAAAAAGGACCGGCTTTAATAATTCTGCAATAAAGTAGATAAAAAGGTTGACAGACATATGAAGCAAATAAAAACATATATATTCATTAAAACTGATCCAAAAAATAATACCTATCAAAAACAGCAAACCGTCCACTGTTTTTAATGTAAACAGCATTCTGGATTTTCTGAGTCTGACATAATGGCATCAACTCAAAATTTGAATACTACCATTAATTCTTCGATAGAGTTGTGTTTCCCCCACAAAACAAGATGGCAAATTTATGATTGATGTCGAAATCGATTCAAAAACATCAGAAAAGTTATGATCGTCACTGATAGGCGATAATTGACCCAATGACGTTTGCCTTCACGGATTTAAATACATTAGTTGTCGCTTCCCACGTCTAAGCAGGATTGACGAACACGGGGATAAATTTCCTAGATGGATTGGGGCAACCTCAAAAAGATGTTTGTCAACGAAGCTGAACTCATTTTTATGCAGATTGGGGAAGTTGAGAAAAAAACGACCACATATTAGCTGTCAACTTAAAGTGGCATGAGCTGCCAAAATGTTGATATTTTGACGTTAAGAGGAGAATGTTGAAATTATTGGCTATTTTTATCAAGACGTATAATTCAGAAGCTTTTTAGTGCTTCTAGTCTCGAAAATATGCGATAAAGTATTGTTTTGAACTAACTTTGGCTTAGAATGAATGAATGATCGTCCCGGTTATTTAAATTTTGTTTACTTTTCGAACACGTTTTCGGTTCGTACAAGGAGGCTGTTCGTACAAGAGGCTGTCCAGACACGTTTATTAGGCCCACAGTTTAGACACATTCAGCTAAATGTCATTTTATACGATCAGCGAAGCTGTCCAGAATACAATTTGAGTAGATATTAAAAGTGGTATTATCTGTCAAACATTTCGAACAAATTCTGTTTCAAAATAAATTACCCCTATTTTTGGCAGATCATGCCGCTTTAATTGGTTTGCTAAACTGTTCTTGACAAGATTATTTAAAGAGCAAACTTGCCGCCGTAGCCTGTTAAACATTTGTTTAAGTGGCATGAGCTGCCAAAATTCACACTTTTATCATAATTCCTTATAGGTCACGACAGTAAAAGGCTTTGAAGGCCACTGAAAAACTAAATGATTAGCGTTGGAATGAGCAAAATCCTATACGAACCAGAATAGTGTTCGAAAAGTAAAAAAAATGTAAATAACCGGGACGACAATCCATTCATTCTAAGCCAAAGTTAGTTCAAAACTATACTTTACCGTACATTATTGAGACAAGAAGCACTAAAAAGCTTCTGAATTATAGGTCCTGAGAAAAATAACAGATAATTTCAACATTCTCTTTTTACGTCAAAATATCAACATTTTGGCAGCTCGTGCCACTTTAAGAAAACCAATTTACGCGAGCTTACAACTAAAACCATTAAAATTAAACATTGGACACATAAAAGAGGTCCATTCGGATTTTAGAATATACAAATGGGGGTGGGGAGGGGAGGGGTGGAAAACAAACGAATCCAAGCACGATTACAACAACAACGATCAGTGTCGGTTAACTGAAGTGTTGGGTTACCCTCACTTCATGCCTTTTTTAATGTGGTCTCAGTAAGTAAAATTATACTGAGCCGTTAGATCGCTCACACGACTAAAAACATAAGGGCGCTTGGGCGCCGGCGCAGATTCGGTGTTTGTTTACATTACGGGTAGTTGATAAATCTAATTTTCAATTTCAAATCAAAAATACCAAATGATGACAAAAATAGGAAGTTCCTAACTTCTTCTGGGTAAGGGTAAAGAATAGCAGGTAATCGAAATAGGTCAGTTGGCAAACAATAGGCTAACCCTAAGTTCCACGGGGGGTCATAATGTTGAAGAGATAGACCATCACTGAGCGACCCACGGGATACCTGCTATTCTTTACTCTACCCGAGCATTTTTCCGAACGATTTAAATAAAATGATTAATAGGGCAAAAAATAAAGAAATGTACTTACACGATCAGAATTGCTCCATTCCTAGGTAATAAATCTGTGAACACTGGAACTCCAATTTATGGACTGAACTCTAGATCTTGCTAAGGCATAGCAGAATAAACTATCAGGGTTTAACACCATTCGTGAAAGACGTCCCAAGAGACTGTTTATTTCAGGTAGTCCTTACATTTCTATATATATACCTGAACAGTACGCTTTATTTACATAATGTACCATGGGAAAATTTTGTGTAGTCTTACATGAGAGACGGTAACAATGGATATGGGGGAGGGTGGTACGGGCGGGCGATTATCCGTACCCAGAAAATCGTGTGTAATATTTGGGCCCAGCAAGTTATGCAGTGCAAGCTCTCACTAGTCTCTCAGCTTTACCTCTGTATAAACACATTGTGAGGCGGTCAGTAAGGGCTAGAATAAGGCCAATACATACCAACACTGACAAAATATTCGATATGAGTTTATAGTTGGTTAAAACATTCCCGTTGCATGCACATGCCGCTATATAAAGTGTATTTTGATGCATTTGATAGACTATCACAATGAAATAAACGAAAACAGTTCCGTTGTATATACATCTAGCTATGTATAGAATGTATTTTAATGCATGTGATCGACTATCACAATGAAATAAACAAAAACAGTTCCGTTGTATGTGCATCTAGCTATGTATAGAATGTATTTTGATGCATGTGATCGACTATCACAATGATATAAACAAAAACAGTACCGTTGTATGTGCATCTAGCTATGTATAGAATGTATTTTGATGCATGTGATCGACTATCACAATGATATAAACAAAAACAGTACCGTTGTATGTGCATCTAGCTATGTATAGAATGTATTTTGATGCATGTGATCGACTATCACAATGAAATAAACGAAAACAGTTCCGTTGTATGTACATCTAGCTATGTATAGAATGTATTTTGATGCATGTGATCGACTATCACAATGAAATAAACGAAAACAGTACCGTTGTATGTGCATCTAGCTATGTATAGAATGTATTTTGATGCATGTGATCGACTATCACAATGAAATAAACGAAAACAGTTCCGTTGTATGTGCATCTAGCTATGTATAGAATGTATTTTGATGCATGTGATCGACTATCACAATGATATAAACAAAAACAGTACCGTTGTATGTGCATCTAGCTATGTATAGAATGTATTTTGATGCATGTGATCGACTATCACAATGAAATAAACGAAAACAGTTCCGTTGTATGTACATCTAGCTATGTATAGAATGTATTTTAATGCATGTGATCGACTATCACAATGAAATAAACGAAAACAGTTCCGTTGTATGTACATCTAGCTATGTATAGAATGTATTTTGATGCATTTGATAGACTATCACAATGAAATAAACGAAAACAGTTCCGTTGTATGTGCATCTAGCTATGTATAGAATGTATTTTGATGCATGTGATCGACTATCACAATGATATAAACAAAAACAGTTCCGTTGTATGTGCATCTAGCTATGTATAGAATGTATTTTGATGCATGTGATCGACTATCACAATGAAATAAACGAAAACAGTTCCGTTGTATATACATCTAGCTATGTATAGAATGTAGTTTAATGCATGTGATCGACTATCACAATGAAATAAACAAAAACAGTTCCGTTGTATGTGCATCTAGCTATGTATAGAATGTATTTTGATGCATGTGATCGACTATCACAATGATATAAACAAAAACAGTACCGTTGTATGTGCATCTAGCTATGTATAGAATGTATTTTGATGCATGTGATCGACTATCACAATGATATAAACAAAAACAGTACCGTTGTATGTGCATCTAGCTATGTATAGAATGTATTTTGATGCATGTGATCGACTATCACAATGAAATAAACGAATACAGTTCCGTTGTATGTGCATCTAGCTATGTATAGAATGTATTTTGATGCATGTGATCGACTATCACAATGATATAAACAAAAACAGTACCGTTGTATGTGCATCTAGCTATGTATAGAATGTATTTTGATGCATGTGATCGACTATCACAATGATAAAAAACAAAAACAGTACCGTTGTATGTGCATCTAGCTATGTATAGAATGTATCTTGATGCATGTGATCGACTATCACAATGAAATAAACAAAAACAGTTCCGTTGTATATACATCTAGCTATGTATAGAATGTATTTTGATGCATGTGATCGACTATCACAATGAAATAAACGAAAACAGTTCCGTTGTATGTACATCTAGCTATGTATAGAATGTATTTTAATGCATGTGATCGACTATCACAATGAAATAAACGAAAACAGTTCCGTTGTATGTACATCTAGCTATGTATAGAATGTATTTTGATGCATTTGATAGACTATCACAATGAAATAAACGAAAACAGTTCCGTTGTATGTGCATCTAGCTATGTATAGAATGTATTTTGATGCATGTGATCGACTATCACAATGATATAAACAAAAACAGTTCCGTTGTATGTGCATCTAGCTATGTATAGAATGTATTTTGATGCATGTGATCGACTATCACAATGAAATAAACGAAAACAGTTCCGTTGTATATACATCTAGCTATGTATAGAATGTATTTTGATGCATGTGATCGACTATCACAATGAAATAAACGAAAACAGTTCCGTTGTATGTACATCTAGCTATGTATAGAATGTATTTTGATGCATGTGATCGACTATCACAATGAAATAAACGAAAACAGTTCCGTTGTATATACATCTAGTTATGTATAGTGTATTTTGATGAATGGCATCGACTATCACAATGAAATAAACGAAAACTTTTCCGTTGTATGTGCATCTAGCTATGTGTAGAATGTATTTTGATGCATGTGATCGACTATCACAATGATATAAACAAAAACAGTACCGTTGTATGTGCATCTAGCTATGTATAGAATGTATTTTGATGCATGTGATCGACTATCACAATGAAATAAACGAAAACAGTTCCGTTGTATGTACATCTAGCTATGTATAGAATGTATTTTGATGCATGTGATCGACTATCACAATGAAATAAACGAAAACAGTACCGTTGTATGTGCATCTAGCTATGTATAGAATGTATTTTGATGCATGTGATCGACTATCACAATGAAATAAACGAAAACTTTTCCGTTGTATGTGCATCTAGCTATGTGTAGAATGTATTTTGATGCATGTGATCGACTATCACAATGATATAAACAAAAACAGTACCGTTGTATGTGCATCTAGCTATGTATAGAATGTATTTTGATGCATGTGATCGACTATCACAATGAAATAAACGAAAACAGTTCCGTTGTATGTACATCTAGCTATGTATAGTGTATTTTGATGCATGTGATCGACTATCACAATGATATAAACAAAAACAGTACCGTTGTATGTGCATCTAGCTATGTATAGAATGTATTTTGATGCATGTGATCGACTATCACAATGAAATAAACGAAAACAGTTCCGTTGTATGTACATCTAGCTATGTATAGAATGTATTTTGATGCATGTGATCGACTATCACAATGAAATAAACGAAAACAGTACCGTTGTATGTGCATCTAGCTATGTATAGAATGTATTTTGATGCATGTGATCGACTATCACAATGAAATAAACGAAAACAGTTCCGTTGTATGTGCATCTAGCTATGTATAGAATGTATTTTGATGCATGTGATCGACTATCACAATGATATAAACAAAAACAGTACCGTTGTATGTGCATCTAGCTATGTATAGAATGTATTTTGATGCATGTGATCGACTATCACAATGAAATAAACGAAAACAGTTCCGTTGTATGTACATCTAGCTATGTATAGAATGTATTTTAATGCATGTGATCGACTATCACAATGAAATAAACGAAAACAGTTCCGTTGTATGTACATCTAGCTATGTATAGAATGTATTTTGATGCATTTGATAGACTATCACAATGAAATAAACGAAAACAGTTCCGTTGTATGTGCATCTAGCTATGTATAGAATGTATTTTGATGCATGTGATCGACTATCACAATGATATAAACAAAAACAGTTCCGTTGTATGTGCATCTAGCTATGTATAGAATGTATTTTGATGCATGTGATCGACTATCACAATGAAATAAACGAAAACAGTTCCGTTGTATATACATCTAGCTATGTATAGAATGTAGTTTAATGCATGTGATCGACTATCACAATGAAATAAACAAAAACAGTTCCGTTGTATGTGCATCTAGCTATGTATAGAATGTATTTTGATGCATGTGATCGACTATCACAATGATATAAACAAAAACAGTACCGTTGTATGTGCATCTAGCTATGTATAGAATGTATTTTGATGCATGTGATCGACTATCACAATGATATAAACAAAAACAGTACCGTTGTATGTGCATCTAGCTATGTATAGAATGTATTTTGATGCATGTGATCGACTATCACAATGAAATAAACGAATACAGTTCCGTTGTATGTGCATCTAGCTATGTATAGAATGTATTTTGATGCATGTGATCGACTATCACAATGATATAAACAAAAACAGTACCGTTGTATGTGCATCTAGCTATGTATAGAATGTATTTTGATGCATGTGATCGACTATCACAATGATAAAAAACAAAAACAGTACCGTTGTATGTGCATCTAGCTATGTATAGAATGTATCTTGATGCATGTGATCGACTATCACAATGAAATAAACAAAAACAGTTCCGTTGTATATACATCTAGCTATGTATAGAATGTATTTTGATGCATGTGATCGACTATCACAATGAAATAAACGAAAACAGTTCCGTTGTATGTACATCTAGCTATGTATAGAATGTATTTTAATGCATGTGATCGACTATCACAATGAAATAAACGAAAACAGTTCCGTTGTATGTACATCTAGCTATGTATAGAATGTATTTTGATGCATTTGATAGACTATCACAATGAAATAAACGAAAACAGTTCCGTTGTATGTGCATCTAGCTATGTATAGAATGTATTTTGATGCATGTGATCGACTATCACAATGATATAAACAAAAACAGTTCCGTTGTATGTGCATCTAGCTATGTATAGAATGTATTTTGATGCATGTGATCGACTATCACAATGAAATAAACGAAAACAGTTCCGTTGTATATACATCTAGCTATGTATAGAATGTATTTTGATGCATGTGATCGACTATCACAATGAAATAAACGAAAACAGTTCCGTTGTATGTACATCTAGCTATGTATAGAATGTATTTTGATGCATGTGATCGACTATCACAATGAAATAAACGAAAACAGTTCCGTTGTATGTACATCTAGCTATGTATAGTGTATTTTGATGAATGGCATCGACTATCACAATGAAATAAACGAAAACTTTTCCGTTGTATGTAGAGCCCGATATGTATAGTGTATTTTGATGCATGTGATCTACTATTAAAATCAAATAAACAAATTTTGATGAAATTGACACATATACTGTAAAGTGGCATTAGCGGTCATTGATTATTGGCGGGACTAAAGTTAACGAGACTTGTTCTATCCCACCGAAATACTTTTAGTCGAAAAGCATACAGGGTGAATAAACATTTCTCAACAACCTCTATTTAATTGGGAAAGTGAACAAGGAAAGTCATTGGTGTAAATTTAGGCGTCCTATGTATCTAAAATAAAATATATATAATATCAAGTACAATATGTGAACCTATCCACATTCGCTAATTTTCAAACAAATGTTAAACGTTTTTTGACAACTAAAAAGTATTTCAAACTTCATCAATAATAAACTCCCTGGTTGTAGATTTAAACAAAGATAACCTATTAATACTTTTGATACAAAGAGATAGCTTGTTCCATGCGTCTGGTCCTGAGAATGGTCCAGAATGGTATATGTAAGTTCATATTCTGGTTTCTAGTTGGACAGGGATTTCTATCAGATTGTCTGCTAAATAGCATTTGAATTTCAAGAGGCAGTTTCCAAGGGTATAAATAAACTTATGGCAAATACAAAGAGTGTTAAACATGTTGACCTCTCTTAGGGGGGGGGGGGGGGGGGATGTTCAGTGACTTTAAAAGAGGCGGTGTGTGCTCTGCTCTCGATATGCAGAGACGGTAATCACGCGAAGGGCTCGCTTTTGAAGAAACCATAACGGATTGAGATGTGAGTGGTAAGTATTTCCCCATAAGATAGATCTATTTGATAGATACGGATATATTAAAGAATAATAAAGAATAAGTAATGTCTTTTTGTTCAACGAATGTTGAATATCTTTGATATGTTGACCGATGTTTTTATATACAAAAAGCACCCCTCTGGAAAGTCTGCACCGATCGATAAAATCATTGGTGTAGGAAGATTGTAGGCAAACTAATGTTGCAGAAACGATTGTGATCATATAGGGCAACATTCAGGCGATAAGAAATCACCATTAATGGCAATAAGCTATGCAATTTTTTGTACAAATTAAAAGTGTATTTTAACAAAATAAAAAAATGCTTGTAAGTATGAAACTTCAGAGTCCATCTGGCTTCACATGGCGAACAGATTGAGGTAAAAATGTCACTTTGAGTGTGTAGAACACATCCCTAGAGCAGAAGGTCAATAGCGTGTGTAGCCTCCATTAGCTTCCAACCTGCGTCTCACCCCTTCAGTGAGACGTCGGATCTGTTGGAGGCTTAACCGCGCGGATTTGAATCCTTTAGAGTATATTTGGGATAGGATGGGCAGAAACAGTCAAGCCCAAGAGCATTACATTGGTATTGGCGGCAGTTACCCCTTCAACAGATCCGACGTCTCACTGGAGGGGTGAGACGCAGGTTGGAAGCTAATGGAGGCAATACGCGCAATTGACCTTCTGCTCCAGGGATGTGTTCTACCTGACTAGGTGTAACTGAGGGCATATTGAACTCGTTTAAGCCCATCTCACTGTGCGATTTGTCATACCAGCTTGTGGGATGCGATTAAAATAGATGCTTTTAATTGGTCGATAAGATTTCTCAACCAATCAAATGCATTTTTTTGAATCGCATGCTACAAGTCGGTACTACAAATCAAGGAAACATCCGAGAAGGTTGTTGACCCCTCTTCATGTACCCTTTATATCATTATTTTTTTCGTTGAGTTTCTTTTCAAAGTATGTTTTTCGAGAGAATCGTAAGATGGAGTTTAGTTTATTTCGGTACTTTCTATACGCAGTATTGTGATTAGGGTCAGCTGTTTAAAGTTTTTTTTACGGTAAAGGGTTTTTTCATGAATCGATTTCAGAAGACTGTGAGATATCCACGGCTTCGGTATAACTTGTTTATACGCATGGGAGTAGACCATTGGATAAACAATGTTGTAAATTGAGCAGAATTTATCCACAAACCAGCTCCAAGCATCATCAACATCATCAATTTCGAGTAATTCTGACCAGTCAATATTTTCTAATTTGTTTTTAAATATTTCATCTTGTTCAGCGGATTTTTTTCTGTATGAGTAAGTATTGAGAGCAAAAGTTTGATTGACAGTGGCGGAAAACATGCTAAAAATTGGATCAGTGAGAAATATACCAGGCAGAGGATTTTGTAAGTTTGTAAGAGATGCAGAGGTTTTTGTGACACGAGACGGTTTATTGATGAGTGGGTGAAAGAAATTTGCTCTCAATGTGTCTGTAAATTTTTTAGTAGGATTGAGTGTGACACTTTTTAGCAAATCAATATTAAAATCTCCCAAAATTACAGCTTTTTTATTTTTTGAAGCAGGGTCAGATAATTTAGCATAGGGACCTAAAACTTATTAACATCTGCGCCTGGAGGGCGATATATAATACCGACAAGAAATGTATCAATGTATCATTTTCAAGACATATTTCAACAAATAGAAACCCAAACCCACCGAGTTCGTCCAGAAAGAGATCTCGAACCCGACAAAAGGAGAAAGTATATTTTATATAAGACTGCGACACCTTCACCTCTCTTCTGGGCTCTGGGTCTAGAATATAAGCTATAACCTGGAATTTGACAAAGAGGGGCAGTTTCGGATTTTAACCATCTTTCAGTAAAACCTAGGGCTAAAAATTGATCGTCAAGGTTACTGGTATCACAAGGAACGGGTTGGGGTACAAGATTTACACGGGCCATACTAGTTTATTTACATTGGCCATAAAAAATACAAAAATGCATAATATGTATCACGTTTAGTATCAATATACATTTTCAAAAAGTGTACATGGGTCAGATATCTAATTAAAAGAATGTACAAATGTATATATAAGTAAAATAAGAATTGCTTCCCTTGATAGGACTTATTGGCCTCCAGTAAATTTTTTTGTCACATGGTAACTCAATTGTAATTTAAGTCTAATCCTTTAAGAAACCTTCCCTTTATTAGCTGTGTTTATAACCAATAAACGCATAGCTTCCGACCGTTATAGCTTACTTACCCAGCCTACACATTATATATATATAGATATATGTATATGTTGGAAATAATATCTTTGCAGATTTATTTTAGAGTAATTCATAAATTGCGACGGTCAATCGGCTCTGAGGTACTGTGAGTTAGAATGCAAACAAATTTTATTTAAGACCACAAGAGTTATATCCCCTTCACTGCCTTTTCTGCGTTGAATTCTCTCCCGTTGGCCGTATGTTAGATTGGAATCTCAACATCTATCTTTGAATTCTTCGGGAGTCGAGACTAGATATCATGTTTAGTTTGAATAATATGTGTAATGGTAATTGTATTAATTGACAGTCTGTGCAGACATTCTACACTTTGGAACAATTATTGAAGAAACTGTCCGGGGCCTTTTTATACTGCTTGTAACACACTTTGCGAGTTCACAGCATATTTATATTTCTTTTCCAAATATATACATGTATACCGTACGCAAAAAATATATTTTTGTCGTAAAT
This sequence comes from Lepidochitona cinerea, assembly GCA_963971465.1. Classification (NCBI taxonomy): domain Eukaryota; kingdom Metazoa; phylum Mollusca; class Polyplacophora; order Chitonida; family Tonicellidae; genus Lepidochitona; species Lepidochitona cinerea. The sequence continues at coordinate 36,665,172 of OZ020553.1, forward strand.
TTGGCGACACTATATGTAGATTTTCGGGGGATTCGAGAGTTATATCGTAAGTAAATTAGTCACTGTTTCCTGCGAACAGTGCCCTGGAAATTATGAAAAGAATACAAATCTAAGGGTATTCAACATAGCACTTTTACGACAGAAAAAAAGAGAATAAAATTGAAGATTTCAACAATGGTTCAGAAAACTTATTGAAAGTAGCCAACATTTTGTTGCCAAATAGCCAAAACTTAACAAAATCTATTAAACTCTCATTTCTACAATGGTTGTATACATAATTTCTTTAAAACTTTTGGTTTGAAAACTTGGGTGTGAAAACCTTCTCTTAAAATCAACCCATTCAAGAGTGAAACAAAGTCTACACGTACAAATCAAGATTTTGGCCGGTTTTAGAATGTTAAACCCATCAAACCAGGTTTGGATACATTTTTCAGGGGTCAAACACCCAGTGTTAACATTGGGGGTTATTAAAGTTTTGGTAAAGAAAATAAATCTCAACTCACAGTGCTGCAAGACATGGAGACTGTATAGATTCATGTGCATTGCTTATCTGGACAACGGTACCATGGTCCTCGATTGGCCCCCCAGTTCAAGGTGATTTGGTGAACTGCTTTCCATCATTTAATCTCAAGTCTTAAGAGTCGTTTGTGGAACCCCTTCTTGAAATTTGGGGTTCAAAAAGTTTTAATATCACGTTTGCTCCATTGATGTAGGAAAAATGAGTTTTCTTGTTTCCGATTTCTTTTATGAAATTTAAAACTGCATCCTAAAATAGTTCTTAATAAAAGAATTGGCGATAATCAATGCATTCATCGATTGAAAACGTAGTGACAGTTAATGTTCTTGCTGTAAGCATGCAGTCCACTGATTAGAATGTTAACCTTTATCTAAGCGACTCTATTTTAAATACAGTGCAGCGAACAGAGCTGATAGTTTGTCCTGTGTATAATTATGGTCCTATGTTATTCAAAATACCCCCAAAACCCACCAACTACCCAAAACTTTCACATCGTTCTGTCAGCTACTGTTTATTGTATTTGACATCAAACTCGTGTGTTGTTGCATGAAGATGACCTTTGTCAGTTTGGCTGGTTTTATGTTAGGAAATATCCAACCACTCCATTACTTCTTCGGAGCAGCCCTCCGTTTAAATCTAATTCAGTATCATATCATAATTTTGCGAGTGTCGAAGGGTTTTGCAGGTACCCATAAGCTCTGAGGTCCAATATGTCCAGAAATGCGTTTATAAGCCAATTCTTATAAAGTTGGGATATTATTTTTATCAAATTTGCGCGAAATAAGAAGTGCTTTGTTTGAGTGGCATTTAGAAGTTGAAGATATAAACAGGAAAACAGAAACTGTATGGATTACAACTTCTATCGTTTAATTATTCAGACGACCGTCCAGACGCTCGTGCTACTAAGCTGGCGCAAAGTTACGCATTGGTTTACAGCATGCGTTACGCCCCCAGACTTGCGACCATGCGCGAGTTCCTATAAACTAACACGCGTTTGTAACTGGCGCAACTTACGCCAGCTTAGTAGAACGAGTCCCAGAGCAGGGCCCGGAAGCGCGAATGCCTAAGCAGCGTTCTGAACACATCCTGGCTTATGAAAGTTGGACATCATTTTCATTAAATTTCCCTAACATTGAAGCAACATATATTATGTTGCAATGATTTTTCAAGTTGCTGGGTTCAACTATTTTTTAATTGCAGAGGAGGGTCCAGGGACCACCAAGGAAGTTACTGACCAGGGAAGCTACTGACTGCGACAAATGACGGGAAATGAGTTATATTCTAGACTGGAACATTTTGAGTCCTCCGCGCTCGGAATACCCTCATAAGACAAATTTTGCTTTACCGATATTTTTATACTAACGTGCATCCTTTAGTTTTAAAGGTTCTTCCGAATTTTGGCAGCTCATGCCACTGTAACGTTTTAAGAAAGGTTTCCAGAAAACTGTATATTCCATTAGTAAAATGGAAAAAAAAACCTAGTATAAGAACAAAAGACTTGCCGTTTCGTTTACAAGAATCTTCTGTCCTGTATTTCAAATTTCCCTATTACTGCGTAAGCTCACAAGGAATTAATTATAGACGGGAATTGCGAAATAAAATTCTCCAAAACGTTCACTTGGTAAAAGGGTTTTCGAATTGAGGAATGGTTTCGTAGGTTTTATTTTTCCCAAGAAAATATAATCCCGAAAAAAGTGGAAATCATGTACATTAGGGAATCTTTCGTGCTTACTGATTATGGCTCCGTTTAAAATTTGGGCTATAGTAATATGTTATTTTATACTCTCTTGATGGATGATGACGAAATTGTATAAATGTGTTTGGAACCGGCCAATTCGTTTTGACTTTACGTTACGTTAAAGTGGCATGAGCTGCCAAAACTCACACTTTTTTCATAATTTCTAATCATCATGATAGTCAGAGGCTTTGAAGGCCATCGAAAAACTAAATGATTGGCGTTGGAATGAGAAAAATCCATACAGTATGTGGCCTGTACGAACCGAAAGCGTGTTCGAAAAGTAAACAAAATTTAAATAACCGTGACGACCATTCATTCATTCAAAGCCAAAGTTAGTTCAAAACAATACTTTATCGTACATTTTCGAGACTAGAAGCACTAAAAAGCTTCTGAATTATACGTCTTGAGAAAAATAGCCGTCAAAATATCAACATTTTGGCAGCTCATGCTACTTTAAGATAGTCTAACGTATCAGTTGTTTTAGTGGCATTTAGAAGTTGAATTGTCAATAAACACGGGGTTGGTATGGATAACAAACTTCTTCGTTTATTTTTCTGACGACGTTTCGGTGTAGATACCTTGAAAACGGTATTTGTATCTACACCGAAACGTCGTCAGAAAAATAAACGAAGAAGTTTGTTATCCATACCAACCCCGTGTTTATAGTCTAACGTAAGCCGGGTGATTAAAATTGCTTAAAGTAAGTTTTGAGCTGCAAAAACGCTTAACTTTTCATAAATTTAGGTATAGTCCTAAAACAAGCCAAAGGAGATTAAGTGAGTGATTAACGGAAACATTGAAATAAACCTAACCAACATATGATTTTGTGTAATTGGTAAATTTCCGAGCGTATAAATTTCAAAATCTTCTACTTGGATTTTTTGAGGGGTCAACTCTTGTTTGCGCAGGCTTCGACGTGTTAAAATAGCGATCCCTTGAAGGATTCGGAGTGTAAACATGTTTTTTTCCCCCCAATTTTTAGCCAATTTTGAAAATAGCACAGTTCGGCATGCACAGGCTTCGACTTGTTAAACTGGCGGACCCTTGAAGATTTCGGAATGTAAAAATGTGCCTTTTCCCTAATTTTTAGCCAATTTTCAGCATGCGCAGGCTTCGAAATGTAAAAATGGTGGATCCTTGAAGAATGTAGCGTAGCGTGAAATCGGCATGCACCATGTCAACTTTATTTGGTTGTCAAGGATGTCTCATGTGTTGATCTATTTGAAAACGGAAAGGAAAAGCCTTTACGAGATTTCGGTAATTGGCCACAGATTAAAACGTTAACATTGTCACAAATGGGAAATGAACCTGTAGGCTGTAACATATAGTCTCATTTTGATGATTTGAACAATGTCTGCTTTGCAGCTTAACTCTTATTTATGGTCGCATAAGCTGCCAAAATCCGGACGGTATTATAAATTCTGATTGCCTAGCGTTGCTATGATGTCTTATGGTATAATCATCGACCTTGAGATAAAAAGTCTTTAATTCGAGGTCTGTGGTTCTTTACGAACCAAAGCTACACCTCAGATTAACGTATGAAGGCCAAATAACCGCTATGTCTTTTCACAAGTGTGTGTTATATGAATGTAATTAATTAATACTCGTTAAATACTGCAAACGACTCCCAGTGAAAGAGGGTAACAAAACAGTAAAATAAACACGGAATAAGAAATAATGGCATCCTCAAGTTATAGGATTAGACAAATTAGACAAGTTTTTTTTACAAATTTACACAAATGATTTATCATTTTCACTAGATATTATTATTCATGTACAGGTCTATGAATGCACTTATATACCCATCCCACTCCCTCTTAAAAGCCCAGCTTTTCTATATACAGTGTATACGCTTGTAAATGTCACTTTCTTTGATTAAGTGGGTTTTTTTTATATGAAGAACAGCATCACGGATATAAATAGATATTAATATTTCTCACCAAAGGCTTCTATAACTACAGACTAAAGCACTCTTACCAAAAGGCTTCTTGCTAATGCACCTAAGGTTTCAGAACACTTACCATTAGTTATGTGAACCCTTAAAAATGAGCTCGGGCTTAAATGGCCAATTTGTCAATTAAACAAAACTCCTTGGGCATATATGATGGTATTTTACAAACTTAACAGCAGTGTACAAGTATTTGTTAAAGTGGTATGGGCTGCCAAAATTCGACCTTTTTACTTAAATTCTGATTGTCGCGATACTACGAGGCTTCGAACGTCATCGAAAAACTAATGACTGACTTTGGAATAAAGAAAATCCATACAGTCGGTGTGGTATACGAACCGGAATAGTGTCCGAAAATTTTAATAACCGGGGCGAACATTCATTCATTCTAAGTTCGTACAAAACACTAACGTACATTCTTCAGACTAGTACCACTAAAAAGCGTCTGAATTGTACGTCTTGAAAAATAAAACAGCTGATAATTTTCAAATTCTGTTAGGGTTTTTTTTTTCGGAAAAATATCAACATTTTGGCAGCTCATGCCACTTTAAGTATAGCGTCGGTAAACCTTTTCTCTGTAAAACCTGATATTCACTTACATTTCTTTACTTTCGCCTTTTAAAATATCCATAAAATATGTTCATTCAGTTGTACAGAAGAATTTATATAATTACAAATTATGGCTTCTCTTTAAAGTGGCATGAGCTGCCAAAATTCACACTTTTTTCATAATTTCTGACCGTAACGACTGTAAGATACTTTGGAGGCCATCTGAAAATTAAATGATTGGCGTTGGAATGAAGGAAATCCATGCAGTATGTGACCTGTAAGAACCGAAACATGTTCGAGAAAAGTAAACAAAATTTAAATAACCGGGATGACCATTCATTCATTCTAAGCCAAAGCTAGTTCAAAACAATACTTCATCGTACATTTTTGAGACTAGAAGCACTAAAAAGCTTCTGAATTATACGTTTTGAGAAAAATAGTCATTAATTTCAACATTCTGTTTTAACGTCACAATATCAACATTTTGGCAGCTCATGCCGCTTTAAGGGCACATTCAAAGTTAAATTCCAGAATACAGTGGACGATTTTCTGTATTTTTTTCCAGCCAGTATGCAAGGAACTTTGACCAAAATAGAAAGTTTGGTATTGAAATAGAAAATTTGATTTGTAACTTCCCTACAAAGTAATATTTAAAATGTTTCAATTGTGTTAAAATCGCAAACAAAAAAATCCGATAGTCAACCGATCGATCAGAACCCCCCAAACGTCAGTGTTGGATTTCACTCATTCCATGTCTTTTTGTTTCAAACGTATCGAAATGCCTCCGATGGTCCCTTCCATAAAAATCGTTGGTAGTGTTGGTCCGTAAACAAGATCATATAACCGTCAGCTGGTTTAAAAGATATCATCGTGTATTCTAGCGATTTTGCGCATTCGTGGACTCGTTTCTGGCCAACAAAGTATTCTTTTTAAAATTAAAAATACAAAATGATGTCCAAATTTTGGCCACAGAATTATAGCCTCCAACTTCTGTTAACTGAGAGAAATACAGAAAAAAGACTTTCTTTTTTATTGTAAAAAAAGTTTTTAGGACTTTCGCAGCTATTGTACCTTAACAAGTTGACATTAGAATAGGCGTGTTTTTGGTTCATTTTAAACAATTCACTTTTGTATTTTACAAGAATAAACATCTAGAATAAAAATAAAGTCAGATTATTTAGTGATCTATCACACGTGCCTGATCCATAGATATTGAGAGGAGACAATGCTTAGTTAAAGTAAAGGCTGATAAATCGCTTTTTATTTATTTGGTTTTTATCTATTTTCTAATATTAAACAAACTTCCACAGGGATTGCCTTCTTGGCTAAAATATCAATTGAAATTTCACAAGAATAGAGAGATTGAAAACAAACACGAAATAACCAGTTGTGGTCGTGAACTGTCCAATCAGTAGGTTTGTAATAAACTTAATGATAAACTCATGTATATGGCTAGATCGGAAGGCAAATGGCTTGCCGGGTTTCTCGTCAAAAGTAATTGGTAGCTTTTACTAGCGGTCAACACACGTTAATCTGCTCGGGCAGGTGAGGTTGACAGGTAAGCGGTCGTTAGGAACCCGATCACCTGCTGTACATCTCGACAGGAATACGACATGACCATCGCAGTTGAAGGTTGCTGAACAGGGGGTAATTGCTGCTGTAATTAGGGATGGTTTGACAAGGGTTAGTAAATATACTCTCCTATCAATTTAACAGATGCTTTAACGACGCCACAGATTAAATACGCTCTGGTCGTAATTACTGTAGATGGAACGCGACGGTTACGCCCTCCACTACTTCATTACGTCACAGCTCTCAAGCTCGCACTTTAACGATGCTTAGATCAGCGAAGATTTATCTAAAATAGTGTAGGTAGAGTTGTTATAGGAGATATCAAGGAGAAATCGATGGACAACCTGAAATCATCAACATCCAATGATCGATATACCTTCCAATAGTCTCAGGTTTTGTTCTTTCACTTGTAAAACTCTCAGATATTATTACTACAGTTTGTAACTTATTGATAAAGATGGTACCAACCAGTCAGAATTGAAATTCCTAAAGAACACAAAATATATAATTCTAAGAAAAAGTCATACCTGCATGATTAGAATGAAATTGTCGGCGATTTTTCTTTGATTGTTTTGGTAATTTCATCATTTGATTAATTTACATTAAAATACGTGTATATGTTTCGAGTTCTTAAAAATGTACGAAGATTTATGCAGGAAAACGTTTGAAAAGGAGATCACAGAACTCAGGGGGTATCACACGAGTTCGTGCAGCAAAGATTACAGAACTCAAGGGGTATTACATGACTTCTTGTAGCAGAGATTACAGAACTCAAGGGGTATTACATGACTTCTTGTAGCAGAGATCACCGAACTCAGGGGTATCCCACGACTTCATGCAGCAGAGATCACATAACTCAGGGGGTATCACACGAAATCGTGCAGCAAAGATTACAGAACTCAAGGGGTATCACACGACTTCGTGCAGCAGAGATCACATAACTCAGGTGTATCACACGACTTCTTGCAGCAGAGATCACAGAACTCAAGGTGTATCACAAGACTTCATGCAGCAGAGATCACAGAACTCAAGGTGTATCACACGACTTCATGCAGCAGAGATTACAGAACTCAGGTGTATCACGCGACTTCATGCAGCAGAGATTACAGAACTCAGGTGTATCACACGACTTCATGCAGCAGAGATCAGAGAACTCAAGGTGTATCACACGACTTCATGCAGCAGAGATCAGAGAACTCAGGGGTATCACACGACTTCATGCAGCGGAGATCACAGAACTCAGGTGTATCACACGACTTCATGCAGCAGAGATTACAGAACTCAGGTGTATCACAAGACTTCATGCAGCAGAGATTACAGAACTCAGGTGTATCATACGACTTCATGCAGCGGAGATCACAGAACTCAGGGGTATCATACGACTTCTTGCAGCGGAGATCACAGAACTCAGGGGAATCACACGACTTCTTGCAGCGGAGATCACAGAACTCAGGGGTATCACACGGCTTCAAACAGCAGAGATCACAGAACTCAGGGGAATCACACGACTTCAAACAGCAGAGATCACAGAACTCAGGGTATCACGCGGCTTCAAGTAGCAGAGATCACAGAACTCAAGGGTATCACACGACTTCTTGCAGCAGAGGAGATCACAGAACTCAAGGGGTAACACACGACTTCATGCAGCAGAGGAGATCACAGAATTCAGGGATATCACACGACTTCATGCAGCGGAGATCGGAGAACTCAAGGGGTATCACACGACTTCATGCAGCAGAGGAGATCACAGAATTCAGGGGTATCCCACGACTTCATGCAGCCGAGATCACAGAACTCAGGGATATCCCACGACTTCATGCAGCGGAGATCGGAGAACTCAAGGGGTATCACACGAGTTCATGCAACAGAGATCACAGAGCTCAAGGGGTATCACACGACTTCATGCAGCGGAGGAGATCACAGAACTCAGGTGTATCACACGACTTCTTGCAGCAGAGATCACAGAACTCAAGGTGTATCACACGACTTCATGCAGCAGAGATCACAGAACTCAAGGTGTATCACACGACTTCATGCAGCAGAGATTACAGAACTCAGGTGTATCACGCGACTTCATGCAGCAGAGATTACAGAACTCAGGTGTATCACACGACTTCATGCAGCAGAAATCAGAGAACTCAAGGTGTATCACACGACTTCATGCAGCAGAGATCAGAGAACTCAGGGGTATCACACGACTTCATGCAGCGGAGATCACAGAACTCAGGTGTATCACACGACTTCATGCAGCAGAGATTACAGAACTCAGGTGTATCACACGACTTCATGCAGCAGAGATTACAGAACTCAGGTGTATCATACGACTTCATGCAGCGGAGATCACAGAACTCAGGGGTATCATACGACTTCTTGCAGTGGAGATCACAGCACTCAGGGGAATCACACGACTTCTTGCAGCGGAGATCACAGAACTCAGGGGTATCACACGGCTTCAAACAGCAGAGATCACAGAACTCAGGGGAATCACACGACTTCAAACAGCAGAGATCACAGAACTCAGGGGAATCACACGGCTTCAAGTAGCAGAGATCACAGAACTCAAGGGTATCACACGACTTCTTGCAGCAGCGGAGATCACAGAACTCAAGGGGTAACACACGACTTCATGCAGCAGAGGAGATCACAGAATTCAGGGATATCACACGACTTCATGCAGCGGAGATCGGAGAACTCAAGGGGTATCACACGACTTCATGCAGCAGAGGAGATCACAGAATTCAGGGGTATCACACGACGTCATGCAGCCGAGATCACAGAACTCAGGGATATCCCACGACTTCATGCAGCGGAGATCGGAGAACTCAAGGGGTATCACACGAGTTCATGCAACAGAGATCACAGAGCTCAAGGGGTATCACACGACTTCATGCAGCGGAGGAGATCACAAAACTCAGGGGTATCACACGACTTCATGCAGCAGACGAGATCACAGAACTCAGGGCTATCACACGGCTTCATACCGCAGAGATTTCAGAACTCAAGGGTATCATACGACTTCAAACAGTAGAGATCACATCACTCAGGAGTATCACACGACTTCTTGTAGAAGAGATCACAGAACTCAGGTGTATCACACGACTTCTTGTAGCAGAGATCACCGAACTCAGGTGTATCACACGACTTCTTGTAGAAGCGATCACAGAACTCAGGAGTAGCACACGACTTCTTGTAGAAGCGATCACAGAACTCAGGGGTATCACATGACTTCATGCAGCGGAGATCGGAGAACTCAAGGGATATCACACGAGTTCATGCAGCGGAGATCGGAGAACTCAAGGGGTATCATACGACTTCATGCAGCAGAGATCACAGAACCCAAGGGGTATTACGCGACTTCATACAGCAGAGGAGATCTCAGAAATTCGGGGACGACTTCACGTAGCGAAGGATGCCATACAAATTCCAGTGAGGACAAACTTCTGCATTGTATCCGATTGTCTTTATAAAGTTTTGTCAAAGAAGAGATACAAGAATAAGGGAAAGCTATATATTTTATTTTAGAAATAAAATATATAGGTCTATATCTTAATTAATATGACACAGTGCTCAAAAGCGAAAACCAAAACATATCAACCTAAAACCCTGTTCCATTTCTGTTTTAAATTACACAAACCTCATTCTTTAAATATTGAACCATTAGCCGTCGTAGTCTTTCTAATATTTCTGCAGAAAAATAATTTACACGAGCTTACTATAGGTCACAACACCCAGTTTGTGTTTTCTTAGCCAATGAAAATTGACTTCGGTTATACAGGAGCTAGAAGGTGGCTTACATAGTGATAGTTTGGTATCTGGGTTATTTGAATATTGGATTGAAACTAACATAGGTCTACTGTACATACTTTAAGCTTTCAATCAATGCCTGATAACAGATTTTTGTGTGTGTTTTTTTAATGTTCACCCAATTTTGAAAATACCAAAGTTTGGCTAGAATAAGTAAGCCGAAAACTGTCAAAATGGCGGTACCCATGTTAAATTGTGTGTAGCTTGAAACCGGCATGCACTATGTCAACTTTATTTGGTTGTAAAGGATTTCTCATGTGTTGATCTATTTGAAAATGGTTAGGAAAAGTCTTAACGAGATTTAGGTAATTAGCCACAAATCAAAACGTTAACATTACCGCAAATGGGAAATGAAACTGTATCATGTAACCTATAGTGAAGTGTGAAAAGTAAGTATTTTGTTCTAAATTTTCAAACCACCACCATTTTTGGTGCCGTTGTATCTGGACTACATATTTGAAATATAAAATAAATGAATTCAGTAATTTTTTTTAAATATTCACCACTTTTTCTGAAAAACAGGCTTTTGTAGACCAGGGCTAGGTTTGAGCAGACACAAGACTCTTATTGTAGGGTGTAAAATACTTGTATATGCCTCAGTAGTGATCCATTTCCATCAATGAGGTTTAGGAATGACATTTCACTTCTTGGAATTATTAAAGGCACACTTGCCGCCGTAGCCTGTTTAAATTTGCTAAGAAAACCAATTTACATGAGCTTACTACGACTAATACCACTAAACTTAAACATAGGACACATAAAACATGTCTAGTTAGCTTTAGACTGTAAAAATGGGGTGAAAAACAAACGAAGAATCGAAGCCTGATTACAACAACAACGATCAGTGTCGGTCAACTTTCGTGTTGGATTACCCTCATTTCAGGCCTTTGTATCTGTGGTTTACGCTCAAACAATTATCAGCAGGCTTTTCCAGTCGCTGTTAACCGATCGTCAGTCTGTATTTCTCAGATAAATAGGCCTACGTAAAATTACACTGTGCCGTTAGTTCACTCACTCGACTGAAACATAAAATCGCCAATAGGGGGCAGATCGGTTTGTTTACGTTCCGGGTACGTAACAATTCAAATTTTCAAATTCAAATTAAAAATACAAAGTGACGTCCAAACTTTTAAATTTTGGTAAAAATAGAAAGTTCCTAACTTATATTGTCTGGGGAAAATACAGAATACGGTCTTTCTTTTTTAATGTAAACAATATTCCTGATTTTCGCGGCAAGTGTGCCTTTAATGTTTTTCAAAGCAAATGATTATTTCAAGCTCATTAGCTATTGATGTAAAATAACCAGACCCCCCCCCTCCCACCCCCTTCCCTGTGGGTCTGAAATGATATAATCTGTACAAATTGCCCTGTTTATATCTTAACAGGTAAGCTGACATGATTGTGGCCCTGAATTGGACAGTTTTTAAATCACGGGAGAAGTTTTATTAGCTTTCAAACAGTCCAAATGTTAAGAAATCAGACATTTTTTGGACGGGTGGGGTGGGTTATCTCCCCTGGCTCTGCCCTTATGGCAGTCTCTAACCCGGACAGATGCTAACAGTAAACTACAACCAACAACCCATCATTTCCAGCAAATTTGAAAGGTATTTGATGATTCACCTTTTTATAGCGAGGAATAACATTTTGAATTGGTCCTCAGAAAAACTTTAAAATATAAGCCTGGAAACATGAAGGGGGTGGGTGTGTAAATGACCTCGCAAATTCAAAACGACTGGCCGAAAATCTTTGATCTTTTGAAATTCAATTTGATATTGGTTAATAAAAGCAAAGTTATTAAATTTGACAAATTTCGAGGAATTATTTCCTTGTTATAGGTCACAACACCCAGTTTGTGTTTTCTTAGCCAATGAAAATTGACTTCGGTTATACAGGAGCTAGAAGGTGGCTTACATAGTGATAGTTTGGTATCTGGGTTATTTGAATATTGGATTGAAACTAACATAGGTCTACTGTACATACTTTAAGCTTTCAATCAATGCCTGATAACAGATTTTTTGTGTGTGTTTTTTTAATGTTCACCCAATTTTGAAAATACCAAAGTTTGGCTAGAATAAGTAAGCCTAAAACTGTCAAAATGGCGGTACCCATGTTAAATTGTGTGTAGCTTGAAACCGGCATGCACTATGTCAACTTTATTTGGTTGTAAAGGATTTCTCATGTGTTGATCTATTTGAAAATGGTTAGGAAAAGTCTTAACGAGATTTAGGTAATTAGCCACAAATCAAAACGTTAACATTACCGCAAATGGGAAATGAAACTGTATCATGTAACCTATAAGTAAAATCACTACACAAAAGCTTTGTCTGGAGTTCTGCTATATTTTGTCATATCCTTGTTATCAGTCCTTTGATGGGACATGAACTGCCAAAATGTTGATATTTTGACATTAACACAGAATGTTGAAATTATTGGCTATTTTTCTAGTGCTTCTAGTCTCGAAAATGTACGATAAAGTAGGCCAACTGTTTTGAACTAACTTGGCTAAGAATGAATGAATGGTCGTCCCGGTTATTTAAATTTTGTTTACTTTTGGCACACTTTTTCGGTTCGTATAGGCCACATACGTCCTGCATTGATTTTCCTCATTCCAACGCCAATCATTTAGTTTTCTATGGCCTTCAAAGCCTCTTACTGTCGTGATGATCAGAAATTATAAAAAAAAAATTTTAATCTTGGCAGCTCATGCCACTTTAAGTGAGTCAAGGAATCTGATAGGTATCACCGGGCTAGTCGCTATAGACATTGCGAGTTCCTAATAAATAAAACTTTAATTTCAAAATTAAATGTAAACCTCTTTATTTCTGCTAAGTAAAATACATAAAACGGCCTTCCTCTGTTCCATATTGGGGTCCAAAAAGCGTATACACTAAGTAAAAATTGGAAACATAATAGAATAACTTAGAGATTTCGAACGGAGAATTCTGTCTCAAGAAAAATTGCCAATGTTAAAACGTAAATATATCGAAAAGATTGCGGAATATCCCAGCTCTGAATTTATTTGTCCCCAAATCCAATGTCAATGTCTTCTTTGAAACAGAGCCTGGAACTGTTGGCTGATTTTCAACAGAAGCATAAACAATAACTTTGTTTATGTTTATATGACAGAAGAATTTGGCATCCTGGTGATTTAAACTACAAGAATTTGGCATCCTGGTGATTTAAATTACAACAAAATAGCATTCTACCTATTTTAATTTCAAAACATTTGCATACTGGTAACTTAAATTACAAGAATTTTGAATAATGATAATTCAAATAACAAGAATTTTGAATAATGATAATTCAAATAACAAGAATTTTAAATCATGATAATTCAAATAACAAGAATTTTGAATCATGATAATTCAAATGACAAGAATGTTGCGTATTTTCCTTCGTACCACTAGTATCGATACGAATTAAAGGTTCAGGAAACAACGAACGAAGGATAAAACAAATCATCTTTTATATATTTTTTAGAAAATCAATCTACAAATAAAAGTTTCAGAAGTGACGACCAAAATAAATCAACCTTTTTATTACATGTCTCGATTATAAAATAAATTTAAATGGAAGGCTGCAATGCATATCAGAAAGAGAATTTGTTTCTTTCAAATTGTACACAAAGGAGATTAGGAAATATCCAACAAATTATTAATTGACTAAAGTCATATTGCGACAATCCATCATAGAAAAAGTATTGAAAAACATCTTCATTAATGAAGAGAAAGGTTATGAATTATTCTGAAAAATGATGGCTGAACGAGCCTGGTAACGACCACTGCAGACGTTTTGTGTCCGTTAATCGCCTTAACGGATAAGAAGGAGTCTTAAAGGTGTAGTTTAGTTAAGCAATCAGTGGAGTTGAGACGGCTTCAGGAAGTTTAACGAGTTTCCGTTTATTTTATATCTCCCATTTTCCGTTCGAATGGGGAAATGGATTGTAGATATCTAACAGAACAAAAGGACGGACTCATCTTAAGCTTTTCAAAAGTAGGCGCGATATTAGTTTTTCACGGCGCGTTACATTCGCGAAACGAGCTACTTACCGCGAACAAAATGGGAGTAGCAATTGGGAATCGCTTCGTCTTACTTTTCCGCCTATATCGCCGCCTTTATGATTACTGTCCATGGGATATAAGGCATCTGAAAATGACCAAAAGCTTTCAAATATCCCATCTCAACTTATATTTTATTTATCGCTAATCCGTGCTGTCATCGTCGGATTGAGAGTAAATTAAGCAGAAAGTCGATAGGTTTGGATTAAGCGGCTGGGCTTGGATGCACTTTCTGATCAGCACAGAGCATCAGCGCTTGGAGAAAGCCGATGTAAATGTCTTTGTCTGTAGATTTCCTTCGATTCAGACAGATAGTCGGATCCTATTTAAAATTGCCAGCGTGAAGGAGAATTCCCCTGATGACCTCAAGTCTATGGCTGGTCGAATCTGATCCGTCCATTTGCTAAATTAATTGTCATGATAAATCTTACTGAACTCCCGGAAGCCTTACCATTTATTTGACGGCTTATATTCCACTTACTGATTACAGATGCTCTCTTTGATCAACCACAGCTCGATCTCATTTACCAAAAATTAACAACCCAACTTGTGTGAGCGTTATGATACTAACTGACGAAATTTCCCAAAAACTTATCATGGTAATTGCCAGGAAATATCAAATAAAAGCTTTAATTCGAAACTTTGGACGCAAAGTGAAAAATACGAAAGCACTGAGTGGGTGAGTGACCGATTGATGCATTTATCGATTGTTTGGTTAATTTGTGTGTTTATTCATTGGTTCATCGATACGATGGGGACTAAAACACACCTGAAACGATGACGTCAGAATATGAAGCCGACGAGGGACTTTCACTGCGTTCCTTGCACGACTTTTTCGTTGGTGATATACACACCAGCCTTAAAATACCTTCAGTGCAATGGTGTATAGTGCTTATAGGATTGATGGGCATTTATACCGCACTCGAAAATATTTCACTTACATGGCTACGTTGCCAGGTTTGGTTGGGGAGGAAACCGGGCCCATTGCCTGGACGAAACTCCCGACCTTCGGCGAGTAATTGGCAACTCTCCCATGCGCTTTTAGAAGAAGAGTCAAACCCAGTGATTTCCGAGTCATGTATTATCGATTTGATCCGATGTCATGTATATTGGTTGATCTGGTGATCACGGTTGATTGGTCAGGTTAACAAACAGTTGAGCTTGACTGACGGAACCATATTCTGGTCATACACATATGAATATGGATCCATCGATGTTAAAACTTAGGGATTTAGTAACACATATTTTAGTAGCCGAAGTAAATTCATTTTCATAACTTAATAAACACTGCACAAGGCTACAAAGATTTGGTTTATAGTTTTAATAAAGCTTATATGAAATCCGCAAAATAAATCTTCCCGTGTATGTATTTAACAACCTGGTGAATTGAAATGTTGAATTTGAATTTCATTGAAACATGATATTGGTCCCAATGGAGGAACAAGGAGGGATTTTAATACACTACCTTTAATCGGTCGACTTCCAAATCCGATAGTTACGAAGTTTGTTTTACATTGAAATATCAAAACCTTTCCTCAAGACACACTGGTAATTATTAAAGTGACATGAGCTGCCAACATTCGTATTTGGTTTAATAAATTCTAATTTAGGAAATTTTACATGTCTTAATTTAAGAAAAAGAAATGGTAAAATCTGTTTAATTCCTATAAAAATATTTTATATAGAGCATGGTCAGATTCCAAGCGTGGTCATAATATATTAAGTCGTCTATATATAAGCTATCTATTTTATCCCAGATAATTTCCGTCTTATATTGATAACGTGTTAGCGGATAAGAAGAATTATCAGTGGACTGTAAGTAATGAGACAGTATAAAGAAATACATCCTGGGAACATCAAATCAGATCTAATCCGAGGAAATACAGACAATATCATCAATTTTATTGAGGTACCTTGGTTGAGCTCACATTTTTTAAACACTGCAAGCCATGGAGACAGAAGAGACTGGTAGTCTCCCTTGAGACGATTCATCCGCCAATCGACGATCACTCAGTAGTACAGTATTCATCATCGTCTAAAATAAGTCCCAGGTGAACTGAAAAGGATAGACCGTTGAGCATTACTGGTGTAATCTTCACGACAGAACGACTTCAATCTAGTGAAAGCGCATTAGACAAGTTGATTTGAAAACAAGATCTGTTTGTTGGTTAATTCACATGGCTTCCTCAAAATAATCCCCATGTCTTGGGACGTGTGGAAGGAGGTACTAATACCCGGATTATTTGTCCTTTAATGGCTGACGTCATAAATCACAAGTGGACCCGTATGTTCTCTAACAATGATACATCTTTTGTTTTCTTTTCACGGCAGTAGAAATCTCGTTCATGTTATATTTTATATGAAAACTGTATATCCTGCAAAACCTTTAAAAACAAACAAATAAAATTGAGAAATATGTCAACAAAAAACCCAAACATTTGTCCTACATTTGAGAATGACTTATTTTCCATTTCGTCAACAATTCACCTCTTTCAAAGAAATAGAGTGTAGCTAATTATTAAATATGATGAAAAGGAATTCCATACAGGACAAAGCAAGGTTAAAATATTTTAAATGCAAATTCTCCTCTGTATCCTTTATACTGAGGCCTATTAATGTCAGACATTTTCATTGTTTTCTGTCCGTTATCGTAATTTTACACCACTGCAAACTTGATTTTGAAACGTTATCTTCTGAATGTTATGGAAAATTATACGTGCATCGTTAAAAGCATACCTTTAACAACACGCATTTGAACAGTTTGGAAATTCGCACTTTCTTGTCTATGGCTTTGTTGAAAAAATTTTACAATATCAACAGGCTTTGTTGTGTCCATCGAACCAAATACTTTTGTATTTTTCGGATTAGATCCCTGAAATACGTCTACCGTTAGCTCATTTGTACGACAAATTCAAACATGAATCACGTCATTAGGCCGCTTGTGCTCACCGTCGGTGGTTGACATTGTGTGTACCTAACCCGTTATTTCTAAGAATAAAAGAAACATGTTAAAGTCCTGTAGGACAGGTAAAACTAAGTCGCCAACTTTCAAAATCCCGAAGGTTTGTTTAACTCTCTTCAAAAATTGCTTCAGTTTCTTAAAACTTATACGTTGAATTAGAAAGGAAGCTTCGGGGAAAACGTGGCTGTGTGAAGAACTAGCCTGTGTGCCATATTGATGAATTACAACAACAATTAAGTAGATGAAAATTACCTAGGCTCTGAAAGTGTACCATTTTAGCTTGTTGTGATCTTTAATTCTCTTCATTGTCAGGTATTAAAAACGATTTGAATTTTTTGCGCTTGGTACCATTTGGAAACGAAAAATTAGCTTGCCTTTTCTGAATCTGAAACTGTTTTTTGTTTTTGTTTTCTTCCGCTTTAATATAAACAGTTTCTTTCTTTTAGTAGCAAATCTGCATTAAAAGTTGCATGAGCTGTCGAAATTCGGCCTTTTTTCATAAATTTCAAAAGTTGAATGTTTTAACTACCTTGAAAAACTATATGATTGACGTCGAAATAAAAATATCTGTAAACCCAGTAATCCGTGCGAATCAGAGATGTGTACTAATAGCGGACAAATTGCAGGGATGTATGAATATGTTGAGGGTTTTGTTGGTTTTAAAAACTACCTTAAAGTGGCATGAGCTGCCAAAATTCAAACTTTTTTCATAATTTCTGATTTTCAAGACAGTAAGAGGCCGAAAAACTAAATCATTGGCGTTGGAATGAGGAAAATCCATACAGTATGTGGCATGTATGAACCGAAAACGTGTTCGAAAAGTAAACAAAATGTAAATAACCGGGACGACCATTCATTCATTCTAAACCAAAGTTAGTTCAAAACAATACTTTATCGTACATTTTCGAGACTAGAAGTACTAGAAAGCTCCTGAATTATACGTCTTAAGAAAAATAGCCAATAATTTCAGCTTTCTGTTTTAACGTCAAATATCAACATTTTGGCAGCTCATAAGGTATATGTCCAAGATTGGTATAAAAAGGATACCAAAAGCTGTTTATTTTGCACAATTCTGTTTAATGTGAAAAGAGCTGCCGAAAATCCAGACCTTTTTCACAATTTTCAAATATCAAGAAAAGTTGAGCGTTTGAGGAATCTTGAAAAACTAAAGGACTGACGTTGAAATAAAAAAATATTGACAAACCAGTAACTCATACGAACCGAAGATATGTATTAATAAGTGACATTTGACAGTGATACCAGCGGAAAGGTGTTATTTTGTACTGAAGAACAAACAATTGGTTCAATTGAATGGAATTTTCCTTACGCGCACTATAGAAATATCGTTTAGGTCTTCGTCTGTGCATTCCGAAGCGGTTCCTTTTCGATTTTTGTAACCTATAAACGCTTCTTCGAGGTACTTTCCTGAATGTGTTCCATTTTTATAACCTATAAACGCTTCTTCGAGGTACATTCCTGAATGTGTTCCATATTTGTTACCTATAGACGCGTCTTCGAGTTACATTCCTGAATGTGTTCCATTTTTATAACCTATAAACGCTTCTTCGAGGTACATTCCTGAATGTGTTCCATATTTGTTACCTATAGACGCTTCTTCGAGGTACATTCCTGAATGTGTTCCATTTTTGTAACCTATAAACGCTTCTTCGAGGTACATTCCTGAATGTGTTCCATTTTTGTAACCTATAAACGCTTCTTCGAGGTACATTCCTGAATGTGTTCCATATTTGTTACCTATAGACGCTTCTTCGAGGTACATTCCTGAATGTGTTCCATATTTGTTACCTATAGACGCTTCTTCGAGGTACATTCCTGAATGTGTTCCATTTTTGTAACCTATAAACGCTTCTTCGAGGTACATTCCTGAATGTGTTCCATTTTTGTAACCTATAAACGCTTCTTCGAGGTACATTCCTTAATGTGTTCTATTTTTGTAACCTATTAACGCTCCGCCATGCACATTCCTGAATGTGTTCCATTTTTGTAACCTATAAACGCTTCTTCGAGGTACATTCCTGAATGTGTTCCTTTTTTTCACCTGTAAACGCTTCTTCGAGGTACATTCCTGAATGTGTTCCTTTTTTTCACCTGTAAACGCTTCTTCGATGCACATTCCTGAATGTGTTCCATTTTTGTAACCTATAAACGCTTCCTTGATAAAACTAGATAACAATTTTACCGGTTATTATAGCTTCCACACAAGTTACTGGTTTTCGATTTTAATTTTTTTATATCAGCTTTACTTTTTTAAGTAGGTCGGTACGGACTACTTCAAACACTCACACCATCTCGACAAGAAGTATTTATTTTTAAAAAAAATTGCGTCATTTGCAATCGCTCAACGAAACTGATGGGAATAGTTAGGAAATTTATTATAAAGAAAATCAGCTGAAATATGTCTCTCTATTGCTGATTAATTCATTGTTCGAGGTTTTTTTGTCTAAACTAAATTATTGGGAGAGTAAACATGGATATAGACCTGAAACAATCGCCAAATTGTTCTTAATGTTTTATTATTGTAAGAATAAAAGAAAAAGACAATATGCTGGTTGGATCTTTACTTAATGAGTAGATGTATATTGGCACATGTTTATATCCATTAATATCAATTATAGTGCTGCTTGAAAACATTGTGTTTGTGAAGGCTCTTAAAGCCAGGGTCCTTTGTTAGTAAATGGAGCTTGCAAGAACCCATACAGAATTATATTACTCGGAAAAACGGATGTTATATGGCAATAGCATCACGAGTACTTTCAAGTACTTTCAAAATTTTCCCGTGCAGCGGAGGTAACTGCATTATCAGCCCCACAATGAAATAACTGGTTGTCTCGGGAAATGGTGGACATGCGTCTTTTGGGATGGAAACGAGAAAGAGTGAACTGCCCCCTACAGGCAAACCTTTCCCATTCCAGTCATTACAATCTTAACAGTTCGATATCTCACGTTAAGACGGAATTGTATTTGTAAGAAGATTCAATAACTTCTCGTGTTTCTTTCATTGCATAGACTTTTCTAAGACACAATGCTGCAGTCTTCTATTCTAATTGAGTACCTATCAAGCCGACAAACCTTTCAAATCTTGACATGGGTCTTTATCTCAATGGTTGTCTTGTATCACTTACCCTGGGGCCAAAACAGCCAGCAAGCAGTTCTAATGGACAAGAGTCTTCACTGCCCGACGCACTTCATTATCTCTATTTTTAAGTAGCTAATTAAAAGGGTGATCTTTTTGTAGGTTTAATGACCACAAATGGATGGGTGGCCATTAGAATAACCATGACAGCCCTTTAAGACAAAATCAACCGAGAGAGGGCGCTGTTTCCCTAGAGAACGATTCCGCCAATCAGAGTTTGAGCAGAGATTGCGTGGAAGAGAAGTTTGTAAATGAACTATGGCACTGTGTATACCTCGAGGGAACCATTGTGGAAATAAGTTAGCTGATCGACCCAAGAACGGCCAATGATTGCCTGACGAACGGAGCACTCTCACTTCAAACCATCCATAACCTGGCGAAACCCGACAAAATCATCTCAGCATTAATGCCTCTTTTTGCCCTGACGGCTACTCTTCATTTACAGTGTGCCGTAGGGTACGTCAAAGTTGGTCACACTTTCTCGCCTCGACCGTCGCATGGGACAAGTCGAAACCTTTCAGCTCCCCGTTCTCACTCTTTCCCCAAAATACTGTGCATCATTTATCTCAAACATCAAAAGCTAGTTTCTGTGTCTGCTGATAAACAACTACATGTGAAAACAACATGGGAAATCAGCGAAAAACTGCTATAACTTGTAACAATAATAAATGTCTGAGATAGGCGTTTCAACTTGTCTGTTATAAGATAAATGATTATTATTTAGATGTCAATCTAAAACACATGAAAACACATGGAAAAATAATATCTAACGAACAACCATGATAATCGGAATTTCGATTTAAACTAGCATGAGCTACCAACGTTCGGGATTTGAAGTAATATAAAACCACTAACAATAAAAAAAAATAATGGTAAGGCCAATAAACCGTGCGAACCGTAGATGTGTGCTAATAATAGACAAAATTTAAAAAAACGCCGGGATGTATTAGTACATTTATTTTGCTCTTTATAAAACTATCTAAACGTACATCTGCAAGCACGACTGGTATCAACAGAAGGCTTGTTCTTTTCGATAAAAATAACGCACAATTAGCAAATTCTGAATCAACGAAATTTTCACTATTTACGGCAACTCATACCAATATTAGTAAAAAATATTTGCGAACATAAAGTGGCATGAGCTGCCAAAATTCACACTTTTTTCATAATTTCTGATCGTCACGACAGCAAGATGCTTTGAAGGCCATCGGTGAACTAAATGATTGAAGTTGGAATGAGGGAAATTCACAAAATGTACGGCCTATACGAACCGACATAGTGTCCGAAAAGTAAACAAAATTTAAATAACCGGGAGGACCATTCATTCATTTGAAGCAAAAGTATTTTCAAATCAATACTTTATAGTTCCATCTCGAGACTCGAAGCACTAAAAAGCTTCTGAATTATACATCTTGAGAAAAATAGCCAATAATGTCAACATTCTGTTTTAACGTCAAAATATCAACATTCTGGCAGCTCATGCCACTTTAAGAGCATTATCTGAAATGCCCAGGGAGCCAGTTTTATATCAACAAGTTTCACTCATTGAAGTGGCATGAGCTGCCAAAATTCACACTTTTTTCATAATTTCTGATCGTCGCGACAATAAGAGGCTTTCAAGGTCATCGAAAAACTAAGTGATTGGCGTTGGAATTAGGAAAATCCATACAGTATCTGGCCTATACGAACGGAAATAGTGTTAGAAAAGTAAACAAAATTTAAATAACCGGGACGACCATTCATTCAATCTAAGCCAAAGTTAATTCAAAACAATACTTTATCGTCCATTCTCGAGACTGGAAGCATTAAAAGCTTCTGAGGTATACGCCTTGAGAAAAATAGCTAATAATTGTTGTTGTAAAAGTTTAATAGTGCCTCGACCTTACATTACAAAAAAAATATAAGTATTTTGTATGCAAAATTGTCGACTTTAATTCACACAGACGCTTATTTGAACCAGCTTAAATACTGTTAACCTGAGTTCAGCGAATAGAAGTCGGGAGTTCGTTTCAAACCCGAGAGAGATTTTTTCCAGCTCCTTCAGTGTCGATCATCTACAAATTCAGTAATTTCCCTGATAATAACTGCTATATGAGTTTTCAAACAGTCATATTTCTAAATCAATTTTAATTCAAGAAAAGTGTCAAATTCGGCAGTCTTTATCACTTTAAATGCTCACCAGCCATATCAAAACTGGAAATCTGAAACAAATTAATAAAAATTGAAATTAGCACCAGCAGTGCTCAATTCATTCACACTGGGACATTTTTTGGTACATCCTACCCAGACCGGGACATCACAAGTTTCGAATCATTACCGGTGGCTTGTGAATCCGGTTAAAAATTGTCTAGACGCGATTCATTTGGTTCGTGTCAAGTAGCCTGTATTTAAGGCGACATGACTACAGTCGACAACCAAAATAGTGTTAAGGGTTGGTTGAGGGGATTCAGCGGATAGCGATTAACACTTTTACATTGTGATTGAAAATCCAATGACAGGGTTGTTGATTATAGCTCATTTCTGGTATCACTGGATTTTAACACTAGGTCCATCCTCATAATGCGTTTTGTCACCGCCAATAAATTGACAACATAAATCAGTGACACTTCACGGAGATGGCTAACTACAGTTTCGCGTCTGCTCGTTGTTTCGCGCATCCTCAAAGGACCACCCATTACACCCAAGTGAAATGACTTAGAGTATTGCCACCTTCCTTCATTTCCAATTTAAAAGGAAACAGTGCACTTTATATCAATATGGATTTCTGTAAATGGTCACCAGCATTAAGCGACTTTAAAATGAAAATTGTTTTAATAAATATGTATTGGAGAATTTCAATAAATTGAATAAATATACAACTTGATTCAAATATATCGTCTTTAAATTTAGCCGATCCATTGTATATAGGTCACAATTATTAGTTATTAGTATTAGCTTATTTTTTAGTTTTCCTTATAAGTTTTACTTCAAAGGGTCTATATTGCTAAAGTAGGATCACTTAATCAACTAATTACTTCTGGTGAGCTTTTATTTCAAGTTTAATCAATTCTTCCTTTCGTCCCTTTTTATTTTAATGGGTCAATTACTTTTTTTGAGAATGTAAAAAAATCGTATATCCAATGAAGTTGAAATTATTATAAACACATTTGAGATATGTAAATTAACCACATTAATGGAATCATTCCTTGAACCCTCTCTCTGCTCCTTTTTTCATACAACGTTGGTAGTTTGGAAAATACAATCAACTCTTCTTCAACTGAGGGATAAAATCTCCAGACCCTTCACGCCTCTAAAAATAATATTGGCTTGTTGGCGCTTGTGATGGTTGGCATGGTTGAGTGGACACGAAAAGAGGAGTCTAAGTGATGCCCTTGTCTGGCTGAGAGAGACACTTGAGGGCTTTATAGAACGCTCCCTACACCCATTTTGAAGACCTCCAGTGGCAATTGACAAGCCCTTTAAACTAAAAGCATTATTAGATGGCTCTTGAGTAGCAGTCAAGCGTAAAACAAGAAAACCCCATTCTATGTTTGACCCGAAATCTTTACGATCAACTCAAGTGTTAGGTCAATATTTATAAAGCCACACTTGCACAAACGTAAATTATAAAACGATAACATTCCAGTTGATTCAATAGAAGAAAAACATGAGAAATAGAAGACTGGAACAAAGGCAAATAATATAGTTTCGCCGGTGAGCTGTTGGACGTTTAAAGCTGAACTTAAGGTTATTTAATTTATTTAAGCATAAGAGGTTCTTATAATTAGTCTTTAGAATTAAGCAAAGGGTTAAGTCAGCATTATCGTTAGCACTCTTTTGTTTCGAAATCAAATAGACATTCGTTCGGAAAAGCAATTTGTTTTCTTTCCAATAAGTATCCTATCAATCGATATCATATAGAGTATCTAACCCCAAGGGCTTGTGCGGCGGGTTTATATTGAATTGAATTTCTTTCAAAAGGGTTTGCTAGCTGCTTAAGAAAACAAACCACAAGCTAAATCATAGGGCGATAATTTCCCTTTCTGCAAAACTTAACTTTCTGAATAGACAATGTGCCAAGTCAAATTTATTGATTACGTCTAAATATAATTGTAAAAAAAATCAATTAATATAACAGAAAAAAATTATTTCCAAGGAAACGGCGAAATATATCTATAAAACATCCAGTCGATGTAAACACCTTATTTTTAATACAGATAAAGCTATATAGTATCGAAATAGATTGTTTAAAAAGTACTCGTAATATAATAATAAACATCAGGTTATATTTAACCATAACGTCTACCCATACAAGTGAGTATTATCAAGTATAGCTAGATTCCTCATCTCGTGAGAGAAAATTTTCATGTATTATGTATGGTTTAGTCCACTTGTGACTACGATTTGAAAATTCGGGTCTCTTCAAGAGAAATATTTCGTAGTCAAAAGTGGACTCGGAAGCGAAAAACAGCTTGATTAACTCTACAGGTACTCCACATGTTTAAGCCGATTACCCCACCAGGGGATGGAAGACTAACCACAACGTAGCGACTGGATATATTTTTATTTACAACAACGAAACAAAGACGAAGATGTGAAATTTAAAAGCATAACATATCGGAGATAAGTTATAAGATCAGCATAATACATAAGGGAGTATTCCCCTGTCAACAGTCTATGTTTAAGTTCATGGAAGTGATGTTCCATTCTTCTATATTTCCTTCTTTTTTTGGGTGGTTCTGCTCCACCCTCCAGTTGCAACATTTTTACCTCATTTGCAGCTTGTTCAGTCTTACAATAAGGTCAAGAATTACTTATGGATAACAACTTCTTGGTTTATTGGGTGACGACGTTTCGATGTAGTTCTTACATCGTTTCGAACTACATCGAAACGTCGTCACCCAATAAACCAAGAAGTTGTTATCCATAAGTAATTCTTGACCTTATTGTAACCTTCCAACTTCTAAATGCCATTGAAAGATTTGTTCAGTCTTAATTGTTTTAATAAATTCGAATATGTTAGGATGGGCCTTTTTCATCATTTTTGTCAATTTTTGATGCCAACCTTCAAGGTGATTTGTGGTCCTAGGCCCATCAGTTGCAAAATGATTCCAGAGATATGGTGGAAATAAACCCTCGATGTAGTCACTGTATTTCTAGATTAACGGATTAAAGGTTTAGAGATTAGCGGATCACTGCAGGACAGCGCGGGGGAGGATTATCACTCTACAGGGACTCCTGTTTTCAATCGTAGTCATAAGTGGACTGAGTGAAATTCAAATCGTAGTCATAAGTGGACGACACCTTATGTATAAGGTTCCCCCAACAGTAAAGAAAACAAAAACAAAAAAAACGCATAAAACACAATGACGAAAACTTGCTCAAAGACGAACGCTTTGAATTGCTATACTGTGGTTTGGGTTGCATGGGTTCGCACAATTTGCCATTTCTTTTACCGATAGGGAGTTTGTGGTAGCCTACATTGTAAAACTAAAATATTTGGCATTGAAATAAAAAAAATATCGGTTTAGTATCGAGTTAAGGAAATTGTAACCCAACAATCTAAAACCTTTTTTAAATTTGGTTTAAAAAAAATAAAGAAAATCATGTCACTTTAAGTCAACGAGTTCAGACCCAGTTAAAGAGGCATGAGCTGCCAAGATTCACACTTTTTTTCATAATTTCTCATCATCGCGACATTAAGAGGGTTTGAAGGTCATCGAAAAACTGAATGATTCACGTTGGAATGAGGAAAATGCATACAGTAGGTGGCCTGTACGAACCGAAATAGTGTTTGAAAAGCAAACAAAAATTAAATAACCTAGACGATCATTCATTCATTCTAAGCCAAAGTTTGTTCAAAATAATACTTTATCCTACCTTTTCGAGACTAGAAGCACTAAAAAGCTTCTGAATTATACGTCTTGAGAAAAATAGCCAATAATTTCAACATTCTGTTTTAACATCAAAATATCAACATTTTGGCAGCTCATGCCACTTTAAACAAAACGTACAATCAAGTGGACATGACTTTCATCTTGGTCTTATAATCAAATTAAATATAAACCTTCGAGTTTCAAAATCCTATCATATGAGAACTAACTATCACGATTGTGAAAGAGCCATGGTCGATATTTTTTGGAATAGTAACTATAAATATAGAACTTCATATCAATAAATTATAGTTCTATTCTTTAAATAAAAAGCAATATGAATGTATAGTTGACAGAAAAATCCGCGTCCTCGAGCATGTCATTAACAGCTAAGGATACACGCATTTCTTTTGTCCGCGGCCAATAGACGGTTCTATCGCGGCCCGTGGATCGTTTTGTTCGCGAATGCCAATCGCACCCTTACAACAATTACCATTTTCTTTCCACGAACAATCTTACTGGTGTTATGACCAAACGTGATGTAAGAGATGGATAACAATAGATCTACAGTTTCTTCTCTATCGCTTCAGCCTGAATCGGGAACGAAATAACGCTAAGCACTAAAGGTTAATTTCGTCAACAGAATGTAATGGTAAGCCTCCATGTTCAGTTACCAAACTGCTTTATCTCGCATTGAACAGTTGACATAACATTTTCATGGTTTAGTGGCAAGGAATGATATTGCTGTACAGATATTCAGATGTCTAAGTGTTATGAACAATACAATGATGCCAAATGATTGGAGTTAACCGTTTGTCTGGGAGATTTATATTTTTCGTTAGAAAAAGTCAGGTTTTGATCGAGCATGGATAAGACAAAAGCCGATAACGGTTCGACGAACTCATCAACAAAAAACTCGTTCTCTATTAGCAGTATTCTCGGCCGAGAGGACTCAAAAAAGGAGAAAGAAAACCCAAGAGGTTCCGCAGGAAAAGCTTATTCTTTTCCTTCTCTTGACAATCGTAAACATCTTGGAAAAGCTAACGAGGCTGTGTTTAGTTTTCTCGACGCTCGCCTTGCTGCGCATTATCATCAAGGCAACCCTTCTTTCTTCGACTGGCCGTTTCATTCCAAGACAAATGCTAAAACCCTAGGATGTTTATCACTCTATTCAGGAAGCCCGTATTTTCCTATAGCCCTACCATGTAAGTAAACAATTGATTTTTCTATCTGTAGTTTTTTTTAAAATCAACACAAGCTGCCAAAATGTCGATATATTTTTCATTAAATTGGAGAATGATAGGCTATTAAAAAGGCACAAATTCCACAAACTGCTTAGTGATATTAGTCACAAGAATGTATGCTAATCTAATATTCAGAAATAACTGTGTTCTGGAATGAATGAATGCACATACCAGTAATTTAATTGTTTTTGTTTAAATTTCAAAAACACGTTGGCCTTGCATGAATATTTCTTCAGTTTTATGTGAACCGTCTAGTTTTACGATTTTCAAACTATTCAAACTATTAATAGTACTAAATTGATAGGATCTTCTAACGTTCATGTTCGTTTGTAAATTAATTCTAGCTATTAAGAAAGTTTAAATAATTTTATAAAATAACACAAATGTTAGAAGTTCATATCATTTTAATATATACTAACAATTTCTGGCGTTTTTATGGAGAACATATGGCTTCATAGTTTCTGTTGCTTTTGTATTTACATAATCTTTAGAACACACAAATCGCTATAAATGAAATCAGCATAGGCATTTGTGTGCCCACATGTGGGGATTCGACAGTTGAGGTTTCACGAAAATGTTCGTGATATAGGTCTAATCTTGCCACGTAATGATGAAGTACATAAGGGCATATACTCAGGATTTAAGTTTTTGAAATATATTATATATTCATCTCTTCTTTTTTAAAAGAATAAGCCAATAGAAAATCTCAACCATTTTGTTTTCTATTATCAGAGGTGTATTAATTTTCATAAACATATTAACAGCATGTATGTTTTATTTCTCCTCATTTTATATCTTCTCAACGATATATAGTTGTTGTCCTGAACTTGAAATAAGAATTGCTGGACACATATTTGTGTTGTGTTATCCTGAACAATTTTCACATTCTCATCATTTATCTCTATTTTATTGAAGCTTATTTCTGTTTTTTTTTTAGTGGATAATAATTAATAATAGCATATGCTATTTCTGTTAAGTTTGCCAACCGACTGTCATTCTAGTTTCTATATTATCTTGAACGCATTTTCTCCTGCATTTCTCCTCCATTGATTTCCACGTACCACGCCCCCTTTCGGCACTAACTATTTTTGGAGCTCGTCCGCGTAACTACTCTCCATAAAAACGTCTTGTGCCAGTGTATTTTAAATTAGAAAATATTCCAATGCATCCATGCAAATATAGATATTTAAACAAGCTTTCAGGCACTCATTATTTTTATATATTCACAGAAACAAAAAAACTTCCAAAAATCTTTTGACATACAAAAGTTAAATAATCTTACTGATATTCCGTATGTCAGTTTATTTTAATACTATATCCTCTGAAGCAGATGCGTTTTGTTGTACATAAAAAAAACAAACACTAGTTCAATATGTCCCTGGGGAGACATTCACTTCAATGCCACCTTAAACCTTCCTTATTTCAATATATTTTCAGACCCAAATATTATTTACTAAATCTAAATATAGAAAATATATTCTTTCAACGTCTTTAATCCCACTCTCCTCTACTTCTTCTAGCATGTTTTAAATGACGTTTTCATCGCATTTGTCACCTTGTCCGTTAAGCTTTTTATCGTAACACTAATTAATAGCATTCTAATTTTTAAACATTTATTAACCCGTTTATTTTGATGCTTGTATCAGGCTCTACCGCTACTGTGACACCGTTACCAGCCTCAACACAGACATCAAGTGTCAAGATCTGCCGGCCAAAGACACCGGTACCGAGCGAGCCCTGTTCCACCCCTTCGGACTCCCCGCCACCTGCATCTCCCCTCCATAGTGAGGGTGGAGACGGTGAGGTCAGCGACGACCAGCAGCCCCGGACCTCTCAAGCTGTAGGCGAACAGACAAAAAGTGACAATATTCCTCTAGAGGATAAAAGATGCTCCAGAAAGAAGAAAACCCGCACAGTGTTTTCGAGGAGCCAAGTGTTCCAACTGGAATCCATGTTTGACATGAAGAGATATCTGTCGAGCTCAGAACGTGCAGGATTGGCCGCCTCTTTACGACTCACAGAGACTCAGGTCAAAATCTGGTTTCAGAACAGAAGGAACAAGTGGAAAAGGCAGTTAGCAGCAGAACTGGAGGCGGCCAATATGGCTCACGTCTCTCAAAGAATGGTTCGACTTCCTTTCCTGTATCACAGTACCAATTCCACAAGTTCTTCCACAGATAATCCACCTCATCATTATCCATTGTCGCTATCCTCCCTTCATCCTCTCTATTTTTCATCAAGTTATCCCACTTTGTCTTCCGTCAAATCCTCCCTAACAGGCAGTGTGGGGTGATAGTATTCCCATTTTTAGCCCGGGTCAGTATGAAAATATTTCTATCACAAAATGAACAGTTCTGTTCATAAATATAGTTGGCAACATACCGAGATTTTAAATCCCTCGGCTTTTGTATACTGTAGGCTTTGTACAATAATGCTAGTCTTGGACAAACTTGAAACAGGTAAAATAATGACTGTAACTAAGAGCCACATAAATGCCAATGATTTTAAAGCTACCACTTTATGTCCCATGTAGCCTACCTCTATAACAGAGGGACAAACCAACGTATTATAATGGCACACCATCGTCTCAAATTGAATACATAGACTTAGTATTATTGAAACCCCTTTGAATTACAAACCTCTGCTACTGGAATCCTATAAAAAGGACCACGAGAGTATATTTTCTCTGAGACTATGGAATTTAATTTCACAATTTTCCAATTGTATTATTTAATTCATTTCTCTATTTTTTAGCATATCTTCTGTCATGATTTCGTCACTTTTTCTAAAAAATAAATAATATTTGAGTGATTTATTGGGGGTTAACGAGAATTCAAATTATTACGATATTATTAACCTCTGTTTACTGCTGTCAACTACCATCGCTAATTAAATATGTCCTTTTTCGAGTGAGTGTTCAATTATTTTTTCACCAAATGTTTTAGGATTGAGGGTAGGGGTGGCTCTATGTAAAGAGAACCCCTTACATTCCATTTTACGAGGAATTGTGAATATCTAAGTTGTTTAAAAACCACTCATTATCCAACAACACGCTAAGTTTAAAGATTGGTTGAGTTGCTGTCAATTCATTTATTTTATTGGACAATAGTGTAAGAGTCTATATCCTACACATTGCATGTGTTATGAGCAAAACAAAGCATCCTTTGATACCAAGTTAAGAATTTATATCGTCAATTTCAAATAAAGAACTTCAAATTGCAAATGTGTTTCTTTGTAATGAAAAAGGAAAATTATTTTATCCAATAACTTAGATCCAATGGGAATAATCAATATACTTTAAGTGGCGAATTATAACCTTGATACGTTCTGGTAATATAAATGATAAAAAAAGGAATGAGCAGCCAGGGATGTTTTCGTACAAACAAAATGAATCTCTTGTTGGCCATCTCGAAATGTGCCTACATAATTTATGGTAAAATGCAACTCCTTCTACTCGTAATGTTAAGAGCCTTACCTGTCTTTAATATATGTATGACCTGTCTTTGATATACATATACGTCATTTCTTACGTGGTATCATATGATAGTGTCCTCACAGTCTCATACGAACAGACAGACCAGGTGACCAGCTGACGTTGTAGTTGGCAAGCTACGATTTCAATGCTAACATTTTGATTTGCGGCTTAAATTACTTAAATCTCGTTTAGACTTTTCCTTTCTATTTTCAAAAAGACGGCGACAAGATACATCTATGGCAACCAAAACTAGTAGACATAATGTGTGTCATTCCAACGCGGATACTTTCATTTTAAAACCTCTATCGGTTTCTCGGCCAATCTATGGTAGTTTCAAAACTGGTTGAAATTTTAAAAGCCCGCACACATCAAACAGACATATATTGAAATTTTAAAGTCTGTACAGTGGACCTGGATACGTTTCGGTTATATTATAAAAACAGTGAATATATAATGAGTATTGGTAGCTCTATTTTCATTGGCTGAAAAACCTAAACTGTATACTTAGGTTATGAGTATTTTCATTGAGAGTGAAAATTAATGTCAATCCACGAACATACCTAAACTGTGATAAGGCAAAACCCAATTAGTAAGACTCGTCTGCAAGAGCTTTCATTTCATTGTGAGATCGTTCTCTTTAATTTATCTGATAAATATATCCATAAATAATTTATTTAATAATCTTGAAATATAACAGATGGTTTGCATAGAGTATCAGAAACGAAAGCCAGGCACCGTTTAACACATGTGGTGATAATAGTTCTTAGAGATCCTTTGTATCTCATAATCAGTGTAGAGATCTGGACACGACGTGTACCACATAGTTACTGATCCTACCGGGACAACACCGTTTTGTGAGATAATCCGCTATAGCAGGAAGGTGTTCCAAAATCTATCCGTTCCAAAACAGATTAAAATAAGAAAGACAGGTTATCTAAGTTCACACCTATATTTCTTATTTCATTCTATTTTGTAATTTTAATGCCTGTACTTTTGCCATATGTATCATTTGTTGCTGCTCATTCGTTTCTCTCCTGCCGAAATATTGAGTCATCATGAAACTGTCGTTTTTGGGGTTATCACTACTTGTGTTTAACGGGAAAGTAGTTGAATCAAATCCATAATGAGTGTATTTCTATATTTAGGAACACTAAAACACACTGTGTATCTCTAGATTTAGGAACACTAAAACACACAAATACATCGCCAAGCGATTAAAGGTTTTATTCCAGCATAATTCATTACATCTCGGTGCATTCACCAATACTTTTTAAATTGGCACGAGCTGCCAAAAGTCGCATTTGTTTCATGAATTCGGATTGTCACGAAAGCAAGAAGCGTTGAAAGTCATACCAAAAGTATGTGATCTGTACAAACAGAAAAAGTGTCTGAAACGTTAAAGGCCCACTTGCCGCCGTAGCCTGTTTAAATTTGCTAAGAAAACCAATTTACATGAGCTTACTACGACTAATACCACTAAACTTAAACATAGGACACATAAAACCTGTCTAGTTAGCTTTAGAATGTAGAAATGGGGTGAAAAACAAACGAAGAATCGAAGCCTGATTACAACAACAACGATCAGTGTCGGTCAACTTTCGTGTTGGATTACCCTCATTTCAGGCCTTTTTATCTGTGGTTTACACTCAAACAATTATCAGCAGGCTTTTTCAGTCGCTGTTAACCGATCGTCAGTCTGTATTTCTCAGATAAATAGGCCTACGTAAAATTACACTGTGTCGTTAGTTCACTCACTCGACTGAAACATAAAATCGCATATGCGAGCAGATTGGTTTGTTTACGTTCCGGTGACGTCCAAACTTTTAAATTTTTGTAAAAATAGAAAGTTCCTAACTTGTATTGTCTGGGAAAAATACAGAAAACGGTCTTTCTTTTTTAATGTAAACAATATTCCTGATTTTCGCGGCAAGTGCCTTTAACAAAATTTAAATCAGCGGGTCTAACGTCCATTCATTCCAAGCCAAAGTTAACTCAAAAGACTACTTCAGCTTACATTCCCGAGAC
Organism: Lepidochitona cinerea; assembly: GCA_963971465.1. NCBI lineage: Eukaryota > Metazoa > Mollusca > Polyplacophora > Chitonida > Tonicellidae > Lepidochitona > Lepidochitona cinerea. The sequence goes on from OZ020553.1 coordinate 36,698,070, forward strand.
GAGTAGCACTAAAAAAATTATTTTTCTACATCTTGAGACAAATAGCCGAAATTTTCAACATTTTGTTTTAACGAAAAATATGAACATTTTGGCAGTTCATGCACTTTAATTATTTTCAAGCGCATAGAATGTTTATCTGGACAATCATTCTGTTTAACCGTTTACTTTAGCTTACTATTTTGAGTAATGACGTTATTTTGATTCAATAGAAGTGAATAATTCAAAACACACATGTTAAAGGTCAAAACAACAGCCAATGAAAATTGACCTCGTGAAGTGGCTTACTTAGCGACAGTTTTCTCTCTGGGTTATTTGAATATTGGATTGAAATCAATGCGATCCACTGTACATACTTTAAGCTTTCAATAATTGCCTTATTGAAGATTTTTGGGTGTGTTTTTAATGTGTAACCAATTTGGAAAATACCACAGTTTGGCAGAGAATATGGAAGCTTAAAAGTGTCAAAATGGCCGTACCCATAATGAATCGTGTGTAACCCGAAACCGGCATGCACCATGTCAACTTTATTTGGTTGTCAAGGATGTCTGATGTGTTGATCTATTTGAAAATGGAAGGGAAAAGAGATTTAGGTAATTAGCCACAATTGTAACTTTAACATTACCGCAATTGGGGAAAAAACTGTAACCTGTAACCTATATACTAATATAGAGCTTTCATACGACATTTACCCAGAACCCATATAATACCAAATAGGAGCGGTCGCAGTATATATCAAAGTTTAAAAATGGTCATGGTGAGTGACGTCACACTTCAGCTCTCTTTAACGTTACACATTGAAAGTTATGTATATATGGCGTAAATTAATTCCCAGAAATAGGTCATCTTATATTCTAGATAAAATTACAGGTTTACACAACTGGAGCCTGTTTCACAAAAAGGCGTAGATATATTTTTTTGGTGTAACTTTCAGAGCAACATGTCTCTACAGTATGGGTTGCCATGACATTTAGGTAAAAACTTAAGCTACGCCGCTTTGTGAAGCTATGGGATATAACTTTAAAACATTTATGAAATTGACATAAATCTGGCCATTTGTTTGTTTATAGACTAAATGTTTATTTGAAAAACATAAAAATCAGCCAGTAGGAAATATGCATATTTTCCGTATTTGTAGTTGCTCATCCGAAAAAGTCGTCAAAAGTGACGTCATACAAGACATTTGATGTGCACAAAGTGCAATTTAGACTCGGCAGAAATCGTATATTACGTCACCAATATGAGAGTAATTACACAACGGAGGTTGTTTTTTTGGCGTCATATTTCACTGAGATAATTAACTTTCGTAAGCATTGTAGAGCGGCAAATGTAGTATTGAGTTTTGTATGTTCTGCTCCAGAAATTTAATTTTGTTCTAGTCAAGCTTGTTAAGTGCATGTTCTACAACACACTTAATGCAAACATTTCGTAAAATAATACAAAGCTAAAATTGCAAACAATTGATTAATATTTAAGAACTTTTACAAATATGTTGCTGGATAAACTCTGACGGCGCGTTATGACCTGTTGAGAAGTGTTAGATGTGCAGTCTGTTTAGAAGTTGACTGCGGACACAGTGTGCCAGATACGTCTTGCAGACAATGGCCTGTCGAAGGCTCTACTAATTGGACAGCGACACGTATCAAGGTATCATCAGTTCAAAGTTAATCGCCATTGAAGTCCATCGCTTCCGACAGCATCTTTAGTTCACAGTGAATATTTTGGGGTGTACTTGGTAAAGTTACTGGAGCACGTAATCAAACCTTGTGGCTTTATTACCGGAAAGTGAACGGGCTTTGTGAAAACCCTTCCTTATTTCATCGTTCGAATTTCCACAATTCGTTTGCTCCGAGCAGCGATTAAGCGTCTCCAATTAAACTATATTCCTTTCTTTCCTTTAAACATCTTATATTCCACTCGACTTGTGGTTTTGTATGCTCTCATCTCTTACCCTCTCCAATTACTCCACATTTTCCCTCTCTCGATTTCACAGTCTTTCCCTTCAAATAGGCATTCGCTTTATTTCATCGCTACAATAACTGGAGCCTGTTTAACGTGCAATTATCATTCGATTTGTTCCTGGGTAGTTTACTAATGGTGAAATTAAAAGAAGTTTTTCTCAATGCCTTTGTATTGAATGTCAATCAAGCTGAAGGGAAATTATACATCGGTCAATTATCGCGACTCTTTCCTGCCTCCTTTCACTGAAGAACTGCACGCACAAATATTCATTTAACTACGCAAGTCACGAAACTGATAGTCATCTCTCTCTAAAGATCATAATGAAAGTAAAAGGGCAAATATAACAATCAACGTTACATCTTCTTTATCAAGTTTCAATAAAACGAAATATCAATGATGTGAAAAAGATTGAGTAAGTTATATATTTATAGACACTAAAACACACGAGCACAGGAAAAATCTTCTTGACTAAAATAACCATGGAACAAGTTTCTAGTTGTGTTAAAAAGGGTATGCCATTTAGACCTATATACCAAGTCATATGTTGTTGTAGTAAGCCATATACATTGATATGGTGATGCGTTGATGTGTTACGGGTCAACAATTTGCCCGATTATCTCTCTCCATACGCGCCAGTAATCTGATCAACCTGTAACCTGTTACGTTGCATTAATAATCTAGTAACATTGGATAAAAATGCTGGTTACCAATTGTAAGTTCCTTTTATGGGGGTGAAATTTACAGATGACTTAAAAAAAAAGTTGAGAAAATGGCGTAAATGTGGCGAAGTAAAAAGTGCTTTAAATGCTTAAATGTGTGTTTGTCAATATTAAGCATTGCAAGTGATGGATGTGGCCAGGCCTTTCGTTTTTTTTAATGTTTTTAAAAGATGTAGTAATGCGAGGAAAATTCTACTTTTATTGCCATAAGCTCAGTATAGAGAAAACTCTTTAAAATATAATTAGCTAATTGTTATACATCAGAAAGTACAAAATAAGAGCTTTAAGGTGATACCAATCTTGAATATGCATGTTACGGTAGTTTTATAAGCAGCACAGCTCCCAAAAATGAACTCGTAATTCCCGGCTATTTGGATTTTGACCGTTTTTACCGCACGTCTTCGGTTTGTACAGGCTACTGATTATGATAACATGTTTTTATTTCAACATCAATTCTTCATTTTACAAGGTTTTTCAAACGCTGTACTTCTCTTGACAATTAGAATTCATAATTCAAATTTTGTTTGGAATATCATTTCATCTCGTACAGGTAACAGATTTCAATAAGTTTTGATGATCGTCAAATCTTATTATTGTCTTGATAAGGAGAATTTCAAAAAGTGCGAATTCTGGCAACTCATGTCACTTACACCATGAAGAAATCTTGGAATATTTCATCTTTTTTCCAAACGTTTTATTTTACAAAAAATTTGCATCATTTTGAATTGACATAACTAATTGTTTGACTGTATCGATTTTCAGCCGAAGGAAAAAGTCGCTTCGGACTCTTTAATATGAAACGGCTGAATATATCTGTATAGTTTGATAGAATGCTACAGAGTGAACAAAGCATTAATATTCAGTATATCGATGTAATAAATAAACTTATGCAGCTACGGATGGGGTAGCGATGAACAACGCTACAGTTTCATTGGTAAATGTCTGGAATAACATTACAGTTACAGATACGGTACCGATGGATAACGGTACATATCCCTTGGTAAATGCCTGAAATAACATTGTAGCTACATATATGGTACCGATGGATAATGGTACACATCCCTTGGTTAATGCCTGAAATAACATTACAGCTACAGATATGGTACCGATGGATAATGGTACACATCCCTTGGTAAATGCCTGAAATAACATTACAGCTACAGATATGGTACCGATGGATAATGGTACACGTCCCTTGGTTAATGCCTGAAATAACATGACAGCTATAGATATGGTACCGATGGATAATGGTACACATCCCTTAGTAAATGGCTAAAAAAACATTACAGATATAGATATGGTACCGATGGATAATGGTATTCATCCCTTGGTAAATGTCTGAAATAACATTACAGCTACAGATATGGTACCGATGGATAATGGTATGCATCCCTTGGTTAATATCTGAAATAACATCACAGCTACAGATATGGTACCGATGGATAATGGTATGCATCCCTTGGTTAATATCTGAAATAACATCACAGCTACAGATATGGTACCGATGGATAATGGTACACATCCCTTGGTTAATGCCTGAAATAACATTACAGCTATAGATATGGTACCGATGGATAATGGAACACATCCCTTAATAAATGGCTAAAAAAACATTACAGCTATAGATATGGTACCGATGGATAATGGTATGCATCCCTTGGTAAATGTCTGAAATAACATTACAGCTACAGATATGGTACCGATGGATAATGGTATGCATCCCTTGGTTAATATCTGAAATAACATCACAGCTACAGATATGGTACCGATGGATAATGGTATGCATCCCTTGGTTAATATCTGAAATAACATCACAGCTACAGATATGGTACCGATGGATAATGGTATGCATCCCTTGGTTATTATCTGAAATAACATCACAGCTACATATATGGTACCGATGGATAATGGTATGCATCCTTTGGTTAATGTCTGAAATAACATCACAGCTACATATATGGTACCGATGGATAATGGTATGCATCCCTTGGTAAATGTCTGAAATAGCATTACAGCTACAGATATGGTACCGATGGATAATGGTATGCACCACTTCGTAAACGGCTTGAATAACATTGCAGCTACGGATATGGTACCGATGGATAACGGTATGCACCACTTCGTAAACGGCTTGAATAACATTGCAGCTACGGATATGGTACCGATGGATAATGGTATGCACCACTTCGTAAACGGCTTGAATAACATTGCAGCTACGGATATGGTACCGATAGGCGATTATGTTTTTGTATAAAAACATCCCATTAAGAATGCAGCATAAAATATTAAAATAATTATCAGCTCCAAAATAGGGTTCAGTTCGTTTGAAGGCAGTCAATTATCGTAATTGTTTTAAAAAACGAAATTGTAGATTTTATAGGAAAATTACGGTTTTTTGTACAAAACTGTTTTATATGGAGACATTAAAATTAACAAGAAGCTATTTAAAAGGGCGTTTTATAGTCAATGACCTTTCAAAAGAAGCTCTACTCTACGTATCAAATGTCATCGAGAAGAAAAAACAGGGAAGATAATTGATTCTTGTAAAGGAAACTAATCTGGTGAGTTTCTTACTTAAATTTCAATCGATAGCGCAACTGATTTTTCCTAGCGATACTTTTATGTCTTTCGACATCCGAAAGTCGTTAGTGTTTTAATTGGTCTGTGTTAAAGAGGAGACTCAGTTTAAAAGAATACGAAGAGAGCAAGAGATGCTCGTTAACGCTTGATTGGGGACTGTTTATATGGCATGCTCGTATTCATCCCAGTTTATCCACTGTAATTTATTGGCTACATCAAATATTTATTCGGACCATAAGGAAAATAACGAGGATGTAAACTGTAGAATAACCTGTGTACATCAGGTTCTATAACCAACGGATTGGATAATTTCCCCAAATGACTAGCTTTGTTAATTATGTCTTACATTGTGAACAACCGCGAGTAAAAAGACGTCTAAAGTAGAACATTAATTACAGGTGAGTAATGGTAAAACAACACCTGGCCAAACAACTAAAACGTCTTTTCTTAACAAATGCTCACCGACCACGACGTCAATGGAAAGGAATATATCGGATTATTTGATTAATTATACTGGAGAACGGATTTCCGAAAGAAAATATAGCTAGCCATTAGCGAAGCTATAGATCGATTATTGAACATGGCTGCCCATTGGCCCCACGGCGGCAAACTTCGTGTATATCATATTTTGTCTCATTGTTATCCTGCCTTTTGACATCGTCTCAAATTAAAAGCACTGGGATGTCGTCAGAGGAAACAATACATTAGGAAGGGTGATCTGACTGGCGCTTTAAGATGAGAGCCCATTAACCATCCTCTAGCTACGGAAGGCATCTTAATGAAATCCCCCCTTGTATCTCTCACAGGCCACTTCCGGTAAGCATTGATAGGACAGTTTCTATCGGCTTAAACCTACTTAGTGAGCTATTGCCTCCGAGACGCCGTTCATCTTCCACTGATTAATCATTACAATTAGACATGTCCACAAGCTTAGGCAAAAGAGGAAGCGCTCTATGAAAACACATATTCAATTTGAAGAAGTCGACTGAGATAGTCTAAGAAACTAGAATTTCCAGACGGGGGTTCATTGCTAATAAAGAGAAGCTATCATCGGTAAATCTGGCAACATTCATCATTTATGGTGGAAATCCGATTACCACTTTCTGACTCTCTCCTGCCTCCATCGTCTTAACTGGCTCAGTTGTCAGACTTCAAGACGAACTGAAGTGTTAAGTCATACAGATTAGTGAATTATGCCTTCTGGCCTTTAGCGGAAACCATATAGGTATGCTAACGTTAAATGCCCTATCAGCGAGACACTTGCCTATCTCGGTAAGGGGGAAATGAATGACAATATGTGGTATTTACTCTGCTAAAGATTATACTCCGAGAGGAAATTAAAGGAAATGATTGCGAAAGTGTTGTTAATCCCTCTACAGCCGGAGATTGATAGGGGCTGCTGGACGAAGCCCTAGGCAAGAATTACGAGCGCTTTTCTACAGATTGGCCAATGACATCCTGCAAAAATCATTAATCAAAATCAAGCAGGACCGAATTATAATCTAAGATCAAGACATCATTCGTTTGATCGGAGACTCGCGTAGAACTGAGCTTTCAATGAACATCTTCCCATAATCCTTCCAAAACACCAGAAGAAATGAAAATCGAAAACGTCGTCAAAATACATTACAACAATCCAGTCAGAAATGAAAAACAACCACGTAAACAAATCTAAACTCCATATGACAAAAATCTAAATGGCACATGCGCACGAATGTAAAGGTCCAATTGACGTACTCCGTTTTTTTTTAACACAATTAAAACTTGTCTCCGTGGTTATTTTAGTCAAGAAAACCTTCCTTGTGCCAGTGTATTTTACTATTCTTAGATGAAGTTAAAATAACAATTCCTGGGAGATGGCTTTTCTAAACTACTGAACAGACACGATTAAAAAACATCGCATTTTGAATAAAAATGGGCGTTAACTCTATCCAGTCATGATTATTAAAAACCAGTTTCACCTTATTTTACTTTTGATGTGAGATAACTGATTATGGCTTGAGGTAAAACATTGCTATTAAAAATATTGTACAAAAAAGTTTTTGCACTTTTTTCATATGGGAAAATAAAAGAAATGATATTTTTTAGGGATTAACAAACCTAATTATCTGTATATTAAAGGAACACTTGCCGCGAAAATCCAGAAGACTGTTTACATTAAAAACAGTGGATGGTTTTCCGTATTTTTCCCAGACAGAAAAAGTTAGGAACTTTCTATTTTTACCAGAAATTGAAAGTTTTGACCATTTGGTATTTTTAATTTGAAATTGAAAAACAGATTTTTCAGTTACCCGCAATGTAAACACACTTCGAACCTGATGGTGCCGTAATGGTTTGAGTCGTGTGGGCGATCTAACGACAGAGTATAATTTTACGAACTTTATCTAAGAAATACATACTAACGATCGAGTAAGAGGGACTATAAAAGCCTGCCGAGTGTAAACCACAGGCAGGGTAATCCAACACTGAAGTTAACCAACACTGAAGTTAACCAACACTGATCGGTGTTGTTGTTGTTGTAATCTAGCTTCGGTTCTTCGTTTGTTTTCACCCTCATTTATACATTCTAAACCTAATTGGACATGCTTTATGTGTGCTATGTTTAATTTTAATGGTTTTAGCTGTAGTAAACTCGTGCAAATTGGTTTTCTTAAAGGGGCATGAGCTGCCAAAATGTTGATATTTTGACGTTACAACAGAATGTTGAAATTATTGGCTATTTTTCTCAAGACGTATAATTCAGAAGCTATTTAGTGCTTCTAGTCTCGAAAACGTACGATAAAGTATTGTTTTGAACTAACGTTGGCTTAGAATGAATGAATGGTCGTCCCGGTTATTTAAATTTGGTTACTTTTCGAACACGTTTTCGGTTCGTACAGGCCACATACTGTATAGATTTTCTTCATTCCAACGCCAATCATTTAGTTTTTCGATGGCTTTAAAGGCCATCGAAAAACTAAATGATTGGCGTTGGAATGAAGAAAATCTATACAGTATGTGGCCTGTACGAACCGAAAACGTGTTCGAAAAGTAACCAAATTTAAATAACCTGTGCAAATTTATATAATCCGAACACAACAGTTTACATGTCTCTTACTGTCGTGACGATCAGAAATTATGGAAAAAAGTGTGAATTTTGGCAGCTCATGCCTCTTTAACAAATGTCAAACTGGCTACGGCGGCAAGTGGGCCTTTAAAATCAACATTTCGACCCAGATATCTTGATCGAAACGGCGAGCTTAATTTTACATGGCGTTTGTTATTTCGTAAAAATATATTTCTTTGTTGACCGACAAGTTTTAAATGCCACCTGAACAAATAAAACATTTCATAATATGGTTGGAAAGGTAAGAAAATTTTGTTTATCCCAAAATCTATTTATTTTAGTGAAGAAAAAAAACTGTAAATGTTTTCCTTGAACGGAAAATAAAAGGCATGATTCACGAACTTGTTGACTATATATGTAGTACTTTTATCTCTAATTAATAAGTTTATATATACAGTTACACTTTTATATACCTCACAAGGAATAATGATAGAGGTAAAAATCTCAAACCCCGATCATTTGGAATTTATACACTTACAGGTTTTGGAGATATTATGTGAAAAGAATGAGTTACAAAGAATTTTATCATGGTGAAAATATTATAATTAAGTTTGCAAATTGCCTTGACCACAAAGGTGTTTGAAATTGAGGGAAGCGTTGAAATGGTTTCTTTCAGTAGTAGGCATTTCAATCAATTTTATAGAGAGAAAGAAAATATCTTAGTTTCGTCTAGACTCGATGGGGTTTTCAAAACCTCATTTTTGATGCGGGGGGGGGGGGGGGGGGGGGGTAGAGGGGGCAATCGGAAATTGTACAAGAGGTACTAATTTCATAATGTCTAGAATCTGGTTTTGTTTGTTTTTATGCATTTTTTTTCGGGATAACAAGCTCTTGAAAAATGACACTTATTCCTTCAGCAGAATATGCGTAGAGCCCGCGCATAGATCCAAATAGATCCATGATCCAAAAGTGCCTTACCCACTCAGCTAAAGAGCCACAAGTAAAAGGCAGACACCCGAGGCAACGGAACCGCCGAAAATGTTTACATATATATATTCAGCTGATCAAGCATCTTTATATCTAGGGCATATACTGTATGTCTGCTATACTGCTTTTTTTTTCGAAAAAGGTCGGGAAAAAAATCCAGCTTGGAATAATGAAGAAACCTGTAATATTGAAAAAGCGGACAGAAAACTGTCATAATGAAACTGTAAATTTACTTTATGCCAATAAAAGCTTTCAAATGTGTATTTGTAGGGGGACATAAATGATGATACCTTACGAGAAACTATTCGTATATTTGGCATGAGCTGCCAAAATTCACACTTTTTTCATAATATCTGATCGTCACGACAGTAAGCGGCTTTGAAGGCCATCGAAAAACTAAATGATTGGAGCTGGAATGAGGAAAATCCATATAGTATGTGGCCAGTACGAACCTAAAACGTGTTCGAAAAGTAAACAAAATTCACACTTTTTTCATAATGTCTGATCGTCACGACAGTAAGCGGCTTTGAAGGCCATCGAAAAACTAAATGATTGGAGTTGGAATGAGGAAAATCCATATAGTATGTGACCAGTACGAACCTAAAACGTGTTCGAAAAGTAAACAAAATTTAAGTAACCGGGACGACCATTCATTCATTCTAAGCCAAAGTTAGTTGAAAACAATAATACATCGTACGTTTTCGAGACTAAGCACTAAAAAGTTTATGAATTATACGTCTTGAAAAAAATAGCCAATAATTTTAACATTCTATTTTAACGTCAAAATATCAATATTTTGGCAGCTCATGCCACTTTAAGCATACCGTAATATTTTCCGGGACCTTTATCTACACGATGTGATAGACTGGTCACTTAATGACGTCATCGGGATTATACGAGGGGTAAAACATGGCGGACGGAGAATATTCTGTATTAAACGTATAGACGAGCAGTCATGCATATCGCTACCAGGGCTTGTTACATAGCGGCCACTTCAAAACAATGCCTTTTAACATCCTATATTTTAGTGACGTCATTAGCCTTAAAGTCTATTGAGTTAAACGAGAATTATTCGACAATGAGATTGGAGTGATAATCCCATCCCTGTGGTCCATTGCATTACAGAAAAAACTCTTGGTACCTGCCAATGAAGGGAAAGTAACAAGTGTCTGTAAAGCAAACGTATCAACCCACTTAGGTTCAAAACTATAGGACAAATGGATAGAAAATGTGGTGGCTGATTTGAACCTGTTTGTTCTTGGGGTTTCATTGTTACACTAAAACAAAAAAAGCAAATTCCCGACAGTAAAAATATGTAAATAGAGAAATTGATGCCACAAAACCAGTGAATTTAGACGAGCTCGCTATGAGTCAAATCACTAAAACTTTAAAATGAGGCTCATAATAGATTTTCAAAAAATAGTAGTCCTTTTAAGTTGACTGAACTGTTTCAAACTGAAATGATAGTTTTCGGCGAGTCAAGATAGTGACCCTATGAAATCATTGATTGTAAATATTATAAAAGTGGCATGAGCTGCCAAAATTCACACTTTTTGCATAATTTCTGATCGTCACGGCAGTAAGAGGCTTTGAAGACCATCGAAAAACTAAACGATTGGCGTTGGAATGAGGAAAATCCATGCAGTATGTGGCCTGTACGAACCAAAAACGTGTTCGAAAAGTAAACAAAATTTAAATAACCGGGATGACCATTCATTCATTCTAAGCCAAAGTTAGTTCAAAACAATACTTCATCGTACATTTTCGAGACTAGAAGCACTAAAAAGCTTCTGAATTATACGTCTTGAGAAAAATAGACAATAATTTCAACATTCTGTTTTAACGTCAAAATATCAACTATTTGGCAGCTCATGCCACTTAAATAAAGAAAGAAGCATCCAAATAGAATTTAGGCGTTTCAAAAGAGTGCAGCAACACGGAAAATTCTAAAAAGCATAAAACACTGGATCATACCTGATTTCTATGAATTTTATGTTCAAGTTGTTAGATATTTCAACTGTATACTTTCAAAAGAAAATAGTATTTAATTTTTTTGGGAAAACTCAATAATTTATTGTAGTTTAACATATTTGTTGAGCATCTTGCTAGGTGATAGAGTGAAAAACTTGTGCCAAACTAACTAAACTTTATTCCCATGGCTAGTTATAAATTGCAGCTTCTAAATGGTACTTTTATTTTCACGAATAAATACCAGAACTTGTGCACCACGGGCCACTTAAATTGAAAAAAATACACATATATCTCTGGGGATATTGGTCTGTGCATAGCAGATTTGTCCCAGTTGTCAATTAGTTTCCACTCCACATAAGACGGATGTTTTCTCTTCGAGAGGGTCAGACAGAAATGATAATTCCCAATAGAATAATTTCATATCTATTAGGAAATGAGCTCAATACACATGCTAATATCACGAACTAAAACGCCTCCATTTTGTCCTGTTGAAATAAATCGTGAGCTAATGATCAGTAGAATTTGGTTTTATACTGGGACTCCAATGGATCCGGAGGGCGAGGGAGTTGCACAAAAGATTTCTCCAGACAGTTAGTCTTCGTTTCTCATTGTTTGTTGATGAATCTTATTCGATGGCTAAGAAATGAAAAGAAAGGTGTCGCCATCGATTCCATTTGTTGGGAACACTTACTTGGCTCTGAGGAAGCGGCATAACACCTAACAGTAGTCTCCTCTTCCATTTAGAACAATCGACAACAGCTAATAATCGCGTCAGGCTTCATTAAAACTTCTCCCTAAGCGGGTTTCCCCTAAGAGACATTCTCTCAAAGAGTAAAGTGGAAAGACGGTGCCTGAGATCAAAGGTGACGAGGCGAGTGGTCGCTTTATCTTCCATACACCCAATTTGGATGAAATGTAATTTCTCCTGCCAACCTGCTATCCAACGGCATCATATGTAATATAATAAAACTATAGTCGTTCGATGTTTGCCTAAAGCTATGTCGTTTAATAGTATGACATACGGCGCTGGATGGTATTTGACGATAATCACGTAAAATTACCTGGTTACAGTGGAGAGAGCTCTATTCTTTATCAGTTAAAATAGCCGCCATATAAAGGTCGCTAATAGGGCTCTCATGAACCGTTAGCCCGAGGGGTAACTCTTCTTGGACGAGATAGTGTTTCCGCCAAACCGTCTTAAAACGCCTTTCCCAACAACTTTTTTCAGCGTGGTTCCACTTTCTGCGTTTGAATCTTGGGGCAATAAATTGACCCAAAAAAGAAAACATCAGACAATCAAAGCTGTTTCGTCAAAGCTACACAAGCCCTTAAGGACGGTAATTCAAATCCGTTCACAGACACTAATTGTAGAAAACATTTTCCTAAACTACCACGCAGTGACTTGTTTCATGTTGCTTAGAGATATGACTGGCGCATTCATCGCATTGCCCCTTGGGTTGTTGAATGATATTCGTCGATGGACAAAAGAGCTGATATGAAAGGTTTTAGCTTATTTGGAGTATAATTATATGAATCAGAAAACGGCTGATACATTTATTGGTATTTTTAAGAATGAAAATCCTTGGGAATTATATATATTTAAAAAAATGACTAATTTATTGACGTTTAACGGACTGTTATTTTGTTTGTCGTTGTTGTGTTTTTAAGATACTTTACGTAAAACTAATCCGGTTACTATAGCAACAGGATATTAAACCAAAATATAATTAATGAGACGAGTAATGATATTAAGTGCGGTCTATCCCTTTATAAGTGACCTGGGGTCATATGTAATCCATTTCAACTTGACACTTTGATCTTTACTCGTGTTTCTATAATCACCTAGGGATATGATTTCCAACAAGCGATATAAGTTCAAAGATTTCACGGGATTCCACGATAGCCTTTTGGCTGTTCCTTCTTTCCGTTATATCAGCTAGATTGGCAGACACATATGCATTAAAACCCTTTGAAGATTCAGAAACTGATACAAGATTTCTCAGTTTTTATATCAAGTTTTGGTTTTCACAATTTCATAAATGAACCACATCTTAAGGGTAAAGCAAGCAGTAGATTATTGATCACAGAGAAATAAATTTAGTGATATCTTCACTTCAAGCAACCCCAAAACAAATGTTTTTGCATCTGGTCTGACGAATTGATCGCTCGAAATTTCGCACAAATTGACACTATCTTGTAACTGAAATTTGTGTTTAATATAAGAATAGGAAATCAAAGATAAATGCTATCGTCTGATACCATACATATTCGAATTCGACAAAACTGCAAGCTTTACATAACGGATTTGTTTCATAAATAACAATACATACTTCACATTCATAAAGCTAGCATCGAGATGATCACTGATATTATCGACCTCTCGCCATAGCTAAAGATCAGATGTCATAAAATAAAGATGTCATCAATATATACAAAGTATTCCAGAACATTCTACTGATTAAAGCCAAACTGCTGTTAATGAAATATAGTGTGTTTTGGTTTATTATGCCTGGCGCAGACGGGAGTTTTTGTTGCGGGAAGCAAGATATTTTGTTGCCAGGGACAAATTATCCTGCAAAAATCCTCAGTTGCCGTTAACGCCGGCAAGATCTTTGTCGGCAACAAAATATTCGTTGGTTTCATTTTGCAGATATAAAAATCCTCTTTCGGCAGCGCTGATTGTCGTATGAGGGTGGTCGGATTTTTTGTATTCGAAACAGAATGACATAAGCCAATCAACATTCAGTATGAAACAATGTGATTGTGTTCAAAATTGTGACGCAGCATCCCGTTTCAAAGATGAATTAAACCTTGACGTCATTTAACATCTTGAAATGGCCGAACATGTAAAGTTGCCAGAGAAACGGTTTACAAGAGTTACTATGCTACACAGTAGTACTATTCTGACGTGGAACTCTAGAAAACAACGACATCAATGGAGAATGGCTTAAATATGTTCACGTTACAATGCAAGAATCACGGAAAACATGGATGACTGAAAAAGGTAGTTTTACACGCATCCTGGCTATTAGAAATTTGTTCGTCATAGCACACTTTTTGGTCCATGCATGTTACTGACTCTACAAATATATATATTTTTTTTTTATTTCAACGTCAATCCTTCAGATTTCAAGGTACTTCATTCATTGAACTTCTCATAGCAAACAAAATTTATGAAAAACTAAATTTAGATTTCTATCATAAATTCTGATTTTCACAACAATAAGGGGGTTGAAGGTCATGGAAAAGCTAAATCGTTCACGTTGGAAAATGTGTACAGTCAAGACTAAACAAAATTTAAATAATCGGAACGAACGTTAATTCAGCCCAAGTTAGTTCAAAAGACCACTCAAGAAATACTACTTCTTGAGAAAATAAGTCGATAATTACAATTAATTTTACTTTCGCAAAAATATCAACATTTTAGCAGCTGATTCCACTAAGATGCGTCTTAACTTCTTGGCGATGCCTTTAGACTGTTTGAATATTGTTTCTGTTGCTTATGGCTCTACATTATCTAAAATTGTGTAAAGACATTTTTTATAAAATATGTATGATTTTGTGTGGCAATCATTTATATCGCATCTAGCGGTATGTTTATTTTTGTTGTCTTCGCTGTAAAGATATACTTCTCTAGCAAAACAACCTTCATAAACTCAGTGTTTATTTGGTAATTACGTGACGGGAGGTAACTCTGTATTCCAGAAGGCGACAAGAAACCCCCAGTGGACGGCCAATCAGTCGCCTACCGAAAGACAAACATCTGACAAAGATGTTACCAACTCAAATAGCGCCAAAATCACTGACGTTTGCCTAGAAAAAACACCGGGAAAAAGTGTTCAAGAGGCTATTTATCGGTAATAAAAACGAGGCCATTGGAAATGAGTTTCACGCCTTTTACAGGGTCATTGGGCAATGGTGACTAGCAATGGGCATACAGTGATGTCTCGCGCCAAACCTTTTACTCGTTTAACTCTCGAGGGAAACTCAAGTTGATAATCCCAATTACAGATGAAGAGCCCAACGCGAGACTGGGCGAGATTTCTGTCTCAGTTCGTTAGTATCGCCTACAAGTAAAAATGGCAAATTTCCCCCGATTTGTCAAACGCAATTTGGAAGCATTCAGACAAAGGGCCGAGCGAGAGATTGTCTCAGTCTCACGAGACTCATTTCCAAACCAATGAATAGACGAGCGATTATCACTGCTAAGTGAGAAAGTCAAACACGACAAAGCATGGTGAAGTGTCGGGTCTAAATAACCAAGTGAAGTCCTTGTAAGAGTTCCTCAATTTACATGCTGTCCACTCTTCTTAACTTCTATCCTACATCCAAATTTGCACTAGAGTTGTAAGATGAGAAGGTAACAATCAGTAGTCCTTCTTCAACCAGATTCAGTCAATTCCATTAAATCTTCTCTTAGCTTGACATGGGTTGACATGATTTGTAAAATGTTTCTACGGAAAACGGTTCCAGAAATACAGAAATTATTTACAAATCTTCTTGGTGAAAAAATAACAAACAGGCAGCAGAATACAGAAAAGCGCTCAGCGCTGTACCAGTTTAGCAGACGGTGAGGCTGAAGGGTAAATTCCAATCTATGTTTGATTTGAGATGGTTAACTATATAGTTTTATTTTTACGCTCGGGGTATTTAACCAGAATGGCAAATTCGTCTAATAAATGGACGCTACGTTATAGGACGTGTTTTATATTAAGGGAATTTACAGAAATTAAGGGATCAATGACAAACTTAGGAATGTTTATATGGATTAAATTAAAAGAAAATGAAACATGACGTATTTGTTTCGACTTTTGTAAATAAGGTCAATAATTCAAACATATGAAGTGACAGTGGTATTCAGAGGGTTACTTCACGTCTCATTAAGGATGGACCCTTCCACAACAGATAACAAAGTCTTTCACTAATGCTATCTCTGAAACATCCTCATTTTGTCGATTGTTTTTACCCGTTCGAATTAAGTAGTCACAAAAACAAACGAGGTCATGATTTGTGATGATGAAAAACTTTATGGATACATTTACTATGTAATATCTCTTGAAAACAAACACTGCTGTTGTATTGACAAATTCACCATGGGTCGATATGTGTTAGATGTAGCATGTCATGTCAACGACAGCATATTACAATACTTCTATCCGTCAGGAACATTTCTGTTAACCGAAGATTAGTTTATCACAGATTTCAAAATATATATTCAAGGCATTTAAAATTATATTTTGAACCGAAACACTAAACATTAAAACTTAGGACACGAAATTTTACCAATCAATCCACCAAAGAACAAAAAACGGCCTCATTTTCGATAAAATGGTTTAAACATTTTTAGCGATACATGTATGCTCAATCATGCTTCCAGTTTTTTTCTGTTTAAAGTGGCATGAGCTGCCAAAATTCACACTTTTTCATAATTTCTGATCGTCATGACAGTAAAATGCTTTGAAGACCACCGAAAAACTAAATAATTTGCGTTGGAATGAGGAAAATCCATACAGTATGTGGCCTGTACGAACCGAAAACGTGTTAAAAAAATAAACAAAATTTAAATAACCGGGACGACCAATCATTCATTCTAAACCAAAGTTAGTTCAAATGAACGATACACTACTCTTTATCGTTCATTCTCGAGACTAGAAGCACTAAAAAGCTTCTGAATTATACGTATTGAGAAAAATAGCCAATAATTTCAACATTCTGTTTAAACATCAAAATATCAAAATTTTGACAGCTCATGCCCCTTTAAGGTGAGAAGTGAAATTTTACCAACTGTTTTCGCAAATTGAATTTAAACGGATGAAATAGAATCAACTGAAAATAACAACAGGTGTGTCTGCGAAACGTGTGAAAGGTGTGTGTTTGTGCCAAATCCCGTAAATTTTGACATTTCTGGGTGAAATACTTGAAATAGATAAAATAAATAGTAAACGTGTTCCAAAAATCTGAAAAAGTTTCTACAACCTGTACATGCGTCAAATTAAGGCGACAATAAACTGTGTAAGATTAATTGTGATCAGTGAACGTTAAGAGTGATCCGGTAGAGTCAGATTAGTTGGCAATCTCATCTCGCTCCTCCGAGCACTTCATAGGATTCTCAAATTAGCACTCGCTTTAAATCTTTCAGATTTAACACGTCAATCCCTCTGATATGACGAAACCTTTAGAAAACCGCCTTCCCTCTAGACAAAAGACGATAAAAAATTGTCAGCAGCTGAAAATATTACAGCGCAGCGTAATAACAAAAGAAGTTGGAAATAACTGCCAATCAAGAAAGAAACCTTCACAAGGAAAATGAATTTTCGAAAAGATCGGATTTAAAGTCATTTAATTTTCTTAGAGGTAGAAAACTTAAAAGTGACCATTTCTCCGTTACAGCGAGAAATTTGAGAATTATGCAATTAAACGATTTTATAAGGCTAATCATTTCAGGAAATTGCCTTCAAATTACTATTATACGTTATCAGTTTTATTGTATTTCTCAAACTAATAAGAGCTGAAGACTATGTAATAACCAGGGTAGATGTGTGTTACTGCGGAGAAGTATAAATACAGGCGTGTATCCATTAAACACACTATCACAGTTTTCCATAAGGGCAGTTTATTGCGCGTTTAGAAAAATCAATAATGCGATATAGAATTTGATGATCGATCATTTGATTGTTTAAAGTATTTGGTTATGTAGGTATGATTCATTTGCAAAAGAGAAAGAACTCGGATACTTTCGCATTCGATTTGTTAATTATCTCACTCAGTGGACTAAAATCGGCTATATCCAATCGGCGTATACTATACACAAGCAAAGCATTGTATAACGCTCCTTGGCGTTTTCTGGCTTTGGATGATCACATTTGGTCAGTGTAAACATAGGCCTATATATGTTGCGTATTAAGCTCTACATTCCGCATTCTTTCATATACATTTAAGCGTTGCCATGTTTATGCCGAGAACCCATACCACCCATAGGTCTCCCGCACAATTCCACATTTTTGGCATTGTTAAGAAAACCTTATAATATACATTTCCACGAAACCATGAAAAACGACCAACCAATTGTCATATATAAGACACAGTAATGATACAATAAATATGTCAAAGAAAACACCGACTTGTCGAACGAAACAAACTAAGTATTGAAAGAGAAATAGTACAAAAAAAACAGAAAGCTCGGGGTATATTTTTTAAGAAATTATTGGTATAAAATAAAGTCCTCGAGATATTTTTTACTGTAGCAAGTGTTTGCCAATTGCCAGCGGAGTGCGGAAAATACCCCTGGCTAAATGTAAGCATAATAGGCATATAATCTAAATAAAAATACTTTGTTCAGAATCAGTGTTTATTTATCTATAAAATAACATTAAAATCATTTTTAAAATGTGTCCATGAGAAGATGGAATTTTTCTTTGTTTCTCAAAAAGGATGCAGACGACAAAAGAAAAGCCGGTGGAAGTAATAAAGAAAATTGGCTCTTCAGAAATCTTAAAAGAAACCATTTCATTTGAGAAGATCAGAGAAGGTCGTGGATTAGGACATTACAAAAAGGCTTCTTCAGGTTTTTTTCTCGGCCTTTTGAGCGGATTAAATCTCACCGTCTTCTAGCTCTTATCAAGGAAATATTTCATTAACTTTGTCGTGTCAAAATGTATCCGATTTTCATCGAACTGCAATCGCTCGCCGGAGTTCAGACAAAACGAACCTTGGACAAACGAGAAGATTAATTTCTAGTGCCCTCCAAATTTATTGAGAGAACTCTTATAGAAATGTAGCTGATACAGGAATCCATAGAAAATCAAATCTCTGACAATTCCGGTTTGACTGTTGAAGCTCCCATAGACAATGAAATGGCCAGAGCCTGATCTTACGGAAATGCCCGTGCCTCTCAGATTAGGTGTGCAGAAAGGAGTTCCGCTTAGTTCTTATAGCCTCCTCCTTCACATGGAAGCGCCTTTATCATCCCTTAAAAACGAATCTCCCTTCGGGTGGATTAGATTCATATCCTCCGTGAGTCATTCAGATTATTAGTATACGCTTTAGTGTTTTGAAATCAAAATAAGGTACGGGAATGATCCAAAAAATATAGTACAATTTTCTAGCATTGTTCGAACGTCTGGTGATCAATATGTAGATATCAATTTGGACGATCGTCACACATTGTGACAATTTCAGACAGCAGAACGAATCCATCAACTGGTTTGTCTGTATGTAAATTTTTTTAACACAATTAGAAACTTGTCTCCATGATTAATTAAAGTCAAGAAGACTTCCCCTGTGTGTGCTTTAGTGTTCATAAATATATATGTTAAACCTTAAAAACATTGGCAGAAAAATCATTTCACATAAAGTAAACATATGGGTAATTTATTTGCTGGTTCTGTAATATAGCTAATGTATCATGTACTAAAAATGGTTCGTTTTGAGTTTTTGTACACTTCAGAGGATTTCCCTTAAATAATGAATTTAACATAAAAGGAAACCATATACGTTCTTCCGTTAGAAAAAACCCTGCCATTGATGCTTGTGTGGCAATAAACTCTCCTTCAGAAACCTTTGCCGTTGGTGCTTGGCAATAGACTCCCCTTCAGAAACCTCTGCCGTTGGTGCTTGGCAATAAACTCCCCTTCAGAAACCTCTGCCGTTGGTGCTTGGCAATAAACTCCCCTTCAGAAACCTCTGCCGTTGGTGCTTGGCAATAAACTCCCCTTCAGAAAACCCCCTGCCATTGATGCTTGGCAATAAACCCCCCTTCAGAAACCTCTGCCGTTGGTGCTTGGCAATAAACTCCCCTTCAGAAACCTCTGCCGTTGGTGCTTGGCAATAAACTCCCCTTCAGAAACCTCTGCCGTTGGTGCTTGGCAATAAACTCCCCTTCAGAAACCTCTGCCGTTGGTGCTTGGCAATAACTCCCCTTCAGAAAACCCCCTGCCATTGATGCTTGGCAATAAACCCCCTTCAGAAACCCCCTGCCATTGATGCTTGGCAATAAACTCCCTTCAGAAACCCCCTGCCATTGATGCTTGGCAATAAACTCCCTTCAGAAACCCCCTGCCATTGATGCTTGGCAATAAACCCCCTTCAGAAACCTCTGCCGTTGATACTTTTAATATCTATCTTCAGATAAAACCCCTGCCGTTGATACTTGTAATAACTATCTTCAGAAAAAAACCCTGCCTTTGATACTTGCAATAACTATCTTCAGAAAAAACCCTGCCGTTGATACTTGCAATAACTATCTTTAGAAAAAACCATGCCGTTGATACTTGCAATAACTATCTTCAGATAAAACCCCTGGCGTTGATACTTGCAATAACTATCTTTAGAAAAAAAAACCTGCCGTTGATACTTGCAATAACTATCTTCAGAAAACCCCTGCCTTTGATACTTGCAATAACTATCTACAGAAAAACCCTGCCATTTATACTTGAAATAACTACATGTATCTTAGAAAAGCTCTGTTGTTAATACTTGTAATAAATCCCCTTCAGAAAAAGTGTGAATTTTATACTTGCAATGACTATCTTCAGAAAAACCCTGTCATTTATACTTGCAATAACTATCTTCCGAAAACCCATGTCATTGATACTTGTCAACTGCAGCATGCATTATAAATTGCCTTGATGCAAGTCTTTATAACGTTGAATAAGTATGAGGCACTGCCGGACAGAGAAAATTAAATTAATTGGAGGTAAACGGTATTTGTATAGCGTTCTGCACTCAACTGATTGATTGATGCACGCCGTATTCAAGATTATTTCACTTCTATGGGAAAGCGGCCTACCTTTGGCGAGTACCTGGCAACTCACCCACATACATTCTGCACTCGAAGTCTGTATTTTAGCTGCTAATATTTATTGCTTATAGAAGCTTAGCAGAATATTTTCATTATACTTGCTAAAATCTCTTTCGTGCCATGTATTTTAACGTGCTAACAGCCTGCACAGTACTGGCAATAGAATGCATTAACTCGTGTTTTAGTTTTACTTGATTGAAATGTATTTAAAATCACGTGATGAATTACAGTAATAGATTATACAATAACTAAATTAACGGCAACGAGAATACAAATGGGTATTATCAACAATATAATGTGCTGTTAGCGAGTTTGGTATTAGTTTTGTTAGAGAACTCACCAGGGAGTTGACTTGATGTCCTGCCAGACGCTTGTGGCGATTGCAATAGTTGATTTTCTTATAAGACAAATGAGCCCAGTTAAGGAACAGTAGCTCTTTTCGATGAAGGTAAAATTACTTTATTAGGGCGTTCTAGACTGCAATTGGCTGCGAAATTGAGACGGGTACCATTGGGAACGATTGTGAGAGACGCTTGGCAAACATCAGCCCAGCCATGTAATACTCAACTGACATTTTCCAGTAAATATACGACACCCGATGTGCTATATGGAAAAATTTAATTTCTTCCGGAAGATTAACTATTAATTGGGGTTTTTACCCTTTTGATGGACGAGGGACTGCACATATTTCACCCGAAATTGCTCGTATTGTATTAAACAGAGATTTATTTTGGGATGTTTGTTGCTGCTCCCTCCAAGGGAATTCTAGGCATACATGATGGATGGATCACGACACTTTGCGGATACCGAAAATTGATTGTGCGACCCGTAATAACTAATACTGTTATTGCGCCTATAAAACAATTTGAAAATAAATAATATCAATTCAATTTGTTTGCACAGTCGACTGAATAAAACCCATTTAACATTAATAAGTCCTAGGCACCTATACAATAGACAAAGGCACGCTGGGAATATCGACCTTTTTTAACAAATTTGTGAAAATGAATTTCAAACAGTATTTTCTTTCCCCAAAGAGCGTGGCGTAAAACACCAAACAATCAATCAATCAATAAATCTTGTCCCAAAGTAACGATTTACTCGATGCTGAAGCCAAGGATATTAATTGGTTGTTTTTTGACGCACTCAAGATTATTTCACTTATATTGGGAGTTGCCAAAATTAGTGGGGGAGGAACCGGCCTCTTTTCCTAGAAGAAACACCCGACCTTCGGAGAGTACCTGGCAACTGAGAGGTTATCGCTCTGCTGAATGAGCCACTGAGAAATATTAAAGGCAACTGAAACAGACAAAATGGGGAAATGCTCTACCATAACCAGATATATGTCTTCATGGAATTGTTTTCGAAAACAGGAGTTAGAATGAATTTGTTAATTTAGGGCTGGTACTTGGGCTTGAATGACTGTATATGTAATTGGAAGACAAAGTTAAATTAGTACTAGGCTTTTTAACATACGATACATTGTAACAAACCAAAGAGGGATAAGTTAGATGGTGTGAATAAGAGATACAAAACAGATTTCAATAAAAAAATTGACTGATTGTTGATTCGCTATAAAGAAATCCGTCAGTCGCCTTTGGGAAACATAGGGCATTGGATAAAACGAAGGCTTGTTACTTGATTTTTGTTGTGGTATTTAATGTTAAACTAATGATTGTTGTTGCTATCTTTCGTGCTTTATATATTGAAGTTGCAATAAAGCATATTAAAACAATTAACGAATAATACCCTTTTATAAAATATCCGTTGCACGAAATCTGTATGAATGGAACAATTTCGTTCAGATTTTTTTTTAAGTTCACAAGTTGAAGGGAGACGTTTCCTGTTAAAAAACATTAATTTTTCCACACAATTGTTAAATAATGAATAGCTGTTAATAACCTGTCGGATTTCATCATGAAAGAAGTGGGAAACGGTTTGCAGTAAAGTATAGCTTTAATAAATGTGGAAAAGTTAAACTCTTTAAGGGAATTTTATCCCAGGAGAACTGTTGAAAGCTAAACAGTAATAAAAAACGTTCTGTCTTCTTTGTGTTAAACCTACAGAAGATGATAGGGCAGCTAAGCTGTTTAGGTATAAGTCAGCCTCCAGAGACGATTTGGCAAAAACCACATGTTGCTGGAATAACTGACTTGTCATTTATAGCCAATGGTATAAAGTAAAAGAGAGACTGTTGACTAGAGACTTAGAAATAGCTAATAAAAAGTGTTAAGGCCTGGTTGTAATCCGATTGCTTCGGCTCTTTTCCCCAGCAGGTTAATTGTTGTCTTCATCGGTTCGAATGTCTTTACTTGTCACAGAGTCTTAGTTCGCTTTCTGCTTGTCTTTAACCGTCATGGAATCAGCTCACCAAGTCCCGGCGTTCCTCTGGCAATCAGAGAGATTAGAGAATGCAATTTTCTCTCTGCCAGTTGAGACGATTTGATGATTGACTTTCAAAGATCTAAGTTGCTCTATACCTAACCCTCAATTAAGTTTTACCGCCAGATTTCGTGTCCAGACGAACGACTATAAAGAGGTGAGCTCAATTCTCCGGTATTACTCATCAGGATTAAATTTCTTAAATCAGGAAAGAGACGAGAAGAAATAAAAGGAAAGTACATTTAGCATGGTGATCAAATGTCGACATTTTATTATGTTCAGTGAAATTAACACGAAGAAACGTATCCGATTAAATATATTGATTACTATAGTAACCTAGCACATATTCCAATACAGAGCCGTAGTAAACACGTTTTATCTATATTATGCAAATATATTACATACAGAGACTTCCCTCTGCTGAGTATCACATTAGTTTTTTACATATGTTTCTTGTTTAGTTTTCTCCTGGAATAAGGTGGTTCAACCAACTTCTCCATTGATATATTTTTAATGCTGGGTTGTTTTCTTGATGAATTTCTACCCCTTGGTTTCTGTCCCTTAATTTCAGTTCCTTAATTTCTACCCTTTGGTTTCTGCCCCTTAATTTCTACCCCTTGGTTTCTGTCCTTTGGTTTCTGTCCCTTTATTTCTGTCCCTTGGTTTCTGTCCCTTGATTTCTGTTACTTGATTACTGTTCCTTGATTTCTGTGCCTTGATTTCTGTCCCTTGGTTTCTGTCCCTTGATTTCTGTCCCTTGATTTCTGTCCCTTGGTTTCTGTCTCTTGGTTTCTGTCCCTTGAATTCTGTCCCTTGGTTTCTGTCCCTTGGTTTCTGTTCCAGGATTTCTGTCCTTTGGTTTCCGTCTCTTAATTTCGGTCCCCTCATTTCTCTCCCTTGATTTCTGTCCCTTGATTTCTATACATTATAATTCTTGTTCTTTCATAATGTTTCTTTTTCGTGGCTATTCTATTTGACGTGGTTTATTGCCTTGTGATTTTGTTTACTTTTTATCTTGTAAGTTTTCTCGGCTACTGTTTTCTTAACTTCCCATTGCTTTGTTTCTTCGTAATTTGTTCGGCCTTGCATTCTCTTGGGGATTTTTCTTTTCTTCTTTTGTTTCTAGAAAAGGCGTACACAGATTTTATTCTTTCTTAGTGAATTGGTTTTGCTTTTCTTTCTTCTATGTGAATTTCTATTTAGATACCTCCTTTTTGTTTTGTTTTTTTTTCTATTCGAATTGTTTGTTTGTTTTTTTGCTTTGTTTCTTTCTTGATAATTCTTATTGCTTTGTTTCTTGTCCGTTGAATTTTTTATGCTTGTTTCTTTCTTGTTGAATTCGTTTTGCTTTGTTTCTTTCTGGTTGAATTCGTTTTGCTTTGTTTCTTTATCGTTGAATTCTTTTTGCTTTTTCTTTTTTGTTGAATTCGTTTTGCTTTGTTTCTTGCTAGTTGAATTCGTTTTGTTTTGTTTCTTTCTCACTGATTTCGTTTTGCTTTGCTTCTTTCTCGTTGAATTCTTTTTGCTTTGTTTCGTTTTCGTTGAATTATTTTTGCTTTTTTCTATCATGTTAAATTTGGATTGCTTTGTTTCGTTCTCGTTGAATTCCTTTTGCTTTTTTCTTTCATGTTAAATTTGTATTGCTTTGTTTCTTTCTCAATGAATTCTTTTTGCGTTGTTTCTTTCTCGTTGAATTCATTTTGCTTTGTTTCTTTCTGGTTGAATTCGTTTTGCTTTGTTTCTTTCTCGTTGAATTCGTTTTGCTTTGTTTCTTTCATTTTGAACTGATTGCTTTATTTCTTTCATTTTGAATTAAGGTCTTCAATTCTACCGATATATTTTTACTTCACCATTAGGGCATGAGCTGCCAAAAATATGGATAATTTCGTTTAATCAGAATTATGGAATTGTTCGTCATACTAGTCGAAAGTACAAAATAAGAGCTTTCCGTTGATACCAAATTTACATATGTTCATTCAGGTAGTTTTATAAGCAAAATAAGCCCACATAAATGTACCTTTACTTCCCGGTTATTTAAATTTGTCCGCACTTTGCACACATCTTCGGTTCGTATAGGTTACTGACTCCATACCGTCAACTGGCTTTATTTCAACGTCAAACGCTCAGGGGCCTCAGTAGGTAGAGCGTTGGACGCTCAATCCGAACAGCCTTCCACCAATGGGTCGCGGGTTCGAATCCCACTCAGTCCAAAAATTGGAAAATTTTCTGACTGGATTTTCACTCGATCGACCTATGTGGGATGGTTGCCAGTTATCATCGGAAGGTCGTGGGTTTCCTCCGGGCATAGAGCCCGGTTCCCTCCCACAATAAAACTGACAACGCCGCCATATAAGTGAAATAATCTTGAGCGCGGCGCAAAACACCAAATAATCAATCAAACGCTCAACTTTTAGTCGGAATTTATTAAATAAATCAGAAGGTGCCATATGTTTAATCATATGGTCGTTTTGCTTGAAGTAAGTTCATGTGAATTCGCATATTACACAAATGTCAGAAATACGATGGCGAGTGTGTATTTAAATTTTTGTGGCACTACGTCTGAAAATAGTCTGGTGCATGCAGTTAACTCTTATGAAACCGTTAAAATCATATGTAGACAACATCGATAAACATTTCCAAAGCATCAGTGTGTGGAAGAAGTATGGTGTCAGGTTCTAAACCTCCGGAATGTTGTCATGTTCATTGTGTATGTATCAGTTACCAGCATAATCAGGTAAGCCCGATTAACTCACAAAACTGAAATACATTGTAATATCAAAATAAAGGGGCATAGTCAATAAAAAGTATGCATATAAAACAACCATTGTCTGGATAACCGGTGTACTAGTAAAAAAACAAAACAGAAAAATAAAACGTAAACAGAAAAACAAACGTTGCCGTACGAGTCTCAATCACTAATTGCACATTGACAGAAAACGTTTTACACAATTTGGTGAGACTCAGGTGGAGACTAAAATCTTTTTTCCATTCCATGGCGACAGCGAAATGATGAAGACAGATCGGCTGGTCGAGTTTCTCACTACTTAAATTTCCTTTTTCTTGAACGGATTGTAAAAGAAGACGACAGGCGTAATATCGCCTCTGAAGGAGTCTGGCACAGATGAAGTTCCCAGCGCCAATTATCTCTGAAACGGGCAAGAAAAAAAGTAATTCGACCCCCTCCCATTCTTAATAATTGATGTACAATGCCTAGGACAATTTTTTGCAATTAAGTGCTTTTAAGAGGATTTAATCTCCCTTTAATTTGACTGGCAAGCAATAATTATCGTTTCAAGTTTACAAGTTCTGATCATTTGTAAGAGAGAAATGGGACGGCGATTTAATGGTGAACGATGCGGGAACCTCATCTCTGTAACCCCGTGTAGTTCTAAGGAGCAGGCCATCTAAGTCTGTCAAGAAGTGGGGGAAGACTTGAACGCGTGTCTCCAACGCACAGCCAGTTGGACACCAGGCGATCTTTATCGTTTACAGGAAGAAAACCTCTAATGAGAGTCTTTACAGAGATATCATCTGACTTCGCTGACAAAAAGCTACAACAATTGATTTGAGGTGGAGAAAAAATACAAGAGACAATCCATTGATCAATTATTTGATTTCTGCACAAGAGACGTAGCACAATTATCATCTCTCTCTGTAAACATCAGCCATTTCATTTAAGTGTCACCACATTTTGCTATTATTTAAACGCTGTCAAAGGAAGTCGTTCTGCAGAAAATACAACAACATATGCCACTGGTTGGTAATTGTCAGGAAAATTGCCACAGCTATTAAATTGTTGTTTTTAACTCGTGAACGGTTTGTAGAAAGATTAAGAGATAAGAAATTGACGGCTTAAAGAAACGTTTTAAACTGTGTGAAAAAGATATACGGGTACTTCTCATGCATGACACGACATAATAATATACTGTCTAATTTTGCCAAGAATGAATTTTTTTTGCACTTTTCAACGTCTTTTTTTATGTTTTAAATTAATCAAAGTACCAAATTGAGATTTATTGACTCTTAGTTGTTCTATAGAGGTCTTTTCTCGCAGTCACAATTATTTCCCTCATAAATATAGTGTAAAGGTCTAAATGATATACCTCTTTTTAACACAATTAGAAACTTGTCTCCATGGTTATTTTAGACAAGAAGATTTTCCCTGTGCTCGTGTGTTTTAGTGATCATAAATATATAGCAGCACTGTCGGATATAGTTATTTCTAAACAATAATAGCGACATTAACAGATATTTCCCTCCAAAAAATAAGTACAAATTCCCTCATTCTATTTTGACTAAAACTATCCGAAATCTGGCAGCTAGGGTCGATTCAAGATACTTTTTGGTGAACTGCAATTGTTTATGACTACCGAAATGCAGTTTTAATACTATTAAACACGGAATGGTCTACTCACTGGAGACAAACATTGGCTGCACGACAAGCGAAAAAATATATGACTCAGGGTTTGCACAAAAGTACCGATATATTTCGTAATTTTAGCCTTCATTTTTAAAAATAAAATTCAAATCAAATCGGTTAGTTGAGTATAAGTGTCGAAAGAACATCTTGAATGGATAAGCTAAGATAGAGAGAATCCCTCGATTTGATATGCTTTGCATTCCTGCTGGCAAGAATGATTTACATTTTGTTAGTTCAATAGTCAACTTTACAGTTCTTATAATAAATAAAATATGACCAACGCCTTATCGCATGCATTCATCAGACTCGTATAGGAGTCCTACCCAAAAAAGCTAGTCCTGGTAAGTATAGTGCTACGTTTTCTTTATTTTCATCAAGTTCCCTTAAACAACAAAGAAACTAATATGGCAACTGTTGACGTTTCAAGCAGACTGAGAACCCTTAGTGCAGTGATATATGATTAAGACAGATAAAAAGCTTGCTATACAAAACATCGTTATAAGTAAATTAACCCATATACTCTCCCTGGAGCTCAATTAGTAGCAATAATATATACACATTTCAACAAAAATATGCTTAACATTTTGATTTTCAAACTGATACCGAAAAAACTCATTACAAAATTAGTTCCCAGCATTTGCGCCTGAGGGTTAACGGTAATATGTCAACTGGATCAGGAAATATATCAAAGACACGAGGAACACGCGGAAGGCTTAACATATAACATGAAGTAACACATATAGTATTATTGGTAAAAGGGAATGAGAGGCCAGATGATCGGGATTTTGGTTTGCCCAAGGTTACGCTTCACCACAAAATGACTGATCAGAAGATTAAAGTAAGCGATTAGTCAAATTAATATATATTAATATCGGTTATAATCATAGGAGAGAAGTGTGTTATTTCAAGCAAGAGCACACATGAGCTTAAATACTTTACGAGAAGGCAGACAAATCACAACGATATTTCGAAATTTTGCGATGAATATTTAACCAGACATCATGTAACTTTTCCTCGACATCAAATACATTGATGATTAAATAGACAAATAACATCTCGGTAAGAGCTAACTAGTTTTCAATTCACTTGGCCTTCTGAACAATGAAGCGTTGTCAATCGGATGTTGATTTAACCTGGTTTTAATTCTAAACTATATATTCATACTTCGAGATGGTCTATGATAAACGAACAGTTTATGTGCATGGTCTAAAAGTAATATATATACTCTACTTAATTGAATGTAAAAGTATCACTTTATGATTATTTTATGACTTCTGAAGCGTGCCATATCTATCTTTCTTGCACCTTTACTATATCAATAAAAAACTAGAACGCCTTATGAAAAATGTAAGCGGACAAATAACAAAACAGAAATAAGGCCTAAGTGCCAAAACTTGAACAAAATTACCGGAATGCTTATTCAAGTATATTTGCTATTTCTAAACGCTGCCTTAACGTGCATTCCTGCATGTTAATAGACATCCCCTGTTTCACAATTCTATAGACGATAGAAGAATTTAAAATTCTGTTTTAACTTTGGCAGTTCCTACCACTTTGCACTGACATAAAGTGGCTAAATTCATGAAATCCAGTTGACAAGACAACTCGAGCCATTAAGGTTCATGGAACAAGTAAAACGTTGAACCATGTATACAGACATAACTTGGTAATCTTATTTGGGGGAGGGGGCGGGGGGGGGTCCATGGTGGGGTTTATTGGGGCCCAATATTAAGGGAGTGTCTCATGTACATCCTATTTTTTCAACACTCTCCAGCCACCTGACTAGTCATAAAAATAACCTCATTTGAACCAAGACAAATTTATCTCTATAGACAAATATATTAGCAAAAGTCATTAAAGTCGGCCGTCTGATTCCGTAAGCAGTTGTCTTCGAGATATATTTTATGGCTTTCACAATGATTACTAGTTATGGAGGTATTGTTAGAGAAAACGACGACAACTAAACACATTTCCTCCAATGGGTATTATTTCCCAATTAAACTTGTATCGCTATAAGAGAGTATAACGAATCGTTGCGTGACACAAGTCATTTTATAATTAATTGTACACCGTACTCTCATGTTAGCAATGTACAAATCACGAGCTTTCCCGCACTCGTCGCTAGACGTCACTAATTTCCTTCACGTGCGTTCAGGGAATTTAATGAGCATGCGTGAAGCTCAGATTGGGAGAATCATTTGAATAGAAAAGACCCTGACATCATAGAATATTAATAATCAGAAGCCTTTGGCCGGGAAGACATGCAGTCTTCGAAAAAAAGACTCCAAGATCCCGGGGTGAGTAAATTAGACAGTTGACAGCGACTCGAGTGCTCTCTGATCACGTTAATCGAAAACCGTAAAGCGGTCGTCAGAAAAAGGGCGGAAATTCCAGTCAAAGAAAAGATACATCAAGATGCTATAAAGCAGGAGGTAGTCATTTCCAAAGTTAGATCTGTCCATTATTTCAAGTCTTAAAAGTAATGTTAGGCCGTTTAAAGACTGTACAAAGCCAGGCGACCGGGAAAAGACCGGTGAGCGGAACGGAAGGGCTGTCTCCGGGTTTAATTAACACATGAAAGCTCCATCTGACGTTGGCACAAATTAAGCCCTTGTTTCAAGTCTACGATGCAATGTACCTACGATATGATCTTTACTCAAATCTACACGATTTCCGTCTGAAAATGTTTTTAACCTGTCATCCCCTAACAATTTTGTTAAATGGAGTCTAAATGTCAAATGGAATTGGAATTCTGGCAGATAATAGGACTCATCAGAACTTTATTTAAAAATTAAACCTAGATGAAATAACGTGAATTTAATAGTAGTGCACAGCTTCAGAAATAATTAGGTACTAGACCGTAAATATAGGCTATACAGTTGAAAATAAATCCGCGAATCTCACTTGCATAACTGATTTTTCCCTGTGCCCGTGTGTTTTAGTGTTCCTAAATATACATAACTGATAAAGGTAGAGTCCATCAAACAACCTTTACTATAAGTGATAAGCTAATATGTTAGCAAAGCAGAAGATTCAAATTCAATTCTAGGATGCATCAAGTTTCTGATTTAACTGTTCGAACAGCATCAGTAAAACAGCAATTCAGTGGACATTTTATATTCCATTTGTTAAATACAATAAACACATTATATAAATTGTGTCAATAAGACCTGCAGATTACGAAAGACACACCCCACGCTAATATATTATTCGAAGTAAGGTTGGGCAACGAAAGCAAAACGCATTGCGAAAGTTGTACCGAGAAATACAAAATCTAGGAAATTATGCAACTGCGATTAGAAACAGCACAAATATGCAACTGTCCAAATGTGTACATTTTCGTTTCATCGCAGGAAAAGAAACATCCAGTTTGAAATTTGCATAGATTATAGAAATAAAGAAAGATGACAACCAGCAAAATGTTACTGACTGATGTAGAATATCTCAGATAGCCTCGGAAAAACTCAAGGTGAGAATGCTACGAAAAGGACAGGAACATCTATGGTTCAATCTAAGTATTGGCACTATCGGTGGAGAATCTACTATAGATAGATGTTGAAAAAGATTGACCCGCTCGTTGTATTGGGATTGGTCAATGCAGCTATATTACTCCGTATTAATATTAGTTCATTTTAACTGCATTTTCAAATAAGCACCAGATGGATTGTTTGGTGTATTGTGCTGCATTCAAGATTATTTCAATCGAGAGGAAACTCGTTTCCAGAGAGGGATCACAGGCTTCTATTGGTTACAGTGTGTTTTTTTTTTCTCGCTGTTTCGCGTTTTGTAATTTTTGGGGGGTAAAAACGGTATAAGGCGAAAGTTCTAAGGCTTCCACGAACAATAAAATATATACAAAACATTAACGGTATAGCAAGGTTATTTTGGGTAGTTGGGTCGACCTCACGGTTCAACTTATACCCTAACTAGCTGAGTAGGGGTAAACACGCCCAAGATTCTCTTCATTAACGAATCCAAATTCCGTCAAACAGGTTGTATGGTAAGGAAAGTGTTGATGTTACTAGCATAGACTGTACACACACGTTAGGACAGTTCAGGGAATAACCAAAGACGGTAGAAACTTTCCAAAAACGGTTTTGTAAGCTTTCTTGTTTGAAATTTATTTTCTGGGCATCTAGACATTGTTTGAATTCAGGGTTGGGAAATTTTTTTTAAGAAATATGAGATTTTGTTAGGTTGGTGGAGATCTGAAAGGGGTGACACATGGCATGCTGGCATCAGTCGGATTGAAAGTATTATGTCCCAACTTAGCTGTTTGTGACAATGGCTGAAAAGTTACCTTCTGATGCTCTGTTCAAATTCTGATTTAAAGATTCCCAAATAGTTCAATAAGGTACACACAAACTGATTTGACACATGTTATAAGTCAAATCTTTAACATTCTACAGCAACTGAAAACTTGTATTGTGTACCATCCCCAACTACATGTTTTGGTTTTCGGCAGGTGCTGTCCTGTATGACAATTGGAATTCATTTTAAGTAGAAGGTGTTGACAAAAAGGCCAATGGTTTTCTGTTGAAAACAGCATCTTGAGCCCAATTAGGACATGGCTTCGTCAATTTTACAGTAATATTTTACCCATCGTCGGTTCTTAATTCATGAGCCATGAAGCCATCAATGATGCATAGCTGATGAAAACTGACTTTTAAATAGTTTTAATTTAGTGAGCTTTCTGCGTCGATGAAGCGAAACATGTCTGATTAACAGGCTAGTATAGCCATCTGCTAAACATTTCTCTACACCATGCACGGATACTCAGAATGACTGTCCTTTTAAAGCTGTTTGAATTCGAGACATCTGCTATGACAATTCCGACTTCATGATGCCTGACAGAGGAATCCATCCGCAAAACAGGTTCATTGGACACTCTGGGAAGTTCAAAAGACCGGTAGAACCCGCCGATTTTTCTCGAATACCTGGAATCGATTCCATATAGATCGATGGATAATTGTATT
Organism: Lepidochitona cinerea; assembly: GCA_963971465.1. Taxonomy (NCBI): domain Eukaryota; kingdom Metazoa; phylum Mollusca; class Polyplacophora; order Chitonida; family Tonicellidae; genus Lepidochitona; species Lepidochitona cinerea. The sequence continues at coordinate 36,730,909 of OZ020553.1, forward strand.
GGTTGCAGCTGAAACCGGTGATCAATAGACGGATGTGAGTCTTCGTCTCCAACTTTCTGCTGGTTAGAATATACTTTAATGGATATTTCATCCTGTTGGTTCTTAAACAGACATCCATCGGAGTTCCAATAAACAAAATGCAAAGTTTGATCAAACCATGAGCTTGTACAACTTCTATCTACAAATAATGTTAAAGAATTGTTATTGTTGGGTAAATATTTGAGTTTGGCCACCAGAATACGTAATGCCTAATTATGTTAGAGTTAAAGTACACGCTATATCAATAGAACTCCAATCCTGTTACTATGCTGTTTTTGTATTGAATGACTATTTACCTATGAGCTGTATGCTTACGGAATAAACATAATAATAATAATCTATCAATGATAGAGATTTTTCAATTTATAGTACAGTAAAAAACATAAATTTGGGGTCTTTCTTAATTCCTTGTTAAGAATTTGGCCAAAACCTGTACGGCAGATGATACTCTTTTTCTGCAAAAACAAAAAACAAAAAGTGGACGCTTTTTCTACAGCTCAGAGTCTTAAGACCGTTTCTATAATATCAAACAACATAAAGCAGACACGGATACTTTAGCTTGTTAAATGAAAACTTTTTAAACGGTTATGAGCAACCAAAATTATAATATTAATACAAACTGTAACTGACAAAGACGTGGCTATTTTTTCTAAAAAAAAAACGCGTATCGGGACCTTTTAATGACACCAGACTCTAGAATGCGCTTTAAAGAAAGTAAGTTGGGGGTAAAATAAATACACTTTGGTTTGAACAGACCAAATACACCATGGATATTTTATTCCAACTGAAATCATTTAGTTTTGAGACGATCGTCTTATTTTCTTGGGAATTAGAAATTATGACAAAACACGCCTAATTGTGGTGGCGGTAACATTTTAAAATATAAAAAGCGATCTATTCCTATAGGAAGGTTTATTTTGATAAGGTTTGATCAAGGGACAAGTTATGCAAACAGAACAGATTCGAATTCAAAGCCGTTATGATTATAGGAAATATGCTTACGTTCACATACATTTGCTTGGTAAAGATGATTATACAGTAAAAAAGGTTAAAACGTCCCTGATTTAATACAGCATAGTACAATATAAGATTTTGCTCTTATTCACATAAATTGTTTAACGGAATTTCTTCCCGTCCTAAACTACAGGCTGTGTAATTCACTATAGATGGCGCTTAAGTTCAAAGGAAAACTACAAACTGTGGTATGGTCCTTTTTTTCACAGACAGACTTATTGTGGTTGTGATTCCACTTTTTATATAAAGTTGCTTCTTTTGTTGACTACTGTTACATGTCTGCGATTAAAACCACTTAGATAGTGATTCCTATCTGTTTGTCCATGCTGGTACACATATAGTCTACAGAGGCGTTGAAAAGAAGTAAAGATAAAGTTTACGATTATTAACAGCACAAAAGCAGCTAAATTTGTCGAAGGGAATGTTCCTTATAAAGACTGTAGATCGGTAACAAAGCAATAGTTATTGGGATTCAATGAGCGTGAAACTCCGCCCTAGTCGTCGGCTACCGATCTCTGATTTCTGAAAGTTTCCCAGGCATACAAAACAATTTCTAGACGCCCATGTTCTCGAAAAAAATCCGCACTGTTATTAAGAAATTTAAGTGAAAAGGCCCTTATTTCTAATGTCAATAGTTTGAGAAAGGAGTACGAAGCGAGATAACGGCCTCAAACCCGAATACTAAACAGAGAGCTTTACGACAATTAAGCGATGAAAAGCAGAAGAATGGAACCAAGCTGTTTGAGTGTCATTGAAAACGACCCGCTCTTGACTGACTGATAAACGCCTCATTGTTAGGTAATCACTTGGGCGGAAAATCGCCTCGACACCCCCGAGATCCCTTCTGACTGGACTATGAACGCCCCTGTCAGGTAGGCCTAATTATGATCGCATCAGAAGTACATTAAAATGCTCTAACACCGACTGATCGCCCTGATAGTCCATTGTAAATTTTCCGGAGATATTCAAACGATGGCGCCGCCTCTTGCTGTTTTCAATCGAGAACGAATTTAGCGACGAAATTGTCCATTTTTGTTTGCGGTTCTTGGTTTTCAATGTTCTCAATGGGATCCGTGGTTTGCCATTGTTGGTTTTGAGTTTGGAGTATTTTCGTGCTGTGGCACAGACACTAAGACCGTTTATAATATTTGTAAGGGTTTATCACTCCTGAGACGGCACGAGTCCGCCTCCATGGTGATGAAGGGTCCTTACACTACCTATACAAGTAATCATTATTTTCATATTACACTTTAAGGCATTGTCAACACCGATCAAGGGGTTAAGCAAACTTGACAATTCTTTCAATAAAGTAATAATAATAGATTATATTTTAGATGGCTTGAATGAATTCTAATACGCAGGAAATACAGAACATTCTGCCGGAATAATTATAGTCCAAAACCAACTACCCTAACCTGTGTGAACTTTGCCAAATTCCATTCCCACACAAGGTTAAAGTTGGGGCATCATCAGAAAATTCCTAGAATATACCTTATTTTCAATGTGTTTTCAAACTGTTTGCTGTCCATAGAAAAATGTTCAAGCTTACAGCGGAAAGGATAGCAAACCTAATAAGTCTAAGAATTACACAGCATGTCACAAACGCTAAATCCAAGCCTATATCATGTTTATTTTGAATTTATTTAAAATATATGCATTCCCCAATACCTAAATCCGAAAAGAAACTCTACGTATAAATGTATGTCGTATGCTTAGTTTATTCGTCGACTTCGTGTCTTACTGTCCGTTCTCATTGTGCGATTTGTCGTACCGACGTCCAGCATGCGATTCAAAAGGATACATTTGATTGGTTGACAAATCATATCGACCTGAAATTAAAAGCATGCCCTTTCCTTGCATCCTACAGGTCGGTACGACTAATCGCACAGTGAGAACGGATCGTAAACGATACCAATCGTTACAAGGATATAACGAAAATCATTCATAAACCCTAACGCCCAATTAAGCAAATTTTTTATACAACGTTTGCCAACTATTACGCCATACTGACCAGAGCATTCATCAAACCATAAGATTTCCTAACCGAACAACTCACCAAGCCATCCGACGACCTAACCAAACTTTCCACCAAATCTTCCGACGACCTAACCAAACGTTCCACCAAGACATCCGACGACCTAACCAAACGTTCCACCAAGACATCCGACGACCTAACCAAACTTTCCACCAAGTCTTCCGACGACCTAACCAAACGTTCCACCAAGACATCCGACGACCTAACCAAACTCTCGACCAAGACATCAGACAGTCTAAGCAAATAACTTACTAAGCCCTCCGACGACCTAATCAAACACCTCACCAAGCCATCCGACAATCTAACCGAGCGACCCACCGAGCCGAATTTGACGACCTAACAAAACTACTCACCAAGGCATCCGACGATCTAACCGAACGACTCACCGAGCAATTTGACGACCTAACAAAACAACTCATCAAGCCATCCGACGATCAAACCGAACGACTCACCGAAACAAAAATCCGTCATCAAGCCATTAGACAAATTTATCTAGCTAAACAATTTACAAAGCCATCTGACAACCTTGCCAAACCAATCACAAAGTCATCTGACAACCTTGCCAAACTAATCACAAAGCCATCTGACAACCTTGCTAAACTAATCACAAAGCCATCTGACAACCTTGCCAAATTAATCACAAAGCCATCTGACAACCTTGCCGAACCAATCACAAAGCCATCTGACAACCTTGCCAAACCAATCACAAAGCCATCTGACAACCTTGCCAAACCAATCACAAAGCCATCTGACAACCTTGCCAAACCAATCACAAAGCCATCTGACAACCTTGCCAAACCAATCACAAAGCCATCTGACAACCTTGCCAAACTAATCACAAAGCCATCTGACAACCCTGCCAAACAATTCACAAAACCACTCCACGATCAAACCAAAAAACTGACAGAGACGGCTGACGATCTAACCCTCCCAAAGGACCAATCAGATAACACGTCCTAACCCTCCCAAAGGACCAATCAGATAACACGTCCCAGCAAACCCAGCATGCACTCGGACTAAATAAATATTGAAAAGTTTCTCAGGGGATTTTTCACTCCATCGTCGTGGGTTTCTTCCGGTGCCCGGTCCCCTCCCCCCTCCCCCCTCCCATCCACCGAAAAAAATGATAATAAACCTGATAACGCCGCCCTATAACTGAAATAATCTTGAGTGCTGAGTAAAACTTCAATCAATCAATCTATCTATTCTTATCCATGATTGTGTTATCAGTTGTTTCAATGTTCAAGTGTGACGGTAAAGCAACATGAGCTGCCAAATTAGAATATTTGCTCAATATGGCATTTTATAGTGCAAATTAGAAAAAGGTTGTTTCAAAAATGTTCTCCATGAAAGTAGAATTTACCAAAAAACAAAAAATTTAATGTACTTTAATTTGGGTTTTACAATTGCTAGCAGAATGCAAAAGCTGATTTAAAGTTAAAATATTTGATAATGGGATCTGATGAACAGTTTCAGCAAACATCGATTTTAATAACTGAATTCATACAATTGCATATGACAAATACATGCCGTCCAGAAACCATCGGCTCAATTAAATCTGGTGTCAAACATAAACTACACTTGTTTTGGACGGATTCCAAATGATCGAATGAAAGTGTCACCAAATTAACATCGTCACTAGCATGTGGTAAACATAGTCAACCCCATGACGCTTATACCATTCCTTGATCTCCAAGTGATGCAATAAGCTGACTGGTCCATTTCATGACATCAAATTGATCACGTGTCAGCCAGAAACACATGATATGGTTATTCTTGGTTTTGCATTATCTAACGGCCAAGTTTGGCATTTTCGATGACTTGGAAAAATTAAAGTACGAGCAAGTCGCACTTAATGATGAATTACTAATTAAATGTCACCGTACCTGGTGGAAACACAACTCTTTTTCCGACCTACTTCCAATAAATACATAGAACAGTGTCAGAAAAAAAACATACTATATTTTGGTTTTAATATTTTCACCGATATCGACTCCTATACGCATTCAAAAATAGTATTTTAATACATTTATAATTTAACCTTTAAACCTAAAGCGGTTTATAAGGATTTCTTTCTTTTAAAAACGGTAACACGTTACACCATATGCAATTTGCACATAAAACCGACGGTTGGAGTTTGAAAGTCATCGTAAAAGCACAACATGTATAACTCGATAGGATGTGGTATTAACACGATGTTCACTCGTTAACATAATTCATTTGCTGATTTCAATGATACAGTCGTTGTGAAGTTCAGTGACACGTTGTATAACATTGTGCATTTGGCAAGTTGTGATAGAGAACGCCCGAGGAGGGTATATAATGACGTTATATTACAATGAATTTCTATTTCTAATTCTGTTAACAGGGACAATGAAGATCTCTGGTCTCTAGGTGAAGACAAGTAGCAGAAAGACTCCCACGGCAATTTCTGCCACGATCTGCCCCGCGGCGTGTCTTGGGGCGCACGAGAATAACGCAATCTGAAGAGCAAACAAAAGTCCTGGAGGGAGTTCAACAAGGAGTTCTTTTCTTACCGAGTTTATTAAGAAGCCAAACAGCTATCGCAAATAATGAGCTAGTGTTAAACACGAGATTACCCGGGTGCCAACACCTTATGTATTTACTCACTCCAAGGGTGCTCAAAATCCAATTGCCGGGTTAACTTACACAACACTTGACTTTAACAATAGCAAAACAAATAATTCTTTAATTCCCACCAATTAAAGATAAACGAGCTAAGACGTGTGAAACAATCGGCAGATTCTCCGGTGTACCTAAGACGAACCTATGGAATTCACACCCTTACCTATCCAGAATGATACAAAGATTAATATGCGACAGCTGCAAGTGAGCCATGTTGTAAAAAAGTGATTTTGACAAAAGAAACAATCGTCCATGATTGATTAAATGTGCATCCCATGTACAAATAAATCCCAAACTTATTATAATTCACCATTCGCCCAAAACCATACATATTTAAGAAGATTTTCCCTGTGCCCGTGTGTTTTAGTGATCAAAAATATATAAACAAAATACACAAGAAAAGTATTTTACCTTTGACCTGCGTGTCATGAAATTTGTTCTCTCGGTGACACGTGACGCAAAATCTTTAAAATTGATCGATTTATTGGTTTCAAAGCAACGAGACTCAGAAAAAAATATATCTTTGTGACCTCAGTGTATGGCTACATACTTGTGCACTCAAAACAAGGATGTTTTCGTGGTTGGTTGTTTTACTCCCAAGAAGTACAGAATCTAAACTTTACGTTAATATGTACCATACTTAAAACGCATTTAAGATAAGATGCTTATAGGTAACCAAAACTAAAATTTGAAAATGCACATAATCCAAGTCCACCATTAACAGAAAAGAGCTTTGCATTGTGCTGATTCTAGAACAATTTATATCCTACGCCAATGAGAATATTTTCCATGAGCTTTTTGTTTCAAGATAAATCGATTTTCTAAAGTACCAATTTGTGTACCTTGAATCTGATAATATAACTAGAAACTTGTCTCCATGGTTATTTGAGTCAAGAAGATATTCCCTGTGCATGCCCGTGTGTTTAAGTGTTCTTAAAAATATAGTATAAATTCAAACGTAATTTTTTATTTTCCTTCGGAAACGATCTGAATCTATTTAAATAAATAATATTTTCAGGTGCTGAAATTGTTTACAATTTTCTTAGAATTCGACATACATAAGGATATCTTTCAATTCCATACAATTAGGAACTTGATCAACTGTACTTTACAGTGATGGGAAATTACTTTCAGCCGTCTGTCGTTTTAACGATGTTAATATCCGATGTATTTGATCTGCAATTGACAGGTGGGGATTATGACAGGTGATGTACATGGCAGTTAATTTCAAAGACCTTCCGTCCTTTAGTTCCCAGATAAACATCAGGTAATTAAATATATACCTGATCCAAATGCAACAAGTAATCGTCACCAGCGGCAAAACTAAATTCAGATAAAACCAAACGTCTTCTAGATAGTGTAAAGGTTGGTTGGTTGTGTTAGTTTATTGGCGCGTCCATTCGTATGGTGTAAAGGTTGTATACATAACAATCTCTTACCTTTCACAAAATATCACATAAATGAGATTTGAGGCATTTTTTGTATTATTTGTCCTTAATCTAATATTGAATAAGTTTTGAGCCTTTGTCAACTAAAGGCAATATGAAGATTTTCAAATTTTACGACAAACCGACTTCGCATAAATATCTAAATATTAATGATGAAAAATTTATGTTTTTTGTAATTTATATTGCGTCGTTATAATCTCCCAAACTTAAGCAGTTTCTTATAATAACGACAGATCTTTAAATTGGGATGAGATGCCCGAATGTTTATATTTTTCTGTTAGAACTTTATGTTGAAATTATCAGCTATTTTTCTCAAGACGTACAATTCAGAAGGTTTTAAGTGCTTCTGGTATCGGGGTATCGGTGGTCAAAGTGGTGTTTTGAACTAACTTAGACATAGATCCAGGTTATTTAATTTTGGATTACTTTTCGGACACTATATTGGTTCGTACAAGCCACGCATTGTATGAATTTTCCTCATGCAAAAGAAAGTCATTTAGTTTTTCGTTTTTCCATGACCTTCATAGCTTCTTACTGCCGTGATAACCAGAATCTATGCAAAAAGTTTAAGTTTTAATGACAACCAAGCAAAATAATATTGATTGATTGATATTTTACCCGACACTCCAGGTAATTTCACTAGTTTGTGCCGTTGCTCAGAAATTATAACTTATATCTTATAAAATAGGGCGTCTTATGCAGTTTTGGTGGCAGTAAAACGCTGATACCATCCTATCATAGTTTAGAATTTCACAGCATGTATACATGTATTTATCTGAAAGCATAAAAATGGTTCCCTTCTGTCCCATTCATACAATATATTTAAGTCAATATGAATGCATTTGCGAGAACTTTATTGCATAAGAAGGTTACATATCAAATCTGACATACATTATTAAATAGAATTGGTCAAATTCCTGAAGTCCTATATCTTCTAGCCAGGTCGTCGATGATATAGGAACAAAGAATCGCTTTGATTTAATTGGGCTCAATTAGAAGGTCTAATTTTACCTGGTAAATAAAGGTTGCTAAGAAACAACACTGGCCACAAAAGTTCTCTTTGTAGTTGTACATGTCAGAGTGTAGAATAATTACTTCCACCCAAATTGCTTGTATCGGTTAAATATTGTTCAATTATAACACGCAATTCCTGCCCGATTAAAAGATCACTAAGTAATTTGGCAGAGGAATTCTTCAAACACAAAGCCATTGTCATAAATTGCAATTTTACAACTTAGAATCCCCGCTTTAGGTCCATGACACCACTTGCATTGTTTATATCTACCAATCAAACAACCCGAGCTTTACACCTCGGACTTCACGTTTCATAGTTATATTATAAAACAAACGAAAAAATGCCAAAGCATAGTTTTTCGCTTCGGAAAGTTTTCGCCCAAAACAATATAGATTGTGAATTTGGTGCTGTTAAAGCAATTTTAAACGTCAAAATATTTACAACGTTTATGAAAACTGATGACATTTTTCGAAATTGAATCACCAGGAATAAAGAAAACTCTAAATATTATATGTATATTTAGTAACACTAAAACACACGGGTACAGGGAAAATCTTCTTGTCTAAAATAACCATGGAGAGAAGTTTCTGATTGTGTTGAAAAGAGGTATATCATTTAGACCAATAGAAACTCTAAATATTATGGGGGGGGGGGGGGGGGCATGAATAGGAAACTTTAGATGTCACGAGTTGTTTTCAATATTTAAAATCTTTCACCTGAAACATTGCAAATTTTCTTTAATTTTGAGACTAGAATAAAAGTGTTCGGTATAAGGGTGAAATTATTTTTCAGGTATAGCGTTGCCGATTAAGCAGGCTACGCAAATTTGATAAATATATACGTTTTCTAAACCCAGATGCAGTATACAGCCACAAAGCAAATTAATTGAACATTTCCCTCTTGATAGATCGTTGACTGTGAAAATGTTGATGCATTCGTAATTTAATGTAACTGGACCCACCGAACAATGAGAATTCGCCACTTCCTCTTATCGCTATGCACCGAATTTCCATGATGTTAAACAGCGGCTAAGGGTTATGGAGAACGGTGTCGCTTAACACTATTATAATATCATATTATTTGAGATGTGTTGAACATTCGCACAATTGTCTCGTGAAGAGCATCTGTCCTGTTGCGGGCACCTATCGAATTTGTCCAGGGCATGAAACGTAGGGAGTAGAGGGTGTTCTGAAGAGCTAAACATCAGATACTTGACCCCAATGATTATCACCTCTCTTGACCCAACTAAACCCCCAGAAGGTACATGTGTCCACCTTTATTATGTTACTTAAAATTAACAATTTGAGGGCTAAGACCAAATATAAGAGGCTAAGTGGATATATTTTTCAGACATTGTTAAATAACAATAAATGTTTAAATACATCAGGGGGTTAATTGCTGAATTCAAACAGTTTCATTGTCAAAACAAACATTTTCGCAGTATATTACATCCCCAACTTCCACAGACTCAGCGATAATCGGTACTTACCAATGGCGCTGTTTTTAAAGCAAAACTCTTAAACATTATATTTTATTGAATGACCATTTACGAAAAAGGCGAGAACACTTGTCTGAGCACAAGTTTTATCCACTGTTCTACCATTGGGCTCTTCTATATTTATTTCTGAACTTCTATATTCGATAAACCTAGTCGCTCAGTAAGGATCAAGTATAAAATCAAACCATCACAGAATAAGATAAGGTATGAAATATGACACAAGCAAAATGTAGAGCCTACAGTAAACAAACTTCTGTCGTGTTTTTGTAATGAGTAAACCTAATTAGACCTACAAGGCAGCAACGATTGAAGCCAAGCTATTGCGTGTCTGTGGTCATTTCGTTTTATCGGCACCTTGCGAAATGGGAGATCTAATGTTATCAGATGTGTTAAATAACAAGTAGAATCGAGTGAGAACCCGATCATCGAAGTTAACATCTCCTGGTGGAGGCGATAGGTACTGTAGAATAGCTGTTTAGGTAAGTGGGTTCATTAGAGGGACGTATCGGATTTCAACACCTGTCTCCCAGGTAAATACTGTGAATTTAGTAGCTGTAATTAGTCTACTAAACCCCTAGAAACACCATACATCAACTTACTGGTTTGTACGGCCTCGGGCTTACTCAAGCCCCGCCCATCCTTATTTCATCGCAGTTCATCCCGTTGACTTTTATTCCTGCTGTGAAGTGATATGATCACCAGAGCCAATCAGCTGCTTCTCGCTTCGACAAGCAGCGTATGAGACGTGGGGCGCCACCATTGTTAAAGAGGGATAAATCTCACCATGGGGAAGGTAGAGAAAAAGCGGTGGATTGTGATTGGCTGGGTGTGGTCAGAGCCAACGAGTCATTGTCACGGCTTGCTTATCAGTTGTCAGCGATCAATACATCAACAGAATCTTACTTTCGCACTGTTTAATTAGATGAGCGCGGTTAATTCACGTTATTGCCTTCTCACAGAGTCTGCGACTCGTAGTAATCCGCGACGAGCTTAAACCTATAAAAGCTTCACGCTGGGGGTAAGGTTGTAATTATTCCCTGCGTTTCCACCCGAGAACAAGCATCTCGTGAGACAAATCTTTGACAGTTACTTGTGAATGGACGTCAAGTTTTAACACACAGTGTGCGCCTTTCATATCTCCATCAAAACTAGTCAGCAACAGAAGGAACTTTGCAGAGCCGAAATTTAACCTCCTGGATATTACAGTTGATCAACGCTGGGTTTTATTTATGAACAGTATCGTCCACTTGCCAAAGGAAGGATTTTTTCTCTGATTAGTTACAGAAAAAGCAGTGAACAATAACAGTTTGTTGATTCGTTTAGAATTGAAAAAAATCCTCATGATGACGAATGAAAGTGAAACAGAGAGGCCAGTTCCGGCAAAGCCAAACAAATCTTCATTCAGTATAAGTAGTATTCTGGGAGAGGATGACAGTAAACCCAAAGACACTAAAACAGAGGACACCAAAGAACCGATTCCGGAAGAGTCTAGTAAAATGGCAATAGTTTCTGGGCCTGACCCGATCTTCTACCCTCATATGCTGCCCGGATCAGGCTTACCTTACCATCCCGCACATGCTCTATCGTTCTTCTCATCGGCACACCTTCCCGCACCCTGGAACCTTTGGTACTCACAAGCTTACGGACAAAAAACTCACCCAAAAGGTAAATAGTTCTTTAAAAATATGTTAGAGTTTAGTTAGGTAATGCCAATAGATAATGACAATAGCAACGGCTACAATAACAATACATTTCCATTTAAAAGGGGATACATTTAAATTGGCTAGGAAAATGTACTATTATTTGCCACTTGTTCATTTATCTTTTCTTATTTTTCTCTTTATTGTCACACCTCTATAATTATTATTTTACCAATTTAACATGCAGGTCTAAAAGCCAAACAATAGTTATTTTATTTATCACTTATCCGATTAATTTAAAAAAATCTAAATTTAACTTCATTCAATGGAGTTTTTGATATAGCCGAAGATACAGTTCTGTTACAAAAGTATATATTGTATAAAGTATATATAGTAAAAAAAGCTTTGACTAAGCAGAAAAAAATTCTAGTTTTCCCAACACATAAATGCGAATAATTCAATTAGTAAATATTTTCCCATTTTAGAAAATTCATGTTTGGGATATTGGTTTTTACTATGTGTTTTTTTTTTCTCAATGTAAATAATATGTTGTTTACAAAGGCCATTAAAAACACAATCATAATAATTAAGTACACTTTCGATTATTTCAACATTTCTTTGTTCTTCTTGTTTGCAGTAAGTACACTTTCCCCATCAGCTGAATCTTCTGGCACCCGAGGGTCTCTGAAGAGGGATCGCTCCCCATCACCTACAGATCTCCGACAGTCCAGGAACACCCGGTCTCCCGCTGTATCCGACACAGGGTCCTTGGAGAGTGGAGATAATGGAGTGCCGAAGAATAGCTCCTTTTCTCCCTTGGCGGATAGACGACTTTCTTCAGAGAGTCTCCACGACACCGAGGGGAAAGACGGCGAAGATGGAAGCGATAACGAAGATGGCTCAAGATGCCAAAGAAAGAAAAAAACAAGGACAGTCTTTTCCAGAAGTCAAGTATTTCAGCTGGAGTCTACGTTTGATATGAAACGATATCTGTCAAGTTCTGAGCGCAGTGGTCTAGCAACCTCTTTAAATCTCACAGAAACACAAGTAAAAATTTGGTTCCAGAATAGACGTAATAAATGGAAAAGGCAACTTACGGCCGATATGGAGGCAGCTACGCTAGCCCAGGCTGCAACATCACAAAGACTTGTCCGCGTTCCGGTCATCTATCGAGATGACGCCGACCTTCATGGCATGTCATCTCATCACCACCAGGGCAAACCTTCTCTCTCAACCAGTGACTTAAGCCAAGTTTTTCCCTCGTCAATATCTTCACTTCATGCTCAGTATTATTCACACGCAATGGCCGCACTTCCGGCACATCTAAAAAACTTACACAGAGTGCTTTGACTTGGAAATGAAAACGGACAAGATAAGAATTATTACTAGTTATGCTAAAGACTGATTCAAACATTCCAAAATGCCTTAAACCTCTAATATAGAGGGAAAGCCTAAGACTTTAAAACAATTACATTTTGTTATTTAATTCGGCAAGGCTCAAAAATTAAATTTCTTAAGACGAGACAAGGACAAAAGTATTGAAAGAAAGTGTTAATAATTGTGCTAAGTTTATTTCATATTAAAATATAAATATGGGTAAAATTATTTTTAAAAAATATTGCAATTTAAATTATTGGCGTGCTCAAATGGGAGATTTGACGACATCAGAATTGCTCGGTGGATTTTTTTTATTTGCTATAAAAGCATATCTCAATAGCAAATTTTTAAGAAAAGATTTATTTATATGTATATATATGTTGTTGAAAATGTTTAAAATTGAACAGTAAATTGATTATAACCCATGATTAAATTGTTTTCAATCGTATTTAATTGTTTATCTTTTTCTTATTGAAAAACTTCGGACATCTGTGTTGTATTAATTCGAATATTTTTGTCTACAAGATAAGACTATATTAACATTATAACGGTACAAATATTTTTATAACATCGATTAATGGACCAAATGTCACTATTCCCGTTACGTAAATGATTTGAAAAAAGCATTTTTTTTATTTCGTAACATCCATCCTTATTAAATGCCTCCTAATTAATCGATCTCGATTTTGTAAAACTAAAAAATTAATCGTGCCACTTCCTTAACTAAAAGAAAGAAATGAGATAATAAGATGCCTCCGTATTATTTCTTTAGGACTTCAAATGAAGTGAAAGATACAACAAAACTGCGACAAATCAGTTTTATAAATACTGATTGCGAATTAGATTCGAGTAACACAAGCGAGCAAAATTTACATATCTTTTCATTAAAACAATATTAGGAAATTAGGAAAAGTACAAGTTGTGCACTTTTTAATGGCAGCACTCTCGACAATGCCCGTTTAAGTAGTAAAAGGAATAACTTCAGCATATCCTAAATTTCAAAACCAATTTTGGTTCGTTTGGACCATAGGCACAATGTATATTTTTCAAGATCAATTAACAGTTTTTTTATCAAACCGTGAATTCCGTTTACATTCGAAAATTAGAAAAGTTAGAATGTTAGCAGTAAGGAACACTTTAACCTACGCACACCATGAGCTATTGATTTCAAACTGGCCTATTGGTTTTACATGTAACCCTCTTCCCAAACACGTCTTTTTCACGAACTGCTTTACGATAACGGGATTTTGACCTGGGCAGTTTTTTTTCTATTATTCTGTAATTCTGAATGAAGTATATGGCTTATGTCATTTTGAGTATAAAGAATATACAAACCTAGCAGTGTAAACCATGTAGGCTATATCCACATGCATGTTTGTGCAAATATTTGTACATTCCAAAACAGTTACCTATGTTTTGTCATAGAATGTACTTTAAGTGACAAAATAGCGTTCGTTGACAAAGCAGATAAAATAATTAAAGTCAACGAATGAAACATAATTCCGTCAGCTCTATATATCCTGCCGATCTCAAAAATCGATACTTTGGTCTGCTTCGCTTCGTTAATTTAACCGGATAAGCTTTATTTAATAAAAAAAAGCTGGACACGTCTAAAATGCTATGAATATCTCTGCTTCGGTTTAAAGGTTTAATGAAATTAATTGAAAAACTAAATATACATACCTTTTCTTTTTTAAAGTCGGTAGCGTCTGCGACCCAGACGATGTGGTCCATTGAAATAACCACAAACCTCGATATTGTGTTGCATTTAAACTCGAAAGATTCCATACATTAATGAGTTTTAACTTACATAATTGGCAAAATTTCTACTTCTCGAGAACAATATATGTTTTTCTAATAATGAGCAAATATAATCCAAATCTCGCTGAACAAATATAAAAATGATTTTTTTTTTCTTAATCGATTTCAAATCGCTTTAGATGAATTCGTAATGAGGGTATTTATTGGGCATGTGTTCAAAGCAAGATCATTCCACGCCTGTATACCGTTTGTAATAAAAAAAACACCATTCGCAAATAAAAACACGATGCCGACGTCGTCCATCACACTCTCAAAATGTATTTCATACTATAGTGACGTCATTCAACAAGTCCAACACAGCATACACTTGTCACATAATATAACTTATACTGCTTCAAGTTACATTATACGTGTAAACATTATAGAACAAAACCACCCAATATTCTGAACTAGTATAGGTATTATTATTTAAACTGTTCCGTGTATGTAAACAGTTTTTCTTCAGTTAGCATTGGTTTGCAAAATCTTCGTCAAGAAAAATCTACACCAACATTTTTTTTGCTTATAGACAGACGCTTAACATGTATACTTAGTTGATCTATTACTTGCTAAAACTTATGCTGTTTTGATTGATTGTAGGCTTGTTGTTTTGTCGATTTATTGAGATTCTGATCAACTGATTGACTGATTGATTGGATGTTTATTGTTTATATTATTGTTGGTTGTAGGCGAACAAAACGTTTCCCATTTACTAGTAATCGTTTAATCTGGCGCTTTAAAAATTCTACAGCTCTCGGATTTACGATTCCGTTCAGATTCAAGATGGACAGTCATTTTTGTTTTTTCATATTAACAAGTACAGCCCTAAATTAAACAATAGCCAAAGTAAGGTTTATAGGTTAATGCCGACTTATTAATAAAAAGTATATCAGAAAACCTTGTCTGATAGTTTTTCATCCTTGACAATTCCCCGAGCCAGTATTCTGTCCAAATATTACTAAATTTCTGTTTCAACGCAAGATTGTATTGTTTTCCAGCTATAAACGGAGTGCAGAATCTTTTGCAGATTTGATAGTTTCAAATTTTGTATTTTTCTGGTAGGTTTTTTTAACCTTACCATCACGCAACTTGTAATCTCGTTGTTCGTCGGGTTTTCAACTGTATTCCAATAGATGTTAAAGTTATGTTCAGAAAAGATTTATTTGAACGGTTTATTATCCCCATTTTTGAAATCATATCATTATCAAGTGGGGCCGCCAGTTAATAGAACCGGAGTGTGTGCAGAGCTGGTTGTTCAAATGTAAAATAAATTTCCCTTTCTCTTTGCCAACTCGCCATTATTCAAATCGCGGACAGTTCCTTAGAAATTTGAAACTTGTAATTGCTGCTGGCTAACCACTGGTTGTCGCAGACAATGCAGTCTGTAATTAGTATTAAATTAAAGATTCCTTATTAATGATGTCAAGTAGATAGTATCTTATCTAGTTTCCGATCAGAGCTTGTAGTCTGTCGTATGGATTTCGCCGATACACGTGTTAGCTTGCTAACCGTCTTTTGTTAAGCGAATTTTAATAGATTTAGACAAGCGTGTAAATGTTCAACGTTCACCGAAGATATCCCGCTGCGAAAGGAATTGTACGTCCTATAGCAAGTCAGAAGACAAATAAAATAAGAATTGAAGGTTTCTAAGGAGCCAAATTAGCGATAGTTAAAAAAAACAAGAGCAGTAATAGGAAAAAATGAAACACGTGAACGCATTCTTACTCCCGGGAAACGGAGAAAATGCACTAAAGGAAATTCGGTCCGAACGATGTTTTCTGGTTCCTATAAGAGGATTATCAAACATTTAAAAAACTCAATTGAAATGGATTGTTTCAAGACGCCATCAAGGCATACTGAGTGATGGGCATACCCGACGAGAAATATTCACCACAGAAAAGTATACAGCCATGCGTGTCCAAATAATGATTGTAACAAAACGATCACTTCAGACAAGATACCTCAAACATTCCATAATTGTACGAGTGTCCTCGTAAAGCTTCAGGTCTATTCGGCCATAAAATTGATTGTTTGGTGTTTTACCCCGCGCGCAAGATTATTTCACTTATATGGCGGCGTTGCCAGTTTTATTGTGGGAGGAAACCGGGCTCTATGCCCGAAGGAAACCCACGACCGTCCGTTGGTAACTGGCAACCATCCAACATAGGTCTTTCGAGTGAAATCATAGTCAAAACATTTTCCTTTTTTTTGGACTGAGTGGGATTCGAGCCCGCGACTCATTGGTGGAAGGCTGTTCGGATTGAGCGTACAACGACGTCCTATTCGGCCATAAAAAGATACCCCCAAAAAGCTTCTTGCAAACTTCAATCCGTATAGGTACACTCGCCATGAAAAATACAGAAACTGTTTACATTAAAAAGGGACTGCCGTTATCGGTGTTATCCACAGTTAGGAGAAGAACTTGCAATGTCAACAAGCGACAAGCCCGGGAATGCGTATTCACGCCTTAAATAACTTGCAATCATAGTAATAGTATTTTACGTGTATATCAACTGGTGGTTGACCTTTTTACCGACCTAAACGGAGCAATACCGACAACAATACAGTAAATTTGAGACCTCCGCTTTTTGATCGATCGGTTGGCGTTCGTACTGTCATTACGCTACCATTTATACATTTCAAACACAATTGGACGTAGTTTATGTGTTCCATATTTAATTTTTTTTCAGATTTGGTAAGCTCCAGTAAATGTTTGGTATAACCTCGACTTAATTCGTCGAGATAAACTAAAATACTGTTGAAAGTTGCGTTGATTTTTCTATCTACAAGAAAGGATACGGCAGCGAGTGGGTTTTTTGATAAAGATGGATGAATTATCCCAATACCCCTTGAAAAGCCATACAAATTCTCACTGAAACAATGAATTGGGAAAAGGGAAATAGCAGTTTCAAGTTTTAATAATATAATTGTCCTTTTTGGTGATTCAGATAATGTTAAATAAAAGCAATGTTCACTTCAAGTGATATGACAATTTCAAAGGTTGCTTCTTTGTTGAGTAAGATAATGCTAAATAAATGCAATGTTCAGTACAAGTAAAGTTATATTTTCAGGCATTTCTTTTTTCAAAACAGTTTTTCTTTGGGGAGTCAGATAATGATAAGTAAAACAATATTCAGGTCAAGTGAAATAATACATCCAAGTGTGTTGTAATCAATGGTCTTGCATTGTGTTCGTATGGTTACTCCAAACCGGTATACTGGTCCAGTTAACTGTTTAAAAAGAGAGACAAGTTATGAGGTCTTAAAATTGTATCATTAGAAGAAATGCTCTGATAAGCATACCATTAGCACTATTTGCTTTACCTAGAGAGGATTCTAATAATGGACAAAATTCAAATAACCGGGATGTATGAGTTCATTTTAGAGAGTTTGATTTCTTATAAAACTACCTAAAGGTATACATCTTCAAGATTGGCATCAACGGAAAGCTAAAGCTCGTATTTTGTAGTTTTGGATAAAAATAACCAACAATTAGCTAAATCAGATTGTCACTCTTGTGTCTTTATCAAATGACACTGTATCCTGTTGTTTTGATTTTTTAAACCCATTTTTGTTGTGTCATTAAAAACTATTTTGAATTAAAAAATCAAAATTGGTATTCGTGTAAATACCCTCGATTTGTTTAAACTATTACATATAGCGTCTGTTGCAAAGCCTACATTGGGATGGAACACAAGATACAATGTTGAAGATTTCGTGACAACCGACACAATCGTTTCAGGAGACATAAAATGAAAAGGAAAGAATAGGTGTGAAGAAATATCGTTATAAAGGGGGTAATCTTTGGAAGAAGTCAATCTTGCCTGGTTCCGTGACAAAGAGTGTTAAAAAACCAGCTCCGCTCAATTGTTAATCTGCACCGGCATTAAAACTGATGTATGGAGGAAGAGACTTTCACACCTCCGAAGCAAGAGATCTGCGAAATGGAGAAGACTTTTCAATAAACGTCATGCAAATGTTCCATAGTGGTAACCCTCGTCAATCTTCGAAACAACTAAGGATTTCGCAGTGGCGTTTAACAGTACGGCTAAATCTTTAGGTCTTCTCTTTTATTGCTAAGTTGTTAGTCACGGGATTGTAAAACGGAGGGAATAGAGCGAACCCAATACCTGTATTCATAATTACCTACAATCTCCAACTGTGTTTCTAAGCCTCTCGCTAATGATTTTCTGTGCTTTTGTTTCGTGGCAGCTCGCCTCTTAAAGTTCAATACAGCGGGCTTTTATCTCGCTTAAGTTGACTCGTGTTCATCTTTTTACTCCACAAAGGGCTGCACAAATACTCTAAGGGTCAGCAACTCGAATTTATCGCTTCGCTAAAACAAATCTGTAAATCGGTGCATTGCGAGCGGAGAATCCCGATAAAATGGGAAAACTGGAGAATAATTCGCCCCAAGATTAGGGGATTACAGAGGGAATACCCACTGCGCACCCCTTGTCTAGGTTTACTGAAGGGAGCTAACGCCGAATGAAAAACCAACAACTCTACCAGCGCTCATATAAATAGTGTTGGGTATTTGTTCTGAATTTAATCACCTTTTTTGTCTCTACATGATAAACGATTGGCCGGGATAATCAACTGTCGTGATGGCTGATTTCCGCTACCCACTGGCTTCATGAAGAATGAAAAAAGAGAAAATATCTGTAAAAGATTTGTAGTTAATAAAGTAAATGGATGATATGGTTAATTCTGTCTGACGGGAAGCTATGCTGGAAAACCCCATCCATTATCCGTGTATCCAGACACTACAGTAGACTGCTCAGGAAGAAAAAAAAACAACATATGGCTTCCACTGTATACAGTTAATAGGTGCATGAATATAATTCACCAGATCAACAACTTTTCTTCTCCACTGGATTCATTTTTCAGAAAGTTTGTCATATTTCTCTAAATGAATAAACGGAGGGAGCGATCCAAAGATCCCAAACCCAAAATTAATCAAAACCGCAATATCCAGTAAATTGATCGACGAATAAAACAGTGTACGCCTCGAAGCCGATCAATCAACCAATCATTCACTAAACATTCAATCAACTGGATGATTCAACCAACCCATAAATCAACGGCCAACCAACCAATTGAACAAGGAATCAACCAACCAACCAATGGATTAGTCTGTCAACCCCGTCCTTTCACCAACATGTATCGGCAAATACATGTGTCAATCAAGAAAATGGAAACAGTCAACTCCTGGCTCAATCAGTAAGTCAACAAATATCCCAATCGTCTTACTGGCCCATCAGTCTATAATCTAACAACTGGTTAATCAACCAACCAACCATTCAGTAATCAATAAACCAGGTATCAAACAATTGTTTGATTGATATTTTTCACCGCAACACATTTTCATGGCATAATATACTGGATGAGGTAATTTACTCATACCATTATATCTTCATAAAACAGACAACAATGCTAAAATTCTCTATTACTAAAAAAAATTCCTGTTTTTTGTATTTTGGATGCTCCTATGACAAACTATTTGTATAGACAATACAATCGTGTGTATTTTTTTTGGGGGGGGGGGGGACGGGTATGTATACTTTCATGAAAAACATTTGCCGAATAGTTCCAGCCATGTTACGTGTAATTGAACCCGCTATTCAAAAAGAAGATGACTTTCGCAGGGATGAATAATGTTAACTGTTCATATATATTCTATCAGACGCAGGCGAAATGCATTCAACCAACGATCAATTGATTGATTGATTGATTGATTGATGTTTAGCGGCATTGCCAGGTTTAATGGCTGAAAAATCCGGGCTTTTGATCGCCGAAATATTAAAAAAAAAAACAGTTGAATCGTAAAGAAAGACAGAAAGAAGCAAAATGTTTCTACTCGGCGATCAATTCAACGATAGCAAGACAATGACCAATAAAAAAATACTTCTCGACACGAATAGTACACAAGAAATAAAGGTCTTTTTGAGGAATGACAGAAATCGCTTATCTTTAGTTCTGAAACAATTTCGATCATTAAAGACATAATTAGATCCCACTGAGCTTCTATAGAATCAAAAAATGATACGGAATACAAGACTGCTAATTCAAAGAAAATCAATGTCGTTTTCATCTTCCTTCTTTTCCCGTTTTCGCAACAGAAAAAAATCTCCGCCTGTGCACTTACTTCCCAATTGTTCTGTGACAATCGACGATGAAAAGAGAGCGACTAACTGAACAGCGAGACTGTGGTTGCGTGTCGCCCCCTCTGAGGCCTCAACTCTGGCTGTTGACAGGTTATCATTAAGATGGGCATACATCCTTCCTCTACTAATGGCCGGAAGTGATCTCGTGTATCGATGTTGTAGTTACCGCAGCTTAATTTAATGATATCTTGAGCGATTTACAATGATTTTACTTTCACTAATAGCTTTCTCTTCATTTTATGCGCTTCAATTGTAAGGCTCAATAGTTTGCTCTCCAAGTTTTTTTTCAGCACACGATGATAGCAGTATTTTAATATTGATCTATTCGGCCTGAGCGAGATTGCCTGCTGGGACATAGTTTTTTTACCCGACGCATCTCCTTTGAAATGTGATGATGTACCATGACAAGACAATCTCCAGCATAAACTTTCTCCATACCAACAAAAACGTCATCTCTCTGAGGACATGATTGAAAATCATTTAATGTCGACAGTTTATCTTTTAGCTTTGAGTTGTCATGAATTGAATGGCGAGTTTTTGTTTCCTTTTGATGATTTAATTTTGTTACATGTCAAGGTTAACTATGGAGGTCAACAGCATATACCCTTTGTCTCGCCAACTGCACAGCGATCCCGAAGTCAACTGCACAGTGATCCCGAAGTTTTCAAGCATTGCAAAGTGCCCTTGGTCCGTATTAAGAGTCTTGATGACCGAAGACACCCAAACAATTCAATATTCCCTTAATGTAAAGGATGTCCAATGTTAAGTGTATTTTGTACAGCGTCGGCCTGAATTTTGAATGGGGTACACAGCATGTAAATACTTCTGGGGTACGTGTATTATCGTTAACCAAAAATGGACCAATTTCGTGCCAAGGGAAGCTAAATCTGAACGCCTCTGCACAGTTTATGAAAATGGTGAAAAATGTGATGAATTTTACTTTTTTTCTAAATACTCGAAGCTTTCAGACTTTCAAAAGTTATTCCTACAAAGATTCACTTAGCTTAGACCATCTGTTAAACTGAGAAATATTGTAAAGTTTATTTACATACCCAAAGGAAAAAGTAGGCAATTGAGAGAAATCCTTTATTTGTCAAAATTCTTGATTTATATTCAAAATAAGTTAGATGTATAGAGGTAGACATTTCACTGATAGGGATAGCAGTTTAGATCTGATGATCTCGAAATACAATCCACAGGATAAAATCCGGGAAACACACCGCTAAACTATTTGCCCAAAAATAGAGGAATTCACAGATCACATAAATCACTGTTCGCAGTGAATAGGTGATATAGCTCTCCATGTAAGCACAAACGGAGAAATCCCAAACAATCTCATTCAAGGTCTTCAACACACAAAATCATACTGTCGCAGCATTGCCAAAAGACACTCGAACAGTTGTGAACAGATTGACCCAATATTGCAAATAACGCCCTTTCAATAGACCTCTAGAGATGCCAGAAAAATCTCATTACTACGTATAAATCTAAACGTGCATAGATATAGGCAGTTGACATAGTTAATGTTCAAGAACAATCGAGAAATGTTTCGACGCAATGACGTGTATATCACTTACATGTAGGTCGACACCATAGCCACGGCCGGTCGTATGAGATAAACAGTTGTGTCAAAGTATGCCACAAAGCAACTGCATAGTAAAAAATAATTTTCTCAAATAATCTACATATCAATCACAGTTCCAAAAATAACAAACGAAAATACAAAAAAAGAGTCAATTAACTAGTACTCGTAATAACAATAACAGTGATATGTTTTTAGAAACGCCTTTATTCACAGCCCCAAAAAGAAATACTCTGAAGTAAACTTAACATTAGCAATTAGGCTACCTGACCTTACAATCATTCAATTCGATATATTTTCCTTGTGAATCTTAACGAATAAGAAGCGTGTTTGTCATGCCATAAGTCGTGGTACAGATAAAGCGAGCCTATTCAGCTTCCTATGACCTCAGGTCGACATAGATTATAACATAGTTTTCCAAAATAATTGAACGAAAATCTGCAGAAAGAGTCCAATGCGTCTTTGACTTCCGGTGGTTGAAAATTGCCTAGAGTCGTGAGATTTTAGCCCAACAGCAAACAGCCAGATAAACGCCTAATCTTGCACAAAAATTATTTCTCCCGTTTAGAACGAAATAGCCATTTTCTGCTTGTTTTGCCCCTTGTAATTGATTTCTGGCCCTGCGTGCGCAATTCAATTACAGCCATAACAAGATGAGAATTACTCTTAATGGCTGAAAATTTGAGAGATTGCTACTTCGCCAAATTTTCCTCCATTACGTTTTATAGTCTCGCTTCTGTTTGTCTTAATAGCGAACAGACCCTCTTAACCCTTACACGCCATTTTCCAGTCAGACAAACCTAATTTTGATACATTTTGCTGAGAGCCGTTTCCGAGCTCGATGACTTCTCCTTTCCTTTGTCTATTACGGGATGTAAGTTGCCCGGATGATAGGATGTCCCCTTCCGCCAGACGGTTTCCGGCCAGATCGGAAACCAGCCAACGTAGACTCCCTTATCTAATGACCCTTCATGTTTGTTGTCATACTAAACACACTGATTTTCCGGGTGATTATTTGACCGTTTTCAAACAGTTTATCTTAATTCGCTCAGAAATAAAAAGGTATCCACGAGCTAATGATTTCTGCAGAGAAATAATTTACTGAGGTCCCTCCCAGCAGAAAAAAATGTGAAATAGATTCAGGGCATCTCAGGTTAAGAATGATGGTACTTTCAGAATCGTTGTTAAAAGACACACACTTCACAAACATCTCGGTATAATTTTCTTGGTGCATTTCTTGTAAATGTATCTCAATGCTAAAAAGAAGGTGATATATTCACCAACATCTGTATGGTATGTATTTCATCAAAGTTGAGAAAGGGTTTTGATAAAACAAAAAGGCCCCTCCTCTTTAAAAGGTAAGCACTTAACTAATCCCAGTGCCTTATATGGAGGCCTCCTATAGAGAAACAGTGCAGTCTGTTATACTATAACCGCATGGTTTATCAACAAATATTTGTTAAAAATCAGTTTAGGACGTTTTACATTTTGTTAAAATAATAATACAATTATACTATAATACGATTCAGAAAGTCGAATCTATTCAGTAATATTCATATCGGATAATCGGCCGACATTACCCCGAGTCATTGTCATAGAAAGCAAGTAAATATATATCAAATTTGTGTTTTGGAGGGGACACGGATAATGAAAATATATGCGTTGCCAACATGTGTGTACATTTGAAACAGCATTGGGAACTTATTTGCCTTCATCATGGGAGTACAAGTCAGAGCGAAGAAGTAAAAGAAAAACAAAAAAACCCAGATACCTGGAAACCATTTCCCCATTTTAGCCCTTATAACACACATCTTCGTTTCCAGCAAAGCTATAAAGACAATCTTAGAGATTATTCTTTATACGGTGGTGTCTACGACCATAGTTACATAAAGCATTGTTTGTTGACATTTTGACACTCAAAGTGGCATGAGCTGACAAAATGTTGATATTTTGACGTTAAAACAAAACGTTGAAATTATTGGCTATTTTTCTGAAGACGTATAATTCAGAAGCTTTATAGTGTTTGTAGTCTCGAGAATGTACGATAAAGTATTGTTTTGAACTAACGTAGGGTTAGAAAGAATGAACGTTCTTCCTGGTTATTATATTATGTCTATTTTATGGACACTATTTCGGTTCTTACAAACTGAATGGATTTCTCATTCCAACGTTTATCATCTATTTTTCTTATGAATTTCAAGTTCCCTTGCCGTCCTTATAGTCTTAATTATACTGAAACACAAATGACATAATACTTTTTTCACGACACCTTCACAGTTACAAGTTCAAAACCAAAATATAAACAGTTTGTAACGTTTGAATCCAAAAACTTTCCATTTAATTTGTCTTCATGTGTCAGATTTGATTCTTCGGAGTAATCTAACAGAATGCCCTTCTCCTTCTGGATAGAAGAGTCACGAAGGGCTGATTGAAAAAAATCTAAAAATCTACAGTTCTATTTTGATCTAAAAACGCGAGGTTTCCTTGAAAAATCTATAGAAAAAAATACTGAGACTTTATGACTCACTTGAAAAATCTAAATACCTGAAACATAAGTTTATAGTTTGTATTTTGACCCAAACCCACAAGCTAAACTCGTCTCCATGGCTAATTTAAACGAGAAGATTTTCCCTGTGCCTGTGTGTTTTAGTGTTAATAAATATATATGACGTAGACGGCCATTAGTCTATTTGGGAAGGTTTTGGTGATCTGCAGCGCAGGTTATGACTTTGGAAAGGGAAGTAATTCATT
The DNA here is from genome assembly GCA_963971465.1 of Lepidochitona cinerea. Classification (NCBI taxonomy): domain Eukaryota; kingdom Metazoa; phylum Mollusca; class Polyplacophora; order Chitonida; family Tonicellidae; genus Lepidochitona; species Lepidochitona cinerea. The sequence goes on from OZ020553.1 coordinate 36,755,920, forward strand.
GCTGTCATTCTTAATGGGGCAAACCATGTGCCAAATAAACGTATTAAAAAAAAACAACATTGTAATTATGTGAGTTTTTTGTCTTCACCATAAAGTTGCATGAGCTGCCAAAATGTTGACATTTTGGCGTTAAAACAGAATGTTGAAATTATTGGCTATTTGTCTTAAGAATGAACGATAAAGTATTGTTTTGAACCTACATTGACTTAGAATGAATGGATGGTCGGTTATTTAAATCGAACGGTTCGTATAGACTATACATACTGTATGGATTTTCTTTATTCCAACGCCAATCATTTAGTTTTTCGATGACCTTCAAAGGCTCTTACTGTCGTGACGATCAGAAATTATGAAAAAAGTGTGAATTTTGGCAGCTCATGCCACTTTAGGCTAGCTTTAAATACACACGGGTTGTTTATTTATTTTTTGAGAGGAACCCGTTTTTACAGTAAAATTTTTAATTTTGTTACATTTTGTCTTATAAGAAAAAGTGGTATAGATATAGCAAAATTGATCTTATAAAATAGCATCACCTGTGAACAATTCACACATCGAATGGGTACAAAGGTCACGACGTACCTCTTTTTAACACAATTGTTAGAATTTTGGCATCTCATGCAGCTTTAAAGTTAAACGCAAATACAATGTACGGTACATGGGTAAAAAGCCCGAAGAAAGTAGATATTCCGTTGAAGCATGGGCTAGCAGCACAACTATATAACTTTTGTTCCGATTCTATAAAATAGAAATCAAGTAAAGAAGGTCGGCACATCACAGTTTACCAGAAAGATAAGTATTAGTTACACCCATATAGGACCTCTGTTTACATCCACCAGAAACCACGGAATCGGCGTACAAGTCCCTCATTATTTGTACATTTTTCGCTGAAAATCGATCTACCATCTTACATGTCAAGTCAGCTCACTCTTATTTTTCAAATTATTAGAAATGTTATGAAAAATGTTATACACGACAAGTCCCTTTAAACTATGTATGGTATAAAGTCTCCCTCTATAAGTAAAATAAATGCTACGAATAAGAAAATCCCATAAAAATCTCTATAGTAGACCAATATCGTTCAACATCAATAAACTGATATATTGGTATTTAGAAGTAAAACAGTGTTTTAAAAATGAGTTGTAAATGAATGTCACAGTATGAAATTGGCACCTTTTAACATAGATTCTGATCATCAATACAATAAAAGGATTCGGAGTTCGTCGAATAACAAAATGACGTTGGAATCCTGAAATCCATACAGTATGTGGTCTGTAAGAAATGAGATACTCTTCCAAATCAACCGAGACGACCGTTTATTTTTCTTAGGCTGAAATCAACAAAAGATGCCACTGCCAATGCCCATTCACTGTATTTTTCTTGAGAATAAGTTGAGTAGAGAAGATGGTACAGTTATTTACTCCTTTTTCTAGTCCACGTTGAGCTTGGATGATGCTTAAAATTAATATAATAACGGTCGTGGTGTCTAAGTTGTTTGTGACGAACACTGAAAGGACCTGGGTACAACGCCTTCCAGATATACGCTTAATTTAACGATATCTTGGAAATTTTTCTTTTGTCGACATAAACTGCCTCAAGTGTTTTTTTCCAGACCGAAGTATTCTTAGTGCTAATAACCCGTTTTAAGAGTTTAGGGCAATGGGGATTTACAAGAGGCCTTGGTTTAACAAACAATAGGGATTAATTATCGCAAACGATTGGAAAATCGCCAAGTTTGGATAAATCCCCCATCGGTTGGACGAAGACAAAGAAGTTAAGATGTAGCCCTGTACGCCACGCTTCTGGCCTTCTGAAGTTTTGTGCAATAGCCGTAGTCCAATAAAGACCCCGTATGCTTGAAGGACCTGGGCGATTGTACAGTTTATTTCGCTCGACATGAAGAGAAAAGCTCGTCTTCCTTGTCAGACCACACGCATCAGAATTATTGGAACCTCCTACTCATTTCGCCACGATCAGTGTCAATTAGTTGGAATTCGCTTTTCCCAATGACTACGAGTGTAATTAGCGCAGCTAGCTGTATGCAGAGGGCCAAGTTTGTCGGTCTACCTATAGTTTAACGTGGAAGTCTTTCTTCAGGACCACGCCCACTTTCGCGGTAATCTGTCAAGCCATATAATTCCGCATCCATACAAACACGTGTGACCATACTGCGAACAGCATGCCAACTCGCAGCCATCTACATCCATATCTCTCTTCCAGAGTTGTCTTAGAATAAAGACGTTAGATTGGAATAGTTAATTTACCAAATAATTGGAAAAGTTCGAGACATGCTGTTTTTATATCCGGGGAATCAGTACTACGTCTATCTCTCTTTCGGCGATATCGTACTTAACGTACAGATTATTTTGTAAAACTTTACCATATCTCTAATGGAGACGGTGTTAGTGCTTCTACCAATGAGCAAAACGTCTATTCTATTTTACAAATTAAACATGAAAAATCCTGGTTTAGAATTATTCTTTCTTTGAATTCCGGTGATTTAAATAGCAATGTTGCTAAATAATCTATAGAATCACATTGTAAATACAATGAATTTCAGAAAAGCGTCAACTGTATTTCTTCGTCTTCATAATAAAGGAAAAGATTTTCGTTATTCATCTGTTGTAATACTGTCACTATATCTGTATTGTGTTTTTGTCAATGTTGGTTGTGCATTTCATAAGTTACGCTTGTTTTTTTTTCTGGTGGTTGACAGTATCATCTACTCGAATCGGACAAGCATAAATACATGATGCACTGGTTGATTATGAATGGTTAGATAGAGTGAACAAAAACATATATGTCAATTGATAAAAATCACCTTTTCTGACTTCTTTTTCAAATTGACGGCCGACAAACTCGAAATACACGAGATTATACCAAGTCAAACAGCATTATTCAATGCAGATAGGGTATTATATATCTAAGTTTAAATTGTTTGATAAACTCCATATCCTCTTGAGAGCCTTGTGATAGATTGATCGATCGTTTGGTGTTTTACGCCGAGCTTAAGATTATTTCACTTATATGACTGGCTTTGCCAGTTTAATTGTGAGAGGAAACCGGGCTCTGTGCCCGGAGGAAACCCACGGCCTTCCGGTGGTAACTGGCAACCATCCCACATAGGTCGTTCGAGTGAAAACCCAGTCAGAAAATTTGCCATTTTTTGGGGGGACTTAGTGGGATTCGAACCCGCAACATATGTGTGGATTGAGGGATTGAAACGCTATGTGTGCAAATTTCCACCCTCGATCATTTATAATTGAAGCATAACTGAAGGAATCTTGAAACTGAGACGGTCTTCTTAGTGTTACACAACATGTGGTTTTCTGGGCTAAATAAACTCTACAAACAAATATCTTTTTAATAAACAATTTTAGCATTTGATTAGTTTTTGATTATTTTTATTTTCTGTTTTCGTCTGTTGTAAAATATTTGTCCATCCTGTCGTCATTGGAATTCAGCCCCAAAATACGGTGATTTACCGTATAAAAAGCGCGGTGGAAATGTTTCCCTAGCGATTTGACAGTTTACATGCGTTTTTCGACTTTCCCTGCAAATATTATGATACACGCTTGATTTTGTTCGACATACAGAATCTCTTGTCTCAAAACCAAGTTTCCACTTGTGCAAAATGCTGTTAAAGAAGGAAAAACACTGGAAAAGTCAAAATTCCACTTGTAGTACTAATAGGGCTCCGTATGATACGGATAGATTAGTATTCGTCAGGGCGATGGAGCACTCTGAAACTTCGGGGATTTACGTGCGTGAAATACCCTCTGATAGACTGCAGGTCATTTTGAATATGGCGACCAAATAGGTAGCCGTGAAGCGTACAAATCCCAAATCCCCTTGAGGGCCCCACAGAAGTGCCCCCGTGATAAAGTAAGGGACTGAAACACTCGGTTTGTTAACTTTCAGCCTCGATCAGATATATAATTGAAGTATTTGAAGATTCCTGATATGTACCGAAACTGCGTCTGTCTACAACATGTGGTTTACCGGGCTAAATAAAATATATAAACAAATATCTTTCTAAATGATATTAGCATTTAGTAAATTTATAATTATTTTTATTTTCTGTTTTCTTCTGTAGTAAAACATTTTGATATTTACTTTGGACGCCATTTTTATTCAGCTCAAAAATACGGTGATTTACCGTATAAAGAACGCAGACTGCCCGAGGCGTGTCAAAGCCGACCGGTAGGAAGCGAAGATAGCCGAAGGGAGTTCCGAGTGGGCGATGGAGTCGTATCGGATATCAATCTCATTCTCGCGAGATCCCCTGCTACTACGTGAACGCGACGGACCTCTCAGGCCGTTCCAAGCCATTTTACCCAAAATTTGGGTAATCAAACTTACTTCCACAATTGATTTGTCCGTGATCTTTACCTGATTCTATATGTTGGCTTGTATTTCGTTTTTGGTACACGCCCTTAAGTTTTGAATTATCGTTGAGGAAATACAGGGACTATATTTCTACCCTCCGCGATTGTGAACAGGCCAGCGTATAACATGCTATTTTGTATGTCTACGTCACGTGATTGTAGTGAGAGTATTTCTCCGCAGCTCTGGCAAAAGGGGATTCCCCTTAGCAGACTAAGGCAAATGGCTTGAAACGGCCTGAGAGGTCCGTCGCGTTCACGTAGTAGCAGGGGATCTCGCGAGAATGAGATTGATCGGGTATATCTGAAGTCCAGGGGCGACAACTCTGACACACAGACCAAAACCCAATGCCCTTCTAATGAGTTTTTGTAGTCAATACGGTAATGTTGTATGAAGTATAGGCCTACTCCTTAGTCTTTTCGACATTTGTGAAGAAAACAACTTCACACGAACTTATTACAAGTAAAACCACTAATCGTTGACAATGTGCATATTAGATATACCTGTATCAAGATATGTTATTAAAATGTCTTAATCGAGGTGTAAAAATTCCAATTGATTTGAAACCAAAACATATCATAGATCAGAAACTGGGTAACTCCAATGTTGGATTACATTAATGTCAGGTCTTTTAGTTGTTAACTTACAATCTCACACTTCTTATGTCCCTGAAACCAAATAATTCGTCAGTATTTCTCAGATAATTTTTAGCTTGAAATAAAAAATTAAATATGATGCCAAAAGTTTTTAATTTTGGCAAAAAAGACAGATCAACTAGGCCTACTTCTGTCTTGGGAAATACAGAATGACGTCTTCCGTTTTAAATGGAAACAGCATTCTGGATTATACCGTATAAAAGACATCTAGGAAAGATTTGGTCATGAGTTTGATAAATTGTCCAGTAATGTTTAGTCGTAATAGTCAGATAATCTTCTAAACTATACATGTTGCGCTTGAAAACTGGATTTTTCTTCAAAACCAATAAAAAAAATACTTTTTAGCTTAAATTATTTTCGCTATAACACGACGTTTTAATGGATTTGGCAATCTCGATCATTAACATGCAACTTACGCAAACACCTGTCCATTTCAACAGTGCGGCAAAACGGCAATTTTGTTTACACCTGCCGTCGTTGTAAGGTGATCCTCTAATTAAAGACAATAGTTGTCGAAATAAACTGCAACACCTACATTTGAAAGTCATTTTATCGATAGGGCTGTAATCGAATGCTAGTCACACCTGGCCCCGACTACTTAGTAATTAGACAATAATTAGGTGAAATTTACACAACTTCTGAGTCATCATTTATCATATACAATTAATTACGCTCACTGTAAAAGGAAAAACACCTCTAACGTCGCCAAACAATGAATGTCCCAATGTGATCGTCCACGCTCAAACAAATCCTGTAGACACCTAATTATTTCCAAAAAGCAGTTTTGTAATCTGCTTGTCTAGAAACAAATGATAATATTTTCTGTAGCCAAGCTAGGAGTTGTTTTTTTTGATAGGGGTAAATCTAACTACAGCGAACGAAACTAAATTCTAGTTGGAGGGCTTATATGTTAGCCTTCTTGGAACTGTCCAAACCCCCTTTGATAAGGTTAACCAAGACATTTTAGCCCTAAAATTACAGAACTATGTCAACTGTCTCTCTTAATGATAGGAAAAAAGTCAGTTGTAAAGGCACCCTTTCCTCCTTCTCTTCTAAATCAACTGGTGTCCCTCAAGGATGTATTCTAATATATATTAATCACATAACATCATGTTCTCCTCTTCTAAGCTTTACTATATGTTTACTGATGACACCAACGTTTGCTACCCATCTCATAATATATATTATTCCTGAACTGAAATACACAGGCCTCTATAGCTGAAAATATATGCCTATATAGTTTTTAAACACTAAAACACACGGAAAATCTTCTTGCTGAGAATATATTGATTGGTTGATGTTTTTCGCCGCACTCAAGATTGCTTCTTAAACATTTCCACCGTGGCGGAAATCTTGTCACCTTATCACCTGTGCATATCATTTTTGTGAAAATATATGTTTTTAAAGATGTACCCTTGACTTTTGATTTTCCAAACAAATTCCTACAGGGGTAAAATACCGCTTATGGTCAGTAACACTGGAAACACCAAATAGCAATGCACGGCACTAATAGGTCTCCCTATGTGCAATGTTCTTTTGTAATTGTTTTCTGTAAATATGTTGAATAATATGAAATTAGTTGAAGAACAAAACTAAATTTTAAAATTATCAGCTATATTTCTAAGAAGTAAATTGAGGAAAACTAAAATCCTAAAAAGCGTTTCGGCAAGCCCAAAATACGCCTGAAAAGGCACATTAGGCCTAACTGCGGCCATACCCAAACAAATCCTTCCGTATACATTTGAATTTTATTTTCAATTTTCAGAGGAAGGAGGTTTTAGCTTGTCATGTCAACAAAATGAAATCTTACCACTAAAACCCTAAGCCATTTGTATTAAATTCAAATAGGGAGTTTGGATCAACAACCAACTAGAATACAGACGCCATCAAATCTTTACATGTTTCCTTAGTTAGATCTAGTTAAGAATGCGCCTCCGAGGCCTGGTCTCCCCATCAAAAATATCTTAATAGCAAAATAAAGCAGGTCCAAAAAAGTTCATTAAAAATTTATGTTTTAAAGGTAACCGTCAGTACCATTCGTACATATATGATGACCACTGCATGTATTATAAACTTCCAACTCTCTACTTACGGTGACAATCTGCCGATTTACACCTTCTTTACAAGTGTGTTCGCGCCACTGTATAGACTCTCCGTATCTTGTGGTTGATTGATTGTTTGTTGTTTTACGCCGCGCTCAAGATTTCACTTATATGGCGGCGTTGCCAGTTTTATTGTGGGAGGAAACCCAGGAGCTTCCGTTGGTAACTGACAACCAACCCACATAGGTTGTTTTTTTTTTTTTTTGGGGGGGGGGGGGCTGAGTTGGATTCGATCCCGCGACCCATTGGTGGCGTATCTTGTGGAGCAAGTACATATAATTAATAATTTAAAGGTCATTAACATGAAATTGAAAGTAAAAATAAAAGGGAATATTACATAATCCAATAATATGCAATAGTTGATATCATAAACAATTTAAGCCACACAGTCTGTTTCTATGGTATATATGTGAAAAAATTGAAAACATCAGATTACATTTGTCAAAGTTATGGAGCAAAAGAGAACACATTATATAATCCAATTTGACTGCCATATTGCGCAACTTATGAGGTCATAAATACACACATACTGCCCATAAGGTACAAAACCTGAAAGAATAGTCCAGATTGTATCAAAACTGAAGAAGTTATGGAGCAAAAGGGAATATGACATGACACAACATGGTTGCTGTATTATGCAATGGGTGGCGTCATAAACAATGTTTGACACACCGCCCATAAACATGGGACAGAGATGATACCATAACACAGCCCGCTTTTCAAGCCGTTGATTGTTTGGGGTTTTACGCCACACTCAAGATTATTTCACTTACATGTACATGGCGGCGTTGCCAGTTTTATTGTGGGAGGAAACCGGGCTCTATGCCAGGAGGAAACCCCCAACATTCCGGTGGTAACTGGCAACCATCCCACATAGGTCGTTCGAGTGAAAACCCAGTTAGAAAATTTCGCAATTTTTTTTTTTTTTGACTGGGTGGGATTCGAACCCGTGACCCATTGGTGGAAGGCTGTTCAGATTGACTACCTACTGAGCCCCGGAGGGCGCGCGACCCATTGATGAAGCACCTAAAAACATTGTTACGTTGAAGTTAACGGTGTGAATTAGGGGATGCATTTTAAGGAAATATATTTCTCTAATTATAGTAATTACAGTTAGTAATTATCATCATCAGACCATGAAAATAGTAGTAAAGGGGCAAAAAAAAACTTAACATCAGCACAGGTCAAACCTTAAGTAATACCATGTGTTTGTCTGGATGGTTGATTGATGTTTTACACCACACTATTTCACTTGTATAGAAAGATTGGTGGGGGGGGGGGGGGAGGCCGGGACTGGGACAGGGACAGGGCAACCCCCGCCATTCGGCGAGTACCTGGCAACACTTCCACATACGACGATCGAGTGGAAAAACCACTTAGAAATTTTTCAATCTTTTTATTTGGTACGGGTTGGAGTTGAATCTGTACTGCATCTGTGTCAAACTGAGAGAACCACCCAGGCCACCCATACCTGGATGGAAATATCAAGTTCAATGGAAAACATATTTATGTTTCTATTTTCCTCTGTCATGCTAATAATAACTAGAAGTTATCAAAACAATATACATATTTATCAAACAATATACTCTTCAGAAGAGAGTTAATGAAAAACTCAATAATCACTATAAATCGCCAATTAATGACTTGACCTAATTTAATGGAACACACACTTTTGCTGAAGTAGAATCTGGACTGTTAATGCTGAAATGATATATATGCTGAAATGATATATGTTAGGAACTTAGGCCTATATTAATAAGAACGAAAACAAGAGCATTGTTTTTTATTCAAAAGGTAACAATTACGTAAATGTCTATCTTACCGTTCCACAAAAGCACAAACAAAGCATTTTCCACTGAAAAAATGTACAAAAACTTATTTGAGATTCAGGTATATTGTTTATTCTAGCTGTTGGTTAAAGCATATATTATACAATATATTTGAAAGAAGGACATTTCACATAGAGCTAATTGCAGTTCTAGAAACCATATTATGTAGAAACCTTTGAAATATGCAGTGAAACCTGCTCCGCACAATCGGTCTTTATGGTGCTGAGAATTCAACATAGGGGCCTACAATCCAGAAAAAGTCAGAGAAAAATGAAAAAATCTGACACAGCCCAGATTTCTCAGCTAAGTGAAACCAGACACGAACTTAGAGAAAGGTACACAATAGTTACTCTACTCTCTAACCATTTTTTACAAACATATGTGGGATGAATCTGGAATGAATACTATTAAGACTATCATCAATATTGGGGGTTAATTTGCTATTCTTAATTTGAATTTGAAAATTTGATTAATAGGCACCCTCAAAGTCAACAACCTAAGAGCCTGGGCATACCCTAAACGATTTGATTGATTCATTCATTGATTTGATGGCTTAACGTTGCACACAACAGCTAAGTTCAAATGATAACAATAAACTCCTTTATGTTGTCTACACAAGCTTACAGAAGACCTATTTTGGGAGATAATCTGATAAATACAGCAAAGGATTTAATATGAACGATAACAAGCATGTCAATAAATTGGAATTTCAAACAAAAATAACATGGAGTGAAGGGAAACATAGAAATTATTCTGTTTCTGGTAGATGTTTGTCTTCAGATTTCAGCCATTTTAATGTTTATTTTTCTTGCAGGAAGCTTGAGCCATCACCTCTTCACAAATGATGAAGGAAAGTTACATAATATATAATACTAAGTATTTTGATATATTTAAAGTAGCATGAGCTGCCAAAATGTTGATATTTTGACGTTTAAACATACGGTAAGATCTCCGCTAATTCAAGTACCAGTACTCTAAAAAATTCAAGGGCCAGAAAAACATTAACAAAAGTACACTTAAAATTCAACTTTTTTCGTTGAGAGTCTTACCTCCTGGAGTGAGCGATCAGATAATCCTATTGAACGATCGCTGTTGTTGTTTTTATAGACCAAATGTGGCAAATAGCAATGTAATAATTCGTTATTTTCACATCACTTGTCCTTGAATTAGCGGAGATCTTACCGTAATGTTGAAATTATCGACTATTTTTCTCAAGACGTATAATTCAGAAGCTTTTTAGAGATTCTAGTCTCGATAATGTACGATAAAGTATTGTTTTGAACTAACTTTGGTTTAGAATGAATGAATGGTCGTCCCTGTTATTTAAATTTCGGTTCGTACAGGCCACATACTGTATGGATTTTCCTCACTGCAACGCCAATCATTTAGTTTTTCGATAACCTTCCAAGCCTCTTAATGTCGTGACTATCAGTAACTATGAATTTTGGCAGCTCATGCCACTTTATTTATCATACTTATAGCACTGGGATAGTAAACAATAATCACAATGGGATAATCTAGATTTCTTATCAGTTTATATAATTCCATCAGTACCTTGATTGTATGAGCAACTGAAATATGAAGTTTTGAAATAAAAAGAGATAGCAAAAATCAGATGGTAATATTGTTTGCTATTCCACTGTTGTCGACATAAAGAGGTTTCCAGATGACCATAGTTAACTTGGCAAGCTAGATTTATTTTGGAAGTCCTATATCTTCTTTTTGGATATTTATGAACCTGCATTGTGAATGTCAGACTGTCTGTACTTTTCAGTCTGAACATGTGATGCTTTAGGACCGACTTGCAATACCACTTGCAACACAAAATTCTCCAAATAACTCTGTAAATATATTTTGGGGGAACATTGACTTGTAAATTACCTGTGGAAAATTTCTGATTATCTGAAGGTCAACAAAAATCACAAACATTAGCAGTGTGTCCAAGTTACATTCTTCGTTAAATAACTTTCTTTAGAGGCTGTAGAGACGGTTTATATTATTTTCAGGCATGGTTCATATTTTTTCAAGAGTCTAGAAACATGATAGAAGTTATTACTTTGTTTGGCGATACATTAAATAAGGCAAACAACAGTTTTCGTCATATTTTATTGTATTCAACAATTTTTTCTCTTGATTTTCAAATTATAACAATATGTCTTTCCACTAAAAATACAATTGGCCACCACTAGGTTAATGGCAAAACAAAAACTTTATTTTGAGTAAAGTACACATTATTTTCATGTCAGATAAATACATAATAAAACAATGCAAAATAATTCATACAAAAATGTAAATTGGAGCAAAAAAATCTGACAGGAAATCTCCTTTATTTGGGCATTTTCCGTAATTCATGAGTTAACCAAACAGCACAGCTGAGGAGAACAAGTGAACCTGATTGGTGGGTGGCAGCTGTCGGAGTGGGAACAAAGGTCAACAAGGTCACAATTCCCAACAAAACCTACAATAGGATACAGAAATGTAATAATTAGTTTAGATGTAAGTGTATGATGGGAACTGATAACATATGACATTGATAATCCAATCTCAATAACTGATGGCAGTCATTAAAACAAGTTGTTGTATTGAATAGGTTTTTAATTGAACAGGTTCACCCTTGTAAAGATGGCTTTATTTTGACAACCGACCTACTTGTATAAAGGTTGATTGACAGTTTTAACCAATGAACTATATGCGTGGAATGGACACGTCTCATTGGCTGGTTTGGATCGGCCTTTGTAAAATGTGCCGCCATTGACAGTTGATAAGCGCGTGCAGAACAGATCTGGATGGACGCTCCACTATCTCCTTGTAATGGCGGCATTCGAAGCATATCAAGCACCACGTGACCTCCGTTCCACGCATATAGTTCATTGGTTTTAACCATCAAATGACTGTAAAACTTACTTTTTGTGCTGTGATCCCTAAGCCTGTCAAAGATAACAACTATTGGCTGAGGAAAATTCTTTAAAAATTTAAGGCATTAAAAATGGACGCAGCAATTAAAGGGAGACAAGCATGGATGTTCTATCCAAATACCTGAATATAGGCCATGCCACAGAGACAGTTGACGGCTAAACGTGTTCGGGCCGGCAATGGAACCTTACGAGCAGACATCCACAAAGCTGTTATCAGACCCAGTGTTATACCACCCTTAAATAAAAAATAAATACAATCATTTATAAGTTTGGAAGAACAGACTCCTGTCCCTTGAGATAATCCCTGAGCTTTACATAATACCTAACAACAGTTTCACAAATGACAACTGAGTAAAAACACAGATTTTTGTCAACTCTCCGTTGTGAAATACACAAAAGAATTACGGTAATCAAAACAACAAAACAAAGTTTCCAGTGAAGACAAAAGTTGGAGAAATTTATATATGAATGAATGTTTGTACTGGTTAACTGGTAGGTGTGTGTGGGGGGGGGGGGGGGGGGGGGGTCTGAATTTCAAAGCCTGGGGTCAGTGTACTTACAAGCCATCGATGATTAAACTGGACAGTTGTAGAATTCTCAAACATGTTCTTCCATTTGGGTGTGTGAGCCATGATGTCCCCTGGAATCCAGGAGTCTGCCATTTTAGGGTACGTATTGTAGACAAGACCTGCATCCAGGCCAGCAACAAACGCTCCTAGAAAATGACAGAATTAAATGAGCATTCAAGATTAAATTTTGATGAAAGAAAAATGACATCATAATCTAAGGTCAAACTCTGATTGACAACAGACTAAAATTCTACAATGGTATTAACAGTTGAAAAATAAATCTTGAAAAAAGTTGAAATTATCATAAACATAGATCAATCAAATTAAAATTTAGATTTTTTAAATATTTTTTTTGGACGGAGAACATGCAACATTATATCTACGGAGTCACAAGGAAGTGAAGACTCTCAACCAAAGTTACATGTTTACGCCAAACGTTTAGGAAACGGTAAGGCAAATCCAAAAAGTTTGAAGTGTCATGGCGCCACAGGGCTATTTTGCAGAGTTTGTTTAACCTTTTTTGAATATTAAGGCGGGTCAAAAGGGGCTGGGATGGAGAGAAAATTGAAGCTTTATAAACAATTAACACCTGTATGTCTATACATAGAATGTACCTGAAATAGCTGTGATGAAGACGAAGGCCTTTGATCCATGGGCCATTCCACGTACCTTCTTTAAACCCTTGGTGAACTCCAACTGAGAATAACAATATAATTACAACATTTGACATTGGAAAGTTTGAATTTAAACATGTTTTTAAAAATGTGTTTATATGAGTCGATTTTGTTTTCAGTTAAGTATGTAACATAAAAAACTATAAGTTTAATTTGAATCCCCAAAAATTTATTTAAAAAATTCAAATTCATAAATCACATACCTTGTTTGGTGGCAAGATGTGTGTAAGACCTGACCATAGGAATAAGGTGTAGAGAAGGAAAGCCGAGCCGAGATGAGCTGCCAGTCGATACTGACTGACACGAGGGATGTCATTAGGACCCGGTTTATCTTCTAAACCACTTTTAACCATATACCAACCAAGAAAACCCTACATTTAAACCCAAATAATAGCCAGGGAATCAAATAATAAATATGTGATATTAAACATTGTCAAAGCCTATTTATGCATGTCTTCAAATGATTACACTATATATCTGAAATATTAAAAATGTTGTTAAAATATAAGGTCAATCTCATGTGGTCATATTTTTTTCAGAAGAAAAAACAAAATTAACCTTTACTGTTATTGTATTTGTGAAAAAAAGGCAGTAGTCAATGTTCAACAAAACGAATTAACCAGAAAATACATATAGGTATTTCAGTAGACAGTCAACAGCAGGAATATACATAAATTGTTCAAAGCCTTAGTTGGAGGCTTAATGTGAACGATATGACATTGAATGCATTAAGAAGCAAGTCTAAAATAAATATGATAAATGATAGTTGGTTTTATGTTACCTGGAAACCTAAGAGACCAGCCATTATTCCCAGGCGTGTTTTCATAGCCTTAGCAATCCAGCCCTTCTTGAGGAAGTAAGCTGCAGGTAGTAGGAATGTCACACCCACAAGTCTACCCCACATCCTATGGGCGTATTCCATGTAGTAAATAAACTTAAAGTCTGACAATGTCATGTCCTTCTCCTTAGCATTACTGAAAATGAAAAACACGGTTAAAAGATTAACGGGAAGAATTATTTTTCAAAGCCTGATCATGACTTTTAGCTGTAAACTCACTTAATATGGAATTTAAAAACATTATGTTAAAACAATACAAGCTTCCTGTAAGGCTATGGGCATCAAAAAGAAGCGTCAACATTTTCCATCAACATAACACATATTTGACTTTCGATTGCTCTCATAATTATTTCAACCAATCATGAGAGCACATCAACTCAAAGAGGGTAGTGCACGATGTAACAACACCAAGAAAGTACATATCAGGGTCCTGTTTCACAAAGCGGCGTAGATGTATTTTTTACGTAACTTTCATACTAACGTAGCTCTACTGTATGGGTTGCTAAGGCATTTACGTAAAAACTTACGCTACATCGCTTTGTGAAACAGGGTCCAGATATCAATTATAACATCACAGCACTAAGTAAATTAGAGGTCATAGAGAGTGAAAAATGTCTTGAATGTTGAAGGTTTTGAGTCAGGATGTTTTGATTCAGTTCATACAAAACAAAATGGGATGCATGGTCCCAAAGATATAGTCATATATCTATCAAGGCAAGTTTTGTAAAACTCAATTACTGTTATTGTGTAAAATTGGATTACAAGGGGGAGTTATCAAGCTAATGTATCTTTGTGAAAAACTGGCCTTCATGCAATATTGGTGAATTAAAAAGACCTTGCAATGCATGCTTTAAAAAAGTTAGCATAAAAGGAATAGTCACATACTAGATATATTCTGGGAATTGTTTGTATCTCTCAAACTCTGATTGCCATTCTGCTTCTGATTGTGGGGGTCTCATATCTTTAACCAATCTCCAATCAACCATTGAAAGACCAGATTCTGTTAACCTTCAATAAACAATTGGTATAATATCAATGTCAGAATCATGAATAACTACATTGAATAGTTATAAATGTCCTTAACAAACAAAAACATAAAATTCTAATACAGAAAACACAAGTTTTACATAATACACAAGCAATGATAATCCAAACAAAGAAATTCATATTGATATATTTATTCACCAATTAGACAATAAGACGAATATAAATTGTACAGCATAAATAGCCAGGAATAAAACTCCATTTATTCTTAATGAATCAACATTTGCACCTTTATATTGTCCTATTCTGCAGTTTACATTAAAGTGGCATGAGCTGCCAAAATTCACACTTTTTCATAATTACTGATCGTCACGACAGTGAAAGGCTTTGAAGGCTATTGAAAAACTAAATGATTGGCGTTGGAATGGGGAAAATCCATACAGTGTGTGGCCTGTACGAACCCAAGACGTGTTCGAAAAGTAAACAAAATTTAAATAACCGGGACGACCATTCATTCATTCTAAGCCAAAGTTAGTTCAAAACAATACTTTATCGTACATTTTCGAGACTAGAAGCACTAAAAAGCTTCTGAATTATACGTCTTGAGAAAAATAGCCAATGATTTCAACATTCTGTTTGAACGTCAAAATATCAACATTTTGGCAGCTCATGCCACTTTAAATGACCTGAAGATGACAAAATCAAGGTTGAAATATTGAGTGATTTTAAAAACATTAAGTCACTAAACTACTGAATCACTTAGTAGCTTTTGTAACTCTTAGAAATGAAAAACTAATCATGAAGTGCGTTTTCAGAATCTAGATATTTTTTTGACAGATTTAGATTTATTTTTTTAGGGGGACTAATGACAATGTTTATAATTTACATGGATTCAGGATTGAGGAGAACAATTACAGCAGTTAGGTGTATGCAAGAATATGTGTTTTTTACTTTCACTTTTTTCATAATAAGCAGTGATTATATTTTCCTTTAAAAAAACCCAACAGATAATTAGTAAGGTTGTTAGATATTAAATTATGTACAATCCAAGGGTTGGTGATTTGCAAAAATATTCAATTTCTGTGGTCTAAGAAAACGTAAGAAATTCCTCTATCAATCCCTGTATATAGTATATCTGTTAAATCCCTTCATCTCCAATAAAAAGAAGACAATATAGCTTTATAAAAGTATGAAATACGTGTAGATTAACTTATTCCACGTTAGTAGCCACATTGTGTTTCAATGACACCAACATTTCATATCTAACAAGGGGAGACAATTTCATTCAATGGACTGTTTGAATAATTATCTCCCCTTGAACTTTAGAAGAAAACATTCAAATTCTCTGATTTGGTTACAATAAAAACTGTAAAACTGACTAAACAAATTTTAATAAGAAAATACATAACATACATGTACGTTACTTTGGCAAGTTAAAGTCTAAACTGGTCTATACAAAAAATTGAATGTACATTGGGAATTTTTTTTAAAAATTAGTCAGCAACCCTAACTTGTTGACTATCATGAAATTAATTACCTTGTAACGCCTCCCAAAATTACAGCGCCAAACACCATGCCGGCACATCCAACCAACCATCCACCTACAATCTTCTGAGCATGTGGGGGAACATCAGGGAAAAATGTCCCAAAACTCCCAATATTTGTACTTTTTCTGATTGGAGCTTGAAATCTAGAGGAAACCTTAAAAAGTATAACACAAAAAGGTTACAGAATTAAATTGGATTATTTTAATAAATATGGAGATAAACAAGGAGATTTAGCATTTGTAGTTTTCTTAAATCAATCATGAACATACAAAATAATATTCACTTGAAAAAAGTAAATTTTTTCAGTAATTTAAGCAATATGAAAAATGAAACCCAGCTTATTGATTTCTGAATATGTCTCTATTACTATATCAAAGATTAATAATAAAAATTAAAACAAATCAATGTAATATTTTAAACAAATTTTAAACAGGTAGAACTTTTACGTCCCTCAGACATATGACACTAAAAAGATGTAAACAGAATTGTATATGTACTGTATGTCCCTTTACAAGGTGGGATGAATGTTTTTTACCTGGTGTGGTTTACTCAGTACCCCCAGTAGATTAGCCCTTCTCCATAATACACTGCCCTTCTGTCCTGTTTGTGTTTTGGGGAATGTATGTAACACAGCTCGGTTTAATATTGATCCACATGATTTACACTGAAATAAAAAAGTAATATAAGACTTGGTGCTGCACTGTATGTCAATTAATGTAAATATTGAATATGAATTGCCTTTATTCGGAGACAAAGTATTTCAAAATTTGTCAAGAAGACACCTTGTCCAAATTGATCATGGGCAAAATGCAAACATCAGGCACGAAATTCAAATTTTGAAAAAAAGCCTGGTTAGTATATTTCCGCATGCAAACTCATTTTGAAACTTTAACTTTAAATCATAGTTTAAACTCAAGTTAGAAAGAACTTCTAGTTAGGGCTAAACTCCCTTTCCTCTCCTATACCTAGGAACCAAATTACATATTTTCACTTCCTTTTCCCATTAAGACATTTAGTTTAATTTCAGTTTATCCGGCTTTTTGCCATGCTTAAAGATCCATACACATTTGCCAATATATTATTACAAAGTAGATATAATCCAGAAAATTCTACTGACTAAAGCCAAACTCTTGTCTTTCTTCAACCTAACAAAATAATAACATCATGGGTTTGGGTTTTCAACAACAACCTAAGATTGGCTATGAAGTATGAAGGTCAAAATGACATACCCATTTATCCTAAATCAGGAGGAGGCAAAGTGTTGAGGCACATCAAGCTATCTTTTTTTAAATTTATTACTAATATTTGTGACTTCTTGCTTTATAGTGGATTTGACATGTTCAATGTATTATGCAAAACAAACAAAATTGGACAAAAAGTTTTATTCAGTAAAAATCGGAAGGGTTGTGTCGTTTTGGGGGAAATAGTCCAGTTTTTTAGGATGATTTCAGAAGGAAAAAACTGCTTAGACAAACAAAAACTTTGGATTATTTAGTTCTTGTAATAAATGCTATGAAAATTCAGAAGGTAAACTTTTACTATTTGTTTCGTATTTTGATCCCTGCGATGAAAACTCGTAAAGTGTCCCTATATAGGGTGAGGACTGTACTTGTACGGGTATCTGATCAGTTAACGTACACTTTTGTCAGTTTTTCGATGCTAGAATTTACACCAATGTTTGAATTAAAAAGACATTTCAGAGAAATAAATCTGGGCTCAGCCGACTTTTCTCCCAAGAAGTTTTAGAGACTGGTCATTCACCGGCCCGTCTGTCTATTTTTATAGAGTGACGGGACCAAATTATGGACATCCAAGGTTAAAGCTGTTGTGACGTCATTTGTCCCCTTTGAAATTTCCTGACTCGGCTGAAGTCAACTGTTCTTAAGTCTCTTGGCAAATGTAACTCCATAATACGTTCTATTTCTATTTGGAGGATGAAATTGGGTAGGATGTAGTTCAATTTTACCGAACTATTATGGTGATATTACGGTATATGTAATAACAATATAACCATAAGTTCGGTAAAATTGAACTAGGCAGGATGATACCTAGCCGCACTCATGTGTCTCTTTCTTGTGTTACTTATGGTACTTGGCAGTCAGGAAGAAGATGATACCTTGATAAGTAAGCTGGCTGTCATTGACAGTTACATGTAAACATATCGGTAAAGTGTAAATTTAGGTTTTAACACGCATGAGAATTATGTGTTTGATAATTAATTCTGTACAATAACTGATTGGAAAACCGTATTTTTAGCATTTTTTGTGAAACAGGCTTGTGTTTAGTCCGGGCTTCTGATTCCAAAATCACTATTTTTTTATACTGAGTCAGTATTTTGGAGTCAGGGCTCATTGCAATCAAAAAGTCAGAGTAGACAGCGCGCTTTTGATTGGGCAGTTTGCGGTCAGATTTAGATAGTAAATAACAACATAACTAACTCAAATAGTGTCAGTACAACATTCATAAATAATTTAGCCTTTTTTAAAGTGAATTTAACGTCTAAAAACTGAAAAACCGCTAAACAGTGTTACGTCATCAATGGCGGAGAGTTTGAGACTTGGAGAAAGCAAAAATGAATTCAGAGGAAGAATAATGTTTACTGGCCGATCCTGCTCGTTCATATCAGGCACTGGTAGGTAGCGAAATTATCCATGAATGTGATTATGACCGTTTAGACACGATCTGAGTAGGTTATAACTTATATTGCTATTTCTTTGTCTAAATCAGACCAACTCCGGCTTTTTGATTGCAGTGAACCCTGACTCCAAAATACGACCGTCAGTATAAAAAAATAGTAATTTTAGAATCAGAAACCCGGACTAGCTCCTGTTCAAAATTCCTCTTACCTTACTGAGTATCTTAGAAAATGACATGTTAGCAGGTTAGGCTTTGTAGTCACACCAAACTGTAGACTACTAATGAATGGTATTTTTAACAACCGTCTTTCGCAACACTTATCCGATAATTTGCAATGGTTATCTGGACATTCTGGTTATGGCTGCCAATTTCGTTTCGTAACTTTGACCGGTTGCATAAGTTTCATTTCAACTACAGTCTACAGTACAGATGCTGACACTTTCTCTGCGAGGAGATTGGTCGTCTAAGAGATAACGCTTACCTGAGAGAATAATGCAGTTTTAGATATGGACGTGGATGCGAGCTGTGACAAACCGAATTTAGAGAACTGTCGCATCAATCCAACAGCAGTCATCTTTGCTCCGTCTCTCGTAGTCTTCCAAACAACAAACGTGAGTGGGGATTCCCTTCCGTAGTCCGCAGGCGCGGTGACCCACTTTCATAGCGGAATCCCCATCTTCCTGTTTATCGACTGACAACTGAATATGCCACCGGTTGTTCCTTACTAATAATCATTCAATCTGGAATCGATACGAGTTCGCTTCCTGGAACCGACCCGTTTTACTGTTTTAATTTACAATGGAAGTTTGTGTGGATTCTGTTATTTCTGCAAGAAATGCAGAAGAAGGAGGTAAACAGTTGAAAACAAAGGGCCAGGCGAATTACGTCTAGTTTAGTTTACTGTTTAGACAGTAGACTTTTAGTTTTAGTTTTAGTAGGCTTTAGCTTTACTGCTTTAGCCTACGATCAAGACATGTACCCGGTACATGTAATGTTGTACTGTAGTAGTATCATAGTTCAATGGTTGATCCATCAATCATGAATTACTCAGTGGGCTGCGGTTACTTCATATTTGAAATTGAGACGTCCACGAATGCATTGGGAATAGACCGGCTAGTAGCCTACCAACTCGAAAAACATCAAAGCATAATTAAGAAGAAAATGACTAACTGTAGATCATGAGTATAGGGCCTATATCTAAATCATTTTAAAGAAGGTGTTATCAGTTTTATCTAAGGTGGATTGGATTCCTTGTGATCTAATCTGGTACTTTTGTTTTAATAGTGGTAGGATATTTAGTCCACGATTACCTTTGGTGTATTTCAGATAATATGTTGTGTCGGGGTTTTACCGTATGGTACCATACTTCACTTAAAGTGGCATGTCTCGAGCTGCCAAAATTCACACTTTTTTCATAATTTCTGATTGTCACGACAGTAAGAGCCTTTGAAGACCATCGAAAAACTAAAAGATAGGCGTTGGAATGGGGAACATCCATACAGTATGTCGCCCGTACGAACCGAAAACGTGTTCGAAATGTAAACAAAATTTAAATAACCGGGACGACCATTCATTCATTCTAAGCCAAAGTTTGTTCAAAACAATGCTTTATCGTACATTTTCGAACTAGAAGCAATAAAAAGCTTCTGAATGATAGTTTATACGTCTTGAGAAAAATAGCCAATAATTTCACCATTCTGTTTTAACGTCAAAATATCAACATTTTGGCAGCTCATACCACTTTAAGTAAAGCTCTTACTGATAAGATATAGTGTTTGACTCCATGGTTTACTGGCACCAACACGAAAGTCCTGGCTTGTATATTGAGTAACTTTTGACAACCAGATATCAGAAACGTAGCCTAATTATTTTAGCAAGTAGCCAATTGACGTCAATAACAGAACACCTAAGATCAATTGTAAAATGGCGTTTTTTACGGAGATTTATTGGATGTGTCATTCTTCTTCTTTTTCTTCATTGAGACATTATTAATGAGGAATTTGTATGTCAATATGCCACTATGTATGTTTATTTATTATGAATCTCTCACCAGGTGCAGTCCGTCTGGAACTTTGTGGGAACCTTATGGAAGGGGGTACAACTCCATCATGTGGTAAAAACCTTTTTTTGGCATGAGTTATCTCCCCTAGTTCAAAGACTGCGCATTTCTGTCGAAATGGGCTCACTAACGAATCTGTATTAAAACTATAGGATTAAAACTACTGGCCGCAGCTTGTCCATATTGTAGGTCTATGTCCTTATATATTTCAGCTTTGTAAGAGCCCCTGCAAATGGCCCTGTTACATTGGATATTGGCACTGTTGCAACACCACCATCCGTCTAGATACAATTTGATATAATGTGAAAAAGAAACAAGAAATAACAGAAAGATATTTAACAAAGTATGTCGCTGACAACCAACTTTGCGTGATAATGGATTCTAAGTCCAATCTGTTCCTCGCTATAAATCTACAGTAAGCGTCGCAAGTTATCCCACCCCATCCCCAGCCGAAAAAATTAAATGGAAAGCGAACGCGAACATTTATGTGACCCAGACCTTTTTCCCATTTTCTCACTGTAGGTTTGCTTCGAGTGATCAAACAGACAGTGTCCTTACCCGTGTTTGTGATGATCCGACCCAGGGCAGGGGATTTCCTCTACACAACAGACGAGTTTCACGTCATGACAGAAGACGTTAAAAGCCTCAAAGCGACCGGAGCCGATGGATTTGTATTTGGAGTATTACAAGCGTAGGTAAAATATTGGAAATTAGGAATTGACTACTATAGGCCTATCTGGTGGGTCCTAAATTTAAACTTTAATAACTTCGTCATTTTGAAAGAGGTCCAGAAAAAATCAAGGGCCTCGGTGGCTCAGTCTGCAGAGTGTCATTCAGTCCTACACATGCCTTTCATCGATTCACACCAAATAAAATTGACAAATTCTGAGTGGATTTTTACCGTTTTAGGATCGTCATCACATTGGGGCACACATGGTATGGCGTTTTACTGAGTTCTAAGAAAGGGCCTCGGTGGCTCAATCGATAGTGTGGTAGTGTTACTGTCATTTATATGATATCATTCTCACATGCTTCAGCAATAATGATTTCTCGATACTTACTGTGCAAAAATCATTTCCTAATTCACTGCCTCTCGATATCCAGGTGCCTGTTTCTCAAAAGATTTTCGCTTGAAATAACTTTGCGAATGGTCATAACGTATTATTGAAGTTATACGTTTCCATAGAATAGTTAATCAATGTTATACATTGCATTCGGATTTCGTTGTGCGTAAATCTTTTTGAAGAAAAAAAAAACAGCCACCACCTCCCTCCCACAGCGCTATGCTGTATGAGCCGTTATCGCCAGATGTTTAGCAAACCTATAGTGCAATAAGCCTCTTTCGAGTTCGGCTAAAACCCCGCGAGATCACGCGAGAAATGAGTTTAGGGGTATAACTTTCACTGACTAGCCGTTCATTTAACATTAGCGCCCATGGTGATCGACGGTTATCGTGTGGTTTTGTCTTTGATTCTTTTTTTCTAAATCATTTCTTTAATCCAAATTTTTTTGTGAAACACACCAGAAGCTATCAGTGGCGTTTTTGCAAGTTGACTGTCAATAAAAATATTTATATCGCGTGGATACGCTTCGAAGTTGTCAAAAATCAACGGTAAAAACACAACTACGACGTGTTATTTTTGTGTTAGAAATAATATTATATTTTTGTCCGTCAAAAAGAAGTATCTAATGGATTTGTATATATCTTGATATGTCTCACAAAAAGACTTTTGTAAAAAGTATAGATTGTAAGCTGGGAATCACAGATAAAACGACAGGGTTACAGCCGATCTCCATAAGCACTAATGTTAATCGGACAGCCGATCGGTGAAAGTTATACCCCTAAACACGGGTCTCGCGTGATCTCGTGGGACTTCCTCCAAACCCGAAAGGGGCTTATTATATTGAAATATCTTCCTTAAATCAGTTGCCGATTATTTCACTTATATGGCGGCGTTGCCAATTGTATTGTGGGAGTAAACGGGGCTCTATGCCCGAAGGAAACCCACGACCTTTCGGTGGTAACTGGCAACCATCCCACATAGGTCGACACTTAATTAATTGTTTGAACTTGAAGCTAACATATAATTGCAGATACATGCAAGTTCATTGGGATACTTAGGTAATTGATTTCATATTTTCATTGTTAAATCCAGGGATGGGACTGTGGATCAAACACGATGTAGAACACTTATGGGTAAGCCCTGGTATTTCCATTATGTTTCAAGAGATAAAAGTCACGAAAATTCTTCAAGATTTGATTGAATCTTCATTAGAAAATGAGTGACTTTATTTATAATTTATGTAATTACTAACAAGATTGATTGTTCATCAAATTTGTGATGGTTTTTCCACCACATCAAAATAACAATGCATTTATAACTATCGCAATGGATACTAACTGGGGAAAGTTTTCATTAAACGTACATTTTGATACCTGCGGCTTCTAAGGTCTATAGGCCAATGAAAAAAATACATTAAAATATAGCTTGTGAAGTTGTGCATTATCTCTTCTTTTTCATTATTAGAGAACTGTAGACCTTTACCAGTAACTTTTCACCGGGGTAAGTGTTATGTATGAATTTTATTTTCTTTTATTTAAAGTTTTCTGTATTTCTCGCCTAAATATTTCAAGAATGCTTTCAACTACTGCAACAAAACAACAGGAAACTTGAGATAATCAGGTTTTTCGCTCGAAAAATTTAAAGGCTCATAGGTCTGACATCTGACCCGCCCATATTGGCTATAGTAATTCGGTATTTGTCGTTGAACTATCGTGGATTTTCCTAAGTGAATGAGTAAACCTATTCAATGTCCAACTTGTTATCCCATTCAACCCTTCCATACTGAATCCGTAATGCGTAATGTTCTGCATTTTTGTTATCCTTTATCATTAGCTATAGATATGACAAAAGATATAACCGAATCCGTGGAGAGTATCATTGACCTGGGCTTTGAACGAATATTAACCAGTGGTGGAGAGCCTGACGTTAACAGTGGATTGAATGTTATAAAAGCAATGGTAGAGAAGGTAGGTTTTCCAATCACATTTTAATCAAAGTATATTGGCACTTTTTGAATCCTCTGTCATTTGTAGTCCATACAACGTATACATTTTCTTGCATTTATTACTTTTTAAAATTTTTCTTGGTTTTCTTCCTACGGCCGAACACAACCGCTGCTGTTCTGCCTTATCCCACTATATAGTCCACAATGGTTACACTAAGATATACAGACATTAAGAGGTATATTTCTCCGAACCTTGCACGATTTGTCACTGGGTCACCTTATGCGAAAGAGTTGCCTGGTACTCGTCGAAAGTTTCCTCCGGGCGATGAGCCCAGTTTCCTCGCCCACTAACCCTGGCAACGGCACCATATATGTGAAATAATCTTGAGTGCGGCGCAAAACATTAATCAATCAACCGAACCTTGCACGAACACTACATATAATGAGTCATACTTTTTTAATCTAACCTTATTTAATTGATATATTCTCCAAACGATTACTCTTTTTTGTCATTTCAGGCTCAGGGCAGAATAGTTATAATCCCAGGTAAGTCAAATTCGAGAGAGAAGAAAATTGAATACCAGTAAATAATTCAACTTAAATCAAGGTTGATATTGGGGATTTTTCTACAAAGTAGTTCTATTGTATATTCATTTTACAAGCTATACCCATTTCCGGCACTATTTATCTTCCTTTTGGTATAAATGTCAAATTTACTGCTTGATAATAATTAGCGAATTCTACTTCAACGAAACTTTCCATATATTTGGCAGCCAATGTCATTTTAAAAATTGACTGTTTCTTTATACCATTTGTAGGTGGCGGAATAACAACCAAAAACTTAGGAGAGATTTTGGAAATAACAGGCGCTAGAGAGTTCCATGGTACTGGGAGAACAACTGTGCGATCCAAAATGACATTTCGGAAATCAAATGTAAAAATGGGATCGAATATGAGTGAGGACGCGGAATATGTTTGGAAGGTGACATCAGTAGATACCGTTCGGGAAATGATGGGCATTTGGGCAACATATAATAAAGAAGGGTCATGACGTATATTGCGTGTCTTGTGTTTTAATTTTACTCTTCTAAGTTTAAAGGGACATATCCAGAAGCACAAAAAAAAGAATGTCAAACTGATGCATTCTCAGGTAACAAATTATCTGTCAGAAAACAACAGCTGATTCCTTGAGGGCTCACTGCCTAAGTTTGTGATTTTTCGTACCTTCGGATTAGCAGAAGATAAGGAGTAATTGATTTCGAATGGAAAGCCACAAGTCGATTATCCGTCAAAAATAGTACATATAAAGACTTATTTAGGGAATTTCCTGTTGCTATTATTTTCTGTGTGACGGTCACAACAAACAGCCGAGAACGTGCACGTATGCCTATAAAGAACCTGGGGGCTGTTTCTCAACACAACTTACGCCCGTCGTTACTTTGCGCCTGGTCGTAACGTAATGTTGAAGGTATATGTTGCCATGACGTTACGACTAGGCGCAAAGTTACGACGGTGTTGAGAAACAGTCCCCAGTAGGGCACAGCTAGTCTAGGTCGATTCTCATAACCTCCTCAAAGACGACAAAGTGGATGGGAAAGCACTCAATATCAAGACACTACCAACCTGGGCCATCTTCTCTAGCCAAGATAAAATCTGCATGTCCCTATTCCGTGTTGGGAATGGGGACATGAAGATTTTAACTTGGCTTGCGAAGATGAACCTGGGCATGCACATCAGCCCAAATGAGCCAATGATAGTCGTGTTTTAAAGAGTTACCACGAGAAAGACAGAAAGGGGATTTGGTTTTAAGGACACAAAAAAAACTAACGATAAAAAAATGCACGATTTAGACATAACTGGGTGCATTTAATGTGGGTCATATCTTACCAAAATTCTGATTTTTTCCTAACCCTCGATTGTCCAGAAAAGTTGAACGTTTAAAGTACCTAAAGGATTGAGTTTGAAATAAAACATTTTGGTAAAGCAAGATAAAAACTATACCAAAGTGCCATAAGCTGCCAAAATTCGAACTTTGGGGAGAAATTCCCATTGTCAAGAGAAGTTGAGCGTTCGGTGTACCTTGAAAAACTGAAAAGGATTGATGGTTAAATGAAACAAGTCATTATTTGGCAGTTCGTGTCAATTTAAACCCAGCCTTCCACCAATGGTTCGCGGGTTCAAATCCCTCTCAGTCCAAAAAAAAATGGACCGGGTTTTCACTCGAACGACCTAAGTGGGATGGTTGCCAGTTACCACATAAAGGTCATGGGTTTCCTCCGGGTATAGAGCCCGGTTTCCTCCCACAATAAAACTGGCCACGCCGCCATATAAGTGAAATAATCTTGAGCGCGACGTAAAACATCCATCAATTTAAACCCAAGTAAATTTGCATTTTTCTCAAAGGTCAGAAAAGCTACGACGGAGAATGTGTCCTTAGCTGATTCGCCCTTTGGATACTTAAATAAATAGCAGTAATAGAAAAACTGTTTACCGGTCGGTATGTTTATTCAGCAATGATACAGAGTACAATTAAAGGAATCCGATGACAATCTAACGGCAAATATAAAAACGAAAGAATTCTGTAAATAAACACAGGATTATCTTTAAGTGGCATGAGCTGCTAAAATTCACACTTTTTCATCATTTTTGATCGTCAAGACAGTAAGAGGCTTTGTAGGCCATCGAAAAACTAAATGATTGGCGTTGGAATGAGGAAGATCCATACGGTATGTGGCCTGTGCGAACCGAAAACGTGTTCGAAAAGTAAACAAAATTTAAACAACCGGGACGACCATTCATTCATTCTAAGCAAACGTTAGTTCAAAACAATACTTTATCGTACATTTTCGAGACTATAGAGGCACCAAAAAGCTTCTGAATTATATTTCTTGAGAAAAATTGTCAATAATTTTAACATTCTGTTTTAACGTCAAAATATCAACATTTTGGCAGCTCATGCCACTTAAAGTTATCTAAATTACTTCATCGTTTATAGTATTTACATTTCTTCTGAAAGTGACATAATTTCCATGAGTTGAAATATTTCAAACAGGTGAAGAGAATTAACGTCATAGTTATTTGTTTCGCTGGATGGTTTACAGATACCGGGGTTTCCTCTGGTCCTCGTCCACGTTATTTCTATAGTTTTGAGAAGCCTACAGCTTCTCCAATAAACACATATTAAAGGAATGTGTATGTGTCCTGTTTTATGTTTTCGCCCCATGAGGCATATTTCTCGCAAAATCATAAGGCCTGTTTCTGGAAAGGTAAAGAAACCGAGGTAGGTAGCTCGTTGCTTCGTGTGTTTCTTTAAAGGCGCACTTGCCGCGAAAATCCGAAATATTGTTTACATTTTAAAAAAACGACCGTTTTCTGTATTTTACCCAGACAATATAAGTTAGGAACTTTCTATTTTTACCAAAAATTTAAAAGTTTGGACGTCATTTTGTATTTTTAATTTGAATTTGAAAATTTGAATTGTTAGGTGCCCGTAATGTCGAACCGGGTCGTGTGAGTCGTGTGGGCGATCTAACGACAAAGTATGATTTTACGAACTTTATCTAAGAAATACATACTAACGATCGAGTAAGAGGGACTATAATAGCCTGCCGAGTGCAAACCACAGACAAAAACGCTGGGATGAGGGTAATCCAACACTTAGGTTAACAAACGGTGTTAATTGTTGTTGTAATCGAGCTTCGATTCTTCGTTTGTTTTTCACCCGCATTTATACATTCTAAACCTAATTGGGCATGCTTTATGTGTGCTATGTTTAACTTTAGTGGTTTTAGCTGTGGTAAGCTGGTGCAAATTGGTTTTCTTAACAAATGTCAAACAGGTTACGGCGGCAAGTGGGCCTTTAACTTTGTGCATTTTCTTTTTGTTTTCACATAGGTAATAAACCGGTTATCTTGTCAATGTTCGAAGAAATTAACATAACCCCGAGTGTTGTACGCGAACTATTAACTTCAGGCTCGTTAGAAAACTTAAAATGTTCGTATCTTTTCCAATTTTCCAAATTCCACAGGTGGACATTTTCTATTTTTAATTTGATTTGATTTTTAGATACTCGTAATATCAACAAATAACCAACCTGGGCATATGCACAAGTCTAAATGAGCGGTGAAATAACAAAATATCGGTACAGTCATTATTTTGCAGCTCCTGTTAATTTAAACCGGAGTAAATTCGCATTTTCAGAAAGGCTACGGCGGAGAATGTGACAGTAAAAAGTAATTGTTCCGTTTGGAAACGATGTCAAGCTATTGTGCGATAGTATTCCAAGCGTGGGCATAAGCTATAGTCATCAGAAAACACAACGATCTATTCGATAAATTTCAAAAGTTTTTACAGTTTTAATTTAAGCAAGACAGCCGGCCTACATTGTAGGTGTATAACCGGCTCTGGATGTTCGGATCGTGCGTATCGGAAGAAGTGACTTCAGTTCTGCTCAGCGTCCAATGCAACCTTACACGACTGACAACAATCCCTCTTAAACTCGAAATTCCGCCGACAATTGTAGGAGGAGAAAAAGGCAATATAGCTCTGACAGGTATAACGTCCAAATTCGGTTCTCCAAACCACCAAACGGTCGCCGTACTCACAACCTGAAAGAAAAATCGTTCATTGGTCAATTATACGTCATCAATGAAGATTATTCCAAGCGCCAGAACTATAACAGAAAAGCAATGCGAAAACACCCGACCCTATATTTTATCCTTGACACCCTGGACTTAATTTTACGTTTTAGAGTAATTATTAATTAACAACCTTATTAACTGGAATATTGCTTTTACAATTGAATATTTGATTCGAGGGAAACATTTTGAGGTCGAAACTCTCCTAAAGGTTGTCACGATTTCTAGTAGGTAGTGGTTTCCTACTGACAAAGACCCCGGTTTCCTCCTTAGTAAACGGCATAAGGCAGTTTTCGTACATACCAATATTGGCTGCCCTTCTCCATTTCCTGCACGTGGAACAACACATACTTCTTACATCGAGGTCATAACAGTGGTGAGGTTTGATGATGTCACATTCCCGTCTGGAACGATCCTGGCAATCTGAAATCGGATATAATACGGATTGACATTCCTTTAGATTGATTGATTGATGTTGTACGCAGCACCTAAGATTATTCCACTTAGGCCTATATGGCGGCGTTGCCCGGTTTAGTGGAGGAGAAAACAGGGTTCACTGCTCGGAGGAAACCCCCTACCTTCGGCGAGTACCAGCATGGCAACTCTTCCACACACGGCGACCGAGTGAAAATTCCACTCAGAAATTTTTCGATTCGAACCAATCCTTTAGAGCCGATATATATATGGTCCTAAATATGTAGATTTCATGACCTATATGCAGGATGGAAGACATGTGACCGAAATGAATCAAAAGCTCTGGGCTCCTTTTTCGAGACAATGCTATTTTTCGTGATGAAATTAACTATAAGTATTTGGAAATAATTGACGAAAAGAATATTGAAATATGAAAAGTGTTTAATTGGAGCTTTTCATTAGAGCTACTTTCGGGAAATTATTTCAAAGTTGCATCAACTACCAAAATTATGATATTTACATATATTCGAATTGTTAAGAGAGGTTGCTGTTTGTTAAAAGCATTGAAGTATCGCACGAAACATTGCACGATTTCCACCTACAATAATTTGTTGGTCCTAAATTGATTCAATTAAATTGTAAGTAAGTCGGCTGAGTATTGTCCCTGTTATCTAAAACTAGCAGTCTGTCAAATACCGGAAAGCCCTTGACTTCGCTTGGCCTTAAATGATGACCTTTACGGTCAAAGCTTCACACTTATGTCCCAGTGACCGGCTTTTGTTTAAGACGTTAGCCTGAAGGAACCATAGTAAAACAAATATCACAAAATTACTAAAACAGGTCAAAATTATGTCTTCCGGTGCCTCTACTATGAATTATGAACGATTTTACTCAGAATAAATCCTTCAGATATGAGAGATAGCTTGCCATTGCACCAACCTCAAGGACATTATATTTTTACTTACATTAAAAGACCGTTATAATACAATTTGCACACTTTTTTGGCCGAACCGATCACATCACATAGAATCAAATGAATGAGTGATTTGTCTCCCTTGACACAAACACCATCTTTTTCTAGTTCCAAGAGGCTCGACAAGTATGTCAACAAACATAGGAATACGAGAAATAGTTGCCATACCGTGATTTTTTTTTATCCTTAAACCAAAACTTAGTCTAGGTAAGCCAATATTCAAAAAAGTCAAAATTCAAAAGATAACATGTAAATATATAATTGTTTGGCGAATACTTTCAAAGACAGGCAATTCTACTTACAGAATGATTGAGACGTAACACTGGATAAAAGGAATGTGATGGTAAGACATCCTGTCAACAGGGTTACAATGGAAGGTGTCATGGCGGTGCTGAAAATTAACATCAACAAATAGGCTTTACAACTTTTCCTTATTGGCTATCATGCAGGGCTAAAGTTCCAATTTTGACATGATGTCCCCAATCCGTTAAAGTGGCATGAGCTTCCAAAATCAAATTCCAATTATCAAGGGAATATGCGAGTTAGACACTCATTGGTTAATTAAGTAATTAACTGGCGTTAAATTAGAAAATAAACACTCTGTTTTTTGGCTCATACGAACTGTAGTTCGATATCTAAATAACCTGGATACACATTATTTCATTTCAAGCCAAAGTTACTTCTAACCACTACTTCCACATAGAGTCTTGTGAATACTAATTCGCACTTCTGGATGTAAAATAGCAGAATTTCAACTAATTAATATCCACGATATATTCCAGCTAATTTCGCTACGGCCTTAAAATGAACATATACATATACAGATTGTTGTTGACATAAATACAGTACCACATACCCTTGATGCTCGTCCGGATAAGTATAAACTGTCACTGTGGACATGTACCAATGGTAAGACTAACTGGGCTATGCTTCCGAGTACCAAGACCTCGGTTTACTTCGGTAAACTCCGTCATAAATGTCTGTGTCACAACGTTTATAACCAAACCAGCTGAATTAAGAAAACTCACTGTCCAAAAGCTATATGGTTAGGATGCAACAACCAACCGTTGTCAATGTGGGGTTTTTTTCTTTGACAGTTTGAAAATTACTCGTCATTTGTTTTTTTTTTATATTTTAATCGGCGAACTGTCCTTGTATAACAACAACATATGGAGTGTTGTTATCAATGTAAATGCCATAAAGATTATTGTGTTGCATTTGTTTATCCTGGTGACAATACCCGAGGGTCTTTACCACTTAAGGGTAAGGTTACGGGTCTGGAAACTAACTTTAAGTCTTTACTCACGAATAAACATGGCTTGGTATGACAAACTGGGTGGGGACATTTTATTCTTCGTCTTTGAAGATCTTTCTATAGTTAACCGGTGTGGATTTTTATCTTTGTTAGTTATAGCATTCAGAAATAGTAAACATCAGATAGCTTCCTCGTGGATGGCATTAACTGGTTTTGTTCACAACAGCTGAATTAAGTCTTGGTCCTTTGACTGTTTCCAAACTGGTGAAGTTTATGTGGACAACGTTCTCTGCAGCAACCCCCTTTTGAAATGTAATTGTACCGCGCTGTATCAACTTGACACGAGCTGCTAAAATTCTGACTTTTTTCGAAAATTCCGACTGCAAAGAAATTTGAAAAACTAACGAATTAACTTTGAAATGAAGAATAACAGGTGCTAAAAATGGACAAAATTCAAGTAGCCGGGATGTATGAGATCATTTTGGGGTGTTTCGCTTAACGTACATACCTAAAATTGGCATCAACGGAAAGCTCTTATTTTTTGTATTTTTTTTAATCAAAAAACGTATCTTAATCTGTATCAACGAAATTTTACTTTTATATGTCATCTCATGTCGCTTTCAACAATGTCATTAAAGATGGTATTATATTTACCGGTATCTGTTTGACTAAGTTTGTCATGTTACAATACAACATTAGTTCACATTATCATTAATTGTATCTGTGTAATATATGACATTTACTGACATTTTGTAATCAATACATCAGCACGTCAAAGCTCGGTGGTTCGCTGTTTTAAGGAGAGGCGAATTGCGATTGTAAATTGGCATGTGTTAATCATTATATACTTATTGGCTCATCCGGGAATTAGTACATTAATGACATAGTGTAGAATTTATCAATGTACCCCACGACCTTGGGCACTCAACTGTTATTTATACACTCAGCTAAAATAACATTCAGAAAAATATTAAGTGCAACACGCACTCGCTTGTCGGATCTTTAAAAACCTACTATATATAAGCATATGGTTCAATGTTTGGGCAGGCTATTTAAAAACATCATTTTCCTATTATAAATTTCGTTTCTGATTTTAAGCAGTGTCACAAAACGGATTTCCATTGTACAAATAGAACCCTCACATATTTCTGGTGCATACAGATATACATTTCCGAATTAACTAAAGTTTCTCATAACTTAACTACGGGGGCCTCAGTGAGTTAGAGTGATCGTCTCTCAGTCTCACACAGACCTTCGATCGATACCCGCGGGTTCGAATCAAACTGACACCCAATAAAAATGGAGAAAAATTCTGAGTGAATTTTCCACTCGGTCGAAAGTCGGGTTTTTTTTTTCGGACTATGGGCCCGTTCTCAGCCCCCACCAGACCTGACAACGCCGCCATATAAGTGGAATAATCTTGAGTGACATAACTTTCAGTCTAGTACTTGCTCTTCCATTGCTATACCACCATCTCCTCCTCAACTAAACCTGGCAACGCAGACAAATAACAAATTGCTAAATAATCTTGATTCCGACGTAAAACACGAAACAAATCCACGGATATATATTTACTGTATATTTAATTTCAACTGGATTTTTTGTCTCTATGTGAGGTACCTCCAGGTTCTGTTACATACCCTCTTCATCATCGCTAGAATCATTATCAGTATATACACAGATACTATCAAACCAACTTTGAAGTCCGACTAGCTCTTCAACCACGATCTTACAATTTACAAAGCACGTTTACGTGCAGAAACGAAGCCATCAATGATGGATAAAAAAATAGGTTCAAACGTGTTCAACACTGAAATACTCATAGTACTACTTTCTAAAATGTCCATTGTATTGAAAAAGGATTGTCCATACATTTTTTTTTAAATAACGTGGCGATATGATCGATCATACGAAATAAAAGTAATCATTTTAAGGCATAAGATTCGTATACTTTTGAGTTTAAAATGTACCCGAATTCATTTATATTCGTAGGCTAGGTCCTACACTGTAAAATGTAACCCGTAAATTTTACGGTAGAATACTGGCAGCTGGGCTGCCAACTCTCTACCGTAAGAATAAGGGTAGACCGTAAAATCAACTAGCCACATTCCTAATCAGTGAATGTGAAAAAAACATTATGAAATCAGCAGGCTAAGAAATACAGGACTTTAAATCGTCAACCCCAGCATGGATCTGTTAATGTAGATTTTCAAATCTTATGTACCCCAACGAAATAGTAAAACTGACTACTTCTGCAAGTTGACAAACATATATTTATTTGAAAAAAATTGAAATAATGCTGATGAAAATTGTCGCTTAGGGCAGGTATCTCAAACTACAGCTATGTTAAATTAACTATCTTACCCTATCATGACAAATTTTTCTCATATTAAATCGCCTACGGCGGGATTCGAACCTCTAACCTCCCATACAGGAGCTGCGCAGAACTATGTGCGCATTAGCCATAACCGTAGCCTTTAACCACTACACTAACATTAAATATGTAGGAATGGTGGCCAAATTTCCATGCCTTACTAGCGCTTCGGTGTGCGCACCCTTTGATCCGCAATGACGTATTTTGGACGAATCCTTCACGGAAACAACCGAGGAGATCAGATCTCGTTAGCTCGGAAACGACATCTCTGTCTCAAAGTTATTTTACGGTACACGACCGTAAAGCTTCCACTGAAGTATAAAACGGCAATTTACCGTTAATTTTAAAATATTCTACTGTAGAATTGACGGTAAACGGTTACAGTGTATATACCTCTCTATCTCAAAAAGCGAGATGATAACGTAAGTGTAACAAATATTTGATTAATTATACAAATATGGATTGAAAAAAGAGCTATAGACCTTTTTCGTCAATTTCCTCACATAATACACTGTGTTATCTCTGGTAAAAAAAAACAATAAAAAAACTGGTTATATTTATTGAAAATATGATTATTATCTTCTCCACAGGCCAACTTAAGGAAGGGTTTAGGTCGAGGGTCCAAAAAACGGATTAGGTCTAGGACCCAAAGAAAATGCTAAAGTGTAGAACAATAGAAAATGCTTAGGTCTAGAACCCGAAGAAAAATGCTTATGTGTAGGACCCAAAGAACATGCTAAAATGTAGAACCCAAAGAAAATGTTTAGGTAAAGGACCCAAAGAACATGCTAAAATGTAGAACCCAAAGAAAATGCTTAGGTATAGTACCCAAAGAAAAGGCTAAAGTGTAGGACCCAAAGAAAAGGCTAAAGTGTAGGACCCAAAGAAAATGCTTAGGTGTAGGACCCAATAAAAAGGCTAAAGTAAAGAACCAAAAGAAAATGCTTAAGTGTAGGACCCAAAGAACATGCTAAAATGTAGAACCCAAAGAAAATGCTTAGGTATACTATCCAAAGAAAAGACTAAAGTGTAGGACCCAAAGAAAATGTTTAGGTGTAAGACCCAAAGAAAAAGCTAAAGTGTAGGACCCCAAAAAAATGCTCACGTCTTTAATATTTTTTTTTCTTTCAACTCCTTTAGTTTTTCGAGGTACTTCAAATGGTGAACTCTTCTTGACTTCAGAATTTGTGAAAAATATCCGAATTTTGGCAGCTCATGCCACTTTATCTCTTCATTCAGTTTAAACAATTTTGGCTAAAATGCTATTGCTTGACTCTATATGAGAGAAAACAATATGACCAGTTCATGTCTAATGCATTTGGGTTGTCATATGCTTGTTGAAACACTACATCACGTCTTGTCTAGTTTATGATCAGTTTACAAGGGATTGTATTAGGTCAGAGGTAATGTATCCGTATTGAAATTTGACACTTAGTTGTCACTTTCTAGTAAGACACACAGTTATCCCACGTGTTCTCGTTCAAAGGAACATCTTATACGCCAGTCGCCATCTTGGTTCTCTTTTTCCAAAGCTCGCTCTGTGAAGATAACGTCATGTTACTCTCCAAGGCTTTCATTTGCTGCTTCATATTGGTTAACGTGGGATCTGTTGTTGTTCTCGGCCAGAGCGGTAATAATGTCTTATTATTCTTAAAGTGACATGAGCTGCCAAAATTGACATTTTTCATTAGTTCTGATTGCCAAGACAGTACATCGAAAAATTAAATGATTTGCATTGGTACATGGAATATCCATGAAGTATGTGACCTGAATAAACAGGAGTAGTACCGTTGATGAACGTCAATGGATTTTAGATCTAAGCTAGATCATTAGACAACTTCAATGTATATTCTTGAGACTAGAATCACCAGAGAGCTCCTATTTTGTATTTTTTGGTGTAAAATAACGAATAATTTTCTTTTACCAGAACAATGTCAACATATTGGCAGCTCGTGTCAGTTTAATGTGCTCTTCCAACTAGGCATATAATAGAAAATTTGCTTATATTTTTTCAAACGTACCAAAATGGGTGTATTTTCGAATTAATCTCTTAAAATGACACATTCTGTAATCTGTTTCAGTATAGGTTCCCCGTATACTATAGAAGTGATTTATAGAAGTTTGACTTATCTAGGCAACGTCACAATTAAATTCCTTTGTAACGCGATGTATTTAAGCCTGACGTAAGCCTAATACAGCTTTGTACAACCAGCCCCAGGTACACAAAAGACAGACTGTTTTAGCATTACATAAATTTTTGAATGAAAATGGTAAAGAATTGTGTGTAAATGGGGAATAATGTTACACCCATTCAAAAAAACATGTTTTTAATGTAGTTTTAAAATATTCCAGCAGCACGTTTAACGAACCAACATTGACTTAATATAGTATTGCTAAAATATCAACTATAAAAACCAGTTAAACAAATGAACTGAAATACGTGTAGATTCATGGGAGATTTTGAAAGCAGGATCTAAACTATCCCTTGAGTCCGGATATGATTTTTATATCTTATAAAACGGACAAGACTGGTATTGTATCCCGGTTATCTTAAGGTTTACACTTTGTTTACAGAAAAGGCAATATTCAATAAAGATGTAACTCTTTTGCCAAGGGATCTGTGTTATTTACACAATACCAGGTCTGCTTCTAAATACATGTATAGGTTGTTTGAGTGGCATTTAGAAGCTAGGATAAGTACAACGGAAAGGCTTGCATATGGATATCAACTACTTCGTTTATTAGTTAGCAACGTTTCGGTCTTGATACTTGGACCGTTTTCAAGCTATGTAACAAATATATTTGTAAACTAATAAATAAAGAAGTTGATATCCATATGCAAGCCTTTCCGTTGTAAATACATGTAGGTTAGTAAATACTAATCAAAACATTGACCTCTCAATTTAACGCTAATGTGATGTTATTGTTTTAATCTCCTCAGCGGGAGTTCCTGTGAGAAACGCTCCAGTTTATCCCGATGGCTACGTAAGTACATGGCTTAATTCGTACAATTTGTCTTCTTTTATCCAACTGCCCTTATATACTTTCCGAGTTAAATAATGGTGGCCAAGTGTTATTCCATGTAGGCTAATTTAGTTCAAGACCATATATTTTTTTTCTGGTTGGAGACGGTAAAACTTAGTAAACATTGATTAGTTATAAAACAGCATAACAAGTGAAAACAAAGATTCGATTAATTACAAGAAAGCCAGCTAAAAATATTTAACAATTTTATATTTGGACATAGCCCGACTCTGCGACTTCTCGTGTTTCCAACGGGAGAATATCAGCTCATTTAGAATACGTCGACCGGAGCAGCAGTGGTACTGGCCATCGAGGGGACATAACTCGTACTTCCGGAAGAGGGACTGCTTACGATCCGTCATCCTCTTCACACTATGACACATCTTCCTCTTCCTCATCGACGTCGACACATACAGAGGAGTCAACAGTAGACGAGACCGGGACATCAGAACAGGGAACGCCTTTACTCCGACCCCATGGGAGACTAAAGCCATATGATCCGTCATCTGATAGAGAAGGTACTTCCTACACTGGCAGTACTTCAGGGTCGCAATCTTCGTACGTCCCTTCTACCGGTACCCGTCGACAAACGGGTAACCCGGTGTCCACGTCAGGTTTACAAACGTCAGGTTCACAGACAGGCACACGGCTTTATGACACCTCAGGCGTCGTGCAGCCTCGGAGGACCTCGTATCGAAGGACTTCTCCTACCGAAGTCCATCGTCGAAGATATGACACGCGGACCTCCTACGCCCGACAACCGGTACTTAATACCCGAGGTCAGAGTGGCAGGCAATTTGAAAGACAGACTTACTTTCAGGCAAGTGTACGGAATTAAGTCAGTGAGTATTTTTTTGCATGTCTGAGAAACCGAATAACAGTTGTTTTCGTCGCACACTGACTGACGTAATCGTCCGAGTGGTAGTTATAAACACAAATTTATGACTATCGGGACACAGACAGTTTGTGACAAAGGACAACAGCGTATTAATTCCTTGGTCGAATTAATCCTATAGAATCAGATCAGAGATCCAGAAAACTTGTGGAATAGAGTTCTTTCCAACGGAAATATAACATAATGGCGCCAGAACAGTAACTGAACGTTTATAAAAACGTTTCGGAAGAAACATCCATCACATATAGCGGAACCAATTCCTGTTTTGGTTGCATGGTATCAATATATTGTAATCTAAATAGATAACTGTTTTAAATCGTTAAGTTAAATATTACCCATTAACTTAAAAAGACTCTTGGTGGGATATATCAAGGAGAGATGTTTTAGAAAAAAAATTGGGAACATTTCACATGAAACAGCTCCTTGTTTACTGATGTCGTAATGCTGTTTTATAGGAATGTCCCACCGACAACTTCAGAATCTTGATCGATGGCGTGGAATGTCACGTGGCAGTTGATACCATTGGTACGCATGTCTGTTATGACGACAGAGTTTTACGTGACCGGCGATGTTGTGAAAGATGTTTACAAATAAAGAATCATCAAAACCCAGGTAGGACAATGGTATATCGTGTTCTAAATCTGTATAGTTGATTGTGGGTGAAATAGCTTGGGTAAGAGAACGCTATCTCTCCTTAGAAGTGCCGACATTTTAACTGGGGTCCGTTCTACGAAGCTGGCGCAAAGTTACGCATAGGTTTACAGCATAGAGTTGCGCCTTCTTACTTGCGACCATGCGCAAGTTCCTATAATTTATCACGCGTTTGTGACTGGCGCAAGTTACGCTAGCTTAGTAAAACGAGCCCCAGATCTGTAGAAATATATTTGAATACCCACTGTTGTTAGGTTTGGTAGACCTCTTCAAGAGTTCTTCGGTTGTTGCTTAGCTTGGGTTGCAAATCAGTTCACTTTCCATATTAAGCTGGTGATTTTGAACTTAAAGATGTAAAAAGAATGTTGTGTGTGTCCGTGTTATAGTAACTAGGGGGCTGTTTCTCAAGACATCTACGTCCGTCGTAACTTTGCGCCTGGTCGTAATGTAATGTTGAGGGTATATGTTGCCATGACAGTCAAGCCTTGCATTGGACTTACGTAAGGTGTAAACGTCTTGAGAAACAGCCCCCTGGTAAAGCTGGTGGCAAAGGTTTAAGAGCCCAATTTTCGTAACCTATAAAAATCGCATCGCCATATAAGGCTAATAATCTTGAGTGTATATTTGATACAATACAGTTGTGCAGCCATACTTCCGGATCTGCGAATACAAGTTACATATCTAATATTTCCTCGGCAGGTTGTGAATACGGAGATCGTTCCCGTCTGTGTTCTTCGATGACTCCTAACCAATGTTATACCAGATCAAACAGGAATATATGTTGTCAAACTTGCGAGAGACTGAAGAACCAAAACCAACCAGGTATATTTCTTGAGAAAAATGGCGAAAACATTTCAATATATACAAAAAGGAGTATCAGTGGGTTAGAGTGATCGTTCCTCACTCCCACATAGGCCTTCCATCGCCCATCGCCGTGAGTTGCCATGTACAGGCCGAAGGTCGGAGTTTCCTCCGGGCAATGAGCCATCTAAGTGATATAATCTTGAGTGCGGCGTAAAATATCAATCAATACAAAAATTATTGTTGGATGTTAACTTTTATGATAACTTTTATGAATACCATTTAAGGGACCACTATCTGTTCGACTGAGTTAAAAAGCTGTGCATGGAAACCATCCTGAATATCCCAAATAAATGTAGCAATTTTATGTAAAACGTAAAAGTAAAAGTATTCTTTTGACGACCGATATTGACGATCACGCCCTAAGGCCTGACACCAGTGCCTCTGGAAGACCATGGAGTTGTGGGTTCAATCCACTAAAACTATAAAACTCCAGTACTCATTAATATACCATCGGAACTTTGTTGAATTCGTCATGCCATTAGACACGGCTTCTTCCTTGTATGTGATGGTGATCTGATCGCCTTATTTCAGGTTATGGTTTGTTGTATTGTGCATCGTATTGGAAACTAATAAAAACACTGCATTATTGATCTTTTTGAGTGGTGGACGATGCTAGAACAATGTTTATTTAATAACTCCCTGGATATTGTATTGATAACATTTCAGCCTTATTCAACAAAACTCGTAATAAGTTTAACACGTTGGTAGCTACAATACCCAAAGAGTTCTAAAGTGATAAACAAGTAATCATTGTGTTATAGGATGTGAATATGGCGACCTATCAGCAACGTGTGCTCAGCTTCCCCGACGGTTGTGCGCCATTCCTGAAAACCAGCGGATCTGCTGTCAGACTTGTGAGCGCATGCGCGATACACGTCGTCCGGGTAGGTTTGACAAAGTAAATTACCGCTATATCTTTCTATTTATTGATGCATTTCTTTTATTTAAACTAAAGAAACTTTTTAGCACACCTAGTTTTTCTTAGGGACATTTTGTCTCTATTTTGACACCGTGCGTCTTTAGTGGACTGTTGGCATTAACCAAATAAATATATTAAAAAGTAAACAAAAACATAAACTTGTAATGCAATAAATTCAAATCGGCTTTTTTAATTAAATGTTTTTCTTGTAGGGCTTAGCTTAATGCACGTTTATATGATATCTTTATATGTTTTTTTTTCGCTAAGCATTATTGGCAATTTACCAAAAGAAATGATATTATGATTATATTGCAGAATGTCCTTTTGGGGATCGCTCCTCTCAGTGTGTGCTGATCACAGGAGGTGCATGTTACAACCCCCAGGTTAATGACGCATGTTGTGCAACGTGTTCCAGGCTGGAAATCGGTCTATCCGGTAAGAGTTATTTCCCATTCGATGTTATCAAAATGACGAGCCCGTGGCTGTGCTCATTTACCTGTCGGATCGCTGATTCTTCTAAGTGATAGAAGGTTGAAATATTAATATATATATGATCTAAGATAAGCACTTTGTTGTGCGATTTTGTTATCGGTGCTCATTAGATATCGTTTGCTCTATCAAAGTTGAAACGAAGACGTTTAATTTACCAAAAAAGTTTTGGTTTATTTTAATTTCAGGCTGTCAATACGGAGACCATAATTCGGTGTGGAACAGTCCTATTGGGGACCTAGATTGTGAAACATATACACGTGTATACGGTATCGACGCATGCTCAGATCCCAACTTCATGAATCGATGTTGTCAGTCTTGTAGAGCATATGTCCCGAGACAATAAACAGATGGAGTGGAGTTCTCCAGAGTATCTTTTCATTACCTGCTCATGGATGTAACATACAGAATAAAAGTCTCGGTTAATATGTTTCAATACACAGTGTCCTGTCATGTGTCTTTTTTTTATTTGTGAAATTCTATAATTTTCATTCCAGAAAACGTTCGCCGAAGTTGATTTGTGTGTTTGAGGTTTTTTCTTTTCCGGATATGTTTTAGGCGTAAAACATCCGCCAATCAATCAACCAATTGTAAAGAGAAGAACGACGCTTTGAAAAACGGGGAAAAGTAAGGTTTCTACTGAGTTCATGGGTTGTACGGAAAAAACAATGTTCATTTAACAAACACGATTTCCGAAAGAATGGGATGCATGAAACATGAAAGTCGTATGAACGAAAATCTTTACCGTGCAACAGTACTTAGTAACGGTCAATAGTGCTTAATTCCGTTGTAACAAATACCACCCCTTTTTGCAGGTTATACCATTGAAATATTTGACTGAAGCCTTTTGAATTGCTATATCTTGTGAATCAATCGCAGATAAGTGGTTCACTGCTGAACCTTTTAAGCTAAGCAGTCACACGTGGGACATTGTTTGTTTTAATTGGTTGGTTGATTGATGAGTGACCCACACTCAATATATGTTCGCTTATATCTAGAAGGGGGTTGCTTTGTTGTATC
The DNA here is from genome assembly GCA_963971465.1 of Lepidochitona cinerea. Lineage (NCBI taxonomy): Eukaryota > Metazoa > Mollusca > Polyplacophora > Chitonida > Tonicellidae > Lepidochitona > Lepidochitona cinerea. Next base: position 36,797,637 of record OZ020553.1, read on the forward strand.
AGGAAAATTGGCTCTATGGAAACCCAAAAGCTTCCTTTGTGACGAGTAACAATCTTAGATAAGCCGAGAGGAAAAATATACTTAGAGTGTTTTCACAATTTCAGGGGATTGCATTTGAACCCTCGCTTGACAATTTATTGGTGAAAAAACTGTCCCCGATTTATTTTGCGAAACCTACCTACAAGAGCCATAGACCATTTAGAGACATTACCAACGCAAACTTGGAGCAATAACATGGCCAATGTTATTGTGAGATAAATCGGAAGTCAAATTGCTTGCAGTCAAATAATAGAGACGTGGTAATATGAACATGTGTCCATATCATTATTTGTGTCCATATTATTATTAAGAGTACAATCTGACTGGTATAGCATCGTGGCTTGTAGCCACCCGTTTGTCAGTATGTGTCATCACGTCTTGGAGATCTAGGAAATCCGAAAAGATATCTGCTAAGGAAATGATACGTTATTGGTGAAATCCTTTGAGAAGTCTGTCGGCTGTCTGCGGGTGTATTACCTAATCTAGACTGTTTTAATTGATGGAATCGAAAAGCTGACAGTGTCTAACGAACGTTAATTAATTCCCCGATTGATTGGATTTCCGTTCACTTTTTGATTGATTTGTTGTGTGATTTGTTGTACGTTGGATGCGGATTAATCTATGAGAAAACTGTCTTTTTTCAATATTTTACTGATATGGTGGCACCATCAAACTTAGTACCACACAGAAGACTCAAAGATCCATTTTTTTTTTTCGTTTTTAAGCATCGCCGATTGAGGCTGCTTTTCTTCAGTTTTTTTTAATATTGAATTAACATATATATTTGTGAAATATGATGAAAATGACACGAGCTGCCAATTATAGAGGGAAATCATTCAAACTGAAAAACATAATCGTTAGTCGTTTTATCAAAAAGTACAAAATATGAACTTTTTTCGCTGATACTAATCCTGGGGATGTTCGTTAAGGTAGTTTTATGACTAAAAACTCACAAATGTACGCATACATCTCAGCTATGTGAATTCCGTCTCTTATTAGCAGACATTTTCGGCCTGACAGGTAATTGGCTTTCGCGATATGTCTATTTCAATGTACTTCATTTGCCCGAGAATCGAAATTTCTGAAAAAAAATCCATATTGGGAGCAAATGCCACTTTAAAGAATAACTCAAATTTACCGGAGCTGCCAAAAGTTAACCTCTTATAAGGAAATTGAAACTCACGGTCTTTTACAGACTCTAGTCTCAGAAATGTGCATTAATGCGGAGATTACACATGAATTAAGCCTGAAATGAATAAATGCGAGTTCACGTTATTTGCGATTCGATTGCTTTTTACAATCCAGTTAGCTGGTGTTTTGATGAATTTCAAGTGCTCGTATTCTCTTAACAAACTTTTTGAAATTAATTTAAAAAAAATGTCACTTAGGCAGGTCATGTCACAATAATATAAGCGAGCTCTACCATGTAAGACAGGTTTACCAGTTTTGCAGAAAGGTACATCTAGTGCGGCGCTGGAACAAAACTCCCTCGTTACCATAAATTTCTGTCCATGAAGGATACGTTTTGCCGTCGTGCTATAAAGGGATTGATAGGTTAGAATATTGAAGTTTTACTCAGGTCCCTGTTAGGTATCGCGATATATCTGTTAATAACCAAAATTCTATAGGAAACAACCTTCAGCAAGCTGGACCAGGCAAGCATATAGGAGTTCTCTCCCCTCTCTGGACACTGCATGGCTAAAAGAAACACGCAAAGAAAGTAATCAATTCCTGTTTTATCTAACCCAATATTATTTTGGATTAGATCTAGGGTGTTAAGTTTGTGGATAGAGCTGAGTGCTAGACCTCTGGTTTATGACCTACACATCCCCAGTGCACTTAAGGACTCGTGCAATCTTTCCGAATAAAGACACATGGAATGGATTATTGATTTGGCCAGACTCGGATTGACGTCTTGAGACCAGCCATAAACTCCAACCTGCTTGATTGAAATCTTAAATATAATTCAAGTACTTCCAATCTCTTACATAAAATACGTTTGCTCTGGAGGAAATTCTCGTAACGATTATAAAGTCCAGTTTCTCCAAACCTTCCTTATTGACTATTCGTACTTCAATTAACTCATTAACTAATTGGATGACTGACATCTTAGGCAACGTCTGGGTACTGTTTCAGGAAAGACGTAGCGTAAGCATTTACGTAACAGCCATAGCAACGTATCTCTACGTTATGTAGTGAAATGTTAGTAACGTAAAAACTTACGCTACGCCTATCCGTAAAACAGTCACCTCTATCTCGTAGGTCCGTTGAGAGGAGATGGTTGCCAGTTACCACCGGAAGGTCGTGGGTTTCCTCAAGGCCTAGAGCCAGGTTTCCTCCCACAATAAAACTCGCAACGCCACCATATAAGTGAAATAATCTTGAGCGCGGCGTAAAACACCAAACAATCAATTAATCAACCGTTGAGAGGAAAGAGAAATGTAGCTCTGTAACGTTGTTTCGGATACAGCTGCAGCTTTCAATACGGTCTTGTATCACTTACTGCTAATCAAATGACAAAACAAATGCAATACAACCGATAAAATCGATAACAACATTCCAAAAAATACCAGTAAATTTTATGCATGATAGATTCATATGGACCTGAACACCCACTAACTCGATCGGGACGTTTAAGGTCAAAGGTTGATGAACTTATTCCAAGTTTGACCAGGCATTTTATACGACAATATGGAGCTTAAGATGATATAATTCACTCAAGGAGAACAGTTTATTAAATGAATGCTTCAACAATCCATTATGTGAGATTTCTAGCGTGGAAATGTGGATGTTTTGCTTGGACTTTAACATGATCAATATCCCACTGGGAAATACAGGGATTTATAACAAATCACTTCTCTTAATCAAACGGATCGTACCTTTTTGTAGTCCGTCTCCGGGGAACTGTTACAGGAGTTTGAGTGACGAATATAGTGCCTAACCTCTTACTTCCTGTCTGTAAACACCGTTTTCTTGGGCCGCTAACCGCCGTATCAAATTAACTGGTAAAAATAAATCAAGAGTCAGACATTTTGACTAATTGATTTTCTTCCCGTTAATTGATTCCCCGACATTACTGATTCTTGAATTGTAGAATTTCTATGTAGACAGTCTCTGTTAATAGATCAACCCAGTGTGAAATTCTCTCCCATACGGTTGAAGCATCAATGGTACACAGTTTTTGCGAGACGACATTCTCGTTTATAAATGGAATTTTAGGAGGAAAAGTTTCCCCGAACTTTTTCTCCATAATTTTTTCATGGATGCCTTTATTGATCTCAAATCGGATAAGTTTGGATAAAAGAGATACTTTGTAAAAATCGTTCTCCTAACATTTTTTATACATACATTTTTTAGATCTATGGATAAAATTCATGTCCCGTGTTTCCCAAAAGTTAGCACCATGAGCCAAACTTTTATTAAGAAAAATTAATAGGTATATTTTCAAGAAGTACGAATAAGAAAGGTGTCTTTGATGTCGCTGTTTTGGAGTAACAAGAGTAACTCGGCGATAATGACAGGTTTATTTGGTAGAAATAGAAGATCTCTACCGAGTGATATCAAATATATTATTTGAAAGAAGTAATTTTTATTCGTTCCTTTTCATTCATCTCAACAAATTAAAATTATTAGGCCTACTCGAGTTTAATCAACATGGTCACGAGGTGCAGTTCCTATTTATCACATAAATGTCAAGAGATATGTTTTGGCCAACATATTTACAGTGATTTTTATGTTATTGACATACCATGAATACATCGCTTTTATATATTTTTATAAAAATGCAAATATGAATCAGTTGCAAATGATATATGTAAATGATATATATGCAAATATATCAGTTGCAAATATGAAAAAGAAATAATTAAGGCGCACGATGATGTGATAATGTACTAGGGTGTACAACAACAACGTCCCTTACATTGAGCATTGTCCGAGGTTGTCGTTTGTGCAGTTGGTATATACTTGTTTGTGTAAATCTGGCAGCCGACAGCTTTATTGGACAGTTTATATACTACGACTTTTCACCGAAATAAATCTTTTAGATGGTATCAAAACTAAGGTTGTTCACCAACTAATCTGTTTTGAAGCCAACTGAAAATTTCGCCATGTCATTCAGCAGACGACTTTTCCAGTCGTAAGTAAATTAGTCCCGATACTATTGTAGCTTTTGATTGGTTGACAGTTATGAATGAAAGCATTTTGACCAATAAGAAATGGCGTACATGTATTACCCTTGGTAGACACAAAAAAATATCTCACAGCTTTATCCCACAACTATTGGTTTTTATGTGATAAATATATTTTAGGTTCATCTGAATTATTGAGGGGGGGGGGGGGGTCTTATAATTTTAAACATCCGATTTTTTCCTGCTTTTGTATTATTTTTAATTGTGACGACCCTTGGGTGAATTTCCCTAACGAGGACAAATAGCACTAGGATAAGCGGAAGTTTACAAGGATTTATTTGTCTGAAAGACATCCTTAATGTCTATTTTTTAATCACAAAGCAGTCGCATCATAAAAGAAGCGTAGTTGCCAATGGATACCATAGCGAAGAGATTCTACATCATGGCAACTGGGATGGCCAGTTTGTTGTGGGTTTTCGTTGAGGTTCACAATAGTACAAAAACAACAAGAAATCGTACTCGCAGGAAATGCCGCAAGACGTTTTTCGCCCAAAAGGTACATATATAGAATTACTTAGGAGATTCCTCGCTGCTAGTGTTTTCTTTCTGACGGTGATAACAGATCGATTCTCATAGCCACAACAAAGAAGACAAAGGAAACCAAATAAAGCTCCCTATCCAGCGGTCAATGGGAACTATGCAAATTACCAATGGCCATCTGGAAACCTCATCCTTATATAAACAACAGTCGAACACCACACATTTTACCGATCTTTGTTTCCGTGGCTATGGGCATGTCTTTTTATAGAATCTTCAACCTTAATTGTATCTGTTTAAAATAAAATATACGACGTTTGATTTTCAGAAGGGGAAACGAACGTTTTCTCTAAGCAACAGCCGATATCCTTGATTTTTTTAGCTACGTTTAGTACAATCGCGGACGACAAAATACACCCAGGTATTCGATTATATTGCTCATCCAGGTATTCGATTATATTGCTCATCCAGGTATTCGATTATATTGCTCATCCAGGTATTCGATTATATTGATCATCCAGGTATTCGATTATATTGCTCATCCAGGTATTCGATTATATTGCTCATCCAGGTATTTGATTATATTGCTCATCCAGGTATTCGATTATATAGCTCATCCAGGTATTCGATCATATAGCTCATCCAGGTATTCGATTATATTGATCATCCAGGTATTCGGTTATATTGATCATCCAGGTATTCGATTATATTGATCATCCAGGTATTCGATTATATTGCTCATCCAGGTATTCGATTATATTGCTCATCCAGGTATTCGATTATATTGCTCATCCAGGTATTCGATTATATTGATCATCCAGGTATTCGATTATATTGCTCATCCAGGTATTCGATTATATTGCTCATCCAGGTATTTGATTATATTACTCATCCAGGTATTCGATTATATAGCTCATCCAGGTATTCGATCATATAGCTCATCCAGGTATTCGATTATATTGATCATCCAGGTATTCGGTTATATTGATCATCCAGGTATTCGATTATATTGATCATCCAGGTATTCGATTATATAGCTCATCCAGGTATTCGATCATATAGCTCATCTGGGTATTCGATTATATTGCTCATCCAGGTATTCGATTATATTGCTCATCCAGGTATTCGATTATATTGCTCATCCAGGTATTCGATTATATTGCTCATCCAGGTATTCGATTATATTGCTCATCCAGGTATTCGATTATATTGCTCAGTCCCGGTTTACCTATAGGTTTCTTGAACAATAAGCCCAGCTAAAATCCCCATTTGTTTGGTATCCGCTTAGTGTTTGTTATACAATAAATCAAAAGGCTATTTTTGAAATAGTAAATTCGTAAAATTTACAGATCTTTTCGTTCAGAGTTATATCTGTTGACATGCATACTTTTACTACCCAAGGAGACCAAAGTTTTCAGGCTTACTATTCAATGGTGACGCCACTTAATGTAATTGATTTGTCAAAATATATTACATCCAACGCCAAAGATTCTCTCCGGTAGCGGAAAGGTGTGAGGTCAGTTGGCTTGGGTGACAGCCCGGCTCGTCATAATTGTTCTCAATTCCATTTGGAAATGACTCTGAGCTGGAAAATTACTCTGAAGACAGCACAGCCCGAGAGCTCTTGTCTCCGTCATCTGAACATCTTTTATTCACTTTCTTCGACAGAATTGCGAAACGTTTATGTGTTGTTTTCCTCATCTAAAGCATTTAGTTGCGCCAAATGCCATAACATTCAACTACACTTGACCAGTAAAATAACCTTTTTTTAAAAACCAATACTTTCAAACAATACACGTTTTGCTATAAAGATGTTGCCTAATTCATCACGATATATAGTCATAAGAAAATCAGTATGTCGAAAGATGATTTATAACGAAGCTATACATATTGTCCAATTAATAAAACGGATTTCTTTGGTTAAGGGGGGTCTGTCTAAAAAAATTATCTTGACTATTTTCTTCGATAAAGAGCCTTTTAGTTTTAACGATCGAGAGAAGTTGATTTAACGTGTTTCGAAGTACTCTGAACGTACGTCTTACAATAATCTTCGTAATATAAATTTTGTTTCCGTGTCAATCATAAAGTTTTTTGATAATCTTCAAACTTTCGTATTTTGTTGTCAATCGAAGTTATAGAATGAAAATTCGAACTTTTGCAACGTTTCGCTTTAAAAACCGTAACTGTGAAAAATGTGAATAAGAAATGTGCCTTGATTTATCGGATCCTCGGGACAAATTCTCTAATATCAATGGTCGCTTGATATCTTCAAACGGTATTTACGCTGCCTGGATAGGGAGTGCTGTAATTATACTCTGGTAAAATGTGTGAACATGATCAGGAAAGCCTCACACTTTTAGCCGGTTCGTCAACTCTTACAAGGTACATCTATGTTAAAGTCTGAAAGCACAACTATTTTAGTCGTTGAAACGTTTGCTTCCATGCCAACAATTGATAGGTTCTTAACACATATCCAATTCATACAGTACGGGCCTGTAAAACTAAAAGCTATTTGAAGCGAAATGACTGACTGATTCCAATTAACCAATGCCTCGTAACATTTGACTAATATAGAGACATTACCAAGAATTGGGAAAAGACAAAAAATCATATACTCTAGCCAATGCGTAAATAAGCATTGATTCCTGTCGATTATTTCACTTGTATTAGTTATCTTTGCTTGGTGTTTTACGCCACATTTGGGACCGATGTTGCCTTATTCATTAGATGCGAACTTCAGCACCTGAAGCCTGTTTCGGAAAGCTACGTAGCGTACTTTTTACGTAACTGCCACAGCAACCTATACTGTAGAGATACGTTGCTACGGCAGTTACGTAAAAACTCACGCTACGTAGCTTTGTGAAACAGGCTGCAGGATGAAATAATTCCATATATCCCACAAGTTAGAATCCATTCATCTAGTCCCTTGAGGGAGTGTTGAGATGCCCACTAGGAACATTGAGTTGATTGATCGACTGACTGAAGTTTTACGCCACACTCATGATTATTTAACTTTTATGGCAGCAATGTCAGGCTGAGTAGGCAATGGAATCGGACTCATCACACCTCCTCCACTATTCCACATAGTGAATACACCTGATGACGACTGGACCGGGCGTCCAATCTGTATTAGATTATAGAATGAATTAACGTATTAAACGTTTGTTTACTTTGCGGCACTTTTTCAACTCGAACACCAAACAGACTGTATGGATTTTTCGCATTCCAACGTCACTCATTTATGAGTTTAGTTGGCTAGTGTCTTAGAAAGTGAGTATAATAGTATTCTCGTTATTTTGGGATTGCACTTCCTTGAAAATATGGCAGAAATTCTTCTACTGATTTTTGGGTGATGCCCGAAACGGGAATCGAACCCGGGTCCTAGAGTATGGCACCTATCGCCAGCACTAAATGCCTACTGTCTTATCCATTCAGACAACCGGCCTCAGATGTGACCTCAGCATTAACCATCGGTAAGACTTCATTCTCCTCAATGCAGGAGGCCGGTTGGCTGAATGGATAAGACAGACAGCATTTAGTGCTCGCCATAGGTGCCATACTCTGGGACCCGGGAGTGATTGCCGTTTCGGGCATCAACCAAAAATCAGTAGAAGAATTTCTGTCATACTTTGAAAAAAGCGTAATCCCAAATTTAGTCTCTTACTGTCTTCACAATCAGAATTTATGAAAAAAGTTCGACTTTTGGCAGCTCATTCCACTTAAACAGTTAAAGATACACTCACAGCCGTAGCCTTTCTGCCATTTGTGAGGAAAGTGTATGCATGTGAATTTACTACCTGTAAAAGCACTAAAATCAAACATATGGCACATAACGTATGCCCATTTATGTTTAAAACGAGTAAATGGTGGCGGAAATGCATACCCAAAACAGAAGTTTCAACTTCAACATCGACCAGAAGTTGGATGCTGGATTACACTGATATCAGATGTTTTTGTTTTTATATTACAGTCTCAAATTTATCAAAAGATCTTTCTTTTTCCCCCAAATCAAAACCGCCGTCTCTATTTCTAAGATTAGTTCCGAGAAATAGGTCAATAGCCAGCTGGTTTAAAATTCATGATTCAAGCCATTCAAGACGCTTATGTTACTGGACTAGTCTTTTATTTACAATGCGGGTAACTAACAAATCAAATTTTCGTTTTCAAAGTGAACATACTAAATAATGTCAAAACTTGGAATTTTTGCGAAAAAAATTAATGGTCCAAACTTTTAATAACTGCTAAAATGTGGAAAACGGTCTGCCTTTTTTAATGTAACGTAATGGCGAGTATGCCGAATTCAGTCATTCATTGGAACCCAAACCTGTCAGCATGCTGTGTTTGTAAGTCTTTAAAAGCAGTGTGGTTTAACCAATTTTTTCCATATGCGTGGAATGGACACGTCTCATTGGCTGGTTTGGGTCTAACTTTGTCAAATGTGCCGCCATTGATAGTCGAAGCGCACCTGCATAACAGATCTGGATCGATATTGCACCATCTCCTAGAAATGGCGACATTCGATGCTTATCAAATACCACGTGACCTCCATCCCACGCATATAGTTCATTGTGTTTAACAGTTGAGAAAACTGTAAAAAGTAACCCAATGCCTAACCAACCAATATCAACCGGATCTCACAGTTTTGGTTACATTTGATATTATCTTCTCTTTCTTTTGGCATGGCTCTGACGGTGCCTAGTCTATTCGTACATTGATCGTATATGACAAATTGTAATTCCAAATGTAAAATTCAACGGTATCTATTTTATTTCACTTAACATCGGACTAGATATTGCACGACAATTCATTTATCAAAAAATATTTTTATTTCAAACATTTGAGTTTATTTCATATTTGGAGACATTTTTTGTTGTTATACAAGTATATGTATTTTTTTTTTCATAACATTTTGTAGCGTGAAAACCTCGAGTGAAATACTTCAACAAGCTATCACTGGTACGTTATAACTCATTTGAAAGACATGCATGGTATAAGCAGCCAGATATCAACACGTGAATCTGGATACAAGGGGGAAATAATAAGACAAAAATGAACGGAATTACACATACCCTAACAAAACCAACATAGAGAAATTTGTCGTAAGATTTGGACAGAAGCCTAAATCGTGACTCCAAATGTCTCCCAACGTTACTGCAGCGTAACATTATCTATCCAACTGTTAATTAAGAAAAAAACGGCTTCAAATTTGAATATAATTTGTTGTTACTGCTAAAACCAAATTTTGACTAGATTATAATACACTTAAATATATACAAATCCCGAGGCAAAACCAAAAAAGAAAACATTTCGATTTAGTCCACAAAGTCGCCCTGCGTCATCTATCTTTTGTTGTATTGATTGTCCGACTGCCTGTGGTACATCCATACAATCACTATTGAACGCTCTTCCCAAACCTCATGAATCGTTTGCTCTGATCGTGTTCATCGGTGGACTGTTCGTTGTCTCGGCCAAAACGCATGAATCGTTTATCCTCCTCAATAGAGTCCCGCCCAAATCGCATGAATCTCTTGTCGGAATTTCTGCCAAATCTCATGAACCTTTTATTTTCTACTGGTAGAACACCTTTTTCTGATTCTTCTAACATATCAGGGCGTCCAAATCGCATAAAACGTTTTTCTTCTCCTGTCAATTCTTCTCCTTCTCCACTCCGCCCGAAGCGCATGAAGCGTTTTTCAGCCTCCATTGGATCTCTTCCAAAACGCATAAAACGTTTTCCAAATCGCATAAAGCGCTTTTCAGCTTCCATAGGATCCCTTCCGAACCGCATGAACCTTTTTTCTGCTTGTGTGGGATCCCTTCCGAACCGCATGAACCGTTTTTCTGCTTGTGTGGGATCTCTTCCGAACCGCATGAACCGTTTTTCCTCTTCCGTGGCAGAAGGATCTCGTCCGAATCTCATGAAGCGTTTATCTTCACCGGCTCGTCCAAAGCGCATAAAACGTTTCTCGGCATCCAAACCTTCTTCTTCGTCTACATCTCCATCCTCAAGGGCACGACCAAATCTCATAAATCGTTTCACGTTATCGCGACCAAATCGCATGAAGCGCTTTTCATTGTCCCTGCCGAACCGCATAAATCTTTTACTTCTGTCGGCAGACTCATTGTCCCCAATGCTAGCTCTCCCAAATCTCATAAAACGTTTTTGCTTGCTATCTGTAGTATTGCCAGTCTCGTTAGGGTCTTCCGCTGTTTCTTCAATCTTTGTATCCTCTTTTGTGGTTTCTTTTGTTTCTGGTGTGCTATCAGCCGATCGTCGGCGGCGTAATTTCGTCCCCTCTGTGCGTTCAATATCCTGAACTTTGTGTAGTGCTTCTCGCAAAAGTTCCTCGAGGGACGCGTCCCCACGTCCGAATCGAAGAAAGCGTTTGTCTTGGAATGGGAAGCTCTTGCCAAACCTCAAGAACCCATCTCCGCTTAATGCTCTCCCAAAGCGAAGAAAACGTTTTTCTTTCGTATCCTCATCTTGTACAGCATCTGTAACAACGAAAGAAAGAGGGAATTACACAAATCTTATAGCCAAAAAAACCAGCACAATGGTATGTAATCAAATGAAGATTGGCAAAAAACTGCTTCCTTATCTTTCTATGGACAATTGGGATTTTTAAAAGACGTATGCTCCTCACGAAATCGCAGCTATCATGCGAATCCTTTGGGAACACAGTCTTGTCATGAAGTTTCCGTAAAAAGACTCAGACTACTTGAACAATATCAAATGAATAGTATTTGTCGACGATCTTTCCGCAAAGGATCCCTTTTGGCGTTAAAGGGTGTAAATTTCAACAACTTAAAATGCTCGTTTTTTGACAGTGTAGATGATTATTATGCGATTGATATATTCCAATTATCTGCCCCCTGCTCGTCTGCCTGTCACCAGTCACTGCCCATGCCTACCCCGTCATATGTCCACATTCTGTTCCAAGACGTATAATTGCACTCATGCATATTTCATTGGCTTTACTCAGCGGCTAATTTCGCAGGACAGTCAAGACAGAAACTGCTATTAGTGCCTATGTCTTGGCGGCATCTTCCCTCCCCATTGAAGGGTCCAAGGGAATAACCGTAATTACAGGCAACCATATAGCCCTCTGCAAGCTTCATGAAAATTCAGTAGAATTTGAGCTATGTCTTCATCGTTGACGTATTTTCACCAAGCTTTCTTCTGGCCGCTAATTATTTTCTCACTTATCTTAGCATAGTTTCCTTTCTAAGCTATCTTCGGTGTCCGAGTTCATATTTAATTTCTCCCCAAGAAGTTCAACTGTCACACGCATGCTTGCTTTACCATACATGATATTATATGAACTCAGAAATATATACAAACAATTTTCCCTTTTTACATTTTTGGGATACCCAAGCAATAGTACAAGTGTTAAATGACGAGCAATTGACTCTGATAGAATAGTTACTTAAGGAGTTAGTCTAGTGGGTCAGGGTTTCTTAACCAGGATGTATATTTGTCGCTTTCATAGCTCCACACCAACTAAAACTCCAGTGGGAGCCACCGGTTAAAATATCACTATAATAACAGGCTATCCTATTGCCAGATGACCTTAACCGGGTGTTTTGGGGGTTCAGCATGAAAGCCTGCATCAAGAAATACCACACGATATCTGCTGGTCAAACTTTATCCAAATAAAGCAATCCCCCCCCCCCCCTCTCCACAATTCCATCAACTGAGCACTGTTCGTATTATTTTGGGTATTTAGATTGATGGCAGCCAGCATATAGAACACGCACGTCTCTGTCCACCATAGTGAGAAATTCTCAATTATTAATCTAAACCGATCACGCAGTTAACTATTTGGTTCATCGTGTTGTAATTTCACAATCAACTTTCATATTACAAGAAAAAATATGTTATTCATTCCTTGATTCTAGCACGACGGGAAGTTGTTATAAACACCAACGTGTGTAATATTTGCCTTTCACCAGACATACAAGATTTGAATCATATGTGTTGTCACGGGCAAGATACACATTTGTGTTTAAGCGTGAACATTAATGCCTGATATTACATAAAAAGGGAAATGGTATGACATCGAACTGCCGAGCGGAAACTATTACATGGTAATTCTGGTGCTACCATAGGCAATAAACAACGGCTTGGAAATTTGGAAATCTTTGTCAGATTTTCTTTTTATTTTGTATAGTCAACGAATAGGCTATGGTTAAATCATTCACTGGTTTTATAGAAAGGTTTATTTAATACATATGTAGTAATTTAACTGGTTAATTACCATCACCTGTCATTTATTGATATCTGAATTGATTGGTTTATTCATTGGTTAAACGATTGAATCATATGGTGGATATAATAGCATTGGTTGATTAATTACTTAATTAATGAATTAATTGCTAAATTATTATATGGATTGTTAAAAATTTAAATAAATTAATCGATTACTCGCTTGATTGATGGATTCCAGGATGGAATGGTTTGAATTAAATGAGGACTTTCATTTGACCGTTGGATTAATTGACTGATAACCGGATTGGTTGCTTGAGGGATTACTGCCTTGATTGATCGACGGAATAAGTGACTGGTTGACTGAGTGATTGTTAGACTGGCTAATTGAATGGACAAAGACTTGCGTTATATTTTAATGAAGCTTTGATGCAACTATGAGGCTAGAATATGAACAATTGCCTGACGTATTCCATTGGATAATCCTGAAGAACATGTTACAAAATAACTTCTATACAAGCCATTTATAGCGGTAACTTTGACGTGTATGAACAGGACTATCTTTCGGTCCTCTAAAACGGGATATCATGTATTTGCCATAGAAGTTGCCTCTTACGCTTTATGATGATTAGACCAAGCAATAAATAAAAAATCCGTACCACCTTGTCAATACCAGTATATTGCAAAATATTTTTTTTCTGACAAAAGCCAAACTAAGTGTCTAAGTCTAATACCAGATAAATGGCTAGATGTTCTGTGTCGTAGAGAATTCAGAGTTTCTCCTACGTGTTGGTTAAACATTTTTTTCCACGTAATAACATTCTACGGACTATTAAAGCCAAACTATGTCTTTCTTCAACCTAATGAAATATCACTGGGTTTTGGTTTATTACAACACCTGATGATTGCGTATAAAGGTCTAAATGACATAACCCACGATTAAAAACTTGTCTCCATGGTTATTTTAGTCAAAAGAATTTCCCTGTACCTAAAAATAAATGAAACGATCTTCATGGCATAGATATAATATATATTATATTTCATTTCAGAGACAACATCCTCTTGAATTTTTAGAAATATCTTGCTTATTTTTATTATTTTTCTAAAAGAAGTGATGATTTTACACGTATTTATGGAGAGGTATATCTATCACGTAGAGTTACTGTAAATAACATACTTAGGTATGGGCATAATTTGATAAATCTTGTTTATGCTTGGTAAACAAACTATTTCTACTTTAAAGGGGCATGAGCTGCCAAAATGTTGATATTTTGACGTTACAACAAAATGTTGCAATTATTGGCTATTTTTCTCAAGACGTATAATTCAGAAGCTTTTAAGTGCTTCTATTCTCGAAAATGTACGATAAAGTGTTGTTTTGAACTAACTTTGGCTTAGAATGAATGAATGGTCGTCCCGGTTATTTAAATTTTGTTTACTTTTCGAACACGTTTCGGTTCGTACAGGCCACATACTGTATGGATTTTCCTCATTCCAACGCCAATCATTTAGTTTTTCGATGGCCTTCAAAGCCTCTTACTGTCGTGGCGATCAGAAATTATGAAAAAAGTGTGAATTTTGGCAGCTCATGCCCCTTTAAATATAAACTTTCTTATAAACATGTATTGTTTAGTTCTTAATGAAATTCACCATCATCCCAACTCAATCGTTTAATAACAGAATTCTTCAAAAATAGCAATATAGTATCAAATGTCTATGCCGCTACATATTATCGACAAGCAATCCGACGTAATAATTTCGCCTGATAGTAAATATTAAAGTGGCCTGGGCAGCCAAATATAGAGAAACTTTAGTAGAAAGAATTGGCTAATTGTTCGCCATTTACATTAAGAAGTACAGAATAAGAGGTTTACGCTGATACCATTCTTGGTGATGTACGTTAAGGTAGTGTTTATAAGCACGAAATCCCTCAAATTGAACTCGTACATCCCGGCTTTTGGAATTTTGATCCTTATTTGCACACATCTTCAGGTCGGATGGGTTACTTTATCAATATTTCTTCTTTCAACGTTAATCCGTTCAAGGTACGCTTAACTTGTCTCGATAATCCAAATTTATGAAAAAAAGTCAGATACTTGGCAGCTCATGCCTCTTTTAATAATTCAAAGTTCGTGATGGAAACATGATAAAATTTTTCTGAAACGTATTTGATAAAAAGGTAAATATTGTTTTCAAAATAAAGCTTAGTGTATTTTAACTAAAGTTTCTACTATAAAGTGGCATGAGCTGCCAAAATGTTGATATTTTGACGTTGAAACAGAATGTTGAAATTATCGGCTATTTTTCTCCAGACATATAATTCAGAAGCTTTTTAGTGCTTCTAATCTCGGGAATATACGATAAAGTAGTGTTTTGAACTAACTTTGGCCTAGAATGAATGAATGGTCGTCCCGGACACTATTCCGGTTCGTACAGGCCACATGCTGTATGGATTTTCCTCGTTCCATCGCCAGTCATTTAGTTTTTCGATGGCCTTAAAAGCCTCTTACTGTCGTGACGATCAGAAATTATGAAAAAAATCAGAATTTTGGCAGCTCATGCCACTTTAACCAGATCACAATGATAAATATTACTTTTGACAGCCGAAAGGACGTTAAAGGGATCGTTAAAGAGGTAGGTAAACGGCCAAGCAATGTCCTATCCCTCCGATTGAGATAACAGCCCGGATATAATCATTACCTCCTTGTACAATAGATCTATTTCGATTATTTTCTCTTATTTTCAAACCAATCAATATTTACAATTTAATCATATTTGAGGTTTATAGAATTCTTCTATTGCACAGTAAAAAGATTAAAATGGAGATAGTTTATGATGTGTCAGGAATCAGTTAGGTGCGTGACTGCACCAGGCCATTCCAAGCAAAGCAAATATTACAAGAGCGTAGGAATTTGCTTTTAGTTCGGAATATGTCTGTACATGCCTCGTGGCAATTTTTAAAATGGCACCGAGCAGAGGTATAAAATTAGATTTGCTCGGTCCATTACCGGAGAAAAGAGTTACTGGCAAGTCGCCTCTGCGGCCTACATACAGAGAGGTTTGTCCCGAAACATGTAGGTCTCACCAGGTTGAGTCTCCCCAAAAGGCTTTTCTACTTTAAAGTGGAAAGCAGATTTTGTTTAATCACACTATGGCCTGGTATGATGCCTACTCCGCATATCTTAAATAGATCAACATATAGGCAAAAAGTTAGCTGAGATATGGCCCGAGGTATAGCAAGCAGATTCAATTTTAGGCAGATAGACCAAGAGGAATGGAAGGGAATCAAATGGCCAATAAGAAACACAGTTCTTCCAGAAAAGTAATGATCAAAGACAACTTTTTAATACAGTGTGGTTTTCATTATTTCCAAAGAGATACTATATTTATTCTTATCCATATCTTCATTTTAGCCCATTTTTGTTATAGAAAATAGAAGGAGCATTAAATAATATAAAACCGAGAATCAGAAGATAGTGTTTATGAAGAAATCCGTTTAAAAAAGCCAGACGTATTTCCAATTTATATAAAATCATATTCTTTTTATTAGATATTGGTTCAGATTTTTGTTTATTTTAACTAAATAAAGATTATTAATTTTTTCTTAAGTATTAAAATTTACTGTCGTTTCTTTAAGAACAATTTCTGTCACCCGAAGCCCCGTTTTGCACAAGTAAAAATCTTGTGAGGCTTTCCAAAGTAATGTTTCTTTGGTAATAGGGTTATGTCTGGATCTGTTCATCGATGGAGATGCTGAATCGGGATAGCTTAGTAAATCCATTTGTAAAATCATATGCTTCATCAAATATAAAAAGAATATTTCTCCTTTAATATTACACGACTCTGATATAACTTGGCTTGTTCTTCAATCTCAAGATAGCTGACTTTAAATGAAATAGTTTCATGTAGGAATTAAACCCTGTCATAGAGAGAAAGTAACGTTCGGCGGCAAATCAGAATTTTAAAAAATCTTAGAACGGATCCGTGTCGTTTGGAAAGGTAGAAGAGGTCGATCCTGGAGAGTGAAGGGGCTGGTTATTTTAGACAAGAAGCTTTTCCCTGTGCCTGTGTATTTTAGTGTTCATACATATATGCATATCATTAAATTTGTTATTTGCACAGATACGTCACCCTTGACTTTCCTAAATTAAACGGAAAGCAAGATTCAGTCTGCTTCATTTGAATGTCTACTGTAGAATTCTAAAACGGTGGTGAGTGTTTATGAAGGATTAACGTATGACATTGAATCTCAAATATGAGACGTTACAATGTCACAAAGAAAAGAAACAGACAGGTATTGTATTGTATTGACGTATGTCATTGAATCTCAAACATGAGACGGTAAAATGTCATAAAGAAAACAAATAGACAGGTATTGGACTGTATTGCTTCTCGCCAGAAATTTCAATTATCTTTTGATTAACATTCGCCATCAAATTGATGTAGTAAGCGATAGGTTACACAACTTGAATTCAAATATATAATAACATACCATTTGGCTTAAATCAGCGTATGTTCTTTTGTTTGTCGAAATAAATATTATCCTGTCTACAGAGCTTGTGCCAGTGTCATTGCATTTTATATATCAAGACATATTTTTTGGCGCCGTCAGTCGGGACATAAAAGATTATATTGAAAATTTTGGAATTTCTGAAATAGCTTGTAAATGGTATATATATTTTCATTTTACAAACAATTGTCTGCCAAAATCTACCTCATCTGATGTTTGGCTTCTCATAGTGTTCAACTTCCCTGGCATTTAGGATGCTTACTTAAAGTCACCAATTCAATTTCCTAGTGATTTAATCCACTTTATGGCCATGTTTTCCTGAACTCTAAGCTTGTAAGGCTCCTTTTTCACATTATCTGATCAAAGAAGGTGTTTGAAACGCGCTCTGTGTCATTGATATTTACCCAACCCCCCCCCCCCCCCCCCCCACCCACCCCTCCCGCTCAACATTATTCAAAAATATTTGGGTCTTTGTCGTGAATGTCTTGGTCGACATTTAATAACACAATTTAGACATTGTTCAAGAACAAAGGTAATTTTGTTGAAATGTTCATCACTTTGTACAGACCAAAAGCCATTTTAATAACTTGCGCTTCTTTAGAAAGTACACTGTTAACAGGGACGATGTTTTGATGCTAAAATTACAGTTGAACTTACTACATGTACAAAGTCAAACAAAGTTATCAATTTTCAACAACGCCAAAATTAAACTTAGTAAAAACTGTTGTCTGATACAAAGTTCGGGGGATGTTTAATGGCAGTAAGCAAGTATGACACCTTTGTCTTCTGGCTATCCATTAGTTTTTCTTCCTAGTAACTAAATTTATCACATTGTGTCATAAAAGCGCGGGTTTTTCCTCTGTCCGTTTCCTGTCTCAATGTCCTGATCAGTAGCACGGGGTCTAAGAGGGTTTAGTTGCCTTCAAGTCTTTTGGCAGAACCTTGTCAAATCGAGGTTACTTTTTCGCCAAATTTAATGGGAATGGACAGCTTTCAGGAGAAATATGACTACCCAGAAAACTCTGACATGCGTGGGATTCAGTGAGACATTTCCACTAACATAGCTCTAATTTTGTCCTTAGTTGATGCCGCACGACTGCTATAAGTACTTCCATGAGCTTTAGGCTAATGTCACCTTACATCAATGCAAAACATCGTCAGCAAGCAAGGAGTTCCTAACATACGGAACACACCTGGTGTCAAATATTTCCTGTATCTGTAGGAGTCCGTCTGTCTATCTGCCTGCTTGTCTGACAACTTATCATTGTTAAAAGTGATGCCAAGTGAAAAAAGGAACGTATAAATAGTGAAACTATAAGTGCAATTGTAGTCAGAATAACTTCGCTTCAAAAGTATGGTCGCCGTGAAAGAATTCGAACTCTGGCCACTGCCGTTAACCACCGCTTTCGAAAATTATATTACTAAATCATATTGAAAAAAAGATGGACACAATACAATCGTGACGTCTGGTCAATGCTTCACCCCAACAAAAAAATCTCCCATTGGTCCTTTTTAGTTTAACAGAAGTCTTCTACCAAAATAGCATCAGATATAAAGAGGGTGCCATACGTAGAGGTTACTTTTTAACAAATGACAACCTTTTTTTTCTTACATTCCGATTGTCAACAAAAGTACAGCGGTTGAAGCACTTTGAAAAACGAAATTGACTTTGAAATAAAACTATCGACAAAGCCAGTTAAATTCCAAACAGCAGGATGTATGAGTATATTTGGTGCGGGATGGGGGGGGGGGGGGGGGGGGCTGCTGCTTATAAATTCAAACTTATACGTACATATCTAAGACTGGTGTCCGCGTAAAGCTGTTATGTTGTACTGTTTGAAAATAACGACCACCACAGTCAGTAAGTCTGTTTCAAAAACATTTTAAACAATTGCCAATAAAGTTTTGATGTTTTCTTTCTTGTTTACTTATTTATTTACTTATCGCGGTATAGCTGGAAATTTTTGGATGGACTCCATATTCAAGTACGTTTAGAGATACACTTTGTTATGCATTTGGATCCTTAGCTAATATTTTTGTCACTTCGTTCTCCCAAAGGGTATGAATTCTTCAAACTAAAGGTATTCACATAAACGGCAAAGACTAATACATTGGATTTCAGGCAGTTTGTATCACATGTGGGCAAAGAACCGGAGACAAAGGCATGGAACGTTCAACGATGTTCAACGGAAGAGCTTACAAAAGGAAATTTCAACATCCACCGCTGTTGAGCGTATACACCTACTGAAGAAAACTTTCGCTTTGTTTCGTATATATATTTGCAGAACACCATTGTTCGTCCGTTTGTCACCACCTACAGCTCATTCCTTCACAATGGGCAGTATGATGTTCTGATTCATAACGCGTTCTCTTTTCGGTCTGATCAGAGCTATTTCAACTTACCTCGTGGATACGATATAATGCTCTCACAAAGTGTCCGGATGGCAGAATCTGAGAGAAGTTGAGGATCTGCACAGACAGAAAGGAAGTCTGCCATTGTTCCTGAAGAAGCCCATTGTAGTATCACAATACTGATTAAGGTATGGAGGGGACGGTAGTACATCTTTCCCTCTCGGAAGAAAAGTCCTGAAAAGCAAAACACAAACATGAAGAAAGTTAGCCAATGGCTGTTCGTTACATCGATTAGGTGATTCGGGGATTTTAAACTTAAAGAGGTCCGGTTTGGATTTTTGGTATAAGAAAGTATCAGAATATCACATTATAGATAAACAGACTTACAAAGCTGAGATTTCATTATACAACGCAACGTAAACATGAATGCAAAAGCGAAATATATGTTCCTTGGATAAGTATGGATATCTATGAACTACCATTAGCTGCCAAAATTTGAACTTTCCTCTTGAATTCTTATCGTCAAGACAATGCGAGAGGTAGAAATTGTTCTTTGCAGAGCTAAATAATTGACGTTGAACTCTTATATTCACATTTTAGTATTTTGGCGAGCCTGTGTGAATTACAAAAAAGTGGATGCTTGGAGGTACATTAATTTTTATGTCGTATTTATTTCCGAAAGTTGAATAAACAGGTAAATTACTAATTAGCACTTTTGGAGAAAAGTGCTAAACAATGTTTACCTTCGTTTTAACAAATATCAGGCTAAATTTGGACGAACGCGCCTCTTAAATCTAGCGATTGGATTGGTTGGTTGACTGTTGCCGCTTTCTCCAAACTTTACTTTCCATCGGTTCTTCCATTACTGACCTACTTTATGAACTTCCTGTTTTACGATATTTAATAACGTTGTGTTGATGGGTATCGTCTCTATTGAAAACTAATGTGATTAATCAGGTTTGATGGCGAGTGATCCAATTAATGGGGACCGCTATATAGTACCGCTATGTAGTGATGTACACTCGTACTATCATTAAATACACACTGTTCAACAGTATACTGCTAGACGATGGGGCTATAACCGGCACATCGCCAAAATATAGACGAACAATTCTTAAAGTGTGACTTTTTTCCATCCATACACATTTCATTAAAAAAAATCGGCTTTTAAATAATAAGATAATCGTCATGGTTTACCAGCACTATATTGTAACCCCCTAGGTACACATATTTAACATCTGTTCGATGATCCCTGCTTACGAGAGACTGGTCAATGTCTTAAACCAGACTCAACATTATATCGCTTATGTTCAACGGGGGAAGGAACCAGGCTCTTTTTACGAAGGGAATCTTGACTTTCCACTGGGACTAAGTAACCATTCCATGTATCCACATATAACTAGCGAAAAAAGTTAGAAATTTTCTGACTTAGTGGGATTTAAACCGATCGGTGGAAGGCTTGGCACCCCCATTTATAAAGAACTCAAACAAACGCAACGCACAATCTCGATCGGATGATTTTCTCATCTGATAATCATTTATAAAAAAAGGGTTCAATGTTCTCTGGGTGAAAAATACATTTCCACAAGTGTTTTTCCAAGGGAATAAAAATAATTTGACGACGGCGAATTCCATAAAGACCTCTACTATATGTATATACTGACTGCTACTGGATGGCTGTATAGAAAAGTGCTCTGTTATCACGGGTTAGGGTTGTTAATAATAGATGGAAAGGGTCATTTTACAAGGTAGTTGTCTTTACATTATACTCCCGCAGTTTCTTCCTAAACAGATTAAGTCTACGTTATTTTATTAATTATTAACATGATACCTACTGCAGGAAATATTTTGCTTCTGACGACGGAATTAAAAAACAAAACAAAATATTCTGCCATTTGGCTTATGATATCAGGAACTCTGCTTCCGCTATTTATCAAGATGCAATTCTGTTTACAAATTCCTGAAAAGGATCGCGATAAAGTTCTTTCTTTTTTGCTTCTAGGCTGGTTAATCTACGGAAAGATGAAGAATTAAACTACCTCTCGTCAACGGAAACGGTGTTTTCAACCTCGAATGAAAAAAGAAAAACTCCATAAGAGTCGAAATATAAAAACAGACTATTAAAGGGGCATGAGCTGCCAAAATGTTGATATTTTGACGTTTAAACAGAATGCCGAAATTATTGGCTATTTTTCTCAAGAGGTAGAATTCAGAAGCTCTGTAATGCTTCTAGTCTCGAAAATGTACGATACAGTACTGTTTTAAACTATGTTTGGCTTAGAATGAATGAATGGTCGTCCCGGTTATTTAAATTTTGTTTTCTTTTGAACACGTTTTCGGTTCATACAAGCCACATACTGAATGGATTTTTCTCATTCCAACGCCAATCATTTAGTTTTCCGATGGCCTTCGAAGCCTCTTACTGTCGTGACGATCAGAAGTTATGAAAAAACTGCGAATTTTGGCAGCTCATGCCCCTTTAACTTTCTGGAGGGTTTTAACAGATTTCTGCAATATCGGCTGTCTTTCTGGAAATGGGAATAATTCGTTTTTGTTCATCCTACATCTCAAAGAAGTTTGTTTGCAAGTGGAAACAAATACACAAACGGAAAAATACAGAAAAAAACGGCTATACATTTACATGTACCATACTAAAGCATCTACAAAGGATATTTACAAATTGTTTACGCCTTGTTGCCATGAGCAGATTATTGTACTGGAAGTATTTTACAAGTTCTTTTTTCTCCTTCTTGAGATACTCTGTGCTGTTAATCCTGTTTTCTGTTTGCCCGGAGGTGAGAAAATGTGCACGCTTTATGCCCAAAGAGGCTTAAGCCGTATTGCAGAATGTCGATTTAACAGTGTAGATTTCACGGACAGGGACTAAGATAATTGGCCTTGTCAAAAACAGACATTCTCTCCTTGAGGAATGGCTGGAGGAGAATGTGTCAGTGGCAGATTCTAACCAAGATCAAAGATCTTCAAGGAAAACAATAGACGTGTAATCGGCTTAAGTTTCACAGGTTACAATGCTTTATTAAATAAGATTACATCGGAATCGATCCGCAGATTATGTCAGA
This sequence comes from Lepidochitona cinerea, assembly GCA_963971465.1. Classification (NCBI taxonomy): domain Eukaryota; kingdom Metazoa; phylum Mollusca; class Polyplacophora; order Chitonida; family Tonicellidae; genus Lepidochitona; species Lepidochitona cinerea. The sequence continues at coordinate 36,820,491 of OZ020553.1, forward strand.
AGTTACCGTGAAAGGAATGGACATTAAATTCCACCCTCCCAACATCCACTGGGTAACATTCGGTCAGATTAACTTTAATCTAATACCCGATGATAGAATAACCAAACTATCTCCGGAGAACAATTACTGTATTACGATAGTACCTTAACATGTCACCAACAGGTGTTCGTTGGTGTGGAGGAATGTAACCGATGTACAATTAATTGGTTCCCAGGCAATGACATCAGCCATCGATTTTCATACCAATTATACCGAAGATATCAGTCACAGAATATTTTGGCAGTTAATCAAAAATTCCTGGCCACGTATCTGGGAGCATCTATGGCGACTGTGGCTATATGAGGTTGCCTAATTAGCCAAAGGTAGTGCTTATATGATAATGTGGTCATTCTGTGATATATGAAGCACAAAATTGTGAGTGTAACATTGGTTTAAATAAGAATTGCTGTCGAGTAGATTAGCCAACTAATGCTGATGAATAAATCCAAATTGTTCATGTTGAAAATAACAAAAAACATTTGAAACTCCCGCGCAATTTTCCTACATGTGTTATGCAATATCTTTCTTATACCTATATATTATATACCATCTTCACTTCCATAAGTTACAATACACATTGTTTTACGAGTGGTTGTTTTTGGCTGCTATTGATTTCACCAGGCATTATGTGGTTTAATGGGCTAGCTAATTTTCCAAGAATCTTCTCTTCATGGACATAATAAGTCTCACGATACATTGTAACGAGCGCATTAAATCGGGTGTCAGTTATTTACGGAAGAAAAACATATTGGTATAATAATGCCAAAGGGAACGATAAAAAAAATTGCTGAGTCACAAAATTGGCTGCATGAATGTTCCGTGTAAAAAACCATTAGACAAATAACGAATGTAGCAGCCTTTATTCCGTTTTTACTCGTAACATTTGCAAAAGTACTTACGGTTCAAATGTATTGTTTAACGTCTATGATAATGTAGTAAGACATAAGTCAACTTGGGTTTCCTTATATTTTGTTTTAATTAATGGACAGGTTGACACGCATAGATCAACTGTAGGAAATTTCCAATGTTAGACTTGTGCCTGTATACAATGAAAGAAAAATGTTCAAAATTAAAGGCGTTGCGCACCAAAGTCGAATTAAATACACTCAAGATACTATCAAGGGGCCTTACAGCAAAACACATTTCAAAGATCGTTGATTCCGACCCAGAAAGCTAAGCTGTCCAAGTTCAAGAAGGTTACCCCCCCCCCCCCCCTCCAACCCCTTCCCTCCGCTGCAAGTCAACTCGTATAATCTGGCTAAAGTACATGCCTGCATGGTCGGAATTTTCATGGGTGGTTTGTGCCGCTCCCAATTAAAAGATGTCAGAGATGAAAATAACACCTATTTGGCTCTCACAGATTGCAGACGCTCAAATCCACAACCAGCCGGTGGATGGTTCTATTTCTTATTTATTTTGGTCGACTTTCTTCAAAACTATGCGAAAAAGTAGCAAGGTACGAAGAGGGTCACCAAGCGATGTAACGATTGTCATTAACAGTTATAAGGGATCTGTTCAGTTCTTATCGGAATGAAATAATTTGTTGAGTTCTTTTAAGTGACACGAGGTGCCAAACAGTGAATAATTTTCTGTAAAAATATAATTAAGAATGAATGAACGTTCGTCCCGGTTATTTAAATTTTATTAAATTTTCGGACACTATTGCGATTCGTACAGGCAGTCATTTCATTTTTGTCAACTTCAGGCCCTCTTCCTGTCGTGACAATCAGAATTTATGAAAAATTGGGAGTTTCCCCAGCTTATGTCACTTTAAAGTGACACAAGGTGCAAAAACTCGCAACTTTTCAATACATCTCGTTGCTGACATTTCCAGTGATGGGAAACATAAGCAATTTTCCTAGGCTGGTGTTATCTCTAAACAATTCCTTATTAAAGAGGCTGGTGCCATAGAAGCTTCTTATTATCAAAATAAAATAACATACAATTTTTTGATTTCGTTGTAACGGGAGAAATATTGAAATGGATACATAATTTATAACACTTACCCGATAGGGTAGCTCACGTTCTCATATTTCTCAAATTAACTTCTTGATAACACCTTTTGAAAATTTATAGGCAATGTTCTTTCTTCTAAAGAAGGCCAGAAAACTAAATGTTTTCGATTTGACTTTATGAATAAGTGAACAGTTGAATGGATCAGATTTTGTCAACTAAATCTAGATTTTATGAGCAATAAATCAAAGAAACTTAGGATCAGCGAGGACAAGTTTTTGCTTCCTACTTACCTAATCAAAGTATTCCCCCTCTTATTGACACCGATGAAGCTTGTTTCTAGAAATAAAATCTCATATATATGTTCACTGTCACGGTAGTTCTGTGGGGATGACAAGCTTTTCACCTCTACCGACACCAAATCCAATTGACGACGTTGAAGACAGGGGCGCCTTTTTAACTAGCGTCTGTCACGTGGTTACGCATCAGCAAAGAGTTGGGTATCAACTACGCTCTTTGATGCCTGTAAACTGATGTTGGTGAAAATCCATAAGGCTCTAGAAAACCAGAACGAGGCTTACTGGTTTTGGACGTATTGACAACCAATCAATACTTGGCTGTGTAAAAACTGACCAAATGGAGGTTGTAGCGCATCAACAAATCACCGAGACAGAAGTCGGTTTCCCCACAATTGCGAGTTTAACTTACTATTCGTCTGACGCCCACCATCTTCAACTAGGTTACTATATGTATTGTTTCTCGCCATAGAGAAGTCGATTCGTCAAAAAGTCCCCATAGGTCTTAATATAGGGAACAATGCACATCACGAGAGCTGTCCCTAAACGTTTGAAATAATTATTTGCGTGTATCCAAAAATACACACAACAGGAAACTAAATCGGAATGAACTACCGGAAAACTAACAGGATCAACAACGCGTAGAACGCAGGCGCTATACAGAAAAAAATTAAGTCTTTTTTTTTAAGATGACAATCAACCTAAACGGAATTTGTTCGCCTTTAGCAGAGTGGTTTAATTTCATTATCATGAATTCGGAAAAGCATGCCTTCTTTAATATTAACTTAATGTATAATGGTCATTTGAATGCATGCATGCGTGGTTTGTGAATAGTGGTAGGTGAATGAACCTAGGATTTATAAAACTTGGTACCAAGTCCTTTTAATTTAAAGTTGTCCTTGATCAATACGGTTTTACCTTTTATGTCCTCTTTAACTTGAAGAACGGCTGGTATTGCGATAGTACATTGGAAAACTCCATTACTTTTTATCCTTTATCTAGCATAATTTAACTCGGTATAAAGACAATACCACAAACTCCGATAAGTACCCTTTAAAAATTGGATACCTTAATATGCCATTAACATCTTCTGCAACAAAAGCATATAAATTAATAACGTATACGTTCAGTAGAAGTTTGGAAATGTTATTTTGGTTGATGGCTTTCGACGCTGTATCTACCAGTCAACTACTTCCTTTGGAGGCCGGTTGGCTGAATGGAAAGAACAGCCAGCATTTAGTGCTGGCGATAGGTGCCATACTCTGGGATCCGGGTTCGATTCCCGTTTCGGGCGTCACCCAAAATCGGTAGAAGAATATCAAAATAACGAGAATACTGTTATACTCACTTTCTAAAAGACACCAACTGATTAAACTAATAAAAACTTTGCTTCAATAGGGACAATTCGCGAAATTCTTTATGCCAGAAAAATAAAAGACACAAAACAATATATCACAGCCATCTTGAATATTACAGGATTTATGAACAGGGCTAAAAGCTGGATTGTGTTTTGTTTATGAACGAAATGCATCTTTGAAAAACATAGGTTTGCAACTTCAAAAAAAAGAAACAGCCTTCGCATTAGTTCCCTGGTAGTCAAAAATTGAGTGACAAGGAAATATACATATTTTTCGAAATCTTCAAAAGTGACGTCATACACAACTTTCGATGTGCACAAACAGCCACGAAAACGCACTGACACAGCAGAGGTGGTGTCACCACTGTGAGGGTACGTACACAATGTTTACCATTGTACATTATACAGTTCTATATCAGCTGTTTAAAAAAGAAGACCTGTATTATTAGTATTTTTGCCACATAATCTGATTTTATTACAGGAATTCTAGCACAATGTTCTAGTTTCGGTTTATCTATTTGCCCTGACCAGTGAACCTGGTATAAGGGGTATTGTAATACAATAACAATCTATGTATCAACCCAGCGATAATTGAACAGTTTTAGAATAATTAGCGATCACTAAATCAAATACATGTACGTTATTAAATTACATTAAATTGACATGCGCTGCCAAAATGTTGATATGTTGCCCTTGAAACTGAATGTTGAAATTTTTCACTACGTTTTTCAGGACGTACAATTCAGAAGCGTTTAAATGCTTCTTGTCTTGAGGATGGATAAAGTATTGTATTCAACTAACCCGGTTATCCCGGTTATTTAAATTATGTTAAAGTGGCATGACCTGCCAAAATTCACACTTTCTTCATAATTTCTGATCGTCACGAAAGTAAGAGGCTTTGAAGGCCATCGAAAAACTAAATGATTGACGTTGGAATGAGGAAAATTCATACAGTATGTGGCCTGTACGAACCGAAAACGTGCTCGAAATGTAAAATTTAAATAACCGGGATGACCATTCATCCATTCTAAGCCAAAGTTAGTTCAAAACAATACTTAATCGTACATTCTCGAGACCAGAAGCACTAAAAAGCTTCTGAATTATACGTCTTGAGAAAAATAGCCAATAATTTAAACATTCTGTTTTAACGTCAAAATATCAACATTTTGGCAGCTCATGCCACTTTAACTTTTCCAACACTAATTCGGCTCGCGTGGGTCAAAGAATTTCCCTCATTCCAACGTCAATCATTTTATTATTTATTTTGATTACCTTTAAAACCGCTTACTGTCGTAACCACCAGCATGTAAGAAAAATGTGAGAATTTTTTGCAGCTCATGTCACTTTATGTTGTAGGAATAATCTTCCATGTATTTGGATGTATTTCTAACTGATCGGCGAGGAATATGTGAATTGTTGCTTTCTTTTGAGCTGACTTTTGCTGAAGAGAGATTCTGAATGAACCACGAAATTACTCACTCTGAATCTGGGTCAGCTTAGGAATGATTCAATTAATCCAGGAGTATCACTACTCCTCCCCTTCTCTCTTTGCCCCGCATCTTCACCTCACTGGCCCGGCTCTGTCCAGCTATATATAGTCATACCTCGATGTCATTCCCAATACTTAGCCGATTTTCCCGTTTGAATGACGAGATTGTATGATTTTCATGTATGATAAGTCCCCGTTAAGCAAAGATTATACTGTATACCATACAAACAGCCTTGGAAGAAATTATCATAGACGATTCCATCCATTAATGTAGCCAATTATAAACAAAATAAGCTGCATAGGGGCTAAGGTTATTCTTCATTTGGAACCAAGCTTTTATAATACATTAGTGTTCATAAATATAATACAATCAAAATACAATTTGTTTGGTCTTGCTTTGAGAACAAGCCTTCTGACTGAAGGTGGAATCCGTGAAACAGCACAGCGAGGCGTGCATGTCTGTGTTTGGTGAAACTTGATTATATTTATGATCACTAAAACACACGGGAAACTAGATTATATATAGCTATATTTATAACCCATACTTAATAGATAGAGTTCATTAGTTAGTGTCATTTAGAAAGTGAATTACACAGTGTTTTCGTTATTTTTGGGATTACACTTTCTTGAAAAATGGCCGAAATTCTTCTACCGATTACTGGGTGACGTTCGAAACGGGAATCGAGCATGGGTCCCCGAGTAGTGCACCTATCGCCAGCACTAAATGTCGGCTGTCTTGTTCATTCAACCAACCGGCCTCATCTAAGCGTCACCCAAAAATCGGTAAAAGAATCTCTGCCATTTGTCAAGAAAGTGTAATCCCAAACATAACGAGAATACTGAATAGACAGGATTCAATCACAAACTTTACTTTAAAAAAAAACATATGAAAATGTCAGAAAATGTGGTAAGTGTTTTAAAGCCAAAATTCTGACTTTTGTTTTCCTAAATTTAGATTGTCAAGATAAGTTCAGCGTTTGAAGTACCTTGAAAACACAAAAGGGTTGACGTTGAAATAAAAAATATCGGTAAAGTCAATAACGCGTACGAACGGAGGATCTGTGCCAATTACGGACAAAACTAAAATAACCGGGATGTATAAGTATATTTCAGTGTTTTTGTTACTTACAAAACTACCTTAACGTACATCCTCGGTCCCGAAATGCATATCGACACAAAACTATTTGTTTTGTAGTTGAGAAAACTGACGAACGGCTAATTTAGTTCCAACGAAATTTGCACTATATTTGGCAGCTCAGGCCATTTTAAATATCAATGTATGATGTAGATGGAGAGAGTTATTTAGGCATTGGACTGGGCAATTATGCAGACAAGTGCTTGTTCATGCAGAATTGTTTTATTAGGGTCATTTTTTCGCCGTAACCTTCGCACAATGAGATTTATAGGCGAATCGGGATTGTTAAAACGAGTTCAAGAGATAATTTGCAACTCATTAGAAAAACTAATCCAGACACAGAGGATCGAAAATTATTCCACGAGTCTATACTTTATATTAACGCTGTTTTTTTTATGAAACTGAAAGTAGTCGGGCTATTTTGCTATGTAAGTACCAGGCGATTTGGCTGATCTTTCCCAAACAGTTTCGGCTGCCAAGTCCCTTGTCTTCCCCAAAGAGAGGATCGACAATACTTTCTAATGCCCTGGCTCGTTTCCCCGGTGTATCTTACTGATTTTAAAGCCTTGTTTTGTCGAATGACTGGACTTAACTTAAGGGGACGTTGTTGTTGTTGTATTCAGAGCGCCTTACAATTTAGCAGTGATCTATATATATGGCGATCGCCACGTCCCCTGGTTTTTGAATGCCGGTATACAAGAGTTTACTTTTGTGTGTTTCCTTTTCTTAAACAATGTATACTTAACGTGCAATTGTGATGGTGATATTAACGAAACGCTTTTTGGCAGCTCATGCCACTTTAAAGCGCTCTTAAGATTACGCTGTTACTCAGCAGATGTGTAGTATATCCCCCTGTATTTAAAAAAAAAATTAAAAACAGTAAACACCAAAAAGGATATTGGTTTACGCTGGACAAAACACTTGATCCTTTGAATCTCTTTGAATGACAACACTTTTCTTACTTAAATCGTTTAATAATCTTACTTCTACAGCTGGTATCTAGTCTTGTAACAACCTTGGATAATGGTTTTATAAGAATTCAAGAGCTTGAAAACAAGCTGAGATATTTACGCATGGCGCTACATTGAAATGTCCCTAAGGACTTGATTAAGAATCCACAAACAGATTAAAGCAAATCACTTTTTACAAAAATAGCCAAAAGCAAGTTGTCAAAAAAATTTGACTCCGTTACTGACTTGGCTTACGTCATCGCACGTGGTATTTCTTCAAACCATTGGTAGCTCATGTATACGTTAACGTTTTTTATTTGTCATAAGAGATTATTCGTCAGTGGAATTTCACACAGAAATTTCATCTGGCAGCATTGCAAAAACAAAAGATATGTATTTAAATGAAGCAATTATTTATCTTCGAAATTGTTTTGAAGCAAAGCAGACCAATTATACATGGCATAGAATCTATGTAAGCATGACAGCATTTCAGTTGAAATAATATCCCCCGTCATTTTTAGGCTACTGTTAAAATAGGCTTAACAACAGGTTTTAATATGTTGACTATGACTGCACACATAAAACTTCAGCAGTGGGTCTTCGGTTCGAATTCACAAAGTCGTAAATATATGTGCAACCTTGCCTGTCGTCAAACTAATGAAATATCATGGGTTGTGGTTTATTATAACAAACTTATGATTGGGTATAAACGTCTAAATGATATGCCCCTTTTTAACACCATAAGAAACTTGTCTCGGTGGTTATTTTAGACTAGAAGATATTCCCTGTGCCCGTGTGTTTTAATGTTATATGTACAAAGTTTTCATTGTGTTCTTCCTGTTGATTGTGTTCTCATCCGATTATGATTTGATTGCCAAGTAACAAACGACAAGCCATGGATTTTGTCCGTCTATTGATTTACAAATGTTGACACTTCTGTCTCCGTGTGATGCAAATTATACACTCAAAATTATTACAAATTCTAAAAAGACTGATATTTCAGTTATCGACTTAGAGTTGACCAAAGTGACAGAGTTTATGTGTGAACTCTCTACCTTGATTCCGCCGCAATGCAATGGTTTAAAGCTACAGACACAATATTCTGTAGGCCGTTATCAAAACGCAAACAATTCAATAGAAAACGGTTCTTTACTTATCCAGCACACTAAATAAGCTAAAATATATACATTTTATAATACGCGCATTATATGTTTCTTTGACTGAAAAGGTTTCTTATATTGTAACATTACGTTCTCATTGTTCTGCCTATAATTCCAATATGCTATATATATACTTATTGCCTCAATAGACACATACGAAGAGAACAAGGTTGATATGGATGATAATTAACTCCACAAATAATGTTAAAAGCAATGACAAATTATGGTATACAACTCCTTGAGGTATAAAGATATGGCATTGGCTAGACTACTTGACCGCATTATGTTTAGCTTGTGTTAGCTAACTAGCATGCTAATTTGAAATGAGCGTCTTGGGTACTGAATTTACACAAACTCACAGGGCTGTATTTCCCTGTAGAATTCCTCGCCAGTCAAATAAGTGTAAAATTACGACCAGAAGATCCGGCATAGTATTCGTCAGAATTCACTTGTTAAATTTATTCCGCAATAGAAATCTGGTTGAAATATTGTATAGACTGAGTGTACTATATATTCTTCAATGCAACCAGATGTCATCTTTGTGCTATGTGGCTACCAAATCGTCTTTTTTATTCTAGCTCTAGAGTTTTAAAGACAACTTTAAAATATACAGATAGTGTTCCATTCTAAAGGCTTTTTGTTGCCGTTGTGTTTGGAAGATTTGTAAAGAACAGTATGGATATCTTCAGAGAGCTTTTTTTAAAAATAAAAATGGCTCATCATGTCAATCGAAGATTTCTGTGAAAATGTTAATGAGAGGGATCACACCGTCTATTCATTTTAAACTCATTACTTCTATGTACTCTCAAAGCGTACATCGGCTACCGGGGTCTCAATTGAAAATGTGTTGTTCTCGGGACAAATATAGCAGGCAGTTCTTTTTAAAGGTACACTCATCGCGAAAATTCAGAGTGCTGTTTACTTAGAAAACAATGAGCGGTTTTCTGTATTTTTCCCAGACGGAAGAAGTTAGGGGCTTTTTACCAAACATTGAAAGTTTTGGCATCATATAGTATTTTTAATTTGAAATTGAAAATTATCAGGTATCCGCAATGTAAACAAACTCCTAACCTGAGCATGCGCACAAGCACCGTGAGAGTGATGTAATGACACAGTATAGTTTTACGTACTTTATCTGAGAAATACAGACGAACTATAGGGTGAGAGGTACTCGAAAACCCTACCGATAAATTTTAGATTGTAAACCACAGACAAAAAGGCCTGAAGGGTGGATAATACAACACTTGTCAACAAACACTGATCGCTGTTGTTGTATTTTCGATTCTTACTTTGTTTTTCATACCAATTTATGCATTCTAAACCTAACTGAAAATGTTTTATGTGTCCTATGTTTAATTTTGGTGGTTTTAGTTGTAGTAAGCTCGTGTTAATTGTTATTTTTAAACAAATGTCGAAAGGCTACGGCGGCAAGTGGGTCTTTAAGTTTTAGCCAAAAAGTATTAATTGGGTCACTATGGTACAAAACAATCTCTGAGATTGGTGACCAGTGAACCTTTTGATAGGTCAGTTGATGGAGGACGTTGGTTTGCTCCGCGCAGCAGGATCACCCTTTTATCTGCGTCGCAACTTTTTTAGTGGATGGCACCATTGGTGCACTTGTTTTTGCCATCCATGGTCGGAACGCTATAGTGATTCACTTTGTCGCCCTATTGTATATACGGAACTGTGTTATAAACCATTATAAAGGCACTGAAAATGCAGCTATTGAATGTTCTTAATGCATTTCGTGTGACATGCAAACGATAACTGAATAGTGCCTCATTTGGCTAAAGTGACAGACAAGAGACCAGTTTGTGTTAATACCAATATCTTGTCTCTATCTCTTACTTTGGAAGGATGTAGTGGACCTAAACATCAGACACTGATTACACTAAGCAGTTTTTGTGACTAAACTAAATCAACGTTTAGTTTAGTAGTCTTAATCCGGAAAACGACAGTTTCATATTGATTCAATATTTTGGCATTTATTATACCACCATCAGGAGTGAGTTGACTGGCAAACAATATAGGTTATATCAGAAGTCTTTGAATGGGGACGTGTGAAAGGTCCCATTACCACATATTCAGGGCACTGACCTCGTCAGCCTGCGTATACTACATTATGTGACGTTTATGTACGGTAGATTTTAAAAATTGTCAACGATTGCGCAATTTCATATGAGAAAATAAATTCACCCTCCACTCACTGGACTATCATATCTATCGACAATCCCAGTAACCGAAGTTCGGAGAATGCGTTGGTTCTCATAAAAGCTTTACCCTGCACGCGACTCCGGTATCTCCATTTCGACTCAGATCGTTCCAATACAAGGCTTCTTATCTCATTTTCAACAATTTGAAGTTTTTTGGAAACTTTAACCTTTTCTCCATCAAGTACTGTTGTCGCATCTAAAACGTTTGCTATCTTTTTTCTTACACATAAAATAATAGTTCATACGAGGAAGAGAAGAAAGGTCACTGTTTCTGACTGACCGAAAGGGAGGTTTAGGGTGACCTCTGGGCCAAAAAGTGTCAGTGCCCTGTATATGATGTAATGGGACGTTTTACACTTCCCCATTCATAGACTTCTGGTTATATATACTTAGCGCCATTAAAAACGCACGGTTGAATTTTATGTTTCTACCCCAGTAAGGCTATTGGCCATTTACGTTTTGTTGTTTATTGTTAGTTCGAGTTGAGTTGCAATAACTGGATAACTTGTGGTGTTCCCGACGCGCCTGTCGTGAAGATTACGCAACATTTCCTAATAACGTCCATTGAGCGTTTCACCGTCACTGAGAACAGCTGTTAGGGCTCATTTGTCGTGGGTTCAACACTTTACACGAAGTTCAGCATAAAGACGAACAAAAATCAGAAAACGTTAACATGCCCCGACTTACGACACAACAAAGGGAACGTGCCATTGGCATGTTACAGGCGGGTCTCAGTTGTGCCGCCGTAGGACGTCACATGCAGTGTCATCCCTCCACAATTAGTCGCCTCGGAATCAGGGAACATGAAACTGGCAATGTTGCCGACCGACCACGCCCTGGTCAGCCAAGAGTCACTACAGCCCGCCAGGATCAATACATCGGTTTGTTGCTCACACGTGACCGATTTCGCACCGCGACACAGACTGCTCGTCAGACAGTGGGAATTGGAAGGCCCAGGGTAAGCCTCAGCACCATCCGACACCGTCTCCAACAGATACAGATGCATGCACGCATCCCCACCGAGGGCCCATATTGACGCCAAAACCGTTTACGATGGGCTCGAAATCATCAGAGCCCACACTCTGTAAGGTTGACACAAGACTTCTTGAAACAGAATAATGTGAACATCATGGAATGGCCAGCTTACTCCCCCGATCTATCGCCCATAGAGCACTTGTGGGATCAGCTTAAGAATGCCGTTGCACAACGTCAACCCAGGCCACGCAACCGACGTGAATTGATCCAGGTAGTGCAGGAAGAGTGGGACCGGATCCCACAGCACAGAATAGCCACACTCAGCAGGTCCTTGCGTCGCAGATGCACTGCTTGCGTTGATGCCCGAGGTGGACATACCCATTATTGAATGATGACACCTTCAATTTCTGTATCAACGATTTGTTTGCAAGGAATAAAAGTCACCAGGGTTTCACATATTGTCAATTCTTTGTCTCATTGTGACCAGTGCCTTGTTCTTCAATTTAAGAGTACTTACAATATTTTACACTTTACATTTCTCAAAATATTTTACATTCTTTGGGTCGTGTGTTTTTAATGGCGCTAAGTATACATATAAATCATTTGCATATCAAAGACCAAAGTTAAAGAGAGCTTTTAAAACCAAAAATTACAAGATAAGCTTCGCGACAGGGGATCAAGTTTATCTTGGTAAATTACAATTAGAAATATGATTATTAATTTCACTATATTTATTCCCACTGTTCTTTACTCCTTGTAATGGTACATCTATCTGTTTTACCTACATATTCGGCTGAATAACCTTGGCATGAAAATTTATATATTACACAGCTTAATATTCTTTAGGAGTGAGGTCTTAAGGATTAACAAAGAAATTTACTTGGTCTGTGGTCTGACACTGACAAATAAACAAAATTGTTTATTACGTAAAACTAATCAGTGGAACTAACGGATTTTGAAACTAAATTAGGTTTACCAGTTAATTAACTCTGACCCTATACCTGAAACTAATATCGACTTACAGTTAGTATCTAAGAATTCCTCGTCAATTAGGGAATTTGGCTATTCTAATTACCGTATAATAATCAACCGAAAAATGTTGAATGAAATATTTGCCCCCGCGGAACCATGGTAAATGTATCTTACTGACTATCTTTATTGAGACGCTGATTGGTGTAAACAAAATGTCGATTTCGGGCCTAAAATATTTAATATAACGGACACGACTGGCGGACATAAACAAATATTTGAGAAGTGCAATTGTCACTAAAATATAGTAAAGCCAGTGGCCAATTGCACAGAAGTATATTAAATTTAAAGGGGGACCTTGATAGCTCTGTCGGTAGTCCCTTAATACCACACAGTCCTTACATCAATGTGGTATTGAATCCCACACAGGTCAAATAAAAAATTTACAAATTTCTGAGTGGATTTTTCACTCAATACCCGTTTGTGGAAGAGTTGCCAGCTACAATGTACTAGCAGTCGGTCGGAGGTTTCCTCTGAGTAAACAGCCTGGCTACTTCACCCACTAAACCTGACGTGAGTGAAATAATTTTGAGTGCGGCGTAAGACATCAATCAATTAATTAAGCTTGAGTCAGATCTGTCTCTAGGAATTTCGTAGGATAAATTAAATTTCTGTGTGACGTGATGCATTTAAGCTTGAGCCGAATACACCTTTGTGCAACCGGACTGGTGTAAACACTGCCAATTGACCGATTGCTTAATGACGTCACTTGGAATTTACGCGCATAGCATTTTGGGGGATTGAGGGACAATTTTAAACTAAAGCGAAAGAATTAATACTGTATCGAGAAGAAGGTGTAAAAGGCGTAAAAGTTACAAGAAATGTGTGGATAAAAACAGGTTATGTCATCAATGTTTTCCAAAAAAGTGACATCTTACCAATTAACAAAATGGCGAACTGAGGTACATTTTACCCAGAAAGCTTTGAGTACCTCTACGTTTTCCGTTTTATATATTTTGTTCTAGTACCTCAGATGTAAATGTCATGTTAAAATGAACACGTTTTGTTGAAGACATACGTTGTCCTGGGGCCGGTTGTTCAAACGAAAATTAGCTTAAAGGATTTATGAACAACCTTTGGAAATATTTTCTAATTTGCGTTAAGTGTGTTGTAGAACATGTACTTTAAAAGTCTGACCAAAAAGAAAATTAAATTTCGGTCGCAGCACATACAAAATTCAAGCTACGTTTGCCGATCTACAATGCTTACGAAAGTTAATTATCTCAGAGACTTATGACGTCAAACACGACCTCCGTTGTGTACGTACCCTCACAGCGATGACGTAATACACGATCTCTGCTGTCTCAGTACGTCTTCGTGGCAGTTTGTACACATCGAAGGTCGTGTATGGCGTCATTTTTCCGAGTAGTCACGGAAAATATGCATATTTCCTACCCGGTCTTTTTTTGACTACCAGGGAACTAACGCGAAGGTTGTTTCGTTTCAACTGATGTTTTTCAAATATACATTTAGTCCATAAACGAACACAAACCAGCTTTAAATCCTGTTCATAAATCCTTTAACGGCAGGTGAGATGACGTGACGTAACAAAGAAATCCCCGTCATCTAACCTGCCGTTAAGCTAATTTTCTGTTGAACAACCGGCCCCAGGAGCCTGTTTTACAAAAACGGCGTAGATGTATTTTTTGCGTATCTTTCATACTAACGTATCTCTACAGTATGGGTTGCTATGGCATTTACGTAAAAACTTACGCTACGCCGCTTTGTGAAAGAGGCTCCTTGTAGCTAACCCTTGCAATGGACTTACGTCGGGCGTAAATGTGTTGCGAAACAGACCCCTGGCTCAAAAAATGGGTTATGTTCAACATCTAATATCAGTTATAAAAAATCAGTGAAGGTATATTTCTTTCTTTTTAATTGCATATCTCGTCAAGCTGCAAACTAAATACTTGATTAGAACTTTTTTTTTACTAATAGGGATGAATTTTCTCTGTCTCCTTGTCGTCACGATATAAAGGCATTAAAGAAACTTCATATTCTGAGTGGATTAAGGCAGTCGGAAAAAGCACGACATTTAAATTGAAAACAAAGTGTTGACTCAAGAGAAAAAAATAGGTGGCTTAAAAGCTAAAAAATGTGTCGTAAAAAAACAATGGAAATATCCGTTTGACGCCTAAAACTTTTGTGTTCTTTTTTTGATTCTGACAGCTGACAACTTCTGCATATTGCACAGAGCATAGCTTCTGCAGCAAATTTGTATTTTCTATTCCATTGCTTATTTTGTTTGCGCTTTTTTTTTCGTCGCTGTCATAAAGGTGATATTTGGACTATATTTACTCCAGATGAAAAAAATCAACCGCTGATGCAAAAACTTGAAACGGAGCTTTTAACCAGGACTAGTTAACACTGTGAACAATAAACTGCGGTGAGCGTTACCGCTAACACTTAACAGCTTTGGAGGTAGAGTTTGGAAGAAAGGAAATAGTGCTCGAACAGAGGGGATCAATAAGAAGTAATTGAGAAAATGGAGAAATTCGCCAGTAGTCGTTATTTCAAATCAAAACCCCACCGTACAAGCGCTTCATAAAACTTCGTAGCTTTTGGAATAAACCTGTTTTTATTAACCTTACAGTGACTTCTCCTTAATATAATTGTTTCCAATGTGAACAAAACTCCACACAAACAAATCTATAGAAAAGAAACGCGAGATGGAGAACAAATATAGTATTATTCAGAGTACGTTTCCTTTTTACATCAAAATTATTTCATGATATAATAAATTTGGTTGAAATTTACGTATTCTCAGAACTATGTGATTTTAATGCCATATGCTGTAACTGTTCTACATTTAAACATCTTTTCATTCTGTCAATCAAGCAAATACCACACTATTAAAATTATTGTTAATTGAAAAAGAATATCATTTATGACCGATACAAAGTTAATCCGTACACAAAAACGTATGAAATGCGACATCTTATACTATTTGTTCAATAAAGAAACATACGTTAAGTTATTATCATAGATGTAAGCTCATTTACAAAAATATCTATGTATTTTACATTCGTAAATTGATATCGGGAGTTTCACAAATATGTTCGATGGTTGTTGGAGAAAGGAAGTAAACCCATGTAAATCAACGGACAATTACACGCCTGTTTGATGGCGTGCCGACGCATTAACTCTCGGTGACGTGAGAGCCTCCAGAGGGCGATTGACTCGGTTGGAATACCACACTCGTCGTTACCTGTAATTTCCTACAGGAGAAGGTCAACTTGTCTTTGTTGGACGATAGAGCTGTGTGAGACATTTGAAACGAATATTATTATCTCAGATATCATAAAAACACCGAATCTACTTTATTTCAGTTTGTTTTGTAGCTCAGCTTTACGATCCTTATTGTCACTCAATTTACCATTCTACAAATCAATCTCATTTCTAAATACTGTTCTGTGCCCTCTATAACATATAGTTTTACGAATAAGTCGCCATTGTAATTAACCCCTAACACGGGATCTTAACAAACCAAATCTCTTATCTATTTTCTCTATACGTTGCATTTAAGGCAATTTAAAGTATTTTTTAATCAGATTTTATTCGAACCCGAAAAACACACGAAGGCTGCAAAGCCACTCACCCCTCACTCCGCTGTACCATAGCATAGCGCTTTGTGTTGTCATGGTTAACAATTAAAGCTATTTTTATGAAAGCGTATCATAAAATTCACATTCGTGCTAAAAATGTACAAAATAAGTTTTATATAGAATTTAATGATCTTTCTGGCGAGCAAATCACTTGTATGTTTAATTTTATGCAATTCTCGTCACAAAACGATGACAAGACTTCCTAAGCCATTTGTTCATAATTAACGGTTACAAGGACATCCTAAGAGTAAAGTTTATTTCACGACTAACGAATCTTTAAGACAGTTCAGCTTTCCGGTCTAGACACATCTAACACTTCCGGTGAGAATGATTCGTTGAAGAAAGAGTTCCAGTTTTTACGATCACTTGACCTATAAATCAAGGATTTTTGGTTTACTTGATTTTACGTTTTTTGTCAAATATACATTATAGCCATGTTGTGTAAAATATGTTGGTAAATTTTGTTTATTGTCTCGCGGCACTGTTCGGACACATAGCTTACATACGGAGCCATATTAGTGCCATGGGTGGAATTTTGAGGTTTCAAGTGTTTTTCGTCTTTAAAGTGGCATGAGCTGCCAAAATGTTGATATTTTGACCTTGAAACAGAATGTTGAAATTATCGGCTATTTTTCTCAAGGCGCCTCAAGACGTATACTTTTAGTGCCTCTAGTCTCGAAAATGTTCGATAAAGTATTCTTTTAAACTAACTTCGGCTTAGAATGAATGAATGGTCGTCCCGATTATTTAAATTTTGTTTACTTTTCGAACACTATTCCGGTTCGTAAAGGCCACATACTGTATGGATTTTTCTCATTCCAACGCCAATCATTTAGTTTTTCGATGGCCTGCAAAGCCTTTTACTGTCGTGGCGATCAGAAATTATGAATTTTGGCAGCTCATGCCACTTTAAAAGAATATAGCACCAGCTTTCTTCGCAGTGGAAACATTTACATGCGGGTTTTCGAATTTATCTGAAAAGCATTTTATTGAGACGTATATTTCTTATGACGCACCCTTGATTTTCTATAACATACCGAGAACAACGTTCCCAAACAAAGTTGCTATAGCGTAAAATTTCGACAACGGCCCCAAAACACCAAAAATATCAAAATTCCACTCATGAAACTAATATACCTCCGATAATAAAGCATGAAATACTGAGCTAGAACGAATTTCAAGTTCCAAACATAAATGAAAATGTTTTCGCGATGTTTTTTTTTTTTTTTTTGGGGGGGGGGGTCTACTCTAGACTTTATTGGCAGTTATATTTGTACATGGGTTAATTGTGTCTGAAAACTTAGTCTGTTGCGTTAGTAGAAAGTCGATCATTCGGATTCAACCCAGTATTGATCAGTGAGAGAAAGTGGACAAAATCATTGCGGTCATTTATACATCCTCACTATACTGATAACAAAATTGACCATTGAGGACCCTTTTCCGTTTTTATTTCTGTTGGGTTTTATTTCTCGACCTCCAGTTGTTCTGAAGGTACTTAGCGACGCTATTCCGGCTGTAGGTGCTTTGCGTGTCATTTCATTTTACAGTTTGCCTTCCGAACGACCTTTGTCCGAATATCCAACAATTACAGAAATAAGTCCTACAACTGCCTGTTTTCCAACACTATGTTCTGCCGACATTATATACGCTTGAGCATGCATAGTATACGTGATGATCACTTCAAACTGCAACTGTAACATATTTGACACTTCCAGATTTTGGTAAATATTTAAAGTGGAATTTAGACCTTGATTAATTCTGACCTTAAAAAAGACATTTTTTTAAAATCCATTCAAAACTAAATCATACAAGTCAAACTGAATTGCTATTGAATCTATGGCCTGTACGAATCGGGGTGTTTGGTTAAAAGTGTGAATATTTTTCTCAGACGAATGACAAATCTGTTTCATTTGTTTGAGTATGATTTTCATTTTGAAAATTAAAAAGCAAATTAAGTAACAGTAATTGGAATAAATTTGTTTACTAAAACCAGGGACCATGGTGGATTTGTGATTAGAACATTACTCTCTAACGCCGATAAAGACTGTCCATGAATGAGTCACGGGTTCGAATCCCACTTAGTCCACAGAGAAAATCGATCGACCTACATGTGGAATGTAAGTGCCTGAGTTTCCTCCAGAACAAAGAACCCTGCGATTCAATACCTCGTCAACTGCGATTCTAAACCTCTTTTTCTGGGAACGCTAATTTACTGTCGGGCCAATTAAACGTTCTCTACTAAACGTTGGGCTTCTTCAGTTTTGGAGACACGTTTATCGAATTAAAGTATAAACCGAAAAGTCGTCTATGATTGTTTTGACCATTGCCTGGATGCTTACGTAACGCCGATTCTCATTGGTGAAATTTCCGCCACAGAACCAATCAAAGTCTATATGCATATTAAATTAGAAACGACGGATTTAGTTCCACTTGTCCCATGGGTAAAGTGAGCGTGAGCGTAAGTTTTAATCGTGGGTTCCGACGAGGAAAGATGTTGGAATCTTGGCAGCTCATGCCTCTTTAAACAAAACATATACACATATCAAACAATGTTCAATTGCACATTTGGAAAACTAACACAGCATTTATTTTCAACTGAAATTGAGCTACCCCATTCATCACCAGCTTGTCAACGATTCCTTCTACACTGTTAACGTAATATACGATGTTTTTACGCGATTTATGAAACATGCATGATAAATAATCTAATCTTTCAATGGCATTTAGATTTTGAACGGTACCAATAAGGCGAAGAATTACTGATGGACAACAGCTTGGTTTATTTGGTGACGACGTTTCGATGTAGTTCTTACATCATTGTAGTTGGATAAGTTCAATAAGTTTTTACATGAAAAACTGCACTTGGCGTGGCATTGAAGAAGCCAATGTGACCGCATACTAAATAGCTTCAATTCACTCAACATATTGAGAACTGAAATGCATAGAGCTACTGCCTGACTTTCAATGACGAGGTAGACAAAGGTTGCTTTTTTTCAATGTCAATATTTTATCCGTTCCCATTAGACGATATGAAAGATTTGGTAAACAGTCAGTTTTTCATTGTCCATTTCTTGGAGTCAAGCGGGAAACAATTATAAGCTTACCAAAGAAAAAGGGATGAATGGACGCGCGTCTGGAAGGGCGACTGAACCGAGGAGCCGTTGGAATTGACTTGGGTGGTAGTAGGTAATTTATCCCCGGAGGATATAGTCGTATTCTCATCGTACTTCTTCAAATGACATTAGTAGGAAATCCCACCTCTATCTCTCCCTAACTAAATTAACAGATATCACAACGCACATTTACAGGGTTTATTGCTTCACTATGTCAAGTCGTTCAATGGATGATGTAGTAACGTGGTTAACCCGAAAGTAAACCATCATTGGCCTTCACTCTTTGTACCACTAAGACCCCAAAGTGCAAAACGTGTACCTTAGAACATCAACCTAACGATCACGGTGGTACAATAATACACTCAATTGCATTAGGTTAAAGGCATAAAAAGTACAGGCGTAAACGAGATGAACTACAGTAGGCCTATACTAACTAATTTCATGTCATCAAAAGGAATTGCAACGTAAAGCTCAATGCAAATTTCCCCTTATTCATGACAAATATTATCTGTCATTATAAGGTGAAGAATTACTTAAGGATAAAATGTTCTTGGTGTATTGGGTAAGGACGTTTCGATGTAGTTCTTATATAATTACCAAAGTCAAAAATCACTTTATTGAAACGTCCATGCAGAGAGAAAATGTTGCAATACGCCAATGTAAAATATAACAATTTGAGTAAGAGACGAATGCGACCATCGTATTGTCACAATGTCGTTCCTACAATCAGAATAAAGTATATATAAGTGTATTTTTCCACCTAGCCTAAGGTCGGAATCGGATAAAGATACAACAACCCAACAAAGCGATGCAAGCATGCATCTTCCATATATAGGAAGGTAAAATGCTGTCTGCGGTTATTATGCAAATGGCCAGTGCATTTTAATAGACGTTTTGATAGAATGATTGATTGATTGATTGTTTGGTGTTTTACGCCGCGCTCAAGATTATTTCACTTATATGGCGGCGTTGTCAGTTTTAGTGTGGGAGGAAACCGGGCTCTATGCCCGGAGGAAACCCACGACCTTCCGTTGGTAACTGGCAACCATCTTGATAGAATGAAAGCTGAAACCCAAAGCCGGCTGTATTGTATGCAGGTGTTTCCCGTAGCTATATAAGGTCGCCAATTTTCAAGTGTAGTTTTACTTTTTTCCCTCCCCCATACACTATAACAACACAGAAGTTTCAAGATCTCCCAATTACTATTTCATTGTACCGAAAAATTTGGATAAAGCCTTTAACAAATTGTAATATTCTTCTATACCTATTCTTGATAGCACGGGTTGAGTTCCAAACCATGTGTTTCTCTTTTTTACCAGATTTATGTCATTTTCAGCATTGTGTTTTCGAATTGACATAATAACATTGTACTTTTGTCCCCTAGTTTGCCAATGAGACCTCGATGTGAAGAAACATGTAAATAGTATCATTTAATCGAATCAAATTCAAGGTCACAATAAAATCTTAATAAAGCGTTTGTCATTTCTGAAAAATGACCCTTGACGATGAAAAAAATATCTAGAAATGCCTGTGGTTATGTAAGCAACTGTTTTACTATTAAACAATGTATGATTTCATCAGAAAGGTCCCAAAGCGTCGAGAAAAAACAATTTACCGCAGATGAAATAGAGTATCAAAGCCAGAGTCCCATGACAACATTGAGGTCGACCATTGAGACGTATCCGAGATAATGGAACACAATATTTTATTATTGATGTTCATTTGGGTATGTCTGTCCAATGCAATTTATATTTGACACGAGTTATAAATATATGAGTAAAAAATGTATCCTTAGAGCATACAAACAAAATAGCCTCAGATCGATTAAATAAAACAGCAAGGGATATTTTACATTTAAATAAGTTCATTATGTAACCTCTTCAACAAAGGCTGTAAGAGCCTATAGTCAACGTTGTTCTTTATTGCAATAATCCACGAATTTATGATGAGCTGCGTCTTTCTGGATAAAAGGTAAATGACGTAAGGCAGGTTAGGTACCGCTGTTTTAGAGAAAGAGGTAAAACCCAGAGCCTCTTAAAGTGGCATGAGCTACAAATTTCACACTTTTTCCATAATTTCTGATCGTCACGACAGTAAGAGGCTTTGACGGCCATCGAAAAACTAAATGATTGGCGTTGGAATGAGGAAAATCCATACAGTATGTGGCCTATACGAAACGGAATAGTGTTCAAAAACTAAACAAAATTTAAATAACCGTGACGACCATTCATTCATTCTAAGCCAAAGCTAGTTCAAAACAATACTTTATCGTTCATTCTCGAGACTAGAAGCACTAAAAAGCTTCTGGATTATACGTTTGTTTGAAAAATAGCCGATAATTTCAACATTCTGTTTTTACGTCAAAATATCAACATTTTGGCAGCTCATGCCGCTTTAAAGATTTGTGGTAACTTCCGTTATATAACCTTTATTCCTCAACATAAAAAAATACATGTTCGCTCTTTCGTGAAACAAGGGCTCGTTTCACAACGTAGTCGCATCGCAAACGAAGCCTAGTTGCCAATGGATACCATATTGAAGAGATACGACGCCATGGCAACTGCGATTGGTCGCACTGTGCGACGGCTTCGTGAAACGGCCCCCACGATGCTGTTTTTACGTAATTTTCATAGCAACGTATTTCTGTAGCATTGGTTACCATGACAGTCACGTAAAAACTTACGCTACGTGAGACTAATGCGTAACCCATAAACAGTCTTATCAATTTCAAATATAAAGCTTAGATTAATGGATAAATGTTTGCCAGGTTTAGTAGTGGAGGAAACCCCGAACTTAGGCGGGTAAATAACCACCCTTCCACTTTTTTCTGCTTTGGATTGGGGTTAATTGAAACCCAAGTAGCATCGATAGGTTTATTTTGTATATTTTATATTTCTTAACAATTACTTAACGTGCAATTCTGAGGCTGATATTAACGAAAAGCTCTTTATTTGTGCTGTTTTGGAAACAAAGCCATTGATTTTGAAATTCTGTTTTAACGAAAAAATATCAAAATCTTAACAGCTCATGCCACTTCAATTAAAAACAGTTTGTGTAAGTGAGCCATGATTATAGTTTCGCTGTTCACACATGTGATTTATATTCAAATTAACTGGCTCTGGCAGTAAATTTATTTTCAATATCATGTTTGAATTTTATTTAGCATATGCTGCTATGTCAAAGTGTAAAATACATTACGCAATTTAAAGTGAGTCTCTGTTTTTTAGATGTTAGAAGTAGTTGCTGATGAGAATTATCAAATCCCAAATCCTCTGTCCTGAAACTTGCACAGATTCCAAGTGTGTTTATGGAAATGTATGCATAATGATGAGTAATGTGACCCATTCTGCCTTATCATTTCTGGTGTAGTGTTATAGTTCATAACGTCCCTAAAGGAGGAAGTTAGGCTTTGTGTTTCTTCGTGACCGGAAGAAGGTCATTGGTCCATCTGCCAAGGTTCCTTAGCAAATTATCTTGTACAGGGACAAATATTTATGAATGAGGTTAGGAAATATGGGAGTTGGAATCAAAATGATTGAGTTCTTGTCGTCATGGCCTGAAGCGTTAATTTACTAAAATGGTAGAGTGTTGGGAGTTGTTCGAGAAGAGAGCCGTAGATTTAAGAGTTCAGTATCCAAGGCACGATCAAGGAACCGCTGTAGATTCTCGTCAGGTTTGCTCGCCTTCTGTTTTAAGGTGTGTTTTCAGAGCGGCAGGTTCACGAGGTAATTGCTCCCTCATCCCTCGAGAATTCAGACTTTCGATTTTGACACCTTCTTAGGAAAATTACTGTCGTCCCCTATCAACGGTCAGTCCGATCATCCATGTATGCGTATCCACTGAGACGGTTTACCCGCATTCTAAGACCCTTGTCGGGGAGAAAAGTGTGAAAGTGGTTCGCTTTATACCCACTAACTCGAGCTGTTGTTATTTCAACAGCCTCGCTTATTACTACATTCTTGCGTGCAAATAAGGCATTATACGACATTCTTGGAATATATTTGCATACCGTCCTCGACTGGCAGGTACAAATTTCTTGATATGACGTCAAAGTAGAGCCTGAAGCCTTGGCTTCACCGTAACTAAGAGATAACAATGTAAGACTGCCATTCTTCTGCGGGCTGCTTTCAAATTGAATTATACTTACGGTCATATAGCTTTTATTCCAAAACAGAAATATACATGGCATGTTGCTCGAAATTAGAACAACATATAAGATCCCATCCAGAAAGACCCTCGAAATTCCGGGAAAGGATTTCTCATTTACATTTGACTACTAATAAAGGCTAGCAACAATTTTCGACTTTGATATTAGAATATTTGGCTGAATTATTATTTCTTGACCTACTGATCTCTAAAAACGCTAAGTGAAGCTAGATTGCTATTAACTTAAACATGAAGTCTTTGCGGGAACATTCAAGTCAACCTATTACGTAATCAGAAAGTGAACATTTTGTGCTGTATTTGGCAATTTTCGACATGAGCTGTCAATGTCGCTATACATATTTATCCCGGATGAGCTGCCAATTTCGATACAGAAAACTATACATATATTTATTCCAGCCAATGCGGCATCTTCAAACTTCGTCCAGTGTTTTCTGTATATTCATGTTACAGACTAATTTTATGAGGCTCATTTAGTTGCTTAAAGGGAAAGAAAATCTAAGCTTTAGACTAGTTTAGATGGAAAGAGTAGAGTTCATTTAGTCCAAAACAACTGTCCAATGTATGTTTTATCCCCTCGTATGTGAATAATTGAAATTTGAAGGTGGCGTTACAATAGAGAATAAGCTCCTTAGGCCATTCACAAGGCCGCCACCATTTTTTCATTAGTTTTATCCAATTATTGTTGAACAAAAAATGGCGTGAAATGGCGTGCAGTTGCATACTGACCTATATATTCGGAGACAATCTTTCCACTTCAAGTTTGTCGCCATGTTTTTTTGACCTAAATCTACCATTATACATTAGAGAGCGGTAAAAATACGTCATTATTGATCTAAAAATAGCTATACCAACATCACGTCATCCTAAAACGGAAAAATGGCTACACAGATAAGCCACTGAAAGGACATACTTCTGTCTCTTTTTATTAGCTTGAGGGTCACTGGAAGTAATTGACGTGAAATGTTTTAAGTACTTTGAAGGTTGTTATCGACGATAATCCCTATGTATTTCAAGAGATTTCCCCTCCTTTAAATACAAGAGTCAAGAGTCAAGGAGTACATGTTTAGCTTATTAGGAGACATGGAGGATGAGTATCATTTTTGTTTTATTAATTTGCCCACAATACATGTACCTCAAACACTCTGTTATGTATTTGATTGATTCATTCCTTGATTGATTGGTGTTAAAACAGAACTCAAGATCATTTCACCTAGATGACTGTTTTGCCAGGTTTAGTGAGTTAGGAAACCCCAGACCTAGTCCTTCGGTGAGTACCTGTGAACTCTTTCATATAAGGCGATTGACGTAGTGTATTTGGATAATATTAGTTATTTGACGCCCTTCCGTGGGTATACGCACAAAAGGGCATATAAACCAAATTCTATATTTATGAACACTAAAACACACAGGCACAGGGAAAATCTTCTTGTCTGAAATAACCATGGAGACAAGTTTCTAATTGTGTTAAAAAGAGGTATATCATTTAGACCTTTATACACCATAAATTGTTGTAATAAACTAAACCTATGATATGTCATTAGGTTGACGACTGAGAGGAGCTTTGCCTTGGTCAGTAAAATTTTCTGGAATAACTATGGCAAGAACATCGGTAGACTGAGATTGAACCCCATAAATTTTGCCCACCTAAAAACGCCCACAAGGGTAAATTCATTGTAGCACACTATCTTCATTAATATATTAAATATGTCCTTAAACAGAATTGCCATAGCGCAAGATCCGTAAGCGTTGTCAATGTATCCCAAAGTGTTCCAGAAAATTCTACTGACTAAGGCCATGCTCCTGTCTGTCATCAACCTAATGAAATATATTACAATTTATTACAAAAACTTATGATTGGGTATAAAGGTCTAAACCTGTCTTTAACCTCATTTTTCGTTTACAAGCCACTGTATATTGTTTTTTTCCACTTTGATTGTACATTCATTTTAGCATACTTCACTGTCTTATTAGTTAGTTTCTTCCTGGACAATTTAATCTTCTTTTACTAATACATCTAACGAGTTTTGACATACATTTCTAACTTTCTCCCTTCTTTCTCCCAACACATTTTATTTTTCATCACTGCCTTTTTTTAGAATCCCTATTTTCCAGTTTCTTTTGTTCTTCTTTCAGTCAATTAGGCTCTATTATCTTTAATTTTTCCAACTTCTTTTGCCTCAAGGCATATTTTCTTACTACCAGTGCCTTATTTTCCCTACTCCACTTTCTCTTTTTATCTAGTTAGCTCAATTAGGTATATTAACATTTAATTAGAAAAAACAAGGACGTGGTAACAGAAGCAGGCAATCCTCTGTCAGCAATAGGCATGGGAATTCTAAATCTAAAAGTCCCCTATATTCAGAATTCTCGGCTCAGGTGAAAGCCTTTTCAAAATTTTACAATGTCTTCACCACATTGGCATCCTTGAGGGACACTTGTGTGACCAAACCCTCCCAAATTCCTTAAATAATAACGTTAAAGAGCTAAATTCTTTTCTAAAACCTGCCCAACGCAATCAGGAAGTTGACATTGCGTTTGATCGTGTACTCAAAATTTGGGCCCTTAAGGTCATACATGAGATGATTTCCCATTTCTGAATGGATTTTTCACTCTTTCGCCGTATGTAAAAGAGTTGCCAGGTACTCGCCGAAGGTCGGTGGGTTCCTCCGGGCAAAGGGTCTGGTTTCCTCTCCCACTAAACCTGGCAACGCCGCTATGAAAGTGAAATAATCTGGAGTGCGGCGTAAAACATTAATCAATCAATACAATGAAGCTTTGTCTACTCCCTCTTCCAACAAAACCAAGGTTTTATTATTATAACGTAAATATAAAAGGCATATATTCGCACACATTCCCTTTTCCGGTGTCTATAATTTAACAATTAATAAGCGATAGATGAAATTTTACAGGGTGGTTCGGCGGAAGAATGGCACAGAATATGGCTGGTTGTTGTAATCTGAACAAGGTTATTTGTTGTTATTTATATATATTTGAATATCTGCAGGGTTTTAAGATATGATCCAAGGATTCGTGAAGTACAACAGTCCAATCAACAGGTCTTCAGACATTAAACGCCAATTTCAAAGCTGTGGTTTTGGGATGAAGTCATTGCTTCTCAAATCAAGTAATACGCAATACACTTTAAATAGCAATAAAAAATAAGACATAGAAATACTAAGAAATCCATTGAAGTCTGCAGAGACGAAGTAAGGCTTCAGGAGTTGTACGAGAGATCAGAATTTGGGAGGGGGGGGGGGGGGCTTTTACTTTAGTCCTTTAAATGTATTCTAAGGGTATATAAAATAGACCGCATGCTTACTGACGTCAAGGGTATAGTAGGAGGAGTCGAGAACATGGTTGATTTTAAAAAGTCGACCCTGAAGTAAAGGTGTACAGTCAATCGTGTCACCACGAGGGCTTGTAATTAAACCGTCACAACAAAACCCCGCAGACCGTCTCAAAATATCCCGTGTGTGTGACGTCATTAAGATTCAGGCGTATCATATTTCGGAACTCTATAAGGTTGAAACTTAAAGGCACAATTGCCGCGAAAATCAGGAATATTGTTTACATTAAAAAAGAAAGTCCGTTTTCTGTATTTTTCCCAGACAATATAAGTTAGGAACTTTCTATTTTTACCAAAATTTAAAAGTTTGGACGTCACTTTTTATTTTTAATTTGAATTTGAAAATTTGAATTGTTAGGTGACCGGAACGTAAACAAACCAAACTGCCCCCTATTGGCGATTTTATGTTTCAGTCGAGTGAGTGAACTAACGACACAGTGTAATTTTACGTAGGCCTATTTATCTGAGAAATACAGACTGACGATCGGTTAACAGCGACTGGAAAAGCCTGCTGATAATTATTTGAGTGTAAACCACAGATAAAAAGGCCTGAAATGAGGGTAATCCAACACGAAAGTTGACCGACACTGATCGTTGTTGTTGTAATCAGGCTTCGATTGTTCGTTTGTTTTTCACCACATTTCTACATCCTAAAGCTAACTTGACATGTTTTATGTGTCCTATGTTTAAGTTTAGTTGTATTAGTCGTAGTAAGCTCATGTAAATTGGTTTTCTTAGCAAATTTAAACAGGCTACGGCGGCAAGTGGGCCTTTAAGGCATGATGTCAAACATTTTGGCTGGAGACAAGTTGGGGGGGGGGGGGCAAAATATTTACGTTTTAGGAAAGGGGAACGAACCCACCCAGCGGGTGCTTGTTGCATTCAAATATTGGTCCACTAGCTAAGATCGCTTTTTGGGGGAAAAGTCGGCCATTTTGAAAGGTGGCACATTGATCACTGCACTCTTATCTCATTACTGCTGTTGCGTGACTTGATTTGTGTTTTGTTAATTGTAACTGGGTTTTCCTCTGAACGCCTGTAAATAAAAAACGAAATGTTTTGTATCTAAATAACAATATGCTCTAGTTTTAGGTGATAATGTACATGGATCGGCGATGGCCTTCAACACCTCCAAGGTTATACCGAGGCAGTTTGAACCCCACAAAACATGTAGGAATGGAGAAAGATGGATGAGCCGCTCGTGTTGTCCTTTGTTTAAAAATGAAAAACTGAAGTGAATATTGCGTGCAATGCTCCTGTTTTCAAACTGCATTTACGTACGTATTTTTTTTTTGGCACCTTAAGTATTTTCTGGAATAATTCTCAATGAAAACTTTCCATTCAAAAGATTCTGGAAAGTTTAAATAAAGTGTTTGTACTGTGATAAAACTATACAAGGCGACAAACTAATCAGAGTAAAATGATCTGGCATTGCAGTTATAGTGCACAGCTGAAGCCCTTGAAAACAATTTTCGCCTTTGCATTATTAACTGCATACATACTTTTAACGTCATGAAGGCATTTTATTTTTTCAAATATCAGTGGGAAATGCATGTATGTGTCGTTTCGGGGTTTTTTGCTTGTGTTTTTTCCCTCATATTCTTTTAAACTTCTTTCCGTTGTTAGCCACAAAGTGCCAATCAAATCCACAAACAGTCCAAACATTTTTAAAAAACTATATCCCTTAATATATACCGATTTTATGTCCAAGCTTAAAAATGTATTTTTTCTTCGTAATGAGCAAACTAACAGTTTATAGAAAACAGAATATTTTTTCTCAGCTTCCCCAGTGCATAAACTGCTTCTGTCTATGCCACAACATTTATCATTCTATGTTAACAAAGGCACGGACATTCTTAACGTCATTTCTATTTGTCCTTCGTGATTTCAGCCCAACAGACATCAATCAATAAGTTACGGAGACTGAGATAAGAGCGGAAACCTTTAATTCTACAAAAGGACAACAAACTCGTTTGGAACACAAATCGCTGTCCGCCTATGTTGAATTATTCATTATCATTGAAGAGTAAAACGGGTATTTTCTCTACCTGGAGTAATAGATAATGAAGAGAAACAAATGACCACTGTATTGTTTATTGAGATGTAATCTGATTTATCCAGTCGCCACAGCAAAGTGATAGCCTGTCCACAAACCTAGAGAGAAGCCAATAACGCACAAATATAAACGCTTATGATATATACATTCTCAGTTTGAAATTTAGTTTCAGATTCTCATCTATGTTTAATCAAATAATATTTACCCAATGCCAAGTTGGAGACAAGTGGGCAGGGTAGAGCTTTATGAAAACTAGACATTTTTCTATCTCTATATGAGTTTTGCGTATTACGTACGACCCCCCCAAAAATTAGCGGTTCATCGAAAGTCAACACAAACCCTTAAAGGCACACTTGCCGCGAAAATCAGGAATATTGTTTACATTAAAAAAGAAAGACCGTATTCTGTATTTTTCCCAGACAATATAAGTTAGGAACTTTCTATTTTTACCAAAATTTAAAAGTTTGGACGTCACTTTGTATTTTTAATTTGAATTTGAAAATTTGAATTGTTACGTACCCGGAACGTAAACAAACCGATCTGCCCCCTATTGGCGATTTTATGTTTCAGTCGAGTGAGTGAACTAACGGCACAGTGTAATTTTACGTAGGCCTATTTATCTGAGAAATACAGACTGACGATCGGTTAACAGCGACTGGAAAAGCCTGCTGATAATTGTTTGAATGTAAACCACAGATACAAAGGCCTGAAAGGAGGGTAAACCCACACGAAAGTTGACCGACACTGATCGTTGTTGTTGTAATCAGGCTTCGATTCTTCGTTTGTTTTTCACCCCATTTTTACAGTCTAAAGCTAACTAGACATGTTTTATGTGTCCTATGTTTAAGTTTAGTGGTATTAGTCGTAGTAAGCTCATGTAAATTGGTTTTCTTAGCAAATTTAAACAGGCTACGGCGGCAAGTGTGCCTTTAAGTGAAGTCAAAATGGGATTTATATTCCGATTGTAGACAATTTCAAAACGACAATTGACAAGAAGACAAAAAATATATTGATAGTTCATGAATTGGAATTTGATTGATTGGTTGATATTTTACACCACACTCAAAACTATTTCACTTATATTACAGAGTTGCCAGGTTTAGTGGAGAAGGAAACCGGGCTCATTTCCCGGAGGAAACCCTCGACCGATGTCGGACTGAGGGACCATCACTCTAACCCACTGGACCACCGAGGCCCCTAATTGGAATATGAAAGTACGAGAAACACGATAACACTATAGTCACATTTTATCAGACTTTGTTTTAATTGATTTACCTCTATATAGGCCTACCGCTAAAATTCAGAGACGTACTGGATGGGTAGGATGGGAATTGATATCGGAACTATATAGAAGTGTGTCCGATCATATTAAGAAACGGCTTCCTCAATGTTGAATGTTTAAATAATAAAAATCGTCTTTTGTATCCAATTCGCACAAAAATCGCGGATAAAACGCTAAAACATTTTGTTTTTGTTTTTTATTTCTTTCATGTTTTACGAATTCGTTGTATCCGACCTTCAATAAAGTAAGAAATTAATCCATAGAAAATTTCAGGGTCAGAATCTGGCACCATGGGACAACTTTAAAGGTCTAAGTACACCTTTGCATTATTAACTGTATATATTTATATATATATATCTGCAGTTATTCTGCAATTTTACATACTTATAGACAACTTTTTATACAGAAACACTTATATGTGTAACCAAGATTAATAGATCATGTTACGCATGTGTCTTGTATGGAACATTTGGAACTGTTTGCTCATTTGGGAAAGCGGAACAACACCATGTGCAAAGAAACGCAGGCTAACTATGAAAACCCTTGAAGTGACATGAGCTGCAAAATTTAAGAAAAATCTCGTGTATTAGTTAATTGATTGGTTATTTTTATTAGAAGTATAAAACAGCCTAAGAGCTTTCTGCTGATACTAATCTTTAAAAGGTATGCCTAGAAGTTTAATAAACAGCAACACTACCAAACATGTACTCATACATCACGGCTATTAAAGTATTGTTCGTATACAGGCTACTGACTTTACCAATATTTTTTATTTCAACGTCAATCCTTTAGTTTTTAGTTTAGTTAATGTTATTCAAACGCTGAACTTCTCCTGACAATCAGAATTTATGCAAAAAAGCTTAATTTTGGCAGCTCATGCCACTTCAAGTCTGAAGAATGGAAAAATTAAATATGTATACCATCAGCGAAAGCATTTGACCATTGGTGATCTAACTGCGTGACCAATGCCATTCCGTCTTTGTGGTCTGTTTATTTCCTGACTCATAATGCAGTAGTATACAGTTGTTAATGTTTGAACTGAAGCACATGCCGGTGAATAACGGTCCGGGGAATGATGGCTGTGTTATAAACTGGTAGATCGCGATCTATCCAGGCAGAATCCTATTGATAGGGAACTGGAGTCAATAAACTGCCCCGGAGTAAGTGTCCATGTGTGGGACTACTGTATTTAATGACATCATAGAGTCCGTGTTTACAGAGTGATGTATGGCGACGTATTAACGCCCTTCTAACGCCCACCGCTACAGTTTGGTGGCACTAAGTGGATGAAACAAGGAAACAAATTTGATAGCAGGGCTAGTTTAGTATCGTCAACTCTAGGCAAACCCAGCCGTCTTAAGAACATTCTTTGTCGTCTCAGTCTAGCGTGGACGACGATTTTCTTCGATAATTTATTCTCAAGTGATTTTCTTTCCGAAGCGCCATTACGTTTATTTGCCAATGTTACAAATATACTTGCCCATGGGGAGGTGCAATCTTTACTGGTCGACGAAGAGAGAAATCCAAATAGCTGCCTCCCTGGCCATCTCGGTTATAAATGTTTTCCAATCTTGTCACCATTCTCTCAGCTTCAAAAGGCCCTCATTTATACTTCAAGTTCAGCTTTAACTCCAAGAAGAAAACACAATTTTATGGACAACAAACTAGAGAATTTATGAGTAACCAGCGATCCCCAGATCGTTCTTAAGCTATAGATTGACTGTTAAGACAGACTATATATGTCTTAAAGTGGTATGACCTGCCAAAGTATATCTTCATGAGAAGGGAGAATCCACTATACACGGTCGGCCATTCCGTTAGATGTCAAAAGTAGGACTTTTCTTGTGACTTCTGGTTGTCAAAAGAATACGAGCTATTGGAGTTTCTAAAAAAACTGAATGATCGGCATAGAAATAAAAAATATTTGTTACGAGCCGAATATGTGTGTTTAAATAACGTGGCGAAATTCAAATAACCGAGATACATGTTCGAGTTTTAGAATTTGTGTCTCTTCTATCGTACTACCGTAACGAATTTTTCCGTAATTGGTATCATCGAAATGCGTTTGAAGATCTTGAGAAGAAAAAAACGATAATTTGAAAATGTTGTTTCAATGGAAAATCAACAAAACAAAGTTCATGTTCCTTTAAACAGTAAATAGTAAAAATAGTGTTAGATACTTTATAGAAGACAATATTTATTTTAGTGAGATGCCCGATGATATCTGATCTCAGTGACGGGCATAGTTACGTGAATGGTCCATTAACAAATTTAGATAGATAAAAGGACTCTTGCCGTCTATTATAATATCCAAAATAGTGATAATGGTGTCACATGTAAATGCACGCAGTACTTTTATGAGACCAAAATAGCCACACCTTAAAAATAGCTAAGTTTCTATATATAAAAGGCAATATTGTCGTGTTAATTGCCCAGAGTGAAGGTGATCAGAAGTAAGTATAGACTAAATATACTTCGGTCAGCAAGCTCTGCCACCTTATATCGATCACAATGAATTGTTCGTATTGAAATAAAAAACGGGAATCGCTTTTGTACTTCTCGGCGGGGGGGGGGGGGGGGGGCTCCGTGGCTCAGTAGGTAGAGCGTTGGGCGCTCAATCCGAATAGCCTTTCACCACTTGGTCGCGGGTTCGAATCCCACTCAGTCCAAAAAAATTGGAAAATTTTCAGTCTGAGTTTTCACTCGAACGACCTATGTGGCATGGTTGCCAGTTACCACCGGAATGTCCTGGGTTTCCTCCGGGAATAGATCCCGGTTTCCTCTCACAATAAACTGGCAACGCCGCCATATAAGTGAAATAATCTTGAGCACGGCATAAAACACCAAACAACCAACTTGATCTAACTGGTCATACGAATGAGCCATTCCTTGCGAGGCCTACACGTTTTACATTGCGTGAAGGCAGCTTAGAGATTATCTTTATCTTACCATTCGAATGTCAATACAAAACTATAGCAACTCACAAAGCTCAAGTATGAACATATTTCTCTTGAAAATCGAATAAAATATGAACACACGAAGAGATACAGAAACATGCCTGATGGTAGGGTTTATGGCCCAGTACCGCTAGAGGACAAGAATAAAATGTTAGATCATATAATACACTTCGCCTGTCCAACTCTTTCATAGAGTTTTCTTGATAGTTATACAATAAATATCATGCACATATTTAATCTACGAAATAGAATAGTTTACTTCGGAGCATTTGAGATCTGAACTAGTTAAAGAGAATCGATCATTTTACATATAGACAACAAACTTTTTCAAAGCATTAACCGACAACGATTAAGTATAGTGGGTCGATATACCATGGTTCCGATCAAGAAACAAAGGTTTGATGGTAAAGGGAGGTTACCTCGACGGTCTTATGGACACAGAGTTTGCTCCCCCTAACCATACTGCATGGTGAGAGTGGGCTTGTCGTTTGTGAGTTACAAAATCGAGAATAATCGTGGCATGAACTTAGAAACATGTGGGAGTTAGCAGTGTGTTCGTCATTTTAACAATTATTACAAAATAAAAGCTTTCGTCTAATACCAATCTTGGAGATTACGTTAAAGTGGGTTTTATAAGCAACAAAACTAGTAAAATCTAATTTTGCAGTCAGACTATTTCAATGTTTTCCACTATTAGCCAATATCGTCGATTAGTACGGGCTATTGACTTAACCAGCATTTTCTTTTTCATTTCAAGGTAAGTACTTTGGTTTTTCAAGTTACCTCAAACGCTTGGCTTTCCTGTTCAATCGAAATTCATAAAATAAGTCCGAAATTTGACAACTCATGCCTCTGTAAGTGTTGATATAAATTAAACCAAAACATAACAATTTCTTTATGTATGATAAATTTATTGATTCCGTTACCAATTTGTTATAGGGCTCCTTAACAAGAAAACTTTAATATAATACAGACCCACAGAACTGAGATATGCATGAATAGCACAGAATGTGGTATCTTTCTAACTCGCCTAATGTTTTTTTTATGTTTTTATTATCTTCCTTTCTTTTGTTATAATGCTACTAATCTAATTTAATACAACGAGAATAAATCTAATCCAATAGGTGGCGTATACTGATGCAGCGAACTAACACTTGTTTTGCTGTGTTAAAAACACCTTCCACAAAGTCAGACCAGATTAGGCCTTTCATTTATATATTTTATTACATATAAAAGCATCCTCGTCATCTTTAGGATTTCACTTTGATTGCAGAAATTCTTCAAACGATTGTGGATTATGATTGGACCGATAATCCAATCTAGGTCCAATTGAAAGACACCTATTGGATCAGCTGGACTGTCTTGCATTTTATTAGTAGGCCTAAACGGATTTCGATTGGAAAGACCCGTAGAATGGATGGCCAGTAGATTTGGGATTCAGTGTCGGGTTCAAATGCTGCTTCGGGTATGTACATTGTAATTTACTGTTACCATTTCCGGATACCCTTGTTAAAATATGTTACATGTGTACATCTGTATACAAAAAGGTATCAACTAATATTCTACAATTTATGACATACATGTTTTTTACAATAAAAAGATGTTTTTTTCCTTAATAAGTAATTACCAAACTTGATTTTGTTACAAATGATGCAACCAATTTAGCCAACATTCATTTGCAAAGCGTTTCCGAAAGTAAGCTTTGAAATTAAAAGGCTTCATTGCTTTGTTGGCTGGACTGATCTTAGTTCAATTTACCGAACTTATGGTGATATTACATATACCAACGTTCAGTCTGTGAATTCTGAAATGCTGCTCGGAAAACTCCGACAAACTTTTGTCGGAAATTACAAGCCATGAAAATAATATTGTAACTGCTCTGTATGGACAATTCCTACCCCAGACTTCTTTAGAACTCATAAAAGATTATTCTTTCCTCTTTTATTTATTTTTATTTATTTTATTTATTTGACATGCACCGTTTGACCCAGTTCGAACGTCGCGCAAAATGGCGGCAAAGTCTCCAAGAAATGACAGTTTGTTGTTGTTTAAGACCAGGTGTACGCCCTTTGGAATAGCTACATGTAATAAAAGCGGACAAGAATAATCTTTTATGAGTTTTAAAGAAGTCTGAGGTAGGAATCGTCCATACCGAGGAGTTACAATAATATTTTCATGGCTTGAAATTTAAGCATCATTTCCACCTTGCATTTCAAATTCGTATACCGAACGTTGGTATATGTAATATCACCATAAGTTCGGTAAATTGAACTAGACTGATCTTTGCCTCGGGTAACCTTCAACTTTATTGCTAATGAGAGTAATGTCCCCTTGTACAGTAACTCATCTCGACTAGTACAAAATCAAAAGTCTGAACTGCCACAACTGTAGGCCTAAGTAAGGTGAGACTTCACGATTTTACATTATACTAATGGCTATATTTTCCGGTATTCGCCTTTACATCTCAAAAACAGGAATCTCATTTATAGTTTTACTTCAAATGCTGAAATGCAGATATGACTGTAGAGGAAAAGAAACCGTGCAATGTTACATGAATTACAGATATGTGATTTTAACATTTTATACAAACGATATCGCATATACTTAACTTGCTCAATAAATTGATTGACAGTGACAATATACCCAAAAGTACAGTCAGATCAATTATTTATATACTTAGCGCCATTAAAACCGCACGGTTGAATTTTATGTTTCTACCCCAGTAAGGCTATTGGCCATTTACGTTTTCTTGTTTATTGTTAGTTCGAGTTGAGTTGCAATAACTGGATAACCTGTGGTGTTCCCGACGCGCCTGTCGTGAACATTACGCAACATTTCCTAATAACGTCCATTGAGTGTTTCACCGTCACTGAGAACAGCTTTCAGGGCTCATTTGGCGTGGGTTCAACACTTTACACGAAGCTCAGCATAAAGACGAAAAAAAAAATCAGAAAACGTTACCATGCCACGACTTACGACACAACAAAGGGAACGTGCCATTGGCATGCTACAGGCGGGTCTCAGTTGTGCCGCCGTAGGACGTCACATGCAGTGTCATCCCTCCACAATTAGTCGCCTCAGAATCAGGGAACATGAAACTGGCAATGTTGCCGACCGACCACGCCCTGGTCAGCCAAGAGTCACTACAGTCCGCCAGGATCGGTACATCGGTTTGTTGCACACACGTGACCGATTTCGCACCGCGACACAGACTGCTCGTGAG
Source organism: Lepidochitona cinerea (assembly GCA_963971465.1). Lineage (NCBI taxonomy): Eukaryota > Metazoa > Mollusca > Polyplacophora > Chitonida > Tonicellidae > Lepidochitona > Lepidochitona cinerea. Next base: position 36,856,836 of record OZ020553.1, read on the forward strand.
ACAGTGGGAATTGGAAGGCCCAGGGTAAGCCTCAGCACCATCCGACGCCGTCTCCAACAGATACAGATGCATGCACGCATCCCCTATCGAGGGCCCATATTAACACCCGCCGCACGCCAAAACCGTTTACGATGGGCTCTAAATCATCAGAGATGGCGTATCAATGATTGGAACTCTGCCCTTTTCTCTGACGAGTCTCGTATCTGCCTTGATCGTCCTGACCGACGTCAACGTGTGTGGCGCAGACGTGGTGAACGTTTCGCAAATGCGTGTGTGAGGGAAGGAAATCGCTGGGGTGGATGTAGTGTTATGGTGTGGGGAGGCATCACTTCTCGCAGACGAACTCCTCTTGTCATTGTTGATGGCAACCTGAATGCTCAGGGTTACGTGGATAACATCCTTCGACCTGTGCTGCTTCCATTCCTCCAAGCCAATGCTGGCGTCACGACGTTTCAGCAAGACAAGGCGCGCCCACACTCTGCAAGGTTGACACAAGACTTCTTGCAACAGAATAATGTGAACATCATGGAATGGCCAGCTTACTCCCCCGATCTATCGCCCATAGAGCACTTGTGGGATCAGCTTAAGAATGCCGTTGCACAACGTCAACCCAGGCCACGCAACCGACGTGAATTGATCCAGGTAGTGCAGGAAGAGTGGGACCGGAACCCAGACCACAGAATAGCCACACTCATCAGGTCCTTGCGTCGCAGATGTACTGCTTGCGTTGATGCCCGAGGTGGACATACCCATTATTGAATGATGACACCTTCAATTTCTGTATCAACGATTTGTTTGCAAGGAATAAAAGTCACCAGGGTTTCACATATTGTCAATTCTTTGTCTCATTGTGACCAATGCCTTGTTCTTCAATTTAAGAGTACTTACAATATTTTACACTTTACATTTCTCAAAATATTTTACATTCTTTGGGTCGTGCGTTTTTAATGGCGCTAAGTATATAACATATCGTCCCGGAATGCACAGAATTTAGGATAACTAACAACGTTTTTACCTGAACTATAATTGATTTTTGTTTGTCTCTGATGCCCGATCAATCATGATGTTGGTGCCCTATTTACATATGGTGTATCCCAAGAGAGCAAAGCCCCGAGAGCCACACGCAATCATGAAGTAATGTTTCAAAAAACGACTCTTCACGTGGCTTGTAAGAGGGCACATCACAGTGAAGATGTCAGTTGTTATTTACACACTGATATGATTTATATCATGTTGATATATTTTTACATTTTATTGCCATGTTAATATGTACATATGTATGATTTAGCCTGTTTGATGGTAGTCCGCAATATGTTGAGTGGATTGAAGTTATTTGGATGCGCCCACAATATGGGTCTTCTTCAAGTGTTATTGAAGAAGCTATCACAATAACTTAAATCCAATCAACTTGTCTCCGTGGTTATTTTAGACAAGAATGATCAAAACATATTGCGGACTAGTTTCATGGGTAAAAATTGTTCTTGAGGTATAAGCCAGTAATTTGAGGCTTTGAGGGAAAGGAACGATATTTAGAGTCAGAATTCCATTGCCAGCCTCTGGACATCCAGCGATTCAGCCTCTTTCATAGATATGCATTTAACGTCCTGGAAACGCCGTCATACTAGTGAGTGTGGCATCTAACAAGTTGACCATTTAAACTTCACAAATAGTTATCGGAACATTTTATCCTTACGTTGTATCAGCCGATAGAACGATAGTACCATAGTCCGGCATAGATCTGCTGGATATGGTATGACCAAACCTGTCATATGTGGTCCCTTCACTTCCTCATAGTATTAGCATATGACCTGCTGCCAAACGGTCGCGGGTTCTAATCTCTCAGTCTAAAAAGTGTGATATTTTCAGGCACTTAATTCAAGTTTCTGCATGTATGTTTTGGATTGACATACCATACCTGTGTCGATTTATTTGCATCAATGAATTAATAAAACGTCAATCATTATGGACATTTTCATTCAGTACGGTCCAATCACATACCAACCAGCATGTACTTGAGCCAGATCAGTCAATTCGTAAGGTATCCGATCAAACTTCAACTCGTTTATTCTTGATGGATTTGCATCGCAAATATACACAATGATAACTGTAAAAGACAAGCCTGTCAGAATCAGTTGTAGTAACAACGTATGCCCACTCTGAAACTTCGGGGATCTACGTACGTGAAAGCCGACCGGTACAGTCGGAACTCCCTTCGGCTATCTTCGCTCGCTACCGGTCGGCTTTGACACGCCTCGGGCAGTCTGCGCTTTTTATACGGCAAATCACCGTATTTTTGGGCTGAATAAAAATGGCGTCGAAAGTAAATATCAAAATGTTTTACTACCGACGAAAACAGAATATTAAAATAATTATAAATTTATTTAATGGTAATATCATTTAGAAAGATATTTGTTAATATATTTTATTTAGCCCGGTAAACCACATGTTGTTGACAGACGCAGTTTCGGTACATATCAGGAATCTTCAAATACTTCAATTATATAACTGATCAAGGCTGAAGTTAACAAAGCGACTGTTTCAGTCCCTTACATTGTCACGGGGACACTTTTGTGGGGCCCTCAAGGGGATTTGGGATTTGTACGCTTCACGGCTACCTATTTGGTCGCCATATTCAAAATGACCTGCAGTCTATCAGAGGCACTCTGAAACTTCGGGGATTTACGTGCGTGAAATACCCTCTGATAGACTGCAGGTCATTTTGAATATGGCGACCAAATAGGTAGCCGTGAAGCGTACAATTTCCAAATCCTCTTGAGGGCCCCCACAAAAGTGTCCCCGTGATAATGTAAGGGACTATAACACTTGGTTTGTTAACCTTCAGCCTCGATCAGTTATATAATTGAAGTATTTGAAGATTCCTGATATGTATCGAAACTACGTCTGTCTACAACATGTGGTTTACCGGGCTAAATAAAATTTATAAACAAATATCCCTCTAAATGATATTAGCATTTAATAAATTTATAATTATTTTTATTTTCTGTTTTCGTCTATAGTAAAACATTTTGATATTTACTTTCGACGCCATTTTTATTCAGCCCAAAAATACGGTGATTTACCGTATAGAAAGCGCAGACTGCCCGAGGCGTGTCAAAGCCGACCGGTAGGAAGCGAAGATAGCCGAAGGGAGTTCCGAGTGTATCAGAGGGTATTTCACGCACGTAAATCCCCGAAGTTTCAGAGTGCCGACCGGTATCGAGCGAAGATAGCCGAAGGGTGTTCCGACTGAACGTTTGCCAGGACAAGACTGGAATCTAAATTTAGATTTAATCTATATTTCACCCATAGAAACCATACACATTTCCTGTAAAATAGAACTTTGAATTCAAGTTTCATTACAAGTAAAAGTATATCGTCTTAACTGAATTACGTTTATCCGATATCTGTTCAGTTTAAAAGCATACGCTTCATATTGAAGAGATTCGGAGTGACCTTGTTTGTGGCCTTTTGGTTAGAAAAGATAATCTCTTGACTAATTTAGATGGTTTTAAGCCGCACTGTAGATGTTTTATTTATATCAACGGCGGAAGAACGGTCCTGGATATAGAGCCACCAACAACCTTTGGTCTCATCGAACGTCGTGTTTTATCGCACTTTTAGCATTACCAACCCAGTCCGGTAACTTTTCTTTTAGCATTGGTCGAATATTATATAATAGGCCCACACATTTTTCAGGAGTTAATTAAATAGTGCACTAACCCGATCCCGTGGTTATGATATGACAGGACTCAAGGACACTTGTATTGATGGCGATTGAGCAATTGTTCCGAACAGGTGATTGTTTCAAAAAGCCGCTTAGCGTAAGTTTTTACGTAACTGCCATGACAAAACGTACTAAAGATATCCGTTGCTATGAAAGTACGCTAAAAAAATACATCTACGCCGTTTCGTGAAATGGCTCCTGGTCTCTCCCCTTTATTTATGAACACTAAAAGACACCGGCATTGGGAAATCTACTGGATCATAATAACCATGGAGACAGGTGTCTGATTGTGTTAAAAAGGGGGTTCCAATTAGACCTTTATACTCAATTGTAATAAACCAAAACCCATCATAACTTTTCATTTGGTTGAAGAAAAACTGGAGTTTGGCTTTGGTCAGTAGAATTTTCGGGTAAACTGCATGGGATTGGACAAAATATGACAATGGGAATGAGAAAGGGAAAAATAGGTTTCGAGGTAGAAGACAGACAAGGGCGTTTAGTGCTGACCAGCTGATCTTTCAGACTCTTTTATAAGCATTGACTGGCCGTTGGCTTGAGTGATTTTACTCTGAAGTATAGTTAATATTCTTCTATTATAATCTGCGCCATATTCACAATTTGTATCATACGTTTTTCATGACACCTTCCCGCGCCCACAGGTTAAACAGTTTGTAACGTTTTAATACATTTGTTTTTGCTCCTTTCCAAACGTTTTGTTGAAGTGAGAAAAAGGATTTTTCAATTACTATGATTTCGAAATGGTCCTAACCGAATGACCTGCGACACAGCATGTCTAAGTTTAAAAAATATACCAGATAAATGGTTCGCAGCTCTTTGTTTTGCTCGTGACTGTTTTGCATGTGATAGCATTCTGCAGACTGAAGCCAAACTCTGTCTTCAACCTAATGCAATATGATTAGGAAAGTATACCTCACTTTTAACACAAGTTTAAACTTGTCCCCTTGTTATTTTAGTCAAGAAGATTTCTTGTGCTGTTCACAAATATATGTAAAACCTTAACGAAATTCACACCACAAAACTGAACATACAATTCAGGCTGCGCTTTATTCAAAATGAAATACATCTGTCGATATACACTGAATATCAGATACTGTGACAATTCTTAATTAATAGTGCTTTCAATCATAAGCAAACATGATTCAATCTCTTTTCTTTTACACGTCAACGTGGTATTGACAGACAGCGGTGACAGATTCGATTCGGTTATTTCTATAACGTTTGACAACCTTGTGACCCATATCTAGACAGGGAAAGAAAGGTGAAAACTACCATACTGAATCCAAACTGAAGTATATCTGTCATCATTCCATTTTCGACCGCAAGCAAAGTAAGCCAGTAGGTCAGATTAAATCACGAATTTCGAATGAGCAAAACCAATCAATTACTAGGTTTATCTTTTCGGGAAAAACTCGATAGCGCAGACAACATTTTTAAATAGGACAACAGCAGCCTAGTCTTGCCGATGCTTAGGGTTGGGGATGGGGGTAATACCAGAAACAAACGATACTAGCTAGTTTTACATTTATCGCCTTCCTTAAAGTGGCATGAACTTCCAAATACAAGGAAAATTTAGTTGAAACAAAATTAGCTGATTTATAGCTATTTTATCTAAAGCTACATAATAAGAGCTTTCCGCTGATACCAATCTTGCAGATGAGCGTTACGGTTGTTTTATCAGCATCAAAACTTGACCTCATACATCCCAAATCTTTCAATGGCATTTAGAAGTTGGAAGGTTACGATAAGGTGAAGAATTACTTATGGATAGCAACTTCTTGGTTTATTGGGCGACGACATTTCGATGTCACCCAATAAACCAAGAAGTTGTTATCCATAAGTAATTCTTGACCTCCTACATCCCGGCTATTTGAACTTTAGCCGTAATAAGCACACGTCCTTGGTTCGTACTGGCAGAATTTTAGCAGCTCGCACCATTTTAAAATCTGTGATTTAACAGTAACCCTATATGCAGATCTAGGTCTCCTATGTTTACAAGATAGTTGCGACAAGTTTTGGTGAGTGGGGGGATTTAAGTCATAAAAACTAGGGTTTTTAAACAATCCAGGAACAAAATACTTTACATAAAATAGGGACATAAAATTTGAATGAAAGTGTTTACTGTTTGATTTCATTTTGAGAACAGACTTTTACAGAAGATTAATTGTCTTTCACTGAGAGAACCATTTCTCGTCCTCAGTAGATATAAGACCACATTTTCGGAGTACGGGCTCAATTTGAGGAAGGTCAATACGTCATAAGAAATGTAGAGCATATTAGAACTTCTGGTTGTCAGTCCATTATAGCTTTTTCCTGGAAAAGATTCCTTGAAGCTTCTGATCTTAAATGGTTGTCAGTCCATCATAGCTGTTTTCCTGGAAAAGAGACATTGAAGCTTCTGATTTTAAATGGTTGTCAGTCCATTATAGCTTTTGCCTGGAAAAGAGACATTGAAGCTTCTGATTTTAAATGGTTGTCAGTCCATTGTTGTGTTTTTCCTGGAATTTAGATATTGAATCTTCTGATTTTTAACTGGTCCAATATATCTTTTTTCCACAAAAGGTACCAAATTTCCTCTTTATAAATGGTTGTCAGTCCATCGTAGCCTTTTTTCCCGGAGAGTAGGCCTGTGTATATTTAATTTAACACAAAAATAACCAATCATCAGTAAACATCATCCCAGAGAAATCATTCAAATCCATACAATAGAATAATCAAGAATTTAAGGTTTGTCGAGGAGGAATAAATTCTGCTCTGTCTTTTTCGGACACTATTCTCTATTTAGTTTTACAAATGAGCAGATAGGAACAGTACAGATAATAGAAAACTGACAATGAAATCTTCTTTCAATCCTCGTATGGCTTTTTGTACACAAGCAATTTAATCACGTTTAAATCCGTGACTAGAAAAGGGGAGATAACTCAAAGACTTGAATAGTTTCCAGAATTCCACATGGACGGGATAGAAGAGCAATGCTGAATGTAATTATACAGAGGTTTGGAAATTGCACAACACTTCGAAGCAGTATTCACTTTCGTCCATATCCAATTGTCCAACCATTTTGACGTTTTCTAAAGGATTTAGAAATCAGAACAGGCACGTTCATTCTTTGAGCGCCAGCGTCCCGTTTTCCATATGTGGCGTACCAGTCATGTTGACGTTTACCGTACCCATTACCCCACGCCTGACTGCGCTTTGTTTGCTCTGGTATTAATTCTGTCTTCAGTTGTAAAAGTTTATCTAAAATTTGATTCACAAGGGGATCTTCTGTGACAGTTTCGTCGGGGATTCCGTAACCATGCAGGCTTACAGGCAACTCTTGGGCTTCCGTAAAATGTGGTTCGGCAAGATCACCTCCCTCTGTTAAGTAGTAATAGTTTGGGAACGCTAGAAAACAAAACAAAATAAATTAATAGTTAACTTAAGTAAGGTAATATTAAGAAAAATGCTTAAAAACTTATCGTACACGAGAAAGAAAATTTAAGAGAAAACATGTTCGGTGTGTAGATGGTACGTTGCTTATTGTCTAGAAGTGGATTTTTCAAACAGTAATTCAAAACAATAATTATAAATCAATTAGACTCAATAAACAACAGTTTTATATTGTCGACATAAACCTGGAGAATTTCGTGAATAAAACGATTTAGGACGAGTCTTGACATCTCCGTTAACTCGGTTTTATGGTCGCCAACTATGGAGACAGTTTGTCAAAAGCTTTACGCCCGACGAAATTCTGATGCAAGGCCTATAACTGGCAACGTCAACATACACCGTGTTAACAGACCAGTATCACGCCCGCTAATGCAAGGCCTATAACTGTCAACGTCAACATACACCGTGATAACAGACCAGTATCACGCCCGCTAATGCAAGGCCTATAACTCTCAATGTCAACATACACCGTGATAACAGACCAGTATCACGCCCGCTAATGCAAGGCCTATAACTCTCAATGTCAACATACACCGTGATAACAGACCAGTATCACGCCCGCTAATGCAAGGCCTATAACTCTCAATGTCAACATACACCGTGGTAACAGACCAGTATCTGGAGCTACTGGAGCGATTTATGCGAATCTGTAAATGCATTGTTCTATCTATGATCTACCACTGTGCGCAAACCAAGGACTAAATCACGTGACCTCTGCAGACAGATGAAACAGATATCAGTTTGCATTTGTTGGATGTGCTTAAAGGTAAATACCTATAGACCGTCCCAAAAATATCGTTAAAACGTGTACTATTGTTCATTTAAATATAAGGTATCCGGATGACCGATCTAAACCTTCCTAGCTTCACAGGACCGTTGACCATTAACTTTTATTTTGGAATTCCTTTTCCTTATTTAGAATTCTTATGATGATGGACCTAGCTTTGCTTCATAACTTCCTACACTTCACTGCCTGAGGTGCAATACATTCTTGGTTGTTTGTTGTGACTATCAGACTATAAAACAGAAACGGAAAATTCCCTAAAATTAATCATTTGGCGAAAATCGTCCTGCAAGATTGATTTTTTTCTACTAATCGGAAAGTTAACAAAAATCCACAACAAACTCAGGCGGGATGTCCCTTTACCGTTTTGAATGCTCTGTTACATTACCAAAAGCATCATTTTTCCATTGACCATTAACGTGAGATTTGGGGGATTTTGACGAGGCATATCTGTAGACACCGATAGCATCTGCTTTGTAAAAAAACTAAACATCGCACTGTTATCAAATGTGACAAACATCATCAACAATCGGTTTTGGTCAAAAACAGCTACAAAAAGGAAAATAGATGCCGAAAAATACAATACCAGACATTGACTTCCTAAAATATCTCGTGCTAAGCGTTGGTCAAACGGTATTTACAGCACTTCAAATAAGCGTATCATTTTTCCCAATAAGAATCTACAATTTCAGCAAACGTAAGTTTAATTGATATCGGGGGTGAGGGGGATATTCTGTTTTGTAGCTTCTCAGAAAGAGCTCCCTTCTTACAATACTTGAAGCTCCTATCTATCACTGTCAAAAACGTTCACGTAAAAAAAATTTACGTAAAGGGATTGATTATGTTTTTTCAAGTCTTCATAACCATACGTTTTGCCAACCATTATACGGTTTGGATTGGCAACGAATATCTCCAAGAAAATCATCGGTAGTTACGGTGATCAATTATATTGCACCTTATGTTAATCCTTATATGTATTGATACAAAACCCACAGATTTGGTTTCGTATCTTCTTGACACGGTCTTGCTTTCCACAACGCAGGCGTTAAAGTAGTTTAGACGGAAAGATTAAGTTCATGTGATCTAAAACAATTGTCCAATGTATGTTTTATCCCATCGTAAGCAAATGATTGAAATTTGAATAGGTTGTTTTAATAGACAATAAGCTCCATAGGCCATTCCCAAGGCCACAACCGTTTTTCATTATTTTTATCCAATCAATGGGGAATAAAATCGAGATGCGTTACAGAGTTTAGTCATGATACAACCTCCCTGACCTATATATTCCGAACCAATCTTCCCTCTTCAAGTGTATCGCCATGCTTTTGAGCCTAAATCTACCATCGTACATTAGAGATCAGTAAAAACACGTCCTTACTAATCTGAGAATAGCTGATGCAACATCACTTCATCTTAAAGCTGAGAAAACGGCGGCACAGATAAGCCATTGAAAGGACTTACTTCTGTCCTTTTATTAGCTGGAGGGTCACTGGCGTTAATTAACATGAGATGTACTTCGATGATTGTTATCGAAGTTAAACCGTATTAATACTAGAGAATTGCTATCCTTTGTATACCAGATCAGATTTATTTCTACGCCGTTCTTCAGTCTGCTCCAATTGTCAGTTAGTTACTAAGCGTTGATATTTGATACGAACTATTTAAAACAATTTCTCTTTCTTTTATAAGGAATAAACCATTGATCGTTTGTTGTCGACTGTTAATAGCTCTTGTTTTCAAAAACTGAATTCAAAGTATATATTTTTGGCCATAAACATTATTTAGGACTACTACTTTGAGTGAAATTGGCTTGTATATATAGAACATACATGTATACATGTAAAAGAAATAGGCTTATGGCTTTATAAGCAAAGGGAAAAAACAGGGTCCCCTTTTCCTAAATATATTAGAATGGTAGACTAACAGCATCTGTAAAATACTCATCGTACTTGGAATTTAAAGCAAAATGTGTGTCATGTTTTAGCAAAACCAAACATGGATGCATGTTTACAATAAACAAAAACGTCAAAATACCATTGTCTCAGACAATAGGTGACCGGGTCTCTGGGATGCGAGCTATAACTTAACCATATAACTTTGTAAAACTGATTGTTATAAAATTACAAAATGCTGAAAGCCCTGGTAATAATTATCGTAGTGATCGGTATGGGAAGTATATAGCCCGGATTATCGGTCTTACGGCGACTGGTATTATATGGCTGCTAATGTGTCTTGACGAACACGGAGAGAAAAAAAAAGCAGGCCCCAGATTTCTCGGCTAGGGAAGTATACTGCAAATCGTTTAAGTTGGACACCATCAAACATTTCGTTCAAGAGGAAAATGTGCCAAGAGTAGGCCTACTGGTCCTCTTGAAGGCCTATATTAATTGTATTACCTCATTGATAAGCAAAAGAAGGGTGACTGGAACAGCATGTGTGTAATTCTGAATAAGCCTTAAAGAAAGCTTTTTGCTTTTAGTCATATTAATTCGCCACAAATGGAATTTCTCCGATGAAGAAGCACGTGTAAAAATGGATCAGTTAAAGTGACATTCAATTGTCAATTCCATCCATCATTACTACTTACATGTACCTCGAGGAGGAAATAAACAAGTTGAGGATATCATAGTTGGTCGGCTTTTTTTAATGTTATCGAAGAAGCGGATACAAGAACTATGTTCACATAGTTCATCAACACAAAACGGGAATATGACATTTCTTAACAACGTGTCGAAGATTGTGCAACAAGATTCAACGTTTGAAAAGAGCCGTTTTAACGAAATACACTGCATTTGCTGGTACTTCCCCTATACATGAAAAATCAGAATTGATTTGATTAATTCGCATACAATTAGAATAAAGTATATATGTATTTTTTGTCAGACAAATGTGACAATACAAATTCTTGACAATGGAAATTATTGATAATCATTTTTATAAGAGAACAATTTCAATATAGAAATCGTTATTAATCGCGATTCACAATAGGGCAATCTTAGCCTATAGGTTGTCCAATAAGTGTAACGTATAACAAAAGATAATCAAATGGGATATTATATGTTCGTGAAGGTCAACTCCCACACTCTAAAAAAATGTTAAGAGAGAAAACAACTGCATCAAAAACGAGAATGAAACTGGCAATCTTAGACATGTCAATTTGGTACATATTTTCGGAAGATTTGTCTTTTCAGGAAAAAAAGATACTACAATGGATCTGCCACAAAATAAACAACCAACTTTTCATGAAAACGTTATGGTTTAACATCATGCGATTTCTAATGAAATGCATATTGTTCGTTAAAGAGGTTTAAAAGGCCCTCCTGTTGCCAATAAACAACCATAACACGTGACCCGAGGTAGCCAATAATGTGCTTTCCTGTTGAACAGTGCTTTAGTGCCAATTTACATCACAAACTAAAGATTTTCGTTTTGTTAAACGTGTTTTATTTGAAACCGTTGTTAACCCAATAGTAGCGGGTCAGTTTGTTAATCAAACATTCGTGCAACACAGACCATTAACCATTCTATCTCAAGTCCTTTCTTCGGTCTTTTTTCTTTTCCGCCAAACAACATTCCCTTGGCTAAACGCTCAGCAAAAACCGAAACCGGAAATAGAGACATGTTGGTTCAAACCTCATCGTTCTCTATTTCGCAAAAGAAGTAAATAACCATTACACTCATAATTGAACAAAAAGCACATCGTACAAATACATATTACAATGCTTTTAAATGTGTTTTCTTAAAAACAAATGTTTGTCTCTCAGTTAACCTGGTGTTGGTCTTAAAGTGGTATGAGCTGCCAAAATTAACACTTTTTTTCATTATCAACATTTTGGCAGCTCATGCCACTTTAAAGAATGATAATAATATAATCCAATCATATGAGACCATTATTTGCTTAATTTCGTTACAAAAAGCATAAATCAATTTTGTTAAGTAAGTCATTTCTGTGAAAAACAAAGCCTTATATTCACGCTATAGATTCATTCAAGAAATATACAGAAAGTATTACGACGTGAGACGGAACATAATCGTTAAATCAATATCCCACTGTAAGATAAGAACAATTACGGTATCACAAAACCATGGTGCTATATAGCCAAGACAACACTGCCTTCACTAGTGGTAAAGTTGTTCTGATAATTCTTAAATTGCGAAAGTGGACCCTGCGGACTCTATAGTTATCCTTACACACGGTTATAAACACTGTCTAATGATATACAAAATTCTCTGTTGAGGAAATAAAAAATCTTAAGATTTAACTAAAGCCATATCGATTCGATATAATAAAATCGTTTGTTATAGAATTGATTGATAACAAGCGATATGACGGCCTTTGCTCTCTTAGTTCGATGCCTTTCCATTTCTTGGGCAGCGTTAATGTTCTGTGGTACAAACCAAAGTCAATCCTGGGGCGTTTACTGTTGGTTATTCAGCATTAGAGATATCTGTTTCGACATTTGTTCTTAGGCACGAAGAATAGTTTGTTTTTGAGTGTGTGTTGTTTTTGTGTTGTTGTTTTTTTTTTTGTTAAAAAAAAAGGCTAACGAAGAACACGTGTTCACACAGTCTGAGCTTCAGAATTTGCTCAAACAAAAAAAGCTAAATGTCTAAACAAACAAATTGCTTTCAACGACATAAGGCACAATTCGCTGAGTACATAATAGTTTCTGCTGGCGTCTTTGAAAGGAGAGTAAATAGTAGGCAACGGTAAGGACCAAGCCATAACCGGGAAAAGAAACACAGTTAAAATGATTTCTATCACGTTTTGAATAACAGTTTTACTAAACGACTCTTAGCATCATTTGATCGGACATCCGCTAAAATACACACAGGGAACTATGATCAGTACAAAAAATCAACAGTTTTGAGAGGTAAAATGTGCTACTGTAGTCTTGGCCATAGGTAAACATCTCAGCAAAATGGCATGCACTCGAAACTATATACATTTATTCTTCAAAATGAAATGCGGAATCGAATATTGAATTGCCTAAATTCGAACATTTGTCCTATTGTAACTACAATTCGAGCGCTTATAGTGATTCAGGATGACCTAGATTCAAGTGGCTTGTGCGAAGCGATTGTATTGGGTTAATATTATTTAAAATCGCATGAGCTGCATGCCAATTATAAGGACAATTAAGATGATACAGAATTCACTGTGACCAGTATCGCCTATGAAACCGTCCTCTAACAGCCTTGGCCATTGCAACAGAAAATGACGTGTAAACGAATGACCGAAACAGTAAAACTGCAAATTTGTGGCCTGCACTTGGCCCTTTTCCCCTCCCGCCAAACTGGACGACCGAAGGGGGTTTTAAGAGCTTATAAAATCTATTTTTCGTGGTTCGCTCCAGAACCTGAATGAAAACACCAGTTTACACCATTTGTTTTTTAAAGAACAAAAGCCTTCATTTGGCTTCGTGCCACTATAAACATCGTACCAAGTGCACTATATGGTGGTGGATGTTTGGGGATGTTTCTCATTTGGTTGCAAGCTGAATTTAGTAACCATACAAGGCAATCTGACGAGCTCCCTACATCCAGGAAGTGTCCAATCAAGTTGTCTTTCCACCAGAAACACTCTTTGTGGATGCTAACGCTCCGAACCATCGTTAAAGCGATGGCCTTCATTGTTGGGATCCTCCTCCACAAATTTGAAAACCATAAATTTGAGAACAGCATTGCATTAGGAGTGCCGTCAGCTGTCCATAGAATGAATGATCGTCTTCATTTATGTGGCCTTTAACCTCTCGTTACAGTTCTGCCAGCATTCAATTTTGAGATTTCACCAGACTTTTTTAGTTTCCGTTTGTTATGAATTTTCCTGCAAATGTTCAGTAAAGTTTCGGACATGTCAGAAGGTCTTAGGGACGTTCATCTTAGAGCCAAAAAACTGAACGGTATTCTTAGTATTCACAGACGACTGGTTCAAATGAGCTGCCAAAATCCGGACTATTTTCATAAATTCCTGTCACGACAGTAAGTGGTTTTGAAGGCCATCGAAAACCCAAATGATTGGTATTTGAATAACGAATGTGGCATCTACGAGCCGAAATAGTGTTCCAAAAGTAAACAACATTTAAATAACCAGGATGAACATTCATTCATTTAAGCATTAGTTAGTTCAAAACAATACTTTCTGGTAAAAAGCTTCTGGTTTGGGAATCCCGATAATGTTCAAACGGCAAAATATCTCAATTTTGGCAGCTCATGTCATTTAACTTGGGGAGGGGGGGGGGGGTCTAACTTTCTAACTTGAAAAAGGTTTTTAATTTGCTCTTCTTTTTGGAATTTTGTTGTAATGAACACAAAAAATCGAAATTTCGGCAGGACGTGTCCTTTTATTCAAATAGAATAAACGTTTTACCAACTAATTTATTCTGAACACGAAGTTTCAAAACAGGTACTGGGGGCTTGGTGGCTCTGTCGGTTGGAGCGATAGTCCGACACAGGCCTTCCATCGATGCGGCGCGGGTTCGAATCCCACTCAGATGTAATAAAAATGGAAAAGTGGATTTTTCACTCAATCGCCGTATGTGGGTGAGTTGCCAGGTACTTGTCGAAGGTCGGGGGTTTCCCCTGGGCAATGAGCCTGGTTTCCTCCCCCACTAAACCTGGCTACGCCGCCATATAAGTGAAATGACCTTGGGTGCAGCGTAAAACATCAATCAATGAATCAAATCAAGTAACACTGGTGACGATTGAGAAATAAATATTGTTGTGACCCCTAAATTCAACATGTCCATCAAGTAATTTAGAGTTATGGTACCAGTTACTTTGCTATGAAATGATATGGAGGCAGACAAAAAGTTTGAACATGGCGACCAAATTCCTCGTTTATTACTATTAGTTACCAACTTTTCTAGTAACTAGACCGAAACATTAATGTCAAACGAAGGAAGAAGTTCATAGCCGTTATCACCTTCTGGTTAGAGGACACGATTGTCAAATCAATAATCAGGTTCGATTTTAGATAACCAATAGTGAAAGATTAGCACATTTATCACAAGAAAGGGAGTTTACATAGAACAAAGTTTGTGATAGATTTTCTTACAGTCGTTGGTAGATAAACATAAAGAGCACAAAACAACAAATAGCATTAACGGTCAGTAAAGCACGTTCCCATTAGCAGTTTTTTTTTAAAGATCAAGGGCGGATATATAAGCATCAAGTCAATAATCTATTGAAACAAATCCTTTGATTGAGCCGTATAAGTCAAAACACCCAGTTTGTCTTTTTACGCCGATGGAAATTGATACAGCTGGGAGGTGGCTTACATAGGGACAGTTTTGTGTCTGGGTTATTTGAATATTGGGTTGAATCTAAGGCAGGTCTACTGTACATACTTTAAGCTTTCAATCACTGCCTGATTAAAGATTTTTGTGCGTGTTTTTTTAATATTTAATCAATTTTGAAAATACCACAGTTTGGCTGAAAATATGTAAGCCTAAAACTGTCAAAATGGGGGTATCCATGTTGAATTGTGTGAAGCGTGAAACCGGCATGCACTATGTCAACTTTATTTGATTGTAAAGGATGTCTCATGTGTTGAAAATGGAAAGGAAAGGTCTTCACGAGATTTAGGTAATTAGCCACAAATCAAAACGTTTAGATAACCGCAAATGGGAAACGAAACTGTATCCTGTAACCTATAAGTTGTGATAGGCATTGGCTTTTGTTCCAGCACAGGAGGCAATGTATTTCGATTACAACAATATTTTGGAGGGATATCAAACAGTGGTTAAGTCGGTAAGCCTCAGAAGACGGGATTGAAATAAACTATATATCCATAGCCTTATTTCCGTAATATTGCTCTATCAATGTGCATGGACATCCGTCGTTCTATTATATCTATGAACACTAAGACACATGGGCACAGGGAAAATCTTCTTGTCGAAAATAACCACGAAGTTTCTAATTGTGCTAAAAAGAGGTATATTATTTAAACCTTTATACCCCTATTGTAGGTTGTTGCATATGACCTTCAAGAGAGCGTGTGGGATACAGTCCAAGATCCATGATTTGGAAGACTTGGGTTGGTATACTAGAGCTGGAATAAGGTATATTTTTCGGGATAATCGAGAACAAGAAGAACTTATATCTTTCAAAAAGCCGACAAAGAATATATTTTGCTGAAACTGACTTCAATTCATTTTTCGGCAAGCGGATTATAACTTTTGTTCAACTTTTGAACAAACAGGGGAGGCAATTACAACTTGATGGTGTCCGTACGTAGCCATTTATCTTTATGAACACTAAAACACACGGGCACAGGGAAAATCTTCTTGCCATTTATCTTGATGTTCGAGTATTTTTGAACCGTGTATATTGTAACTTGTCAAGGGGGTGTTTTTAATCTTAAGTGCTAAAAGAATATCTGAAAATAACATCGGAGACAAAAAGTCACCAGTCGTTGTCTAAAACTGTCTTAACTCGACTGCGTACCGAGGATTTCTCTGTAAATCGTTTGATTTCAGCATTCACAGGTTTGGGTTTTGTTCCACGGACGTAAACTGTTTGCTCAACTCCTAGAAAATGTCTTTCATTGGTTCACGAACAAAGGAAAACACCGAGTAACAGGAGACTCACAAACCTATAAGTGGAGGTGTTGCTATGAATTTTTAATAAGTAGTTCTTAGCCAATTATTGATCGTCTTTGTGTCGCTAAAGATGGTTTTATGTTCCTGATTGGCTAAAATCAATATTATCTCAGTCGATTGGGGGAAAGATTTCTCACAAAGAGTTAGCATTATAGCCGACGCATTATTTGCGTAATGCCTATCTATGTTCCTTTCACGTGCCTTTTGGGGTTATATAGATTTATTTATTTGGGGTTATATAGAGATATGCAATAATCTATCGTAAATACTATTACCAGATGTAAATCCCTTTACTTCTGATGTCACCAATAATATTAGCCGCCCTAAGAAAAATCGTATGACAAACATTTAAATATTATGAAAAACTATACTCTTTCATTCAAATTTGGTCAAAATGATCACTGAAAATACTTGGTATCAGTGCAATCGCACTTAACTATTGGGTAATTGTTAAACCGCTATGGAGATTAACAAGCTGTCCATTTTCAAGAATCTTCAGCTAGTGTCTGATCCCGTGGGTGCTCTCGTATGCAGCCATTATCCGTCCTTGTTTGAAAACGGAACTATAACAACCGACTTCCGGTGGAGGGTAAAACTGCTGAATTGAGAATGGAATATCTTTGAAAATTCACACCTATTTTCGTTGGGCTGCTTATTTTTTAATCTGGTTTATTTGTCTTATAGATTCGTTAGCCGGATCTCGTCAATCGTGCTCTGGTTGATCAATATCCTTACAAATACCAACGAAACCACTCATGAGTCACAAACTCAAGTAGGAGTTTAAAAATCGAATAAAACATGTGATTTTTAACCGATCGTCTTGTGTACAGGATAATTGGAAAGGTTAACTAAAATAGCTGGCGGCAGTGGTGAAAGTGATACGAGTGATAGTGTTCATCAATTTAGATTCCCCCGAGGAAGAGTGAATTCTCACCAGCCCAGGTAGATCCAAGGACAAATGGTCATGCCTGTATACGTGAAGTACAAAGATCTAAACAAGTTTTAGAATTGTGTGTTTTGCAAAAGCAATACCTTCGAGAAAACATTCCCGATGCTTATAGTAGAAGGACGTTTTTATAATTGACTTGCCTATGGTTTAAAGCCTGCAAATATTTTGTTCTATTTTTCCTCTTTAGACGTTTTGAAAAAGATTATTGCTATTTGATAAAAGTTGGCCCTAAGAATTTAGGGATTCAACCCTTTGAGGAACCTGTAATGCTTCTGATTATAAATCAAAATGGATTATTTAAAAGATAGTATAACAATACATATTGTTAGAAAAAGAACAGCTTTATATACTAGATTTACAGATGATGAGAATCAAGAATTTATTTTAATAACCGTAACAATTTCGAAGGAAACAAATTTTACAAACGATTTTAACTCCACAAGCTGAAAAGGGTTGCTAAAAAATCATCTGCACTGTTCCATTCCACTCGTTTGTTAGATAGCTCCATTGAAATATTGATAAGGGATTTAGAAAATGTCTTTTAAAGCAGGATTTCATCAGGGTGAGTTCATAAAACAACACTAAAACACGATCTAAACGAAGTGTACTTGACGTTTTATGGACGGATTAAATCGACAATAGGCCAGTTGAGACGATAAATTTACTGTGATGTGCTCGAAGTGAAAGCTAAAGACACAGGCATGAATTAATCTTACCTCGGTGTGCTCAAAAAGAATATTCCTTATTTTTACTGAATACCATGGGCAAATTATATTCCTGAATCTAAAGAATAAACTTAGTGAATTTCCTTCAGAAAGAGGGAAGCGATCTTGTATCATACATCTATATCATCCGCCGGAACGTTTTTCGGAGAACAATCTTGCAACAAATATTAAATGACAGAGAATCTTAATTGCGACTCCTGTAATATCGTGTATGTTATCACATGCCCAAACGTCACAAGCAATACGTCGGAGAATTCTCTATGACAAAGAGCAGCCAACCCTTTATCTAGTATTAAGCTTAAACATGATGAGCCCGTGGCACAACATTTCAACACTCTATAGGTCATTCGGTCAAGGACCATTTTTAAAGCATGCCTATTGAGAAAATCCCTTCTGTCACTTCCACTGCAGATACCAAGCACAAACGTTTGAAAGGGAAAGTTTTGAGATTAAAACATTACAAACTATTTATCCTTGGACCCGGGAAGATGTCTTGAAAAAATACCATTTGTGTTTCTGTATAACAAGGCCAGCATCGTTATTGCCAAGATTATAGTACAAAAATAGTAACTACTTCAAAATAAAATTGCTCAACCTCTGACCCAAAGGCGATTCATTGCTTATAAAAAGAACAAGTGTTTGAAAGATATACTGGTTAGGGCTAAACTCCCTTGTCTGTCTTCTACCTAGTTTCCGAATGTGACCCTTTCGTATTGAAAATGTGTGCAAATAATCTTGGGTAGATTTTAGGGATCTTGTTAATAAAAAGAGTTTACGTTGCGTAGGCCTACATTCTCGAGATTGGTATCAGCTGCAAGTTCTTATTTTGTACAGCTTGATAACATTGATGAACAATTATCTAATTCTGTTTCAATGAAATTCCCCATATATTTGGCAGCTCGTGTCACTTTTACTTTATAGTAAAAGTACATGTAGTTTTAGGTGATTTCACTATGCAATATTTCTAAGGTTGAGAAATATGGTCGATTGACAGAGAAGCTGAGCTGGGCTTGTCGCATCGCTTCCGGTCACAGCGCAAATTGAATTAAATTAAACCTAATTGCATCACAGGCTGTTGATTTAAAAGACAAATCGTGATGATGGCAAAAAGGGATTGTCAAGTCTTAAAAGGACGTGGGTGAGTGTGTTTCCAACAAGACAAAAATATGCAATCAAATTTTTCACAGCTTTAGTCCCGCGGAGTCAAACGTTGGTTTATCACACCTTGACCAATCTATAGTTTCAAACGATTGAGAAAACAAGCAGAAATTGTAGAGGTTTCAGTCAGTAACCGTAAAAAAACGACGGAGTGCATATGGCCGCAGCCTAAGTCGTGGACAGGAAGCAAGATTAAGTAAATTCGATACCAAAAGTTGTGCACGAGGGCAAATAGTAACTTGTGAATAAATCATTACCAACTCAAAGCATATGTATATTTAACCTTACCTGTGCCCGTGTGTTTAATGTCCATAAATATGTTTAACCAATCACTGTTTAAATATGATAAATACCATAGGTTTCAAACATGCTTAAAGGCTGCCCCGTTTGACCCGATCGATTAAGTAAAGCCGTCGGATCAATGCAATGGATCAGTTTAAGAGGGGGCTGAATGTTTTTCTCACTGTTGGTATCCTCTTGGAAATGAAACCACTCACAATCCAACGAAACTGGACAGATCATAGGTTTGGTATAGGGTGATTTCTTTACGTAATGTATCATTTAGCCAAATTCGTCAACAAAAAGACAGGACCGAAAAATGGCAATCTGTCTTTACCAACCACTTTCCATGGCAACTCGCATCATGCACATATTTTTTCAGGCAAATTAACTAATGAATTCGAGAAGTAAACTTATTTTAATATCCGATTAGGTTTGGGAGAATTTTTACTCTCGTGCTATAGTACTTGGAAACGATGAGCAAAAGAGTCACAAAAAATTACATCTATGTTGTTCTGGATGTATTGTGTATTATAGTTCATTGGTATATATAGGACGACGAGCAATCAAACTGGTAGGAAGGGTAACCTTAAATTTGTTGTCACCTAAATGTTTTAAAGAATTGTCTGTGTCGACATTTCCACAGAAATAGTATAAACGTGCATATACGTGTATATTCTGACAGTTCGTTTAGATGACATTCCATGTGCTAACGAGTTTTAGAAATTATGTTTTAGGAGATTGAAAATAACAAGCGAACACATCACAAAATCTTCTATATTCTAACAGCTAAATTATTTCCAATATGATCTCCAGAACACATGGCCGACGCCCAAAATAAAAAGCTTTAAAAAAGAAGCATTACAATTTTTTTCAAAAAGACTGTGTTGAGAATCCAACAATATCAAAGAAAGCCATTTTTGAAATGGTTATAGCTGCTCTAAGCGTTTTTCTAAGAATTATTGAAGTAAAGTGACCGAAACTTAAGATAAAATCACGTTTAAGATAGTACATCCAGAAACGATGTGTATCGACTTATTAAACATAAAATTTTCAGTTTAAATTACTCACCTTCTGTTGTAATAAGGAGAAAATTAACGAGGAGCAGAAAGAGGAACCCAAGAAAGTTGAGTGGGTACGTGGCCATAGTGTCGACCACTCTGCTGGGATAAGGTAAGCCGTTTAATATCACACTGTGGTCGGACAGCCTTGATGCCGAGTACCTTAAACTGGCCAGGTTTCCGTCACGTGACTGGGTGAAAAGCACCTGCTAAACCGATGGCGTTCAAGACTGGCAAACTGTCTGTCGCTCACGTTTTCTTTCGAGGTGTACCTTCACGACGCGCTAAGTGTTAGGTCATTGATTATGAAGATTCAAACCGTAAGCTACGAAAGACAAGTGTCTTTTTATTTTTGTTACTATCTGCCGTTGATAAGATCTATAAACTTATCAGTTTCTGTCCATATATGATCTCGACAAACTTCCACACTGAGACAAGTGTCTTTCATCTCCTAAAGAATATACGATCGTGCTACACCTCGGGCAAGGAAACTATTAAATTTGCAAAAGATACCAAACTGCCCACTGATATAAGTATTTATTATTAATTTTCTATGACCGTAGACATTATTATTGTCAATACCAAAGGCTATATATATCTCCATGAAATTGTTACCGGATAGCAAATAAAATTGTTACGCGCCTCACGGAAATAATATCGATTGGTTGTAATCACAACAGAGAAGCATCTGTGAAGATTACAAGATTTTATACCGCTGCAATCCGATGGTGTGAAGACCTTTTATGTGGCATTCTGAAGGGTTGGACTCACGTGGTAGGCGGCTCATTAGTCCGCGTAGTTTCAGAGAAGAGGTTTACGGTTTTGTATTAGAAGTGAGACTATAAAGTCTTATAAGACCTAACTTAAACGACCATTACCAATTTTCGATCGATCTTATGACAAATTAGCTGCACTTAACTTGTTATACTTCTCCGTGTTCCTTTATCACTATCCCACTAGTAGATGAAATACGTTAGAAAAAAGGTTATAAATGCCTGTAACTGGTCATCAGAATCAACAATGAGCTATACAACCGCTTGATAAAACAATAAAACTAAAGAAACGATTGACAATAACCGTTGTCTTCTGCTGCGAAGACGGCCAATCCCTTGTTACCTCAAAGAGGAAAAATAGATTTTCGTCATCTATCTAGCAACAAAACTTTGATTCTTTTATACATCTCAGCTCCGTTCTTGTCTGACAAGAACTTCTTTTTGCTTTTAATCTAAACAATAAAACCGGCATAACAAAACGTATAGTAATAGCTGACGGTTAGAAAGCTTGTTTGAACCCTACTTTTTCGTCTCGATTATCTACTGCAACGTTGCTATTTTAGCAGGAATAATATATATTTTTAATATTTGGAGAGGTTGCTGAGCAAGGCTCTGACGTTGAGGTTAAATTGTCTGTATGAGAGGACATACATTGCTTATAGCCTGTGTGAAGTCCTCAATTGACAAACTTAGCTCCAATAAATGGCGTTTTGGAAGTTTTAGTATTTTATAAATGTTAAACATCGAGATGGGACGTCTTTCTGCATGTAAGGGAACTCGGCTCGTGGGTTCTGAACTTCTGTCCAGCCATATAAGCTACATCAGCAGATATCTGTGATGGACATTTGCCTTATCAACTTAGAAAACATGTTGAATGAAAATTAATTTAATCAAGTTCTTTGTAAATGACTGGTGGTGGGATTGATTGATTGATGTTTTACGTCTCACTATAGTCAATTATATAGCGGCGTTGCCAGGTTTATTAGGTGAGGAAACCGGGAGCTTTGCCCAGAGAAAAAACCCTGACCTTCGGTAAGTCCCTGGCAACTGTTCCACATACGACGATCGAGTGAAAAATCGACTCAGAATTTTTTCAATTTTTATTTGGTCTAAGTGGGAATCGAACCCGCGCTGCATCGATGGAAGGCCTGTGTTGGACTGAGGGACTGTCACTCTAATTGACTGAGCCAACGAGGCTCCGACTGGTGGCGGAAAGATGGCTCACTCTCCACGATTCAGTTTTGTTACAATTCAACAAGGTCAGTTACAACACACACGACTGCTGGTTACTAAGCATCGACATCCAACTACAACTCTAATATGTATACCGGTCACAGTTTCTCGTGAATGAATGGGCAGCAAAAACTCCACCCGATCCTCACACAGTTTCAAATCTGTATGGACCTCCAGCCTATTAAACTGCAACAAGGATCCAGTTCCAGGAATCGGGTTTTGTGACCTTTGTTGAAAGCAGTCTTTAAAAGGGAAAAGATTTTGTGAAACTGTTTCCGTTAATAAGGATATCGACTTCACCATAAAGTCAAAATTTATTAATAATTCACTTATCATTTGGGCTACTTACTATTAATTCATCAGTTATTTATTCTTTCATAATTTTGATACCTGCCACCAATGTATATAACCTTCAAGTAGCAGGAACGACTAGTTGTTAGATAATAATAAGCCCACAGTGACACCCACCTCTAGATTCCCATCTCCTATCTTGAAAAGACATATTTTGATAGCTAATTTATAAGTGTTTCTTTGATCTTTAAATTAAAAACCAACTATTCTAAAAAAACCTGAAACATCAATTGACCCGCTGGTGAGAATTTCTTGGAAGGAAATCATTTGGCTGATATCTATGTCAGGAATGTTGACATTGAGCGTCTTTTCTAATGCTCATCTTCAATCGATATCAGATGATATTTGATCGTTTTTATCCGAGCTATTTCTGTGATTTACATGGTAACGACCGATAACTCGTGGTTAGGTTGATTTCACATATGGCAAATCGAGAGTATAAGGGTGATGTCACGGGGTTTGTTATTGATAAACACATAAAAACTTTGATCGATTTCCATACACCTTTACAAGTGTGTAGCTCATGTCCACCTGTCTATCAGCAAACAGATCGTTCAGTAACCAATGCTCAGAAACCCCACGCAACTCCAGCTTCAAACTTCGCCGTTATTTGTACAGTAACCATTTGATCCAGACAGTCCAGCGCCACAAAATAGTCTATATGGCTGTATTTTTTCTCAGCAAATTAACTATCATAATAATACTTCCTCTAAGAGTTTGAATAAATAGACCGAGTCTTCGGTCGAAGTAAACGGACTTATCCGTGACCATGTAGACTTAGTCTTTTTTTAGTTTACAATCTCAACTTTATAGGTAGATGTGTTGTGTCCCTCAGACCAAATTCTTCTTCTGCATTTCCCAGATTAGGTTCTTAAACTATAGGTATATCGTTAGCTAAAGTTTAGATCCCATAACTACAGTTCTAGATATAATTTCAGAAAAGGTACGGGTGCGAAATGACTTTTAACGTGGAATGAGTGGAAAATCCGGTACCAGGTATCTTGAAAATGAAGGAGTTCATTATAAGGTTTATGATGCTTCAAAAAGTAGATTAATGTACATCTCCAAGATTGATATGAGCGGAAAGCTTTTATTTTGTACTTCTTCATTAGAATGATGCATATTTATAGCTAATTCTGTTTCAACAAAATGTTCTCTATAT
Source organism: Lepidochitona cinerea (assembly GCA_963971465.1). Taxonomy (NCBI): domain Eukaryota; kingdom Metazoa; phylum Mollusca; class Polyplacophora; order Chitonida; family Tonicellidae; genus Lepidochitona; species Lepidochitona cinerea. Next base: position 36,881,088 of record OZ020553.1, read on the forward strand.
TTCGCAGCATATGCCACTTTAAAACAGAGTATATAGTCCTTGATGAGAAGTTTCAATAAGCGGTTTAATTAATTGTTTTATAGGAATAGGATACAATATACAAGCCATCCAAGTTTTAACGAGATGTCATCAACAGTTTCAGGTCACAGGTTTCGTCCTTACACCCAAACTTGAAATTCGACAACAATTTACGTTACAAAGTAAGTTTTTGTACAAAAGTTCCTTTTTTTTTCCCTCCCTTCAGCTAAACGCTGTGATTAACAATAAAATTTTACAATATACCACAAGAAAAATGACAAGCCCTTCACAATTAGTTCATGCTTATTATAGGATTTACATAGACTCCTACAGATGCATGGTCCAAACACATGGAACACACACAATATTGATTTACATTACCAGTATCAATTTCAATACATCTTGACCGATAAATTAATGATATAGTAGGAATAGAATACCATAAGCGCATGTGCAGGCCAAGTAACTATAGATGAGTTACCATATCATATAGCAAAACATATATTTATTTTTGAACACTATAACACACGGGCACAGGCAAAATCTTCTTGTCTAAAATAACCACGGATACAAGTTTCCAATTGTGTTAAAAATTAAGGGACATATCATATAGACGTTTATACCCAATCATAAGTTGTTATAATGAACCACAACCCATGATATCTCATTAGGTTGACGACATGCATGAGCTTAGCCTTAGTCAGTAGAATTTTCTGGAAAATATAATTTGGCAACAAATCATCAGTATGTGCTGTGATATTCTTCAACGTTCACTACCAAAGATCCGAGATAATAGGACGCCCTGGGGGCATTGGAGGCTTGGGTCACTTTTTCAATGAGTTTTTAGGTGAGCAATATTTGGACTGATGCAGACTAATCCGCACGAGAAGTATAAAAGGTAGAGCCCTACAAAATAACTTTAGGATTGGGAAACGATAAAGAGACATGATGGACTGATGTTATCAAGACTATTTCCCTTTTATAACGGCGTTGACAGGTTTTAGTTGCCTTGGGGACGAACCCAGGCCCTTTGGCCGAACCTGTGGCCCTTTGCCCGGACTTGTGGCTCTTTGGCGAGAACCTGGCAACTCTTCCATATACGGCGATCGAGTGAAAATGGACAGAATTTTTTAAATTATATTTGGTCTGAGTGAGGTTTTGTTGAGGTGACCTCTGTCACTCAATTCACATCGTAATTACCGTGCGTCGTGGGTTGAGCTTCGACCAGTTTTCAATTGATCGAAGTGAGCAAGCTCTGCAATAGAGCATTGGAGCTGGGATGAATATGAATCCCAGATTGGAGTAAGTCTATTAACCGGTACATCTTTAAATGATCCTTCTGTCAAAGGTCGTAGGTATTGGTAGGGAACAAACTCGAAATGTTCAGGAAGAATTACGAATACCCCCCCCCCCCCCCTTCACACTGTAGGCCCTATTGTTGTTAACCTTTCTTCAAAAAAGACTTCAAAAATACAATAAAATTTCGAATGTACAAATGGTACAACTGCACAGTATTTACACAAAGTTTCATTGAACCAGGCAAAATGCAAACTGTATAGAAGTAGTAGGCCTAGTCAGAACAAATTTCTGAGACAGTGACAAACAGACATGGCAATTCCAGTATGTACACCTCCCCCTAACTTTGTTTCGGAGGGTATAACTATTTAAAATAGCTAGGAGAAACCACCTCGCCTGGTACAAAAAGTTTGTGAAGCAAAATGGCTGGCCTAGTTTCGGTTTCAAGACAAACAGCGGTAATTTTCGTCGAGTTAATACAAAGTACAGACTCATTGAATCATTCTGTATTCTGTGTGGCTGGTTTAGGTTTTCAATGAGTTGCAAATTTCCCCCTTTCTTCTGACAAAATTGTGAAATTTCAATTTAAAATTCAAAATTATTGACTATTTTTTCCAAACAGCACAAATAAAGAGCTTTTAGTTAATATCAACTTTTCAGAAAATTTTGCACTTTAAATAATTGCATAGAAATATCAAACATTAAAAAAAAAAAAAAAACTGTATCACAAGTGTTACGTAGACAGCGGAAGTCATGACGTCATCCTTTTCGAGTAGTTGTAAATGCGCGTAAAGCTGGACAACGATAAGAGAAAGGTAAAGAATATTTTATTTTCTAGACAGTAGAGCTGTCATGCCGAGCTAGGGCAATATAAGCCAGGGGCTTGATGTATATTTTATTAATTGACAAGGGTCAATTTCCCCGAGGATGGCTCGGATAAACTTGGATATAAATGATGCAATGTGTCGAGCAAGAACAATGGCCGATCAGTAAGCTAGAGAGCTTGTTTATAATCAGTAGCTTTTGTAATATATTTTCTTAATCTACAAGGGTAAATACGGACTGGAGGATCCAAACAGTGATGCCCGTACAAGTTGAGTGAGCTACGGCAAAGGGATAGGTCTATAATTATACTTAAATTCAAGCGGGAATAAAAGTTGTTTTACGACGGAGAGTTGTCGAACTTGGTGATTCTCAAAACGTACGCCGTAGATTAGTTCAATCACAGGCACACGGAGTGCTCTCCCTTATCCACCCTCTGTTATACTATAAATATACCATATTTATAGTATAACAGAGGGTGGATAAGGGAGAGCACTCCGTGTGCCTGTGGTTCAATTTACCGAACTTATGGTGATATTACATATACCAACGTTCAGTCTGTGAATTCTGAAATGCTGCTCGGAAAACTCCGACAAACTTTTGTCGGAAATTACAAGCCATGAAAATAATATTGTAACTGCTCTGTATGGACAATTCCTACCCCAGACTTCTTTAGAACTCATAAAAGATTATTCTTTCCTCTTTTATTTATTTTTATTTATTTTATTTATTTGACATGCACCGTTTGACCCAGTTCGAACGTCACGCAAAATGGCGGCAAAGTCTCCAAGAAATGACAGTTTGTTGTTGTTTAAGACCAGGTGTACGCCCTTTGGAATAGCTACATGTAATAAAAGCGGACAAGAATAATCTTTTATGAGTTTTAAAGAAGTCTGAGGTAGGAATCGTCCATACCGAGGAGTTACAATAATATTTTCATGGCTTGCAATTTAAGCATCATTTCCACCTTGTATTTCTAATTCGTATACCGAACGTTGGTATATGTAGTGTAGTAGAACTGGGAGGGCCCCTCCAGACCCTCAGCTCTCTGATGCTCACGTGACGCCCCCCAACCTAGGATGACAGACTGATATTGGACCCACAACTGAAAGGACGTATAAACAACCTGGTAGAATCAGCTAAGCAGGTAAGCCAATTCTACTATATTGGCGTCGCCGGTAATCTGGTATCGCGGGTTACCTGCGAGTTTATAATCCTTTTGGCATCAAAATTCATCAGTTTCGTTTCATTTTCATTCAAGTTTCTTAGAAGTTTCGGCCCAAAAGTACATTGATTTTTTAGCTTCGCTAGTTGACTGGGGACCCTGGCTTCAGGGCCTCCGGTTTCTCGGAGGAATTCTCCGGATATTTTTCGTGATTTACGAATAATTGGGGATTTTATCGTGTTGTGTACCGATCGCGAGGGACACTGACAGCGTGTTTGTCACGGTGTATAAACTTCGCGATTGATCCGGTCGATCGACGGGGTTGTTTTTTTCCCTCGTTTAAAGCGCGGGAAAATTTGTCCCCTCCACGAGGTAGTGTGGACGCCATTTTGTTTCGCGACTACAAATTTCGCGAATTTGTCAAAAATAACAATTTTTCTGAATAAAACTGTATTTTATTTTAACGGGATTTGTTTCGTTGTGTTTCGCGGCTAAGTGTATGTAATTTTGTTGGGTTTTTCCGCTGTCTGAAAGTTGACGGTGGGCTGACCTTGGACTTAGCTTATTTTTCGGAAATTTTTTGTTTTTGTTTTTTGTTCTCCCTTACCAAGGGGGGTTTCATGTTGGGAAATAAATTCTTCCTGACAGTAGATTTGTTTCTTTCGGGGAGTAATAATTCTCGGAGTTTAAAGTGTAGAATTCTATGCTGGGAGATAAATTCTTCCGAGCAGTGGATTTGTTTCTCTCTGTCTGTGTAGTTATTTCTCGTAGTCTGCCATTTCACGCGGGGAGATAATTTTGTCCGTGTGGAGTGTTGGTTTCTCGTGGGCTATTTCTTTCAAATTGCATGTTTTTGCAATCTGGGTTTCTCCTGGCTTGTGTAGAAATTTCTCAGTGTTTCTTAATCTGGGTTTCACGCGGGGAAATAAATTTTTTCCGTGTGGAGGATTGCTTTCTCTCTCGCTATCTCCTTCAGTTTGCTAGTTTCTGCAATCCTGGTTTTTCCCAGGCTGTGTGGAGATTTCTCAGTTTTTCTTAATCTGGGTTTCACGCGGGGAAATACTTTTTTCCGTGTGGAGGATTGCTTTCACTCTAGCTATTTCTTTCAAATTGCATGTTTCTGCCATCCTGGTTTCCCCCAGGCTGTGTGGAAATTTCTCAGGGTTTCTTAGTCTGCCATTTCACGCGGGGAAATAATATTGTCCGCGTGGAGGATTACTTTCTTCCTAGCTATTTCTTCCAAATTGCATGTTTCTGCCATCCTGGTTTCCCCCAGGCTGTGTGGAAATTTCTCAGGGTTTCTTAGTCTGCCATTTCACGCGGGGAAATAATATTGTCCGCGTGGAGGATTACTTTCTTCCTAGCTATTTCTTTCAAATTGTATGTTTCTGCCATCCTGGTTTCCCCCAGGCTGTGTGGAAATTTCTCAGGGTTTCTTAGTCTGCCATTTCACGCGGGGAACTAATTTTGTCCGCGTGGAGGATTACTTTCTTCCCAGCTATTTCTTTCAAATTGCATGTTTCTGCAATTTGGGTTTCTCTCAGGCTTTGTAGTAGTTCTCGGTAGTTTTTGGTCGGGGTTTTCACGCGGGGAAATACATTTTTCCGTGTGGGGGATTGGTTTCTCCCTGGTGGTTTCCTACCTGTTATATTTTGCAGACCCGAGGGTGGGTCGGCTCACCTCGGATTACCAATAAAAACAATAAAACTTCAACCATCACTTCTTCATCACTGCAATCCACAAAGGGTGGTTTGGTGGTGTGTCTTGTGTCTTTCTTTCTCTCGAGTGGGGCATTCACTCGGGTACAATATATATCTGGGAATACAATATTTCGCTGGGGGGTCCGCTAGTATTTGGACCCGCATAGCGATATTTGGGGTGGGAATTATATAGGGATTCAGGGTAACCATGATTTCAATTAATTTTTGTGGGGTGGAGGAACTTCAGTCTCTGCCCGGAATTGGACCCAAGGTCGCTGGGGCTATCATTCAGCGACGTGCTCGTCTGGGGAACCTGACCCCGGACGACCTCGAGGACATACCTCACTTGACCGTCCAGCAGGATTTATTGAGTTTACTTGATTTCTCGCCTAATTTGGGGGAGGAGGAGAGAAAACCTGGAAGGCAATCCCCATCCCCTCGCCACCCACGGGATTCCATGGAACCACCATCTACTAGGAACTCACCGCATAAATTAAGGGAAGACGGGGAAGCTACATCGGAGGGACAGCCAGGACAGCACCTCTCTTCCGTGGAATTGGAGAGAAATGTGGACGCCTTGATTCGTCGTCAAACTTCTCCGCTTAATTGCCCCCCGGAGGGGCGCACCAGCCCAGAACGAGGGCGAACCTTCAGACGTAGGGCGACTGGCAACCAAGGACAGTTACAGCCTGGGGCGCCTTCTTACCGGGGCCCCTGGCAACCGGAGTCTTCATTGGACCAGGACCCCTCTTATTGGACCCCTATGGATGCAGGGAGGATCCCCCCAGCCTACCCCCGAGATCAGTGGAGTCACCCTGGGATGCCATATTCAGGACATCAACATACAGGATATCCACAGTATGGGACGGGCATCGAAACCTATGAAGAGAAACCTATGGGGAAGGATACTCAGCATATTTGGACCCCTATGGAGGCCCACAAGGCCCCAGGACATTCAAGGCCCAGCGGGGGGAACCCCCCTACTAAAGGACACCCAAGACGTAGGGGCAGCCCATCACCTACCAGGAGGACCCGACCCGGATCCCCAAGTTTAGGATCGGAACCAGGACGCCCACAATCTATCCCCAAGACTCTGTTCTTTGACGGTTCTTCCAGTTGGCGAGCCTTCAGGGCGAAGTTTTCTCGTTACGCCAAAGCATGCAAGTGGAGCGATCGCCAGTGCAAAGACCATCTCTGTTGGTGTCTAGAGGGAAAGGCAAGCGACCTGTACGCCATTCTCCTGGAAAGAGACCCTGGGATGGAGTATGACACCCTACTTACTAAACTGGAGCGGCGCTTTGGATATCGGGACCTACCAGAAACGGCCGAAGTACAGTTCCATCTAGCCAAGCAAAAACCCGAGGAAGCCCTGGAGGACTGGGCCGACCGGCTGCTGTCATTGTCTACTCTGGCCTTCCAAGACCTCCCCGATGCCCACGTACAGCGCCAAACTGTAATGCGATTCTGTCAGGGATGCATCGACAAAGAAGCCGGACAGAGCGCGGCTAACTCAAGACCTTCGTCGATGGATGAGGCCATTGACCGGATCCGTTGGTTCAAACATACCTCTCAAGCGATATATGGACGGCAACCTAGGAGGGAGCTCAGGTACACAAGCCCGGAGCGCGTGGATACTCAAATACGTGTTCGAGCCACCAGCCCTGTATCTACCAGACAAGAAAGGTTTGCCGTAAACGCCGGACAACAGTCCAGTCTCGAAGGGAAGTTTCAGGAATTGTCGCAGAGGGTGGAGCAAGTCACTACGGAGCTTGGAAGACAATCCAGCCGAATTGATGAGATGTCCGCCCAGTTGACCGAAGTAACTAAACTGCTGAGGGACCGCCGGTCTGAGGGACGTTCTCCATCACCCAATCCTGGAGGAAGAGGCCAATGTTACTCCTGCGGTTCGTTTTCGCATTTTAAAAGAGAATGCCCCGAAAACTCCCCTCGAACCCAGCGGAGGGTTTCCTTCAGAGACCAGACACCACCTAGACAGCCCAGTTTTAGGCGAGGCGAGTCACCTACCCGGCCCCCACCAACATCACCTAGGAACACCAGTGCCCCCAGTACCGGGGACCGACCAGTGGAGAGTCGAACCCGGAATGTCCGGTTGGGCCCCGGTGGGGCCACAGATACTGAATTGTCCGAGCCGGGGAAGTTCGCTGTAAGACAAATGCGTGGGGACTCCACGTTGAAGGTTCCAGTCTCAGTTCACGGGAAGGAAATACAAGGCGTTCTGGATACAGCGGCAGAGGTGACCATTCTCTCGGATCGAGTATTTGATGAATTGGAGGACAAGCCTACAGTTCTACAAGAGGTCAGCATGCGAGCAGCCGGCAGAGGTATGACGATGCCTGCGAAGGTGGTGGGCCCCATTGACATTGAATTCGGAGGTGTAAAGTTTTCTGAGCCGATCCATGTGGCTCCGATCGACGTTGATCTTCTGTTAGGTCTGGACCTACTCCGGAGATCGGGGGCGCGCATTGACCTGAGTGAGGGTAGCCTGGAACTCAAGGGGGCCACAGTACCTTTGAACCCTCAGGAAAACCCAGAACCTAAAGTCTGCAAGGTGACTCTCCCAAAGCGTGTGGTGATTCCTCCGAATTCCATTATACAGGTGGAGTGTGACACGGCCTGTCAGTCTAGGGATTACATCGTGGAACCACTTCCTGATCTAGACGTCATGGTCCCCCGCACCGTACAAGGCCCCAAGACCCCACCTGTCCTTAGCTTGTTTAACCTGTCCGACAGAAGAGTGGTTCTCCAACCGAAGATGCAAATCGGCACCGTGGAAGAAACCCCAGAAGAATTCTCTGGCTCCAAGCTGGTGGCCCAATGCGTTAAGGACGGCGAGGACCAGACATGGAAGCCTGTGGAACCCGCCAACACCCCAAACGTCCCAACGCACCTCACGGACTTAATGGAGAGGTCATCCAAGCATCTGACCTCCGAAGAAGCCCCAATACTGAGCCAGCTGCTGTGTGAGTACTCAGATGTATTTGCACGGGACGAGTTCGATTTGGGAAACTTCCAGGCTATCGCCCACTCCATCGATACAGGGGACGCCAAGCCCATCAAGCAGAGGATGCGTAGGACCCCAGCTAATTTTGTGAACGAGGAGGAGGCGCACCTTCAGAAGATGTTGAGCGCCGGTGTGATTCAGCCTTCGTCCTCAGAGTGGTCTTCTGCCCCGGTGCTGATTCGAAAAAGGGATGGAGGAGTTCGATGGTGCCTCGACTACAGAGCGCTGAATAATGTGACCAAGAAGGATGTCTTCCCGCTACCCCTCGTAGAAGACTGCTTGGATACCCTGGCGGGGAACGAATGGTTCTCCAAATTGGACGCCAACTCTGCCTACTGGCAGGTACAAATTGAACCGGAGGACCGCCCCAAGACCGCCTTCACCACTCGACATGGGTTGTTCGAATTTACTCGGATGAGTTTCGGGCTGTGCAATGCTCCTGCCACTTATGCACGAGTGGCCAACCTGGTGCTTAGAGGTCTTCAGTGGAACACAGTTCTCGCATTCCTGGACGACGCCTTGGTCTTGGGCCGGGATTTTGAAACTCACACCAATAACCTTCGACAAGTGTTGCAGCGCTTTAGGGAGTATGGACTCAAACTGAAGCCCAAGAAATGCGAACTGTTCCAGAAAAAGGTTGAATTTCTGGGCCGCGCAGTCAGTAAGGAGGGGTTAGAGCTGGGCAGGGAACATGTGTCGGTGGTGGACGACTGGCCCATTCCTACCAAGACAAGGGAAGTAGAGAGATTCCTGGGATTCGCCAACTATCACCGCTCGTTCATCAAGGATTATGCTGGACAGGCGGTGCCCCTGTACAGCATCACAGGAAAGAAACCTTTTCATTGGGGCGAGGAGCAACAGGCAGCGTTCGATAACCTTAAACGAGCTCTCACCTCGACGCCGGTGCTCGCACTCCCCAACCATGTGGATCCCTACATCCTGGACACAGATGCCTCACAAGAAGCCATTGGGGCAGAGCTCATTCAGATCCAGGAGGGAGTGGAACGTGTGGTGGCCTATGGAAGCTTCTCCCTAACACCGGAACAACGCAGATATTGTACAACACGGCAGGAGTTGCTAGCAGTTGTCCGTTTCACACGTCAGTTTAGGCATTATCTTCTGGGTCGTCATTTCACCATTCGTACTGATCACCACAGCCTCCTGTGGTTACTCAACTTTAAAGAGCCGACAGGACAGCTGGCCAGATGGCTAGAGGAACTCAGCCAGTTTGACATGACAGTACAGCACCGACCGGGGCGGAAACATGTTAATGCCGATAGCCTGTCCCGGAGGGAAGTGGGGGGCCCATGCAGGGAATTCAACTGGGATCAACCTTTGGAGGAACTGCCTTGTGGGGGTTGCCATTACTGTTACCGGGCGCATCAGAACTGGTCAGGATTCACCCAGGACACCGACGATGCGGTTCCCCTAGCCCATTCCCCACCGAGTGGAACTCACCAAGACGACCCGCAGGCGCGTGTGATTAGGCGCAATAATGAAGTCCCTGTAGGGTTGGGGCTGTCCACCTACTCTGGGGAAGAATTAGTCGCTGAGCAACAAAGGGACCCGGATCTAGCCGCCGTACTGGAATACCTAGATAACGGGAAAAATCCCACGGAGGCAGACCTACTCCTCAGCAGCCCAGCCGCCAAGTCATATTGGACTAACCGGGATATCCTTGAGAAAGACGTCCAGGGGGTTCTCTGGCAGAGAGCTGGCAAGCAGGATGGACAGAGACGACTCCTGGTTCCCACCTCCCGCAGGCGAGAAGTGTTTGAATTGTGCCACGAAATCCCTCTTTCTGGACACCAGGGCCGGGATCGGACGATTGCCAAGGTCAAGGAAAAATACTATTGGTACCACCTCTCCCAGGATATCACATCCTGGATAGTGAGCTGCGCAGTATGCAACCGCAATACGTCGGGGAGACTCCCCCCAGGGGTCTCCGTTACCAGTGCCGCCCAAGATAACTTCCGGGCGATGGAGAAATGGTGGGGTCTCCCCCACACCCCCATATACTCCCTCAAGCCCCTCCCTTCTATAGCGGGACTGATACCCTGGAGGGTTGTCTCCCTCCTACTGTCCCTGCTATCCCCGACCCTACGGGCTGAGTTCGCCCGTTGGTACCAGTGATCCCCTGGTACCGGCCCTTTTTTACCCCTAATGGATGGTGGCCCCCTTTTGACGATTCCCGTTTTTGATAATTCCCCATTTTGACGATCACCCCCCTTTTGATAATCATTGTATTTTGACGTTCTCCCTGTTGGTTGGTTTTCGTATGTTGATAGTTTTGTAGTGTGAATTTGCTGATTTACCCCTTTTGCTGATTTACCCCTTTTGGGGACCTCCCGTTTTTATGACTTCCCTCAGGGACCACACCAGTACTGTGACGGTTTACCTTTAGCTGATTTTCACCTGTGTTCACACCCCCCTACAACCAAGCCACCATCCGAGACCGTGGAAATAGTTCCTGTCTTTCCCTTAGCTCCCCCCCTCCCATTGTCCCCTCATTGACCAAGGTCCTTTGGGAGAAAACAGGGGGGAGTGTAGTAGAACTGGGAGGGCCCCTCCAGACCCTCAGCTCTCTGATGCTCACGTGACGCCCCCCAACCTAGGATGACAGACTGATATTGGACCCACAACTGAAAGGACGTATAAACAACCTGGTAGAATCAGCTAAGCAGGTAAGCCAATTCTACTATAGTAATATCACCATAAGTTCGGTAAATTGAACTAGCCGTAGATATGTTATTATTGTTATTATATCTATGTGTCAAAACTGTTTTCGGCTCACGCGAGTGAAGGTTGACCGGAATAATATACTTAGTGAGTTGGCCACTACTTTACCTGCTCTTATAGTAACACATTCATTGTAAACCGGTTTGTTTGACTAACAATTTTGAGTGATGTTCTCAATGAATTTGTTGTTGAATTATCTCCCCTTGTAGTTACATCAAAAGGCTCACAGAGTTGTTTTGACTTGAATTTTATTGAGTTAATATAATGATTATAATATTAGCTTATTTCTGACAAATCATGAAGACTGGCTGGTAATGTTTAGGACTAGTATATATAAGACCAGCAGGGACTGATCTAGTCCGCAATGTGTTGAGTGGATTGAAGGATAAATTCTGATACGCCCGCACGTACGGGCTTCTTCAATACCACGTCAACATAGGGTGCATTTGAAAAATCTAAGAGTTGCTCTCGGAATTTTAAAAAAATGATAACTCGCAATTTTTAAACATTACTCACCTAATATTTTGTCCGAAAGCTTCTTTGATAATCCCTTCGTAGAGCTAAACCATCATATGTGACCTTAAAATCTGTTAAAGTCTGTTCGCTAAGTTTGAATTCCGTCTGTGTTCATTAAAATTTTTCTCGGGCGATCACACTGCCATCTACCGCGAACTTTCAAATCATGCTCGCCACTGCAACCGGTAACGGCTGTCGCGGAAGGTCGGTGATAACGCAAAGGGAATTTAAACTTAGTGAATTTCGTTGTTTGGCGATGTGTATGGTCACAGATGATGGTTTAGCTCTACGAAGGGATTATCAAAGAAGCTTTCGGACAAAATTTTAGGTGAGTAATGTTTAAAAATTGCGAGTTATCATTTTTTTTAAATTCCGAGAGCAACTCTTAGATTTTTCAAATGCACCCTATGTTGACGTGGTATTGAAGAAGCCCGTGCGGGCGTATCAGAATTTATCCTTCAATCCACTCAACATATTGCGGACTAGGACTGATCCAGGGAAAATTTGGGCATACCATTAATTTTCGGTTGAAAATGTTTCAACAATAAGACTAAAACAACATCTCTGACCCAAAATTCAACATTAAATGCTATTTTGACATTAAAATCTGTTGGTTTTAATAATTTGGGCAGATTTTTTGCTTGGTAGTTTGGGCGCCCATACCTGTATACAGGTATCAAAATGTCTCTGGATCAGTCTATGACCAGAAGATTTTCCCTGTGCCTGTGTTTTACTTTTACTCATTTTAGTGTCCATAATATAGGTTATATATTAACTTAAGTTGGCATAAGCTGCCAAAATTGACACTTTTTCATAATTTCTGATCGTCACACCAGTAAGAGGCTTTGAAAGCCATCTAAAAACTAAATGATTGGCGTTGGAATAAGGAAAATCCATACAGTATGTAGCCTGTACAAACCGAAAACGTGTTCGAAAAGTAAACAAAATTTAAATAAAGGGGACGACAATTTTTCATTCATTATAAGTCAAAGATAGTTCAAAACAACCCTTTATCACACATTTTCGAAACCAGAAGCACTAAAAAGCTTCTGAGTTATATGTCTTCAGAAAAATAGCCAATTATTTCAACATTCTGTTTTAACATCAAAATATCAACATTTTGGCAACTCATGCCACTTAAATATAATAAGGAAATAAATATATAAAATAACTAAAAATAAAAATACATTTTTTCTGTAGATGGTTCAACCTACAATTTTAAAAAAGAGGACCTACGTTGAAGGGCAAATCGATGCTCTGGTTTAAAAGATTATGCAAGGATTTCAGCATCTAAGAAGATAAGTGTTATGTCCATGGTGGAGGTTGAGAAGGCCGTGAAAGACATCACTGGGGAATTGGCAGGTAATGAAATAATCCTGACAATAATAATAAGGATAATAACTAAAATTTGAATTCTGTGGCTAGATTGGATGTTTTTGTAAAATTTTCTGCAAAAGATTTGCTTTTTGTTATGGATATCTTAGCCTGGTGGTGTATGAATTCATGGTATGAGCTTGTGACTTATGCCCAATTGTACCCACATGCTTACCTCCCTTTACTACAAAACTTAGTCTCGCATGCGAGTATTAACTTCTCTGTTTAGATTGCTGTTATACCCTGAACTGAAGGCTTGGGTACAAGGGGAGTGAGTGAGTGATTGGGGTTTTACGTCCTGCTCAACAGTATTTCGGTTATATGAAGACGTTGTCTCCTTGTGACAGGGCGGATTTCCACCGCTCTTTTAGGTGCTGTCTCACCGAGACGACTTGCCGAAGACAACCAGCAAGCCCCCTCACCCAGTCACAGTACACTGACACCGGGCCAACCAGTCGCTGCTCTAACTCCTATTGCTGAGCGCCAAGCGAAGCAGTAACAGCTACCACTGTTAAAGTCTTTGGCCTGACTCGACCCGGGCTTGAACCCGGATCTCCCAGGCCTGAAGCGGACGCTCTACCGACTGAGCTATCGGGGCTGGTCAGGGTACAAGGGGAGGTAAGAAGGTTTTTTTCTGTATGTGTTTTATTAAAATGTTTTGTACATTATAAAGATGGCTGCAGTATGGGTGTGCCAAAATTGCCCTTTGTATAATAACTGGAATGGAAAGTTGGAAGTTTTATACTTCATGTAGTTAAATGAGTGAGTCCACACTTGATTTTTACATATCTTCACAATTGTATTGGTATTGTTTACATATATTTCAGGAGAGGGAGACAGCTCAGTCATCTGGAATTTCAAATAGAAAAAGGAAATTAGAACTTGGGAGAAGTAGAGGAGAGAATAAAAAAATTGGAAAAGGGAACGGAAATAGGCCAAGAGGAGAAAATGAAACAGATTAAGGAAAAGGTAAAATCTTTGTGTAGCCAGCCTCAACCAAGTGAAGCTCATATATTGTTGACGTTGGATGAATTGTCCAGGTTATCAAGACTGGCGAATCATAATGATATGGACTTATATGAAGAACTGTATCGGCAATGTAGGAGGCTGCAAGGCAAAATTAACATGGCCAATTTGTGTTTAACTGTTCTACGGAGGAAAGAGATGGATGCAATAACAAAGTCAATCAATCGTAATGGTTTACATTGTCCAATAAAGTTATTTTGTGAGGGGGGGGGGCGTCGTTCTTTAAAATTATGACAGACAAGAATAGAATATTAAGCTAAGATCACATGAGGGTGTTTTTGTTTTCAAATTTATTTTAACCAATAATTAGTGATTATCTGTGAGTTTATGAGTCTAATAATAAGGTATGGGGTCACACTGAGGGGTGTATACCGGAATAGGCTCGCTTCCATCAGTTCTAGGAATCGGTTGTCGAGTGTCATCCTTGATGCAGTAAAAGAAAAATATGCCGTCGAAATCCATTAAGATTTCTCCGGGTTTCGGTAAACTGGGGTCAAAAATTTTACAGAATTCTTTAAATTCTTGAATCCAATTCTCTTCTTGTAACAATCCTTTTCTCCATTGTCCAAGGCGTTTCAGAGATAGTCCATTGCCTTTACTTTTGAAATCTGCATAAGGTGTGCCGAAAACTCTTCGGCTCCAATATTTGGTGACTACAGTGGTCATAGGTCCTTTGTTCTTGTTACGCCGGAATCGATTGGTTCTGTAGCCATTGATCGGGCATTCAAGTATTGCGTTCTCTATGCTTGACAGTTCTGCAATCGTTGTCTTGATTCTCTTAAAGAAAGAGCATTTACTTAGAGCTCCGTACAAACAAAGGGCAATAAGGATGAGACCGGAGGGGGTGGCAAAGGATGATAATGCTATCACCCATTACGTGCACAAGGCCGAGGTCATTTGGATTTGCGTCACAGTAAACTTGCGAGTTTTATGACGCTGAGTCATATAGAAAGCTTGGTTAAGATTAAAGAAGAGCCATTCCGAATAACTCCATTGGCTTTGATTAAATCTTCTCTGATGGGGAGCCCAACATATAGATTCAAGATATAGATTCTGTCACTTTAGGGGTCGGGATTTGCCGAAGCCAAAGATTTTATAGTAAGCCAAGATCACATGAGGGTGTTTTTGTTTTTAAATTTATTTTAACCGATAATTAGTGGTGAAAAAACAGATTATCTGTGAGTTTATATGTCTAATAATAAGGTATGGGGTCACACTGAGGGGTGTATACCGGAACAGGCTCACTTCCATCAGTTCTAGGAATCGCTTGTCGAGTGCTATCCTTGATGCAGTAAAAGAAAAATATCCCGTCGAAATCCATGAAGATTTCTCCGGGTTTCGGTAAACTGGGGTCAAAAATTTCCTTTACCTTTATTGCCCTTTTGACCCTTTGACTGTCCAGTCGACTCACTAATGGTGCCTGTAGATCTCGATGTCACCAAGCTTGGCTTATCTGGGGTTGTGGGTTTTCCTCATGGTAATCCATTTGAAATATCTACCAAAAGGCAGACTGATAACAACAGAGAAAACATCAGTTTCTTCATTGTTACCACAGAACGTTGAAACACGCTGCTTTCTCAAAGCTGTCGAACAACATTCGACGCGAGTGTTTGTTACGTCAACAAATCAAATGATCTGCTTGACGCCCTTTTTTTTGTGACGTCATTTTGATTTGCTTCACAATACAATAAGTTTATTGCGATCAGAGTAAATGTACAAAGATCAAGGGGCGATAATTCCCAAGGCACAAGCATTTTTGCAATTTTATATACAAATTTAAGTTGTTCATATTTACAGAAACTAAGAAAATCTATAGTATTACATTTTCTAAATATATAACATTTCTATGTAAGGGTTGATGACTTTGTCATCTCTTTTGATCTAAGTACCATCATTTTATGAATAAATTTAGATGTTTCTAGAGGTGTTGATTGATGGAAATTTAATATTTGTGTCACTTTCTTTTCGTCGTTTAAATAATTGAAAGAAGGGTTATTTGTTTGAAGAATGGTGTTCTTGTTGGTTCTAATTTGGGGCATTTACAAATGAAGACAGTGTATTTCGTCTTCTACTTCTATCGCACATAATTTACATATGCGTGCATCTTGTTTGATGTTTTTTAGTGAGAGCTTGCCTGAAGTTTTGATTAGTAACAATTTCTAGATAATTTATGTTATTGTCGTATTTGTATATATTTTGGTAAATTTTTAATTTTGGTGTATTTTGAATTGTTTGATCTTTGTAATAAGTATATGATTTTATTTGTAGGTCTCTTATAGATTGTATTGTTTTTTCATTCAGTTGTGTTTGAGGTGGTATGTTTTGTTGGTCGAGTAACTGTGGAATATAATTATGCCAGCTTGATTTTTTTCCCCTTTGTAATTCTTTACTACATTTGTATGCTTCAATGAGAAGTGTATTGTTTGTATTATTTTCTAACCTGTATATTATATATAGAAATATTTTAGTATTGCAGTGTTAATATCTATAATGAGGGGGAAGCGATCTAATTCATTTTTACAAGCACAGTTTGATGTAAATTTATTTACGCGAAGATTTAATTTACAGAATTTTGTATGAAGTTTTTCATATGGTTCGTTGTCAATAGTGTTGAATGTTAAGTTTAAGTTTACATATTTGTTCCGCTCCCCAAATTTCACATCCATACAGTGCTATTGGTTTGACAAGGGTGTCAAATAGCTTCTTATATATTGTTGGCGAATGGTTTGTTCCATTAAATGATTTGTGAATTTTAAATAAAGATTTTAATGCTTTATTATAAAGTAAAGTTCTGGTGGGTGTGAAATTACCTTGATAATTTAAAGTACATCCAAGGTATGTATATTCATTAGCATTTTCTAATGCATAAGAATTTAGTTTGAAACTGGCAGTTTGATTTGATCTTTTTTTTTTTAATTATCATTGTTTTAGTTTTTGTTTCATTTATTTCCATGTGCCAATCAATGCAATATTTTTATAAGGTATTTAGATTATGCTGTAAACCTTCTGCTGTTTCTGAAAGTAGTACAAGATCGTCAGCCCATAAAAGATGCGAGATTTGTTTTTTTAACAAGAGTAGGCGGACAACATAAAGATGAAGGAAATTGGAGGTCATTAAGAAATAGATTAAATATTGTAGGGCTTAGATTATCGCCTTGTTTTAATCCTATTTTTGATGGAAAGAAATCAGTTATACTATTGTTAATTTTTAAACTTGTTAGATTCTGGTTATACATAGTTTTCAAGATTTTGTAAAATTTACCGTTGATATTATATCTAAGTAATTTTAACAATATTCCTTTATGCCACACTTTATCAAAAGCTTTCTTGAAGTCGACAAAGCAGAGGTATAGTTTTCTTTTAGATGCTGTGTATTTATTCATAATAGTTTTTAAGATGAACAGATTATCAATGGTTCAACGTTCTTTTCTGAAACCTGATTGATTGTCACATAAAATATTGTGATTATCAATGAAGTTAGTTAGTCTTGTATTAAGTATTGAAGAGAATAGTTTTCCAAAACAACTAAGTATGGAGATTCCCCTATAGTTGACGCTGCGTCACAAAGCTTAAATAAGATTAAAGAAGAGCCATTTCGAACTTGTTCAATGAAGAAGCCTGTATCATGACCGCATCCAAAATTGAAATAACTTCAATCCACACAACATATTATGGACTAATTCGTTATATACTTAAATATTTTGCCGGTTATATAAGTTCTGATATATAATATTATTGTTTGCTAGGCCAATCATTTTGTGCGCAAACCGTTTCATATACAACCATTTCATACCCATACCTACTTCACTCGAGTAAAGGTCTTCCCCCGTAATTTAAGAATTTTTGACATTTATTGGACGTTGGCCAGGTGCCGACCAATAAGTAATGAAACATAAATAACTAGGTGCCTATAGACATTTAATATTATTGCATTAACCCATACCACTTGATTTGTATCCATTCTCATATTAAAAATAAATGCAATTAAAATTTTTTAATTCAGCTTCGGATTTGTTAAAGAAATATTTTGTGGGTACATTTTGTCTGCACATTAATTCCAAAATTATATTAGAAAAAAATATAATAAAATATTGGTGCAAATTAATATAGAACCACCAATCTGTCACTTAAAAATGTGTCATTTCCATTTCATAACTGGTGTGCCATTGGCTGTTAAAAAAGTTTGTCCACGAAATTTTCTTGGTATAACAAATTCACTTAATTGAAAAAGCTAAAAATCAGCTGCTAAATTACGTAGTGTCATATTAATAAACTCTGACTTCATTGCTCAAAGGTTATCAGAAAGTGTTACACAGGCAGAATCCATTGAAAGTCAGTTTAAACGACATGGCGATTTTACTGAGTTAAGAAAAGCCTTTTTAAACATTGCCTATGATATAAGCATATAAATGAGTTAAATTTATCTTAATGGTGACAACTGTTTATGCTGAAGTGAATATATATGTTAATAACAGTTTATTTCTTGTTCTATTATGTCCTTTTGTTTTCAAATGTTAACTTGAAAGTCCTTATTCAACTTTAATAAATTCTGTATTACTGTCATATAATGATAGTTTGGCTATTAGTCTGTTTCACACTGTTATTAACTGTCAACCTGTCAGACACGCAAATATAGTATACTTTAGAGCAAATTACTTATCTATATTACTAAATACCGTATACTTGTATTTGGCATTAACTGATTTTGAACTGTTTTTGTAATAAAGTTCAAGAAAATTAAAAATTTTGTTCTGATTTATTATTTGAATAATTATGCAAGTGTTCATTTAAGCCATTTTTATAGTATTTTATGTTGAATTAGGGGAGGGTAGAATGTTTACGTTGTGTGGTTAAAATATCACATGGGAGTGATGCCAACTTTTTTGCCCAGCACTCGATAGTCACAAGAACTTGAGCTGGAATATTAACTATAGCACTTGGGATAAGGGTATATCCCGGCTGAGTTAGACACATCCCCTCGATTTTGAATGCCTATCTCCATATAGCTGACAGCTAAATTCTAGGGTTTTTGGAAAATACAACTACAGCGTCACCTTTAGCCGCACTCGTGTGTCTCTATCCTGGTTTACTTACTTTGCCGGTCACCTTAAGCAAGTCAAGTTCAGTCATTCGACGATTGATTGTTTGTTGTTTTACGCCGCGCTCAAGATTATTTCACTTATATGGCGGCGTTGCCAGTTTTATTGTGGGAGGCAGCCGGGCTCTATGCCCGGGGGAAATTCACGGCCTTCCGTTGGTAACTGCCAACCATCCCACATAGGTCGTACGAGTGAAAACCCAGTCAGGCAATTTTCCAATTTCTTTGGACTGAGTGGGATTCGAACCCGCGACCCATTGATGGAAGGCTGTTCGAATTGAGCATCCAACGCTCTACCTACTGAGCCACGGAGGCCTCCGTCATTCGACGATAACAATGCTTTAGAATCGGTCAGAAATACCGGGGAAATCGTCCAGGACATAGGAAGTATTCTCGGCGCGCTCGTGGGTAGACAAGTGGTCAGCGGGAGGGAAACATCAGCCTCCTCGCCCACTTTCGTTTTCAAAACCAACAGCGGTAATTTTCTTCCAGATAATACAAAGTATAGACTCATTGAATAATTTTTTATTCTTTGTGGCTAGTTTAGTTTTTCAATGAGCTGCAAATTCCCTCTTTCTCTTGACAGTAGGAATTCATACAAATACCTTAATTTTGGCAACTCATGCCACTTTAATATGACAGAAACAAATGACCAGCCGTCTATATATACACATTGACTTATATGCAACACACCAACATATTGCGGCTCAAAACTGTTAATGCAGTTGACAGACGAATCTCTTTACTCCGTTATTCTAAAAAAACTTCGACACTTTTTCATGAAAGTGATTTGACATTAGGCAAAATGTTGAGCATTGCTCTTTCGTTTAAAGCAGCAGCTCATTTACACATCTCCAATAGAAAATCATGATGACCAAAGGCTAATGAAAAATCCAAGTGCGGTCAAATACTTCCCAATTTAAACGAAAACAAATGTTTCGGGAAACCCAAAATACGCCCGGAAAGGCACAGTAACTGCGGCCATACCAAAACAAATCCTTCCATATATATTTGAATTTTATTTCAGAGGAAGGAGATTTAAGCTTGGTAAAAGGCCATGTAATGTCAGCAAAATGAACTCTTACCACTAAAACCTTAATCCATTTGTCTCTAATTCAAATGGGCTATTTGGATCAAATTAACTAGAATTGTACTCCGTACAAGTCATGAATTCTTGCTGCTGTTAAATCGTGATGTTAAACATTCAGTTTGTTCTCATTGTCTTTAAACAAGCATGCAATGTACATTGTCAATATAGGTTGGACTAAAATGTTTCAATTTTTAGAAAAACAGTTCATAATTTACTAATCATACTTAAAGGGGCATGAGCTGCCAAAATGTTGATATTTTGACGTAAACACAGAATGTTGAAATTATCGGCTATTTTTCTCAAGACGTATAATTTAGAAGCTTTTTAGTGCTTCTAGTCTCGAAAATGTACGATAAAGTATTGTTTTTAACTAACTTTGGCTTAGAATGAATGAATGGTCGTCCCGGTTATTTAAATTTTGCTACTTTTTTAACACGTTTTCGGTTCGTACAGGGTACATACTGTATGGATTGTCCTCATTCCAATGCCAATCATTTAGTTTTTCGATGGCCTTTAAAACCTCCTACTGTCGTGACGATCAGAAATTATGAAAAAAGTGTGAATTTCGGCAGCTCATGCCACTTTAAACAAATGTAATTAATTAGCAATTTTGCAGCTCATACCACATTAAGTAGATTTGAAAAGCTTTCTCATAATATCATTTAGATGTATCTATATTATTTGGCTACATTCAGGTGCATTATTCAAATATTCAAACCATTTAATTGCAGACAGTATTAACAAAGCCTACATGGAGAGAAGCGGCCAAGTGGTAGAGAAGGCCATAAAGCTTTCAACAGTAGTGATAAAAGCTAGTGTATGTTTACAAGGTAAACAGAACAAGGCTGAGTTACTTATCTCTTTGTCTGTAGATAAAACTTTAATCCTTATATGTATTTTCATTTGATTAAAACGTTATATATTGATTTAAGAATAGTTGTAATCAATTTAGAAACATTGCAGTTTGAATCCTTTTCTGATGAGAATCGGACCAGTAGAAGTCATTTTACAATTTAAAGGTTATTATCATGAAATTGAAAGTAAGAATAAAAGGGAATATACATAATCCAATAATTTGCAATAGTTGATGGCATACAAACTTTTTGACACACTGTCTGTTAATGTGGTATGTAACATGAAAGATTTGAAAACATTGGATCATATTTGTTAAAGAGTTATGGAGAGAAAAAGTAAATATTACATATTCCAATATGGCTGCTATATTACCCAATGTATGATGTCAAAAATAGATCGCGCCACACCTTCTACACATAAGGTATATACTCAGAAAAAATTGTCAAGATGGAATCAAAACTTTGGAAGTTAAGGAGCGGATGGGAATATTACATAATCCAATATAACTGCCATATTACATGTATGTAACGAGTGGTGTGAAAAATAGTTCTCGACACACCTTCTACACATAAGGTATATACTCAGAAATAATTATCAAGTTGGAATCAAAACTTTGGAAGTTATAAAGCGGAAGGGAAAGCGGACTGCCGGAAGGACAGAGATGATACCATAATACAGCCCGCTTTTCAAACCGGGCGTAAACGGATAATTATTACAACTACTTCTATAGATGAGTCTTGAATGGGTGATGTTTTGAAGTCTAATTGCAACAGATATCATTATATGAGAGACATTTAGAAAGTTTGACAAGTATGAAAGCACCCAGGGGCTTCATTGCGTATAGCAATGTATGGGTCTTAATACTTAGACTGCTACGAGCTATGTTAAAAAAACATGAAACGCATTTCATCTTCAAACAGACAAATGAAGAATTAAAAATAAAGACGGATAAATTCATATATTAGATAGGCGAGAAATTTAAGAGTAAGCAATAAATGAAGAAACAGGCCTTCTTAAATTCCTTTACATAAGATAATGGTCCACAGTTTGTCTCATGTTTTTTAAAATCATATTTGTTAATTTGTGGTACTGAGTATAGGTAAGTAACACGGTACTGACCGAGCCAATTGTGAAGTCGAAACATTTAAATTAACCTTTTTAAAAAGGTATCCGAACTGCTTATGCAGAAACTCAACCATAAGTGGAAAAAGAAATTTCCTAATAGTACAGCAAGCATGGACTCGACGTAGACTGGAGTCATATTGACTAAGCCTTCGACATTGGAGAAATTATTTTTTTTCCAAAAAAAGCTAAGTCATTTTAGCAAATTCAAAAGAAAAGAAAAAAGGTCCACATAACATAATAGACAAACACGATATTGTTCCATTGGAGACCAAACCAAGCTGTTGGCAATGATATAGAACCAGAACGCAATCTTTTGAAAACAGGTGATCAATAATTAACACAAAAGTATACGCCAACTATTGGACAGATATCCTAAATTGGATGTGGTAAACATCTAAGTTATGCTTAGAATTTCTCAATACTAGTAGTGCATAATGTGAAAAGCTTTCGTAAAAGAACCCACTCGAATATCAGAAAATGCAGAACTCTATATACTGGATAAGACTGTGCCCGTGGCACATTTCAACACTCTGGGTCATTTGGTCAACGACCATTGAAATCATGCCCATTGAAAAAAATCCCCGTTCTCACTTCCGCTGCAGATACCAAGCACAAACGTTTAGAAAGG
The DNA here is from genome assembly GCA_963971465.1 of Lepidochitona cinerea. NCBI lineage: Eukaryota > Metazoa > Mollusca > Polyplacophora > Chitonida > Tonicellidae > Lepidochitona > Lepidochitona cinerea. The sequence goes on from OZ020553.1 coordinate 36,903,562, forward strand.
GAAAGTTTTGAGATTCAAACGATACAAACTATTTTTCCTTTGAGCTTGGACCCAGGAAGATGTCGTGAAAAACCCTATAATACCATTTGCATTTCGGTATAACAAGGCCAGAATCGTTATGGCCAAAATTTTATTAGAAGAATACAAACTACTTCAAAGTAAAATGGTTACCAAAATGTTTACTTTCTTTTCCCATTATCCCTGTGCTTGTGTGTTTTAATATTCATAAATATCTATATATTGGATAACTCCCTGCTAAAACTCCCTGATAAAAGATTTTTAGTTCTGTGTTCAACTCAAAGTATTTACAATCATCCAATGTGAATGGCGAGAATGTATTTGAATAAAGCATTTAGACAAGACAGAATAGATGTACAACATATAGACTGACATAAAATGTCTTCCATCACAGTAAGATATGGTGAACACACTGACTCACATTTCAAACCCAAAGAAATGTGCAGGAGAATCTATTAAACCCAAAAACAAAAATTCAATCAAACCAGTTGCTGAAATAATTTTTTATTCTTATTTTCAGAACAGCAATACATCTCAGCAGTGAAACTAGCACTAATGTTTTTAAACAGATACATTGTATAAAAATAAACAGGGTAATACTGATCAATTAGAAATACTTGTAACAGCATAGTAGAAATGCTAAAAAAGGAATGTAATTTAGAATGTTCTTCTAACCATGGATATTTCAATACCTCCAAAGGGAGACAACTTATGATAATAAGATTTTAAAACAAAATACCCTGCTGTTTCTGCTAACATTGCGATTTATTACAGCAAGATACAGTCGTTTGACTGCATACTGAGAGCTACATAAAACAGACCCAGAGTATAATATTAAAGTATTATGTAAATCAAAAAGATCTCAGTGGAGATCCAAGTCATAAAATCTGACTAGTAAACAGAAATAGTCTTTATTCTGATTATTACCAGTTTCTGTTACCCTTCTTTTGGAGAATCACAAAAATAAAACGTAAAACCAAAAGAACATAAATAGTTTTGACAATGTAAGTCTCTTGGATTAATGGGCTATCTACAATTTACATATAAACTCTTTGATTAAATCAACGAAAAATAACCAAAATCATGTTACAAAAAATACTGATATATTTTTGTTATCATGTATACTTAGAAATAAAAGTTCAACATGGCACCTGGAATGGCTTTAACATATATATATATAGAACCTTCTACACACCTGCGATATCAACTATAAATTAGGGCCTAGATGAAACCACAAGAGGGCAGAAATACCGCTCATCAAATCAAAAGTATAAGTTACCCTTTCATAAAGTAGCACTATTTTTACACTGAGTCTATATACAAAGTAAAAAGTGTGAGTAGTTTCCTAACATGAGTCTCAACGCCTTGTCTTAAGTCGAAATTATTTTATTAAAAAAGTCGGCTGGTAGCAGGGTAACAGTTGAAAACCATGCTTTCATGGTTCATGGGGGATTGATCGATTGACCTTTCATGCCACTCTAAAGATTATTTCACTTACATAGAGGTGTTGTCAGGTTCAGTGAGGTTTGAAATCAGCCCCCAACCTTCCGCTGGTACCCGAGAACCATTCCATATTATGACATAGGAGAATGGGGCACTGGCAACATCTATTGCATATGGCAAGCAACTACTAAGGTAAAATGACAGATAACCTTATATCGACACAGGACAGACACATTGGTTGCTGCACCCAACAACCATGCAATAAGATTGTTTATGGCTTAATACCCCAATCAAGATTATATCAAGATGATATCAATTTTATGGCCGTTTTTACTGAAAAAAAAAAACACAATGTATAGCAGGGGAGATAACTGTGCTTTTTAGCTATAGATTGACTGCCAGCTAAACAGGATATCTTTTTTATCTTCTTTTTTTTGCTGAATTCCCAATTTCTGCTCAATATTCAAGTTGTTAGGGATATCAATTTTTGGAAAGTTTGGGAAATTCTTCTGTAAACAGAGCCAGACGTCTACATGTGGGACACGTCCGCTCCTGCCCATATACCCAACGCTTTATACACTGAAAAGAAATTTAGAAACGATGTAGTTCAACTTTTCTGATTGGGTAATATTCAATTACACCTTCTGTCTAACTAACATCTAAAACTACTTTTTGAAATAGGTTCAAATCTCAATTAGTTTAGCAAAAAATTTTGGAATATTTTGAAAACAAAATTCGTAAATAGTAAGCAAATATTAATTGGTTTGTTAAAATAGACTTACATGATCGTGGAACTCGTGACCACATTCTAACTTTTTTGTAAGAGCACTTGTTAAGTTTTCATAACAAATTACACAGGACTCCACTTCATCGTCTGATATCTTCTTAAAAGGGAAAATAAACATTTTAGTGATACAGGAACACAAGGCTTTAAAAATACTGCAATTTATCCCTCAAGCCAAAGAAAATATCACATACCTTGGGCTAAAACTTTATTTAGTGTAATCATCATATGTCTCATTGAAAAATATTCCATACATAATGTTACATTAATAAGATACTTGTTGTCTATAGTATTAAAACATATGCTGATGATATACTTGCAAAACCATAGTGATAATATTGTTACATCAAAGCAATATGTTAAAGTGTCATGAGCTGCCAAAATTATATTTTGACGTTAAAACAGAATGTTTGCAATTATTGCCTATTTTTCTCAACACGTATAATTCAGAAGCTTTTTAGGTTTTTTTGTCTCGAAAATGTACAAAAAAGTACTTTGGCTTGGAATGAATGAATGGTCGTCCCAGTTTTTGGTTCGTACAGGCCTCATATAGTATGGATTTTCCTCTTTCCAACGCCAATCATTTAGTTTTTTGATGGCCTTCAAAGCCTCTTACTGTTGTGATGATCAGAAAATACGAAAAAAGTGTGAATTTTGGCAGCTCATGCCACTTTAATCATTGGTTAAATGAGTGATGAAGAACAGGCAAATAAAAGCCAGACAACATACTAAACTGTCTGATGGATGCTTAAGACACATAAGCACATAAGATTATCTTAAGTTATTTGACAGCCTAATAGGACAGAAAAAAAATAGTGAATCCTAGCTTTTATGTAAATCTGTAAGTGAACTCCACCAACATTGTAACTAATTTAAAAGTGAGGCGAGAAGACAAACATGTTACCTGATTTTGACCAGAGGATTTGTTATACTCTAAATATTTCTTACACTCCTCTACAATCTTACTGACACCCATCCCACTGAGACCTCCCTTAGCTGTACGAACGGCTTGAATACTTTCTGTCAAATCCAATCTATAAATCAACATATTTCGATTATTTTTCGATAATGTTTTGCTTAAAAAAAGGTTTAGTAAATTATCAAAGCTAACAAAAGGTGACAAGTTGCTATATTTAGCATTGCAGCAACTTTGTCAAATGCAACATGTGGCTTAAAGCAGTTACATGAACATGTCATATAAAAGTAAAACAATATATAATCTCAGCAGAGGTACATGTATAACATAAAGATGCTGAGGGATAATGATAAACTTGCCTTGAAAAACCAGGACAATTTTCTTCTAAAATCTTGACCAATCTCAAATAGTTGGAAGCTTTGGATCCATCAGTTTGTTGTTGGTTTTGAGGAGACAGTCCAGTCATTAAAGGTTTAGGAGTAGGAGAATGAACTGCCTTGAACGGACCTTGGGCACTGGGATTTGCAGTCCCAATAGGCTTTTGTTGCTTACTGTTGGCAAAGTTTAATCCAGGAATGTAAGGTATGCTGTTGGAGGGAGCTTGCCATGCATGTCCACTGGCTTTACTGTTATTGCTGGTTTTACGAGATGGTTTTTGTCCTTTTGTTGATGTTTTCTTGGACGGCATGGGGCTTGGATCCCTCTTCTTCTTTTTAATAACCTAAATCCATGGTAAAATAAAATAATGATAACATTTATTCACACAAATTATTCTCAACATATAGAATATATTAATTCATATTCCCCTCAATTACGGCTTGTAAGCTCTCCATCTGGTGGTTGCCATTTTGAGAATTGATATATATTAAATGATTTGACTAAGGCCATACCTGTGTCCATTCTGAATCTGATGGTTCACCAATGTTGATCTCAGTTACAGGGCTAGTAGGATTTACAACACCGCCTTAACAAAGAGATGATATGCGTAATAAAGCAAACTAAATGTACATGTCTAAATGATATACCCCTTTTTAACACAATAAGAAACTTGTCTCCATGGTTATTTTAGACAAGAAGATTTTCCCTGTGCCCTTGTTTTTTAGTGTTATATATATATAATATTAAAAATGACCTTAACTAACAACAAGACTCCTAATTTATATTTATAACGCAGGACACCAGGGCAGCCACTCGTCGTCTTTTATTTTCGATACATTCAAAATTTCTGCCCACACTATAAACTTTTCAACTGTTTTCCACTTGTCTGTCAAACAGCAGGTTTGTACTTTATTGTTGCACTGAAGAGCTATTACTTGTGCCAGGAATTTGGGCAGCCTTTTTTTCAAGACCAGAATTTACATTGCATCAGTAATATTTGGGCAGCCTTTTTTTCAAGACATTACATCAGTAATTCGAAGCATTGGAGACATAGGAAACAAGCATTCACAAAATATATGAGAAATAAAACAATGCTTACTACTATTTCCTGCAGTTTGAGGAGAAGAGAGATGTGGATTAGATTGGTCAGCAGCCATGTTTTTTTCTGTTACAGATTGCTTACATCTATCAAACTCTACAAAAGTCAGAGTTTACATTATCATTTTGAAGAATTATAAAACAACATTATGAAGATTGATTGACTGACTCAAGATTAGTTCACTTATATTGCGGCTGAGCCAGATTTGTTGGGGAGGAAACCAAGCTCTTGCAAGGAGAAAGTCCTGACCTTCGACAACAAAGGCATAGGGTAGTTCAGTAAAAAAAAAACCTTTGTGACTAACTGGGATTTAAAACATTGCTATGCCAAGTGGGCCACTCAAAATGAAAAAGTTGTTAACTTGTGGTGGTGAATATATACCTGACATGGTCGGGGAAGAGGGAGATCCACTTCGGATAGCTTTGTTTTTTTCCGCTTGCTTTCTAATGCCCTCCAGCATGGCACCAGTTAAGCCAGGAATGTTCACTGGACCATTTCCTTGATGCTTGGGAACAGGCTGTATTTCTTGTGTTCCATAATTAACTTCCTTACGTGGGTCATATCTACAATACCTTAACTCTGGATATTCAGCAACGTCCCACAATTCTTCAGTTGCTTCCGGTTTTGTTGAATTTATTACTGAGTTTTCATATAGTGTAGATTGAGGTGGTGTGTTCGGACGTTCTCCAAAAGTGGGTTTGTTGCTATTGACTTTACTTGCATAAGGCTTTCTTTCTGAAGCAGTTAAAGTTTGTTTGGTCTGAAGGCTATTGCTTGAGACAAGGTTTTGCTTTCCTTGAATAGGTTGTGTAAATTTTGTCTTCAGGGGAAATTGCACATCAGAGCTGTTAATTACACCAGAATAGGCTGAGAGATGTTGCATTTTTTGCATTGCAGATGAAACAGAAGGGTTGAATTCAGTTGTTTTTGGTTTTTCTTCTTTGTGTTGCGTGTTTGAAGGAGAGTGTGTTCTCTTATGTGACTGCATCTGTTTAAGACCCTGTCTCTCAGAAGAATGTTCTACGCTGTTCTTAATACCAACATTTCCGAGTGCTTTTCCAGGCATAGATGAAGATGCTTTTAACATGTTGTTTAGCCCAGCTTCCTCCTGACATTTGCCTATTGAGGCTTGCATGTTATGTTCATGTTTTGGAGATACCAAAGGGCGAGACAGACCAGGTGGAACAGAGATAACCTTAGCAGACAAATTTGGGCTGTCTCTTCCAGAAGTGTCATTGACTGGAGAAGACAATCCTGTATGTAATATAGGACTGGTGACCTGCCTTGGATCGACATATAGACTTGCTGGTATAGACTTTGGAAGTGAGACAGTATTGGAAGTCAAGTACATTTTCTCATCATTCTGTGCAAAATTTTGGTCTACTTCCACGCCACATTGTGCTGTATGTGATGCTAATGGATGCTGAGATTTACCTCCTTGAGATCTTGTGATGTTCCCAGATTGATCTACTTGTGAGGGCATTTTAGTTTGATATTGAGCTTCTTGTGAAGGCATTATAGACGGACATTGACCTTTGTGTGATGGGCTGGCATTCTGCGACAGAGCTACAGTTTGTGACATGGCATTCTGAGATTGAGTGATGGCATTTTGAGATGGAGTTACTTGCGATGTAGCAGCATTTTGAGATTCAGCTAGTTGTAATGACAGTGCAGACTGGGGTTGAGCAACAAGTGATTGCATGGAATTCTGAGATCGAGTTACAGTTGACATGGCCGCTTGAGATTGTGCCACATTAGCTGGCATGGCAGTCTCAAATTGATCTACATGGGTTTGATTAACATTTTGAGATTTATTTACCAATGGAGACGAGGTATTTTGCGACGGAGTAACATGGGATGGCTTGACACTTTGAGCTTGAGCTGTGCTTTCTGGCTGAGCTGCATCTTGTGATATAGCAGCGGGAGCTTGAGCTGATTTAATAGGAATAGTTGACTGACTAGCAGCAAGGCTTTTCAGTTCTAAAGGATTAGTGATGCCCATGCTTCTGTAATACTGTAACAAGGCAGTTTGGTGTTCTACAAGATGATTTAAGTATAATGGATCTTCTTTTAAGAACGGATATTTTATCAGGATTCTTGTTTCCACTTCTTTATGTAAGTTGACAACAGATAATTCTTGTGAAGAACTACATGTAGATAATTGGTTAGAAGACTTGGCCAACATTTTTCCGGAATTATCGGCTTGTTTAAAGACATTAACGGACTTTGAACTATATTGAGAAGGAATATCTACAGTTACGACAGGGGGTTTAACCTGGCCCTGTGACCTTACAGTATCTTCTATATCAGCATGAGAAGACAGCAGTGGAGAAACAGCAGAGGATGATTTAGAATCTGATACAGGGATTTCACCTGGACAGCATTCTTCTGGTCCACAAACTGAATGCTCAAAAATCATTGCCTGTGTAGAAACGCCTGATGAACCAGACTGACCAAGAGCAGTTTCATCTTTTGTAACCCTAGAAGGTAACCGAACTGGCTCATCCATTTTTACTATTTCTTGTTTTTGAGGTGGCAGTGCTGCTCTGGAGTCCTCTTTTATTCTCATAGCTTTCCTTGGCAGCCTGGGAATACTAAGTTTTACTGCAGCACTTTTAGGGTTTGCAGATGGTAAGATGGTGTTAGATATTTCTGATTCTCTACTGGCATCATGAGGAGGGCATACAGACTGGGAACTAGATGTAACCTTAGCTTTCTCTTCATCTTTCCCTTCAGGTAAACAGGAGGTAACTTCTTCTGTGGGTTGATGATCAGATAGATCCTTTTCAGAGAACACTGGTTGCATTACAGCAGGAGGATCTAACAATGCAGCCTCAGATGCTGGCTTTATTGTTGGAGCAGAGTTAGATAGCTTTTCAACAGTGGAAGGTAATACTGAGGAAGCAAGAGCAGACTGTTTGACTGATCCGCCAGCTTGTTCTAGTTCTGATACAGACAATAGTGAGACATCCTTTGAGGACGAGTCGACTGTCTCATTTGATAGAGATGGATTACTGTTGGTGATTTGGGTTATCTCCCTTTGCTCTTTAATGTCCTCTGTCCAAAAATCTGTGTCCAGCGCTTCAGATTTAGCTGATGTTTGGAATACCTTCCTCGGAGATTCCACAGATGAACTTCTTCCTTTACTTTGGTCATTGATTTGGTTACAGTCTTTCAAACACTGTTCTAATACCTGTTTTCTACTTGGTTTGACTTCTTTTTGACTGTATGGTTCATCTTTCTGATGATTTTGAACAATTTGCTCCACTGGCTCATCTGAAATTGCTATGACTGGGGTTTCTTCGCTTCTGGTATATTCTTCAACAAATCCAGCGAGAACAGTTTCAGGAATGATAACGCTCTCGTCAATGTCCACACAGAGATGCTTTGGTGTTCCGTAGAAGTTAGGATGGAGTTCCAGGTCAGGCAGCTCCTCTGGGTGAACACCTCTCTCCAGGGCACTCACATGGAAAGCAATCAGAGTCTGAAACACAGGTAATAGTTTTGATGATTAATAAGTACATATATCTGTCCAGTGAAATTCAGAATTATATTTAATGATACATCCATTAACATATTCCTAAATAACCATCATAGAAAGTGTTCTAATTTATCGAGTCTAATTTGTTAGCTTTTTTCTACACAAATGGGGAGTGTGCAAAATGATTGCAAAAAAATCTCAATATTGATTGCTGATAAACAACTTCTAGAAAATATCCTGGCTCCATAATAGAAAAAAAAATATCTCGAAATTTTAGAAAATTAAAAAAATTCCTTCGGATAATTGAGTTTATATTGGCAAATATTGTTTACAACAAATAAAGTGAGTGAGAGAAGTTTTTAACTAGATTTCTACATTATTTCAGTCTTATCCCTTCAACAAATGAGAGGGGGCCCTTTCACTTTGAGAAGTAAATCTGGGAAGAAGTTATATGTTGGACAAGACCAGAGGAGGAAAAAGCAAGTAAAAGTTACTGACAATCTGTGAATCTGGTTTTGTCTAGTCAGACTGATGTTTTAGGCCGCAGTCAAGATTACTTCACTTATATGGTGGCATTGTTTAGTAGGGGAGGAAACCTGTAACCCATCTACATGTATGGAAGACATGTTGGACTAAGAGAATATTGGTCTAGCAACTAAGAGGGTGCCCCCTTCACCCCCCCCCCCCCCCCCCTCTTGTTGGTCAATAGGAGAGTGTAAGTTAAATTCATAAAAAATGTAAATGCTACATTTAAAGTGGCAACAGAATGTTGAAATTATTGGCTATTTTTCTCAAGACGTATAATTCAGAAGCTTTTTAGTGCTTCTAGTCGCGAGAATGTACGATATAGTATTGTTTTTAACCAACTTTGGCTTAGAATGAATGAATGGTCGTCCCGGTTATTTAAATTTTATTTACTTTTGGAACACGTTTTCGGTTCGTACAGGCCACATACTGTATGGATTTTCCTCATTCCAACGCCAATCATTTAGTTTTTCGATGACCTTCAAAGCCTCTTACTGTCGTGACGATCAGAAATTATGAAAAAATGGGAATTTTGGCAGCTTATGCCACTTTAAGGCAATGTACCAAGAGGAAAAATAAAGTCACATAATGATAAAGGTCTAAATTAATAGTTTTTATTGTTACCTTTAATTTTTTGCATTCTTGGACCACTTTGTTTTTTATCTTGCTGGCAACATGTGTGAAATCTTCCTCCCTGCAATATAATGAATAAACTAGAATTCAACAGAAGTATAAATGTTGCCTAGCAGGGTAAACAAACAAAAGAGACGATGTACCTTTCACAAACACAAATCAGCTATTTTTCTCAAGACGTATAATTCAAAAGCTTTTTAGTGCTTCTAGTCTCGAGAATGTACGATAAAGTATTCTTTTGAACTAACTTTGGCTTCGAATGAATGAATGGTCGTCCCGGTTATTTAAATTTTGTTTACTTTTCGATTACTATTCCGGTTCGTACAGGCCACATACTGTATGGATTTTCCTCATTCCAACGCCAATCATTTAGTTTTTCGATGGCCTTCAAAGCCTCTTACTGTTGTGACAATCAGAAGTTATAAAAAAAGTGTGAATTCTGACAGCTCATGCCACTTTAAGAAGCTGCAAACAATAGCTGGGAAATTAAAGATGTTCTTTCAAATAGAATACATGTACACTAAATGAATTAATCATCTTTCTAAAGTATATGTAGTTATTAATTTATAGTGGAAGTCAAATCTCAGTTGAGTATTAAGGCAATTAACTCTTTACTTAATTTCCTTTTAAATCAAGTATGTTATTTCCAAATAATTGCACGGAAAGCAATCTGGACAAAAATTAACTTTTATTGTCCAATCAATACCCTCTACAGTAATTAAATATGCGCAGATTTGATTGGAAGTCGAATTTGAGCGTTGTATAATTAGCATCTCTTTTTAATTTTTTTCAAATTAGTTTTCAAAATACAAGCCATTAGTCGATTACTACATTGTACATGTAGTTAAGGTGATCTACATGTGAAACTTGCCTCCATGGTTATTTTAGACAAGAAGATTTTCCCTGTGCCCGTGTGTTTGTGTGATCATAAATATATGTGATTGAGATACAAACTCTGTGCTAAGACAGAACCCTTTGTGACCATTGATCTAATCTACTGATTGATTGATGTTTTACGATGCACTCTAGATTATTTTTGTCTGAATGGGTTTCAAACCCGTGGTCTGTGTTGGACTGAGGGTCCATCAATCGGCCAACTGAGGCCCCCTTGACAGTGACTAACTGTTTCAACAGGTGTTGACACACTTACATGTAGTTATTAATCATTTAGGTCTCTAAGCTCAGTCGCTGTTCCAATCAAGCAGTCTTTTACAAAAACATTTTTGTAAGCATAAGCTTTTTGCAGAAAATATAATAGAAAAAAAAATGACTGAAACCAGTTGACTTGTGATAACTTTAGTTGTCAAAAAGCCATAGCCAAATAACCAAATTTTAATTAAATTACAAAAAGTTTATGGAAACTTACATGCTGGCTTTTTTCAAGCATGACTGAAATTCTTGCTTTAACAACTGACATAAAACTTGTCCTTTCATTTTCACAGTAGCTACCTGGAAGAAAAAAAGAAATTCAATAAGATATTAAAAATGAACAATAGAGGTTACTGTACAGAACTTTTAAATACATGTAGGACATTTTTAGAGATAGAGAATAACCATAAATCATGAAAAAATATATTCTCTGCCAAAATGGTCTATTCAATTTGTGAAAAATAAAATATACTTACTTCCGCTTTCTTAGCTTGCTGCACTAAGTCATTGTAGAGTGATCCAGTTTGAGTCTCCGAGCTTTTCAGGTCTTTGAGTGATCCAGTTTGAGTCTCCGAACTTTTCAAGCCTTTGAGGTCAGTATTAACAGCTACATCATATTTTAGTTTCGTTGTACTTGAAGGGAGCATTGTGGTGCTGGAGTTCCTCAGGACTGATTCAGACGAAGAGTTGAATCTCAAATCATCTGAACTTTTATCTCGATCGCGGTGACCTCCAGGCATAAATTCAGCTGCAAGGGGACTTAAAGCTCTAGATGATCGTCTTTGCTGTACCATATCTGTTGGCGATTGGGATCTGGAACCTTTACTTTCCTTAAGCTTAAGTAAACTAGACACGGTTTCATCAATAATATTTTTGCATGTATTCACAGCTTGTTGGTATTTATCAACAGGCTTGGATTCTGGTCCACTCCGTGTGTTAACACTATTATTTGGCTTGGTTTCAGAGGGAGAAACATTGACTTTAGGGGTGCTCAACTCAGTAAAATATAACCTTGCATCATGCAAACTAGTAGTTGACACTGGGGAAGAATGATCAATGCATAAATCAGCTAGACTACTTCCAGGAGAATGAATGGTAGTTAGCTGTTCACCAACATCTTCCCTATAATCAGGTAAACTGTAGTAAACAGAACCGTCCAGATCATCAAAACCCTTTGTTAAAGCTGATAAATATCCAACATCATCACCATTAATTGATAATGCTTCACCATCTGAAAGCTCTATATCATCAAGGTTATATCTCTGAAACTCAAAACTTTCGTTGGTAATGTTCACTTCATGTGCATCAAAGACATTTTTCTTTGTACGCCAATAATCGGAATTTGGTGAAGTAGAAGCTGTACTAACAGAGTTGACATCCTTCAAAGAACATTTAGTTTTATCATTATTATCATGCAGCAAAAGGTCTTGCTTTACCTTTGAAGAACTCAAACCTGACTGAAACTCTTCAGGGAGCAGCTTAAAGTCAGAAACCTTTTCTTCAAATTCAGCAGCAAGCACATCAGAAGATGAATCTTTCTTTTGAAGAACAGTATCATTAGTCTTGGATAAGCTTTTATCTTGCACAGGTTCTCGGTCCAGGCTCACCTTGTGTAAATCAGTAACAGAAACTGCTTCATTGTTGTTAATTACTTTGATATCCGGATTTGAATTGGCCATTTTATCTTTCGCTCTGGATCCATCAAGAGAAACATTTGAGGGAGGTGATGGACAGGGACGGTTTACCTCTCGGTCCGATTTATTAACATCACTTGGCATAGATCTTTGACACTCTTCAGTTGTCTTACAATTCAGAGACGATGCTTCTTTTTTGTCTGCTTTGTATTTTTCATCTAATTTTTGCACTTGTTCTATCAAAGCATTACAAGTATCAATTTTAACCAAGTCACTGGTCTCTTTCTCCACTGTTGTGCCTTCCGTATTTGTTTTTAATGCAAACATTGCAGATTCTTCTACACTCTTATTTTCTCTCAAATTAGACTGCACACTTTCCTGCGCATTTGATTTTTGGGTTCCTTGTTGCCAGGTGTATTCAAATTTAGATTTTAATGTTAAATTTTTGCTTTCTACATGTCCACTCTGTACGGAAATCTGATTGCTGTGTTTAAGTGTAGGTTTTGATTGTGGTTCATGAGTATCAGTTAAATTTGATGTTTTCCCAGCTTTTAGAGGATTCTTATTATACTGGACAGCAGTAGATTTTTCAACAACAATAGGAGAGCAAGTGGGTCCCTTGATTTCCAGACTTTTGTTGAGTCTTTTCTGTGACGAGGACATGTTTGCCAAGCCTGTCGATGTATAGGAATAATCCAAACCATCTCCCCAATCTTCATAACCAATCTGTGTGACATTACATAGATCTCTGGTAAAGGTTGGTCCCATTTTGGAAGCGTCTAAGTCTGAAGCACTAACCGAAGAAAAGTTTGACAATTTTTTTCCACACCTCTGAAGATTTTGTTCACTCTGGGAGCGGTGTTTTTGCGCCTCAGTAGTGCTGGGTGCAGGAGTTTTTTTCACCGGAGATCTGACATAGGCTCCTGTATGGCCATTGTTGTTAGTGTTTGATAAAGCTTCTGAACTGCTATAGGCAGAAGACACTTGCTTACGAGGGGATTCCGGGAGGGGGGCTGAACGTCTTCCTAAATCATCTAAAGAAAAGTCTTCACTATTTCCAGATACTTCAGCATTTTCCAAACTGAAACAAGCCAGTTTAAAACAGTTTACAGTGAAACCAGCATTAATTGTTATTCTATCAAGGTTTTTGATTAAAGATTAAAGGATAAATGTGAAGTTGAGAACATTTTGTAATCAGTTTGTTTATGAACAAATACTGTACGAACTCGGTCAGAAAGAAAATGAGATTTCTGGCGCAAAAATTACAAAATTCTAGCCATTCCTTTTCTCTGTACGACCTCTGTACGGAAATTAATTAGCTTAACGTTGTGAAGTCATAGTTGACATCTTATAGTACATTACCACTGCTTTGACGTCATACACGAGCATAGTAGTCAGAACAAGTAATGAATTCTTACTCGCTGCTAATTCGCGATGTTGTTTGTTCACATTGTCTATAAACAAGCATGCAATGTACGTTGGATGCAATGTAGGTTGGATTAAAAAGTTTCTTTTTTTTGTTGAGTAAAACAGTTTATAATTTACTAATCATACTTGAACAAATGTAAAACAAATGCCACTTCAAGTAGATTTGAAAATCTTTCTCAAAATATTGTTTATCTATTATTATTTGGCAACAAAAAATATATTTCATTTGAGTATGGCTATGAAAAGCAAAACACTCAGGTGTATTTTTGAGATATTCATCACATAAGTTAAAATCTATGGAACTATAAACACTGTGGCTTGTAACTTTTATACAGATGAAAATCATACACACAAACTTTTAACAGGAGACCAGTCAAAATAAGGCAACCTAAATTAATATAAAGCCTACATGCATATGGTCTGCACAAGAGAGGCTATAAAATCCACATCAAAGCTGTCAGCACTACTGATAAGAACTAGTGTGTGTTTACATGGTAAATAGATGATTGATTGATTATTTGGTGTTTTAAGCCGCGCTCAAGATTATTTCACTTATAAATATGACGGCCAGTTTTAGTGTGGGAGGAAAACAGGCTCTATGCCTGGAGGAAACCCTAAATAGATTGATTGATTGATTGGTGTTTTACGCCGCGCTCAAGAGTATTTCATTTATATGGTGGCATTGCCAGTTTTAGTGTGGGAGGGCCCGGAGGAAACCCACGACCTTCCATTGGTAACTGGCAACCATCCCACATAGGTCGTTCGAGTGAAAACCCAGTCAGAAAATTTTCCAAAATTTTGTTTGGACTGAGTGGGATTCGAACCCCGCGACCCATTGGTGGAAGGCTGTTCGGATTGAGCGTCCAACGCTCTACCTACTGAGCCACGGAGGCCCCCGTCACCTAAATAGAAGCTGAGCTATTAATCTGTTTTGTCTGTAGACAAAACTTAAAATCTTTATCTCTACTTTTTTAATTTTGATTAAAACGTTATTAATAGATTCAAGAATAGTTCTTTCCAGATGGAATGGTAGTTATGGAGCGGAAGGGAAAGCGGACACCGGACAGACAGAAATGATACCATAATACAGCCCGCTTTTCAAGCCGGGCGTATAAAAATGAAATAAATCTTAGTGGGAAAGCCAGTGTAGCTATTCGATTTTTTCCATACCTTTGTGAGAGAACATTATGTTCTGAATTGAAGACTTCATGCTTCAAAACAATCACACCTCTATCTTTTTCAAAATATTCTGAACTTGTCAGGAAATTGTCCAAGTTGCCATGAACCATAATAAACTTCCTGTCCTCAGCTGAGAGATTAAAAAATCGGGTTATAATCTTCTGATGTGTAGCTTCCATTGGACCATATACTTGGAAAAGCACTGCAAATTTCCTTAAGATAAAATAGAATAAAACAGCAAATTTAATAGTAAGCTTGTTATGCCTGTACCTTTAAATGTGTAACAATAAGCAAGGCGGTAACAATTGTGTGGGCTCAAAAACAAAAGATAAGATTCTAATTTTGGTTGATTGATAGTTTTAGCCGCACCCAAGATTTATTTCATTTATATAGCTGTGTTGCCAGATTTATTGGGGGGGCCTGGCAACTCTACCATATAAGGCACATAGGATGAGAGGGTGAAAACTCAATGATCTTCACAGACTGGGTAATTCAAAAGGACAGAAAATGTTTTTTCAACACTTGTCTAGTCAGCTTTCAATAGTTTATTGTATTTTTTAACAATATAACACACGGGCACAGGGTAAATCTTCTTGTCTAAAATAACCACGGAAACAAGTTTTTTACTGTGTTAAAAAGGGGCATATCATTTAGACTATTATACCCCATCATGACATGTACATGTATGCAGTTGTATATTTTCAGCCTATTCACATTTTCAATTAAGGATACATCCAAGATCATTTCAATCCTAAATATTTCCATGACAGAAAAAATCAGGAAACATTATTATTCACAATTTTTCCCCAAGAAAAGCAAACCAGTAACCTTTTTGAGACATCAATCTCAAGATGATTCAAGGATGAGCAAGTGAGTGAGAGAAGACTTAATGTTGCTTTCAACATTTTTTCCATGTTACCTTGACGAATCTGAAGAATGAAGTTGTATTTAAAGGGGGAGATCAAAAAATCACTTTAGGGTTCAGAAGAAGCACACAAACTTTTTCTTTCCAACGATACCAAACACATATTTTTGCGATTTTTTTTTTGCTGGACATAAGAATACTTTGAAGAGAGTGAAATTAACCTGGGTTTAAATGGGAGATTTTGAAAGTTGACCAATTTGTTTTGTGTGTGTAACATAATACTGCATCATGTCCCATGAAAAAATCGGAAAAATATGTGTTTGGTGCCGTTTGAAAGGAAAAACAAGCGCGCTTGTTTTGAACCATGAAGTATTTTTTTGTTTTCTTCTCCTTTAAGGTTACATCATTACATGTAAGTTTAGACCTCGAATACATGAGTCTACTGTATCTACATGTATGTTATTTATAATTTGATCTACAATTGAATTCCAAGACAGACTCACTGAATAATTCAATGCAAAATCATGCCAGTACACAGCTGTAATTTAAATTAATGAGTTACCTAAATGTGATGTTAACCATACCTATAAAGGCGCTCACACTTGACACTGTAGTTTCCGTCCTCTGCAATCAGGGCCTCCACCTTTTCTTTTTGAGACAGCTTTGGTTTGATAGGGTACTCTCCCTTTCCAGACACAATTGGGATTTTGTACGGACGGTTATGAACAACACACTGGCCCAGTTGACAGGATACACAATATTTTTTACCAGCTTGGTTTTCAGGCAAATGAGCCACGGGTTGTGGATGTGATTGTAGTCCTGCATAAGGAATCGGATGACCGTGATATCTGTTTGTCACAGAGTTGTAATAATTCCCACGTTGTTGTGGGTATGCATAGTTGTCATACTCAGGAGGGTAGGGGGGAACTTCGATGAGCGGGGGTCCAGAGGGAAGTACAGGAGGAAAATTTGGACCTGGAAAACCTGTCAGCACCACTTGAGGGCCAATATATGCAGGAGGTTCATTAAAGGCAAGATGCTGGGGATTGCTATGGGGGTTAGCTCCTGGGTAGTGGGGATACTGTCCCGCCATTCTTAAACCTGGAGCAAAAAATAGTATTGCCTTTGATTAAAATCATTTGATATTTGATGGTAAAGCAATGGTGGGAGGGGAATATTTGTATCAATGGTGTATGGGGGCATAAGCTCGATAGTATATATATACACCATTGACAATGCCCACCTCACAAGAATGCTTTGAGTGACTGTGATGGAAACCCACATTCAACTTTATTTCAGTAATAGTATAGTGATATTCAGGGTTTCATAGAAGTTCAAATTTTTGAGGCCATAAACCTATGTTTTGAGTTAATTTTGATTCCAATTGAGTATTTTAGTTTCCAGAAATTAAATATTTCTATGCAAAATTAACTGCAATTCAGTTTATAATGGAGTGATTTGAGTTTTTTTGCTCCTTTTGAGGCAGATATTCAACCTCAAAACTTGACTCCCAGGAAACCCTGGATATTGCAAGTTTTGTTTACACTCTGGGGCAGGAAACTACATGTATGTTATGTATGTATATTCCCATCTTTCACTGGTTATTTCATAGAGCTACAGGTTGATAAATTATCCTTGGGAAATAACCAAAACAATAGTGCTCAGAGGTTTGTCACAAATCCAAAACTTAACATTTTCTTTCTACATTTCTACTATGTAGCTCAAGAGAGAAGTAATTGTTGTGTTTCAGTGAAAAAGTATGGCCAATTCAGGGGTCGAATTCAAATTTTTTGACTGGGTGCACAGCGTGCACCCAAAATATGACCTTTTTTGAAAACGGGTGCACCAATTTATATTAGGGTGCACAAGGTAAAAAGTTACAAACGCTCAGTAAATGTAGGAGGAAGGCTTAAAACCGATCTACATTCAACTTAACAATGCAGAATAGTTTATTTCCATTTGTAAATTAAAAACAAAACAAAAGTATGAATTACCGTCTATACCAATACTAGCTCTACGGCGTAAGAATCTTGCATGGCCGTCCGTGAGATTTGTTGATAGTTGACTGGTTCTAATGACTAAGTTTTACCGAAATTGTCATCAAAATATTTGATACAAAAATAAATCTTACCAAACCGTATGGATAAAGGGTGTTTTATTTGTTTTTTACTATTGAGTCCTCCGTGAGGGGTCGTTTGGTTCAAGCGTCCCGCTCGTGTCAGTTGCAGTAACGCTAACGGAGGAAATCAGTTAAATGAAGAATCTTTGAAGGTGTTTTTTCTGTCCGTTGTCTGGGTTAAATTGATTGTAACAAGTGACATGCATTCAAACTTGGTCCCCTTCCCACACCGCCCCTAATGATAAATGAAGCTACTCGAGAGAAGAGAAAAAACAACAACCACGTGCTTGCCGAAATTTTTGTCTATCCTCAATTCAGGCCGACATTACCAGAAACTAATGGCCCGGTTTATTGCCTATTGGTACCCCGTGGATATCAATTGTACAACCTGTATATATAAGTGCTAAAGCGGTAGAAAGTTTCAGTGAAAGATCGGCCACGCCCAATGTTGAATATTTGCAATTTACGTCAATTTTGTTATTCAACAAACCAGTAATGAATAGAGTTATATGTCCACACTCTGGTTATATCCTCTGTTACGGCAATTCTCCTTTCCATTCATCAGCTAGAAACATCGATGAATCGCTGCTCGCAGCGTTACGGCATACCTGTGGGTAAGCTACCGTACTTTGGACTATGTGAATCTATCGCTATAGCCTATACCCATATAGCTTGAAAAGTCGGCAAATGAATTTCCTCGCTGCTTCTCGCAAGTTGAACGTAAACTAAGTTTCATTCACAAACCAACTTTTCAATAAAAGCTACATTTACCAATTTTACGGATTATTGATTAATACGTATCCACCCAGCCTTTCCGACCGCTCAAGGTTTGTGACTTCGACCACTTGCGCTTACGAAAGGGGTCTACATTACAGAGCTTTCCAGTCGTACGTAGTACAGTGGTTTTTACAGAATGCACGCTGGGTGCACTGCGTGCACCCATTTTTACTCTCTTTTCTATTTTGGGTGCACCAACAAAAAATTGGGTGCATTTGTGCACCCGTGCACCCGTCATTTCGAACCCTGCAATTCTCTCGCATAGTGAAAGAAATAATGACTGCTCCCATGAGTGGAAAAAATTATCTCGTGGCTTAACATAGATATCTTTTTGAATAACTTTACTTTTTGGAGTACCGAATGTAACGGTAAAATCACACTGCCAGATACGACATATCTCGTACGGGGTTTTCTCACAAAGCATCAAGGGAAACCACTCTGTGTGTTGCTAAAAATAGCACAGTAAACAGACATTGGCCATACGCGTAACAAGCTTGCATGACATATGGGAGAGCCCTTGCACTTTCGAGTTATCTCGCAGTTGGCAGTCAACATGTTAAGTTTTAAAATATATTGACAAAAAATTGTAAATTGTATCTAGATAGATTTAAAACTTTGATGCTTTTCCTACCCTTTTGTCACTTGGATTTTAATGACATCATAACAATTTTTTATTCAAAAAAACTTTACGATCATCATCTAAAGAAGTGTCTCAACAGCCCAAGACTGTCCATTGTAATCTGTAGTCTGGTCAATAGTTATACATAGTTTAATTTTACCGAATATTTGGTTATATTAAAATTGATTTGGTCAATAGTGAATATAGTTACGGCTTTTAAATGAATTATTTGGAAGGACTTCGGATTTCAGATTTAAGCTAAGTCTTAACTATCCCTAATCTCAACTACCTTTCAGCTATTAACGCCTAGTATTATATCTTTGGAACATTCCTCTTTTCACTGAACCAGTTGATTTCTCCGAAATCCGTTGTTAAACTGTTAAATCCATGGTTAAATCAATCCAGTGTTGAACATTTTTATTTGTATATCTTCAATACTAAATCCGTAAAGGCCCAGTCAAAAGTGTGCACAGTTTTATACTTTTAGATCATTGTGATGTTTACACCAAATTATGGTATTTTCGGTTTAAAAGTGGCTCACGACTGTCAGTCGATGCCACAGATATGTTAAT
The DNA here is from genome assembly GCA_963971465.1 of Lepidochitona cinerea. Taxonomy (NCBI): domain Eukaryota; kingdom Metazoa; phylum Mollusca; class Polyplacophora; order Chitonida; family Tonicellidae; genus Lepidochitona; species Lepidochitona cinerea. The sequence goes on from OZ020553.1 coordinate 36,923,181, forward strand.
GACTTACAGCTAATATAAACAAGCCTGGACATCATTTTATATACATATTTATCTTTATATATTATTATATAAATGACAATATTTGGATGAATCCAAACGGCATTATTATGACAGTTGTTGTAGTTGAACCGGACTTCAGAGTTCAGTCTTGACGAGTTGATTTTAGTTACCAGATTACGTACGGCACGTTTCTACTTTAGCGTTTATGAACAAAACATTTCAGACATCATTAAAAAGACAAACCTCTGCTTCCAACCCTCTATATCTCCTTCATTTTCCATAAACAGTAAACTAAGGAAGAAAGGCGACGGTTTTAACTTCAAGAAAGTCCACACGAACCAACTTCTGAAACTTGCAACAAAAGTTTAAAAACGCCATCTAACGGTAAAAGAACTTCTCAGTCAAGCGAGGTAAGGCTGTTCCTCGAAAAAGGCGAAAACGTCAGGAGAGCCAACTAGAAGTTTTTTCTATCAAGGCCACCTTTGGTCTCTCTTATCAGGATCCAGGTAATATTTCCTTGATACACTAGAATTAAGAGATAATACTAATTCCAATACACCTTTTACTACTTCACTCGAGTAAAGGTCTTCCTCCGTAATTTAATAGTCTTTTAACATTTATTGGTCGTTGACCAATACATATCCAAACATAAATTTATAACGAGGTATCTAGGCCTATATAGACATTTAATATTGTTGAATTAACCTTTCACATAAAACAAAGTTAAAATCAAAGCTTCGAGGTCCAACCTCCAGTGTACTGGTACCGAATTAAACAGAGGTAAAGTTTAATTCAATAATAGTAAACGCCTACAGGTATCTCGATCGTTATCTATGTTTGGATATTTATTTATGAACACTAAAACACACGGGCACAGGGAAAATCTTCTTGTCTAAAATAACCATGGAGACAAGTTTCTAATTGTGTTAAAAAAAGGTATATCATTTAGACCTTTATACCCCATCATAAATTGTTGTAATAAAGTAAACCTATGATATTTCATTAGGTTGACGACTGATAGGAGCTTGGTCTTAGTCAGTAGAATTTTCTGGAACACTTTGTATTACATTGACAATACTTAAGAATCTTAAGCTTTGGTAAGAATATCGTCAGACTATATATCATAGGGTCTTGGTATGTAGGCCTACCTATCGACGACCAATAAATGTCAGAAATTATTAAATAACTGAGGTAAAGTTCTGAGCCACGGGATAACTTTGAAGAGTCAAATTGAAGATGAAAAACTCAATTACTTTTAAAAGTAATATTTTTACGGTACTTACTTTTTCCTCAGTTCTCTACAAATTCACTGAGCGCGATTTTAAGCTAGGCTGCATTAACTTGCGAATGATGATGTTTAACATTTTACACAGAGCGCTGCAAACTTGTATATCTCTACCCACATTATGCAAGCAGTCAAATTGTCTCTTGCTATATAGTTATTCATCAAATTAAACTGAACCTAAATGTGAAATCATATTGTAACCATATGAACTATCACATTAGATCAATTGCTGATTGTCGTAAATTTGGTGCGACTTCGGAACCATTTAATTGTATGCCTACTCCGTGACACTATAGAAGTTAACAACTGTTTCTTACTTATATTTATAAAAACATACAGGCACATGGAAAACCTTCTTTTCTAAAATTATATTGGTAAATTTACAATCTAATCTGTAAGTATGAAGTGTTTTCTTCTGTGGATCTTTGTTTTATGTGAATTATAGTAGCTATAATTGATTATTTATCTATTAGGGTCATGTGTAGAATGTGTGCCTCCTGCATACAGGATCCTGTTTTTACCCAAATGCATGTGCACCAATTGAATAGGTTTACATTTTTCCAGTTATGTGAACTAGGTTCCTGTGACGTCCACTTTTTTTACCTTGAATAATCAATTATGATTCCGTCACAAGAAATAACCAAAGCCTAGTTTGAAACAGTGTGAAAATGGTCTTTGAAATGAAGTATACAATTTATTTTCGAGTGTTCCTTTTAAAAGCAGGCGCAAAGCATCCATTGGTCTGAATCTCATTGTGAACACAAAATGAACAACAAATATATACAGAACCCTGGTCGGTCCATAGGCTCCCGGCATGAGGTGGAAGATATGTCCATATATGAAAAACATATCATTTTATGCCATGGCACAGTTTAGCTTTTCAACGCTTGATTTTAGATGCCACGCCCACAGGTGGTGCGAAACGGGAATTCGATTACGAGTGTCTGTGGTAAAATTAAACAGGCCAAATATAACGAAAATTTCCATGAAATAAAATTAGGTAATTGTTGCTTGTGTTTATCTGAAACTACAAAATATGAGCTTTCCGTTCTTACCAATCTTGAAGATGTACGCTAAGGTAGTTTTATAAGCAGTAAAAATGAACTCCTACAACCCGGATTTTTTATTTGTTTTATCATTATTATTTCCAACGCAAGAAGGATTTCTGGAAAACATTTTAACACACATTTGATAAAAGTCTCTCCAAATAATATAATAATGTTCTAACGAGTTGAAGCTTTTTAAAAGTCAAAGATCAAGCGACCCATGCCTCGTCAATGTAATACTCAACCAAATCAAGAAAAAAACGTACCAGTAGGCCTACATTTTCTCAAATGTTTCTTCCATTCAAAAAACCCAGTTGGACTTCCATGATTATTTCCGGCAAAACCAGCCTTAATCTATTGGAAATGACTTTTGCTGCAATTTTATTCAAGACAGTACGTCTCCAATTTATAATATCTATTTCAACAGTTATGATTGTTCTGGAATTTCTAGAGGTCTATTTAAAGGGCACAATATTTGTATTTGTATCCGTATTAATATCTGTAACGTGCATCTCCAAGATGATTATACAAGGAAAGCTTCTATTTCGCGCTTCTTGGCGAAATGACAAGACATTTATCTAATTCTTGTTCAAAGAAATGTTCCCTATATTTGGCCTGGAGAAGCATTCTGGGCTCTCTATTTGAGACAAAGCTTCCAAACTTAATTTAAAGGTTAAAAAAGAATTTAAATTCGGACTTCTCCATAGATTCAGAATGTCAGGAAAAATTGAGCGTTTAAAGGACTTTGAAATACTTAAGGATTGACGATGAAATAAAAAATATCGATATTAAAGCTATTCGTAGGAACCGATGGTGTGTTCTTATAACGGGCAGAATTCAAATAGCTGGGATGCTTGAGTACATTTGTGAGTTTTGCTGCTTTTAAAAAAGTAACGCGCATCTGCAAGATAACTATAGCCTTTATGCGGAAAGCTTCTATTTCGGGCTTCTTGACGAAATAACAAAACAATAATCTAATTCTTTTTTAGTTGGAGATCTCCAAACTCTGTGGTCAAAGTATATATGTTGGTCGCCCATCATCATATACTTCGACCACAGAGTTTGGAGATCTCCAACTAATTCTTTTTCAAAGAAATTTTCCCTATATTTGGCGTCTAATGCCATTTTAATAAACAGTGGCACTAGCTTAAAAATGGTGATGGTGATAAAAAATATTGGTAAAGTTAGTAATCAGTGGCTATATAATACTACGGAGGCCTATTAGTTCCATGGGTGGAATTTTCACTTTCCAGTGTTTTACCAGCTTCAACAGCATTTTGAACAAGCGGAAACTTGGTTTTGAGACGATACCTCTGTATGTCGAAGAAAATCAAGCGTGCATCATGAGAATCATACCTTTATGTAAAACGATTTGCAGAGAAAGTCGAAAAAAGCATATCAACTGTCAAATCACAAGGGAAACATTTCCACCGCGGAGAAAAGTTTTGCTTACAGGCATAATTCTTATAATAATACACGCTTGATTTTCTTCGACATCGGAATCTCTCGTCTCTAAACCAAGTTTGCACTTTTGCAAAATGCTGTTAAAGAAAACACTGGAAATGTCAAAATTCCACCCATGGCACTAATATGGCTCAGTACTATACGGTATACCTATTAGCTCACCTCCCTGTTCCAAAACCATACGGCTCAACGATATCTGAATATCTAAAGCAACCATGTCACCTTGTTGAATGGCAGGCCTAGTGTAACTGGTATGTATAGGAAAAGTCCCCACGCGAAAACAAAAAAAAACTGTAAGATCATATAGACATAAACCGCACTGGTGTATCTCATCCTGTTTTACTTAGGCCTACTTGCCCGTCACAGATGTCTAAATTATAGGCCTATGTCGAGTTGGGAAGAAAAAAATGTGCACAAACTTCTACAATCGGTTTTTCTATGTCATTTTTATTGTCATGGAAATAATCACAATGCCAATATAAGCAATTGAATTAGACCTATTTCCAGAGTTGGTTTTTCGCATCCGTCTTGAAATGCTAAGACTTGGCTGAAAATCTTCCCGTGGACCACACAAACAGTAATATAAATATAATATATTTTCATTACTGCACACTATTCCATTACAATGTGAGTCAGAATAACACAGTTTATCCTTTACTACAGGTCTGTCGTCACTACATTCAGATTGTGATCCAATTCTGTACGGTGGTCCAATGTCAAAACCATTGCCGTTTCGGAACTTGTATATGCATACAGTGAGATACGCATCGGTGACACGTCGACCAGCATTTCGTATCGAGGGACAAAATGCGACACTGCATGCGAATTCCCTTCCATCTGCCCAAATAAGTCGTAAGTAACTGTCACAATCTGTTTTGTTACTAGATGTACATTCCGCAAGGTTGAAGTCAAAATCAGAAATCCCAGAAAACCAAGAATTTATCGGCGCACCTATGTTGTATGCAGAGGCTAGAGTTGTTCCCCTTTGATCTTTATGGAACACCTTTTGAAAGTGAAAGTTTCCACCGTATCCAGAAGTAAGTCTTCTCATGTTTGATCCAACGTCACATAGATGGGCGGACTCCGTCGCCATTTCCTCTATTTCTGATCCTACGCTCCACTCGTAAAAGCCCATATTTCTGGCTGGAGGATTCACAGCACGTCTAATGTCATTGTGAAGTTTAATCAAGGTAAACTTCTCTTGGAGGGAAAATCCGGGTGGGTGAAGCACTGGAGCTCGACGAAAAACTTTCTCAGAATTACTCTTCCCGAGAAGTGGTAAACTAGCAATCACCATCAATTCAATAAGAATAGCCACAGAAAATGCATATGGAGATTTTGAAGTTTGCATTATTGTTACAATCGTTCATTACATCAAACTGTGCTTGATTCCTGCTAGCAGACGATGCCTGGCCGAGTCGATATAGCCACCAGAGGGCGTTTAGCTCTTCTCCGTGAACTCACACTTGTTGGGCGACCGCGGCTTTTCTAGAGCGCACTTGCATGGTTCGCACCACAACTGATAAATATGTGATTTGGAGGATTTGATGTACCTTTTTTAAATCAACGACGTTCACCACAAAAAGTTGTTTTAGCGACCGAATATTGATATTAGGATCAATTTGAAATCGAAAAGCAGTCTTTGTTTTCCAGTTTCATGCTTTTCCCAACAGTTTGTATGCGCGCGTAGCTGTCAAAACATTACCATGTGGCTTGTATGAAAACACCTAGCTAGCCAAAACTTTGACCATACTCAATAGCTATGTGAAAGTTTTGGTTAGAAAACACCCTGGTTTTGTTGTGTTAAATGCTCAGTAAATTGGCCGAACAACGTGGAATAGGGTTCTTTCGCTTCTTGTGAAGTCTTGTGATAACTGCACCTACTTTTTATAGCATTTAAGAAAAAGGTATTTAAATGACATTTCAATTAATTTGGTACAATCGTGCAGGCCTCTGACAATTAATAGAGTTATACACACATTTGGTATATTTATATAGCCTTTGGACCTGTCAATTGTAACACAATATGTTGAATCACTTTTTTCTTTTCTATTTAACCTTGATTTTCTTAATGGAGAAATAGATGATTACAATCTAACCTGAATCGACTTTATTTGTCCACCAATGAAAATCCTAATAATGATAAACACTATATTGCAGGTCTGCCTTCACCCCCTCAAAACTTCACGGAGAATTTTGGGAGACCATGGAATGATGTTAAGTTGGCAGCCACCTGAGCTGGATGAGTTGGCCAGGACTAATGTATCTGAACTAGCTGGCTATATGGTAAATTTCCCCAAAACATCTATATTAAAAACTGGTGTTATTGTGTGACAGTAAAGGAGTGTTAGACACTGACACCAATGTGTCTATTGTACAAATCCATCTCAAAGTTTAAAAAAAAAAATTAAAATGTTCTGAAAGCGTTTTATTTGATAGAGCTTATTATAATGGTGGCTATGTATGAGTGGATGGTTGAGGACTTCCTGCAAAGCAGAGATTCCTACCCCACATCTCTCATAGAAGTGAAAGATTCACAAGTGTGGCAATCATTTTATGATTGTTTTTATACATTCAGGGTTTCTACATCTGTTAGTTTTCTGTCCCAGTCAAATTTCCTGTCATTATTACAGCAGACGCCAATCCCTAGTCAGAAATATCTGCGATGATGATGTAAGACATTTTCTGACTATGAAATACTGTGAGAATTTTACAAATTTTCTAGGGGGCTCCATGATTGGTTCTGCCAAGGGAAAGTCTCTCACGTTTACTCAAACCTTGCATGGATTGGTATCCCACTAAGTCCCTCAAAAAATGTAAAAAATCCCCAATGGGGTTTTACTGTTTTTTGAAGGGTTGTTGGCTACCTGCTGACGGTCAGGTGTTCCGAATAAAGTAAACACTCCTGTCACAGAATATTGCCAAATTGATAGGCCCTGGATCATTTGGTTGTTTGGTGTTTTACGCCGCGCTCAAGATTATTTCACTTACATGGCGGCGTTGCCAGTTTTATTGTGGGAGGAAACCGGACTCTGTGCCCGGAGGAAAACCACGACCTTCCGTTGGTAACTGGCAACCATCCCACATAGGTCGTTCGAGTGAAAACCCAGTCACAAAATTTTCAAATTTTTTGGATCATTTGGAGAACCCAGTTTAGTTACAATATTCCCTCGTCAAAACTGGATACAAATTGTATTTACGAAAGGTTTCGAATTTAGCTATTAGGGCAAGTTTGTACAACGTTACAAATATATCCTTAACTAAGACACCACAGGTATAAGTTGGTTGATTGGTGTTTTATGCCAGGTTTAGTGGGAGAAGAAACCCCCAACCTTCAGCCAGTACCTGAGGGACTATTACTCTAACGGATTAAGCCACCGAGGCCCCCAAAATATATTTTGAATCCTGTGTTAAAAGCGAATTAATCCCTTGGTCTGTTTTAAGCAGTAACAGGGCCTCGGTCTAGTGGGTTAGAGTGATTGTCTGTCAGTCCCACACAGACCGCGGGTTCGAATCACACTCCGACCAAAACCTGGCAACGCCACCATATAAGTGAAATTATCCTGAGTGCGACATAAAACATCAATCAATCAATCTAAGCCGTGCTGCACTTGTTATTAATATGTTCTTTGTTGCATTTAAGTTTTTGGGGGTCCATGATTACTCCCTCATTGAACATTCTCAACAGGACTACATGTATGCTGTTATCAACTGGGATTCCAGGCAGGGGAGACAATCACAGTTTATGGTAGACTCCGTCCAGAAGATGGCTTTTATCATGGGGAAGTCAGAATTCAAGAAAAGATAATCAAGGACATTCATTAATTCAGTAAAGAAGTCAACTACCTAGTTCAATACAGATAAAATTTCATTTTTGTTTTTGGTTTCATATTGATTTATTTCACTTGTATGAACATTTAATGTGTATTAAACCTAGGACTGGTAAGAGTTATGGCCATAGTTTATTTGAAAGAAATAGCCATCTGTACAAAAAAGAATAAATTAGAATCTTGATTGTCCACCACTTCCTTTAAATAACATGTTGTTTTCGTTTCAGGGAGTGTCCCGTCCCACACTGAAACGCTTAACTCCAGGCAACCAATGATTTCTATTTTTACCTTCACAGAACCAAAGGATTCTACATGTACTTTCAGCAGAAGCAAAGGAGTTCTGTTATTTGAATCCTCGTGTAACCAATGGGTTCTATTATCATCTCAATAGACCCTTTCCGCTTAAGGGTCAATTTGACGTCAGAATCGTGTTCGGGTAAATTTCACCTTTGATTGATTTGATTTTTTGATAGATGTAACATTGATGATCATTTCACTTAATATATGGTGGCATTGCCAGGTTTATACGTGGAAGAAACCCCAACCTTTGGGGACAACTGACTTATGGCCATCTAGTGAAAAATCCACTTAGAAATTTCAATTTTTATTTGGTCTCTGAGATTTGAACCCATGCCGCATCGCAGGATGGCGTTGTCGGACCGAGGGACTGTCACTCTAACCATTGAACTGAACCCCCAGGCACCTTGGAATTCAATCGCTTGATTTGAGTGACGTCTCTCTGGACGTTATCCATACATGTGCTATGGGAATGACGTGTCATTCGGTAATCTGTTATGTTAGTTTATCTCTAATAGTTCGATAGCTTAGTTATGAAATGAGCTCTAATTTAAAATTCCACCAAGTGGTTTGGAAGATCAAATAATTGTATCAGTGAGCAATCCATGAAGGGATTTTGGCGCTATTCTGCAGACAATCAGATCTTTGTATGAAATGTTTGAAACTCTCTTTATACGTGGGTTCCATACTAATGATAAAAAAGGAAGACATCACCACATAGTAAGTTAGTTGTTTGTGAACAACAGGAGTTTTTGACACCTATAGGTCACAACACCCAGTTTGTGTTTTCTCGGCCAATGAAAATTGACTTCGGTTATACAGGAGCTAGAAGGTGGCTTACATAGTGATAGTTTGGTATCTGGGTTATTTGAATATTGGATTGAAACTAACATAGGTCTACTGTACATACTTTAAGCTTTCAATCAATGCCTGATAACAGATTTTTGTGTGTGTTTTTTTTAATGTTCACCCAATTTTGAAAATACCAAAGTTTGGCTAGAATAAGTAAGCCAAAAACTGTCAAAATGGCGGTACCCATGTTAAATTGTGTGTAGCTTGAAACCGACATGCACTATGTCAACTTTATTTGGTTGTAAAGGATTTCTCATGTGTTGATCTATTTGAAAATGGTTAGGAAAAGTCTTCGAGATTCGCAAATGCGAAATGAAACTGTATCATGTAACCTATAGTGAAGTGTGAAAAGTAAGTATTTTGTTCTAAATTTTCAAACCACCACCATTTTTGGTGCCGTTGTATCTGGACTACATATTTGAAATATAAAATAAATGAATTCAGTAAATTTTTTTTAAATATTCACCACTTTTTCTGAAAAACAGGCTTTTGTAGACCAGGGCTAGGTTTGAGCAGACACAAGACTCTTATTGTAGGGTGTAAAATACTTGTATATGCCTCAGTAGTAATCAATTTCCATCAATGAGGTCTAGGAATGACATTTCACTTCTTGGAATTATTAATGTTTTTCAAAGCAAATGATTATTTCAAGCTCATTAGCTATTGATGTAAAATAACCAGACCCCCCCCCCCCCCCCCCACCCCCTTCCCTGTGGGTCTAAAATGATATAATCTGTACAAATTGCCCTTTTTATATCTTAACAGGTAAGCTGACATGATTGTGGCCCTGAATTGGACAGTTTTTAAATCACTGGAGAAGTTTTATTAGCTTTCAAACAGTCCAAATGTTAAGAAATCAGACATTTTTTGGACGGGTGGGGTGGGTTATCTCCCCTGGCTCTGCCCTTATGGCAGTCTCTAACCCGGACAGATGCTAACAGTAAACTACAACCAACAACCCATCATTTCCAGCAAATTTGAAGGGTATTTGATGATTCACCTTTTTATAGCGAGGAATAACATTTTGAATTGGTCCTCAGAAAAACTTTAAAATATAAGCCTGGAAACATGAAGGGGGTGGGTGTGTAAATTACCTCGCAAATTCAAAACGACTGGCCAAAAAAGCTTTGATCTTTTGAAAATCAATTTGATATTGGTTAATAAAAGCAAAGTTATTAAATTTGACAAATTTCGAGGAATTATTTCCTTGTTATAGGTCAAAACACCCAGTTTGTGTTTTCTCAGCCAATGAAAATTGACTTCGGTTATACAGGAGCTAGAAGGTGGCTTACATAGTGATAGTTTGGTATCTGGGTTATTTGAATATTGGATTGAAACTAACATAGGTCTACTGTACATACTTTAAGCTTTCAATCAATGCCTGATAACAGATTTTTGTGTGTGTTTTTTTAATGTTCACCCAATTTTGAAATTTACCAAAGTTTGGCTAGAATAAGCAAGCCAAAAACTGTCAAAATGGCGGTACCCATGTTAAATTGTGTGTAGCTTGAAACCGACATGCACTATGTCAACTTTATTTGGTTGTTAAGGATTTCTCATGTGTTGATCTATTTGAAAATGGTTAGGAAAAGTCTTAACGAGATTTAGGTAATTAGCCACAAATAAAAACGTTAACATTACCGCAAATGGGAAATGAAACTGTATCATGTAACCTATACCGGTGTCTTCGTCAAGTGTAACTGATCTTTGTTTGAACAGGGGATTCCGAGGCAAAAGGATAAATCAAACACCAAAAGTTGATTAATTATATAAGTAAGGACCCATATAATTTTCGGAAAAATTTACTCAGGCATCTTTGGGTGCTTTCATCAATCAATAACACAAAAAAAAACTTTCTAAAATACTATCAATAATAAAAATAGATTTATTTAACTGAAAAAAAAATTATATCTGGACAGCAAAATTGTAGGTTTTGTTATAGAAATGTACCTTGAGAAGGTCTGATTTATTATGACTTATACATGTATAAGCCTACCAGAATAGCTTCACGTCCTCAACAAGTATAAGTAGTCTCCATCTAAATACATTTCATTTGACATTTCATCAGTTGCACATTGGGAAACACCTAACTTTTCAGGGAATGAATGAATCCACATCTCAACAGATTGATGTCTGAATTCTGACTGACCTTCAGTGAGGAAGAAAACAAAATTGGTTCTGTCTGCTGTGATGCCTCTTACATTATGATGTTGAGGACTCAAGATTTATCTTTTTGTAAATTTGAAGCCGTTTTTGATATGGATATTTCCAAACCATGATTTTGGTAACTTGTGTAAATGAGACTTTTTCTGTATAGCTGCAGACCTTAAAGAGGCATGAGCTGCCAAAATTCACACTTTTTTCATAATTTCTGATCGTCACCACAGTAAGAGGCTTTGGAGGCCATCGAAAAACTAAATGATTGGCGTTGGAATGAAGAAAATCCATACAGTAAGTGGCCTGTACGAACCCAAAACGTGTGCGAAAAGTAAACAAAATTTAAATAACCGGGACGACCATTCATTCATTCTAAGCCAAAGTTAGCTCAAAACAATACTTTATCGTACATCCTCGAGACTAGAAGCACTGAAAAGCTTCTGAATTATACTTCTTGAGAAAAATAGCCAATAATTTCAACATTCTGTTTTAACGTCAAAATATCAGCATTTTGGCAGCTCATGCCCCTTTAACTTCCACGAAATATTGTACTCTCTGTTTAAGGCCCCTTTAGTAGAATTTGGCATGGTTATATTTTTTGACAACCTGTCAAAAAAGAAGGCCACCAAGGATGGATAGAGAGGCCATTACCTCGGCGTAATTCAAGACCCTTAGGTGCTCTAACAAACAATCACACATTCCTCATAAAACTCCAAACTTGAGCAGCATTTAACAATGACACTTTCGACAGCACTTTCACAAAAAGACATTGTTCTTCTTGAAAATCAAACATTTCTGATCTGATTCTTTGTAAAAGTTGAAGCTTTCCATGTCTTTGTCTAATTCAAAGAGCACTTCCACAAAACGCCATACTGTTAGATTACTTCAAAATAATAAATCTTCTGTCACGTTTTAGGATACACAAAGCGACCCTTGATGTCTTTGTCACAGACAATAGTTGTTTCTGGAAAGTATATGATCATGAATCTGAAGGTAGTCCAAATATTTTCACTGTGCCAGCATCGCGTTCCCTGTCGCGGTCTCTCTGTTTGTCATCACAGGCAAAAGCGAGTAGATAATGTTTAGGATGCCAGGCCACAGTGAAGGTCGGAGATTCACATGGAACTTCTGCTACTTTTTCACCTGAAACAACAACAACGTAACATATGTCTATTGAACTGATTTTGATCTACCAAAACAAATGGAACGTTATCATTGACTTTGATAACGATGTAAGAACTACATCGAAACGCCGTCACCCAATAAACCAAGAAGTTGTTCTCCATAAGTAATTCTTCACCTTATTGTAACCTTTCAACTTCTAAATGCCATTGAAAGATTTTACAGAATTCTGCTTTAGATTTTTAATATCATTTTTACCTTGAGATATAAGTGCATGTAAATAAATATATAACAATTTCAGCAATTTATTGAATATTTCTCTACTTGCATAGTAGAAATATCAGAAAAATTATTGTAGATATTATTTTTCGCTGGTAACTTTGCATACACATTTTACCCAAAGGAGCCTTGTCCCATGACTGCATGTCAATAGCATCTGAGCATATCAACACTAATGTCAATGGCATCTGAGCATATCAACACTAATGTCAATGGCATCTGAGCATATCAACACTAATGTCAATGGCATCTGAGCATATCAACACTAATGTCAATAGCATCTGAGCATATCAACACTAATGTCAATAGCATCTGAGCATATCAACACTAATGTCAATACCATCTGAGCATATCAACACTAATGTCAATACCATCTGAGCATATCAACACTAATGTCAATAGCATCTGAGCATATCAACACTAATGCCAATAGCATCTGAGCATATCAACACTAATGTCAATAGCATCTGAGCATATCAACATTAATGTCAATAACATCTGAGCATATCAACACTAATGTCAATAGCATCTGAGCATATCAACACTAATGTCAATATCATCTGAGCATATCAACAATAATGTCAATAGCATCTGAGCATATCAACACTAATGTCAATAGCATCTGAGCATATCAACACTATTGTCAATAGCATCTGAGCATATCAACACTAATGTCAATAGCATCTGAGCATATCAACACTAATGTCAATAGCATCTGAGCATATCAACACTGATGTCAATAGCATCTGAGCATATCAACACTAATGTCAATATCATCTGAGCATATCAACACTAATGTCAATAGCATCAGAGCATATCAACACTAATGTCAATAGCATCTGAGCATATCAACACTAATGTCAATAGCATCTGAGCATATCAACACTAATGTCAATAGCATCTGAGCATATCAACACTAATGTCAATACCATCTGAGCATATCAACACTAATGTCAATACCATCTGAGCATATCAACACTAATGTCAATACCATCTGAGCATATCAACACTAATGCCAATAGCATCTGAGCATATCAACACTAATGCCAATACCATCTGAGCATATCAACACTAATGTCAATAGCATCTGAGCATATCAACACTAATGTCAATAGCATCTGAGCATATCAACACTAATGTCAATACCATCTGAGCATATCAACACTAATGCCAATAGCATCTGAGCATATCAACACTAATGCCAATACCATCTGAGCATATCAACACTAATGTCAATAGCATCTGAGCATATCAACACTAATGTCAATAGCATCTGAGCATATCAACACTAATGTCAATAGCATCTGAGCATATCAACACTAATGTCAATACCATCTGAGCATATCAACACTATTATCAATAGCATTTGAGCATATCAACAATAATGTCAATAGCATCTGAGCATATCAACACTAATGTCAATAGCATCTGAGCATATCAATACTAATGTCAATAGCATCTGAGCATATCAACACTATTATCAATAGCATCTGAGCATATCAACACTAATGCCAATAGCATCTGAGCATATCAACACTAATGTCAATACCATCTGAGCATATCAACAATAATTGTCAATAGCATCTGAGCATATCAACACTAATGTCAATAGCATCTGAGCATATCAACACTAATGTCAATAGCATCTGAGCATATCAACACTATTGTCAATAGCATCTGAGCATATCAACACTAATGTCAATAGCATCTGAGCATATCAACACTAATGTCAATAGCATCTGAGCATATCAACACTTATGTCAATAGCATCTGAGCATATCAACACTAATGTCAATAGCATCTGAGCATATCAACACTAATGTCAATAGCATCAGAGCATATCAGCACTAATGTCAATAGCATCTGAGCATATCAACACTAATGTCAATAGCATCTGAGCATACCAACACTAATGTCAATATCATTTGAGCATATCAACACTAATGTCAATAGCATCTGAGCATATCAACACTAATGTCAATAGCACCTGAGCATATCAACACTATTGTCAATAGCATCTGAGCATATCAATATTATTGTCAATAGCATCTGAGCATATCAACACTAATGTCAATAGCATCTGAGCATATCAACACTAATGTCAATAGCATCTGAGCATATCAACACTAATGGCAATATCATCTGAGCATATCAACACTAATGTCAATAGCATCTGAGCATATCAATACTAATGCCAATAGCATCTGAGCATATAAACACTAATGTCAATAGCATCTGAGCATATCAACAATAATTGTCAATAGCATCTGAGCATATCAATACTAATGTCAATATCATCTGAGCATGTCAACACTAATGGCAATAGCATCTGAGCATATCAACACTAATGTCAATAGCATCTGAGCATATCAACACTAATGGCAATAGCATCTGAGCATATCAACACTAATGTCCATATCATCTGATCATATCAACACTATCGTCTACTGCTTAAAAAATATATACACTGTCAGCATATTGTGTACTATTTATTTAGCAGAAGAAAACAGAATGATGGGTAGGTACTGTTGTAAAAAAAAAAGAAGTGATGGCATTTGGTGGCCTATTTGTAACAAACTGAGCATGTATTTCAAGAAAGACTTAATTTCTTAGTTCAAGCATTCCTTTTTACAAATCCCAAAATGGGATAGAATTTCAATTTTTGGATAGAATTAAAAGGGCATAAAAAGGATATAATGTAGTACCTGTTTCAACATCTGCAATATCTATAACCAAATCTTCAGAGGCTGATGCTAACAATTTACCATCATGTGTGAAGCTAAGTGTTCTCACTGGCCACTCTAACCTGTCAATGAAAGCATCAGAAATAAAACCCATTTAGGAAAGAACTTCAAGAACCACAGAAAACACATAATGAAGATAGTTGACAGTATATATAGAAATACTAAA
The DNA here is from genome assembly GCA_963971465.1 of Lepidochitona cinerea. Lineage (NCBI taxonomy): Eukaryota > Metazoa > Mollusca > Polyplacophora > Chitonida > Tonicellidae > Lepidochitona > Lepidochitona cinerea. The sequence goes on from OZ020553.1 coordinate 36,938,423, forward strand.
GACTCTCATATTAGTATTCACATTTTTTTTTTGGATTTAACTTTTTTAAAAAAATGCAGAAGTTCTTTTACCAATTTTCTGCCATTTTTCAAGAAAGTATACTGCCCCAAAATACTGTAATACTCACTTTTTTAAGACAATAGGTTCTCATATTGTATCAATGTATCGTCTCTTTAGTAATGTTAATTGAGAGATTCTCTTTCATGTACAGTTTCAACTTAAACCATTCCAAACTTACATCCCCAGTACTTAAAAACACTTGATTTGGCCAGGGTTCAGGGACGCTATGAGGATAATTGAACTAAATACAGAGTCAAGTGAAAAATGTTGGCTTACCGAGAGAAAGTTCTAACACAAGCTAGTTCATGGACATCCCAAAGACTGGCCAAAGCATCAGCACTACCAGTAGCAAAATATCTCCCAGTTGGGTCAAATTCAATACATATACAGTTGGCAGGGTGGGCATTTAACACTCCCTGTAGTTTCAAATCAGGATAACTACAAGTGTAACATTTGCAAATTATTACGGTTATGTATCATAAGGGACAATGGTAGCACAGTGTGTAGATTCTCTCACACTGTGTCCATTCATGATCCTTCAAATTCCACTCACCCCCAACAAAAACATTGAATAGTGAGTCGCTCTCTACTTGATCACCCTTTGTGGAAGGATAGCCAGATCGTCATGGCCTTAAAGTGGCATGAGCTGCCAAAATTCACTCTTTGTTCATAATTTCTGAGGGGGCCTACGTGGCTCAGTAGGTAGAGCGTTGGCCGCTCAATCCGAACAACCTTCCACCAATCAATGGGTCGGGGGATCGAAATTTTCTGAATGGGTTTTTCCTCAAACGACCTATGTGGGATGGTTGCCAGTTACCAGCGATGGTCGTTGGTTTCCTCCAGGCATAGCCCGGTTTCCTCCCACAATAAAACTGGCAACGCCGTCAAAAAAGTGAAATAATCTTGAGTGCGGCGTAAAACACTTTGAAGGCCAACGAAAAAAACTAAATGATTGGCGCTGGAATGAGGAAAATCCATACAGTATGCGGCCCATACGAACCGGAATTGTGTTTGAAAAGTAAACAAATTTTAAATAACCGGGACGACCATTCATTCATTCTAGGCCAAAGTTAGTTCAAAACAATACTTTAACGTACATTCTCGAGACCAGAAGCACTAAAAAGCTTCGGAATTAAAAATCTTGAGAAAAATAACCGATAATTTCAACATTCTGTTTTTTCGTCAAAATATCAACATTTTGGCAGCACATGCCACTTTAAGTTTCCTCTGGGCAAACAGCGCAGTTTATTCACCCACGAAACTTTACAACAATGACATATAACTATATTAAGTGAAATAATCTTGACAATCTCAATCTTGACAATGTCTTAGCCAATCCAAACTGATTGTGTACATAAATGTTGTCTCAAGAACAGCATCAAGTATTTCTAAACTAAATGGTAGCCTGTGATGATGAAAGAGGAACTTGCTGTACTTTGTTTTTGGTTAAGGTGCGTTCAAAATATACTCCAAATTCGATCTGTGGTTAAATTTTTGCGCAAAAATGGTTTTAATGTTTATCAGTTCATTTATTTACCAGATTCTGATAGCATGAAAATTCTAACTTTTACATACCTAAGAATATGGATGGCACCCTGTCCACTCGTCAGAAAGAATAAATCACCTTCATTATTCCAGGAAATTTCATTAACTTCAAATTTAAATTGTTCATCAGTTTTGGAACGATGTGATTTAGTGTCAATAAAAGTAACCAAGTCTTCCTTGTTGCCAACGGCAATAGTGCTGCCATCTGGTGACCAACATATGTTAATATTTTCCCCTGAAATAAAAGGTTGATGAACTTGTATATATATATATTTATTCTTTGACCTAAGAAATTAACATTGTGACAGAATAAAGTAAATTCATTGACCTTCCGCGAGTACATGTACCTGCCGACTTCCCCAGATAGGAAAGGTAAAAACATTCATTCATAGGTACATTCATCTGACAAAGACTAATGATTTGGTTTAAGGGACATAAATAACCTGCCTGTAAACTGCAAACAAGAAGATCTAAAGGGAGTGTATTCAAACATAGATCTGATCGCTCGACCGGTCTTTGAAATTCATTCCTATGAAGGGTTTTCCAATACAATTTACAAATTTGAAATATTACTGGATGAATACAGGTATGATGTTGTCCATGTTTAATGTTATAATGATTTTACTTCAACTAAATAGTAAGCTTGTGCAAATTCGCTTTCCTTAAAAATGTCAGGAAGACTACGGCAGTGAGTGGTCCTTTAAAGATCATGCCATTGACCAACTGTTTGTCTGTAAAGCCTCGATGACAGTAATGTTGCCTAAAACCGTAAGATTTTATATACTCACTGTGTACTTAGATTATTGTCAAAACTACATAGCTTAATTAATATAGGTGCAGCAGGTATTTACCTTTTGTATTTATTGTTGAGACAGATCTGTTAGATCGTGCATCCCATATCCTGACAGTTTTATCTCCACTAGCCGTGGCCAGAAGGTCTGGGTTAAGGGGATGCCAACATAACTGATCTACACTGTCACCGTGGCCACGGAATGTTATATCTTTCACCTGTAACAAAATAACAATTATACGTCTTTAGAAAAATAGCTAATAATTACAACATTCTTTTTTTAAGTGAAAATATCCACATTTTGGCAGCTCATGCCACTTTAATAGCCAAAATAAGTGACCAATCTCTGATTAAAGACCACGCGCTGATTTCTGCCTAAAAAGGACTTCAATAGAGCTGTCACTGATGCTATTGCTGTGATGTCTAACAATAGCTGAGAATGCATGGCACAATTAAGTCAGGCACAGAAGTTTAGGAGGTTACATAACCGGCAAGATCATTCCTCATAACCATGATAACATACTGACATAAGGAAAGGAATTCCAAAATAAAACTTGTTATGGCCCCTAAGCACATTTTATCGGCAAACACTGAATTCTAGTTGGTTGATTACTGGGTCGCACAAACCCATACACCTCGCTGATTTTGTTATGATCAGCCTCGCAAGCAAAGCATTGCTTCAATATTGTAACCAATTGGTAAACAAAATTGTGGGTTATTAACTATACTTGATTAGTCTTTTCCTTCTAAAAACACAAAAAAAAGACTATATATTATAGGGTATTGGGAAAAGACAGTGAAAATTTGCCACCCCCACCCCTTTATGATCATGATGCTAAGAACATTTCAAATTGATCCATATGGAATGTCAAAAAAGTGTTATCCATGCATGTGCACAGTTATTAAAATCTCTAACTTGTTTGACACCGGTTTGAAATATTCATTCCCAACTGACCACACAGCGTAGGCCTAAGACCGTAGTCGTAACCTGTGGACGATAGAATGGGCGACAGAATTTCAGTTACTTTCCCTAACCTTTTGAACAGGAACTGATGTGGTAGAAATTGATAGTTCAGAGAAGGTGCAAGAGAGGAATTTGTCATCATTATACATATGTTACGGATCTGTTCAGCAGTTTTGCATCTGTACCCATTGATTGACAGAGAACCCGCTATCGGATACCAACTTTTTCCAACTTCATTTTGATTACTATGTTTGATCATAATTCAATAGGGCCTGGGAGTCTACCGAGAGATTTCACAATATCCGGTGACAGATGACGTTTTTTCATGACGTTATCAGTTCGATTGACATTTTTTGTTCTAAAACGTCATAAATGAATTATGAGCGTCATATTCGAACGATAAAGGCTCCTCACATGCGTAATGAGAACGCCGGTGACAGGAAATTTGTGGAATGGTCACGTTACTCCCGCTCCCTATAATGTACCTCGTTATTTATGTTTGGATATTTATTAATCGGTACCTGGTCGTCAACGAATATATGTCAGACCTTTACTTTAGCTAAATTCTCGGTTTCGGACATCCGGGTACCTGACCAGCCGAGTGAGTAAAACAGCAATGCGGCTAGGGAACTTAGGGTCACATGGTGTTCCCTCAGCCAGTCAAAATGGCGTCGTCATTGGCTTGTTTTCACCTCGGAGCCTATGGGGTCAGGATCATAACGTCATGCCGAAATCGAGAATTATAGTGAAGTAGTTTGATCGTCAAGTCTCAAAAAACATTTTAAGTAACAATGTATGTGGTTATGGAATTTTCAAAACCGATAGCCGCTCATGCAGATTGATTGTGATCCAATGTTACTATTAGGTGGTAAGATTTTGAATCCTTTTTGTACATCTCTATTCATTGTTTACTGTGTATCGAAAACTGGACACCAATAAGTATTTACCAGGTTAAATCGGACTTACATATCGGTCTTTTTCTTGTATAAAAATGCTGACAGTTTTGTCAAAAGATCCCGATGCAAGTTTTCTACCATCACAGCTCCAAGCTACTGAGTGAACTTTTGAACTATGGCCAGACAATTCCTTCGTACGGCCATTACTGGCGAAGTGAGTTTTCATGCTTTCTACAAACGGCGCCATGTTGGGAATTTATGTAAAAGCATCACTTGAATACTGTAGTGTCATCTTAAATAATGGAGAAAAAAAAACAAGGGTCTTGGGTTAATAAAACTTGCATAGCATGTTTTTTTTCTGTATTCTTTTGAGAATTAGACCAACACCTTCTTGAAAATGGCAGAAATTCTAAGTTATAGGCTACCATGTGTAGGCCTTAGATGAGGAGATAACAAAAATCACTTTACTCTCTTTAGAGTTCAGAAGAAGCGCTTAACTTTTCCTTACCAACGATACCAAACACATATTTTTGCGATTTTTTTTTCACTCCTAACAGTGAAGTTAATAACATTCCACAGTAAGAAAAACAAATTCGTCAACTTTCAAAATCTCCCATTTAAGCCTAGGTTAAATTCATCCTCTTCAAGGCCTTCGTAATTCACCAATATGGCACGCATAGGCCCTACCATTTTTTTGCTAGGCTAGTCCCATTTTCCTCAAAGCTAATAATTCAATATAAGTTTCGTGAAACTGAAAGCAATTTGCTGGACATAGGAATACTTTGAAGAGAGTGAAATTAACCTGGGTTTAAATGGGAGATTTTGAAAGTGGACCAATTTGTTTTGTGTGTGTAACATAATACGGTAGCCTATTTTATAAACTGCATCATGTCCCATGAAAAAATCGCAAAATTATGTGTTTGGTACCGTTGGAAAAGAAAAACAAGCGCGCTTGTTTTGAACCATAAAGTATTTTTTGTTTTCTTCTCCTTTAATTTAAGTTTAATTGCTAAATACGCCAAATCTTTTTTTTTTTTTTTAGAATGCTGGAATGGATGTAGTTTTATGGAGAACTCACGCTCAAAGTAAATTCTAAAAACGAGACAAGATATTAAATTTTAGTTGAGCTTTTCAAGGATTTCGGAAACTGCGTTTTTTTAAAGTGGCATGAGGTGCCAAAATTCACACTTTTTTCATAATTTCTAATCGTCCCGATAGTAAGAGGCTTTGAAGGCCATCGAAAAACTAAATGATTGGCGATGGAATGAGGAAAATCCATGCAGTAGGCCTATATGTGGCCTGTACGAACCGAAAACGTGTTCGAAAAGTAAAACAAATTTAAATAACCGGGACGACCATTCATTCATTCTAAGCCAAAGTTAGTTCAAACCAATACTTTACCGTACATTTCCGAGACTAGCCTAAACGCACTAAAAAGCTTCTGAATTATACGTCTTGAGAAAAATAGCCGATAATTTCAACATTCTGTTTTAACGTCAAAGTATCAACATTTTGGCAGCTCATGTCACTTTAAATTATAACCAGCAAGCGAGATGAGAGAAAAATTATAGGCTAACCACCACTTCATTTATCATTCCTTATCAATACCTAAAGTCAGGCTTACATCAAGTGCAAGATTTAGTAAACTTGGCGCGAAATCGTTGTTGATGTGAGTTTGTTTTTTTTTTTCCTAATTTTATTTCGATGCCAGACAGAATGGAGAGAGAAAAAAAAAATGAAAACGTAGACAATTTAGCAGTCAAGACTTGGAAGAAGCGAAAAGATGATTCGACGACAGAATTAATCCGGGTTTCTGACTCAAAAAGGACTTTTTTTTTTGTACTGACGGTAGTCAGTATAGAAAAAAAATAGTAATTTGGGAGTCAGAAACCCAGACTAGGGCTTATACGACAGAATATGACCAAATATTGGCAAAGCGCCAAGGACACATGACAACGAGCAAAGTCAATTTCATAGGATCGAAGTCGTCTGCTTCATTGTCTTCGAGGGAACGGCGATAAAACAACTTAATATATATATATGCCTATATGCGGTAAAGATCACTTAATAATGAACTATTCCTAAGCTGTACGGTACCATCTGATTGAAACGTTGCATGTATTTAATTAACAATTCGTTGATTTATTGGTGTTTTACGCCGAACTCAAAATAATTCCACGTAGGCCTATATGGCGGCGTTTTCAGGTTTATACGGCAGGAAACTGGGCCCTTTGCCCGGGCGAAACTCCCAACCTTCGGAACATGGTAATTCTTTCAATACGGCGACCGAGTTAATGATATGGAGGTCTCGGGCTGATATGGGGTATGGTATGAAAAATGGCATGTGATAACCTCTAAATAATTATCCAAGAATGTGACTGATACTGATAGTTTGGAGCAAAAACTGACAAAATTAATCCTTTAGTTTGCCGTTCCACCAAAAACAATTTGGGCGCTCCTCGAGCATATAACACTAAAGGTTGTTTTTTTTTGGGTGGGATGTCTGTTAAGTTTGGGCCGGTTGCATTACTTTAAAGTGGCATGAGCTGCTAAAATGTTGATATTTTGACGATAAAACAGAATGTTGAAATTATTGGCTATTTTTCTCAAGACCTATAATTCAGAAGCTTTATAGTGCTTCTAGTCTCGAAAATGTACGATAAAGTATTGTTTTGAACTAACTTTGGCTTAGAATGAATGAATGGTCGTCCCGGTTATTTGAATTTTGTTTACTTTTCGAACACTTTTTCGGTTCGTACAGGCCACATACTGTATGGATTTTCCTCATTCCAACGCCAATCATTTAGTTTTTCGATTGCCTTCAAAGTCTCTTACTGTCGTGGCGATCAGAAATTATGAAAAAAGTGTAAATTTTGGCAGCTCATGCCACTTTAATTGGGAGAAAATGGGGCGATTCTAAAGAGTTATATAAGGCACGTCCTCCAGCTCTGTTGGCCACAGAGTTTGGGTATCTCCAGCTGATATTGTAGGCCTATACAGGATAATTTGGGTTCTCGGGCGCAGCTTCTGTTGTCCTCGCTATTAGCGTGCAATAGGACCTACGCGTAGGTGAGAATTGCAACGCTGAGCCTGTGTTATATAGTATTGGACGATGAGACTGAGGGTGCTCTCGAAAGCTCATAAAATATTATTATACCATCATGTAACACCAGCCAGTATATGAATAATATTAGATAATCGGATACAAATAATATTGAGTGTGGCGTAAAACCTCAATCAACGTTTAGTTCTAAAATAATGAACTTTACATAGGTTCGTAGGCTGTATGGCCTTTGAACCCAAGAATGCTTTACTAAAATCGCCAAATGTGCTCGTGCTAGTTTTTTCCAAACCGCCGCCATTTTTAAATCATGAAAATTACAACACTTTTACGCTTAATGTTTTTTCTTAGTGCGACCAAATTAGAAACAAAACACACAATAATTCAGTCTGAACACTATACATTGATGTCAATGCCGCTTTAAAAATTATTTAATTTGAATATGAATTTTCGGTTTTCTGACCAACAATTAAGTAAAACACGATGTGACTAGCTGTACAAAAGTTATCTGAAACCACGACTAAAAAGATTGTAATCCTTTACATAGAATATCATTATCTTAGTAGCCCCAATAGTAAATTGTTTCTTTAAGAACATTTTTGGATGAATATTAGGATTTCTGTCTCAAGTCGAGTGTGTGCTGAAATTTCTCAGTCAAAGGGGATAAGAAAAGACAAATAGAGCTTAATGACGACCTCTGCGCATATTGAGGGATGAACAACAGAATATGACCAACAGATACAGTGTAGTCTAAATACTAGGTGTGCAGTCATGCCTGGTGCAACAAGGACTTGCAACCAAGTCAAGAGGTCTAAGTCTTCAGTAAATATCTCAAATATTCTATAATTTTTCGAGTAATGTTATAAGGCTTAAGGCCCATTCTGCCAGATGAGTAGTCTTATCTATACATTCCCAAAGCGTTGCATAGGAGTTTAATGAGAAATTCTCCCTTTGGACACCCGAGGATACAAGACAGTTTATAAGAAAAAACATTATTTTCAGCACATAAATTATTATTTAGACATAAGCAATGGAATTCGTTTCCCCTCATCAATTGATATCATATTTCTTTTCATAATTTAATATGCATGTATCAGTAAACAAACTTATTCAAAGATAACATTTTGAAAACAAATTCATGGATAAGCCATTTAACATGTATCTGTATGATAACAATATCAAAATATTAAACATTTCTATATTGCTAGTTTGGCTAACTATACATGCCTTTCATTTTTGTATGTATTATATATTTACATTTTACTTAATATTTACATAAACTGTACAAGAACTTTGAAGGATAATGGATTGAAATTGGTTTTAAGAATAAGTAAATTATATATGTATGTAATACATACAGTCTACTGTGCAATGACTAATAAAACCTAAACCAGACTGTCAAAGGGTTCAGTGTTTTGGTTAATTTATCATAAGAGTAGTACAGGACCTGGAACCTGTTTCACAAAGCAGCGTAGCATATGTTTTTACGTAACTTCCAGAGAAACGTTTCTCTACAGTATGGGTCGCTATGACAGTTATGTAAAAACTTATGCTACGCCACTTCGTGAAACAGGCTCCTGGTTGTACAATTAGGCTCTTTTCAAAGTTTGAATGAGCAGGTTATATTTATATTGTATTCTGCAACTCAGTAATTTCCTTGTTCCTTGATGATGGCTGAAGAGTTCAGGGTTGTATAAAAGCCATGATAATCTCAATGTATAAAATATTTCATTAATTAGAAAATATATTTACATCCAATGATCCTATGTCTCAAATCTCTGAACCTTTAGGGAAGGAAATTCTAAAATGTGCGTAGATGATCTTTGTTTAAAAAATTACCCAAAGCACTTAAATGACACTTGAAGATACGCCATAGGAGCCTGTTCGACAAAGCGACGTAGCATAAGTTTTTACGTAACTGACATAGCAACCCATACTGTAGAGATACGTTGCTATGTCAATAACGTAAAAAATTATGCTATGCCGCTTTGTGAAACAGGCCCCAGAAATCCTCTCTAAAACTGAAATTTTTGTCCCATTTGAGCCACACATAAATTTTCCACATTAGCTGCCATTCAAAATGGTTGATGGGATTAACCATTTAAACCTTTAGCTTATACATATACTATAATGACTTAATAACATGTTTTGAGATTCTACAGTTGAAAATAAAATCTACATGTTAAAAATAAATATTTAACACTAACAACAGACTAGAATACATATAATACAAGTATGTACAGTCAATTTGATGCAAGCACTTAACAGCTGAGATTTCTGCTTGTTTTAGATTTATTTCATCTTTACTCACTATAAATCATAATGTCTGGGAGTTCTGATTCTGCGTGTGCGGGTCGATGCCACCGTTGGTAGGACTGGTTTAGATGTGTAGGAAGTCACAGCTGTTTGAACTTTTGTTGAACGACCACTTGGAGAAGTTGCTGGTGACTTGGGTGAGGTCTTAGTAACAACAATGGGACTGTGGTCTTCAGAGGTGGACGGCATTTCCTTATGGTCCTTTCCGCTAGGTGTAATATCATCAGTGTGCGTCAACAAATGAACTTGGTTTAAATCTGCTTGGGTTTTATTGACTGCTGCAACTGTTGGTACAGGTTTGATAGAGCTTGCTTCAGTCTGTAAAAGTGAGGAGACTTTTCCCAACGTTTCAGTTGTGAGCAGCACTCTAGCAGGCTGATCTCCCACCTTCTCCAGAGCAGTGACCACCTTCAGTTTGTCCTTCTCAGCTGCAGCTCCAGCCAGGGTATTCAGAGGATTGACCAAGCTTGCTTTACCATGAGCCAAAAGGGAGGCAATGGAAAACACTGGAGATGTTTTAGTTGTCGGAGGGGAAGAACCAGCAACATTTTCTCGACTTGCCAACAGACTTTTGTTAACAGCAATATGATAGGTGGTCGGGGGTTTACTGGAATCTGTCATAGTCTGAAGTGAGCCAATGTCCAATTGACTGTTTGAGAGAATTTTGGCCTGTGTAATCGAAGGTGTGCCTCTGGACAGAGTAGCTGTAGTCAGAGGAAAATCATGGAACTGAAGTTTCTGAATGGCCTGAACTTTATCTGTATCTGGTGACTGGTTCACCATGGAAACCATTGTTTTCCCTTTGAATCGAGAGCTTCCTCGGACATTGTTTCGTCCACGCACTGATACCACACCACCTCGCCCCATAACATTCACAGTCTTGGGTGTGGCTTTTATTCCAGTTGACTGAACATAAACAGTCTGATGGGGTGCTGACGATATACTTACAATAGTTGGTGCTGCTTGGTTTGTCTGCAGAGTTGAAGGACTCACACCAACAGACATTTTTACCTTGTCTGAACTAGTTGAAGTTGACGTCACTTGACTGGTTGAACTCGATCTGGTGATTGAACTGAGAAGCTTTTGGATTTGAGATGAGTTCGTGAGAGCTGTTGTGAAGTGAACAGTTGAAGGTTTTCCCTTTTGTATGCCATAAAGACCTGAAGACATGGAGGCAGGTATGGTAAAAGTAACTGGGGATGATGACTGGGACACTGCCGGCAAACTTATTCTTTGTGACGTTGTCCCTGTTCCACCAGAAGACTTGATACTAACCAGTACTGAATTAATGTTACTTTTAGGAGAAGCAGGTGCCTTGGAAATTAGGTCATCTGTGGATGACATTGCAATTGCTGGTTGGATTGTAATAGCTTTGATTGCTGGTTGCTCCAAGGGTACTGATACAGGCATCGAGCTTGACTGCCCTGGTTCAATACCATCCACCACATCTTCCCTTGGCTCTTCCACAGGCTTGGTATCCATTGGTTCTTCTTCAGCAGGAGGCTCCTGGTTTGGTTTTTGAAGTAGGATGGATAACTCTGGAGCTCCAGGTACCGTGACAAGTGGTTTAGGTTGGTTACTGACCATCGCTGCATCAGTCTGGGAGAGAGGTGAGTCCGCTGACCCTGTCTTCAGTATTCTCTTGGCTGGGGTAACACCTGTTGGACTATGTGTCTGACGTCTCTTAGGGGCAGCTCGTCTATCTATTAAATAGAAAAGAGAAAAAATTGTGTCAAACATATATATTTATGCACACTAAAACACACGGGCACAGGGAAAATCTTCTTGTCTAAAATAACGATGGAGACAAGGTTCTAATTGTGTTAAAAGGTGGCATATCATTTAGACCTTTATACCCAATCAATTGTTGTAATAAACTAAACCAATGATATTCCATTAGGTTGACGATAATCCATGATATATTTATGGACACTAAAACACACGGGCACAGGGAAAATCTTCTTGTCTAAAATAACCACGGAGACAAGTTTCTAATTGTGTTAAAAAGAGGTATATCATTTAGACCTTTATACCCCATCATAAATTGTTGTAATAAAGTAAACCTATGATATTTCATTAGGTTGACGACTGACAGGAGCTTGGCCTTAGTCAGTAGAATTTTCTGGAACACTTTATATTACATTGACAATGCTTACGCATCTTAAGCTATAGTAAGAATATCGTCAGACTATATATTATGCCCCCCCCCCCCCCCCCCCATACCCTTTCCCAGAAAACCTAGGTAGAAGGCAGACAGGGGAGTTTAGCCCTGACCAGTATGTCTTTCAAACTCTTGTTCTTTTTACAAGCAATGACTGGCCTTTGGGTCAGAGGTCGAGCAAGTTTACTTTGAAGTACTTTGTATTCTTCTACTATAATCTTGGCCATAGCGATGCTAGCTTTGTTATACTGAAACACAAATGGTATTATAGTTTTTTCACGACATCTTCCGGGGTCCAAGTTCAAACCCAAAGGATAAATAGTTTGTAATGTTTGAATCCAAAAACTTTCCCTTTCCAAACGTTTGTGCTTCGTATCTGCAGCGGAAGTGAGAAATGGGATTTTCTCAATAGGCATGATTTCAAAATGGTCCTTGACCGAATGACCTTGAGTATTGAAATGTTGTGCCACGGGTACATCATGTTTAAGTCTTATGCTAGATAAGTGGTTGGCTGCTCTTTGTCGTAGAGAATTCTGAGTTCTCCGACGTACTGTTTGCGACATTTTTTGCACGTGATTACATACACGATATTAGACGAGTCACAATTAAGATTCTCTGCCATTTGATATTTGTTGCGAGTTTGTTCTCCGAAAAAGGTTCCGCGATCGGGTACGTATATATCGAGTTTGCATCGCGTCTTAAGGCATTTCATTGATGTACCTGAGAGAAATGTTGGACGGTAGTGGTACACTCGTGAAGGGGAGGTAAGCGTATCGGGGAATCCATGTTATACATGTATTAACAAACTAAAATCCACACCCTTGGATTAAGTTGTGTCAAATACATACATCACAAAAAATGCCCTACAATGTATTAACACCACAAATGATTTAACAACCAATCAATCTTTTTTATTTGAGATACTAGTTACAGATTGATTGATCTGGGACATTGAAGCTTTTAATGCAGTATTGAAAGGGGTGTCACTGCTACTGGCTACAATTAATCCTAAAATTTACAATCTGCCAGTATACATATATCCTCTAAATTTAAGTAGTTTTGTTTTCCAAGACAAAGAAAGTGTATATATAGAAAAATCTTGTTTTGACTTTTTTAAGTGAATGACGATAGAGAACGGTGGATCTTTTTTTTTTTCATCCATTGTCAAATTTTTACTTTTAGTCTTCTCTCCAAAAGAAATTTGTTCCTGGTAAATCTTGCTGAAATTCTAATAGCTTTAATAATATACTTTTTATATTGATTTTTCCAAAAGGAATTGTAGTGGTTTATTGATTTATACGGCTGAGATGCCAGGCTTAGTGGGGAATGGTGAAATACCCAGACCATTGGCTGGCACCTGGCAACAATTCCACATTTGGCAATTCACTGAAACCCTCTTCATAAACCAACAAAAAATAATATAGTACTTAACTGGATAGACTGGTAGTTTTATTGACACATTATAAGTTGAAATAAAATCTTACTAGATCGAGTGGGCAACCCAGTAGTTTGTGTCTGATCCTCATTGGCCGGTGCTAACTGTGTCTGCTCGGCTGATTGTGCTGAGCTACGACTGGCACGAGTTGTCGACGCTCGACGACGAGTACCCTGTACACAAAATATATGTATTTGAAAACTTAAAGTTACTTAATGATTAGTGTATTTCTCATATCAAATAGATTATTACCAATGATAAGGCACGCTCCAACTGTAACGTATCACAATTTGACGTTTTATATAGTTCTAATTTACAGAAAATCAAAACTTTATTGAATGAAACAAATTTTGACAGAATTACCAGAACACAGTTGTTGTTATACTGACATAAAAGTGAGTCAAAGCAATCAATACCTGTGCAGCATCTGGCTTGTCCGTTGTATTTCGTTTACGATATTTTCTTTTTTCTCTGACCTCCGGAACTTTAGGTTTGTCTGGGGATAGGGTAGGAGAGGCTGTTAGGATCACCGTTAGAAACTCGGACATTTCATCCTGTTTAACGAAAAAAGAAAAAATCTTATAACATTTTCAGCGAGTAACATAACAAAACGGAGTACTATTTCAACGAAGTATTTTCCCACTGTATTGATATGTGAACCCTTTCTTTAACTGAGATCAGAATCAAGTTTTCAGATTGATGACAGTCAGCATGTGTTTTAGGGCATTACAAGCTGTGCAAACAGCATAGGTGGTTGTGAAAATCACCTCTTACATTTCATAGGCAAAACACGAATGTTACATTGTATAATAATTTTGTTACCATAATGCACCTGTCCACCATTATTTGTGTGAGTCCTTCCTGTTTCTTCTTGGACCGACTCATCCTGAGCTGATCGTCTGCGCCTCCGACAACGAGCAAACCACTTTCTGCTCGCATCCTCTCTCGCATATCTTCCATGTCATCAAGGTTACTTGTATTAGCATGCTGTCCGATCACAAAGTAGACAGGAGTATGACTGTTCAATAAGGCGTCATCTACATCCTGTCATATGGAACAAGGGAGAAAAATCAAGCTAGAATATTTAAGAATTTAGGCATATTATAGGTTTGCTAGGTAGAAAACTAAAGACTTGACACTGACCCACATAGCTATAAATATACCTATTTTAATAAAATACATTGTGGATTGATTGTTTGAAGGGCTATGTTACACCCAAGATTAATTCATTTATATGGAGGTGCTGCCAGTTTAATAGGGAGGGAACCCTACATTTGTCTTAAACCCAAAAAGCATTGTCAATAAGATAGGAACTGAGGGTTTTCTCAATTTGGATTGCGATTCAGAAATGTAAACATTTAAAGCCATTGGAGTTTTATATCACTTCAGTTGCTTAAAAGGCAGAAGTCGCGAAAAACAGAGGACAATTTTCTGCATTTTTCCCAGACAAAAAAAGTTAGGAACTTTCTACTTTTGCAAAGTTTTTGCATCATTTTGTATTTTTAATTAGAAATTGTACAAGCACCTTCTTCATTTGAACCATGTGAGCGATTTAACAATAACAGTACGGTACAATTTTACGAATTTAGTCTGAGAAACAGAGGATCTGGTTTGAGAGACACAAAGCCTGTCAATAAATTTCGAGTAAACCACAGAGAAAAAAGAACTAAGGGTAATCCCAACACTAAAGTTAACTGGTTTCTCATCATTTGTATTGTAAGTGGGCTACAATTCTTCATATGCTTTTCTTCCCCCAGTTTAGAGGTTTAACAATGTACTTGTAGTAAGCTTGTGTAAATTGGCTTTCTTAGCAAATGCCTGAAAGGCTACAACGGCTATCGTGGGCCTTTAAAGTCGCATGAGCTGCCAAAAGGATTTTTTTTCGGTTAAACAGAACGTAGAAATTATCAGCTAGTTATCTCAAGGTGTGCAATACAGATGTGTTACTAAAACGCTTTGTTAGATATTGCAAACCATCTACATTCGGCACCCATCCATAAATACTAACATTTTTTAAATTTCAAACAGGGTATTTTGTGAGTGACACTTACCCCCCTTGTTCCGTGAATACCCATTAGAGGAAATCCCAAACAGACCACAGCAGACACATTCTCTATCAAGGACACCTGAGAGGTAAGACGAGTTATTAATTACATTGAACACTTATTGATGGCTTGTGTTATTTCGTTTATAAGTTTTGAATAAATGATAGTTTTACTTTGACAGAGCAATTTTCACAAATTCTAAAATCTGATCACAAATTAAAATAAAAAACAAGCGCAAATCGAAATAGCTGTGACCCCAAGGACTAACATTATTTGCCGGCTGTACTGCGCTTCAGTTGCTCATAAGGCCCCCATGTCGAAATCAGAACTATGGATGGAGTAATCGTTTTATGGCAATTGTGCACACGAAACTTAATTTTCAACAGTTTTCACCTCATTTCCATCACCTATATATGCAGCAGGAGGTAGTCAATTCAAAACAGAAACTGACTATTTGATAAACTCTGTAGAGGAACTGAGGTTTATTTGCATTGCCAACTGTGTTTAAAATTATTTACAATTCAAAGCAGGTAATTAAAAAAGAAGTCCTTTTGGACCCAGTGGCTGGGAATATAAACTGGGGAAAAATATATATTGATTTAAAGGTAGGCTTCGAAGAAAATTCTAAAGCTTGGGAACAGTACAGGTGACTTGGTTAATCACCACTGCACACATGTTAATCCAGCAGGATATGGGTTCCTGACTTGGAGTTTGTCTTGGAAGGCAAACTCCAAATTCGGAAACCAGGATATCGGACTTGCGCAGAATTTGTCTGTCAATGTCAAATTGAACTGGATATCAAAACTGCAGATGTTTTTAAGCGTATTTTACGTAAGGTATACCTTCTTATTGATTCAAAGTAAAAATTCGCAATATTTCATTCATGATTGGCTTACATTAGGAACATGTTTGAAAACCGTATCTAAATATAATAGAGTTATGCCGGTAACACAGATATTTCAATATTTGTTGATAAAAACCAGCATTTCATTTGAAATTATGCATATGATGCTTTATGCAAAATTTGAAAACTGTATGTGAATCTATACTTGAGTTATCCTGCTAACATTGATATTGGACATACCGACCGACAGACAGACAGACATAGTCACTTATAGAGTTGCTTGTCACAGTTAAAAACACCCTGAATATCCCCATTCCATGCCTACCTGACAAGCAATACTGGCCCCAACACTCCAACCAACTAACACAATGGGGCGGCTTGGATTATGCTTCTTTAACTGAAAAAACAAAAGTAAGTATAACATTACAGAATATTTTATATTCTCACGAATAATAACTAAAATGTACATCAAAATGTCAGAGAGTTTAAACAGTAAAATTTATGAAATAATCGTAAGGAAATCCAGAAAAACTTAAGATTAGTATAAAATTTGAATTTGCACATTGAAATAATAATTTTTTTGAAAATGGAAAGATATAGCTGCACAACTTAGCTTTTACAAAATATTATTTTTAATAGGCAAAGATTAAGTGTTATTGGCAGAGTAATACTGTATCCGTTATATTCCAAGACACATATGCCCCACTGAGACTTTTCAATTGATGAGGATGTAACAAGGTTTATTAGGACAGGAAAACAGCCATGACAGAAAGTTAGCCCAGGTGAGTTGAAAATAAGCTCATGGTATGTAGATCAGCAACAATACATATGTCCGCTCTATGCTGACAGATGTTTATTTTTTAATTGGGACAGAAAACCAGACAAAACAGACCTTTAGACTAGATGAGTTAAAAACAAACTCAACTTGGTCTCCAGGGCTGAGTTGTTCAAAAGTGTATTAGGCTTAAATGACGTGGTGTTACAAAGAAACTCAATTGTGACGTTGCAAAGTCAAACTGGTATTAAGCCTTTTTTGAGCAACCGTTCCCAGATAACCAATAATGGATATTTACCTCTTGTATTTTAGTTCTTACAGCATTGATGAGTTGCTCGAGACATTGGCTGAGTGTCACTCTGGCCCCGGTATTGACAGAGACAGCAATAACTTTACCAAGGGTAGATAACTGAGAATTCCAGAATCGAGTCCTCTTGTTATACTGGGGGTTTGTATGGGATGGACCAGTAGGGGCAATAACGATCAGAGGATTGCCAGGCAGTTTCCTCTGTAATAAAAACATTTTATTTCTTAATAGACAAAATTAAGTAACCTTTTCATCACAAATAATGAGGCTAATAATCCACATTTAAGTTTTGATTGAAGTGGCATGAGCTGGACAAATTTTCATGAATTCAGATTGCCAAGAGAAAGAGTGCATTTGCAGCTCATCAATAACCAGCCACTTAGAATAACAAGAGTTTCGGGAAACCCAAAATACGCCCGGAAAGGCACAGTAACTGCAGCCATACCAAAACAAATCCTTCCATATTTATTTGAATTTAATTTTCAAAATTCAGAGGGAAGAGGTTGAAGCTTGGTAAATGATTGATTGATTGATTGTTTGGTGTTTTACGCTGCGCTCAAGATTATTTCACTTACATGTATATGGCGGCGTTGCCAGTTTTATTATGTGAAGCTTGGTAAAAGGTGATGTTATGTCAACAAAATGAAATCTTGCCACTTAAACCATTAAAATCCATCTGTATCAAATTTAAAATGGGCTATTTGGATCAACAATTATTAACAAGATTTGTACACGGTACAAGTCATCAATTCTCGCTGCTGTTAAATCACGATGTTAAAAATTGTTTGTTGTCAATAAAGGTTGCACTAAAATGTTTCAATTTTTTAGAAAAGCAGTTTATAATTTACTAATCATACTTAAACAAATGTAATTAATTGGCAATTTCGCAGCTCACACCAATTCAAGTAGATTTGACAATTTTTCTCATAATATTTTTTATCTACATTATTTGGCCATAGACATCTTGACAATATTCTAAATCTCCCCATATACCTACAGGTTATTATTTCTAATTTTATCATAGACCAAATGGATTTACAATAGATTTGGCTATGGGTCCATTGCTAATGTCACCCACTGTTTTATGGAGGCCATGTGGTGTACACAAAGCCATAAATCTCTCGAGAGAGACTGAGAGCTAACTGTAAGTTGACAAGGTAAATAGACCAAAGCTGGGATACTTATCTCTTGGTCTGTAGATAAAACTTTAATCCTTATATGTATTTTTCATTTGATTAAAACGTTATATATTGATTTAAGAATAGTTTTAATCAATTTAGAAACATTATTGCAATTTGAAAAAATCCTTTTTTGATGAGAATCGGAAAAGTAGAAGCCATTTTATAATTTAAAGGTTATTTTCATGAAAATGAAAGTAAGAATAAAAGGGAATGTACATAATCCAATAATTTGCAATAGTTGATATCATAAACAATTTTTTTACACACTGTCTGTTAATATGGTATGTAACATGAAAGATTTGAAAACATCGGATCATATTTGTTAAAGTTATGGAGAGAAAAAGTAAATATTACATAACCCAATATGGCTGCCATATTACGCAATGTATGATGTCAAAAATAGTTCGCGACACACCTTCCACCCATAAGGTATATACTCAGAAAAAATTGTGCAGATGGAATCAAAACATTGGAAGTTATGGAGCGGAAGGGAATATTACATAATCCAATATAACTCCCATATTATGTAACCAGTGATGTTAAAAAAAGTTTGCGACACACCTTCTACCCATAAGGTATATACTTAGAAAAAATTGTGCAGATGGAATCAAAACTTTAGAAGTTATGGAGCGGAAGGGACAGCGGACGCCGGACAGCCGGACGGACGGAGATGATACCATAATACAGCCCGCTTTTCAAGCCGGGCGTATAAAAAATCATTCAACAAAGTCTATACTCTGTATTAACTTGAAGAAAATTATTGCTGTTTGTTTTGAAACTGAAATAGGCTAGCCATTTTGATTGGTAAGTATCAGGTGATGTGGCTGACATTTCCAAAGCTGTTTTGCCTGCCGTTCCCTTGTCTAAATCCAAGAGCACAGAGAGAATACTTTCTAATGCCCTGGATCATTTCCCCAGTATTTCTAAGTCCTTTTAGTCAAATTTGACAGGACATGGCTTGCTTAAGGCAAACACTGCTGTGGTTGTTGTGATCAATAGGGATACAGGAGTTTTTGTGTGTTTGATATTTCTAAACAATTACTGATATCTGATATAAAAAAATATCAAAATTAAATATGATATTAAAAAAAAAAAACTCATAGCCATTAATTTTGACATTCTGTTTTAACAGAAAAATAGTACAATTTTTGCAGCTCATGCCACTTTAAGAAAAGAAAACAATTTATATAATAAACCAATGACAGAATAAAATAAGCAAAAAAAAGCTAAAATATGTTGCCAAAAAAAGAATAATTCGTTTATAATCCTGTAGCAGGGTTATTGGTAAAGAAAACCACGGATGATCAGTACTAAGCCCAAGGACAGTGTTCGCTTGACAGGCATATTCCCTGAACTAAATAAAAACTTAAACAATCAAAACTTCTCAAAATAATTCAATACAATAAACCCATTGATTCTGAAGTTGTGTTTTCTACTTACTGCTTTTTGCTGTGACATAAATTGTAACATGGGGTCCCAGGGTTTCTTAAGAAGGGCAGTTAACTCCTCACCATTGATATTACCACTTTTAGACACGCTTGTTGTCTGGGCAACCATTCTATCTATCAGAGAGGGAATCTACAACAACATTACATCATTATATAATAAAACTGATTTACAAAGTTGAAAAATATCTATTTCATAGTGTATCAGAAAAATGATGTAAATGTATGTATGCAATTCTTTACATTACTATATTCTACTTTACTTTATAAATAGAAGAAAATATTAACAAAATATACATTTGAAATATCTAAGTCTAGCCAGGGTTTCGAAATAACGGATGCATACATGCACCGGTGCATGTAGATTTTTGATGGTGCAGGTAAAATTCAGAAACTCGCGCAGTTCACATGCACGGTCGTGCAGGTAGTAAAATCTCGGCAATAGTGGGTAACTCACTAACTGGTTCTCAAATGTCTCCATATTTCCAAGGAGGCAGCTTTATTCATTTCCATTCAGTTATAAAAATCGCCCTCAAAGCAATCCAAACAGTATCGACAGTACATGTGTAAAACGGTTTAACCAAACGTCAGATTCTGCCACAACACACGTGTAGCGTATCCCGCAGCGAAAAATATTCCCCTTTTCTATTCGTTGATATTTATACAAGGAAAACCGAGCATGCTGCCAGTCCATTGGTCAATATTCGCGAGAGAATTGTTTCGTGTGTCAGTCTTCACTTATGCGCAAACAGTTTAACACAATACTCGATATACAAAGATCTATTTTTATCGGCTTTACAAGTAATCTACTTTAAACACAATAAATATACGCTTACGGCATCCAAATAGAGTACGATCAGTCCTGATGATTTTGACCTAATTAGTCCATCGCTAAGCATTCTCTTGTTTTGCATGGATCGGTATTTTAGACTATTTATTTTATACGTAGGTCTGTATATGTTTACGACTTGTCTCAGTAAAAAGTTGATGGCTTTACATTCCATTTCTTTCTCTCAGAAGCAAAAATAATAACCAGTTTACACAATAAATTGTGTTTGTGATTGTTTCAGTGTGACTGCGAACACGTACTGTCCCATGAAATCAATGACAGTGTAACTCTCCTCAGATGGAGTTAGTAAAGTTATTTGTTACTTTTAGCGCGATTAGCATTGTTTAACTTTTCGAACTTCGCTATGATCTGGGGTCTGTTATGCGAAGCCACGTACATCATGCAGTTGCCAGGACGTTCTATCTCTTCAATATATATGATGGCGTTCACGATGCTTATGGAGGCTGAGTGCGCTTTGTGAAACAAGCCGCTGAACACAATTATAGCGAGTCCGCGGGCTAGCTCCGGTATGTAGCGTCATCGTGAAGCCTGAAGGGTTAGACCATTGTTTTCTACAATTAGTCCGCGGGCGTGCCAAGTGCACTGCGACCACAGCTTCAGGTATTTATTATTTTATATGGTGCCAAGTACAGTGATCGGGGCATGTACATGCAAAAGAAATAAATGACCCTCGGTTAACGCAGAAACTTTTCTGCAGCATTTTTTTATAGAAATATTGAATTAAGAGGGTTGGTGCATGTAGAAATAGGTGTGTGCACGTAGATTTTAGAAGCTGGGTGCACAGTGTGCAGTTAACTTTTTTTCTTAAATTCAAACCCTGCTAGCAAATCGAAAAGTCTTCATACCTTTGACCTGAGTGTCTGTAATGCATCCAGGTATGCAGCCCTTAAAGGTAGGCTTAGATTCTCCAAGAGTATGCCATGTAACCACTGAGTCAACTTTGTATTCTGAAACACAAAATGTAACTACAAATATGATTATCTGAGTCGTCTTATTAAATTTTTTGCGATAAAAACAGGAATAAATTTTCCCTAGGCCGCTGGACTCTAATGGAAATTGTGTAGGTTCAGTAGATAAAGCAGGCTGGTAGCCCTAAAAACTGACATGTATCCTTTCAGCCTAAGCCAATGCAACTTCGTAGACCGCAAATGAGTAACTCAGTTTCCACATTTTGACAATCAAACTAATAGTCCATACATGATGGTACCTCTTAAACACACATTGATTCAAAAGTACGTTGATTCTCTCACTGCATATTATTCTTGGAAATTGCAATGATCAGCAACCATTTATAATATTAAACAAGGTATTAAAAGCTCTCCAAATTTAGTAACAGTTGTACACTTCAATTTGAATATTAAATTATTGGAGAGTATATTTCCTAAACCACCAGTGCAGGTTGATCAAAAAGCTGTTAGCTTCAGTAATCTTTATTGGACCGTTAGCTATTATTGATAAGTAACATTCGGAAAACCTGCTATTACCAGATAAGCTGACGCAGCTTTAAAGGACAGGTCCATCATGGCATACAAATCAATTTCTTTTTATTTTACATACCCATGTGACACTGGCTAAAGCCTGTCGTAATCGTTTGGCTGTCTTATCCACACTGATTCGTCTCAAAATTGGTTCATTGTCAGTCTATGATAGAAGCAAAGAGATAATTTGGTAAAGCTTGATCTTTTACAATCAAAAATGAAATCACAGCAGGTAATCAAGTCAAGTGAAATTTTAACTTGATGAACATTTATTACTTCTTAATTAGGTAAGATTTGGAGCAGGCTGAACAGTTCAAATTGAAATAGTTCCAACAAAACTCGCAGGAGCATAACATAACATAAGTTTGACACAATGATTCATTCAATTTCGTTTCCAATGTATTAACACTGACAGTATTACTGCAAATCTTTCAATGGCATTTAGAAGTTGAAAGGTTAACAATAAGGTGAAGAATTACTTATGGATAACAACTTCTTGGTTAATTGGGTGACGACGTTTCGATGTAGTTCTTACATCGTTATCAAAGTCACCCAATTAACCAAGAAGTTGTTATCCATAAGTAATTCTTCACCTTATAGCATTACTGCACATTATATAACTTTTTGACTATTATATTAATACATTCAATGCTGATTTTTGTGCCCATTATCTACTAAATGTACAGCTGTACTTCCAAAGCCAGTCGGAATAAACGATCAAATTTAAAATATGTAACATACTGATTCAATGGTTAGTCGAGCCAGTCTGTCAGCCTGTAGTACTTTCATCACTTTGTTGAAAAGGCGGTTCTGTTGGACAGTCCATCCAGTTCTATAATAAATACATTCTGATTACAAATGATTTAGAATAATTATTGCATTTTTATGAAATTAAAATAAAATTATGGCCTCTAATGAAAATATGAAAAATTTTTAAAAAAGTTTTTAAACATTTTTCCCCATGGAAAAAAAGACTTCACTATAAGTCATAAATAACTTTTTTAATGGGACAAGAGCTGCCAAAATTAAGTTTCAAGATTCAGAGTTTCAAGAGAAATAACGAATTTGTGGTTTATTGAAGAACTAAACCAGTCACACAGAATCAAAAAATATTCTATGAGAAATTTGTTGCTAAATGTTTGGAAACTATAAGAAGGCTGGGCATTTTTCTTCATAAGTTTCTTGCGCCTAACCCTTATCTTTCAGAAGCCGTTTCTTAACCCATGCAAGAGCACACCTAGAATATCTTTTTCCTGTACCATTTCCTCAGTATTTCTTATCTTTACCTATGAACTACTACCTACATCTGAAAACTATACCAAAGCTACTTGCAAAAGTATATAGGAATACAACAACAATTTCATTTAATTAAGAGTAAAACAAAAGAAAGAAGGTGCTCTGCAACTCATTTCGTCACCATGGTTATCAAAAAGTTGTTTGGATACAATTAAACTCTACAATCAAACCACAGACAGGTTAACAGCCATTTCCTTAATTACTGAATGTCAAAAGGCTGGGTGACTGTTTTTGGTCGACACATATAGCAAGACCCCAATTTACTTTTCGTACGGGACACATCGTCTATTAGTAAGCTACTTATAACTGAAAAAAAAATTAAAATCCAAATTTAAAAAAAAGTTTCAGAGTTACTGAATGCCAAATGGTTGGATGACTGTTTTGGTCACCACAAATATCCAGGCCTCAACTTAATTATAGTATGACACACACCGTCTACTCTTAAGATGGTTATAACTGATTTTTTTTTTAAATCCATGATATAGTTCCAGAGTTACTGACTGCCAAAAGGCTAGGTGACTGTTTTGGTCGCCACAAATACCCAGAACTCAATTTAATTTTGGTATGGCAGGCCTTATTTTTTCACGCGAACCGTGGTTCAGGTTACGTGAAGGTTACGCAAAGTATAATTCACGCGAACCGTCACGGTTCGCATAGGCTAAAAGCAAAGGTTCTCGTGAAAAAAATGTCTGTTTTCTGGCGTTCGACTTTGATGTATTATTGCCAAATGCCACTTCCTAAAAGTTCAAAAAGTACAAAGTTTAACAACGTATTCCACTATCCGTTGACACTTTTGAGTCGTCCGGCCCCGTGTGGGTTCCAGGGGATAAGAATACAGGGCCACAGCTTTCCCAAGGTGTTTGATCGTATGAGGCGACAGCAAAAACTGACTTTGGGGAGGTTTTTTTGACAAGTTTCACTGTATGATTATCGGTACCGGTTTTAATCATTTTATCGTCCATAATAAGTGACGTCTGACAGTCAGAGAGTGACACAGATGAGCCTACGAGTCAAAAGCCATGTAATTTTAAATTTTATATGCCAAGTTTTTTACTTGGCTTTATCAGTATGGGCAAATGAGCTTAAACTTCGGACGTTCTGGTGGACGTAAGTTCAGAAACAGAGCCGCTGACTTTAGTTCAGTCAACCTGTGAGCATTCATCTACTTACGAGAATCGTTGCGCGAATCGTGGGTTACGTAAACAGCTGTCCGCGAGAACGAACCGTTGGTTACGAGACCTAAAACCATGCGAACCGTCCACGGTTTGCGACAGATTTTGAAAAAAATAAGGCCTGTATGGGACACACCATTTATTCATAAGCTAGTTATAACTGAAAAAAAAATTGATAATCCATACAATAAGTACCGAGTTACTCAATGCCAAAAGGCTGGTGACTGTTCTGGTCGCCACAAATAGACCCCAATTTAATTTTGGTACAAGACACATGTTCTAACCATTACCCTACATACCGTATTTCCTCTAATGTTTCGCACGCCAGTTTTTACCCTCATTGTTCGCTCGGCTGTTGATATGAAAGGAACCGCCCAGAAGTGGGGGGACATATTCACACCTCTGCTAACGAGCCCCGTCGAGTGACTGCAAAGCGGCTGGCAGGGGAGCTAGTTATTCATCACTGATCGGTCAGTAAACGGCTTAGCCAGTAGCCTGCATAATTAGGTTACCAGTGCACTTACTTGATAACTGTATTAGAAACAACACACCGAAACATCATATTTATATTAAATCCGTTCCAGAAGTTGTAAATAATGTATTTAAAATGAACTCGTCGTCCACAACAGCCTGTTTATCTGTAATTCAATTTACCGAACTTATGGCGATATTACATATACCAACGTTCAGTATACGAATTTGAAATGATGCTTAAATCACTAGCCATGAAAATATTTTTGTAACTCCTCGATATGGACGATTCCTACTTCAGATTTCTTTAAAACTCATAAAAGATTATTCTTGTCCGCTTTTATTACATGTAGCTATTCCAAAGGGCGTACACCTGGTCTTAAACAACAACAAACTGCCATTTCTTGTAGACTTTGCCGCCATTTTGCGTGACGTTCGAACTGGGTCAAACTGTGCATGCCAAATAAATAAAAGAGGACAAGAATAATCTTTTATGGGTTCTAAAGAAGTCTGGGGTAGGAATTTTCCATACAGAGCAGTTACAATATTATTTTCATGGCTTGTAATTTCCGACAGAAGTGCGCCGGCCTTTACCGACCAGCATTTCAGAAATCGTACACTGAACGTTGGTATATGTAATAACACCATAAGTTCGGTAAATTGAACTAGTTTATCTGTAGCATATTCGTATCTTATTTTCAGAAGAGCTATTCGATCTCCTAGAAGCGAGATGGTTTACAAATACCACATTTGTCTGAACGTATTCGATTCTATAATACCAATCACCCAAGGTTGGTCAAATATAAAATAATATGCGAGTTTATCAGCCTGAATTTTGGATTTCTGTATTTTTTTTTTAATTACTAAGACACTTCGCACATGCGAAAGGTTTGTATCTGAAAGCTTATAACTCAAGCAATTCTAGAAAAGAAAGGAAAAAAATGTGATCTAATTTGTTAACCGACCACCAAAGAACAACAAAGGAATTTACAGTTGTTTGAAACGCAACATGTGCATGTATGGCTTTCTCAGTTGTAGAAGCCAGAGTAATTTTGGATCAATTAGGCGCTGGGTTAATTAGGTTCGGTAAATGGGCCGGTACAATATGGTCAGATCATTATTTAATGTGCCTCATTAGTAACTTTGATGTGGGGGTTTCCATTCTTATTTCACATAAGGGAGGGAACGTCCAACATATATATAGATCTGAAGACACCATTACTAACCATTATCTCCTTTTGACATTTAAATCAGACGCATCGTGAAAAATGGAGCTATATGAACAATACGAACTCTTGTCAGCTGTTCGTGGATTTCACGTGTATCGCCTTTACTGGAAACCGGAGGAAGGGGAAATCTTATCTACAAAAAGAGACACCCGGAACATATACGACAGATATGCCATCAGTGTATGGCGAGGTGATATCATTGTCGGCCATCTTCCTGCAGAAATCGCTCGTGTTGCTTGGTATTTTATCAAAAATGGTGGTTCTATAGCATGCCGCATCTCTTCCCCTCGTCGTCAAAGATCCAACTTAGAAAAAGGCGGTCTCGAGATACCTTGTGTGTACTTGTTTTCGGGAAGAAGACAGTACACGGACATGTTGGACAATTTATTCCATGGCCAGCAGCAATAGACAAAAAAAAGACAGCATGCAGTTGAAATTCCAACGGCCCTTTTCAGGGCCAACAAAATGTTCGAAAAAGTCTTTGATAGTTTGCACGCTAATCCGTATTCAACCAGTGAAACAATTGGTTCACAATATTTTATTACTTAATGCAGTACTATTATTATTTCTGATAGAATTATTTATAACCAACCAAAACAAGTATTTATAACATGTTCAGTTCCTGATCTTTTTGATGGAAAATCGATGAAAACAAATCTGATCCGAGGTTTCCTAAATTGTGTAGAAATGCTCATGTTAAAAGCTATTTCAAAGTATACAAATCTTCCTCATGCCCAAAACGCCTGCGTAATGAATTGATGAACATCCCACATTATTTGATGAACATAATTCAACCGAATACGAGGTGCAAAGTGAAATGACGAACCATGAATATAAAACACAGGCACTAAAGTAAACCATATAGAAAAATTCGGTGTAATCAATATATTGAACGATTTTTTTTCAACAAAATTTGCTCGAAAATGTCGACCTTTAATTGGTCAGTTTTATTTAAATAGTTCCTACCTCAATTGGACCCTAATGTTAAAATCTTAAAAACGTTATTGTATTTAATAAAGTAGCACAACAAAATCTTTGTAAATTGGTATCCTGTTTATGTTAATAAAATTCAAAACTCTGCATTTTCTGAAACCCAACTCACAAGATGTGTCAACCAGGTTGTCACAGCTTGATACGTCATTGTCAAATTTCATCATGCTGGCGTTCAATGGTATTTTTATACAAACATCGCTCACTCTTCATCTGCACAATGTCCTCTGATTTAAAGCAGAAACTGTCAGGGATGGATTATCCTGATTAAATACTTTATCCCGTAGACCCAAGCTCCCCTGTGGCAAAGCTAATTTGTCGGCATATCCTTTCATCTGAGTACTTTTCTGTCAAACTTCACTGTATAAAAGCAGCAATATTTTCTTTCATGGTCTCATAATTCTTTGTACTTTCAAAGAATACACCCAGCTATGTCTCTCCCTTCGAACTTCCCGGACTTACCAGTACTAAGAGGTAACTATCGGTCTTACACTGTACAGCAGAAGTTGTGTGCCTTAGAACTTGCTAGGCAATACGGATTTCGTCCAACCTCGACTAAACTGAAAATTCCGACGAGTACCCTCTTTTCATGGAAGAAGAAGTTGGAAAAGCCGTCCACCGAACCTGCAAAGAAACTAGGAAAGCCCCTCTCATACAGTAGTGATAAGGAACACCAGATAGTTGCATGGATTCTACATCGTCGTGAGAAACAGATACCAGTTTCTCGGATGTCTATCCAGGAACACGCACGACTATTAATCAATCACCCGGACTTTAAGGCAAGCAACGGATGGTTGGATAGGTTTTTGACGAGGCACGACCTGGTCCTTCGGAGAAAAACTACGCTAGCCCAACACTTGCCAGCCGACGTAGATAGAAGAGTGGGCATCTTCCTACAGCATGTTCGCTGCCTTAGAAGCGCTACTGAGTTTTCTCTGGTAATAAACATGGATGAGACGCCCGCGTATTTCGATATGGTGCCCGATAGGACGATTGACACAAAGGGAGCCAAGAGTATTGCCGTAAGAACGTCTGGCGGAGAGAAAAGACACATCACAGTGGTTTTAGCCATAGCTTCAACCGGGGAAACTCTTCCACCTCTTGTGATTTTTAAAGGTAAGTTCTCAAAAAAAGTCTCACAAAAAAAAAACCTATGCAAAAAGGGAACTATTTTTTAACGAAATGATTTATCATTTGATCGTATACATGTATTTTATATGATATTTTAATTTTCTTTTCAGGAAAACGAATACCTAAAGATATTAGTGCTGTGCCCAGTGGTGTCCAAATCGCTATGCAGGAAAAGGGTTGGATGACCGAGGACATTATGGTGCGGTGGGTGAACGATGTTCTTGTCCCCTACACTGCAGGCAGACCAACTCTTTTGGTATTAGACTCATTCACTGGACACACGACCACGAAAGTTTTCCGGAAACTGTCGGAAAATGCTGTGACCCCTGCAGTAATTCCAGGGGGCTGTACGTCTAAGGTGAGCTATTTTGACAGGTTATTTTCGTCGGTTTAATTAATACAATTAATCAGTCTAACTATAATGTTAGATGTATATGGTATAATGCTGCACGGCCATGCTGTCTGTCTTAATTCATTCTTACCTTGTTTAATATTAATTGTTTCAGATTCAACCACTTGACGTATGTATTAACAAGCCATTTAAATCCAAACTAAGATACATGTGGGAGAGATATGCTGCGGAGTCGATCGAAAAGGAACGTTTTGTAACAGCTAGCCGGCAGAAAATTCTGGACTGGGTGTCGGAGGCCTGGAAGGCCATCGAATCAAAGATGGTAGCGAAGTCTTTTGATGTCTGTGGGATCAGTTCAGCTCTGGAAGAGGCGAGATATGATGCTGAAAGAATGCGACAAAACCTTTCCAGAGCGTTGGACAGTGACGACGATGGAAGCGAATTTGGAGGTTTTGAATCGCGGGACGTGGCTGATGACAGCGAGGATTCGGACGATCCATTTTCCGGGGCTCTATAGGCCAAACATTTGCTGCCTCATCGAATCAATCCGTTTTTTAAATGTATGTAGGCCTATATATTATGCTGCTATAATTGTATTGGATTTATACTGTTATTTTAAATAAACTTCCTGGTGTTTTTTTGGTATCATCTTTCGTATTTCGGAAACATGTAAATTTCTGCTAAGATTCGCCACTGTTTTAAAAAAGGCAATTTGCCGCTAAACCAGTCACTCTTATGTCCTGCAACCACCATCAACCCTGCACCGCGGTACCGGTTTACTACAATATTCTGAAACCATCTCAAATAAATATTTCTGACTCGATTTAAATATTTTTTCATTTCCGATACCACATAAAATCCTTTTAATTTAAATGTAGGTCAAATGGAACAGAATTTTCACGACTGACCTGGTCTGTAGTATACACGTGTGGTTGGATGTCAGTGATATTGACATTATTTCGCTCGTTGGATTGTCATTGTACACATGTAGTCTTACTGGTTATAGTTAGGGCTGTAATATCAAAAGCAACTTCTCGTACATTTGAAATGTTACCATTACTTGTAATTAAGATTACTCGAAAGAATAAATAACTTTAGTAAGTGCCGATAGCTTCCCTTTGATTTGTTCTTTAGCGTGGAGGTATTTTTTAAATCAAAAGCGGACATTTACTAACAAATTGTCATAGTTGATCTCGGCATCGGCAAGTATAATTTTAAAGTATTTAAGCCCAGAACAAAGACTTGACAAAGTGTCATTTTACTTATAATATCTGCTCTATAATTAAAACACTGGCAAAGTGTTCATCTATTGATTGTACTGTCTACTTAGGCCTTTGTATACCGCCCACTGTCACAGTCGTCACCTCCGTAGCGGTTCATTGTTTGGTGATTATAGGATTATCCCCTCGTTCCCCATTTTCTCTCCAGGGGGTTATCGTCTTTTTTTGCGTGCGAAACATTAGAGGAAATACGGTATATCAGAAGAAAAAAAAAATTCAGGCAATAGGTTTTAAGTTATGGAGCGGACACGAATCCGAGACGGACAGACGGTATACCAATATAAAAATCCTAAATTCCTGTTCCAATATAAGAAACATAGATTACTTACTTGACAACATTGTCTTCCCAGTCATCATTCCCACTGGCAGTACAGGTGTTGATGACCTGCCTCTCACATTCATTCATTAAAGAACGGGCTTTTACAGAGTCATAAGGGACTACTGGTTTGTAAGGCGGCGTTACCACATCAATGTCAACATCAGGCTCACTGTAAGGTAATAAATATATACATATTGAGAAAAAAAGTAGAAAAAAACAAGAGCATCAAATGTAAGAAGACAAAAGTAAAAGTATTTTTGGATTAATAGTATTGACATTATTAGAACTCTTCAAAGTGGAGGTGCATTTGGTGGTATGGGTGGAACAGCCTCGCTCTCATTGTAATGCACAGGAATACAAACAATGAAAGAGATCTATTTACAGATAATATTGTCAGGTTTTAAAGAATTAATTCAACCTTTATATTTTAACTGAGTTAAAATCCAAAGAAATATTTTGACCTTATATGGCCTGTCGACAGTTTCCTGAACAATTCCGTATTCATTAAACATTAGGCCGTCCCAGAAATCTCGCGAGAGGGGGAAAATGCTTCCTCCTTTCATTAGAGATCACAACATGGGAGGTAAATTTTCCTTAATGGAAATATAACATATTGACAAAAGGTTCTAATTGGAATGGATTTTACAGGAAATAGTTTCCGTAATGAATATTCACAATATGTTGCAAACTTGTTTAGCAGGAAAAATAAAATAATTAAAATTCTGATTTGAATTCTAAATTATTTTTTTTTATTCAATCACTCACATAACTTTCTGCCCTCTTGGAAATTTGGCCATGAACAAGGTACGAACAGGTTTGGCATGGCTAGCATCTGGATGTGCACTCCAAGGCTTTGAATAACAATGGTCAATATTAACAAAATCAATCTCTCTCTCTTTACCAACAATATGGGAAAGAAATGATTTGGTTTTTGGACGTCCCACGGGCGAGGAAGATGGGTCTCCAATGCCTTTTTCAGGTGACGTAGTAGCAGAATCCATTTTGTTGTCTCTGAAAAAAAAATCAGTAAATTAAAATAGCCTGAAAATTATAGTAAACTGTGAACGATTCGGATTTTTCATTTTGTGATTGGTTTTAATAACCCAGTAATCTATAAATTTATATATTTATCAAAATATATTGTTAAAGAGATATTATGTAACCAAACAAATATAGTAATTGATCAAGTTATGCGAAAAAAATGGTGAAAGCGGAGTGAGACTGAGTATGCCTCAAATCTAAATGAAAGATGGGCTCATACAGTCCAAAATTTATAACACGATGTCATGTTGCCTGAAAAACTGGCTAAAATGCCTATTACTGGTTGGTTTGCTTGGGAAAATCTGAGAGCATGCAACGATAAATTTTAAAGGAAAAATCACATGGGTGCAACGCTGAAATCTACTGTGTTGTTGCACTGCCAAGCGTGTTTAACGGTAAGAGTTGAAGAGAACGAAGGCGTTTTTTGCATTTTTCGAGCTTCCAACTCCTGAATAGGTGCAGTCTATGGATCATTCAGGAGTGTTACTCTTGATCGGGACATTTCCCCAACCTGGCGGAGGTGGAAACAGGGCTATTTGCACCTGGCAAGTATCACACATAGGGTAGGGATGTATAGTCTACCTCACTGGTCACCTTACTGTGCACCTAAATGAAAGCCCCTTGTCGAGTCATCTGATTGGCTGAGAGGTTAACATTACTGGCTTAGCATTGTTTGAATGACAATTAAGGTAGGTTTCCTTAAATGACATACAATGTATGTACAGGTATTGAAATGGCATAGTTTGAATGCGGATTTTTAAGAATCTTGGTGTCCTGGTGCAGGTTTGAAACTTTTATGTGAACTACCGAGGTCATATCTATGGACTACGGCTGGAACGGCCCCACGGCTAAAACGGCCGCTAAAGTCATGTGTATGTTAAATGGAGATTGAAAGCAGGCTTCCGCGGACAGACTATAGAATTGGTCCGTCAGTCTCAAACCGCTATAATCGTCAGGGGGGCAAGCCCCCCTGCAACCCCCCTTTTTATTAATTTCTTCTAGAACTTATGACTAATTTAATATTACAATTTACAAGCTTAAAACTAAATTATCCCTATACTAAAAGCTAAAAGAAATAACATCTAAAAGACAAATTTGAAGAGAAGTTAAAAACGACGGACCTACATGTATACTATATTTGCACCTTATTTTGTTATCGAATCGACGGAACAGTAGAAAATAAAAATCAAGAAAATTACTGACCGTGCCGTAACACACCCGCTATGATCGCTTAAGTTAAGGCGGTCCAACAGGTTACAGGCACCTAAAGCGAGCGGCCGTTATCGTCTTGGGGCCGTTATTGACCTACCCCATATCTATTGCCTAAACATTAAACTCTTAAAGAGCCTTTAATCTTGAAGATTTAAAATTTGACACTACATCCCTACATAGGGCAATTGATAGCTGCCAGCATTTCAAAATTCGTAGACTGAACGTTGGTATATGTAATATCACCGTAAGTTCGGTAAAAATTGAACTAGCTGACCCTAAAACTTGTAAAAGGCTCAAGTTCCACGGGGGTCGCAATGCTGAAGAGATAGGCCATCAATGAGCGACCCATGTGATACCTGCTATTCTTTACTCTACCCGATATTTCAATCCAAGCATTATCATTGACAAGAGGGGGGACAGAATATGTCAAACTGTCAGCGATTAATATAATATTACTAGTTATTAATACAGCATTGGCTCTTCTGCAAAGTTACAACAACAACAAAACAAAAACTGTGTCACGAAAAGTAAACTTCCCGGCTAGAGTGTATTTAGAATAAAATGAATTTTAGATTTTTGCAATGTCAATTGTGGTGACGTACCAGGAATTGTACTTAAACTGTCATTTTATGCGACATAACGACTTTAACTTCTTAATGACGGAAAGAATTCTTCTGCAAAATTAGTAAACATTAAATTCGGACCAATTCACCATCCCGGAAATAAATGCGTCATAGAATAAAGTACCTTTGAAACCATTTGATATTGATCAGAATAAATTTTGTATTCCAAAAAAAAGGACTTGGGTTAACTTGTTTTTACATCTTGCATCTGCCATTTCGTATTGCCAAAGTTACCGTAGGTAATCATAGTTTTTTTTGTTTATAAAATAGTTCTTGTACAGAGTGTAGTAATATATATAAGGGTACATAACTCTTTTTCTTTATGAATACATTACCCGCCAAAACGTACGTCAACCGTCATGTCACTTGTTACTGTTAGTAAAAAAAGAAAAGCTCCCCGGGTAAATTATCCTTTTTACCCCTAGCGGAATTATTTCGGGGGATTTGGGTATAGCGATAGCCTCCGTCCGCCCGTCTGTCTGTCCTCTCTTTAACTTGACAAAGGGCTAAAGGGTTTGACGGAGGCCAATCTGACTCGTCCACACTAAAACGTAGCCTAGTGCAGGCCTACACTACAGCGAATTCGGACAGGTCAGCGTTTTCGGTGGCGATTGGACGGCGATTGAGTTACACTCGACCAATTTCGTCACATTTTGGATAGCGTCCAAATTAACAGCATAGTTATAAAAACGTAGTCCGGGTTTCTGACTCCAAAATTACTATTTTATATACTGACTTGGAGTCGGTTCATTGCAATCAAAAAGCCGGAGTTGGCTGCCCGCTCAGAAGCGGGCAGTAGGCTATGTGGTCTGATTTAGACAAAGAAATATCAATATAGGCCTAACCTACTCCAACGTGTCATAATCACGTTCATGGATAATTTCGCTGCCTACCAGTGCCTGATATGGACGAGTGGGATCCGTCAGTAAACATTATTCCTCCCCTGAATTTAATTTTGCCTTCCCCAAGTCTCAAACTCTCCGCCATTGATGACGTAACACTGTTTAGGGTTTTTCAGTTTTTAAACGTTAAATTCACTTTAAAAAATTCTAAATTATTAATGAATGTCGTACTGACACTATTTGAGTTAGTTATGTTGTTATTTACTATCTAAATCAGACTGCAAACTGCCCGATCAGAAGCGGGCAGACCGCAACCAACTCCGACTTTTTGATTGCAATGAGCCCTGACTCCAAAATACGGCCGTCACTCGGCGTCAGTATAAAAAAATTAGTAATTTTGGAGTTAGAAACCCGGACTAATAAAAACGATGCTCTATTAGAATAACTGGAGTATACCTATAAATAAATGGGATCATTATCTTACTGTCCTCCAACTTTTTTTTCTGGAACTGCTATGGTAGAAAAACGAATCGTTTTAATGTATTTGTTTGAGCAATAAAACAGCAATAAAAGGTTGCTAGCTGGGCGTGGAGCCCGATAAACGCATTTCCAGTAATCTGGCACCCGGGGTCTTAGCGGCCCCTGGATCGTCGCCTGATGGGTTGACCTCCACTCCAACCTTTAAATTTGCGGTATAATCGGTATATATATCTTCGGTTTAAGCAACAAAAAATCGCTAGAGAATTTATCTTTACAGTTTCATGGCCGACGAAGATCCAGAATTATTTCATGGATTCCCACTATCAATATGAAAACGCAATCCTTGAAACTAAATCGTTTTTGTAGTTGGGTGCGTATGCTAGACCAAACCTGATTGCAAAATATAGGGCCTATGTAATGTTAATTATGTTATACATTTAATCTATTGGGTTTCTCTTTCAACAGTCATTTTCCTTTTAGCATCCGGCACGGAGTATTGACGAGCAGAGATAGAGCAGAACGACCTTAGACTATAGCTTAAATAGGCCTAATGTATTTATAACAAACAGTCTAGTAACATAGGCCCTATAGGCCTATCCCGGATACTGCTACACATCGCTATATATCTATATATAGTTAGCATCATTTATCTGAAATACTTAATATGGCGGAGATGAACTGGGAATTGGTCAGGAGTTTCGCTTTCTATGCGATTGTGGTTGTCCTAAAAATGTTCCTTGTTCAGATCCTAACACCAGTTTACAGGCACAAGAAAAAGGTCAGGTACAATTTTATGGTCTCGTGTGTGAAGTGCGAGAGATGTGATATAGGCCCCTACCGGTGCTAGATGAAAATTACTTTAGAAACATAGAGTATCGGGAATGTTAAAAACTTTTTAATAATTGTACGGAATATATGATTTAAAGCTGAAATATTTTGAAATGAACAAACGTAATTCCCATTGCAAAAGCACCGTGCAAATATTAAGTATGTCCTATATTTATTTTTCTTTTGTAAACTAAGGTCTCTGTGTCCCCCTGAACTCATTTATATAAAGTTGTAAAGCATATCTATGAAGGATATATATACAGCAACGTATGCTTGTGTAAAAACGGTCTTAATGACATATCATTTTTTAACACAATTAGAAACTTGTCTCCATTGTTAGTTTAGCAAAGGAGATTTTTCCTGTGCCCTTCTGTTTTAGTGGTTATAAAGATATATAACGGATATAAAAAGCCTAATGAAACGAGAAACAGGAAGTTTTCTGTATTTGCCTGGAGCTCTCTATTATAGGCTAAGTCCCATATAAGTTCAGGTATATATATTTCTATGTCGGTCAAAGATCATCAAAGGACGCACGTGTAATAAGGATTGTAAAAAAACCTAATCCCCGGAACACCATGTTTACCTTATCCAGTTACAGGCGTTGTCATGTAACTTGTGGACAAATTGGAAATTCCGAAAATGACATTAGCAATTCGGTTAAAAATAAGGAATTATATATGACAAGTGCATGATTTGTCAATAGGCCTGACAATGAAAGAATAAACATATATCACACATTTAAAGTGACATGATCTGCCAAAATTCGGACTTTTTTAATAAAGTCTGCATGATTGTTATGAGAAGTTGGAAATACCTTGAAAAACATTGGATTGGTTATGAAATAATAAATATCAGTAAAGACTACTAAAGTTACTAGGCCTAACCCAAGATGAGTCAGTAACGGAAAAACATTATATTGACGGGAATGCATGAGTATATTTTCGGGTTTTGGTTACTAAGTATACCTTAACCTATATCACAACTATAGGTATCAACTAAGAGCTTCCCATGTGCACTTGTTGTAAAAAAAATGTGGGATGGTTGCCAGTTACCAGCGGAAGGTCGTGGGTTTCCTCCGGGCACAGAGCCCGGTT
Source organism: Lepidochitona cinerea (assembly GCA_963971465.1). Classification (NCBI taxonomy): domain Eukaryota; kingdom Metazoa; phylum Mollusca; class Polyplacophora; order Chitonida; family Tonicellidae; genus Lepidochitona; species Lepidochitona cinerea. The sequence goes on from OZ020553.1 coordinate 36,974,936, forward strand.
TCCTCCCACAATAAAACTGGCAACGCCGCCATATAAGTGAAATAATCTTGAGCGCGGCGTAAAACACCAAACAATCAATCAATCAATCTTGTAAAAAAATAAAAACAATTAGCTTATTCTGTTAGCTGAATTTTCACAAAAATTTGGCAGCTCATACTACTTTAAATTGTAGAAATACAATCGTATTTTAATGTCCCCGTGGCAGTGTATGTAGCCAACCATTTTAAAAATACTTTTTTGTTTAAAGGGGCATGAGCTGCCAAAATGTTGATATTTTGACGTAAACACAGAATGTTGAAATTATCGGCTATTTTTCTCAAGACGTATGATTCAGAAGCTTTGTAGTGCTTCTAGTCTCGGAAATGTACGATAAAGTATTGTTTTGAACTAACTTTGGCTTAGAATGAATGAATGGTCGTCCCGGTTATTTAAATTTTGCTACTTTTCGAACACGTTTTCGGTTCGTACAGGGCACATACTGTATGGATTTTCCTCATTCCAACGCCAATCATTTAGTTTTTCGATGGCCTTCAAAGCCTCTTACTGTCGTGACGATCAGAAATTATGAAAAAAAGTGTGAATTTCGGCAGCTCATGCCCCTTTAACTAAACTTATGGAACAACTGTTTTATCTCTAAAAGTAGAAATAAGAAGGTTTTTGACTTTTGTATAAAAGCTTGCTGATAGTTTTATTTCCAATGAGTAGAAAAGATCTGTGATTTTCCCTGATTATCCCGAGCTGTGCATTTACCAAAACCGTACAAATACCTCTCTGCTGGAAATATATGTCATCTGTACTTTGTCTGTCATCTGTACTTTTGTCTGTCATCTGTACTTTGTCTGCCATACATGTACTTTGTCTGTCATCTGTATTTTGTCTGTCATCTGTACTTTGTCTGTCATCTGTACTTTGTCTGTCATCTGTACTTTGTCTGTCATCTGTATTTTGTCTGTCATCTCTACTTTGTCTGTCATCTGTACTTTGTCTGTCATCTGTACTTTGTCTGTCATCTGTACTTTGCCTGTCATCTGTATTTTGTCTGTCATCTGTACTTTGTCTGTCCTATGTACTTTGTCTGACATATCTACTTTATCTGACATATCTACTTTGTCTGTCATCTGTACTTTGTCTGTCATCTGTACTTTGTCTGTCATCTGTACTTTGTCTGTCATCTGTACTTTGTCTGTCATCTGTACTTTGTCTGTCATCTGTACTTTGTCTGTCATCTGTATTTTGTCTGTCATCTGTACTTTGTCTGTCCTATGTACTTTGTCTGACATATCTACTTTATCTGACATATCTACTTTGTCTGTCATCTGTACTTTGTCTGTCATCTGCACTTTGTCTGTCATCTGTACTTTGTCTGTCATCTGCATTTTGTCTGTCATCTGTACTTTGTCTGTCAGCTGTACTTTGTCTGTCAGCTGTACTTTGTCTGTCAGCTGTACTTTGTCTGTCATCTGTACTTTGTCTGTCATCTGTACTTTGTCTGTCATCTGTACTTTTGTCTGTCATCTGTACTTTGTCTGTCCTATGTACTTTTGTCTGTCATCTGTACTTTATCTGACATATCTACTTTATATGTCATATGTACTTTGCCTGACATATCTACTTTTTCTGTCGTCTGTACTTTGTCTGTCCTATGTACTTTGTCTGACATATCTACTTTTTCTGTCGTCTGTACTTTGTCTGCCATATCTACGTTGTCTGTCATCTGTACTTTATCTGACATATCTACTTTATCTGTCATATGTACTTTGTCTGACATATCTACTTTTTCTGTCGTCTGTACTTTGTCTGTCCTATGTACTTTGTCTGACATATCTACTTTTTCTGTCGTCTGTACTTTGTCTGCCATCTGTTCCTTGGTATACTAATCTGTATTTTGTCTTCCATATGTACTATGTCTATCATCTGTTCTTTTGCCTGTTATCTGTACTTTGTCTGTTATCTGTACTTTGTCTGCCATCTGCACTTTGTATAGCATCTGTACTTTGTCTGTCAGCTGTACTTTGTCTGCCATGTGTACTTTATCTGTCATCTGTACTTTGTCTGTCATCTGTACTTTGCCCGTCATCTGTGCTTTGTCTCTCATCTTTACTTTGTCTGTAATCTGTACTTTGTCTGTCATCTGTACTTTGTCTGTCATCTGTATTTTGTCTGTCATCTGTACTTTGTCTGTCATCTGTACTTTGTCTGTCATCTGTGCTTTGTCTGTCATCTGTACTTTGTCTGTCATCTGCGCTTTGTCTGTCATCTGTGCTTTGTCTGTCATCTGTGCTTTGTCTGTCATCTGTACTTTGTCTGTCATCTGTACTTTGTCTGTCATCTGTACTTTGTCTGTCATCTGTATTTTGTCTGTCATCTGTACTTTGTCTGTCATCTGTACTTTATCTGTCATCTGTACTTTATCTGTCATCTGTACTTTGTCTGGCATATCTACTTTTTTTTTCTTTTGTTTTTATACGAAATTTATTGAAATGCACGTTAACCTGCAACAGTTTATATGGTGCTATAATCAATTACAACATTACAATTGTTTAAATACATGTAGAGTAGAAAATGATATTTACAGTCATGGCAACAGTAGCGATTGATAACAGTACATATGGTAAATCAAAACTAACTAAATGTGATGACGCAAATACATCCTTTTAGTAGCTTAGAAGGGAAAAGCATAGAACGCAATAGGAGAAAGCATGCATACAGTAAGCATCAAAATAATTAAACATGAATTGGAATATACACAAATTATGTACATATAATTAGAGTACACACTAACAGTAAGTAACAAACAATGTGCAAATGAAAGTAAATAAAAACAGCAAGTTATCACACTTGTCTGTCTGTCATCTGTACTTTGTCTGTCATCTGCACTTTGTATAGCATCTGCACTTTGTCTGTCAGCTGTATTTTGTCTGTCCTTTCTACTTTGTCTGACATATCTACTTTGTTTGTCATCTGTACTTTGTCTGCCATACATGTACTTTGTCTGTCATCTGTATTTTGTCTGTCATCTGTACTTTGTCTGTCATCTGTACTTTGTCTGTCATCTGTATTTTGTCTGTCATCTGTATTTTGTCTGTCATCTGTACTTTGTCTGTCATCTGTACTTTGTCTGTCATCTGTACTTTGTCTGTCATCTGTATTTTGTCTGTCATCTCTACTTTGTCTGTCATCTGTACTTTGTCTGTCATCTGTACTTTGTCTGTCATCTGTACTTTGCCTGTCATCTGTATTTTGTCTGTCATCTGTACTTTGTCTATCCTATGTACTTTGTCTGACATATCTACTTTATCTGACATATCTACTTTGTCTGTCATCTGTACTTTGTCTGTCATCTGTACTTTGTCTGTCATCTGTACTTTGTCTGTCATCTGTACTTTGTCTGTCATCTGTACTTTGTCTGTCATCTGTACTTTGTCTGTCATCTGTACTTTGTCTGTCATCTGTACTTTGTCTGTCATCTGTACTTTGTCTGTCATCTGTATTTTGTCTGTCATCTGTACTTTGTCTGTCCTATGTACTTTGACTGCCTTGTGTACTTTGACTGTCATCTGTACTTTGTCTGTCATCTGTACTTTGTCTGCCTTGTGTACTTTGTATGTCATCTGTACTTTGTCTGTCATCTGTATTTTGTCTGTCATCTGTACTTTGTATGTCATCTGTACTTTGTCTGCCTTGTGTACTTTGTCTGCCATGTGTACTTTGTCTGTCATCTGTACTTTGTCTGACATATCTACTTTGTCTGTCATCTGTACTTTGTCTGTCATCTGTACTTTGTCTGTCATCTGTACTTTGTCTGTCATCTGTACTTTGTCTGTCATCTGTACTTTGTCTGTCATCTGTACTTTGTCTGTCATCTGTACTTTGTCTGTCATCTGTACTTTGTCTGTCATCTGTATTTTGTCTGTCATCTGTACTTTGTCTGTCATCTGTACTTTGACTGCCTTGTGTACTTTGTCTGTCATCTGCACTTTGTCTGTCATCTGTACTTTGTGTGCCTTGTGTACTTTGTATGTCATCTGTACTTTGTCTGTCATCTGTATTTTGTCTGTCATCTGTACTTTGTATGTCATCTGTACTTTGTCTGCCTTGTGTACTTTGTCTGCCATGTGTACTTTGTCTGTCATCTATACTTTGTCTGCCATATGTACTGTGTCTGTCATCTGTACTTTGTCTGTCATCTATACTTTGTCTGCCATGTGTACTTTGTCTGCCACGTGTACTTTGTCTATCATCTGTACTTGGTCTGTCATCCTTACTTTGTCTGTCATCTGTACGTTGACGGTCTGCCATGTGTACTTTGTCTGTCAGCTGTACTTTGTCTGCCATCTGTACTTAATATGCCATCTGTACTTTGTCTGTCATCTGTACTTTGTCTGTCATCTATACTTTGTCTGCCAGCTGTACTTTGTCTGCCATCTGTACTTTGTCTGTCAGCTGTACTTTGTCTGTCAGCTGTACTTTGTCTGCCATCTGTACTTTGTCTGCCATCTGTACTTTGTCTGCCTTGTGTACCTTGTCTGCCATCTGTACCTTGTCTGCCATCTGTACTTTGTCTGTCAGCTGTACTTTGTCTGTCATCTGTACTTTGACTGCCTTGTGTACTTTGTCTGTCATCTGTACCTTGTCTGCCATCTGTACTTTGTCTGTCATCTATACTTTGTCTGTCATCTGTACTTTGACTGTCATCTGCACTTTGTCTGTCATCTGTACTTTGTCTGCCTTGTGTACTTTGTATGTCATCTGTACTTTGTCTGTCATCTGTACTTTGTCTGTCATCTGTACTTTGTATGTCATGTTTGTATGTTTTACAAGCTCTCTCTTGAATTAAGATGAGAATTTGCACTCTTCTACTTTTTTCCAGCACTTGAATTAACTCAGACATTACCGTAAATCAGTGTCAAATCAAACATACAGGCTTAACAGTCAGGTGCACTCTCATGGCCTGGCGATCTTTATTAGGGCATCTCCTACATGTACTGTATATTGTTATTATTTTATTGGTTAGCAGGTGTTTGAAATTGAGGAAGATGTGAAGGGTTTCATAGGGGAGAAAAAGGAAGCAGCCATAATCACCAACGACCCAGATGTTAACAGACTCAAACGGTGTGTTCACGAACATGAAACAATGGGGGGACTTTTCTGTAAGGGTTTTCAGACAGGGATCTTAAACCCAATCAGAAATTAACCGATTCCAAGTCTATGAGAACTTTACAAAAAGCATAATCTTCATAACCAAATTAACAAAATATTGGTGGAAATTATGTTATGCTGAAATCATTCAGTCTCTGTCTCTCTGTATAGTAAAATGGGGCTTGAGCTGATTATAGGTAAATGCTTGATTGGAAAGCACTGAATATTGGCTGTTTATCCTAACGTATATTTAAAACACCCAAGAGATGTGTTCGCCATTGTGTTTAGTTGTTCAACAGCGTCCCAATTTTAAATCACCCGGTGTAATTTGCATACAGGACATTGTTGAGCAACAAAAAAGAATGGCGACGAAATCCCTCGATCCAAACGTCGGCTCGATGGATTTTGCGTTCGTAGACCGCAAATGAGTAACTCAGTTTCCGCATTTTGACATCAACCTATTAGTCCATACATGATGAACCTGGGTACCTCTTAAACACACATTGATTCGAAAGTACCATGTTTCTCCCACTGCATATTAGGCCTATTCTTTGAAATTGCAATGATCTCTATACATTAATTCAAAACTATATTCTTACACTTGTTGTAGAGTCCACAATAATGACTTGGAGAACGTGGTGCCGTTTGTTCTTGTAGGAGCCCTGTTCGTTCTGAGTAACCCTAGTCCTACCCTGGCTCTGATGCTATTCCGGATTTTCACAGTTGCCAGACTTTTCCATAGCGTGGCCTTTTTGGTACCTCTGCCCCAACCATCTCGAGCTATTGGTTTTATAACGGGTATGATTGTTAATCTTACCATGGCTGTTTATGTTTTTCTATGGACCATACGATGAAAAGTAATGCCGGAGAGAAATATATACCCGGTAATATTCATGTATATACATGCATTTCTTTAAATCGAATAATAAAAATCACTCAAAATCTATGTCTTAAAAAAAAAGAAATTTGCCAATTATACACGTAGCTCTATACGTCGTCGGTACAAATCAAAACTTTAAATTGTATAGATAAAAAGAGGAGAGAATTAAAGGTTACTCCATTCCGTATTTATTATTTTTTCATATGGTCTTGTCTTCGACGTGTTTGTTAACGTGTTTTGTTCCAGTACCTTATTTTGACTTACTATCCTCCGTTTTGTTCGGGTACCTTATTTAGACTTACAATCCTCCGTTTTGTTCGGATACTTTATGTACAGGGACTTATTATCCTCCGTTTTGTTCGGATACTTTATGTACAGGGACTTATTATCCTCCGTTTTGTTTGGGCACTTTATGTGCAGGGACTTATTATCATACGTTTTGTTCGGATACTTTATGTGCAGGGACTTATTATCCTACGTTTTGTTTGGGTACTTTATGTACAGGGACTTATTATCCTACGTTTTGTTTGTGTACTTTATGTGCAGGGAATTTTTGTCCTACGTTTTGTTCGGGTACTTTATGTACAGAGATTTATTGTCCTATGTTTGTTCGGATACTTTATGCACAGGGACTTATTGACCTACGTTTGATCGGGTACTTTATGTACAGGGACTTATTATCCTACGTTTGAAGCTACGGCTTCAAGTATTCTGTCCATCTCTTGGTAGAGACAGGAACAATAGACACGAGCCTGTATCCACTTAGGTCGCAGGGGGCCAAAAGACAGCTATTAATCTTCAATAAGGGTCGTGTATTTTGAAAGAAAAAATGGCACCTGCTTTAGTCTTCTACATTGTCCACTTATTGCTGTAAATCTGGAGAAAAATGAGGTTATTGACAAGCATATGGTATTTTCTAGTCTTGTGGACTAAGAGAAGTATTGAAACGAGTTTATATAATTTTTGTGTATATAAAAATATGGAAGATGATACTTAATGTCTGTCACTTCCTGGATAGTAACAGGGTTACTGACTCAGGTATAATCCCTAAAGTCACGCTGTTTGCCTTTGAGATATAACCTGGTAGTCGTGGTGTCATATCATGTTTCCGTGTATTCGGTAAACTTCCACATATACCTGCATTTGCCCGTTTAGATATACAGCACATATTATGTCAACCTGGATACTTCCACAGAATTGTCATTTCTGCTAGATCTCTCCCAGGGTTTGGTCTCTGAACTGAATACCCTCGAGTCTCTTATAACTAAAGCCGTTCATATGTGAAGCTCTCAGAAAAGGTTAACCAACTTCAGTGAAAGGACAAAATGTTCTTCATCATTCTGATAGTAGCTGCCGCAACAAGCATTTCAGGTTCCGTTATTCCGATGGTATCGAGGAGTCTTGACCCACACAAGGACAATGGTATGGATTATAACATATCAACCATACAGCCCTTTTGTAACTTTACAGTCAAGCCTGAGGATGCGCGCAGATTTGTACGTCTTGTTATGACCAATAATGCTAATTTGGCTTATTTCAATTTGAATATTTCGGGAAATGTTTCTAAAAAATATCGGCCTGATGTTTTCCTGCCCTACATTTGGATCTGGACATATAACACGACATATGGAGCGTATCCATATCTACGCTTCCATTTTGATGCCGGGCGATTGTCTTTCGGACTTCTTGACTATTACACACTTTATTCTGTGAAAATAACCCTACAGTCTAACCCTGATCATTGTCTTGTTGATTTCGGTTCAAATCAAACGACAATGGCAATTGGTCAAGCTTTGGCTAACATGACCTTGACTTATTATCCACCGACAATTGATAGGAACAGTAGTGTTTTCTGCCGAATCAATAAGAAGGACAATTTTATAAACGGGAAATTGAGATTTTATCTGGCAACCTATCTCGGTCTTTGGGAGGATAATACCTACCATGAATGCTGCTCGTTTGCCAGAGACCAAGAAGATGAGCTAACACTGACGTGCTCGAATAGAAAAAAAGAACTATCAGAATGGTCAAGTTTCTTTTACTTGCTTGGAATCATATTTTTTATGTACCTGCCGGTTCCAATTTCTTACTTCTGTCGACAAACTGGTCAAAGTGAAGTTGATATTGATAGAACCATTCCCAGGTCACCCACAAATCCAGACGGCTATGAAGACATTTCTGCAGGCATTCAAAATGATCGTGTCATGGCCAAGAAAGAGTCTGACGATAACTGGCTATATCTTGGATTGGATACACCCGTTACTGTCCTCACTGCCTTAAAATCTCCTTTGCTATCTGCGAAGAAGAATCACCCAGTACTTGTTTCTCGTCTGCTAAGGATTTTCTTCTTTGCAATACTTATACCACTACCAGTCTTCACCAAAATGATTTACTACTACAACGTAGGGAAATTTTCCACAAAAATGCGCTTGGAAAATAATATGACGGTTGGTTTCCTAAGCATTCCGTATGGTTTCATGACAAGTTTTCGCAACTGGCTGTCTATCTTTGGAGGACCTTACGTTGTTTTTGGATTTTATTTTACTGTTGGCATGTTTTTGGTTTCGGCTCCCCATGACTGGTGTGACTTTGTAGTACCGTTCATCATTCAGCGGCGAAACAAAAGATCCTGTTTGCCGTTAAGTCTGACTGTTACCGAAACATTTGGATCGGTGAAATTACGCAAGATAAAAGCACATGAGTTTTACTTTCGACTTTTTCGGGGGAATATGTTAACGTTTCTAAATCCACTTTTCTGGAAATTTAAGGTAAACTTGGCACGCGACCGTTTCTACGCAAAAATTGACGTATCCAGACATCATATTTTGATCAATGTTCTACTTGTAACACTTTATTCTATGTTATGTTTACTCGAGTTTGTTGTTGTTTTGATTCTTCTTACTTGTCCAACTATTTACTTTTTGATTCATTTGACCAAAGCTTACATTGGTAAATGTAATGAAAGGTACCATAGTAGGTTGCTATCAGCTTTTGTATTTATATGTATTATATTTACCGCCTATGGCTTCTTCCTCCTTTTTATTCGCTCCGCCATCTTTGTTCTACTATCATTAGACTATACTTATGTTGGAATGATTATATATCCCAATATTGGGGTTGGCTTTGTGGTTGGCTTTGGTGCCATGTTTCTTTATATGGGAGGTAGTTCCCAGAAATTACAGGACTCGTACCTTGTCATTCTACAACATTTAGTGACAATTTCCCTAGAAATGGCTGCGAGAAAAGAAAGGATAAGAGATGTCCGTGTGCGAGGTGGGGCGTTAATACTGAAAAAAGTCGATATGAGAGAAGTAGAAAGTATTAAATGTGGTGGATTAAAAATTTCCTTGACTGATTCTCAACGGAACATTTTACGTCAGAGTCATTCTATTCTGAGACAAACTGATGATTCCAATGAAGAATTGGTTCGCTGGAGAGGACCTCACCCGGGAATCCCAAGGGCATTATTTCTATACGCTGTTGATGAATTGAGGCCTCTGAGGGGTGCCGTGTTTTTCTTCCTGGTTCAGTTATTAGGTTTCACAGTCCTGGTTATATCTCTAGTTGCCCTTATCCAAGCCTTCAATAGAACATCTACATTCATCCTGTCTGCCCAAATCATTACAGCTATTGTGCTTACAGTTTTACCTAAAGTAGATGAGCTCTTTACTTCACATCGACAAAAACATATTAACAACGAGATACTTATCAACAGATTAAGAACAACTGTGACTGAATATTACGAACAGACCTCAACACCGGGGTCTAAATTCTCTAATCAGCCTCGGTCAATCGTCTGAGATGAAAATCCATTCCACACCATTGAGGGATGTTATTTTTATACCCTGCACTTTTCTCTGAAATGAATATGCACTGCACTGAATGCACCAATGGACCTCTTTGGTTTACCCTGCTTGAGATCCACCCCAAATCAATAGAGGACATTTGGCTATTTTCATAGAAAAAATAAGGCAACAAATAACACTGCAACAAAAAATTATTTTTTTGTACCAACTGAATGGATATTACATGTTGCATGATATTAACCTCCAATATTCCTTTCTGACTGGGTTTTCACTCAAACGACCTATGTGGGATCGTTGTCAGTTACCACCGGAAGGTCTTGGGTTTCCTCCGGGCATAGGGCCCGGTCTCCTCCCACAATAAAGCTGGCAACGCCGCCATATAAGTGAAATAATCTTAAGGCGCGGCGTAAAAGACCAATGAATCAATTAATCAATATTCCCGAAATTGAACCTTGCATTTTTTTTACATATGTCTCTATGTACAAATCGATTGTCGTATACGAAAGGGTCATCCGACAGTATTGCACCGTTATATGATTTGTATCACTATTTTTTACATCATATTGTACTTGAATATTAGTTTCTTGTGTTTGTATAATGCATTTTACGTGTTTAATGTAAATAAAATTATAAATGTTTACATTTGGTTTTCTCCCTCCATCTTTAATTAGCTTATATCATTTGCAGAACAAATTTTTGGGGTTAAAGCAGCTCGCTAACGAATATTCAATTTCATTACAAATATGCATAACAAGTTTTAGTGTATTTTTAATTTAGTAATAATCATTCACAATGACTTGTTGTTTGTTTTCCAAACTTCTGTTCCCTGATTGGAATTCAAGAAAATCTGAAGCAAGACAATTCTTAATTATTGTCTGTTAGCCAATAGAAGAAAGGCTTATATATACTGTAGGATGTATTGGGTTATAATTTAATTTCCAGTGTGTTTACAACGAATACTACAATTTGATTGGCTAATCTGCTTTCGTTCATAACCCGATGAACGAACCAGCTACTATTTTTACAACGATATACGTGAATCGCCGACGAAACAACAATATGCCTATTGCTATTTTTAAGTATTTATTGAAACAGAGAAAGCAATTAATTTGAAAATATGTTGATTTAATACCTGGTTATATTTATTTTTAATTTCGATCAGATTTCAAAGAAATAAAGAACAACTTGTTATGTCAGCTTACGAAAACATTTCCACTCATGTCAGCACACTGCACTGATAGACTCAACGCTATGACGCGAGATGACGTCATCACGTTGTACAGTCCCTTTGCCTCTGATTGTGACGTCACTTGGTAGCGATCTTTGACATCAAGTGTAACTTTGCGCGCGTTGGTTTGTTTTGATTCTTGAAAATAAAATATATCACTCCCTGTGAATATATTTTTTATTGTTTTACGTAGTATATGTACGGAACTACGAAACCGTAAAGGGGACATGCCAAAAAAAAAAAAAAAAGCTCTAAAAAGATTTCGTTCCACGAATAGGTGATTTGCCAATTACTTTCAAACGACGCAATTTAGCGACGTCACAATTGCTGCCCAAAGTAGTAGACCGGACAAAGGATCCGTCTGTTTTTAACTTCAAATTTGGGGTATTTTACAACAGATATAAGAAATGAAAACCTATATTCGGATAGTTTATATCCGAATTAGTCTAGAAATGCGATAAAATCGCGGATGAAATCGCATTTTGATAGAATATGGCAAAAGTCAAGATGACTACTGGGCTTGTCCGGTGTAAGAATGATGCCGCGACGTCATTTCATTGTGACGCGCAAAACTGGCAAATGGTCTATTAAGTATTACGTTCTACGAATTACTATTTCGTTCCACGAATTAGGCCTACTATTTCGTTCCACGAATTACTATTTCGTTCCACGAATTACTATTTCGTTCCACGAATTACTAACTCGTTCCACGAATTACTAACTCGTTCCACGAATTATGGTTTCCGTTGTTGTTGTCCTAGAAATAGGTTCTCAAAGTGAGGCTATGCGTACAGGTCAACATGGAAAGGGTTGAACTTATTGCTATGTATTTTGAATTAGGGTTGTTAGTAGAGAGCTATATGACAGAACGAGCACAGTGGACCATGTGGACCCATAGCACTTCCGGTCAAAATGGCGGCGCTTCCGGTAAAATGGCGGCGCTTCCGGTCAACATGGCGACGCTTCCGATCAACATGGCGGCGCTTTCGGTCAAAATGGCGGCGCTTCCGGTAAACCCAGCCAAAAAATCGATAGGATGACGTAATAAATGACAGATGGTGTGCGTCAGATGTCGAAAAAAATCAATAACATGCTCGTACTATAGTACGAGCACAAAATGTGAACTTTGATCAGGAAAATTGAAAGAAATGTGTAAAAATGAAATAGGTAATGACGTTAAGAAAGAGATTTTCGATAGAAAACAGTAGAATGAAGCTATTATGACGTTGTTTTAAGACGTAAAGAAATGCGCTAAGAAAGTATCACTAACAGACGCCCGGCGGGCGTTAAGCGGAAAACCATAAAATCAATAGGATTCTCGTACTATAGTACGAGCAGAAATGTGAACTTTGATCAGGAAAATTGAAAGAAAATGTGTAAAATACTTTTTTCAGTCTAGACATAAAACATCTAGTCATACACCCTTTACCACTTATCAAAGTATCAGCATATTTGAAAAAAATATAGTAAATGATGTTAAGAAAGTGATTTTCGACAGAAAACGATAGAATTAAGGCGTTAAGACGTTGAGCGTTAGCGTTAAGACGTAATGAAAAACAATAAGAAAGTTAGTCAAACATCTTATAAAAACATCGTTTGAAATCGTTTTAAAAAGTTACCAGCTAGAACGATAAATATACAACCGAGGTGACACGTGTTAATGGCGCAGTCTCGACAAAGTGACGTATTGGATCGATAAAGCTCGTAGTTTGCCAGCGAGTCAATGACATGTCAAAACTTGTTCGACTAGCACAATGAAGCATATAAACAATAGAATTGCCACGCATCGAATATGTTACCACGACCTATAGCAAAACTAAAAATCTTAAAAAAAGAAATCTTACCTTCAGGATTTCTATCAAGCGTTGTTGTTGTTGTCCATACTGCGTTAGTACATGAATCATATCTCCACGTGTATCAAATTAGAACTGACATCTACGCGTAAAATTCGAACCAGGTGCCCCACGTAACCTATTCGGCCTAAACGTTAGCCTTCCAATCAATGATCGATCCTATAGTTAGTGGGCGATGCTCGCGGTGATTGACGTGGTCGATATTTAACTCTCGGCTTATACAGCTGACGTCTTCATGAGAATCATCGAAGGGACCCCCTGCTCGAATAAGCTTTTAACTCGTTGAAGCACCTATCAAAAAAAATCTAACGCCCCGCTGGCCAAAGTCGCGAGAATCGCTAAGTACCAATCGATCTATATCGTCACAGCTGACTGTCAATTGATAATCTTTTGGTATACGGACTTTATCGAAATCAACTTTGAAAAACTTAATCAATATGAAATACCACAGTTGTATTAATTGATAGACCTAAATATGAAAATATAAAAAAACGGAACTATTTTGCCCATATCACTAACAGATAACGCATAACGCCCGCAACGGCCGCATAACGCCCGCAGATAATACTTAAAGGATTTATGAACAGCTTTTGGAAATATTCTCTAATTTGCGTTAGGTGTATTGTAGAACATGTACTTTATAAATCTGACCAAAAAGAAAATTAAATTTCGGTCGCAGCACATGCAAAATTCAAGCTACGTTTGCCGATCTACAATGCTTACGAAAGTTAATTATCTCAGAGACTTATGACGTCAAACACGACCTCCGTTGTGTACGTACCCTCAGAGCGATGACGTAATAAACGATTTCTGTTGTCTCAGTACGTCTTCGTGGCAGTTTGTACACATCGAAGGTCGTGTATGACGTCATTTTTCCGAGCAGTTACGAAAAATACGGACAATATGCATATTTCCTCCCCGTTCGTTTTTTGACTACCAGGGAACTAACGCGAAGGTTGTTTCGTTTCAACTGATGATTTTCAAATATATATTTAGTCAATAAACAAGCACAAACCAGCTTTGAATCCTGTTCATATATCCTTTAAAGCGGTTGCTTAACGTAATCTTTTGGTATATGGACTTTATCGAAATCAACTTTAAATCAATCAATCCTTAAATTCAAACTTGGACGTGTAGCACTGTCACAAATTTACATTACCTATGTACGCCCAATTCTGGAATATGCATCTGTGATCTGGGATAATTGTACCCTAGCACAAGCAGAGCGATTGGAAAGGGTACAGATGTCTGCTGCGCGCGTTGTAACAGGACTTCCTATCTACGCAAGTAAAAACTCCTTGAGTTTGGAGACTGGGTGGCACGACCTACGGAGCAGACGGCAGCATGCAAAACTAAAAGTCATGTACAATATTTACAATGAACAAGTTCCTGCCTACCTACAAAATATTATCCCAAATCAAGTAGGCCAGGTTACATCCTACAATTTTAGAAACGCTCAACATTATCGCACACCTCGCTGCAGTCTCACCTTATATAAAAACTCTTTTTTACCGTCCGCTCTTGCTGCTTGGAACAATCTTGACGACGAAACCCGTAACTGTCCTACTGTTAAAAAATTCAAATCCAGGGTAGTACCGGACCTAGACAGGCCCCCTGACTATATTCTGCGAGGAAACAGAAAACTTACCATTATTCTCACCAAACTACGACATTCCTGTAGCTCCTTGAACTCTCATTTATTTAGAGTTAATCTAGTAGAAAGTCCTTCATGTGTTTGTGGTAGTTCTGATGAAAATTCCGATCATTTCTTTTTCCGTTGTCCTCTCTATGATCATATCAGAGCAGAACTCTTGTCAAACTTACCAACCACATCCAACTTAAATGACATACTATTTGGTAATCCTATGCTAACAAATGCTCAAAATGAAGCTATCTTCGCTTCTGTTTTAAGATTCATACAAAACAGCTCAAGATTCCATGACTTCATTCAATAAACGTCAATATACCTAACATCTAGCTCATACGGTCGTCTCTGTTTCTTATACCTTGTATATTGTATATTGTACATATATACCCCACTCATGCACTTATCCAAATGCTCTATTTCTTTTGTTTTCAAATTTTATGCAGTAATTAAGAATTGTATTATGTACTTCCTTTTCCTTGTATTATGATTTAAAAGTACGGAAAGGGGTAATCTAAGTTGTAAGAACTTGTCCCCCGATCCTTTTGCTTTGCTGCAATAAAATAAGTTTAAAACAAACAAAACAACTTTAAAAAACATAGTATATATGAAATACCACAATGATCAAAGACATGACTAACTCTACATTCTATTTCAACATCTTTATTGAGTTGGGTTATGTAAAGTTAACAAATTATATGTATATATATATAAATTGTATGTTAAGGTTAGATTTAGTCACTGTCCTCATTTTCTTGAGTATCAGGATATGTGGTTGGTAAAATATCGTTAAATAAGGCTTTCCTCATTTTTATAGCATTATTCAGGGCCTCTCTCGGTGATAAGTCAAAATTGTCTTCAAGTGAATGTTTCGTGGCCATAATTTGTTTATGGATTGGATCTTTTTTCATAGACTCTTAAAGCAAACTCTCGTCGTTGTATAATGACATCAGAGTTTTTATTATTTTTGGCCTCAAAGTTTCGTAGTCACCATTTTCTTCATCGATAGAGTCAGTTTTTTCAGGGATGTGCTGTTCGATCGCCTTTGTTACAAGATAATCCCACATCGTTGAGGACGCCTTTCCGTTTTCCTGCGACTCTTCCTCAGCCGAGGAATAGCTTTCACCTTCCTGTGATTCTTCCTCCGCTGACGACAGAGTGTTTTCATCTATGGTCTCTTGACTTGCGCAACTATCCGCAGAATCAGTGTTTTCTGACTCTGTGTTTTGATCTCCATTGTCACTTTGAAGTGATGATGTATGATGGTTATACCTATCCTGATGACGTCGCATATCGTGATCCCGACTAAAAGTTTGGCCACACTCAATGCACGTAAACAGCCCCATGCCTGATGTCCAGCACTCGACTGACTAGAAATAATCGAGAAGTACTTCTATATAACATATAAATCCACCAGGTGGCGCTGCGGCCGTTGCGGGCGTTATGCGGCCGTTGCGAGCGTTATGCGGGCGTTATGCGGCCGTTGCAGGCGTTATGCGTTATCTGTTAGTGATATGGTCAAAATAGTATGTTTTTTCCATAGTTTTTTTATATTTTCGTATTTAGGTCTATCAATTAATACAACTGTGGTATTTCATATTTACTATGTTTTTTAAAGTTGATTTCGATAAAGTCCATATACCAAAAGATTACGTTAAGCAGCCGCTTTAAGCATTATCTGCGGGCGTTATGCGCCGTTGCGGGCGTTATGCGGCCGTTGCGGGCGTTATGCGGCCGTTGCGGGCGTTATGCGTTATCTGTTAGTGATATGGGCAAAATAGTACGTTTTTTCCATTGTTTTTTTTTATATTTTCATATTTAGGTCTATCAATTAATACAACTGTGGTATTTCATATTGATTAAGTTTTTCAAAGTTGATTTCGATAAAGTCCGTATACCAAAAGATTATCAATTGACAGTCAGCTGTGACGATATAGATCGATTGGTACTTAGCGATTCTCGCGACTTTGGCCAGCGGGGCGTTAGATTTTTTTTGATAGGTGCTTCAACGAGTTAAAAGCTTATTCGAGCAGGGGGTCCCTTCGATGATTCTCATGAAGACGTCAGCTGTATAAGCCGAGAGTTAAATATCGACCACGTCAATCACCGCGAGCATCGCCCACTAACTATAGGATCGATCATGGATTGGAAGGCTAACGTTTAGGCCGAATAGGTTACGTGGGGCACCTGGTTCGAATTTTACGCGTAGATGTCAGTTCTAGATTGATACACGTGGAGATATGATTCATGTACTAACGCAGTATGGACAACAACAACAACGCTTGATAGAAATCCTGAAGGTAAGATTTCTTTTTTTAAGATTTTTAGTTTTGCTATAGGTCGTGGTAACATATTCGATGCGTGGCAATTCTATTGTTTATATGCTTCATTGTGCTAGTCGAACAAGTTTTGACATGTCATTGACTCGCTGGCAAACTACGAGCTTTATCGATCCAATACGTCACTTTGTCGAGACTGCGCAATTACCACGTGTCACCTCGGTTGTATATTTATCGTTCTAGCTGGTAACTTTTTAAAACGATTTCAAACGATGTTTTTATAAGATGTTTGACTAACTTTCTTATTGTTTTTCATTACGTCTTAACGCTAACGCTCAACGTCTTAACGCCGTAATTCTATCGTTTTCTGTCGAAAATCACTTTCTTAACATCATTTACTATATTTTTTTCAAATATGCTGATACTTTGATAAGTGGTAAAGGGTGTATGACTAGATGTTTTATGTCTAGACTGAAAAAAGTATTTTACACATTTTCTTTTAATTTTCCTGATCAAAGTTCACATTTGTGCTCGTACTATAGTACGAGAATCCTATTGATTTTATGGTTTTCCGCTTAACGCCCGCCGGGCGTCTGTTAGTGATACTTTCTTAGTGCATTTCTTTACGTCTTAAAACAACGTCATAATAGCTTCATTCTACTGTTTTCTATCGAAAATCTCTTTCTTAACGTCATTACCTATTTCATTTTTACACATTTCTTTCAATTTTCCTGATCAAAGTTCACATTTTGTGCTCGTACTATAGTACGAGCATGGTATTGATTTTTTTCGACATCTGACGCACACCATCTGTCATTTATTACGTCATCCTATCGATTTTCTGACGCTTACGTCAGTACCCCTGCTGTGCAAATATCGATTTTTTACACGTATCTGGGAGGACTCCCTGCTGTGCAAAATTTTATATACAGCCAGAAAAACTACTGTTGTTGTACAAGAACATCGTGAGTAAATTAGCTGTGAATCATGGAATTAGACAGTCTTTTCACCTTTTGCGCCAATCGACGAGAGCCAACCAAGAAATATGCAATGTTCATCCTAATTGGTTAGCTGGCAAGTTATAAAGCCATCAGCCATTGGTTATCATAATTCGTGGAACGAAATAGTAATTCGTGGAACGAAATAGTAGTTCGTGGAACGAAATAGTAATTCGTAGAACGAAATAGTAATTCGTGGAACGAAATAGTAATTCGTTGAACGAAATAGTAATTCGTGGAACGAAATAGTAATTCGGGGAACGAAATAGTAATTCGTGGAACGAAATAGTAATTCGTGGAACGAAATAGTAATTCGTTGAACGAAATAGTAATTCGTGGAACGAAATAGTAATTCGTGGAACGAAATAGTAATTCGTGGAACGAAATAGTAATTCGTGGAACGAAATAGTAATTCGTGGAACGAAATAGTAATTCGTGGAACGAAACAGTAATTCGTGGAACGAAATAGTAATTCGTGGAACGAAATAGTAATTCGTGGAACGAAATCTTTTTAGAGCTTTTTTTTTTTTTTTGCATGTCCCCTCTACGGTTCCGTATATATGTGATAGTAATTAAATTATAAGGATTGACTTCAATATTTCTTCGGTTCATGGAGTTATGAACGAACTGGCCCCTGTGCAAACTTTTCATAAACCGCTTCGCGGATTTATTTAGTTTGCACAGGGGCAAGTTCGTTCATAAATCGATGAACCGAAGAAACATTGAAGTCAATCCTTATGTGATAAAAGTCGACTGTCAATAGACCCTTTCGGCTTAAGGATTGGCGCTTGCGCAGAAGCCTCGTTGTATGGCAAAATGACGCTAAATTGAGTGTTTGGCTCAATTTGACGTCGGAATCGTGTTCATTTCGTCTATGACGCAATGCAAAAGAGGCGTGTCCCAGCGCCCGCAACAGAGAAATGACGCCAATGCCATACAACTCGAACAACGTCATTAAAACGTCATTCTAAGCCGAAAAGGTCTATTACTCCCGTACCAATCGACGTCATTTAGCGACGTCACAATTACTGCCCCAAGTATTAGATCGGACAAAGGGTCAGACTGTTTTTAACGTCAAATTGTCGGTATTTTACGACATATATAACAAAATGAAAACCTATATTGGGGCAGTTTATATCAGAATGAATCTAGAAATGCGAAAAATCGTACACAACAGTCAAGATGTCTATTCTAGGCTTGTCCGGTGTAAGATTGATGCCGCGACGTCATTCCATTGTTGTGCTCAAAACTGGCAAATGGTCTATTCCCCCAGTGTCCTGAAAGTGATAACTTTATCACAACCGTCTTTTTTTAGAAGATCTGCTTAAATTTCAAACTCAACAACTCGATGGCAAGTTACAAAATAAAAGACAATATCGGCTCTTGTTAAAGGAGTTTCTCAGATATGTAAAGAGCAATAGTTGTACTGACCGTCCTTTGGAAAAGCTCATTCCACTATTCCAGGTTAAAAAGGGACATCAGATAAAAGAAATCGTTCCAAAAGCTGCCAACTTTACAGCGGCATGAGCTGCGATTGTTCGTCATTTCATCAATAAGTACGAAACAAGAGCTTTCCGCTGATACCAATCTTGGGGATTTACGTTAACGCGCTTTTTATACGCAAAAAAACTCCTAAATTGAACTCATATACATCCCGCGGCTATTTGAATTATTTCCTTTAATAATACACACTTTCGGTTCGTATGTGTTACTGTCTTAATCAATATTTTCTATTTCAACGTCAATCCTTTAGATGGTACTTCAAGGTACTTCAAATGATCAACCAGAACTTATTAAAAAATTCCTAATTTGGAGCTCATGGCACTTTAAGATGCGCGTAGAACCTCAGGTCCATACGTTTAAAAGGTGACGTATCGATTGATACTTGATATAGTAAATGTTGCACTTAAAGGGACGCGAGTAGCCAAAGTTCGGAGAAGTTTGCAGAGTTTGATGTAACTTGTATAAAACTAAAGGATTGACCTGGTAAAGCTATAGTTATCTGTACGAACGGAATGTGCTAATAATAGACAATGCAAATAGCCGGGATGTATGAGTTCAATTTTGGATTTTTCTTGACTATAAATAATACGTTAACGTATATCCTAACGTTGGCCATGCATTCTATGCAGGTCAGGGCCGCGGAACGGGGCCGGGCCAAATGCCGAGGCCCTAAAAAATCAATATTGATAGTTATTGAGTGACACGGTTATTTTTTTTTTTCTTCAGTGGACATCTAAATTTTCGACGCAATGTCTTCAGCTAGGCCTAATTCGTATTCCAACACTTTTCTCTGTTCCTGTTCTATACACTCACAAATAGCGTGAAAACCCATGCAGTATATAGCCAGCAAGTTAGTATGGCGTTTCATTGCGATTATAAACAAAAAACATATTTAAAAAAAAGTTTCCTCTTTATATGATAATGGATGAATATATAGTTTTACAAAGAGGGGTGTCAATGTATTTTTTATTGTACAGATAAAGAAGCGAAATCTCATAAGCCCTATAGGCTTAGGCTGTGTGCAAAACTATCGACAGGTCTGAAGTTCGTTGTTATTGAATTTGCCAACAGAGCTACCAAGATCTGTCGGCTGAAAAATATATTTAATTTTGCACAGTAGGCCTATTCCCAAACGTCTCAAAAAATATAAACGTAATACGGTGAACTATTATTTTATGAAAAATGTCAGAAAGCATCTCCATCCATCTATATATAAGCCTAGCCTATGGCACGCGTATCGCAGCTAGACCTGTAACTCAAACTTCTGTAGGCCTACTAGCCGCACTTGTGTGTCTCTATCTTGGTTTACTTATTTGCCGGTCAGGTATAGCCACACATTAAACCGCCATTATAAGGGTGAGATAACTCGTGTAACCTCATTAGGCCAATTTTTATGGTATGTTTAACAAAGAGCGATTTAACAGTTAACCCAACGGATTTCGAAGAAATCAACTGGTTCAGTGAAAAGAGGAATGTTTCAAAGATATAATAGGCGGTAATAGCTGAAAGGTAGTTGAGATTAAGGATAGTTAAGACTTAGCTTAAATCTGAAATCCGAAGTCCTTCCAAATAATTCATTTAAAAGCCGTAACTATAGGCCTACCCCCTTCGTGGTCTAAAACTGGGACCCCTACCCTAGACCCAGTCACCTAGCTAGCAGGCTTACCTCTCAGGTAATTTACTAATTCAGTAATTTCCCTGATGATGATTGCAACTTACCTCTCAGGGTCTGCCCACTCACTCAGTTCCCTCCACTAGACCCATTATCTCTGTTACTTCTCCTCTACCCCCCTCCCCAGTTGTGTCAACCTACTCCCCTATAAGATGATATAGGCCCTATTATTATTTTAGTCAAGAAGATTAGTAAACTATTCAGCAGGAATATACAGAAGTAAAAACAGAGTTGGAACATATTTATGAAGATAAAGCCAAAGGTGCTATGATAAGATCTAGATGTCGTTGGTTCGAAAAGGGCGAAAAAAGCACTAAATATTTTTTTGATCTTGAACGAAGTAAACAGAGCCGCAAATCTATTGAAAAACTCCAGAATTCAGATGGAGATATTATTAACAGTAACAAGGAGATTCTTAAACATCTACATACTTTTTTCGGTTCATTGTACACCTCAAGACTGAAAGATCAAGATTTCGAAGAATTATTAAAAAACAATGTATTTGATAATGTAGATTCCATTGAAAAACTAGGTGAACAAGACAAAGCCTGTTTAGATGAAAAAATTTCCCTGGCTGAATTAAGTGAGGCTTTGAAAGGTATGCAACCAAACAAATCCCCAGGATCAGATGGCTTAACAGTAGAATTCTACAAACTATTTTGGAAAAAGTTAAGCGGTTTCTATTTTAAAGCTATTGACTGTTCAATTAATACTGGTAATCTCTCCAGTACTCAGAGAAGGGGAGTGATAAATCTAATATTTAAAAAAAATGACCCTCTAGACCTTAATAATTACAGGCCCATAACATTACTTAATGTAGACTATAAAATTTATTCTAAATGCCTCGCTAACCGCCTTAAAATGTGCCTTGATAATCTTATACACGTATCTCAAACAGGATTCATGAAAAACAGAAATATATGTGAAAATATTCGCTTCTTATCAGATGTGGTTGAAAATTACTCTCAGGAGGCATACCTATTATTTTTAGATTTTGAAAAAGCTTTTGATTCAATAGAACATAAGTTTATTAAACACTGACTAAAAGTATTTAATTTTGGTGAACATTTTATAAATATGGTTAGTCTCTGTTATACCAACACCTCTAGCTGTATTCTAAATAATGGTAGTCAAACTGATTGGTTCCAAAATGACAGAGGTACAAAACAAGGATGCCCCTTGTCACCCTATATTTTTATTCTCTGTGCAGAAATTGTTAATCAGTTACTTCGGAAGAACTCAAACATCGAAGGAATTCTTATTAATAAGACTGAATGTAAAACTATCCATTATGCAGACGACTCCACTGCACTACTTAAAAACAAAATCTCAATTCTTGAGCTCCTAGGACTGTATTCCAAAATAGGTTTGTGTACGGGGTTAAAATTAAACAAAACCAAATGTGCTATATTACCGTTAAACACTTGCCCCTCCGAGACTGGCTTTTATGGTATTAAGTTTGTAACGAAAATAAATTTTCTAGACATTGTTATTAGTAGGGCAGAAAATAATCTGGATGAAAACCTTTCTTCTCAAACTGATAAAGTTAAAGTTCGTTTTAAACTTTGGAAGCAGAGAGGGCTTACAATATATGGAAGATCCTTATTGGCTAAAAGCGAAGGTGTGTCCCGGTTAATTTATTTAGCCAGCTGTTTGCATATTCCTGTTAAGGTCATCTCTGAAATTAATAAGGAATTATATGGTTTTGTTTGGAAAGGTAAATCAGAAAAAGTTGCTAGAGATAAGCTGTTATTAGAATATGCTAAAGGTGGTATCAACGCCCTTGATTTTAGTCTGATGAATAAGGCCTTAAAGTTAGTGTGGTTGGCTAGATATTTCAAGCCATCAAATCAAGATAAGTGTTGGACTAGGGTCCCTGATATGCTTTTAAATAATATTGGTGGTCTTAAATTTCTTTTGAAATGTCATTTTGATATTCGTCTACTACCAACTGAGCTTCCCCTATTTTATGCTGATATTTTAAAATTCTGGTCTGAATTACACACGCACACTACTGACATTTTTAATGACATCATCTGGAATAACAAACTACTAACAAAGAATAAAAAGTCTTTTTATGTTAAAGAATGGCTGGATGCCGGAATCATATTTGTCAGGGACTTGTTTAATGATGGAGGATGGTTATTGTCTATGGAGGATTTAGGTAGAAAATGGGGTATTCAGATTAATCGGGACTTGTACAGAGCAATTACAACATGTGTAAAACGTAGAATCAGCTCGAATTTATTCAACAGCAACTCTCCATCCCCTTCTCGTGACCTTCAATCAGCCGTAATTGTTGGTGATACAGACCTAACGTCCTGTCCAATTAAAGCTAGGTTCTTTTATGACTTACTGAAACAACGTGCATGTGCGAAATTACCAAATCAGTCAGAAAATTTACTAGAGTACATGAAAGCAGTGTTTGACAAACTACCTCTTGAGAATAAGGTTAAGCAGCTTGAATTCAAAATATTTCACAATATATACCCATGCAACAAGTATTTACATCGAATTAAAGTCAAATCATCTCCGCAATGTATGTTTTGTATGAATATCGATACTGTAGGTCACGCCTTGTTTGCTTGTCCTCATTCTCATCAGTTCTGGCTGTTGTTTACTCACTGGTTTAACACATCTTTAGGGACAAATTTTAATATTGATACTGTTAGCTCAGTGGTTGGAGGTGGTGAGATAATTAAAACATTAGGAAATCACAAATGGCTGTTATATTACACCACTATTGTTGCTAAATACTACTTATATTGTAACCGATATCTAAATTTGCAACCTAATATGTCTACTTTCAAAACTATGATTAGGTTTAATGCTAAAGTTTTGACTAAAGGAGCGTTTAAAGGTTTACATTCACTCAAGGACCTAGAAAAGCTTTTCAGCACATTGGATTCTCAGCTGTGATGTATCTATTTAATTTGTTGTTGTCTGTGATGATGCTTACAACTAGATCATCTATTTTATGTAATATAAGTTTCCCTCTATTTGCTTTTATGGTTTATGGCAATACTTTGTTTAAAAAAAAAAAAAGGCTCAAGGCTGTTGTATCATGTTAACTTAAGGCCTACTTAGCTTAAGTTGTATACCAATATAGGTTTAATTCCCTAATCCTAGGTCATGTGGGAAAGAGGGATTGCTATTAAAGCAGCTGTAAATTCATGACGTTCCATCATGTAATAAAATTGCCTTCGGGTTCAAAAAAAAAAAAAAAAAAAAAGAAGAAGATTAGTTCCCTATGGCATTTCATTGATGTACCTGAGAGAAATGTTGGACGGTAGTGGTACACTCGTGAAGGGGAGGTAAGCGTATCGGGGGATGAAGGGGGAAACATGATTTGTCTTACTGCACTTCAAAGTATATTAATGATCACTAAAACACACGGGCACAGGGAAAATCCACTTGTATAAGTATATGTGTCCATTTCATCCAAATTAGTTTTTTTTTATTTTAATAGTAGATCACGTACATCAAAATACACTATACATATCGGACTCTACATACAACTATGATGGTCGAGAAGGGACATCCCGTTATAGATACTCAACCAGCCTAAATCAAAATCTAAGACGCGATGAAAAATATAGCAAGATTTATTTTCGCGTTATACTTTATGAAATTGGCTCACTTCCTATGTAAAACACGATGAAAAATACTTTTCATTGCATTTTACTCACTAAACCGCCTACATTTTGATCTCAGAAACACTATGGAAATGCGATGGTAAATACTTACCATCGCTTTACCATCGCATTACCATAGTATTTCTGAGTCCAATAAAGTCTGATTTCACTTGCACTATGCGACAAAAAAGACTTTTTTATGTGATTTTATTTTACAAATTCTTTTTTTTAGGATAAGCCACAAACACGATGGAAACGCGATGATAAAGCGATGGTAAATATTAACCATCGCTTTACCATAACGTTTCTGATATCAAAATATAGGCGGTTTAGTAAATAAAACGCAACGAAAAGTATTTTTCATCGTGTTTTACATAGCAAGTGAGCCAATCTAAGACGCGATAAAAAATACAGTAAGATTTATTTTCGTGTTATACTTTATGAAAAGGCTCACTTGCTATGTAAAACACGATGAAAAATACTTATCATTGCGTTTTACTTATTAAACCGGCTATATTTTGATCTCAGAAACACGATGGAAACGCGATGATAAATATTTATCATCGCGTTTTTATCGTGTTTCTCAGTTGAATAAAGCTTAGTTCTATACGTATTTTGCGATAGAAATTAGGATCGAAAGGATTATCACTGCAACTTACTTTATGGACTGGGTTTTGAAAGAAAATCACAAACAGAATGGAAACGCGATGGTAAATATTAACCATCGCTTTACCATCGCATTTTTATCGTGTTTGTGGCTAAGATTGAAGGAAGATTTGAAAGTAAAACGGGATGTCCCTTCTCGGCCATCATATACAACGGAAATGTTTTCGTTTATTTATTTCTGATAGTCGATCACATACATCAAATACACCATACATATCGGACTCTACATACGACGGAAATATTTTTAACTACCTATACGTCAGTGTCGGCTGAATGTACAGCTGAGAGCTGCCACTGCATAACTTGTTGTGATCTAATGTTACACACGACTTTCTGGGTATGGATAGTCGCTCGCCCGTACTCCCTTCCCCAATATCCATTGTTACCGTCTCTCATGTAAGACTACACCAAAGTTCCCCACGGTAGGATATGTAAATAAAGCGTGCTGTTCAGGTATATATATAGAAATGTAAGGACTACCTGCAATAAACAGTCTTTCACGAATGGTATTTAACCGTGAAGGTTTATGCTGATATTCCTTAGCAACATCTGGAGTTCAGTCCACATAGGAGTTCAATTGTGCACAGATTTCTTAGCTAGGACTGGAGTAATTCTGATCGTGTAAGTACATTCCTTTATATCTGTCGTATTGATCGATTTACATCACGGGCTTCTTCAATGCCACTTAAACATAGCGCACATTTGACAATTCTAAGAGTTGCTCTCAGAATTTTAAAAAAAATACCCCATATTTTTTAAACACTTCTCAACTAAAATTGCCGGGAAGCTTCTTTGATGATCCCTTCGTAGAGCTAACCCATAATCTGTGGCCTTACACAATGTCAACAACGAATTTCACTAAGTTAAAATTCCCTCTTGCGTAAAAACCGAATTTTCCCAGACCGCCGTTACCGATGTAGTGGCGAGCATGGTTTGAATATCTCCGATAGATAACTGTCCCCGTTTGAGAAAAATCGTTTTGAACACAGACGAAATTTAAACAGCGAAATTCGTTGCTAACAGATTTTAGATTCTTCTAATGGAGCGGTTTTACTAAACCCAAAATATATAAAGCAATTTGTACTACTTTATACATGGACAGTGACTTCTCCTGTACTTGCAAGTCAATGTTACAACAAAATTCCCAACCCCAACACATAAGGTGTCATATGAGGTGATTGACCAGGCTAAGAACAAGCTTAACTTGGCATACAAATAGTCCATGTTTTAAAAATTAATTCCTATACTAAATGCTCAAATTCCAACCGTTACTCTCCGCTTATTCAATGTGTAACTAACCCTCTCCACTCCATAAATAAGGTTATCTTATCCTGTGTTATATCCCGATGTTTCAGCACACCTGATTATTACATGTACTCCATATCTTAAATTAATACGTGTTTTTTTTCTTGACCTGTAATAGCATTGACCCCACCCTTAGATTGTGGTGATTTTTCTAACTGTAGTGTGTGAATCACAACTTATCAGTGATTAACTTTTGTATTTGTTTTTTGTTCATTCTTGCTGTGTATATAATGCCTGTTTTTACTGCACCGACGTTGTGTGCTGTAATTTCTGATGATAAGAGTAATTGAAATGGAAAGCACATATTAAACATCACCATGTGCAAAGTAATACAAGTTGTCCTATGTGTTTTGGCTTTAACAGATTTTAAGACCACCGGTGATGGTTTAGCTCTACGAAGACCTTATCAAAGAAGTTTCCGGACTCCACTTTAGGTAGTTGTTAACAGTTATCATTTTTTGAAAATCCAGAGAGCAATTCTTTCATGTTTTTTAAATGTACCCTATGTTGACTTGGTATTGAAGCCCATGCGGGCGTATCAGTAAAACTCTTATCTACTCAACATATTGCGGACTAAACTTCCCTCAGAATGAGAATAGATTACCATCTAATTTTGTGGGGAACACACTCTATCAAAGAATTCATGTGAGTATTCAAATTTCCAGTTGATGTCATTATGTCAAACCGAGATTGCTTCTCAGCACGAGTTGAAAAACAATTCCTTAAAAAATCCGGGGGCTCCGTTGCTCAGTTTGTAAAGCGTTGGACGCTCGAAGTCGTTGTGGGATGGTTACCAGTTAACAACGGAAGGTCGTGGGTTTCCTCCAGGCATAGAGTCCGGTTTCCTCCCACAATAAAACTGGTAACGCCGCCACATAAGTGAAATAATCTTGAGCGCGGCGTAAAACACCAAACAATCAATCGATCAATCCGATATATTAAAAGAATGGGACCAGTAATAGCAGTAAGGAAAAACTTTAAAGGCACACTCTAGAATACTGTTTACATTAATAACAGAGGACGGCTTTCTGTATTTACTTTTGGATGAGTTTTATTAAAAATATATTCATTTTTTTACTTGATATGTATGTCAACCTTTTCATCTACTTTATTGCAGAATTATTAAAGCGGGTTAGTTTTTCTGCTTGGGAGAGATCTGACCCGGAATCACAAAACCAATTCCAGCTAGATTAAAGGACCGCTATCGAAATTTCTACTAAAGACCTCCAGGATAAAGCCATTGAATGAACTTTTTTCTGGCTGAAATGAAGGATGAAAAATTCATGTGATAAAAATATTCCTTTTCAATTATTGTTCGATTGCAATGTTCTAATGACTGTCATGAAAACGCCCCCAAAACGCAGACTTGTAGTACTATATGATTTAATGAAGATGTTAAAACAAAAATCACTCACTCGGCCATAAAATATGCCAAATTACAAAATGTAAATCACGAATGCAACATATGCTTTTTATAAATACAAGTTGTACCAATTTATTGTTTGTGTGTTTTTTATTTAAGCAATCAAATATGCAAAAAGGGTTTTGTGGCGCTGAGGGTTTTGTGGCGCTGAGGGTGTTTTGTGGCGCTGAGGGTGTTTTGTGGCGCTGAGGGTGTTTTGTGGCGCTGAGGGTGTTTTGTGGCGCTGGGGGTGTTTTGTGGCGCTGGGGGTGTTTTGTGGCGCTGGGTGTGTTTTGTGGCGCTGGGTGTGTTTTGTGGCGCTGGGTGTGTTTTGTGGCGCTGGGTGTGTTTTGTGGCGCTGGGTGTGTTTTGTGGCGCTGGGTGTGTTTTGTGGCGCTGGGTGTGTTTTGTGGCGCTGGGTGTGTTTTGTGGCGCTGGGTGTGTTTTGTGGCGCTGGGTGTGTTTTGTGGCGCTGGGTGTGTTTTGTGGCGCTGGGTGTGTTTTGTGGCGCTGGGTGTGTTTTGTGGCGCTGGGTGTGTTTTGTGGCGCTGGGTGTGTTTTGTGGCGCTGGGTGTGTTTTGTGGCGCTGGGTGTGTTTTGTGGCGCTGGGTGTGTTTTGTGGCGCTGGGTGTGTTTTGTGGCGCTGGGTGTGTTTTGTGGCGCTGGGTGTGTTTTGTGGCGCTGGGTGTGTTTTGTGGCGCTGGGTGTGTTTTGTGGCGCTGGGTGTGTTTTGTGGCGCTGGGTGTGTTTTGTGGCGCTGGGTGTGTTTTGTGGCGCTGGGTGTGTTTTGTGGCGCTGGGTGTGTTTTGTGGCGCTGGGTGTGTTTTGTGGCGCTGGGTGTGTTTTGTGGCGCTGGGTGTGTTTTGTGGCGCTGGGTGTGTTTTGTGGCGCTGGGTGTGTTTTGTGGCGCTGGGTGTGTTTTGTGGCGCTGGGTGTGTTTTGTGGCGCTGGGTGTGTTTTGTGGCGCTGGGTGTGTTTTGTGGCGCTGGGTGTGTTTTGTGGCGCTGGGTGTGTTTTGTGGCGCTGGGTGTGTTTTGTGGCGCTGGGTGTGTTTTGTGGCGCTGGGTGTGTTTTGTGGCGCTGGGTGTGTTTTGTGGCGCTGGGTGTGTTTTGTGGCGCTGGGTGTGTTTTGTGGCGCTGGGTGTGTTTTGTGGCGCTGGGTGTGTTTTGTGGCGCTGGGTGTGTTTTGTGGCGCTGGGTGTGTTTTGTGGCGCTGGGTGTGTTTTGTGGCGCTGGGGGGGGTTTTGTGGCGCTGGGGGGGGTTTTGTGGCGCTGGGGGGGGTTTTGTGGCGCTGGGGGGGGTTTTGTGGCGCTGGGGGGGTTTTGTGGCGCTGGGGGTTGCCCTCCCCCTTGAAAGCAGGGGCTATGTCATTTTTATTTAGGGAATGAATTCGACCAAATACACTTAAAGATGTCCAGAAAGAGCTCCAAGCTTACCGACCCTCGGGCTGGAGCATTGTGGATCTGTTTTAGCCATGTATGCTGACCCAACAAGGAGGAACATTAAGTATGCCGCACACATTAGCCTTGCTGACGTTTTATGGTCTGTGGAGCCTGTCAAAATTTAGATCTGGGTGGAGGGGTGGGTGGGGGGGGGGGGGGGGGTCTTTTGGTCGGTTGGTACTTTTGTCGCCGTATAACCTTAGCTGTTTAGTGCGACGTTGAGCCCCAATCAATCAATCAACCAAGCTTACCGGACAGACATGTATGCGACCTTTGAATCACGTTTATGTAAGCCCACATGGGCTTGTACTAAGCCTCAAAATCGAAGTTCTGCGCCTTAAGAATAAAACTTATGTGTTATGTCGCAGACCTTCAATTTTGAGGACCTCAAACCCATGCAAAGAGAGGTTAAAAGTCAGATTTGTAGACAGAAAAAACATAATCAGTGAATAGGACTGCCAATATAGATCTTGACAAATCTTGACCTCTGAGAGATGCAAATTGATTGACTGATGTTTTACGTCCTATTCAAGATTATTTCACTTATACTAAATGGCGGGATTGCAAGTTTTATGGGGAGACGAGACCGGGCTCTCTCACCATAGAGGAAACCACAGACCCTCTACCAGTATCTGGCAACCCTTCCACATACGGCGATCGAGTGACCCCCCCCCCCCCCCTCCCTACACCCCACGAGAAGGGTTCACTAGTTCGAAGGTTCACTAATCCGAAAAACGGGTTCACCAGTAAGAAGGTTCACTAGTCCGCAGGTCCACTAGTCCGAAGGTTCATTAGTCCGAACGAGAGGGTTCACTGGTTCGAAGGTTCACTAGTCCGAAGGTCCACTAGTCCGAAGGTTCACTAGTCCGAAGAACAGTACCGATATCATCCTCCAAACGATAATATAGCCCATAGGGCATAGGCCTACCCAGACCCAATGATAGTTTCCTCAGCATCATTTTCCCACGAGACAGTATCCCTTAGTCTTATTGGTCTGTAGTCGAGACAGTGTAAAGTTAGGAATTTATGATCCCCCCAAAGAAAAAGGAAATATATAATTCGACGATTTTATGCACAGCCACGGGCGTACATTCCGGTAGCAGGGGAGGGGGGGGGGGAGGGGTGCAGACTGATAAAGAGAAAGACATGAATTTCCTGAGGAAGTAGGAGGTATGCAGGGTATATAAAACTAAATACTCATTTTTCCTTAGGAAATCTGCAGGGTTATACGCATGACCTGACATGTTCAATTTAAATCCTTTTATTTATAAGATAATTTGAAAAGTTGGGAAAACATTATTAAAAAGATGACATTATACTTATATCTAGAAAGACACGTGGTGTCGACTTTGTAAACGTTCGTATGTATATATTTATGATCACTAAAACACACGGTCACAGGGAAAATCTTCTTGTCTAAAATAACCATGGAGAAAAGTTTCTAATTGTTTTAAAAAGAGGTATATCATTTAGAACTTTATACCCCATAAATTGAACAAACCGTGAAGAGTACTTTTTATTTTTCATATCTGTTTAAGTATACGATTTTTTTAATTGCTTCAATAAAATGTCTATCAGTACCACTGTTTAGTTTTTCTCATCCAAATAGTGGATGGTCTTATTTGAGATATAGCGCATTATGTCTGGGATGTTCGGACAAGGGAACCTTCGGACTAGTGAACCTTCGGACTAATGAACCTTCGGACCAGTGAACCTTCGGACCAGTGGACCTTCGGAGTCGCTGACCTAAAGTATGTAAACAATAAACATTTCATTTTACATTTTTATTTAGGGAATGAATTCGACTAAATACACTTAAAGGCGTCCAGAAAGAGCTCCCAGCTTACCGACCCTCGGGCTGGAGCATTCCCTAATGAAAATGTACCATAATTTACCATAGTTTACTATAGTAAAACTGAGGTAAACTATCGTTTACTATAGTATACTATAGAATACTGTAGTGTATTATAGACTTTTGTAGTAATTCTATAGGAAACTTTAGTGGACTATAGTACTTTGCCTGTTACTATAGTATAGCATAGATCTTGTATAGTAAAACTGAGGTAAACTATAGCTTACTATAATATACTATGGTACACTATCGTTTACTATAGTGTATTGTAGACTTTTGTAGTCAGTCTATAGTTTACCATAGTACATAACCTTTTACTATAGTATATGATAAATCCTTTATAGTAAAACTGTAGTAAACTTGGATAACTGTAGTCTACTCTAGTAAATTACAGGTTACTATAGTACAACACAGTAAGTTTACAGTCAAACTGTCTTAAAGGGGCATGAGCTGCCAAAATTCACAGTTTTTTCATAACTTCTGATCGTCACGACAGTAAGAGGCTTTGAAGGCTATCGAAAAACTAAATGATTGGCGTTGGAATGAGAAAAATCCATACAGTATGTGGCCTGTATGAACCAAAAACGTGTTCAAAAGTAAACAAAATTTAAATAACCGGGACGACCATTCATTCATTCTAAGCCAAAGTTAGTTTAAAACAGTACTTTATCGTACATTTTCGAGACTTGAAGCATTAAAAAGCTTCTGAATTCTACCTCTTGAGAAAAATAGCCAATAATTTCAGCATTCTGTTTTAACGTCAAAATATCAACATTTTGGCAGCTCATGCCCCTTTAAGTATGGTAAACTATAGTTTACTGTAGTATATTATAGGTAGGTACAATAGAGAATTATGGTCATTATATAGCCAAACTGAAGTAAACCGTGGCAGATTGCTATGTGCTGTAGTAAGTTATAAGTATGATACATAAGGTAATAGTCAAGTATGGTAAACTATAGATCACTGTAATAGATTACTATGGAGAATCATGCTAATTATATACCGGTACTCAAACTGAAATGCACTGCACGGTGCTGTAGTAAATTATAGGTAACTGTCATAGTACAAGTTTATAGTCAAACTGTAGTAAAGTATGGTAAACTGTAGACGGCTCACTATAGTATATATCTATATTGAAATGAAATAAACTTCTCCAAATATTGCGCTCTATATTATATCTATTTTAAACGAACGTACTATTAAGAGTATCTAAATAATATGTTCTCACTCAATATAGGGCTTACTTATTACCGATCTCTTTTTACAAGAATTCCGTCATATGCGATAATGTGGTTTGAACGGATTGTAATCAGGACAAGATGTAGTTAAATAATGTTCTTATTTGTCATGGTTTTGACAGTAAGGGCTCTGACTACACAGTGATTATGAAGAGTTATTTACTTTAACCACCAGTACAAATTAATATGTTTAACTGGCATGATTCTTTTCAGTTTTTTTCAGGTTTTTTAAAGAGCCAAATCAGTTTTTTTCTACTGACTTCAGGGGTTTTTATTCTATCACAAATCCAGATTTCAAGTTCTTTAAATTCGTTTTATTTAAAAAAAAAACAGTTCTTGAATGTCAGAATCAGTTAAGAAAAGTAAAGAAAAAAAGTAAATATCAATTATATTGATATAAGAGGACATTTTATTCTTTTTTTCTAACTTGATGAAATCATAGTCTGGCTGACACGGGACGCGGACGAGTCTTACAAGAAAGTCAGTTTTTTTTCTGGTCCTCCAGAATCATGCCTGTTTTCATTCCTTGACAAAAATCTCCCATCCTGCGTTTCATGTAAATTTCCGTTTCAAGCGACCCACAATATGTAGGCCTGTGTTTGAAATTAATGTTTTTCAGTCTTAGGTCCCTTTTATCATTGATGGGATTATTTACAAGCCGAACATGATATTTTATTTGTGAATGGGCGAAGTGCATTTAAATTAAAATGTAATTGTAGGCCTATATCTTTTGATAAAGATGAACATTCTTGCCTCCTTTATAGTAGTTAACAAGTATAACAACCACTCTTGTATTTTCAGAGCTCACAAATATCTCTTCAAATATGACAATAGGCGATGTACAGTAAATCGGCTCCCAGAAATGACAATCAACCTATACTACAGGAGTTGAAGAATCCTTTCACCGGAAACCAGAGTCTTTCTGAAAATTAGGATACATAATCGAAAAAGGTAGATTAACATTTAAGTTTTTTTGATTAATCCCCAGTTAACGCAAAATCTCAATGCCTGTAGGCTTTCTTATTATATTTATACTTATAGGGTAGACTTTAAAATCGGTAAAAAAAACGGTAACCGGTTTAGCAAATGCTGTATATCAAGAAAAATAGAATACGAGGTAGCAAAACAAAATATTTGCATGGAATTCCCGGTTTTACTATACGGTATACATGTAGGTCATTGGTTTAGTGCATCAAACATACATGTATTACAGTATAATATGAAAGTCCCATTTGGTCGTCTGCTGGTTGGTGAAATATAACATGGCAATGAATGGAAAACAAGCACATTTCGGCTGTAAGGACAGATAAAAAGTCTAACTCGGGTTAATAAAATTTTGGAAACTGTATATTCTTTACCATACTTTTTTTTTTTGCAGGAAATTGGAAATTACATATCAGAGTAGATTTTTTCTCCATTTATTCCCATGTTAAAAGTCAACGGAGGTTCAAAGCAAAGTGAGGTAACAAAGCCTGGGATGACGTCACACAGTGGATTTCTATGAGGTAAATTATTGAAATCAAGATAATACTTCATGGTCAGAGTGCAAAATTTGTTTCAATATGTAATACATTGGCTTAATCTTGCTCAGTCAAGCACAGGCCTTTCCCGTTGATGTATTTATTTATATTTCTTTTGTTTTCTTGTAGTATAAACTGAAGAACGATATCCTGATCACAGAGAGTCATACACCAAACACTCCCCAGAACCATAACAGCAGTCTGGCCTCAAAACAGCGATCTAACCCCAAACAGAAATCAGAGGACCCCCCCCCCCCCCCCCCCCCAAAAAAAAAAAAAGCAACCATTCACAAGTTTAACAAAGTCATTTTGAGAAGGAAGGTGTTGTAAAATAATATCAAATGTCAGTTTTATCAGATTTTGTGAACAGATTTTTCAACAGTACTTGATGTAATAAACAGCATTATCTGTCTTAAACTAAAGATTTTTTCTTATTATTTTGTATGTTAACTGAAGACAGTCAGCAGTCACTATAGCTAATGTTATTACAGTCACCAGGGTTTACTAAAGTTCACTATGCCACTAGTATAGTCGCTACAGTTTACTAGTCGCCATGGATTACTATAGTTTACTATGGTACTTTATAGTCGCTATAGGTTACTATTGTACTTTTACCAGATAAGTCGCTATAGGCCACTATAGTCGCTATAGTTTACTATAGTCGCTATAGTTTACTATAGTCGCTATAGTTTACTATAGTCGCTATAGTTTACTATAGTCGCTATAGTTTACTATAGTCGCTATAGTTTACTATAGTCGTTATAGTTTACTATAGTCGCTATAGTTTACTATAGTCGCTATAGACTACTATAGTCGCTATAGACTACTATAGTCGCTATAGACTACTATAGTCGCTATAGACTACTATAGTCGCTATAGTCGCTATAGTTTACTATGGTACTTTTGCCACATTTACTATAGTCTGTTTACTATAGTAAACTACAGTGACTATAGTTTACTATAGTAAACAGGCTATAGTAAAGTGGCAAAAGTACCATAGTAAACTATAGTTTTTTGCTATAGTAAACTATAGTACATTTTCATTAGGGTTGTGGATCTGCTTTAGCCATGTATGCTGACCCAACAAGGAGGAACATTAAGTATGCCACACACAATAGCCTTCCTGACGTTTTATGGTCTGTGGAGCCTAATGTCAAAATTTAGATCTGGGTGGAGGGGTGGGGGGGGGGGGCGTCTTTTGGTCGGTTGGTACTTTTGTCGCCATATAACCTTAGCTGTTTAGTGCAACGTTAAGCCCCAATCAATCAATCAACCAAGCTTACCGGACATACATGTATGCGACCCTTTGAATCACGTTTATGTAAGCCTACATGGGCTTGTACTAAGCCTCAAAATCGAAGTTCTGCGCCTTAAGAATAAAACTTATGTGTTATGTCGCAGACCTTCGATTTTGAGGACCTCCAAACCCATGCTTAACCGGCCCCTGAGGCGTATCGTATGGGAAGAATTGGGGGCGCGGGTAGGGAGGGGGGTTATGCGAGAAGTTGGCCGCTGCCCATGGCGTCAAAATTTAGGTAGCATAATATCGTCGAGCTGAATTTACAAAAATTAGGCCAACATGTTTGCAGCAATTTAAATAGAATGTTGTTAGCTTTTGTTTTTCAAATGGATGAACGGGAGTTTCAGACCTTCTGAATATATATCGGGGGTCGCATTCAATCGATGCTGCGCTGGATCGACTGCACTAAAAAAATGCTGACCATTGCCCTCCAATGGTTTTTATGTTTTTTCGCATGACATGACATGTTAATTTTAATCCTTTTATTTATAGGATAATTTGGAAAGTTGGGAAAAAAATATTAAAAAGATGACATTATACTTATACCTAGAAAGACACGTGGTGTCGACTTTGTAAACGTTCGTATGTATATATTTATGATCACTAAAACACACGGTCACAGGGAAAATCTTCTTGTCTAAAATAACCATGGAGAAAAGTTTCTAATTGTTTTAAAAAGAGGTATATCATTTAGAACTTTATACCCCATAAATTGAACAAACCGTGAAGAGTACTTTTTATTTTTCATATCTGTTTAAGTATACGATTTTTTTAATTGCTTCAATAAAATGTCTATCAGTACCACTGTTTAGTTTTTCTCATCCAAATAGTGGATGGTCTTATTTGAGATATAGCGCATTATGTCTGGGATGTTCGGACTAGGGAACCTTCGGACTAGTGAACCTTCGGACTAATGAACCTTCGGACCAGTGAACCTTCGGACCAGTGGACCTTCGGAGCCGCTGACCTAAATTATGTGAACAATAAACATTTCATTTTACATTTTTATTTAGGGAATGAATTCGACTAAATACGCTTAACAAAGTGTTCCAGAAAATTCTACTGACTAAGGTCAAGCTCCTGTCAGTCGTCAACCTAATGAAATATCATAGGTTTACTTTATTACAACAATTTATGATGGGGTATAAAGGTCTAAATGATATACCTCTTTTTAACACAATTAGAAACTTGTCTCCGTGGTTATTTTAGACAAGAAGATTTTCCCTGTGCCCGTGTGTTTTAGTGCTCATAAATATTTATATAAGCCTACATGGGCTTGTACTAAGCCTCAAAATCGAAGTTCTGCGCCTTAAGAATAAAACTTATGTGTTATGTCGCAGACCTTCGATTTTGAGGACCTCCAAACCCATGCTTAACCGGCCCCTGAGGCGTACCGTATGGGAAGAATTGGGGGCGCGGGTAGGGAGGGGGATTATGCGAGAAGTTGGCCGCTGCCCATGGCGTCAAAATTTAGGTAGCATAATATCGTCGAGCTGAATTTACAAAAATTAGGCCAACATGTTTGCAGCAATTTAAATAGAATGTTGTTAGCTTTTGTTTTTCAAATGGATGAACGGGAGTTTCAGACCTTCTGAATATATATCGGGGGTCGCATTCAATCGATGCTGCGCTGGATCGACTGCACTAAAAAAATGCTGACCATTGCCCTCCAACCCCCCCCCCCCCCCCCTTCCCCATCCCACTAGTCCGAAGGTTCACTGATCCAAAGGTTCACTGGTCCGAAGGTTCACTGGCCCGAAGGTTCACTGGCCCGAAGGTTCAGTGGTCCGAAGGTCACTAGTCCGAATATCCCCGATATAATGTGCTATATCTCAAATAAGACGATCGCCTATTTGGATGAGAAAAACTAAATAGTGGTACAGATACATTTTATTGTAGGAATAAAAATTCTGAGTAGCGGTAGGTATACTTGAACAGATATGAAAAATAAAAAGTACTCTTCATTTAAATATATGAACGTGTACAAAGTCGACACCACGTGTCTTTCTAGGTATAAGTATAATGTCATCTTTTTAATATTTTTTTCTCAACTTTCCAAATTATCCTATAAATAAAAGGATTAAAATTAACATGTCATGTCATGCGAAAAAACCCTGTAGAGTTCCTAAGGAAAATAAAATATTTAGTTCGACGGTTTTATATACCCCGCATACCTCCTACTTCCTTGGAAATTCAATGTCATTATCTTTATCAGTCTGCCCCCCCCCCCCCCCCCCCCCTGCTTCCGGGAGGTACGCCTGTGGATGTGCAGAAAATCGTCGAATTAAATATTTCTTTTTTCTTTGGAGAGATCATAAAATCCTGACTGTACACTGTCTCGACTAGAGACCAACAAAGACTAAGGTACATTGTCTCGTCGGAAAATGATGCTGAGGAAACTATCCTTGGGTCTGGGTAGGCCTATACCCTAAGGGCTATATTGTAGTTTGGAGGATGATATCGGTACTGTTCTTCGGACTCCGACTCTCTACCAGTATCTGGCAACTCTTCCACATACGGCGATCGAGTGACCCCCCCCCCTCCCCCACCCCACGAGAAGGGTTCACTAGTCCGAAGGTTCACTAATCCGAAAAACGGGTTCATTAGTAAGAAGGTTCACTAGTCCGAAGGTTCATTAGTCCGAACGAGAGGGTTCACTGGTTCGAAGGTTCCCTGGTCCGAAGGTCCACTAGTCCGAAGGTTCACTAGTCCGAAGAACAGTACCGATATCATCCTCCAAACGATAATATAGCCCATAGGGCATAGGCCTACCCAGACCCAAGGATAGTTTCCTCAGCATCATTTTCACACGAGACAGTATCCCTTAGTCTTTGCTGGTCTGTAGTCGAGACAGTGTAAAGTTAGGAATTTATGATCCCCCCAAAGAAAAAGGAAATATATAATTCGACGATTTTATGCACAGCCACGGGCGTACATCCCGGTAGCAGGGTGGGGGTGGGGGGATGGGTGCAGACTGATAAAGAGAAAGACAATGAATTTCCTGAGGAAGTAGGAGGTATACTCATTTTTCCTTAGGAAATCTGCAGGGTTATACGCATGACCTGACATGTTCAATTTAAATCCTTTTATTTATAAGATAATTTGAAAAGTTGGGAAAACATTATTAAAAAGATGACATTATACTTATATCTAGAAAGACACGTGGTGTCGACTTTGTAAACGTTCATATGTATATATTTATGATCACTAAAACACACGGTCACAGGGAAAATCTTCTTGTCTAAAATAACCATGGAGAAAAGTTTCTAATTGTTTTAAAAAGAGGTATATCATTTAGAACTTTATACCCCATAAATTGAACAAACCGTGAAGAGTACTTTTTATTTTTCATATCTGTTTAAGTATACGATTTTTTTAATTGCTTCAATAAAATGTCTATCAGTACCACTGTTTAGTTTTTCTCATCCAAATAGTGGATGGTCTTATTTGAGATATAGCGCATTATGTCTGGGATGTTCGGACTAGGGAACCTTTGGACTATAGTGAACCTTCGGACTAATGAACCTTCGGACCAGTGAACCTTTGGACCGGCCAGTGGACCTTCGGACTAAAGAACCTTCGGACCGGTGAACCTTCGGACTAGTGAACCTTTGGACCAGTGAACCTTCGGACCAGTGAACCTTCGGACTAGTGAACCTTCGGACTAGTGAACCTTCGGACTAGTGAACGGACAATATTTACTGGACGATCCTCCCCGTGAATAGACACTGGCAGATAGCTAAATTATTTTGGCCGTTTTGATACATTTGAGTAGGTTATATCCCCATATGAATGATGTATGCTTTTATTTCACTGTCTAAATCTGATCATAAAGCGGTCTTGGTTGCATTGAGACCGGACACCTAAGTACGACCGTCAGTATAAAAAAGAGTCATTTTGGAGTCAGATAGACTACCTGCAACGCTGTAATTTGCATGTCACCGACTTGAAACTTCCCTTAATTGAATTGGAATGTTTTGACTCTTTTATGACTATTTCGACGATTTGGGACGAAAATTAGTTTTTTGGGAAATTGAACCATACGCAGAAAGTCAGGATCCCCATGATCCCGTCTGTTCTTAACAACTGACTTTGAAGAGGCAATGCGTGTTAGCAGAAATAAATGAATGATTCATTTACTTCTGGTGTTAGTCATGTAATTTACTTTGGTTTCATTCGCCCAATTCCAGCTTCTCCTATGACTAATTTTTTCTTGTTGAATTACCTTCAAAATATAGAAAGGGTGAGCTTTTGGACACAGAGCCTTATCCCTTTTTCCGAAATAATTTTTTCATCACAAGTTTTAGGTATTGTGTAAAACATCAAACAACCAATCCATAATTAGGTGCCGGGAAGGGAAGTGTTAAAGATACTTTCTCGTTATAACGAGATAGTGAATCACCCAAAAATAAAATCATGTATGTCCCTATTACGCTTTCGTAAATAAGGACTGAGTTTTATTCTGGAAAAAAAGATTCATATTCGTTTTGCCAAAAAAAAAAAAAAAAAAAATACCGACACAAGTCTTGGGTTTAACAGTCAATTCATCGAAACACGATTACAAATTACAAGTATCTATTAAATGAGCTGCAAAAATTCACACTTTTTTCATAATTTCTGATCGTCACGATAGTAAGAGGCTTTGAAGGCCATCGAATAACTAAATGATTGGCGTTGGGATGAGGAAAATTCATACAGTATGTGGCCTGTACAAACCGAAAACGTGTTCGAAAAGTAAACAAAATTTAAATAACCGGGACGACCGATCATTCATTCTAAGCCAAAGTTAGTTCTAAACAATACTTTATCGTACATTTCCGAGACTAGAAGCACTAAAAAGCTTCTGAACTATACGTCTTGAGAAAAATAGCCAATAATTTCAACATTCTGTTTTAAGTATCAGTTAAACGACACAACTATCTAGAATTAAAACGTGTAATCATTTGTGGTTACCCCAGCAATATGACAGCTATGTAACAAATATTTTGCATTCAACAGGCAAAACATTATCAGTTTATGAGTATTACCAGAAGTCTATGAATGTGGACGTGTGAAGCGTTCCATTACATAGTGTTGAGGGCATTGGCGCCGTTTGACCCAGAGGTCACCATACACAGAGCCCTCTCTCGGTTAGTCAGAAAGCGTGGCTTTTCTTCACTTTCTCATATGAACTATTATGGGATGCATACGAAAAAACATGGCGAACATTTTATTTATGATAACAGTACTTGATGGAGCAAAAGTTAAAGTTTCCGAAGAACTTCATAAAGTTGAAAATGAGACAAGAAGACTTGTTTGGAACGATTTGAGTCCAAATGGAGATATCAGAGTCGTACGGAGCCGTAAAAGTGACATTGACATTTATTTTTTCGACATGCGAAAAAACAATGCATCGAATTAGTAAGTCCTAATAAGGAGATAAAAAATAAATGTTTCGAATTAGTATCTCCTAATTAGGAGATAAAAAATAAATGCATCGAATTAGTAAGTCTTAATTAGGAGATAAAAAATAAATGTTTCGAATTAGTATCTCCTAATTAGGAGATAAATAATAAATGCATCGATTTAGTATCTAATTTGAAACATTTATTTTTTATCTCCTAATTAGGACTTACTAATTCGAAACATTTATTTTTATCTCCTAATTAGGACTTACTAATTCGATGCATTTATTTTTTATCTCCTAATTAGGAGATACTAATTCGAAACATTTATTTTTTATCTCCTAATTAGGACTTACTAATTCGAAACATTTATTTTTTATCTCCTAATTAGGACTTACTAATTCGATGCATTTATTTTTTATCTCCTAATTAGGAGATACTAATTCGAAACATTTATTTTTTATCTCCTAATTAGGACTTACTAATTCGATGCATTTATTTTTTATCTCCTAATTAGGATATACTAATTCGAAACATTTATTTTTTATCTCCTAATTAGGACTTACTAATTCGATGCATTGTTTTTTCGAATGTCCAAAATATAAATGTCAATGTCACTTATACGGCTCCGTACGCAACCGTTGACAATTTCAAAATCTACCGCGCATAAACGTCACATAATGTAGTATAAGCAGGCTGAAAGCGCCAGTGCCCTGAATATGGGGTAATGAGACATTTCACACTTCCCTGTTCATAGACTTCTGGTATTACCCTTAAACTGGAAGCAACCATATATTATATAATTTAACGAAAGAGACAAGTCAGTTTTGAAAACATCTGACAGCCAGTTAACAGACAGAGTTCTCACCAGGTTGTGTTATACCGAATCAAGTTGTGACAATCAGAACACTTAGATGAAGTTTTATTTAATGTTTGAATATATCACTATTAATAAAGTGAAGAATTACTTATGGATAACACCTTCTTGGGGTATTGGGTGACGACGTTTCGATGTAGTTCTTACATCGTTATCAAAGTCAATGACAAACAACAAAATTTATTCATTTATATAGCAGATGAGAGAATTACAAGTTGGGGCAGGTATGTAATAGTATTAATTAAGATAACAATATAATTAGGTACGGTGAGTTAAGATAGCTGAAGGTTTTCTTGGAGGATCAAAAGGTCATAGCAGTTGGGCATATATAATCCTTGGTCTCTGTTCATGCTGGGCTTGGTTTTCCTGATGTGGATGGCTTCCTGTAGTTTTCCCTGAAGAAGTAATTCTTCACCTTTTTGTTAACCTTTCAACCTCTAAATTATGCCATTGAAAGATTTAATATATCACTATTGGCTGGGTAAATTCTGTTCATAATTTTAATTTTGACTTTGTTTTCAACTTTAAGTGAATGAGCCCAGGTGACTATCCTGTCATTCTGATGCATACAACAGTTATCTCTTGTCTGAGACGTAGAGTCGAACCCCTACCATACAGCTCAGGCTAAGAGCATGCGTTATATGTCAAACG
This sequence comes from Lepidochitona cinerea, assembly GCA_963971465.1. NCBI lineage: Eukaryota > Metazoa > Mollusca > Polyplacophora > Chitonida > Tonicellidae > Lepidochitona > Lepidochitona cinerea. The sequence goes on from OZ020553.1 coordinate 37,017,213, forward strand.
AAAATGTTCACAAGCTGAGATCTATACTAGTCTTAGTATTTAGTTCTTAACACATTTTATGTGTTCTTTATAATTCTACTGTCCATTGTTTTATTTGTTTGTTATTTAAATATTTGCACCTTCTTTTTCTTCTTATAAAATTTGATTGGCGACTCCATTCAAATATTTGCACCTGTCCGTCAACGGATGATTTATACAAATACAGAATATTGTCTCACTGAGCATGCGTCACATGTCAACGGAAAATGTTCACATCCGGAGATCGAGGTTAGCCCTCTTGCCGCGCGCTCAGTTTAAAGTCAAACACCGAAAGTTGATTTGAAGGAAATCGAGACCATTAGGGTAATTGTTTTATGGATAGTTTTTGTTTGTTTTTTTTTCTGTTTCAATTTCTTGATTTCTCAATTTCACGTCTTTTTTTATCATTGGATTGCTATAATTGACAGCATTTCCTCCTAAATAACAAGCTTTATTGTGGCTGGAAGTACAACAACAACGCATCAAATTAATGATCAATCTACAGATCTGGTCAAGGCTCTTTAATATATTATTTAGAAGGACTTCGCGTTTCAGATTTCAACCAAGTTTTAAATATCCATTAATCCAACCTGCCTTTTAGATTTTGCCTCCAACACAAATCTTAAATATTCATCTTTTCATTTTGCCCCTTCATTTGTTCGAATTTTGTTGTAAATCTGCTTGATTAATCGTCAAAAAAAGTGTTAAAATAAGTCCCTTTCGCGTTTGACCAAAAAGCCACGAGATCGCACAAGACCGGTGTTGAGGGGTATAACTTCCACCGATAGGCTGTCCGATCAACATTAGAGCTTATACAGATCGGCTGTTAACCTGTTGAGTGTTGTTTTATCTGTGATTCTCAGCTTACAGTCTGTAATTTTTACAAAAGTCTTTTTCAGAGACATATCAAGATATATACAAAGCCATTAGATACCTTTTTTTGGCCGACAAAATAATAATATTTCTAACACAAAAAAAGACGTACAGTTTAGGGAAAGTAGTTGAAAACAGGTATAATAGCTTTAAACAGGTATAATAGCTAAAAAGAGCTACCGGTCGGAAGCTATACAAGCATATCATCAATGCATGAAAAAACGCTCTATTTAATCTAAATACTTGTTTTTCTTCAATCTTGTAGCTCACTTTTATTTTTACTGAATGTATTAAAGCTCTGATTACAAGTATTCTGGAAAAAATATGTAACAAAAGACTACTACCACTTGCAAAACACAACTACCAAATGTACACAAATAGACTCAAAATTCAATGCGGTCTTTTTATTAAAATTTCATCCCTTTTGATCATGCTTGCTCTTGTAAGCAGGTTGCCTTTGATAATGAGTTTCAGTGTGTTTTGAAGAAAAAAAAGGCCAACTGAAAAATGCCTAGAATATCCACGATTTGATTTTTTACTCACTAAAGCCTGTTGTTTGTCGTAAATAAACTAAAACAAGCTTACAAACAAATTGAAACAATATAAGTTAGAAATACAGTAATTGTAATTCTTAAATATAGACAATTTTGAGAAAAATATTAAATTATGGCATTACTTGATATCCATAGTTTTCAATATTATTTCTGTGAAACGCACCATAAGTGGTTATTAATGCCAACTTACTGCCTTCCTCATGCACACACGTGAGGTTATGGCTTAGAAAAGTAAGTATGAGTGAAATTAGACAGAAGTTTGATAGATAATTTTCATTGAATGGGAAGTTTTACTTGTGTACATTTGGTAGTGGTGTTTTTCAGATGGTAGTAGTCTTTTGTTACATATTTTTTTCCGGCATACTTGTAATCAAAGCTCCAATACATCAGTAGCTCTTTTTAGCTATTTAATACGTATACCTGTTTACAGCTATTATACCTGTTTTCAGCTACTTTCCCTATTAAACATGTTGTAGTTGTGTTTTTCACCGTCGGTTTTTGACAACTTCGAAGTGTATCCACACAATATAAATATTTTTATTGACTGTCAACTGACAAAAACGCTTCCTGTGTGTTTCACAAAAAGATTTGGATTAAAGAAATGATTTAGATTCAAAGGAAAAACAATACGATTACAGCCAATCACCATAAACGCTAATGTTTAAAAAGGAACAGTCGGTCAGTGAAAGTTATACCCCTAGGCAAAACTCTGGTCTCCGTTGATCCTGCAGGATTTTAGCCGAACTCGAAAGGGGCTTATTGGTCTGACAAATTTCAAACTCTCCTCGTACTACTACATTGACAATGTGTCATGTGATACGCAGTTAACCAGAGAGTTTCCCGATAGGCTGGAACATTTGAATTCATCAATGAAATCCTCGCATCATGTGACTGCAAGGTTTTGAAAAGTCTGTTGATCAAGAATAATTAGCTCACCCTTATTATGGCGGTTGCATCATCATGTATGGCTTTTCGGTCCTAACTGGCAAGAAATTAAAACAGGATAGAAATACATGAGTGCGGCTATCTACAGATCTAGAGGAGTGTTTCTGTTCCCATCTCTATAATATTTACGTAGGCAATTTCGAGATCCACAATTTCTCTGTCTAATGTGATCTCAAAACAAAATATAAACCAGATTAAAAGCGCAAAACAAATACACCTACGAGGAAGGTAATGGGTTTCCTTACCTAAGGCTACGATATTTTGAGTGTTGCTTAAGAAATAATGGATTCTCTGCTTGTACGCTGTGATAACTGCAAGATAAAAGGAAGTGTTCATTGCTTTTGGACGAGGGCTTTAGACTAGTTACTTTTTTCTTGCAGTTATCACAGCCATAGACTGATCCAGAGACATTTTGATACCTGTATACAGGTATGGGCGCCCAAACTCACAAGCAAAAAATCCGCCCAAATTCTTAAAACCAACAGATTTTAATGTCAATATAGCATTTAATGCTGAATTTTGGGCCAGAGATGTTGTTTTTGTCTTATTGTAGGAACATTTTGAACCGAAATGGTATGCCCAAATTTTCCCTGGATCAGTCCCTGACAGTATAACATTTTCTGACTGAGTTTCCACTGAAACGACCTACGTGGGATGGTTGCCAGTTACCACCAAAATGTTGTGGGTTTCCTCCGGGCAATCGGGCATAGAGCCCGGTTTCCTCCCACAATAAAACTGATAACGCCGCTATATAAGTGAAATAATCTTGAGCGCAGCGTAAAACACCAATCAATCAATCTATCTAACACATTAGCTTTAATGTAAAGAAAAACATACTTTTAGTTGTTTACTTTATTTTCTATTTAAAACTGAAACACCCCCAGCCCTAAGTTATACACATTTAATAACTGGTCCAATTTCTCTCTGAATCCCAATCAATCTTCTAGTTTATACCCACAATAAAAAATCCTGCATTAAGGGTCACATTTTGCCAGACAGTAGTAGTAGACTGTACATGTAAATAACTCTTGGTTAGGACAGATATTAGAATATTCAATGAATGGAAAACAGTAACGATAGTATCCAAATATGACCATTTACATGTTTTTATTAGGTGCCAAATAAAGGATTAGTTGTATTGTTTTCAAAAGAAAAATCGGAAGTGTATCTTCTTGGTAACCAGTCCCAGTGTGATAAATGAATTTTACATCAGGTAAAGGGATCACAATGTGGACAGTGTGGTCTGGCTTGCTTCAGTTTATAATATTATGTGTATCTGTAGTAAGTAGACCTTAAAAAAATTAAATGGCGGACTCCTTTTTAAATGAAAGGCTAAATGCAAAAGTCAAAGCGTACATGTAAGCATCCAAGGTATAATATTACATTAAACTAGTTTTTGAGTATTTTGACCATCATTTAATTTTTGCATAACTTCTTCCTTAACAGTCGTTATGAGATAAGATGTCGGATAGCGTAAAGGTCGCTATTCGAATCCGACCATTCATTCAGAGGTAAGTTATTTTATAACAGTACTGTTACTTTTTAGGTAAGCAGATATCAAAACTCATACAGGTTGTTGACAGGATCCAAATCGCCAAATCACCATTATTTTTCGTTAAAATCAAGAAATTGTTTCACACAAAAGCAAAATTTTTTACCTTTCTCTGTCTCTCGGAATGATTTGACATTCATGAGTTTGAAACCCCAGTTTTTTTTGCCTTTATTTGAATACAAGTTTGGACCTTGACTCTTAATTTTTCACCTTGATTTAGTTCTGTCTCCGAATTTATCATTATGTAATGTAACTTTTAATTGATTTGGAAATGAGAATGTTAAAGTGGCATGAGCTGCCAAAATTCACACTTTTTTCATAATTTCTGATCGTCACGACAGTAAGAGGCTTTGAAGGCCATCAAAAAACTAAATGATTGGCGTTGGAATGAGGAAAATCCATACAGTATCATTATGTGACTTGTGCAAACCAAAAACGTGTTCGAAAAGTAAACAAAATTTAAATAACCGGGACGACCATTCATTCATTCTAAGCCAAAGTTAGTTCAAAACAATACTTTATCGTACATTCTGGAGACTAGAAGCGCTTCTGAATTATACGTCTTGAGAAAAATAGCCAATAATTTCAACATTCTGTTTCAAACTCAAAATATCAACATTTTGGCAGCTCATGCCACTTTAAGATTTGAAAAAAACAAATTTTATTCAATAATTAACCACAGATATATTGGTTTTCTCAGTTTTTATAGCTATTTTAATTTAATTTCTGGATTCAATACAAACCCAACGATTGAAGAGTACATACTTATATATGATCGAAAAAATCTGAAGACTGATCGGTAATATTGTGTCTCTGCTAACACTGCATGGGTACATGTACACTGCCATTTCATTATGACAACCAGCTGCTCCATGACAATGTTCATGTAGATCTAAAAGCATTTGATATCAGTCAATTGATCTCTACGACAGTGCCCCATGTCCAGTCCAGACGTTTGAATAGATTAGTAACTAGTTGAAATAACCCTATGACTTCAAGATATTTGTATTTACGTCACAAAGACAACACTTTTGTGTGTTTGTTGAACCTTTTAATAGAACGAGTGGCCAAAACCTGTGGTGCTGCCGGGGAGGTCAATTAAATTGAAATTTCTGATGTGTTCTTTGTTAAAGAAGGAATTATCTTAACATTAACTTCTTGCATGATATATATTTTACCTGGTATCCAGACATTTCGGCCTGGGACATTTCGGCCTGGGACATTTCGGTACAGTACATTTCGGCCTGGGACAGTTCGGCCTGGGACATTTCGGTCCAAAGTGAAAAAGGGGACATTTCGGCCTACCTTGGTTTTAATTATATTTGATTAAAGATGTTCTCATTTCGGTGCAAATATAGAATAGGTCCGTCGTTTTTAACTTCTCTTCAAATTTGTCTTTTAGATGTTATTTCTTTTAGCTTTTAGTAGGGATAGTTTAGTTTTAAGCTTGTAATATTAAACTAGTCATAAGTTCTCGAAGAAATGAATAAAACGGGGGGTTGCTGACGATTTTAGCGGTTTGAGACTGACGGACCAATTCTATAGTCCGTCCCTCATTTCTTTCTCTTATTCTATATGAATTAGAATATATATATGCTCATTAACTTGAGCTCAAGTTGATAAATTTTTCTAACCACAATTGTCTGCAGTACATGCCAAGGGTTTGCGCATAAACTAAAGGTTGAAAGCTTTGAAATTCATACCCTTTTGTAATTACCTGTAGTAAAAAAAAATCAGAAAACATGATAATAGAGCATTGTACAGGAAACAATGGAAACAATTCAGCAAATTCACACATCAATTTAAATTATTAAAACAATTTTCATTTATCTGAGTAAAAAGATATACCTCGTCAAGTTGGACAGTCTGGTATTTGTTTAAAACCTAAATTTCGGTGGGGCTGACATCAAAATGGTTAACATAAAGTTCTGAAATCGACTACTTGGTGTATAAATAACTACCATCAGGTGTTTACAGAGAGAACCCATAACTTAAACGCGTGTCCATAAGCCCACTAGTATCACTGTTATAGCGGAAAAATTGCTGAATGGAGAAAGAAATGAGAAAATATACAATTAAATAGAATGAAAACCAAGGTGGGCCGAAATGTCCCCTTTATCACTTTAGGCCGAAATGTCCCAAGCCGAAATGTCCCAGGCCGAAATGTACCGTACCAAAACGTCCCAGGCCAAAATGTCCCAGGCCGAAATGTCCCGGATCCATTTTACCTACATACGTTGGTCACTATGCGTGTGAATGATTTCCTTAAATACATTTTTTATAATATGTAAAGGCAAAGATCATTATTATGATAATTTTTAAATGGTTACCTTTATACTTTTACAGAGAGAGATCGGGGGAGGAAAATGACAGCATATGGCAATGTCAAAACAATTCCGTTTGTCAAGTAGATGACAAAGGCCACACTGTTTCTACATATACATTTGGTAAATAGCAGTGTAACAGTGATATATAAAATAAAATTATAATTTACTGCTAGTTAAAGAGAGTTTACTTTTATGTAATAGGCAACCAGTACTTGTAGAATGTGCAGACTATTTGACAGAGATAAACATACATGTATAAAACCCTGCCCCACTCTGTCAATTAAGCTGACAATATTGTCATATAAATAGGAATATCTTGTGTGGTGTTATCCACCAGTCAACCAGTATGGAAATTGAGAGCTGTCCTACATGTAAGTTTTATAAATTTATACATTAATCTAAAGGCTCTGTCCTACAAACTAGCTGTGAAGCAATGGGCATTCAGATTTTGAGTTTGAGTAGCACTATTTCTAATTACTTTTTTACTTGCCGAACTTTAGCTGATGGTTGTGATGTAAAGCTGTCGTCAATAATTTTTTTTACATTAAAAGTTTTGATTAAAAATTCTTCACACACACGTATATTATTGCTGTAGATCGTGTTTTTGATGGTTGTGATACAACTGCAGACCTTTATGAAGAGATTGTATCTCCTATTGTTCTGGGGGCTATGGGCGGATTCCATGGTGAGCTGATTTCATATTTTTATTTAGTCGAATCATTTTATTTCTTTGCTTGCATATCTGAGGAGAAAAGTTTCACACTGATAGACTAGAGGATTTGGCTCTGGAATTCACAATAAAGAAGCCTTGTCAGACATTTTAGACATAAATAGATTTGTCAGTTGAAATAATTGTTTTTGTTTTAGGCACTGTGTTCGCTTATGGTCAGACCTCCTCTGGAAAAACCTTTACTATGGTGGGATCAAAGCTGCAGCCTGGAATTATCCCATGTGCTATTGATGACACATTTCAAAGGATTCAATATGTAAGACATTCAGTTCAAGCAAAACTCTTAAACACATAATCTGAGAGACCTGGGCTGGGTTGTTCAAAGGTGTATTAGACTTAATACCACTCTAAATGACGTCGCGTAACAAATAAATTCAATTGTCACGTTACAAAGTTATACCGGTATTAAGCCTAATACACTTTTGAACAACCGGCCCCTGGAACCGATTGTTCAAAAGAAAATTATCTTAATGGCAGGTAACTAGTTAAAAGGCGTGACATAACAAAGAAATTCCTTTGTAACCTGACGGCATCTACATAATCATTATGCTAATTTTCTTTTGAACAACCTGCCCCTGTTCAGTTTTACTTAAGTTGGATAAGGGACGTAATGTAACTGCCAAAAGTCTTTTTCACAGAGTGCTGTGCCTTTTTTTTTTTTTACACTGCTGTCTTGGTAACCGATACTTTTGTGAAACAGGCTGCAATAATACAGATAAAAGTAATGTGTACGAAGTATTATTGTATTTGCCGAACAGATTATTTCTTTCAAAGTCCTCTTTTCAAGTATCTATTTATTTGAAAACTAAGTTCCATCTATACCCCTATCAAATTTTGATTGCGGTTTAAAACAACAATCAATCAGTTTACATATTATATTTTATTTTCAGACACCTGATAGAGAGTTTCTGTTGCGAGCTTCTTACCTGGAAATCTACAATGAAAAACTATCCGATTTACTTTCTACTGAGGATAAACCTTTGAAAATTCAACTTGACCCCGTAATAACCTTACCTTTCATTTTCTTTTTTTTAATACTTAATAAAGTGGCATGAGCTGCTAAAATGTTGATAATTTGTTGATAAAACAGAATGTTGAAATTATTGCCTATTTTTCTCGAGACGTATAATTCAGAAGCTTTTTAGTGCTTCTAGTCTTGAAAATGTATGATAAAGTATTGTTTTGAACAAACTTAGAATAGATGAATGGTCGTCCCGGTTATTTAAATTTTGTTACTTTTCGAACACGTTTTCAGTTCGTACAGGCCACATACTTTATGGATTTTCCTCATTCATGGATTTTCCTCATTCCAACGCCAATCATTTAGTTTTTCGATGGCCTTCAAAGCTTCTTACTGTCGTGAAGATCAGAAATCATGAAAAAAGTGTGAATTTTGGCAGCTCATGCCACTTTAATGATACACTGTTATATTAATTTATTACATTTATCAATCTGTTTTAAAAAAAAACAAAACAAAAAAGGAAAAAATCTACATTGTGATGACTTCAGGAGGGCAAACGTTTTTTTAGAAAATGAATTTTAAGTTTTTGAGATTGCGAAAAAAGAAATAAGGTCAGTCATTACCATCATCTTCAAATAGTGATATCTTCTGCCGCTGACAGGGTCAGCACTCACATCTCATCATTATTTATTTCTTAATTACACATCTTATTTTACTACCAGCACAACCAATTGACAGTGTTGAATTTAACAGAAAGAATTATTACCAGTCCAGAGGAAGCATTGGAAATATTAAAAGAAGGAAACGGTAAGATTTGGTGTTTTCCCTATTGTTATTACAATTCATTATTTGATGTTGCCAGAGGTATCTAGCATACCTATATTTTGGTATCTAGCATACATATATTTTGGATTATGTAACAGTGACTTGAATCTTTTGTAAATATACCCAGTGGTATCACTTATAATTAATTGTTTATTTGATGATTCAATTGCAAATCATAAAAGATATGCTGATCACACTTATAAATAATAAATCGGGTTATACCGTAAATGCTCGACCCTTTCAGCGATTTTATGGGGAGGTGGGGGGAGTGACTCTGACAGCTCAAGTCTTCTATTTACTCCCGATCGACGAAAACTTCAATGACGCCGACTAGAGAGGGGTGGGTAATTGGTTTCACGCCTGTGTCGGGTAGATGAACAAACATCGCGCCAGGTGGGGTATGTGCGGCACCAGTTTGAGAGCCACGTGTTGGTCTATAACTGCCTATATCCCACTGACGTCTTTTGGCGATAGCCTCCAGTTGACTCTTTCAGTTCGCAAAATCTCGTATTTACCCGTTAATAAACCAAATAAATATTTACTATTGTGTTTTGTTTATATGTTGGGAACATTCTTTTTCGTTTAAATGGAAAAGTTTCACCCGTAAAAAGGATGAGAAATCACGTAAAACGTAAGGGTTGTAATCTTGTTTACTGCCGATATGACTAAAGTTGCACGGTAAAACGGTCGTGTTCATAGAGATATTATCGATATTTGCAAATGCCGACATCGCCGCAATTTCAACTGGATAAATAAGGATTGACTTCAATGTTTCTTCGGTTTATCGAGTTATGAACGAACTTGCCCCTGTGCAAACTAAATAAATCCGCGAAGCGGTTTATGAAAAGTTTGCACAGGGGCCAGTTCGTTCATAACTCGATGAACCGAAGAAACATTGAAGTCAATCCTTATAATTTAATTACTATCACATGTGCTACGTAAAACAATACAAATATTCACAGGGAGTGATATATTTTATTTTCAAGAATCAAAACAAACCAACGCGCGCAAAGCTACACTTGATTTCAAAGCTCTCTGTCAAGTGACGTCACAATCACAGGCAAAGCGACTGTACAACTTGATGACGTCATCTCGCGTCATAGCGTTGAGTCTATCAGTGCACTGTGCTGACTTGAGTGCAAACGTTTTCGTAAGCCTACATAACAAGATGTTCTTTATTTCTTTGAAATCTGATCGAAATGAAAAATAAATATAAGCAGCTATTAAAATTTTTCAAATTGCTTGCTTTCTCTGTTTCAATAAATAGCAGTAGGCCTATTGTTGTTTCGTCGGTGATTCACGTACATATCGTTGTAAAAATAGTCCAGAGCTGGTTCGTTCATCGGGTTATGAACGAAAGCAGATTAGCCAATCAAATTGGAGTATTCGTTGTAAACACACTGGAAATTAAATTATACACTTATGAATCTGATGTAGACTTTTGTTTGGTTTTTACAATCTGGCTGTACCGAAACAATATATCCGATATATTTTCTGACTGGTGTTTAGTCGATCTCTTGCTGGCTTTACACAAGCTCCATTGGCGAACTGACAGCGTGCCCCTCAACAAGCATATTAAAGTGGGCTATACGCTGCACAGTGAGTGGCCTACTTTATCCATATAAAGCGGCCCGTAGTTCAACTCTAGTCAAGGCGGCAAATTGTCTGATGCGTGAACTGCTGACTATTTTATAAACCGCTTGTACTTCGTTAATTCGCAAATTATTAAAAACCAAACGAATCATCGGCGACTAAAGACAATAGTTTCTTCCAGTTGTAATCTATATTTACATAGGCCTATTCAAAGTGTTTAGCTTCGAATTCAGGGTGTAGTATTTGAGTATGACTTTATTTGAAAACCACATATGGTAATACGCATAGGCCTACCGAGGTGAAATTACTATCGGCCGTGTCGGTAACGGTAACTCAGACTACAGTTATAATTTAATACGGGGACAAATCTCAAATCCATTCCTCAATCGAAATCTTCATAGCCTTTTGTTTTTCTAAAACCATTATCAAATGCGATTTTCCCCAGACTTTGTGAGATTAGTCCAAATTCCTTTCCGATAAACCACAGCCTAGATCGAAAAAAACAACAGCAGCAGCATCGATTAAAATGCGTCAAAATCGAAACAAGCTAAAACCGGTACATTGACGAACGAATGGACTGGCTTGCAGGTCAGTCCGTTGCCACTTTGAGCTCAGGCCATCTGAATATCGCATGTGGGTTGTTAGCTCCGGTATGTAGCGTTATTGACTATTGTGACGCCCGAAGGGCGCTCCCAGCTGGTTAGACCATTGTTTTCTACAATAAGTGGGTTGTGTATTGTGTATTTACCACCTGTGGGTAGGCCATTATACTTTTTCTAGTCTGCGAAACGGATTATCCCCACATTCCCCATTTTAGTTTCTGTCATATGCTCTCTAGCTTTTCGGCGATAATCCCCCCTGGCATCGCCGAAAGGGTCGAGCATTTACGGTAGTATTTGGGCTTTGAGCTACAACCTTTCCTTCATATGACATGTTTTACAATTGTGTTGAATAGCTAGGAAGCGTGTGGGAGAGACTGTTCAGAATGATAGAAGCTCACGGTCACATTGTATATTCAAAATGGTAAGATGTAAACTACTTTCAACGATCAATAATTAAATTCTTATGAGAACTAATGGGTGGGCATCACGCTCTCTGTATTGTCTGTATTGTCTGTATTGTGTGTTGAATGAAGTTTGAAGTAGACATATCTACTGGCTATACTAATGTACTCAACACCGGCGGGTCGTAAATATGTTGAGAAACAGCTAACTCATATAGAGCCATGTTTTTTCTCCCAATACGCCTGTCTATTTACTATATTCTTTAAGAGGCATTTAGAAGTTGAGGTAACAATATTAACTCAAGAGGTTTATGGATTGCAACTTCTGTTTATTTGTAAAGCGACGTTTCGGTTTGCGAAAGAAGTTGAACATATCCAAAAAGTATTTGTAGAACAAGACCAGTATCCTTTGGAGTTTACTGAAAAAATTTTGCAGCGAACAATAAAACAACAGAATAACCGACAACAAAGACCGATAAAGGACCCATCTCCTATTCTGATTACCCTCCCATTCATCGGTAAAGCTAGCCACAACATAAAGCGGTTACTGAAAGAAAAAGCAAACATTGACAGCATATTCACAAGTGGGTCTACTCTGAAAAAACTGTTTGAATGCTTCAGGAAAAGGCCCAACAACCACAAAACCGACACCCAAAGCATGTATTTACAAAATTGAATGCTCATGCGGACACTATTACATTGGAGAAACTGGACGGCCCCTACAGAAACGGATAAAAGAACATAGAACGTCATCAGAAACTTTAGATTCAAAATCTACAATTTCAGACCATCTGAGAGATAATCCTGAGCACAAAATTAACTGGGACAATGTTAGACCACTGATGGTAAACGTTACAAACACCACAGCAAGAAAATTCTTTGAAGCTATAGAAATCCGGAGATCCAAACCACAGATGAACAGAGATCAGGGCTTCCTAATCCCTACAGCCTATGACTGCATCATATAATGATAACCCCAACTGTGTTAAGCCTTTTTAACCTGTGAAACCATATTCTTATTGAAACTCACTGTCCAATGAAAAATAAGTAAATGTAAAAAAACAATTTTGTGTGGCTATGTATAAATTCCATGTTACTTGTTGAATGTTCATTATGCTTGAAAACGGTACTAGAATCTGGACCGAAACTGCGCTTTACAAATAAACAGAAGTTGCAATCCATAAACCTGTTGAGTTAATATTTACTATATATTATTGAACAAGAAATTAACTTTATTTCTAGTAACTTTGATAGCTCTAATTGTGGTTAAATTATTAGCTTTTTTGAGAGAAGGGGAATGAATATGACTAAATTTTGCTTTTGAAAGACTGCGTTTCTCTGTCAGAAATTCTGTTATGGTTTTAGGTAAATCCCCTGAACGTTGCCTTGGATTTTCCCTATCTGAATTATCTCAATTCTATGTTACTGCTATATTTTTCAAGGCCAAAGTTCGTTCCTAGATAATTGTAGGAGGATAAAACTTATTTTCATTTATTTGTATCTGTTGTAAACCGTGTTTGAATTCTTTTATTTTTGAAAAACAGATCATTGAAAGTAGAGAAAGAAATGACGACAGACGAAGATCGATTGAGCAGGCTGTGATGGTTTCACATTTGGTAGGATTTATTTTTCTGTCCTTTGATACATGTTGGGGGGAGGGTATATCAAGGTGGGATAAAGATTTTGTTATTATGTGTATCAATTATACCTGGGGTGACGCCACAGCAGGTAAAAGTTTTGTTAAATTTTGCACACATTTCAGTGACATCCAGTCATCCAGACATCTGAGAATAATTAACCATAGCTTCTTGTAGGAAAGTCATAAAAGATAAATAAGCCATGTTTTGGAACCAGGTAGATATCGTCTTTAAGATAAAGCATATTGTATTTTACCTAATGTGTTCACTTTAACTCTATCTGCTAATCAAAGTGCATGGGTCAAACATCAACCAAGTATTGATAAACATGCATTTCACCAACATTATTATTCCATGTATGTACAGTAGTGATTATTTACTCAAGTTTTTATCCTATAAGCATGGGCATGTATCACCTTCAAAGGGGGTTCAGCAATACAACCACTTCTTAGCTAGTATGTCGCTTGAGTGCGGCGTAAAACACCAATCAATCAGTTTAGTCTGTCGCTTTCTCAGAGATTATGACCAACATCAAATGTTATCACTTGATCTGTTCATTGGCAATAAATCGCATTTGTCAATTTAATTAAATTGTACTTGCAAAGTTAAGAAACACTTATTGGAACAGTTTGTATTAGACTTAAGTCGGGCCTAAATGTTATGAGAAACTGTCCCCAGAATTTTAATAACTGAAGAACAGTTATTCATTTTTACTAAAACTCTTGTTGGACTAAGTTACTTCAAAACACTACTTCAACACATATTCTAGAGACTAGTAGCAATGGGAATCTTCTATCTTATACTTCTGTAATGAAAAAAGTTAATTCGTTTGGTTTAACCATTTTAGAATTTTGTTGACTTGGCCGGCTCTGAGAAAGCCGGAGAGAATTCTGGTGAGAGGTTTAAAGAGGGCTGTGCCATCAACAAGAGCCTCCTGTGTCTGTCTAATGTGATCAGTAAACTTAGCGAAGGATCAGGGTACGAGATTAACATTTCTATTAATATTCTCTTGACATACCATATTATCTTCAATACAAAATGTTGTGTAAAACAATTGATCAATTGTCGTAAAACACAACTCAAACTGACTTGCTATATTCTCACTTTCCGTTGAATAATATTTAACTTTTAGTTTGAATCCAATTTGAACGTAAATGATTGTGAAGTGAATTAAAATTTCTGTAAAACACAACTCAAACTGACTTGCTATATTCTCACTTTCAGTTGAATAATATTTAATTTCTAGTTTGAATCCAATTTGAACATAAATGATTGTGAAGTGAATACAGATTTCTTTAATTAGGATATTGTTATGCAGTTTATAGTCTGATTATATAAAGCTAATTTATTGAAAACTTTTTTTTCTCTTTTACTGAATTTCAGAGGACAGGACTACATAAACTACAGAGATTCCAAACTGACTCGAATCTTACAGAATGCTTTAGGGGGAAACTCTAAGACGGCCATCATATGTACAGCAACTCCAGCCTCTATTGAAGAGACTCATTCTACGCTCAGGGTATACCTTTCACTATTGTCAGATAAAAAAATGCCAATATCTGTTTTATTTGTGATATCCTTTTTAATGTTTAAGTGGCGTGAGCTGCCAAAATTCACACGTTTTTCATAATTTCTAATCGTCACGACAGCAAGAGGCTTTGAAGGCCATCGGAAAACTAAATGATTGGAGTTGGAATGAGGAAAATCCATACAGCATGTGATCTATATAAACCGAAATAGTGTTCGAAATGTAAACAAAATTTAAATAACCGGGACGACCATTCATTCATTCTACGCCTAAGTTAGTTCAAAACAATACTTTATCGTACATACTCGAGACTAGAAGCACTAAAAAGCTTACGAATTATGTCTTGAGAAAAATAGCCATTAATTTCAACGTTCTGTTTTAACGTCAAAATATTAACATTTTGACAGCCCATGCCACGTTAATTTTTGTTCAGAAATGCTTGAAAATGAAACATTAGCATTTCTGGTTAGGTCCTGAGCTGAGGGTAACCAGTTGCCCTTGAGCAAACTACAAGTCACATGGCCTAATGCAGCTACTATAAGAACCAGTTACAGATCAAGGTAGATTGTGAACACATTAGGCAGGCTTTTGAAACAAATTGGTCACTTAAAGTCTTAAACTTGATAAATTAAAAATCAGTGTTTAATTTCTCAACAGTTTGCATCTAGAGCCAAATCTATCAAGAATAAACCCTTGGTTAATGAAGTGTTATCTGAAGCAGCTCTCCTTAAGAGATACAAGAAAGAAATTGATAGACTGAAGAAGCAATTGGCTGAGGTAAGTCTAAAAGGGTACATCTGAGAAGTACAATCATAGCCTATGGATAGTCAATGTCTGAAAGAACCAAAGCGGTCTATACCTTTATTGTGTATTTCTTGTTCGAAATAGAGGCTGGTAATTATTTTCACCTACTTTTTGCAATAATTAAATAATGTTATTGAGTACTTTCTACAATGAATTGATTAAATACTAATTTATACTTTCATCAATAGACCCTTTCGGCTTAGAACGACATGTTTATGACTTTGTACTTTTATCCATTGATTTTCAGTTGTATTTTATAATCTTACCTAACCTCCATTGAAAGGGCGGGTTTCATAATTATCTTGAATATTTTCCATGTCACATGATAATCATGTCTCTATTTTCAGCAAGAGGTTGTAGCTCAACAAGACACACAAGCTACAGACCTTTTGCAAATGTTAAAAGATCGAGAACGACTGCATATGCAACAGCAGACAGAGATAGAGAGACTTAAAAAATTGTTTTGTGTGTCAACGTTACCTAATCCAGACTCCTGTCCTGTGCCATCTGTAAGTACCTGTATATGTAATTCCCGATAAGGTTCTCATTCGATTCATTAACATATGTGGGATGGTTGTTAAGTATGAATGGGCAGTCTAGATTCCCTTTCTCAAAATATACCTGACAATGCCCCTATAAGTTTGTACATGTATAACAATATTTATCCTTTGGGTTTGAACTTGGACCCGTCGTGAAGATGTCGTCCAAACTTTCACTGTCTTTTCCCATGACCCTATAATATATAGTCTGACGATATTCTTACCATAGCTTAACATGCGTAAGCATTGTCAATGTAATACAAAGTGTTCCAGAAAATTCTACTGACTAAGGCCAAGCTTCTGTCAGTCGTCAACCTAATGAAATATCATAGGTTTACTTTATTACAACACTTTATGATGGGGTATAAAGGTCTAAATGATATACCTCTTTTTAACACAATTAGAAACTTGTCTCCTTGGTTATTTTAGACAAGAAGATTTTCCCTGTGCCCGTGTTTTTTAGTGTTCATAAATATAACAAAATAACCAATTTTTTCCCCTTTCCACCAAACACTCAGGTTACGTCGAATAACATCTAAGGTTTATAGGTGAACGATGACTTACCAACTCAAGACAATTATAGAAACTTGCCTAAATAGCTCCTCCAGTAAAAAGATCATTCTTGTTAATGTTCCTATGTGACTTCATTTTCAAACATATACATACAATAGAGAAATTATTTGTGCAGGTTTCAAACGTTGGTCAGTACTATCATTGCTACACCCAGACACCCAGAAATTGACAGAAGCAACTCTTGTTAAATATGGCCAAGCTTCCTCTTTATATGCGCCATATAAGGAAGACTTTCTAGGTACTCGCTGAAGGCCTGGTTTCCTCCAGGTAATGAACCTGGTTTCCTCCCACACTAAACCTTGCAATGCCACCATATAAGTGAAATGCCCTTAAGCCATTCTTAAAACACCCAATAAATCAAGTTATATATGTTACGTTGTATATCACCTTGTATAAAGCTATAGTTCATTAGTTGGGGTAATTTTTGACTAGGGTTTCAATTGTTCAGCTTTCAAGTAGAATGACAACAAGGAACAAATGGTTCTCCTCACCCTATACAACTCTGAGAACTGTGATATTTTTTTATTGTCCCTCATTGTCACAGTGTATTAGTGGGAGGGGGGGGGGGGGGGGGTGTCTGAATTTTTCTTATCCAGTCTCTGAACATGTTTTTTTTATTTATTGTAATTTCAGAAAAAGATGCGTCGAGAGACTTGGTGTCCGGGTAGAAGACGTACTTCTTTAGCCCCTGGCTTACCAGGCATGTTGACAGGAAACCAATCATCTGATATACCTAATATTGGTAAGTTTATTACAGTTGATAGCACAGCATTCTATCACAAGTCTTATTTGGCTTCTTAGAGGGGCATGAGCTGCCAAAATGTTGATATTTTGACGTTACAACAGAATGTTGAAATTATCGGCTATTTTTCTCAAGACGTATAATTCTGAAGCTTTTTAGTGCTTCTAGTCTCGAAAATGTACGATAATATATTTAAATTTTGTTTACTTTTCGAACACGTTTTTTGGATTCTACATGCCACATACTGTGTGGATTTTCCTCATTCCAACGCCAATCATTTAGTTTTTCGATGGCCTTCAAAGTATCTTACTGTCATGACGATCAGAAATCATGAAAAAAAGTGCTAATTTTGGCAGTTCATGCCACTTTAAGATTCACAGATTTCAGGGCAATGTTGGCATACAATCCCCCTTCTGTGACTGTTAACACCCCCTTCCCATCTCCACCCCATTCACCAGTTGACTAAACTTGAAACAATTAAGTATGTTTAGGAAACTGGGTTGGTTGTCAGGTACCAGCAGATAGCTGGGTGTTTGCTCTGAGCATTAATTCAGTTTATTTATTCCAGGTACTGCCACAATATAAGTAGAATAATCTTAGTTGCTGCGTAAAATGCTACGGGCCTGGAGCCTGTAGATGTAGATGTATTTTTTGCATAACTTTCCTACTAACTTATCTCTACAGTATGGGTTGCTATGGCAGTTACGCAAAAAATACATCTACGCCGTTTTGTGAAACAGGCTCCAGTTGTTAGCTTAATCGTTTGAACACTAACCCCACACACCAGTCGCCCCCTGACCCTGTCAGTGACACCGTAGAGATCCAGGCTAGTTCATGACCGTAAACATCAACATGAATAATTAAATCATCACTAACAAAACTGATGTGTGTTGTTAAAAGCTACTCTTTAGTGGTTTAGTGTTGAAATGTGAGTTAATGTAAGGTGCTGTGTTTGCACACTACTTGACCAGTCAAGTAGGCTAGGCAATGGGGAGCAAGTCTTCATTTCATTTGTGGATAAAAGTACCTTCCAGGGGGAGGTTTCTCAATACACTTACACTCGTCTTAACTTTGTGCCTGGACCTGGTCGTCACATAATGTTGAAGGCATATCTTGCCATGACAGTTAAGCCTTGCATTGGACATAGCTATTTTGAGAAAAAGCCCCCTGTAGTCTTCAAGTTCCGGATTTAATGTCAAAGAATTTCTTTATTTCGCTAGGAGGGGCCTCCGTCGCTCAGTAGATAGAGCGCTGAACTCTATTCGAACAGCCTTCCACCAATGGGTCACGAGTTCAAATCCCACTCAGTCTTTAAAAATTACAAAAAATTTCTGTCTGGGTTTTCTCTTGAACAACCTATGTGGGATGGTTGCCAGTTACCACCGAAGGGTCATGGGTTTTCTCCAGACATTAAGTGTGGCGTAAAACACCAAACAATCAATCAATTGTTATACCAGGTCAGCTAATTTTCTTTTGAAAAACACATCCCAGACCATCAGTTTCAATTTTTAATCTATATCAATTAATATGTATATCAGAAATTTGAATAATGAGTGTTATTTGTTTCATTGTGATTGTAGATTCTCTGAACGGTTCAATGTCTAGCAGTGTTAAAAGTCATGGGTTTGATTTCCTGTCAATACCTGAAGAGGAAAAAGATGTTAGCCTTCCTCTAGAGCCTCCATGTATTGTAAAAGTGGAATCCTCTTGCCAGACTGAACCAATTCCAGAGACTGACCAACCTAAGTAAGCACTAGTTCTCTTTTCTTTTCATAATATCTTCCGAGGTGTTCACTCATTTTTGTTGGCCAAATAACAGACCTTTTGTGCCTGTTCAATTTTAGTCAAAAAGATAGCGGTTTGATTTTGGTTTGACCAGTTTATATTTCCCGCTCATGTACCATTTTTTATTTGAATGTGCTGGACATAAACAAATGACCTTACCTTCCTAAAATATTATGCCTATTAAATAGACATGAGGTTCTTTTTGAATATGAATATGAATTCCAATTTTTAAATGTAGATTTAGATTTTTAAATTAAAAGATTCTGCTTTTCATTAAGGGCTAATATAATTTTGCTTTTCAATCCGGACTAATATTTTTAACAATTTCTGCTTTTTATTCCTAGACATCTTTTTTTAAGCTTATCCACCTCTTTTGAGATTTTCATGCCATTTTGCTTGAGATTTTCATGCCATTTTGACCAAAGCACTAATCCAAAGAAAGTATATAAGTATGGGATCACAATTGTATGAGAAATGAATTGTATCAGATTTGTTTTAAGATTAACAAACATAAATCATTTTGACTAGTTTAAACATTTCATTTTCTCTCACCCTCAGACTGGGGGCGGTGTGATTTTTGGCCATAGCCATTTTCGCCTACCTAGCATGGAGGAAAATTAAGTATGCCAAATACATTAGCCTTCCTGACGTTCATATGGTCTGTGGAGGTTTTAATGTTAAAATTTAGGTGGGATGGGGATGGGTAAGATCTTCTGGTCAGTTGGTACTTTTGTTGCCATATAACCTTAGCTGTTGAGTGCGACGTTAAGCCCCAATCAATCAATCATTTTCTCTCTTTCTTAGGCTGGAAGGAAAAAACGACCCGGAGATTAAGGTAAGCATTTCGGGGAGAAAAAAAAATGGAGTTGTCTCCACAAGGCCAACTTTTATGTCACGTGTGGCGTAAAACCAATGAACTATATGAGTGGAATGGTCACGTCACATTGGGAAGATTGGATCTGGCGAGCTAAAATCGCCGTCATAGCTAAGAGATACTGTCTCTCTCGAAACGCAAATAACGTTCTTCTACAAATTTATGACATCACGAATCAACGGTCAAAATTGACGTCACAAGAGTGATTTGTCATCGTGTTATATACGTAAATAATATAGTCGTTGGGTCAGGACTAGTGACGTCGTTCTTTCGCTTCCTCTGTAGCGTCAGATAAGTATTGTCATCTCATAATAATGGCGGCGATCGCTACAACTAAAACGTCATGTGATCTCCCTTCCACGCATATAGTTCACCCACAAAATCAATGAATCTGCCACACAGATAAGGGACCAATCAGTGTATTTTACACATTTAAAATGTCTTGTAAATGACACACATTATAAGTAAGCCTGCTTTCATTTACACATAAATAAACTGACACACATAAGTAACATTTACTGAGTGACTTATCAAATGGACCAGCCAATTAATCTATTGTTTGAAAAGCAACCGACTTGTAATATAAACTTAAAGTGGCATGAGCTGCCGAAATTCACACTTTTTTCATAATATTTGATCGTCACAACAGTAAGAGGCTTTGACGGCCATCAAAAAACTAAATGATTGGCATTGGAATGAGGAAAATCCATACAGTATGTGGCCTGTACAAACCGAAAACGTGTTGGAAAAGTAAACAAAATTTAAATAACCGGGACGACCATTCATTCATTTTAAGCCAAAGTTAGTTCAAAACAGTACTTTATCGTACATTTTCGAGACAGGAAGCATTGAAAAGCTTGTGAATTATACGTTTTGAGAAAAATAGCCAAAAGCTTTAACATTCAAAATATCACATTTTGGCAGCTCATGTCCCTTTAAGAAAATAGAAAAGCAATCAAGCTGTGTTTAACTTTCAGAACCTACAATGCCAACTAGAGCAGTCATTGAATATCTGTGATAAACTGATAAAGGAAAGGGACTTCTTGGAAATAAGGCTTCAAGAGTCTAAAGCGGAAGTGACCACAATGGCTTCCAAGATTAGAAATCTGTAAGTTACGCACCAGTTTTTAGGGTCTGTTTATAGATCTCTTTGTTGGACTTTTGTTAGAAATTTTAAGAAGGGTGTCATTTATTTGTCTTCTAGAACTTTTGCTTGTGGATTAGTCAAAAAGGTTTTCCCTCTGCCCGTGTGTTTAATTGTTCATAAATATATGCTAAAATTCTAAACTGCAGCTTAAGTGAACATTTTCCACCTAAAGTTTCTCCAAAAATGTTTGAAACTCTCTTTCAACATGGGTTCCATACTAATGAGAAAAAATTAAGGCATCACTGCGTAGTTAGTTGTTAGTGAACAACACAAGCTTTCAACACTTATACCGGTGTCTTCGTGAAGTTAGTTACACTTATCAAATGGGATAAGTGTTTTACACTTGCCAAAGACACCGGTGTAGGTGTCACAAGCTTGTGTTGTTCACAAACAACTAACTACATGGTGATGTATTCATAAGTTTCTTTTTGCTAGCAAACTTTTATAAATCTAAATAATTTGACTTTTAAGTACATCTGTCGTATTAATGGATTTACATCTGCAATATTAATGGATTTACATCTGCAGTATTAATGGATTTACATCTGCAGTATAAATGGATTTACATGTGTAGTATTAATGGATTTACATCTGCAGTATCAATGGATAATTCTCTTCCTTCCTAGTAATCATCTTATGAAAATATTTTAAATTGATCAATTTCCTTGTAATGTCTTACAGAGAAAACCAACTGATTAACGTAACAAGTGAGTTAAACAAGAGAGAACATGAGTTTAAAGAGCTGGAGGAGTTTACACGTCTTGAGAAGGATTTACAAACACCACGAGCAAAGAAAAGGGTAGGGTAACGTCACAATAAGTTCTACTTTCTTTTCTTAGGATAGAACATAGCATGCATAATTGCAGATTTCATATAATTAGTTTGGAAGAGGATTGATTTTGTGTGTATGTGAAATCTCCTTTTCTTAGATTTGTGCTGTGTATGAAACTAAGTTTGACATATTGGGCGTACTTGATTGACCTGCTCTCAGCGGTAGCTGCTGTCAGCAGCGTGCGAAACAAGCGAACTTTCAGCGCTGTGAGCGTCCTAAAATGGAGGATGGAATGATATTTTTTTTCTTCTCTCAAATCATATAGCTATATATATAGCATCTTCAGTTCATATGGCTTACTGGCCTTATCAATATTTCTTTATTTCAACATCAATCCTTTAGTTTGTCAAGGTCCTTCAACTGCTGGGCCCTGTCTTACAAAGCTGGCGTAAAGTTGCATAAGCCCACAACATGGACCTGTTGCGACTAGGGTGTAAGTTCCTATAGCTTTAACACTGATTTACGTCCGACGTAACTTATGCCACCTTTGTAAGACAGGGCCCAGAAGGTGGCCTTGGTGGCCCAGTGGATTAAGTGAAATCTTGAGTGTTGTGTAAAACATAAATCAATTAATCATTCAAATGCTCAACTTTTCTTGACAATTAGGATTAATGAAAAAAGTCGGAATTTTTGCAGCTCATGTCCCTTCAAAATATTTTAGCTGAACATTTCCTGTAAAACTTATAGTTTCCAGTATATTTACTAGTTTTTTGTTCTTTTTATAATAATTGTTCAGAGGATATCTGTGGAATCAGAGAATGTCTTGAAGCTCCAAGATGAAATTATGAACCAACAGAAAAATGCTTTAGATGCTGAAGCAGTAACCATGGAGACAAGAAAAGAATTGGCTATGGCCCAAGGGAGAATCAAAGATTTAGAACAAGAACTGGTTGGTTTATTTATCATTGTTATTAACTTTGACATACACTTTTAACTTGTATGGCTTGGTAATGTTCAAAGAAATTTCACTCAGTTCATTCCCATTTAATACCTGAGTTTACATGAACTCATTTTGAGTTTGACCCCTTAGAGGTGGTAAGCCGTAACAAATATAACATACCCCCCCCTCCTTTTTATTTTTTAATTTCATTACTTGTTTATCCTTATTTTTGTGAAAAATATATCATGGATGTTCATTCATATTATCTATAGTAGGGAAATTTTTATTTTGGACTTTCTGGTTCAGTGTTAAGTATTCATTTTGTCCCTTTGGTATATTTCTAATTTATTTTCAGATTGATCTTATCAATAAACAAAAACAGGCAACAGATGAGATTGTTGAGGATCATAAGAAAGAAATGGAAGGCACAAATGAGAAGATAAAAACATTGGAAAAAGAAATTGTAAGTGTCTTGTTTTTTAATAAAAGTGGCTGCCAGAATATTAATATTTTTCAATTAAAACAAAATGTTGAAATTGTGGCTTTTTTTTCTCAAGATGTACAATTCAGAAGGTTTTTAGTGCTGCTAGTTTTGAAAATGTATTTGAAAGTTTGTTCCGGTTATTTAAGTTGCGTTTCGATAGTTTTTCGATGACCTTCAAAAGTGTGAATTTTGGCATCTCATCCGCTCTAAATAATTAGTTGCCCTTCTTGTCACTAAATAATCATTTGTGAAAGTAAGTATATTACAAGTTATATTAAACTTTATATGTCCCAAGGGAAATCTGGTAACTTCAGTGTATTTTTTTTATATCTGCTTGCGAAATTATTTCATCCAAGTATATTTAGCACTGAAATTTTCAAGGTTTGAAAACTTTGAATGCTTGACCTAATGCGTAGTTTTACAGTTATGTTGATCTCGCTTTTGCCTTGTAAGGGTCCTTGTTTGTTCCGTCAACGGTCTCGCAGTCCGACACAAGCCTTCCATCTATGGTTTGCGGGATCGAATCCCACTTAGTTGTAAGGTACAATTTCATGAGTGGGGTTTTCACTTAAACATTAGATACGACTAGACATGTAGTACTGATCAAAGGTCAGGGTTTTTTCGGGCAAAGACCCGTTTCCCCTTTCCAAACAAACCAAAGCCGCCATAGAAGTGAAATAATCTTGAGCGCTGCGTAAAACATTAATCAACCATAGAAGAAAAGAAAAACCTTGTTTTTCTTCTTTCTTTTTTGTGCAGTGTGTAAGTAAGGATAAGTTAGATTCCCTAACCAAAGAGAAAGCTGATTTTGACTATCTGTTGGACCATGAAAAGGTGAAACATGAAAAGACACAGAAGAACTTACGTGTGGAGTTACAGTCTGCCTATGAAGAAATACGCCAATCACAGGCCAGTAGTCCATCAGTGCCAGTAAAGAAAAATGATCCTCTATTAAACCAACTACAGGAGCTTTCTGAAAAAGTGGGCACTCTAGATGTATCGACGTAAGTTCATTGACCTCAAAGAGGATATTATTATCTTTTTATAGCCCCTTATAATGAAGTGGTATGTATGTAGTGGAGGGAGGGGGGGGGGGGCTAGATACTTAAACTGCCGTTTCTCTCTGTCTGCAGACACCATCTTGTTAGGCCTACTACTTCTACAGTTTTGATGCCCGGTTAATGAAACCTTGTGCACATGCTTTGTGCTTCATCTTTTTCTCGCTTTCCTTTGCCATTGAATTTTTATTTTTATTTTCAGAATGTTAACAGAGCGTGATGAGCTAAAGGAACAACTGGCGGAGGCCCGTCTGGCTGTAAGTAACAGTTGTACTGCTTACAAATAAAATTGATATATTTGTAAGGCTTGATCAAGTGACTTTCACAATTATTTTTCAGAATTATCATTGGCCAATCAAATTTGACTTTTTCCCTACATAGGAGACTAAAAAAGCTCATTTAGATGTAATATGGAAAGATGGAAATAATTTATTTATTTAGTAGATGGAATTAGCCCATCACACAGGAGTTCGAGGAAATAAGTACCGCCAGTGACCCTACAGAAGTATATATTAAACAAGGGCTATAAACTGATGTTAATTCATTGAGCTTAAGTTTTATATGAATACTGTAATTCCAACTGAAGCAAACAGTAGGGAGTGTAAGCTCAAACTTAGTTCCAAACCAAATACACATACAATTCAGAGGCAAATGTCAAGTAGAAAATATACTGGTTTTTGTAAGTTCAAATTGTACGTCATCATCGTTTTTCTATTGCAGGCGCTGTGACAAGCCTGTAGCACATTGCCTTGTAGACAAAATGAGCATGCTTTCAACATCCAATTAATCCAAAAACTCAATGTAGCATTTCGCCACACACGAAGGCTACTGCGCAAGCGTTAATTCCCAAGTCGAAAGGGTCTATTGCACTCTGTTAACACCTTGACAAGTCCTGGCATTTCAACAGTTAAAGAAGAACAAACTGTTTTTCCACTATAGTTTTATTTTATACTTATCAATATAATTTTGTAGATTCAGTGTGCTGAGGAGGATTGTCAAGTAAAGACCAGTGAGTGTTCCAGACTAGCCTGTAAACTGACTGACCTCAAAGAAAATCTGGCAGAATTAGCTAACGATCTCTTAGACTCTCAAGATGAATGTTTCAAATTGACTGAACAGCTTTCTGATGCAAAGAAACAGTTGGAAGAACTTCAATCTCAAAGTAATGGGCAAGCCTGTGTTATCAAGGATACCGACACTAAAGTTGAACCCTCTTCTGAATTCGGTAGCTGTAAGACAGACCAGGATTCTGGCGACCTGGCTGTTTTAACAAATGCCAACTCAGAACTACAAATTAAATGTGAACATTTGGAGAAAGAACTAGAAGAACTAAGACAAAGAAGTGAGGTCCCTCTGGACGAAGAATTAACCAATGCAAAACAAGAACTGCAAATTAAATGTGACAGTTTAGAGAAAGAATTAGAAGAACTAAGACATAAAAATGAGCTTTCTTTGGATGTGCATGAATTATCAAAAGCAAAACAAGAACTACAGGCTAAGTGTGATAGTTTAGAAAATGAATTAGAAGAGCTAAGACAAAGAAGTGAGGTCCCTCTGGACGAAGAATTAACCACTGCAAAACAAGAATTACAAATTAAATGTGACAGTTTAGAGAAAGAATTAGAAGAGCTAAGACAAAGAAATGAAGTCCCTGTGGGTATTAGGGAATTAACCAATGCAAAACAAGAACTACAAATCAAATGTGAACATTTGGAGAAAGAATTAGAAGAACTAAGACAAAGAAGTGGAATCCAAGTGGATATTAGGGAATTAACCAATGCAAAACAAGAACTGCAAATTAAATGCGACAGTTTAGAAAATGAATTAGAAGAGCTAAGACAAAGAAGTGAGGTCCAAGTGGATATTAGGGAATTAACCAATGCAAAACAAGAACTGCAAATTAAATGTGACAGTTTAGAGAAAGAATTAGAAGAGCTAAGACAAAGAAGCGAGGTCCAAGTGGATGTTAGGGAATTAGCCCATGCAGAACAACTGCAAATTAAATGTGACTGCTTAGAAAATGAATTAGAAGAGCTAAGACAAAGAAATGAAGTTCCTGTGGATGTTGAAGAATTAACCAATGCAAAACAACAACTACAAATTAAATGTGACAGTTTAGAGAAAGAATTAGAAGAGCTAAGACAAAGATATGAGATCCTTTTGGACGAGGAATTTACTGATGCAAAACAAGAACTGCAAATTAAATGTGACAGTTTAGAGAAAGAATTAGAAGAGCTAAGACAAAGAAATGAAGTCCCTGTGGATGTTGAAGAATTAACCAATGCAAAACAACAACTACAAATTAAATGTGACTGCTTAGAAAATGAAGTAGAAGAGCTAAGACAAAGAAATGAAGTCCATGTGGATGTTGAAGAATTAACCAATGCTAAACAACAACTACAAATTAAATGTGACAGTTTAGAGAAAGAACTGCATGAACTCAAGGAAAGAATAGAAATCCCAATAGATAGCCAGGTATTATCCAAAACAGCAGAATGTGAATATTTGGAAAAGGACAATGGACAATCAAATCCAACTTTAATGATGCAAGATGATGTCTTGGTGGAACCCAGTGAACATAACACTACTGGATTGAGTGCCCATCTCCACGTCCAACATCTGGAGGAACAACAAGATTGGAACATTTTATCTAAAAATGTATCCCAAGCTGAAGAAAATGCCCAATTACTTATGGAACAATTAGCTTCAAAGGAAGGTCTTCTACAGAAATCCAGAGAGGAATTCAAAGTTTTGGAGAATGAACTTACCAATCTTAAAGATGAGATCACAGATATGAAGAATACTGAGCAAGCACTCCATACTGAAATAAAACATCTTCAAGATTTGTGTTCAGAAAAGGAAGACATTATTACAGAAGGGTTGTTAACTTTAGAGAAGAAGCAACATGAAGTTGATGAATATAAACAGGAACTTACCAAGTTAAAATCTGATCAGGAGCTAGGGTCAGACAGTATAAGGAGAGACATTGATGGGGAGGAAATAATGGACTCTCAACAGGGTGTTAAGAATATTATTAGAGAATGGGAAGAGAGATCAAATCCTAGTTTCACAGATAGTTTTGAAGGGTCTACCAAAGACAAGTCTACCAATGTGTCTGTAACTGACCAGACTGAGGAAGTAGCTGAACTCAATAATGTTATCCAAAGACAACAAGCAGAACTGTCTGAGTTGAGGAGGCTCTTATATGAGGCTAATTGCCAGCAACAGGAATTAAGCAACAAATTAGAAAATGCCGCAGCAGGAAATCTTCTGTTTACCTCAATAACGAGTGTGAAAACTGAGAATGTGGAATTTGACAAGAAGGAGACTACTTCACAGAGTTCAGAGATTGAACCATCTGTCTGTACTATTTCTCAATCTCAAACCTTGGATATCATTGATACAATACCACATCAAGATGATGGCCGAATTTTATCTTTGCAAAAGATATGTGAAGAACAGAAAGTAGAGATCAATGACTTATCTCAAAAGTTGAAAGCGGTGATGTCAGAACTGGAACAATCCACTAACAATGTATACATTTCAAGCACAGGGAATCCTAGACATTCAGAAAATGTTCCGCTTCTTAAAAATATCAATTCATCCAGTTTTAGTAGTGATTATGATGTGGAAATGAATTCTCATGCTCCTATTCAGATAGAAGAAACCAGTAATGAGGAAAAAATCAAAACTCTTGAACTAGAACTGGAAAATATCCATTGTAAGTTATCCTCAAAAGAAAAAGAGTTTTGCTGGCTTCAAAATCTATATGAGGAATTGCAAAAGAAATTGTGCAAAGCTCCAGCTAGTGAACACTCAATGGAGCAGGAAGGAAACAATGTGCACGAAGGAGAGACTTCTGACTTAAGTCAAATCCCTCCTGAAGAACAAAGAAACCTTTCCAGTTTGGAAGAATTGTTTGATCATCAAAAAGAACAACTTGGAAACCTTTCCAGTTCATTAGCTCTTAAGACTTCACAGTTGGAAAACTCAAACCAAAGACTGGTTGAGTTAGAAAAGCAGTTAAATCCTGAAACTACCCCTGAAGTAGACGCCAGTCAAGAAGTACAGAAATTTGAATTTGATAATCTTGAAAAAAGTGGTAGTTCAAGCATATTGCAGACTAATTCAGACGAGGTCACCTCACTTCGAGTTTGTATTGAAAATCAACAAAAAGAAATTGATAAACTGCATTTTGAACTTGAACGATGTCGATCATATCTAGTCGATAATGAACAAGAACTAAATCGTCTCCGATCAGCAACAATTACTGTAGATAATCAAGAAGCCCAATGCAATGAAAATCTTTTAGAACAGATAAAAGCCCAGGAAGTAGAAATCCAGGCTTTGAAATCTTCTTTGTCCAATGCAAATCTGCTTCTTCAAGCAACAAAGTCTTCTGAAGATAAAGATAGCCAAACTGTGGAAATTACTTCTGCTCATTCACTGATGGATTATCAGTCCCATGAAGTGTTCCAAGATCAGTCCTCTCACAGCCTTGAGCAAACCACTCTGAACCAACACTCACTCGAGCAATCAAACAATGAAAGCGATCCATTGGAAGTCAAATGTAATGATGTTGAAACAATAAAAAGTTTAAAGGACAAAGTCACAGAATTACAAGAGAGTTTAGATAGAAGCAATGAAGAAGTCGAGAAGACTAGATTTAAGTGTGAGGGACTCCAAACAGATATAAGGAGTAATCTCAAACAGCAGTATTATATCAAAGAAAGTCTGATGAAAAATGAGATCACCTCGTTAAAAGAGACAATATCCTCCCAATACTCTGAGGTAACTCATTTAAAAGCTGCCATAGAACAAATCATTGCCCATGTCAGTATGAATGAAACCGAACAACAGACTGGTACATATAGCTCAAGAAAAAATGTTGAACTTCTGGAAAGCCGAATTGAGAAACAACAAACAGAAATAAAAGACCTAAAGGCAGTTTTTCATCAAACTGTAGAAAAGTTACAGGACACACAGTTGGCTTTAGAAGGAGCCCTCTCCTCGGGTCAAACTAACAATGATACAGTCTTTTTAGATGACCCTACTGAGACTGATATTAGTATCTATTCCAGTCTACATTGTTCAGGTACATATTGTTGTGGAAGCCGGTCTCCAAAAGAAGAGAAGACAGTGAAAGTCGAAGAGCCCAATAATCAATCTTTACCAAGCTTAGACGCATCACCCAAAGGGCCTCTTCACATTTCCTCTGTTCGTAAACAAGAAAACCAAGATATATCAGTAAAGTTACACGAAGAGCTACATCATCCCAATAGGAATGTTATCGAAGGAGTGGACTCTCAATCCATTGAAGATGTGGAAATGTTAAAATCTCAGCTCAAATCACAGCAAGAGGAAATAGTTGTTTTTCAGTCAAAATTGGTAGCTATTCAAAATGCCTCTGGGGAAAGTCCCAGCTCAGTTTTACAATCACCAAGTAATAAATCTTCATTGGAAGCCGAGAAAAGTAAGCTTGAAGATATCATCAAAAATCTGCAAGCAGAGATCACAACTCTGCAGTGTTCTCTTCATGAAAACAACCAACAATTGCAAAAGAGTAAAGATAAACATTTAGAAAGCATCAACAAGAGGTCTTGTTCTTCTGAAGATGGTGGAATGACTGACTTTAATCGCGATGTGAATGTCCAACAACAAAAGATTGGTGAAGGTCAAATTGAATATGAAAGAAGTTTGATGTCCAGAATAACGGAGACAACTGAGAGCTGTGATAAAATACTGGAGCTTCAAAGTAGAGCTAAGGAGCATGAAACAGAAATGGAAGACCTTCAGTCAACTTTAGAAGATACAATTCTAAAGCTACAAGACACACAAGAAGAGCTAGGAAACAGTAAAGAGGAGAGTTCTTATCTTCACAATCAGATACAAAGCCTTCAAGGTCAAATGACTGAGATGAACTGCAGGCTTGAAAATACTCTCACCGAACTGAAAGAGTGTCAGCAGGCATTGAACACAGAAAGACATGCTAGTAAACAAGCTCTGAAGTCAAAATCCATTCTTTCTAAAAAACCAAAAGTGTCCTTTCAGCTAGAACTCTCTACTTATATTGAAGATGACACACCGGAATACTCAATGGAGATGGAGGAACATGAAGACGAGGTCATTATCGCTGTAAATGAGCCAGAGCCTTCTTCAAATAATCAAGGAACAGTGAGCAATAGTGATATGAAAGATACTATTGAAGAAAGGCATGTGACAAATATGGACCTGACCAAAGAATTGATGGACCTTAAGGAAAAAGTGGAAGCTCAGCAGAAGGAAATTTTAGACTTGAAAGAAACTTTGAAGAAAACAGAAAAAGAACTATGTGGAAGTCAAGCTAATTTCAAAAGCCTTCAGTCCAAATTTTCTGCAGCCTTAGCCAAAGATATTCAGGACAAATCAGTAGGTCATGATTTCGTCCAAGAAAATAATGCTGAAGAAGTTATTTCCTCACTGAAGCAAGAATTGTTAGATAAGGAACATGCAGTGGATATTTCTAGAATTGAACTAAATCAGACTGTGGATGAATTGAATTCAGTCAAACAAGAGGTTGTGAAGCTTCAATCAGCTTTAGATTCAACTCATGTTAGTAAAGCCAGTCTTGAATCCAGCATTGAACAAATGAAGTCAAACCTGGATAAACAAAATATTGCTGTAATCACATTAGAGGTTGAAAAGGCTGAAATGGCCAATAAATTGTCCTCTAAAGTGGCAGATTATGAAGAACTTTCTGTTGGAAAGGCATCTCTGCAGAAAACTGTTAATGAGCTACAATCAAAACTACAGGAAAAGGAAAAATTGTTCAAGAGTTTGGAAATGTCCTTGAAAGAAACCCAAGAGGAGTTATCTATCTTGAAGAGGAAAAACTCAGATTTAATAGAAAAGCACATAGAAGAAATGGAGAGTGCTGAACAACAGTTACAGGAAAGTCAAGATAAATTACAGAAACTTGAAAAAGAGAATGTGTCAAAAGATAATGAATCACAGATGGCAAGTCAGAAAATAGAAACACTGGAGGATAAGCTTTCTAAATCATCAACTGATCTCAGTGAAGCTAAACGAAAACTGGCAGAGAGTGAAGACAGTCAAAATAAGCTGAACCAACAATATGAAGACCTGCTCAAAGAACAATCCAGTTTACAGGCTCATGGAATGGAACTGACCAAACTGTCGGAAAAGAATGGAGAGTTGGAAAAAGAGCTTAAAGATGTTAAGGCAGAGTTAAGAGAGATGATTGAAAAATATGGAAAAGAAAAATCTCGTTTCCTTCTTGATCAAGAAACCACTACATCTGAGCTGAAAGATGAACTGTTTGAAAAGTCAAGAACTCTTTCGTCCACCGAGAGAGATTTAGTGGAGTCCAAAGACAAAGTTGCGACTCTTGTTCAAGAGTTGACAGACATTAAAAATAAATACCAAATCACACAAGAAAAATTGAACAGCTGTGAAAAGTTAAAAAGAGAACTTGAATTACAGTTCAAAGATATGTCCATTGATATTCAAAGGAAGGAAACTGAAATAGAAGACATAAAAATCAAAATGAGGACTGCTCAAGAAAACTCCAAAGCTCAGCAGTCTGATTTAACAACTTTACACGAGGAAAAATCTATTCTAACCAAAGAGTTGCAGAATACGAAAGAGCTTCTAGGTGACTTGAAATCAAGCCAAGCTCTTGGAAACGAGGCTGAAAAAGAAAATGAACAGAAACTATTGAAATATGAGATTGAATCTATTCAAATGACTGAGAAATGCAGTGGTTTAATGTTAGAAATATCAGAGCTAAAGGAAAAACTGGATAAATGTGAGGTGGAGAAGCGTAACGAATCTATTCAAATGATCGAGAAATGCAGTGGTTTAATGTTCGAAATAGCAGAGCTTAAGGAAAAACTGGACAAATGTGAGGTGGAGAAATGTAAAGCTGAAGCAAAGTTAAAATTAGCTGAAGTCCGATTACAAACATCCTCATCAGAGTCCAGTATTGAACCTCTTAAAGATATGCTTAAAGAAATCCAGAATGATTCCCAACATTATAAAGAATTGCTGAAAGTTAATAAGGAAAAACATCTACTCGAGAATAGTTTAGAATCTATGAGAAAAGAATTAGAAAACAATAAAGCTCAGATGTCCATAATGCAAGAGGAAATGAAACAGAAGACTGAGGAGAGAAATGAGACGCAAAAGCAACTCTCCGTTCTCACATCTATTTTGGATGACTTGAACCAATCAAAGAGCAAACTTCAGCGGCAGCTTAAGGCCTTGAAGGAGAGAAATGAAATACCAACCGATTCTTCTGATGTATTAAATGAGACAACATTTGCTGAACAACTCCAAGCTCCTTTGGATGAGGTAATGTGTATTCTTATTATTTTACCAAGCTTTATACACAAAAACGTCAGTTCAATATATGAGTCGCGGTTTCAAGAAAAATTCAAAAAATAGATTTTCACTTGATCTGGGGTTTTCTATTGCCAAAGGGTTTGGTTTCCTGCCTGTTGATAGTCAACCAAAAAACAAATGAGTTTCCTGTAGAAACAGAAAATACAGCCATAAAATAAAGTTATTTTTCGTTTTTTTCAGACCAATACTCAAGGGACATTTTGGAAGATCGAGGTAAGCTCTTATACCATTTATTTTGCAAATTCAAACAGGTAATGCTGGCCTCCGTGGCTCAGTAGGTAGAACGTTGGACTCTCAATCCGAACAGCCTTCCATCAATGGGTCGCAGGTACGAATCCCACTCAGTCCAAAAAAATTGGATAATTTTCTTACTGGGTTTTCACTCGAACGACCTATGTGGGATGGTTGCCAGTTACCAGCGGAAGGTCGTGGGTTTCCTCCGGGCATAGAGCCGGGTTTCCTCCCACAATAAAACTGACGACGCCGCCATATAAGTGAAATAATCTTGAGCGTGGCGTAAAACACCAATCAATCAATCAAACAGGTAACCTGGGAATTTGCATCTTTAACTTTTTGTGAAAAACTGCTTTAAATTTGGTCTAAAATGATAAACAAAATCACAACAAAAATATTCAAAAATTTATTAAATATTGTAGACTGCACCAGGCAATAACCCTCAGTAGTTGGTTTACTCTTAGTGACTAAGTTGCCCTTTAATTTTAATAGAAATGATCTCTAAACTAATTACAAGATTTAAATCTTGGATAACCAATGTAATAAATGCCTTTCCTTTCAGAGAATGAAATTGTACAAGGAAAGACGTACACTTGAAGAGGAAATAGAGAAATGGAAAACGACCAATAATCTTAGAACTGACCTTCAACTGGTGAGTGGTAACCACGTCATTCTGTAATAGTTTATTGAACATATATATATATCATCTGGACTATTTAGATGAAAATACATGTTCTTCTCTCATCACCCATCTATTTTCACTCAAATTTTGTGGGGCTTCTGTGGCTCGGTAGAGCGTTGGACGCTCAAACCGAACAGCCTTCCACCAACGGGTCACGAGTTCGAATCCCACTCAGTCCCAAAACAAAAATTGGAAAATTTTCTGACTGGGTTTTCACTCAAACGATCTATGTGGGATGGTTGCCAGTTACCACTGGAAGGTTGTGGGTTTCCTCGGGGCATAGAACCCGGATTTCTCTAGCAATAAAACTGGTAAAGCCGCCATATAAGTGAAATAATCTTGAGCGCGGTGGAAAACACCAAACAATCAATCACTCTAATTTTGGTATTGAGCTGTTAATTTTCAACTGAACTCTGGCTATCAAATCTTCGTGGCTGTCCAATAAATTTAATGTGCTTTTGTAAGCAACATTTTCATGGGGTAAATCTGTCTAAAGTTATTTTATTCATAAAGTTGAATTGCATATTAGTTGAATGGAAAAAAAGACCTTAGAAATTAATAATTCTGATAAACAAAAGCAACATAAGACCACAAGGAGCATTTTAATAATAGTCGCCTTAAGTAGAAGAGGTTCTAGGTACACGCTGAAAGTCCTGCTTCTTCCAAGCAAAAGGCCTGCTTTCCTCACCCGTCAACGCTGCCATGTAAGTGAACAAGTCTTAAGTGTGACGTAAAACATCAATCAATCAATCTTAAAGGTACACTTGCAGCGAAAATCCAGAATACTGTTTACATAAACAACAGTGGATGGTTTTCTGCATTTTTCCCCAGACAGACCAAGTTAGGAACGTTCTTTTTTTACCAAAAACGTTTTGCCATCATTAATAATTTTTAATTTGAAATTGAAAATTAGATTTATCAAGTACCCGCAATGTAAACAAACCCCGAACTTGAACATGCGGACGTTTGAGTTGTGTGAGTGATCTAAAAATAACGTATAATTTTACGTACTTTATCTGAGAAATACAGACTGACGATCGGGTAAGAAAAACCTGACGATGATTGTTTGAGTGTAAACCACAGATAAAAAGGCCTGAAATGAGGGTAATCCAACCACTAAGTTAACCGACACTGATCGTTGTTGTTGTAACCAGGCTTCGATTCTTCGTTTGTTTTTCACCCCCATTTCAACATTCTAAACCTAACTGGACATGATTTATGTGTCCTATGTTTAATTTGAGTGGTTTTAGTCGAAGTATGCTGATGTAAATTGGTTTTCTTAACAAATTTTCAACAGGCTACGGCGACAAGTGGGCCTTTAATATTATTTGATTTCTAATTGTTAAAGAAGTAATTTCCAAATTCTTTTGTTTTTGTAGTCTGCAGAGAAAACAGCTGAAGACCAACAGAAGGAAATCAGTGATCTCAAAGGTTTGCCAGTCAACCATTTCTATTTTATCACACAATTCTTAATTACTCCTGATTGGATTGAATTACAGAATCATTTCCACCCTGTTTACTCAGTCCGACACAGGTGTTTCATCGATAGGTCGCAGGTTTGAATTTCACTCGGACCAAAGACAAAACAATATAATATTTCACTTGATGGTCCTATGTAGAAAAGTTACCCGGTACTTGCCGCAGTTTGGGGGTTTCCTTCCTTATCAATCAAACTTGTCTAAATCACAAGTTAATAGGGCCTGGAAGTTTCCTCAGATTTTGCGATATCCGGTGACAGATGACGATTTTGTTGACTTTTGACGTTTTATATTCTACAACGTTAGAACCGAGCATGAAATTCAAATGATAAA
Organism: Lepidochitona cinerea; assembly: GCA_963971465.1. NCBI lineage: Eukaryota > Metazoa > Mollusca > Polyplacophora > Chitonida > Tonicellidae > Lepidochitona > Lepidochitona cinerea. Next base: position 37,052,607 of record OZ020553.1, read on the forward strand.
TGCTCTCCACGTGCGTAATAACAGGGTCGATGACAAGAAGTTTTTGGAATTCTCACGCTTCTCCCCTGCCTATAACATGTCTCTGTGTCTCTGACCCTAGTCTTTTCAATCATGCTAATCCATTGTTTCCCTCAATAATTTGATTGCCAGAAAAAGATGTGATAAGCAAATGGTTGACTGACTCATTAAAGCCAACATGCACAGCAAAGAAGCTACTGTTTATGTTATTAAAGATAAGCAAATGGGACTTTATCTCCTTATGAAAATCTCAGCCCCCCCCCTCCCTTAATTAACTTTGTGAAGTTTTAAAAATTACAAAATCAGTATTAGCTTAATTCCCCTCTCTATCTGATAAAAAAGAATTTCCTTCCCAATTGAATGTTGACTGTCAATCAATCCAAAACATATAAATCAATATTTTTCTTTTAATATTTTATTGACGGTTATTGGATTTTTCTAGTTTTAAATGAATTTGTCTATTTTTTAATTTACAGTGAAAATCACCCAATTAGAAGGAAACGGTTCTATGAACACGTCCACAGAGGATATGTTTAAACTGAAACAGGAATTAACTGAGAAAAAAGAAGTCATTGAAAGTCTGGAGAAAAAATTGAAATGCCTTCAACCTCAAATGAAAAATGAGTTAGTGTTTGAAGTTATAAATCTTTTTAAATAGTTCTTGATGTTTTCCATCTTTTAGAGGAGCTATTATTTCTCTCTGTTCTATTGAGCTTCGATTTTGTTACCAGCCTTTTTTTTTCCATTTTAAGTTCTAATTCAAGTTTCTACCAATGGGTTGTGGGTTCAAATCCCATTCTGACTGGTTTTTCACTTGAACGACCTATGTGGGATGGTTGCCAGTTACCACTGGAAGGTTGTGGGTTTCCGGTTTCCTTCCACAATAAAACTGGCAACGTCGCCATGTAAGTGAAATAATCTTGAGCGTGGCGTAAAACACAAAACAATCGATCTAATTCATGTATGTAAAACATAGTATCCTCAATGAAAAAAAATCTTTCAGGGATGGTTTATGAGTTCAGGTGGTTGCATAGTTAAAGTGGCATGAGCTGCCAGAATGTTGATATTTTGACGTTAACACAAAATGTTGAAATTATAGGGTATTTTTCTCAAAACGTATAATTCAGAAGGTTTTTAGTGCTTCTAGTCTCAAAAATGTACGATAAAGTATTGTTTTGAACTAACTTTGGCTTAAAATGAATGAATGGTCGTCCCGGTTATTTAAATTTTGTTTATGTTTTCGGTTCGTACGGGCCACATACTGTATAGATTTTCCTCATTCCAACGCCAATCATTTAGTTTTTCGATGGCCTTCAAAGCTTCTTACTGTCGTGACGATCAGAAGTTATGAAAAAAGTGTGACTTTCGGCAGTTCATGCCACTTTAAACTGAAGTGCAGGTGTAGGATTAAATCAACTGTTGTCTAGAATATTCCTTTTTATTCGTTTAATGGATCGAACATGTTGAAACATTGAATAGATTATTTTGAATACATATTTTAACATACCTCTATGGTTCTGGCAACCTTATTTTCTTACAGGATAGCGATGGCTTATAAAATTGTACAAAAACATGAAAGTGAGGTTACAAGGCTTGAAGAGGAGAACAAAGGCCTAAAAGAAAAAATAAAATCTATGAAAGGTGGGTATCAATTAGGACGGTTACAAATACGTAATTGAACATTTTGAAAATTGTGTTTTTCAGGAATTATTGATTGTGATGACTTCTTGACACTGCAGCAAGCTTTTTCATAAAGGTGTTTAGATAACTACGGTAATACCTGAGTTAATTAGAGGACTACGGTATGCATGTTGCTAAATCCTCAATAACAAAAAGGTTCTGATAGAGATTTAAACTTTCAACAAATCTCAGTCCAGGGAGATGATTGACCAGCAGTTAATCCTTGAATGTTTTACAAGCTCTCTCTTGAATTAAGATGAGAAATTGCACTTCCTATACTTTTTTCCAGCACTTGAATTAACTCAGACATTACCGTAAACCTAAAAATAACAATGCTTTAACGATATCGTTTTGTTGGTTATCTGCTGCTGTCAACTAGTTAAGTAAGTTTGTATTTGAGGTTTCTAAGAGCTTTAGGGATTTATGTCAGTCTTTTTGGAAATCACTTTATGCCCTTAAAAAAATATCAGACCATCCCATTAAGTCCCAATTGACTTGGTAAAGTTTTGAAAATTACAAAATCAGTAATTAGTTTAATTCCCCCTCCCAGTCTTACAATAGAAAAAAGGTAAAGGTTTCCGTTTTCCTCCTAAATTGAACAATATGCATGCCTGTCAATCAATCAAAAACATATACATCAGTGTTTTTTCCCCACATATTTTATTAAGGGTTTTTGATTTTTTCTAGTTTTAAATGAATTTGTCTATTTTTTAATTTACAGTGAAAATCACCCAATTAGAAGGAAACGGTTCTATGAACACGTCCACAGAGGATATGTTTAAACTGAAACAGGAATTAACGGAGAAAAAAGAAGTCATTGAAAGTCTTGAGAAAAAATTGAAATGCCTTCAACCTCAAATGAAAAATGAGTTAGTGTTTGAAGTTATAAATCTTTTTAAATAGTTCTTGATGTTTTCCATCTTTTAGAGGAGCTATTATTTCTCTCTGTTCTATTGAGCTTCGATTTTGTAACCAGCCTTTTTTTTTCAATTTTAAGTTCTAATTCAAGTTTTCACCAATGGGTTGTGGGTTCGAATCCCATTCGGCCCAAAAAATTGTAAAACTTTTCGGACAGGTTTTTCACTCGAATGACTTATGATGGTTGCCAGTTACCACCGGAAGATTGTGGGTTTTTCTCCGGGCATAGAGCCCGGTTTCCTTCCACAATAAAACTGGCAACGCCGCCATGTAAATGAAATAATCTTGTGCGTGGCGTAAAACACAAAACAATCAATCTAATTCAAGTATGTAAAACATAGTATCCTCAATGAAAAAAAATCTTTCAGGGATGGTTTATGAGTTCAGGTGGTTGCATAGTTAAAATGAAGTGCAGGTGTAGGATTAAATCAACTTTTGTCTAGAATATTCCTTTTTATTCGTTTAATGGATCGAACAAATTGAAACATTGAAGAGATCATTTCGAATACATATTTTAACATACCTCTATGGTTCTGGCAACCTTATTTTCTTACAGGATAGCGATGGCTTATAAAATTGTACAAAAACATGAAAGTGAGGTCACAAGGCTTGAAGAGGAGAACAAAGGCCTAAAAGAAAAAATAGAATCTATGAAAGGTGGGTTTCAATTAGGACGGTTACAAATACGTAATTGAACATTTCGAAAGTTGTGTTTTTCAGGACTTATTGATCGTTATGATATCTTTATACTGGACCTCAAGCCTTTTTCATAAGATGTTTAGATAACTAAACCTAAAATGCTTAAACCTTATTGCTAAGCCGGTTATCTGCGATCAGCTGGCTAAATGAGTTTTATGAAGTGGCTTCGAGGTGGATTGGAAGTTCCACTATTGCTGGGGGGGCCTTCATGGCTCAGTAGGTAGGGCGATGGATGCTCAATCCGAACAGCCTTCCACCAATGGGTCGCGGGCTCGAATCCCACTCAGTCCAAAAAAAATTGGAAAATTTTCTGACTGGGGTTTTCACTCGAACAACCAGCGGAAGATCGTGGGTTTCCTCCGGGCATAGAGCCAGGTTTCCTCCCACAATAAAACTGGCAACGCCATATAAGTGTAAATATTCTTGAGCGCGGCGTAAAACACCAAACAATCAATCAAATCAACTATTGCTGGGCGAAGTTGTTTCCACTCAGATATGTGGAAGAGTTGTCAGGTAAGCCACCATATAAATGAAATAATCTTGTGTGGTGTAAACTCCAATCAATCAATCCACTCAGATGGTAGTACTGCACAAAATTCTTGATCAAACGTGCCAGTTGGCTATAGCCTATTAAATCAACATTTTGGAAATGCTGCCCGTTCGTCCTTCTGTCCTTCCATCCGTCTTTCCGTCCGTCCCGATCTCTTGTGAACGCGATAGCTTAAGAACCGCAAGATACAAATCTTTAATTTTTGGTATAGAGAGACACATTAGAGAGACCTTGGTCAAGTCCGATTTTCGGGGATGTCGACCTTTTTTTTAGGTCATTGAGGTCAAAGTCAGAAATTTGCTTGTGGACGCGACAGCTTAAGAACCGCAAGATGAAGATCTTTCATTTTTGGTATATAGAGACACATTAGAGAGTCCTTGGTTGAGTTTAATTTTCTGGGCTGTCGACCTATATTTTTAGGTCTTAGAGGTCGTTGGCGTCGAAGTGTGGACAACTTCATTTACATAAATCAGACCATACTCCCACAATCATTGAACATCAGATATATGGTGATTATATCCAATGTATAATGAGCAACTAGTTTCCAAACAACATTTATGGGAGGGGGGGAGCCTGCTAGCTACTTGGCTTGTTGTCTATTAAAGTATCACTGCAATGGTACTTTAGACACTGACAACAGGTTACTGTTGGTTGTAATTATAGAATTATGACAGATGAGTAATTATGATAATATTAGGCCTGTATAAGATCTGGAGCTTTGGTTCTGAATTAAACCCCACGAAATAAATATAAAATGCTGTTATATTTGTACATATGTTATCTTTAGGCCCTTTGCTAGATCAGGCTTTCCCTCGGGCATAGAGCTGGGGTTACTGTCCCAGTTAAACTGGAAACTCACCATTTAAGGTTAATAATATTTGGTGTAAAATGTGAATCCAAAATTTTCATGAATGCCTTTGCAAAATGTTTGGAAATTGCAATGTTATTCTGTATGATATTTTACATTTACCTTCTTGATTATACAAACATTTAATGTGAAGAACTCTCAGATTTTACACTATCATATTTAATATTTCCTAACTTTATATAGCCAAAGGACTCACAGAAGATGTTTCTACGATAAAACAGGAGCTTGCACAGAAGAATATACTTGTTGTGGGATTAGAAAATGAACTTCAAGATCTACGTAATAGATTGGAAAAGAAGTAAGTTGTCTTTATCTTTTTAATAGTGTGTGCAAAATATGAACTGCCAGTGATACCAATCTCTAACGTACATTTGGGTAGTTTTTATGAAGTTGTAAATCACAAAATGTCCTATGTAACCATATCGGTTTGTTACCAATATGTGACCTACAGTAAGAATTTCGCTAATTCAAGTACTCAAAACATTACCAAAAGCACTCTAAAAGTTTGAGACTTTTCGTTGGGTGTCTTACCTCCTGCATGGAGCAACCGATAATCCTATCGAGCGACCGCTATTCTTGTTGTTTTAGACCAAACATGGCAGAAAGCAGTCTAATAATTTGTTATCTTCACATTGCTCGTCCTTGAATTAGCGGAATTCTTACCGTATCTTTCCATTGCCATTTCCTCAAGTTCCTGAATAGGGGGAGGGAAGGGGCTCAGTTATTGGGCGATGACATAAGGGTCAATTATTCTGTATGAGTGGGAATAAAATTGAACTAATTTTCTCAATTTGCCCTACTTTCAGAATTTCTTCCTTAGGGGAGACAGTCGATGAAAAAAATCGTCAAATTAAAGCTTTTAAACAGGAGATGAGGAGATTAAATGAACAACTTTCTGCTAATGACAGTGAGTATATAGGCTTTTAGGACATCTTTCCATGTTGGTTGTTTATTATTGTTTATTCATAAAATGATCTACATTTGAGGTTTCTAAGAACTGAAAGGATTTATGTCCGTCTTTTTCGAAATCACGTTTTATATATATTGTGCTCTTTTTTAGCCGTATCTGTAAACGTACCCCTAATGATCTAAAGACTGATGAGTGTTTAGCCTGTCAATGGCTGCACCATGTAATGCCTGTTACTGTCCATGGTTTGCTGTACACTCATTCTCTCCTGCTGCCTGTACACTAGCCTTCCTCTCGTGAGCGGCTTAACCTGATCTGTCAGACTGCTTTTCATTTTCCCGTTGAGCGGGTAAAGCCGCAATTAACATAATGTACGATTGGGTAAAAATAGTGAAGGATTGACCCTGGGGTTTCAAGAAGTGTAATTCTATAAAATGTCACTCGCCAGTGTTTGAAGAGGTTAAATAGAAAACATTAAACGGGGATTGGTAAATCGCAAAGAATTAATCTTCATTTACAATTTACTTGTCTGTTTGTCGAAAATGGGTTAATGTAATGACAAGATCGTATTTAACAGCGGTGAACATAATAAATGAAACTGCTAATAAATGAGTTTTCCAAATCAATGCAAACTATTGATTTGATAGTGGAAAAATGACCGTGAATATTTTTAACTTTATGGTTGTGACTCGAATTTTGGTTGAAAAAAGAAATTATTTGCGCCCGCTGTAGGCTGCCTGTTTATGAATATAACTTTCCTGTACGATAAATTTGACGCACATATATGCTCTAATCCTTTTAACAAACCCCATGCATTTATTTTTAAGCCAATTATAGAACTTTCACGGCAAAGATTATATTTGCAAGCTATAAGAGTTTATCCAATCAAATAAGGTTTCAACTTTCAAATAGCCAGTTGAAGGTATACTGTATAGCATTCCACAGTTTACATTACAATGACTTGATTTCTGCTGGGGACAGGACAGCTGCAGGTAGCAAACAGCTATGGCAGTAGGGAATGAATATAACATTTGGGTCAACAGATTTTACCTCACAGGCTTTTATATTCCCACCATTTTCTCTTTTGTCTTTCAGCCATTTGTTTTATCAAAGGGAGTGAAGAAAAATCTGCAATGTCTGCAGCAACATCTTCAAATAATATAAGTGAGCCTGCTGACCCTGCCCCTGTTGGTGAGGAGGTACTACGTGCTGGTCGCAGTGGTATCATCGATAATGTGTCAGTGTTTATGCTCGAAGCGGAAAATGGCCGTCTTGAAAAAGAAAACAAAAAGTTAAAGATGAAGGTGGAATCCTATGAAAGTCGAACAAAGAGGAAAAGACATAGGTAAATATCACATCTGAAATTATTTTGGACATGGTTTGTAGCATTTCAATGATTCAAACAAACTTAAAGAAGATTTATCGGATAAAACTAGCTTAGGGAGTGTCCCCATTAATCGTTTTTCGCGAAGGCGCAAAAAACGATGAAAAAAAACGATGCCGGCCTACACCTATCGTTTTTTGTGTTCACGCTTCACTGGCTTCGTCGCGGCGGGTGTCGTTCCCAGGCGCGCAGTAATATTCAATCAATCAGCAAAGTAAAAGTGTGCTGTAATTGTGTCGTCATCTATGTACAAACACGCATTCATGTAAGTCTAGAAATATCGACGCAAAACGTATCCATATGCATGATGTTTATGAAAACGAAATGCATACTAGTATTTAAACCGTTTTTCATTATTTTTTCAGTGATACCTTCGGGCACAGGGATAGCTAATAACTAACATCAAATAAAAACAGAGAACAAATAATTCTCCATAATATTCTGTCTTGAGTGTAGGAATACTAATAGGGCCTATGCCGGTAGGTCTACGGTAATATTTTCTGGGTTTTATTAGCCCGCCATCATTCTGATGGTGGGATATTCAAATCGCTTTTCCGTGGTCCGTCGTCCGTCGTCAGTCGTCCGTCCGTTAACTTTTTGCTTGTTACCTTTATTCCAAGAAAACTACCAGTCCAATCTTAATCAAACTTAACATACAACATCACCCTATTGTCTAGTTGTGCACCGTACGTTTTCATCTCATTTGCATATTCAATGTGGCCACCAGGGGGCGATGTTGTTTTTTCTTAGTTACCTTTATTTCAAGAAAACTACCTGTCCAATCTTTATCAAACTCAACATACATCATCACCCTATGGTCTAGTTGTGCACCGTACATTTTCATCTCATTTGCATAAACAATATGGCCGCCAGGGGGAGATGTTTTTTTTCTTTGTTATGTTTATTGCAAGAAAACTTTCGGTAGTTACCTTTATTCCAAGAAAACTATTAGTCCAATCTTAATCAAACTCAACATGCATCATCACTCTACGGTCTAGTTGTACACCGTACATTTTCATCTCATTTGCATATTCAATATGGCCACCAGGGGGTGATATTGTTTTTTTTTTGTTACCTTTTATTCCAAGGAAACTACTAGTCCGATTTTCATCAAACTTGGCTGACATTATCTCCATATAGTCTAGTTGTGCATCGTACAGTTTCATCTCATTTGCATATTCAATATGGCCACCAGGGGGCGATGTTGTTCTTCTTAGTTACCTTTATTCCAAGAAAACTACATGTCAAATCTTAATCAAACTTAACATACATCATCACCCTGTGGTCTAGTTGTGCATCGTACATTTTCATCTCATTTGCATAATCAATATGGCCGCCAGGGGGAGATGTTGTTTTTCTTTGTTACGTTTATTGCAAGAAAACTTTCGCTTGTTACCTTTATTCCAAGAAAACTATCAGTCCAATCTTAATCAAACTCAACGTACATCATCACCCTACGGTCTAGTTGTGCACCGTACATTTTCATCTCATTTTGCATATTCAATATGGCCACCAGGGGGCGATATTGTTTTTTTTTGTTACCTTTATTTCAAGGAAACTACTAGTCCGATTTTCGCCAAACTTGGCTGACATTATCTCCATATAATCTAGTTGTGCATCCTACAGTTTTATCTCATTTGCATATTCAATATGGCCACCAGGGGGCGATGTTGTTGTTTTTTTGTTACCTTTATTCCAAGAAAACTACCTGTCCAATCCTAATCAAACTTAACATACATCATCTCACCCTTTGGTCTAGTTGTGCACCGTACATTTTCATCTCATTTGCATATTCAATATGGCCGCCAAGGGGAGATTTTTTTTTTGTTACTTTTTTCCAAGAAAACTACCAATCCGATTTTCACCAAACTTGGCTCACATTATCTCCCTATAGCCATGTTGTGTACTGTACATTTTCATCTCATTTGCATATTCAATATGGCCGCCAGGGGGCGATGTTTTTTTTCTTTATCTTTGTTCCAAGAAAACTATCTGTCCAATCTTAATCAAACTTAACATACATCATCTCACCCTATGGTGTAGTTGTGCGCCGTACATTTTCACCTCATTTGCATATTCAATATGGCCGCCAGGGGGAGATGTTTTTTTTTTCGTTTATTGCAAGAAAACTTTTGCTTGTTACCTTTATTCCAATAAAACTATCAGTCCAATCTTAATCAAACTGACCATACATCACCCTATGGTCTAGTTGTGCACCATACATTTTCATCTCATTTGCATATTCAATATGGCTGTCAGGGGCAATATATTTTTTTTTGTTACTTTTTTCCAAGAAAACTACCAATCCGATTTTCACCAAACTTGGCTCACATTATCTCCCTATAGCCATGTTGTGTACTGTACATTTTCATCTCATTTGCATATTCAATATGGCCGCCAGGGTGCGATGATTTTTTTCTTTATCTTTGTTCCAAGAAAACTACCTGACATTAATCAAAATCAACATACATTATCACCCTATGGTCTAGTTATGCACCGTTCATTTTGATCTCATTAGCATATTCAATATGGCCGCCAGGAGCGCGATATTGTTTTTTCGTTACTTCTATTCCAAGAAAATACTGGTCTGATTTTGACCAAACTTGGCCGACATTATCTCCCTCTGATCTAGTTGTGCACCCTACATTTTCATCTCATTTGCTTTTTAAATATGGCCGCCAGGAAGCAATGTTGTTTTTTAACCAAATTTGAAAATGAAACTTATTATCATTATTCCAAGAAAACTACTGACCTGATCTTAACCAAACATGACACACATCATCCCTCTAAGTTCTAGCTGTGCACCGTACATTATCATTTCATTAGCATATTGAAGATGGCTTCCAGGTGGCAATGTTGTTTTCAACCAAAATTTCAAGGGGAGCTTAATTTTGCAATTCACAATTTAATTTTCCTCAACAATAGTTATCTCCCTGTAATAAGATTTTTTATGTAGGCCCCAATTCCTATATCCAGTTATTCCTGTAAGTGAAATAATCTTGAGCGCAGCGTAAAACACCAAACAATCAATCAATCAATTTAATATGAATAGATGAACGCGGGCGTTAAGATCCCTTTAAGGGATCTCTTGTTATGTATACTGGAAACATTTCAATCCATCATATATTTCCTCTCAATTCGTTTCAACTTTAATAAATTTTAGTTAGAACTTGAACTTCAACCACTTCGATGTGAAATGCCTAGTTACGAGTATATATTGTATGACTGCTAGGTGAAGAACAAATGTTTGGATGCGCCAAACAATGACTACTCCACGTGTAGACTATAATCCACCTGGCATAAGCACGCTAACGGGTTTTTTCGTAGCCCACTTCCCCCCGGAAAAAGTCCCCACCTGAAATTCAAATCCCCAATAGTTTACCCAAAATAGAAAATATTAAAGAAATGAAGGTATTAACTACTTATCATTTGCAATCGCCTTTGAAAAAATTCGCCGGTAGTTGGTTTTTAATATGAGGTGGATATTGAGGTGGATATTCTTACGACGACATTGGCTCACGTAAAGATAGATAACAAATAGGACGTCTGTGTACAGGCTGAGAATTGCACTGTGCAATTCAATGAAATATGTTATCTTCTGCTGGATTGTTGAATATCAGTGCCGTTACATGTATAAAGTCTGGTCAAAAGTACTGATTTTGTACAGTTAGTAAAGTGGGCCTATGATATATTTAATTTTTAAGAAATGAATGGATGGAATGTTTTTTGTGAAGTGGCTAGATCGACGCCTCAATATCATTTTACTTACAAATAGCCATAATCTTCCGCTGGTACATAACAATAGATCCACTGTAACGCCGATCGAATAATGATCAGTCAGAAAAATGTATTTAGAATGTGAAAGAGGTGTACAGGTAAACAAATAATCATTCGACATTTTTACCGGTTTTTCTCAAAGTCATGACTACACACACTCATAGAAATGCCCGTGTGTTATAGTAAAAAAATACATAGAAATGTATTTAGTTGCAATTGTTTGTTTCATTGAAAGGGGCAATATTTACTATACTTGCATAGAATTTTAAATAACATGTTCGTCTCTTCTATATCTTTATAAAAACATAAGATGAATACATTTTATTTGCGGACAATTCTTATCTACACTTTTTGGGGAGAAGATTAAAACAATCGTTTTTACAGCCCGAATATAAAAAGGGTAACCAGCAATAAGTTATCATTATACAGGATTATTAAGATTTCCGGACACCCTCACAGTGTTTACTAGCTCATTACCTATTTCGTCTGAAAAAATGGTTTTCATACGTTTTGAAACATTTACCACGAGGGAGAAATAAATTGGCAAGGGTTGATAGGCCCACTTGTACTGTTTGACAAGATCTTTAGACTGACCTGAAGTCCTCTTCGATGCTGCTGCAAAAATAAATACGTTTGGTTGATGTTTGCTATAATGTGTGCAATTATTTTAAATGTAGCGAAAATGAAATATTCAAATGATTAAATGTAAAACATCAATGGGCGATTTAATAATCGGAATGGTCCATGCTTTTTGTTGTTTTCCGTTTTGATAGTTACATTTTGGTTTTTAATGTCCGCATGCTGCTCTCAAGTGTTGATATTTTTACCCAATAGCTTGTTGTTTTTCATTACATATATTCCATAATTTTTCTGTATATTTAATGAATTCCGATAGACAAACCACTATCAAATCCATGACGTTTAGCTAGTCTTTAATGTCTTTATATGAGTACACTGGAAACTCTTTGGGGCGTGGAGTTACAAAAGTTAACATTGCAGTTCGTTGCCGTTTTCGGAAAAAGAAATTAAACATACAAATAAATTATAAAGATCTGGAAGGCGAACTATATCACAAAAATGGAATGTGCCGGCGAGACTTTCTTGCAGTGGTAGGTCTTTATTGTGAAGCATTAGTATAAACACTACAGGACAGTCAAGCTGAGTGGACCGAGTCGGTCTCTGACAGCGCGTTACAACTGAACTCAAGCTATCCGTCATAGTCGCACAGCGGACTACTTTTAATCCGAGACGATCACATGCTGTGAATATCCCGTTTCAAATTATCGTCTTTTGTTAGCGTCTTTACACCTATCGTTTTTTGCTTCGTTTTTTTTCATCGTTTTTTGCGCCATCGCGAAAAACGATTAATGGGGACGCTCCCTTACACAAGTGTGAGTTTGGACATAACAGCAAAAATCTCCGAACGGCTTTATTCTCCAGTACCTAGATAGCTGTGTGCATTTCAAACTCTTGTTGTGTCATCTTTGTTAATAAATTGATTGATTGATGTTTTATTCTGCACTGAAAATTATTTCACTTATATGGGGGCGTAGCCCGGTGTAGTGGGGGAAGAAACCAGACTCATTGCTTGTAGACAACACCTGACCTTCGGGGAGTACCTGCATGGCAACTGTTACACATATGTCGATCAAATGAAAACTCCACACAAAATTTTTATTTGGTCTTGAGTGGGAATCAATCTTGCGCCACGTCGATGGAAGGCTTGTGTAGAACTGGAGACTCCCTCTTACCGCCTCTGACATTGAGTTACTTTAATAAAGAACACCATTTAAGCTTTGCGTATGCCATTGATAATAGACAAATGATATTGCCTCCAGCTTTCGATCTAGTTTTGAACCCAAACCTATTAAGGAATTCATTTTTAATATATATGACTACCCTAACATTGACGTCTTCATTTTTTTCTTTTCTTTAAATTTTCAGATCCAATTCTACACTCAGTGAATCTAGAGATCATCAGACTTGTGAGCAAATAGGTTTGTATATTTACAGTATTGATGTCATTACACATCCAGGGTTAAAATGATCATTTCCACTGGTAGTGATTCAGATGGATAGAAGGTTGTAAATACATGTTCACATTGTTGTATTTGCCATCTGGCCCATGGATACAAATTTCCCAGGGCCAGTCTTACAAAGCTTGCGAGGGGGACTGAGTGGGTCAGTCCGGTTATAGGGATAGTCCCTGTGTCCGACACAGGACTTACCTACAGTGTACTCACATCGCAACCTAAAACTGAAAGTGAAACCACACTAAACATTCTTATTATCCCTCAGAGTATATTATCTCTGCAATCTGATTGGTCAATTGCCATCCGATAAATATTCGTATTAGGTGTGATCCTTCACACCCGATACGGTAAAACCTTGTTTTCACACACACCCGATATGGCCTCGCATTTTCATTTTCCTCCCAGATATACTTACCTGTACAAACAGTTAAGCCCGACCCAACCTCCCCTCACTATTACGCCAGCAAGCGTTGAACAGAGAAAGTTGTAAAGGGAATGGTCGCGCATGCTCGCTCCGTAGAAATGGACAGCCAGTACAGGGCATTAAGCTAGGATACTATACAGCACATTAGGGACAACATTTTGTGATTTTATTGTGTAAAATGCATGTTGCTCTTTCTCCCAGGGTCGTAAGGCAAGTGTTTGTACAGGTAGGTATATTTTGGGGGAATATGAGAATTATCTTCCCAATTCTTCAGATTCTGAAACGTGTCTGGTGAACAAACATTGTATACATCAGCTGATTGTGTTTATTGTGTGTTATTTACAGATTCTGAGAATAAAGACACAATTAAAACAGGCGTTCCTCTTCCTGTCATTCATGTGGAACAAGTGGAAGTAAAGAAATCAACCAAAAGGTATGTACAGGAAACAAAGGGTAGTCCTTTCTATAAAATTGGGGAGGCTCAGTCAGTTAGAGAGATAGTACCTCAGTCCAACACAAGCCTTCCATCAGTGCGGATCAAGGCTCAGTCAGTTAGAGAGACAGTACCTCAGTCCAACAAAAGCCTTCCATCAGTGCGGATCAAGGCTCAGTCAGTTGGAGAGACAGTACCTCAGTCCAATACAAGCCTTCCATCAGTGCGGATCAAGGCTCAGTCAGTTGGAGAGACAGTACCTCAGTCCAACACAAGCCTTCCATCAGTGCGGATCAAGGCTCAGTCAGTTAGAGAGACAGTACCTCAGTCCAACACAAGCCTTCCATCAGTGCGGATCAAGGCTCAGTCAGTTAGAGAGACAGTACCTCAGTCCAATACAAGCCTTCCATCAGTGCGGATCAAGGCTCAGTCAGTTGGAGAGACAGTACCTCAGTCCAACACAAGCCTTCCATCAGTGCGGATCAAGGCTCAGTCAGTTAGAGAGACAGTACCTCAGTCCAACACAAGCCTTCCATCAGTGCGGATCAAGGCTCAGTCAGTTAGAGAGACAGTACCTCAGTCCAACACAAGCCTTCCATCAGTGCGGATCAAGTTCAAATGCCACTCAGATCCAATAAAAATTGAAAAATATCAGTGGATTTTCACTCGATTGCCGTGTGTGGAAGATTTGCCAGGTACTCGTCGATGGTCTGGGTTTCCTCTGGGCAATGAACCCAGTTTCCTCCTACTCTGAACCTGACAATGTCGCCAAAGAAGTGAACAAATCTTGAGTGTGGCATAAAACATCTATCTATCAATCAGTTCTATAAACTGCAAAGATAATGTAAACCCATTCAAACTCGAACCTCTTTGTTCACCTTTCTTGTTCATGAAATATGTTTTGTTTTCTCCAAAAGATTTTTCTTAGAAATAGATTTTCTTTTTAATAAAGAATATTTGACGTTGCTTTCAGAATATGAAGAGAATATTTGAACTCTCTCAACTCATTTTTGCACGAAGAGCAGTTTCCAGACTTTTGCAGATTCACTTACAAAACCCAATAATATTCCATACAGTTCAGTAAATTAAATCGACTTTTTCACAATGTTTAACTGAAGAACAATTCTTTGTTTCAGTGCAACAATAACCAAAGCTGAAGTGGAGAAAGAAACTGCAGTTCGAGGACCTTTAGCTGATGGTTGGTGTTTTTCATAATCTAATACACCTTTGTCTTTTGTAACATTTTAGAGATAGGGAAAACCCATTATGAGATAATAATGTATCCCTTGCAGGTTTAAACCACTTTGTGCTATAAATTAGGGGTGAGTTAGTGTAGAATAATGTTGGAGATAACGCTCTTGAGTCACAGCTGTGTTCCAACATGTTAGAAGATTCCAAATTGATGACGTCATTTGGTTACTTGGCTGATTGAGATGTCACTTGAGTGACAGCTGTGTTCGAACACGTCACAACATTTCGGAATTATGACGTCATCACGTTTGAGCTGACAACACTGATTTCACCTGCTCTACATTCTACATATGGGTTGCTCCAGGACATTTTTGATTGGCTTTGGTTACTCGTGGGAGGGTCTATGTTCTTATGTAGGTTGGAAAGGCTGGTTTTCTAATTGAAACTCTTACATTTTGTACACTGGAATTGAATTTACACATGGTATGCATTAGAATAGAAATACATGTAAATGAAGTCCTGGTTAGCTGTATGTGGCGAAAATACCCCTATTACTAAGACTCTGGGCCTTGCCCTCATATATTGGTATTTTTCGCCACTTACCCTTTATTCAGCAACACACTGCTCACCAGGACGTCATTTATTTTGCAAATATTGATGCTTTGTTAGGGGTTTGATTCACTTTGTGCCCATTTTCACTTAAATAGCCCTATGATATTTCCTCTGAACAAGTTTCTTCTACACTCAAATAACCAGAGGATATATCTATTTCAAATTTAATTGAACATTACTAACTAGTATGCAATCCATATTATAGAACAACAGTAACAACAGGCTGTCAGAACTGATTGTTACCATGTTATAGAACAACAGTAACAACAGGCTCTCAGAACTGATTGTTACCATGTTATAGAACAACAGGCTGTCAGAACTGATTGTTACCATGTTATAGAACTACAGTAACAACAGACTGTCAGAACTGATTGTTACCATGTTATAGAACTACAGTAACAACAGACTGTCAGAACTGATTGTTACCATGTTATAGAACTACAGTAACAACAGGCTGTCAGAACTGATTGTTACCATGTTATAGAACTACAGTAACAACAGGCTCTCAGAACTGATTGTTACCATGTTATAGAACTACAGTAACAACAGGCTCTCAGAACTGATTGTTACCATGTTATAGAACTACAGTAACAACAGACTGTCAGAACTGATTGTTACCATGTTATAGAACTACAGTAACAACAGACTGTCAGAACTGATTGTTACCATGTTATAGAACAACAGTAACAACAGGCTGTCAGAACTGATTGTTACCATGTTATAGAACTACAGTAACAACAGGCTGTCAGAACTGATTGTTACCATGTTATAGAACTACAGTAACAACAGGCTGTCAGAACTGATTGTTACCATGTTATAGAACTACAGTAACAACAGACTGTCAGAACTGATTGTTACCATGTTATAGAACTACAGTAACAACAGACTGTCAGAACTGATTGTTACCATGTTATAGAACTACAGTAACAACAGACTGTCAGAACTGATTGTTACCATGTTATAGAACTACAGTAACAACAGACTGATTAAAGCCATTATTATATTCTGAAAAGTTTCTGGTGAACAAACATTGCATACATCAGCTGATTGTTTGTGTTTATTGTGTGTTATTTACAGATTCTGAGAGCACAGACACACCTGTTCCTGTCATCCATAAAGAACAAGTTTCAGGGAAGAAATCCAGCAAAAGGTACGTACAGGAAACAAAGGGTTGTCCTTTCTATAAAATTACAGATGAAGCTAGTGAAACCCATTTAAACTTGAACCTGTTTGTTGTCCTTTCTTACTTACATGTATCACTTGCTTATCAGTGCAAATATCAGCGTTTTTTTTATAGAGGGTATTGAACAATTGTGTTTGAATATCACTTATATTTTTTCGAGTGAAAGACAGAGAATAACCCACAAGACGCGAAATGTTGAGTGGGTTATCCCTCCTCCTTTCAAGAGATAATATTCCATACAGTTCAGGAAAATAAATTGACTTTTTCACAATGCCTGTTTAACTGAAGAACAATTCTTTGTTTCAGTGCAACAATAACCAAAGCTGAAGTGGAGAAAGAAACTGCAGTTCGGGAACCTTTAGCTGATGGTTGGTGTTTTACTTGTCAATAGATTGGAAGTTAATATTAATACCTTGTTAGGGGTTTGATTCACTTGATCACCCTATGGCTCCAGGTCCACAAGCGAGACATCTGGTTTCCTCTATACTCACATTACCAAACTTCATTCAACATACCCATTGGTTCACTTTGACATACAAATGATATAACAAAGTAAAATATAACAATTGACAAGGAAAACAGTTTTACTTTACAAAGGCAAACAGCCAAGGTTATTAATTTTCAAAGGTGTCGAGTGTTTGTAAGTTCCCTCACAATTTGTGGCGAGTTACCACCAGAAGGTCGTGGGTTTCCTCCGGGCATAGAGCCCGGTTTCCTCCCATTATAAAACTGGCAACTTTGCCATACAGGTGAAATAATCATATGCTCGGCGTAAAACACCAAACGATCAATAAAAATTTGTGACTGTGAGCGGCCAATTTAGCCAAGTGAAGTAGAGGGTATGTTGAGTGAAGAATGTAGGAGATATTCATGCTTGTTGTTTGAGCATAGGTTTCTTTCTCTCTGAGGGGTCTCAGCAGCTTCCTCCCCCATTATTAATCCTGACAACATGGCATATAAGTGAAATGATCTTGAGTGCTGTGTAAAACATCAATCCTTCTCTCGTGTTATTGGTGTAGAAGAGAAATAAATCATAAGCGGTGTGAAAATCTTAAATGAATACAATCTAACAGACATGAAAAATAATTGTCGGGTACGGATGAAACATTGGGAGTTAGATTGTTAAAATAGTATTGATCTGAAACCATGTTATCACATGTATTTATAACATCTCATATTTCATTTCAGCCACTAATTCGGAAGAAGATGAGGCCCTTGAATTTGCTTCAATTTTCCGTCGACCAACCATACCAGAGTCTTCCATGAATCTGCTATCGTCAGATATGTCATCCAGCACTCGACTAGCACGTAGTAGGGCTAGGGCTGAGAAAAAAACTGAAGCCGAGCCATGTAAACAACAGTAGATACTGTTGGAAAGAACTTGAACAAAGTGCTATTTAAATAACTCAAAAGTTCTTAGTATCTGTAAAACTTACAACTTGTATGCACCTAACTAAAGCTAGAAGTAATTTTATGTGATGTGAAAGTCGTACCAAACCGGTATCAATACATTTTTTGGTTAATTTAAGAGCGCATGTTTCTGTGTAAATAGCTTTGTCTTTCTACACGAATGTCGGATGAAATGAAAGGGGTGAAATTGAATCAGCACTGTACACACAACTACACGAATGTCGGATGAAATGAAAAGGGTGAAATTGAATCAGCACTGTACACACAACCATTTACAAACAAATACTGGAATTTATTTAATCATCCTTTTTCTAATGTTGGGGAGTTTGGACAAAAAGCCAGGTTTTCCATATAAGTCAGATAATTTGAGTGGGAAGTAAAAGAATCAATCAAATTTATCAAACCTGTTGCACACATGATTTTTGATATGTTACCATTTATTGCTTTGGCAAGTTTGTGATTTTAAAATATCTTTTAAAACCTATTACCATTGTTCTAATACTATCTTCCTTGTAATCTATGCAACTGGCATATTTAAAGGATACATGCTTAAAGTTTTTGTGAAGACCTAATGATGAATTGTAACCCCATATTGTCTAAATATGTATTTAAAAAAAGATACAAAACAAACTTCCTGTCAGATTCCTATTAGCATCCAAGAAAAAACAATTGTATATATTTTCCGTTGCCACTCGTTTTTGACTGGTTACTTTAAAACAGTTTTTGTCATTGCAACCAATCACAAAAAGGCACTGACTTAATGTTGGTTGTGTGTAACATCACAACAATGAGAATATATATATCAGATGTCAACTATGGCGTCTATGGAAATTAAAAAGTAATTTTGTAACTTTTGCGCCACAAAACTCATTTATTGTTTGGTTGAGTTTGTACAGTAAATAAAGATCAACATTTATTATTTTTTTAAATCAAAACAATATTCAAACTTCATACATTTTTCCACATAATGTACACATTTTATCTTATAAATCTTGAAGTGGCATGAGCTTCATTATCGGCTATTTTTCTCAATACTTATAATTTAGAAGCTTTTTAGTGCTTATCGTCTTGAGAATGTACGATAAAGTATTGTTTCGATCTAACTTTGGCTTAGAATGAATGGTCGTACCGATTATTTAAATTTTGTTTACTTTTCTGTTCGTATAAGCCACATACTGTATGGATTTTCCTCGTTCCAACACTGATCATTTAGTTTCTTGATGGCCTTCAAAGCCTCCTACTGTTGTGACGATTAGAAATTATAAAAAAAAGTGTGAATTTTGGCAGCTCATGCCACTTTAATATTTGTTACACCAATATTGACTGACCAATACATGACACACTATATTAAGTATATTTATATTTTTACTGGGAATATATTGATTTATGTCAGCTTATTTCTATTCCCGACCAACAAACCCTATATTTGGAGGTCCAGCGGGGAGCCGCTCCCCGAGGCCCTCCCCCTTGAAAGCAGGGGCTATGTCTGGAGGTCCAGTGGGGAGCCGCTCCCCGAGGCCCTCCCCCTTGAAAGCAGGGGCTATGTCTGGAGGTCCAGCGGGGAGCCGCTCCCCGAGGCCCTCCCCCTTGAAAGCAGGGGCTATGTCTGGAGGTCCAGCGGGGAGCCGCTCCCCGAGGCCCTCCCCCTTGAAAGCAGGGGCTATGTCTGGAGGTCCAGCGGGGAGCCGCTCCCCGAGGCCCTCCCCCTTGAAAGCAGGGGCTATGTCTGGAGGTCCAGCGGGGAGCCGCTCCCCGAGGCCCTCCCCCTTGAAAGCAGGGGCTATGTCTGGAGGTCCAGCGGGGAGCCGCTTTCATTTAGGGAGGGGGGATCTTTTGGTCGGTTGGTACTTTTGTCGCCATATATATTTTTAGCTGTTTAGTGCGACGTTAAGCCCCAATCAATCAATCAACCAAGCTTAACCGACATATGCGACCCTTTGAATCACGTTTATATAAGCCTATATGTGCTTGTACTATGCCTTAAGAGTTAGGCGCCTTAAGAATAAAACTTATGTGTTATGTCGCAGACCTTCGATTTTGAAGACCTCAAACCCTCGCCATGCTTAGCCGGCCCCTGAGGCGTACCGTATGGGAAGAATTGGGGGCGCGGGGAGGGAGGGGGGTTATGCGAGAAGGTGGCCGCTGCCCATGGCGTCAAAATTTAGATAGCATAATATCTTGGAGCTGAATTTACAAAAATTAGGCCAACATGTTTGCAGCAATTTAAATAGAATATTGTTAGATTTTGTTTGAATGGATGAATGGGAGTTCCAGACCTTCTCAACATATATCGGGGTCGCATTCAATCGATGCTGCGCTGGATCGACTGCATCCGTTTGGCTACAAAGTACATAGCTACAAAAATGTTGACCATTGACCCCCCCCCCCCCCCTCCCCCCCACACACACACATCCCCCGCCAATACTTCTCATACCCTGTTTTGTAGAAAGCATTTAGATAAAACAATGAACAGCTGCATAAAATTTCGGGAACTGCTCACTAGTCCAAAGGTTCACCGGTCCGAAGGTCCACTAGTCCGAAGGTTCACTGCTCCTAACGTTCACTGGTCCGAAGGTTCACTGGTCCGAAGGTTCACTAGTCCGTAGGTTCACTAGTCCAAAGGTTCCCTAGTCGGAAGGTTCACTGGTCCGAAGGTCCACTAGTCCGAAGGTTCACTGGTCCTAACGTTCACTGGTCCGAAGGTTCACTAGTCCGAAGGTTCACTGGTCCTAATGTTCACTGGTCCGAAGGTTCACTAGTCCGAAGGTTCACTGGTCACTGGTCCTAATGTTCACTGGTCCGAAGGTTGACTGGTCCGAAGGTTCACTAGTCCGAAGGTTCACTAGTCGGAAGGTTCACTAGTCCAAAGGTTCACTGGTCCGAATGTGCTATATCTCAAATAAGACCATCGACTATTTGGATGAGAAAAACAAAGTAGCGGTACGTATACTTGAACAGATATGAACAATAAAAAGTACTCTTCACTTAAATATATGTACAAAGTCGACACCACGTGTCTTTCTAGATATAAGTATAATGTCATCTTTTAAATATTTTTTTTCCCAACTTTCCCAACAGGTCATGTAAAATAAAATATTTAGTTCGACGGTTTTATACCCCGCATACCTCCTACTTCCTTCGGAAATTCAATGTCATTCTCTTCATCAGTCTGCAACCCCCCCCCCCCCCCCCCCCCCCCGCTACCGGGAGGTACGCCTGGGGATGTGCAGAAAATCGTCGAATTAAATATTTCCTTTTTCTTTGGAGAGATCATAAATTCCTAACTGTACACGGTCTCGACTAGAGACCAGCATAGGTATACTGTCTCGTGGGAAAATGATGCTGAGGAAACTATCCTTGGGTCTTGGGTGGGTAGGCCTATACCCTATGGGCTATATTGTAGTTTGGAGGATGATATCGATACTCCTCTTCGGACTAGTGAACCTTCGGACTAGTGAACCTTCAGACTAGTGGACCTTTGGACTAGTGAACCTTCTTCCTAGTAAACCCGTCTGACTAGTGAACCTTCGGACTATTGAACCTTCTTACTGGTAAACCCGTTTTTCTGACCAGTGGATCTTCGGACTAGTGAACCTTCTTACTAGTGAACCGGTTTTTCGGACTAGTGAACCTTCGGACTAAGTATGATGAAGTCAAAAACGTTTATGTTGCTTTGACTGCAACGAGAGGTTAAAAGTCAGATTTGTAGAGAGAAAAAACATAATCAGTCAATAGGACTGCCAATATAGACCTACAAATATTGACCTTTGAGAGATGCAGATTGATTGATTGATGTTTTACGTCCTATTCAAGATTATTTCACTTATATATGACGGGATGGCAAGTTTTAGTGGGAGAGTGTCAAAGAGACGTTCAGAATGATTTAGTTTGTAAAGTGAGTTTAACGTTTCAAAACTGAAGAACAGCAATTATGTTACGTCGTCGATGGAGGGGAAGTTATTGACTCTAGAAAAGTGAATTCAAGGGACGTACAATATTTACTGGACGATCCTCCCCGTCAATATCAGACACTGGCAGATAGCTAAATTATTTTGGCCGTTTTGAAACATTTGAGTAGGTTATATCCCCATATGAATGATGTATGTTTTTATTTCACTGTCTAAATCTGCCAAAGCGGTCTTCTCTGGTTGTTTGATTGCATTGAGACCGGACGCCGGGACGAAAATGAGTTTTTGGGGAAATTGAACTATACGCAGAAAGTCAGGATCCCCCCGATCCCGTCTGTTCTTAACAACTGACTTTGAAGACGCAATGCATGTTAGCAGAAGTAAATGAATGATTCATTTACTTCTGATGTTCGTCATGTAATTTACTTTTGTTTCATTCGCCCAATTCCAGCTTCTTTTAGGACTATTTTTTCTTGTTGAATTAGCTTCAAAATGTAGAAAGGGGTGAGCTTTTTTGGACATAGAGCCTTATCCCTTTTTCCGAAATAATGTTTTCATCACAAGTGTTTGGTATTGTGTAAAACATCAAACAACCAATCCATAATTATGTGCCGGGAAGGGAAGTCCGTTTGTTCAGCCCCGGCCCTCCCTCTCGAACTGGCGTTAGGCTGATAGAGGACGTCTGAGTCCCGCTATATATTTGCTTGGACATCTTTTTTTGAATAGCTTCTAAATATAATAAGTACGTACGAAAGCGTATTAGAGACATACATGATTTTAGTTTTGGGTGATTCACTATAACGAGAAAGTATCTTGTTATAATGAGAAAGTATATCGTTATAATGAGAAAGTATCTCGTTATAATGAGAAAGTATCTCGTTATGATGAGAAAGTATCTCGTTATAACAAGAATGAAACTATCTCGTTATAACGAGGTACTTTCTCGTTATAAAGAGATAGCGTTTCCATCATCCGAGTTATGCAAAACTAATTGCCGTTAGGGTAGCCTACAGTTTAGATAAATACTCCGCCTTTCAAAGTATATTAGAATACCAGTGGTACTAATGAATGCATAAATGATTGATTTAAAGAACAGTAGTAAATAGTATTTTGTAAAGAACTTTTTGCATACGTCTGTAGAAAAGACCGTGTTCAAGAACCCTGGCGCCGGTTGGGAGGGGTGGGTGCAAGGGGCCTGTGACTCAACCCCCCTCCGTACTGAAATAATTTATTTATATGGACCGATTGCATAATGACGTGACGAACAGAAAGTATTCTGCTCTGAACGTATAGGCGTGCGGTCGTGCGTGTCGTTACACAGGTATTCCCCATGGCGGGCACTTCAAAACAATGTACCCTCTTACATCCCATAATTTTGTAATGATTTCATTCAAGTAATTGTATTTTTTTTTTTTTAACAAATTGTCCTGAAGTTGAAACTAGTGTGACCGAAATAAGCCACTTTTAACTTTTTGCTCACCCTGAAATGATTAGCTGCCTCATATGTCTATGGGTAAGGGATACGGTGGCAATAGGCAAACTGCCTGACTAGTTTTAGTTCCAGGCAAGGCATCTCTAGACATCTAAAACTATCAGATACAACTATCCAGAATCAAAACGTGTAATCATGTGTGGTTACCCCAGCAATATGACAGCTATGTAACAAATATTTTGCATTCAACAGGCAAAACATTATCAGTTTATCAGTGTTTCCCTTAAACTGGAAGCAACCATATATTATATAATTTAACGAAAGAGACAAGTCAATTTAAACAACATCTGACAGCCAGTTAACAGTTAACAGAGTTCTCACCAGGTTGTGTTCCCCCGAATCAAGTTGTGACAATCAGAACACTTTGATGAAGTTTTACTTAAAGTGGCATGAGCTGCCAAAATGTTGATATTTTGACTTTGAAACAGAATGTTGAAATTATCGGCTATTTTTCTCAAGACGTATAATTCAGAAGCTTTTTAGTGCTTCTAGTCTCGAGAATGTACGATAAAGTATTGTTTTGAACTAACTTTGGCTTAGAATGAATGAATGGTCGTCCCGGTTATTTAAATTTTGTTTACTTTTCGAACACTACTCCGGTTCGTATATGCCACATACTGCATGGATTTTCCTCATTCCAACGCCAATCATTTAGTTTTTCGATGGCCTTCAAAGCCTCTTACTGTCGTGTCCATCAGAAATTATGAAAAAAGTATGAATTTTGGCAGCTCATGCCGCTTTAATGTTTGAATATATCACTATTGGCTGGGTAAATTCTGTTCAGGATTTTAATTTTGACTTTGTTTACAACTTTAAGTGAATTAGCCAAGGTGACAATCCGGTCATTCAGATGCATACTGTAACGGTGTTTGTTTACATAAGTCATGTATACTGCGAGATGCATTACGACATCAATGTTATGATATCAATAAAGCCGAGCCGGTTGTTGATAGTTCACTATAGTGGCAGTTACATGTGTTATTCAATTGCTAAGTAACAATCCTTAATCATCCGCCCTATCATCGGTCATCAAGACGAAACATGGTGTCAGAAGTTAATTTTGAACTTTGTCGGTCACTTATGAATACTTTTTAGGAACTTTTCAACCCGGATGAATTTGAAAATGTCAAATCCGTTGTGTATACGAAACAACAACAACGTGTGAGGATTCTCTACGTCTGCTTGACTTTCGTCCGTTAGTTTCTGTAAGTTATCATACTTATAATTATTTTTCAATGGCGCAAAATTGTCCAAATGGTGCAGCAGTGGCAGCATGCCCTGTGCTACAAAATATTCCCAAATTGGCGGAGTTTTTTCCGAATGTGGCAGAATTATGAAATTGCCAGTAGACTGGAAACGAAACCATCCCATATCAGAACGGCTACATTACTTACCTGTATAGGTCCTGAAGCGGTTCAAGTGTTCGATGGATTTCATTTTGACACTCCGGAGGAGTCCCGTGATCTTGTATGTGTATTGAGCAAATTTGAGGAATATTGCGTCGGCACTACCATGGGCGTCGCTAGGAATTATGGAGGGGGGGGTCGACTATCATAGGACTTTAGGCGAGGGTCCAGGTGCCGCCTAGGCCCCGGAAGCTACGGGGTCCTAGATCGCCGTAGAAGCGTTCTAAGCTGTTTCCCGTGAAACATTGAGCAACCTGTTTTCAGATTTAGGGGTATGTATTTTACACGTTAGATAGCATGAAAAGCGTTTTGAGAGATTTTTTATAAAATTCAAACAACACATCAATTGTCAAATATTAGTATAACATTTTTATTTACTTAAACGTAATATTTACGTGCTCTTGGTGACATAAGAAAGAGAGAAAGGCGAGTTTGAGTTATCGGTCAATAGAAGAGCAAATTCGCCTGTAGTTACGGCTTTTAAATGAATTATTTGGAAGGACTTCGGATTTCAGATTTAAGCTAAGTCTTAACTGTCCTTAATCTCAACTACCTTTCAGCTATTACCGCGTATTGTATCTTTGAAACATTCCTCTTTCCACTGAACCAGTTGATTTCTTCAAAATCGGTTGTTAAACTGTTAAATCGCTCTTTGTAAAGCATAGCATAAAAATTGGTCTAATGACTTTACACGAGTTATCTCACCCTTAAAATGGTGGTTTAATGTGTGGCTCTACCTGACCGGCAAAGTAAGTAAACCAGGATAGAGACACACGAGTGCGGCTAATTCGCCTGCTGTATTCGCCGAGGATGGAGTCTCATAAACAGAGCTACAGCTCTTTCATAATCCACTCCATGACCATAGTGTATGTTCATGAGCGCTGTGTGAAAATGGCTATCCTTGAACACAACTCCATGTCTCCGTCGATCGGACCCGACATGTGTGAAAATGGTTATCCTTTGAACACGTGTAAAAGGGGGGTTACAGTATGGATATATATATATATTTAAACCTCAGGCAATGTTTCGGAATCGTTTTACGTATATGTAGATAACAGCGCATATTCTCTCATCAGGGGCCCAGCGCAAATGTATGTTACATGGTTTGTAGCAGTTAAGGTCCGTTTTGTGTTACGGCATAAAGGTTTAATTCTTTGGTATAATGTAAGGCCTCGACGGAGACATGGAGTTGTGTTCAAGGATAATCATTTTCACACAAACCTTTATGCCGTAACACAAAACGGACCTTAACTGCTATAAAGCATGTAACGGTCTTACGGCGACTGGTATTATATGGCTGCTAATGTGTCGTGTCGCCTTAGCCCGAATCACTTGGGTAAAATAATATCGATATAACTGTGGAGAAATATAGGTCTATACATCTAGTATTTAGTACTCCACGAATATTTCATATTCGGCCTAATTCATTGGTCATGATAAAAGATTTCCGAAGATTACGAGTTTCGTATTTCTAAGATGCCCCGCCGAGTTTTTAGGTCGGTTAATGTTTTACTATGTCGGTTACGTCAGGTTGAAAGTCAATGGACTTGGAAGCAAATATTGACTGCATAAAGGAAAGCTTACCACATTACAGCCGCGTAAAAATGACGAACTCCTTCTGCTAGGTCTATGGTATCGGAATGTAGAGGTAAAAACTTTATTCTTTGCTTATTTGTTGTGAAGTTTGCGGCGCCGATTTTTTCGGCGGGTCTCCTTAAAAAATTTCACTTTTCTACTATGGAAGTGATCTGGGCTATGAGTCGACGAACACGGAGAGAAAAAAAAATTCGGCAGAGCCCAGATTTCTCGGCTAATATATATCCATACTGTAACACCCCCCCCCCCCCTCCCCCTTTACACTTTATACCAGGCAGTGTCGGGCCCGATCAACGGAGACATGGAGTTGTGTTCAAGGATAACCATTTTCACACGGTGTTTTGGGTTCAAATTTCTTGCGATTGACCTACGGAGAACACGGAGAACAGACGCTTGGATATAACACAGTCCGCTCTTGCAAAACTCATGGCAGTCGGTACAAGAAGTCTTCCGAGACCAACATATCTGTTCTATCGGTACAATGCTGGCAATTTATCACTCAAGATTGTTCCAACGTACGAGTGACTTCAATAAACATTAGGAGCCCAGTTGTATTCTTGGTACTCACCTTCTACAACAGGTATCGATTTGAAAAATTTTCGAATATCAGACATGGTGCCAACCGATTTGACAAATAACACGCCACTACAGTCGGTAGGGCTACAAACAGGTAAAGGTAACGCACAGACGGTCCGTGCTGACGATTTTGGAGACTGACTTTTTGTTTCTTTTTTTTTTTCGCCCTTTTATTGTTTAGCTTTTTTTCCGGAGTTTTTGGTTCGGTTCTTTTTTTTTTCTCCCCGCGCAAGGGGGGGTCGTTCGCACCTAGCGACCCCCCCCTGGCGACGCCCCTGACTACAAATGAAACCTATGAGAGGTATGTTTTTAACAAGCGGGACCAAGATAACTTTGAGTCGTTTGATATTTGGTATTCGTCTCTCAGAAATTTAGTGATAACATGTAATTTTGTAAACTTGGAGGATGATTTGCTTCGTGACAGAATTGTTGTGGTCACCGGGATAATGGAACTCGGAAACGGTTACTCCAAGAGGCACGTTTAGATCTGCGTAAATGTGTAGACATATGTAGAGCGGCAGAGTCCACTTCTACTAAGCTTAAAAGCATGAATTTGGCAGAATCTGACAGTGCAGAAATTCAGTTTGTGAAATCCAAATCTGGGAACAAATCGAAATTCTATGGAAGGCCAGAGCAGCCTAAATTTAAGAAATCTTCTCGCCCTATGAGACAGAGCGAAATAGTTAACTGTAAATTTTGTGGGAGAAATCATGAGGCTAAGCGTGAATCATGCCCGGCCAATAATAAAGCATGTAATAATTGCCATGAAGTTGGCCATTTCCAGCACAAGTGTCCAAATACTGTGAGTACTAAATATAAGGTTAATACTGTTGTGCAGGATTCCGACTCTGATGTTGAGTCATTGATAACCATAGAGGATGTTAATGAAATTCCCTCTT
Source organism: Lepidochitona cinerea (assembly GCA_963971465.1). NCBI lineage: Eukaryota > Metazoa > Mollusca > Polyplacophora > Chitonida > Tonicellidae > Lepidochitona > Lepidochitona cinerea. Next base: position 37,080,571 of record OZ020553.1, read on the forward strand.
CAAGCAGGGCCGTTTCTAGAAAAAAAATCAAGCTTCCGGTCCCAAATTCATATAAGGAAAATTTTTCGCCGGCAACCCCCCCCCCCCCCCCCCCCCCCCCCTTCAGTGTAAGACATTATTTTCAATATGAATTCTAGTAACTGATTCTCTCGTAGAACTTTGTCGTTTGAGCCGTTTGTACATGCCATATTTTTCCCAAAGGACGTATAAAACGCTGTTTTTGAGAAAACTCAACGCCGAGCCGTACGGGTATTCGATCAGTTATCGTACACTTTTGCCGGTTTTTCAATGCTAAAATTTACATCAGTGTTTGCATTGACAAGAAATTCCACAGAAGTGAAGTTGAGCTGACTTTTGTTGAAATAGTTTAATTTCTCCCTGGACTCTGAAATGAAGTTTTAGGGACCGAACATTCACCCGCTCGTCTGCATGTTTTTGTAGAGTGACGGGAACCAGTTATCGTCCAACGTTAAAGCTGTTGTGACGTCATTTCTCTTGTTTGAAAAGTCCCCGACACGGCCGAAGTCGACTATTCTTGGATCGGCGGACAAATGTAACTCCATAAAAAGTTTTATTTTTATTTGGAGGTTGAAATTTTCCGAGAAGATGCCTCGATACGTAAGCCTGTTGTCATCGACGGGAAAGCTTAATCGCGCATACGTGTTGCCTGTTGGGTTTGATAATTGGTTCTGTGCGATAACTGATCGGATACCCGTAACAGCCTTCGCTTAAATAATGTTATTTTTTTTACAAATATTGGTCAACTTACAACAAAAAGTAATTCCAAAATCTAACCTTTTCAAAGAAACAAACATTTAAATAACATCGGACCTTCAGTCTTCAGTTTAGTCGACGATGAGTCTTCGCGCGAAAGCAGATCACGTGCTACAAACACTTACTATACAGTGCAGTCAGAAGACTGTACGCTTATTTTCGTAAATTAATTTTATTTTTGTTGATTGTTTATTTATATGATTGAGATTGCTGCTATCTACATAGTCTGTGCAACTGGTAAAATCATTTTCTATGGTCTTTTTCGAAAGCACAATCTCTCCCGCGTTTCCGGAGCCTCTAGCTGGTACTAAAACTTTGCAGCACTCTGCAGATAATCAGTGAATAAGGCCCCAACGGGAAACTAGCAAATCAATTGGTCCTAATACTTAATTGGCCCAGCCCACCAACAGTCAACCAACCCAACAGCTATGATTGACATCTTTATAAACGTTGTATAGCGTATGAACATTTTAGAGTGGACGAATACATAGCATGTCATTCATTGTCACGTGATAAAACTTGTTTGAGATGGTTGGTCTGGAGATTTCATTTTGACAGACGTTCTTTCCTGCCCTTTTCTTTAAAAACTGCGACACAGACACTGTTGGTTGTCTTGATTTGTTAGGTCACTTGAGTGGTAAATGCGTCTGCCTATTCATATTTTAAAAAATATACACGATACAAGAGGGGAATTGACACGGGTCGATACGCAGAATGAGAATGTTCAAGAATCGGGTGGAGTCGTGGTCAAAGTCAGCCAGTGTATCCACGCTGACGACGTATGTAGACCAATCGGAAACTTCACTCAAGTCAGGTGACCACTTGGCAAACTAACAACATCGGAACAATTTCTTTTCGTTTGTCCCGCTGACTACAGTTCATTGCGTGCCGGCCGTAGCTGTGTGTGTACCGTTCAACGGCGCAATGCAACTCAAACGGACTGAATACGGAGTCTCTAGTCGCCTTGTGTTACAAGGCCATGCGCAAAACGTTCTTAAGGGCCTATTTATTTTTTCTTTTTCATAAAATAAAGCTCCCATTTATTTTTTCTTAAAGTGGCATGAGCTGCCAAAATTCACTCTTTGTTCATAATTTCTGATCGTCACGACAGTAAGAGGCTTTGAAGGCTATCGAAAAACTAAATGATTGGCGTTGGAATGAGGAAAATCCATGCAGTATGTGGCCTGTACAAACCGAAAACGTGTTCGAAAAGTAAACAAAATTTAAATAGCCGGGACGACCATTCATTCATTCTAAGCGACAGTTATTTTAAATCAATACTTTATCGTACATTCTCGAGACTAGAAGCACTAAAAAGCTTCTGAATTATACGTCTTGTGAAAAATAGCCAATAATTTCAACATTCTGTTTTTTTGTCAAAATATCAACATTTTGACAGCTCATGCCCCTTTAATTTAGTTTTGGCGCCCGACCGTTTGGGCGCCCAATCGTTTTCCGGAAGCAATACGGCCCTAGATACGGCCCTGTCAAGTGTGTTGAATTTAGTCCAGAATAATAATTCTGATTTGCCACCTAAGTCTATCCAGGCTAATATGGAAATTTCAGGACAGTTGGTGTTATTTCAACTTGACTGTGGGGCAACATGTAACACCTTGCCAATTAACATGTACAAAGAATTGTGCAATGATAGAAATATGTCTAAAGTCACACCATCTGGGTCAAAGCTTCAATTGTTTGATCCAAATTCACATATCAAGCCGGTTGGTAAAGTAAAAGTGGTCATAAGAAATCCTAAGAATAGGAAGAAATATAGGATCGAATTTCAGATCGTTCCAAATAAATGTAAAGCCATTTTGGGATGCAGAGCTATTATCCAAATGTGTTTAATCACCGTCAATTTTGAAAATGTTGACAATAAAGCTGAATCTGTGTCTACGGTGGGCCAGAAGGGCCAAACATTAAATGAAGTTCATAAGGAATTTTCAGATGTGTTCACTGGTCAAGGAACTCTGGGTAATGACCTACATTTACAGGTTGACAAATCTGTTCCACCAGTTCAATTACCTGCCCGTCGTGTTCCTATTGCCGTGAAAACTGCTTTGAGAGAGGAATTGGACAGACTTGAATCATTAGGCGTCATACAGCCTGTGTCTGAGCCAACCGAGTGGGTATCTAGCATGGTGGTTGTACACAAATCCAATGGGAAGATACGATTGTGTCTTGATCCCAAGCCACTCAATTGTGCCCTTAAGCGCAGTAATTACCCAATGACCATAATTGATGACATTTTACCTGATTTGTCTAAGGCAAGAGTATTTACAACGGCTGATGCAAAAGATGGTTTTTGGCAAGTGAACTTAGACTATGACAGTAGTCTGTTGACTACATTCTCTTCACCATGGGGGCGATACCGTTGGCTTCGTCTTCCGTTTGGGATCAGCCCAGCTCCGGAGGAATTCCAGAGGAGATTTAATGATTGTGTGGAGGGATTGACTGGCGTAAGAGCAGTCATGGATGACATTATTATTTGGGGTGTCGGTGACACCGATGAAGAGGCTGAGTTAGATCACGATAACAATCTCCGAGCTTTGATGGAGCGATGTAGAAAAACAATCTCAAATTAAACAAAGATAAACTGAAATTCAAATGTAAAACTGTTCCTTATATAGGTCACGAAATCACTGATTGTGGTTTGAAGCCTGATCCTTCAAAGGTCAAGGCTATTGTTGATATGCCACCCCCGTCTGATCGACGTGGTGTTCAACGTTTGATGGGTTTCCTGAACTATTTACAGAAATTTGCTCCAGGACTTTCTGATCAGTCCGCTCCTATCAGGGAATTATTGAAAGATGATGTTGATTTTCAGTGGGACCCAGCTATCCATGGAAAATGTTTTGAAAAAATCAAAGAAACCATGTCTAATGCTCCAACCTTGAAGTATTTCAATCCAGATGAGCCTGTTGTGGTTCAGTGTGATGCTAGTCAGGAGGGTTTAGGTGCTGGTTTATTACAAAATGGACAACCAGTGGCCTATGCCTCAAGATCTCTGTCTGATACAGAGAAGCGATACGCCCAGATTGAGAGAGAGCTTCTCGCTATCGTGTTTGCCATGGAGAAATTTGAAGTGTATGTGTATGGCCGGAAAGTTGTGGTAGAATCCGACCATAAGCCTTTGTTAGCTATTCACAAAAAGAGCTTGTTGAGTGCTCCTAAACGTCTTCAGCGTATGTTACTAGGCTTACAGAAATTTGATTCTGATATTGTGTATAAGCCCGGCACACAAATGTATGTGGCGGATACGCTCAGCAGAGCATTTGTTTCCTCTGTGAGCTCAGGACAGAATATGTCTGTGAATCATGAAAATGTTATGACAGTCGATTGTCGATCCACTGTTGAGCAGGAGGTGGAGAAAATTCAAATGGTGGAATACCTGTGTGTGTCTGAAAATACTGTGAATGAAATTCGTAACAGTGTTGCCAATGACTCTGATATGAAACTTTTGAGTAATCTGATTCAAAATGGATGGCCAGAGTCCAAGGCCAATATGCCTATAAACATTCAAAACTTTCACACATTTAGGGATGAATTAGTCATCCAAGATGGTCTCATCTTCAAAGGCGAGCGATTGGTTGTTCCCCAAGCCTTGAGACCAACTATTCTTGATAAGCTACATGCTAGTCACATGGGTGTCCAAAGTACCATTCGAAGAGCCAGAGAGGTCGTGTATTGGCCCAAAATGAACCAAGATATTGAAAATCATATTCGTAAGTGTGGTTCTTGTAACACATTTCAGTCTGACCAGGCCCGTGAGCCTATGGTTTCCCATGAGATACCTGCCCGCCCATGGCAGATCGTAGCTTGTGATATGTTTGAATTGTATGGTAATCACTACTTGGTTTGTGTTGATTATTTTTTTAGATTTCTATGAAATTGACAGACTTGACTCGTTAAGAGCACCTGAGGTGATTCTAAAACTCAAATCTCATTTTGCCAGGCATGGAATTCCCAAAGAGGTTATGTCTGACAATGGCCCGCCTTTTAATTCGGACGTGTTTCGGAAGTTTTCTGTCCGATTTGATTTTGAACATGTTACAAGTTCACCTCGTTATCCTCAATCCAATGGAAAGGCCGAAAGTGCAGTCAAGTCCGCCAAAAATCTGATGAAACGTACGACAATGGCTAACTCTGATGCATATTTAGCTTTATTAGAGCTTAGAAATACGCCTACTGAAGGTGTAGGGTATTCTCCAGCCCAACGTTTGCTTGGACGGAGAGTTCGTGGAATTGTCCCATCGTCGGGAAAGCTTCTTAAACCTAAGACTGTAACGGGTGTGCCTAAACAACTGAAAAAACGTAAGGCAAAACAGTCTTTCTATTATGATCGACAGGGAAGAGAACTTAAAGGTTTAAAGAGAGGCCAGATAGTTAGATTTAGGTCTCCAATGAACAATAAGATGTGGATTCGAGCTAAGGTAGAAGACCAAATTGACATTAGGTCATATCGTATTCGTACTGAAAATGGTAGGATATTCAGGCGTAACCGAAAACAACTTAGAGAAAGTCGTGAATCATTTTGTGATCGTTCACGTGACCCATTAATTGAACGACCAATTATGTTGCCTGATAGACCTGTGGATGTTAATCCTGATGACAGGTCAACCTCTCCAACTAAGTCTCCATCACCAATGCGTGTTCATAATCGTACACCTGAGAGACAAGCTAGTCCAAACAGGAGAGTAGTGGCAGTTACATGTGTTATTCAATTGCTAAGTAACAATCCTTAATCATCCGCCCTATCATCGGTCATCAAGACGAATCACATACAACAGTTATCTCTTGTCTGAGACGTAGAGTCCAAACCCTACCATACAGCTCCTAAGAAAATGTTCACATGCTGAGATTGAGTTTTTCTATACTAGTCTTAGTATGTATGTGTTCTTTATAATTTTACTGTTCATTATTTTATTTGTTTATTTATTTAAATATTTACACCTGTCCGTCAACGGATGATTTATACAAATACAGAATTGAATGGAATTTAATATTATCTCACTGAGCATGCGTCACATGTCAACCGAAAATCTTCACATCCGGAGATCGAGTTTAGCCCTCTTGCGGAAGACATGCTTGTTTCTGGTGACATACAGTGTTTCGGGGCACTGCATACTGCTTATCATAGCCATGCTCCTTATCATAGCCCTGGTAAATCCCATGTGTCCCATGTGTTCTTTACGTCAGGGTGCTGTGTCATGACGTGGAGTCAAGGTCATCTGAAAGTTCACCTCACCCATTTCTTAAAAATCTTGTTCGAGTCCTCCCCATTTAACTTCACAACGCAGCCTTGTAAGTGAAATAATCTTGAATGCGGCGAACATCGTCAATCAATCTATGCTAATACGGGATGTTACAATACTGAATTGTATTCAGAATGTATGCATTTGATGCTAACGTATGAAGTCCTACAGCCACCTCAAGCATGACCCTTGAGAAGCGTTTTGGACAGAAGCATTGATGAACTTGCATCTGACGAGATACCGATAGACATGTCATTCTGATTGTCAGGAAAAGTTCAGCGTTTCAAGTACATTGATTAACCTAAGGATAATCATTGAAATGAAAAATATCAGCAAAGTAAGCAGCCCGCAGTTACCGGAAACGTGTGCCAATAATGGACAAAATACAAATAACCCGGATGTATGAGTGAATTGGGGTATGTTTGCTGATTATAAAACTACCTGTAAACGTACATCTGGTATCAACAGAAATCTCTTGTATCTTTTCATGAAAAATAAAGGAACAATTAGCTTAATCGGTTTGACAAAATTTTCCCTATACTTGGCAGCTCAAGCCAGTTCTGGTCACCAGACAAGGTAGTTGGATATTGAATGTGACGTGAAGTGTATAACTGTAACATTTATGACGACGTAAACTTTTCCCAGAAATGTTTGTGCCGGGAAGCTGACGAATTGAACACTTTATTGAAGCGAATTGGACTGCTAAAATCAACTTCGAATTACTACAAATGAAGTATAGGGAAACATACCACGGCCAGATAAGCAATTCTCACATTTTACTGTCCTACAATTAATGAGAAGGTAATTAGACGATCCCTTTCTTCCTTCTAATCGACTGACTGTTCATTGAGCCTAATACGATTTTTCTCAGAAGTATTATGAAAATGTAACGATCCCAGGCAGTGTGCCTATTTCAAGTCCCTGTACAAAACCTGTAAAGGGCGCCAAAGAAACTTAGCAGAGAAATCTGCCGATGTGTTTTCTTCTGTGTTCGACTATAGGGTGGAAATGTTACGGAGCCTAACTTTGATTCCCACCATAGAGACTGGTTTTTTGGGGTTATCCAAACTCTATGCCAGCACAAAATCAATATACTTTGGCTGTGGAGTTATAGGGTATTTCCAACAACGTCAACTTTCCTCCATGGCTCAGTAGGTAGAGCGTTGGACGTTCAATCCGAACAACCTTCCACCAATCGGTCACGGGTTCGAATCCAACTCAGTCCAAAAATTGGAACATTTTCTGACTGGGTTTTCACTTGAACGACCTATGTGGGATGGTTGCCAGTTACCAACGGAAGGTCGTGGGTTTCCTCAGGGCATAGAGCCCGGTTTCCTCCCACAATAAAACTGGCAACGCCGCCATATAAGTGAAATAATCTTAAGCGCGGCGTAAAACACCAAACGATCAATCAATCAACCAACTACGTCAAAGGGAGATTATGGCATCAATCGATTGTCCTGTTCTAGATGAGGATGGATGTCGTTTTACCTGCATGCGTGTTCACCTTTACTTTTGACAAAATGTATCTCTAGAAAAACGTAATCTCTGTTGCTGGCATATAAATATATATACATGCCAATGACTATTATGTATGCGAGTGTTTTTTTTTTTTTTTTGGGGGGGGGGGGGGGGGTTGGGGGGGGGGGGGGGTTATCATTTATCTTAATTTCCATGTTAATCATAATAGCTTTGTGGAAAGTACTAATACTAGAAATTCGACCCCAGTTGCTCTGCTTTCCTTTGTTAATCCGTAAATTCAGAATGTACCATCCGAGGATTCATATTTAAAACCTTGATTAATACAGTATATTTAAGGTAGTTTTATCTTCGCGAATTATAGACATAAAATGCAATATTTTTTTTTAAAAAGTGAGCCATCTAGGAAAATATTCTATGCTAAAAGCCTATCCATTATTTATATTTTCGTGCTGGTTTTGTGCTTGTAAAGAGCTTTGCTTCGTTTTTAAGTCGAGCGATAGTTTTCAGAACAAAATTAACCCATACCATGGAAGTCTTGTTTTAACCATTATATAAAGGTAATAAATACATGTCATTCATACAGCACAGATTTTTTAGCTCTTTAAGGTCCGCTCACACAGTGCGATTTATCGTACAGACTTGTAGCATGCGATTAAAATAGATGCTTTTAATTGGTTGATACGGTTTGTCAACCAATCAAATATATCCATTTTTATCGCATGCGACAAGTCGGTACGATAAATCGCACTGTGTGAGCGGACCTTATGTTCCAAAGGAGCAGAACGATTTTCCGCACTCGTGGTGTGGTGTAGATTTCGACTCCAGCTGGCCGCCATTCATAAAACCCGTTATCAGAACTTCTGACGGCTAACTTGTTAAAATGCTGCCACTCAAACTGTACAGAGGATTCCTACCGCCTTTGACACACAAACTTTAGCAGGTTTAGGGTCATTTTCTACATAAAAACACCATCATTGAATGAGAAACCTCAACACGGTGGTTTCAAAATACATAACCATTCTTAACCGACTTATTTAGAATATTTGTTGCGTTTTTTTTGGTTAACCGACATTTTACTTTTTACGACCATATACACTGACAAGCAATGATTAATGTATGATGCTATCTGACAGCCATTCTTTGTGTTTCTGTTAGTTTTCACTGGCCATGCCCTTTGTACACCTAACGACGCAAGTAATCAATCCCTCTCACAAAAAGCGAGAATTTGAGCTAAAGCAAATTATAAGTTTTTTCAATGGAACATTTGCATGTATGCTAAACGTGTTAAATGTGGTCATAGTTTTGATTAAAGTGTCATGAGCCGACAAAATGAGTATATTTTCCCATAAAAAACACAATGCGGAAATTATTTACTATTTTTCTAGAGACGTGTAATTGATATGGTTTTTAGTTCTGGCAGTCTCGAGAACGTACGTTAAAGTAGTGTTTTGAACTACATCGTTCCAAGGACGTTGACTGGAGGCTCACGGTGCCGTCTGATTTGCCGATCAAGGTGGTCCCATAAGTGTGTCTTAAGATGAGGAATCTGCTCTCATCGGAGAACAGAACCCGTGCGCAGTCCCGGCGTTGCCAACGTCGAACTCGCCTGGCCCATATCAATCTGTCATTCCTGTGCCGAGGCGTCAGGAGCGGTTCACGGAAGGGATGACGTGACCGGATACCATACTGTCGCTGTCTCCTGCACTCTGAAACTTCGGGGATTTACGTGCGTGAAATACCGTCTGATAGACTGCAGGTCATTCTGAATATGGCGACCAAATAGGTAGCCGTGAAGCGTACAATTTCCAAATCTTCTTGAGGACCCCACAAAAGTGTCCCCCGTGATAATGTAAGGGACCGAAACACTCGGTTTGTTAACTTTCAGCCTCGATCAGTTATATAATTGAAGCATTGGAGGATTACTGATAAGTACCGAAACTGCGTCTGTCTACAACATGTGGTTTTCCGGGCTAAATAAAATATATAAACAAATATCTTCTAAATGATATTAGAATTTAACAAATTTATAATTATTTTTATTTTCTTTTTTCGTCTGCAGTGAAACATTTTGTTATTTACTTTCGACGCCCTTTTTATTCAGCCCAAAAATACGGTGAATTACCGTATAAAAAGCGCAGACTGCCCGATGCGTGTCAAAGCCGACCTGTAGCGAGCGAAGATAGCCGTAGTGTGTTCCGAGTGTGTCTCCTGTAGACGATCTGACTACTGATCCTGTGTCCCAGTGCTGTAGCCGCTGTTGTGGTACGGTTTAATGCCCGGAGGTAACCATCTTCGCAAGCCAAGTTAACCATCTTCGCAAGCCAAGTTAAAATCTTCATGTCCCCATTCCTCTAAAACACGGAATGGGTTACATGAGGATTTTAACTTGGCTGGAGAAGACGGGAGGTAAAGATCTTCGCGGGGAGTGGTTACTCGTTGTCTTCCACTTCTGGGCCTGTCTGAAGTCTGGCCTGTCTGACGTAACCGCTGCATCAACCTGGTGGTAGTGTTGCATGCACACGCAAACCTTCTGGCTACATCGACGTGTGTCGCTCCTTGTTGGACCATTCCAACGCCTCTCTCAAACGTGGTATGTCTTGTGGTCTGTCTGTTGCTGTGATATCAACGTGTATGCCAAGCCCTTTTAAACAGATTTTCTGCACGCGCTGAACATGCTAAAAACGGCAATGTCACTTGCACGAAATCCCCGGAAGTGATCAAGTCTTCCCAGTATTCTTGGTTGATGCGCTGTGTTTGGGATCTGCAATACGAATTGGCATGTTTCCATGTTACAAAATCAATTCGTAACAAAAATATTTTGAAAACAAGTTGGTATCGTTTCTTTCGGACACTAGGGTATATGGCTTAGTATGAATGAAAATTCATCCCGATTATTAAAAGGCACACTCATCGCTAAAATCCAGAAAATGTTTTTTAAAAAAGAAAAAGCTAGGAGCTTTCAATTTTTGCCAAACTTTAAACGTTTTTTCATCACTTAGTATTTTTAATTTGAAAATGTTTGAACTATTTACCCATTTTTATGATAATTGCTGCACATTTTGTATGTGTCGCATATTAAGTTTTATGGATTTTACTAGGGATAAGCTTGTATAATTTCGCTTTCTTCACAAATATTAGAAATGCTTCTGCGGCCAGTGTGCTTATAAATTGTGTTTACTTTTCGGACACTTTTTCGGCTCGTACAACACACAGACCGTAGGCCTATGGATTTTCCTCACAATTGCAACGTCAATCATTATTTTTTCGATTACTTCTAAAGCCTCCTTCTGTCACGCAAATCAGAATTTATGGAAAAAAAATTAATTTTGGCAGCTTATGTCACTTTAATATGGAAGCCGATAGAGGCCATCTCGCGATCTCGCCCTTTAAATCCTAAAGCGAGATCGCGAGGCGAGACTGCGAGACCGCGAGGCGAGATCGCAAGACCGCAAGATGATATCTTGCCTCGCGATCTCGCAGCCTGGTCTCGCGATCTCCCCTTGCGATCTCGCAGTCTCGCGATCTCGCTCTAGGCTTTAAAGGGCGAGAGTGGGAGATCGCGAGATGGCCTCTATCGGCTTCCATACTTTAAGGTATTGGGTGGACATTGATCAATTATTATTATTTCTCTAACGTATATACGTTCCTCTAAGATACATGAGGGGCCTCCGTGGCTCAGTAGTTTGGACGCTCAATCCGAACAGCCTTCCACCAATGGGTCGCGGGTTCGAATCCCACTCAGTCCAAAAAAATTGGAAAATTTTCTGACTGGGGTTTCACTCGAACGACCTATGAGGGATGGTTGCCAGTTACCAGTGAAAGGTCGTGGGTTTCCTCCGGGCATAGATCCCGGTTTCCTCCGGGCATAGAGCCCGGTTTCCTCCCACAATAAAACTGGCAACGCCGCCATATAAGTGAAATAATCTTTAACGCGGCGTAAAACACCAAACAATCAATCAATCTAAGATATATGTACTCTTTTACTAGTATACCTCAGAAGAATGCTCGGTCGAAAGGATTATATATTAAGAGATAAAAACGGTGGGTCGCCCACCTGAAGTTGCGAGAGACAGTCATGTTAACACTAAAATGTCACAAAATTAAAGAGAGAAATTATGTTTGTATAATCAGTTTTTATTAGGAAAGATGGTACAATATTACACTGACAGTATGTATGATGCAGAATCGGCAACGACGTGGGGTGTCTCCTCGCTGCTGTAATTTAGTCAACCTTTCTTCAACATCCATGTATTTTCTTCGTTTGGCCACTGGCGCTGCGACACTCTCTACTTGAAGAATCTACCGAACATTAGGCCAACACAGGTGTTCTAGGTTCCAGTCTGTGCCAAACAGTAGGCCTATACTCTTGTTCTACGGTCGTTTGCCAAGATGAAGTTCTCTTTTATAGCCTTGGTTTTAATCCATGATCCGGTTAGTTTTATATCTTCCCTGGAGCCTGTTTCACAAAACGGCGCAGCGTAAATTTTTACGTAACTGCCATAGCAACCCATAATATATGAAAGTTACGCAAAAAATGCATCTACGTCGCTTTGTGAAACAGGCCCTTGGTCTTTAGAATTGGTCGGATCGTCTTTTGTTGTTGTTTGTACAACCCTGTTTTCAATCCATTTAAATTGGGCGTTGATACTGTCGGAAGAATATAAATTCACACGTAAACTATTTTTATACTGACACCAGTCAGTTATGGAATTTGACATGTCGACGATTGTTCAGAGATGCGCTGATCCGTTAAACGGATTAACGCCTCTAGTGGAGCGGGTTGACTCCGTCACCCACTAATCCGTTGGGATATATCTTAGAGAAAAATAACGTAGGCCTTAGAGGAATAAACCGTCCCTAACGTTAACTTAAGATTTTAAGGGCGATTTGAAAGTTTAGTTTTAACAAATGCCCGGAAGGACCCCCCCCCCCCCCCCCCCCCGACCTTCGGCTTGAAAGTTAAGCTGTCAACACTCCTTTATGAAATAAACCTTAGGTCTGATAGGCCTATATTTGATCAATATGACTCGGGATGTCCATGGAAAAGTACCCGACGTGTTCTGACGTGTTTTTGTTGGACTGAGTGGAATTCGAACCCACGATCAATCCATGAAAGGCTTGGGAGGCATGAGGTCTAGGTGAAGGTGGATTGTTAATAAGGTTTATTGGTGCTAGAATATGTGTCTGAGATGGGTGGGTACTGGGGATGAAAGGATAGAACGAGGTGGGGAGGGGCTTGTAAAACCATGGGGGTAAAACCACAATGGATTCTGACGCCTGGCACGGCCTTCATGCATATTATGAAAGAAATAACCCTAGTTTAGAAATGCAGTTTCCGAAATCATTAAAATGCTGAACTAAAAGTGACTTGAGGAAACCTCCGACCTTTTGTTGCTTTTGCCTTATTCTCTACTTGCTTTTCTTCGTATATTAATGGGACAAACACATGTAGCGTAACAGAGAGGAGATAACCTCCGACCTTCTGTTGGTTTCTGACTTGTTCCCGACTTACTTTGCCAGCATTGTGAGTTGCGGGAACTGGACTTGTTGGGAGGAGGAAATCACCAACCTTCAACGGGTCCCTGGCTAATCGGCTTCTTACTTTGTAGTAGATTCGTTGTGGAGTGGGAGGGTGAATCCTTTGTGTTGGTCCGTGCATGGTTTATGGCACTTTGCTAGCACTGTTGCCTGGGGAAACTGAACTGGTTGGAAGAAAGAAACCCCTTACACTTTGCTGGTCCCTGGTTTATATATACTTTGCGAGCACTATTGATGGAGGAACTGGGATGGCCGTAAGGGGGAAATTTCCAACCCTTTTGCTGACCCCTGGCTAGCTACGCACTCATATTACTTTACCAGTACTGTTGGCTGGTGCAACTGGACTAGTTGGGAGGAGGAAATCACCAACCTTTCTGCTGGTTTCTGGTTTATCGCCCACTTATATGTACGTTTTAAGTCATGTTGCCTGGGGAAACTGGACTGGTTGAGAGGGTAAATTTACAAACTTTTTTTGCTGGTCCCTGGTTTATCGCCTACTTATATGCACTTTGCTGGTACAGTTGCCTTGGGAAACTGGACTGGCCGGGAGGAAAAACTCCCAAACATTTTTGCTGGTTCGTTTTCCGCCCACTTGCAGGTAATTTGCGAGCACTTTTGATGGAAGAACCCAGATGGCCGTAAGCCCTTTCGCTGACCCCTGTCTAGCTGCGCACTCACATTCACTTTATCAGTACTATTGTCTGGTAGAGCTGGACTGGTTGGAAGGAGTAAATCGCCAACATTTTTCCTTTTTGCTGGTTTATCGCCCACTTATATGTACCTTGTCAGCACGGATGGTTGGGGTAACTGGACTGTTTTTAGGTGGAGGAGGGGTGGATCTCCAACCTTTTCCTGGTTTATCGCCCACATGTGTACTTTGTTAGCACTGATGGATGGGGAATTGGACTGTTTTTTAGGTGGAGGAGGGGTGGATCTCCAACCTTTTCCTGGTTTATCGCCCACATGTGTACTTTGTCAGCACGGATGGTTGGGATAACTGGACTGGTTTTGAGGTGGGGGAGGGGTGGATCTCCAACCTTTTCGTGGTTCCTGGTTTATTTCCCACTTATATGTACTTTATTAGCACTGATGGTTGGGGTAACTGCGTGTATGCCCCCCCCCCCCCCCTGTGTCTCATCTGGTTGAACACATGTTCCTTTTCACTTCTTCTTTAGGTCGATCCTTTCCGTTTTTTTATATCTTTTATTGAATGGTTTAAGAGTGGAGTTGGTAAGACCCCAGTTTAGAACATTACGGTTAAAGAAAATGTTTAAGACGTTGATACTGAATTGCTATTCACCATAAATATATATATCTTATGTTGTGTATAGAGTCCAGAGTGCTGTTTGTGTTCTCCCAAAAGGTGACTGATCATGGAATACTGAATACCAAAGGCGAAGTTTACATACAATGATCATTTCCGTGATTTACATACGTCAAATACCCGGGGAAAAGATTGCATGCCATTTTTCAATGTGGCGACCAAAAATGTGGCCGCGAAACGAACACTTTCCATATTTTCTTGAGGGCCCAACAAAAGTGTCTCGTTGATAACGTAAGGAACCGAAAGACTGTCAACGTTTATATGCCGAAATCTGCAGGTTTCCTCCGGGCAACGATCAGCTATAATGGAAGCATTGGAGGAATCCTGATATGAACCAAAAATACACCTTTCTATTCAAAGTGACAAAAGCTATGTTTTACCGAGCTGACGAATATACAAAATGAAATAAATGTTTGAATGTTGTAGTATTTGTTTATTTTGTTAACCCAGGAAAGACCAAAAGCAAGACAGGGGAGCCGCTCCCCGAGGCCCTCCCCCCTTCAAAGCAGACACTAGGTCCGGAGCGCCAGCGGGGAGCCGCTCCGCTAGATCGATGTGGAAGGTACTTTTCGAAATATGCAGGCTTCCTCCGGGCAAGTAGCCCGGTTTCATCCTCTTCTAAACTTGGTAACGTCGCCATGTAAGGAAAATAATCTAGAGTACGGTGTAAAACACCAATCAATCAACCAATGAAGAAGGCAATCTGTGTTAAATAGTAGTAATAATCTGATTTTCAGTACAAAGTGTTTTCTTCCTGAAATGAAGGTACCATTTTCTGTCAACGTAGTATTTCTGTTGTGTCTAGACATCATTTTTTCTCTTTCTGCATATTTGTTACTCTGACATCCTTTGACATTGTCAGCAGAACAAACTTCGAGAGAACAAATGATTTGTAGTGTAGGATAGACGTACTGGAGGGTGTTTGTTTTCTTTACGCATTGTTTTCCTCAAGAGCAGAAAAAAAAGCAGTAGATGAGACTTCACAGCTGTACATTTTGCTCAGATTTGGTCTTTGGAAAAACTAGTCATATGGTATGCTATGCAAGGACCTCTCAAACATGACATTTCAAACTTAAGTCAAGAATGGATTGTTATTGCCTTTTGGCCTTCCCCTTTCAGATCAGGCGCTAGGCCGGGAGGGCCTCGGGGACCCTCTCAGCTCGTCTCTCGCAGCCCCCCCCCCCCCCCTCTCCCAACCTCACTCAGAGAAGACGCTAGGCTGGGAGGCCTCGGGGACCTAGGCAATCTTTGTCAAATAATAATCTGATTTTTATTACAAAGTGTTTTTTTCTTGAGATGATGGTACCATTTTCTAGTAGTATTTCTGCTGTGTCATCATTTTATCTCTTTCTGCATATTTGTTACTCTGAAATCCTCGAGAAATTGTTCCTCCCCCAATAAGTTCAAATTAGAAGCTTTATTGTGATACTAGTGTGATAATGTATACTTCTAAGAAGTGTTTAAGAGTTACTTTGATCTCTCGTCCAGGAGCCTGTTTCACAAAGCGGCGTAAGGTACATTTTTACGTAACTGTCAAAGTAACCCATACTGTAGAGATACGTTGCCATAACAGTTAAATAGAAACTTACGCTACGCCGTTAAATTTTCCAAATTCGGTTGGTACACACAAACCAAGTCCTTTTATATTTTGCAATGTGTTTTGGCGAAAACAGGATTATGCCTCAATCAACTGTTAACAACATCGTGTCCCCGGGCAAAACAACTGGGTTAAATATATTCAATTTTTTTAACATAGGGCCTACGACTTAGCGGCTGTTTGCCACCCCACAGCCTTCCTCTGTTTCGCACGAACTTGTTTTAACTTAATGTTTAATTCTAACGAGACCTGGTCCGGGGTGGTGGTGAGGGGTGGGGGGTGTAGCTGTAAGAAAACTACACTTTTATCATGGACGTATCATTATGTTAAAGGCGCATTATGTTTTCATGATGGTAAGACATTGCATTAAGCTTACTTTGGACGTAAATCTTTTAAGATACAGCCCCCAGCTCAAAAGTAAAGACAAGTCATTCACCTATAGATTGCTGTCTCTGACAGTTGTATTGTCATACAAATCCCTAAAATCAAGATGTGCATAACAACAGCGGGCTGTCTGTTTCTGCTAAATTATAATATCTCTTTGTTGCATTTTAAGCTGTCTATTCAATAGGAACATAATTAACTTGATAGATAATTACCTTCAATATGTCAAAACGTTTCTTTTTTATTGATTGGAGGACCTACAACGACATACATATATTTTTGAACACACACATGCACAGGGACAATCTTCTTGTCTTAAATAACCATGCCATATACCGTAAACTGGGGTAACTTTGAACGGCGGGATATCTTAAAGATAAAAATGTAAACTTTTCTTAGTATAAATATAGCGAAAATTTACATTTTTATCTTTAAGATACCCCGCCGTTCAAAGTTACCCCAGTTTACGGTACCCGGTACTGCTAATCTTTCAATGGCATTTAGAAGTTGAAAGGGTTACAATAAGGTGAATAATTACGTATGGATAACAACTTCTTGGTTTATTGGGTTACGACGTTTCCATGTAGTTCTTACATCGTTAAGTCAATGTCAAGAAGTTGTTATCCATAAGTAATTCTTCACCTTATTATATATATACTGCAGGTCTTTTATCATGTTGTATGAATTCCGTTTTGTTATGCCATACGTGTTATTTCCGGGTTCTCTCTTTCATTGGGTTATTTCCCTCTTCTCTTCTAAATGGTTTTCTTTTCCTAATTACCAAATGAATTAAATACCCGGTGCTTTTTGAAACCAATTTTACACAAGTTCGTTAAAATGGCATAAGATACCAGAATTTTTAAAATGTTTCTTATAAATTTCGATTTTCAAGAAAAATTCAGCGTTTGAAGTACATTGGAAATGTAAAGGAATTATGTTGAAATGAAAAATATTGGTAAATTCAGTACAACCCGAAGATGTGAGCCAATGGCGAACTAAATTCAAATAGCCGGGATGTATACATTAATTTGTGAAGGTTTTGTTGCTTATAAAACTATCTAAACTTATATCTGCAAGGTTGGTATCAACAGAAAGCTGTTATTTTATAGGCTTATAGGCCTACTAGCAACGAAAAAAAATCAACTATCCTAGATTTATAAATTAATTTGTGAAGGTTTTGTTGCTTATAAAACTATCTAAACTTATATCTGCAAGGTTGGTATCAACAGAAAGCTCTTATTTTCTACTTTTTAATAGAAATGATAGGAAGATTTATAAGCCTACTATAATAACGGGAAAAAATCAAATAGCCGAGATGTAGCCTATAAGTAGATTTTGGTGGATTTTGTTGCTTAGAAAACTGCCTGATTATACATATATCCCAGATAGGTATCAGCGGAAAGCTCTTATTTTGTACTTCTTGTTAAAAATGACTAACAACTATAGCTTACTCTGTTTTAACGAAACATTCCCCAAATTCGGCAGTTCATACAACTTTAAAGTTAGTCACAGTGCGACCTAAAACTCCATTAGCAATCAATCAGCCAATCAGTCATCAATCAGTCAGCCGGCAACATTTCTTCTCGTGAATTGCGATCACATAATATTCTTTTTTTGTCACAAATTGCTTAATAATTTTTCCTTTTTCTCTTGAATTGCTTTAAGAGATGTCGTTTCTGGTTAGTTGGTGGGATGTTCTGTCTATTGAATTCGTCTTATCATCGGATAGGTTTAGATTTACTTTTTTTTTAGTTTCACTGTTGACAATGCAAACGGCCTACTTCAGACGGTTTAAAGTTAACATCGCCAAGTGACGGTGTAAGATTGAATCAGCTTTCTCGTTAGACCGCCTCTTCTCTCTCGCGCAAAACAAGAGATTTTCTTAAGGCACCGTGACCGTTACCCTGTAAGTAAGGTATATAGTAAGAGTAGACGGGAGAACAGTGGCGGAGGCTATCACAGTGTCGGTGGATCGCTAGGAGAGAAGTGGGTAGGTGTGAAGGGAACGTCTTGTACAGAGAAAGTCGAACTGGAGGCAACGTTCAAGACAAAATTGCGCTAGAACTTTCTTGATAAGTTGTTATTTAGATGTATTTACAGGAGTCCAAAATACTATACAATTTCACGTGAACTGCAAACTCATTGGATGATGTTTTTTGTCTTGGTAGACTTCATATATTGCTATCGTTAGTGCACAAGACGTACATTTTATCATTATGGCTCTTGTATTATTCCAAAACGTCCCTAAGTGTAGGGTGTTTTTCTTCATCGTTTGTTTGTGTATTTCATGGATTTCCTTTGCATCTTCACAAAGTCAGTGTTTTCTATCAGACGGACAGTGTATGTATAATGTCCAGTTGTCCCATTCGGACGGAAAATGCAATTCCGACCAACGGGCACCACCTGTGTTGACCGAAACACAAAATGACAACTTCAAGAAAATGTCAAACATTGAAAAGGATTTTTATGACGTGAAAGAGGAGCATGAAAACCGATTGAAACATTTAGAGACGGCCGTTCAGAAAGTTGTGCTCGGGGCACTCGACTCCGTTCCTTTAAATCTGGAGGATAATAAGCTGAATTTGAAACTGACCAGTAAATATTCTGTAGGCAATGTGGAAACAGAAGAGCGGTTGCTTTCACAACTTCATAAAGAGTTTAAAGTGATTCGAGAGAAGCTGAGAATGAAATCTGAAATTCTAATAGCCACAGAAATTAAATTGAACGACACTCTCCGAGCTTTGGAGCAGTCTCAAGACAGCTTTTTACAAACTAATCGCGACCTGTTATCAGCCGAGGACAAAGTTGGATTACTACAAGAAGAAAACTTTGATATGAAAATAAATCTGGAGGATAAGACGGAGAGACTGCGTGTTTTAACCACAAGACTTAACGAGACTGAGGAAAGTTTAAAAATTCTCACTGCTGATTATGAAATTACCGCTCAGTCGGAAAGATATTTGAAAGTTCAATTGGAGAATCATAAAGATGCGCTTAATGAGACAACAATATTATTGGACAAAGTTTCCACGGATTATAACGAGTTGATCGAAAAACACACGAAAACTGTGGAAACCTTGAAGAAACGAGAGAGTGAGCTGATTGAATGCTACACAGGTAATGTTTTATTTATTTCAGTCTGTACTATTTTGATACACACATATCAGTTTTATCATTCCGTTTCTCCTTAGCAGGCCTATATACCGCAGCACTACTTATTATTGTCTTCCCTTTTTGTTTCTTCTCTTTTGCTTAATAATTGATGGTCTCAGAAAAGAGTGTTTTGATGGAATCATCCTCACCATATACAAATATATTCTGTCTAAATGTCTTTATCATCTGTTTAATTATATCGACCAGCTCGTTTACCGATCTTGACCTCTGGAAAGATAAGACACGGAAAAGCCAACAGCTCAGTTGGGGGTCTTCAAACGTTCTGGTATAATGCTTTCATGTCCCATCAACCAACCTTACATCAAATAAATGGCATAGATTCATCTTCATTCTGTCCAGCATTCAGGAGATTGTGTGCAGATTTTAACGGTGGGGATCGCCCAGATAACAGGTGGTACTGAAATTCCCCCACCTTTTGTGGGATTCCTACCTTTCAAGAATCAACAGGTTTTCTCAACCTACAACCAGCATTGTTCTCTACTTCAATCCTGGCTAACGGCACCAAAACGGTCATGTAACCTTAAATAACACGCAAAATGTTAAAGAACGGATGTATCAACTATTGCAGCTCTATGTCTATATGTTGATTTTCGACCGCAATATTCTGATACAGAAAGTCAGGATATTCACACTACAGCTGGTGTAAAAAAAAACCTTCCCATTCATTCTTACTATCAGGCGACAGGGCCATTATTTTAGATGAGTTTATGTTGGAATTCTTAGGATGCCTCTTTAGATTGTTGAACTAAGCCCAATTTGCTGTAAAAAAAGCAAACTTGGATTTTATCTAATAGAAGATTTATTTCTTTCTGAGATATTCCCTGTGTATTCATTACACCCAGTCAAACCTTTCTATAGCTCTCTACATTAGCACCTTTCACACTATCTCCTCTAATCCACCAAAGTGGTTTGGTTACTGAATACAAAGTCATGCCGTTTTGTTTTTTAGAAGTCACGAGGATGATAATTTGTAGTCTCTTCTGTCCGAAGAAAATTCTTTGTCCTCAAAAAAGTTTTTATCTATTGAGGAATTGCGACTTTTTTGGCCAGATTAATATTGCTGGCCATTATATCTTAATACCTGACTATTCAAATTTGCAGCTTTGTAGGCATTCCTGGGTAAGCAAAGGTCACGGTGACCCCTCAAGATTTACATAGTTATATATATAAACTTCTTAAGTGTTTCGCCAAGGGTTATATAAATGAAAACAGACAGGGTTTCTGTAATAATTTGCCGTTTGGTTTTGTAATGCGCTGCGGCTTTTACTACAGATGCACAAAAAGTATTTTCTTTTGCACATGTTGTCTTCAATTACGACTAGAAGTATGCTCTATTTTAGTTTCATCAAATTACAACTATTAGCCGACATTGCACATGAAGAACAACAGCCTGAAGTTACAGGACCAGCGATGGTACTAGAACTTTGCGTAGCTAACTGCTCTTTTGCCTCTTTGTGTTCCAAAACATATCCATGCTTCGCCACCTCAACGACCCAAGGCATTCTGTTATAAACTTCTATTCTTAATGAGTAGCCTTTCTTAATTTGGCATTGATAAAAAAAAAATACTATTATGTATCCGGCAGTTGTTAGTTGATATCACATAGACATTACAGCTATAGTAACAGCACGATATGTGGCGTCGAACCACAATCAACAAACAGACCCATGCACGCAAACATATCATCTACTGTTACACCGCATAAGAAGTATACGGTATTTTATTACAAGCTTTTTTCTTCGCTTATTAGCTTAAGATCTATTAGCAAACATATGTTATATACATCCATCACTCACCCTAGAATATTATGTTATGTGATATGTCTATAGAGATTCTTCTACACAGCTACACGTGTTTTTTCTACCCACAAATGTCATCATAAAGGTTTTTGTTCGGATTTTTTTTTCAATAATAAAACCACTGGCTGTAGCAATAAATTATAAAGAGAAAAAACCGCAGTAAAACCAGTGGCAATATTTTCTTTCTTTTCGACACCAAAAGGTGGCCCATTCAATGGGATTTTCTAGAATCTATAGCCATTTAGGATTTAGATGCCTATTTATTTGTATGCCTATATGTTTTATATTTCATCTGCGTAATTTAGCCTTGACTGGACTTAAAAAACGACTTAGATTTACAATCTCATTCCATGAAATCATAGATACTGTAGAAGTATATTGGGAATAATTCTACACTGCCTTTTTCTTCATTGCCCTTTGTGTTGGTTTTACAGGCATAAAAGTCTTTTGGATACAAAAACGAGCTACTCTTTGTATTTTTTCAAGCCATGCATTATCACGTTTTCCGTTTTAAATTTTCTCTCCAACAGGAAATCTTAATGCCATCTTAATAAAATCGCCATTTTATCTCCCGTGACTTTGTTGACCGTGAAAACACTTGTATTTGCTGACAATATATCCTTCAATGTCCAACAGTTTCATTGCATCTCATTGCACGTGGGCAATGTAGTTTTCTGGGTTGCTTGAAGGTTTTCTTACGCACAAAAAATTGCTTTTATCCCATATAAATTCTTAAACGGACAAACCAGGTATATACGTAGTGCAAAACTCGGACCAGTCATTTTCACTCCGGGATCACAGGCCTCTTTGTTCGATAATAGGTGGCTTGTTCAGAAAACTTTTAGTGGACTCTATACGTTTATTGTTGATTACTTTTCCATTCAGATAAATAAAAGACTTTGTAGAACATTAAAATTCTGTTATCACGAGCTTCCTACAACATGTAAAACACATTTAATCTTAGGCCTCAGGGTTTCATTCAGAGGTAGTGGTCAAAAGTACAGACGACTCAAAGTGAAATCAGTCGCCAGGTTCAAATTAATGGTTATTGACATTACGAATGTCCCATTTGAAGGAAATATTTCCATTTCTCGGCTACTTTCCGTCTAACTACCTTCACGGTACATATATATTTCTGTTGCTGAGTTATATTCTTGTTTCGTTGGCAATCATATGTTACGTTCAAATAACGCCCACAACTAACTAGAAAAGTATAGGCCTACTTCATATATTGAATTATCACCGGGTGTGGACGGTCCGATCGTCAGACATTCCCGTCGATAAGGTTTATTCGGCTCAGTACGAATAATGTGAGGTCATTTAACGGTTACGTCAATATTGTAATAACCTACCTAAGTTTCAATAGCCCAACTGAGTTTTACAAAAGTCTGTCGTAAAAGTATTTTAGTGTTTGTTTTAAGGAGACTGAATCCGTTGACAAAAGAATTATATCTTCACAGTTACCCATGTGATTATCCAACTGAAAAGATGCTTTTTAAACCTTACATCACATACAACACATGCAGGGTTCATGCACCAGCATTGTTTTGATTTTTTTCATTACCAGATAATCTTAGATTATTTTTTTATTCTTTGCTTTACACATCGTACCATTTCGTTTTTTTATAAGAAATAATAAGATGAATTCCACTGTAAACGTTCAATAATTAATCACTACGAACGGTTGGTTGACCTATTTTTATCTATTTATAGTGCACTTTTCAGTTTTATTGACTTACTGACTTATTCAAACACCTACTGTTTATCTTATTTTAGTTGACTCAGCAATAAAACATGCCGGGCAAATTTTGTCATTTTTGGGACCGCTGATTACATTTATTTCCACTTGGGATTTGGGACTCGGCAGAGCCGGTAGCTCCAGGGCTCAAATCCATCCGTAAAAAGAAACACACTTGCATGGGGTTTTAACATGATTCCCCTATGGGTAAATGCAGGACCCGCCCAAGTATGAAGGGATCGCTTCTGGCAAAGCCCCCCCCCCCCCCCCCTCCTCCCACCCCACCCCCTACACACGCACACACTAATCCTAGTGAAATGATCGGGATCAATCTATCAAGTTTAGTGTATTTGGCATAATGTCTGATGTCCACTTTGTTCATATTCCAAAGACATGCTGCATTCTCCAATACATTAACATCAATTGTAAAACTGAAAAGAGAAGAGCTGTGATCTCTTTGGTGTAGATCTCGTTAAATGTAGCGTTTTGATACTTTCATTGAATTCAGTTTTTTTAACAAATAATGTTCCAATCTAATGCATTTCCGTAAAAGTGGCTATACCATTTGACATATATACAATATCAGAAGGATGTATCTGTGTTTTATGTATTTATATATTTGTGTATCCCATTCACAGCTAAGACGGCAACATTCTGTGGTTTTGAAGATTTCAACATTTGTGGCTTCAGTCAGGAGAATGGTACTGATTTCTTCAACTGGACCCGAGCTCGTGGTAAAACACCTTCAAGTAACACAGGTCCTGACTCCGATCACACGTGCGGGGGTCCGAATGGTAAGTGACACTGGTACCAATGCTCTGCCATCATTTCTTTGTCACGGGGTTTTGCTCTTCACAGTTGAATAGCAAGCTATATTCAAAATCTAATCTAAATAAAATGGCAATCGTGTGGAACTGGTAGAGACTCTTGTCCCAAGAAGCACCATGCAAGGGAATAATTCTAAATTGCACCAACGTATTCTTCATTAATATAACTTAAACGACAACTATTTACCTCCATCCTTATATAGCTTCATCTTAGGATTTAGTATTTTAAAAAAATGACCGCACTTTTACTTTAGTCCGACACCGCAATTTACGCCCGACGCAATGCTGGTCGTAATGTCATGTTGAATGTGTACATGTATGTTACGATGACAGCTAAGCTGTTTATGTAAAGGCCCGTTCTCACTGTGCGATTTGTCGTACGGACTTGTAGGATGCGATTAAAATGGAGGCATTTGATTGGTTGATCAATCTTTTTGACCAATTAAAAGCATCCATTTTAATCGCATCCTACAAGTCGGTACGACAAATCGCACAGTGAGAACGAGCCTTAAGACTTAAGTCGGGAGTAAATATATTTAGAAACAGCCCTACTCTATCGGTAATTAACAGCGCATTGCATCCGACCTTTATTCTTATATTTATGATCACTAAAACACACGGGCACAGGGAAAATATTCTTGTCTAAAATAACCATGGAGACCAGTTTCTAATTATGTTAAAAAGAGGTATATCATTTAGACCTTTACACCCCATAAATTGTTGTAACAAACCAAACCTATGATATTTCATTCGGTTGCTTAGCCTTGGTCAGTAGAATTTCTGGAATCCTTTTGTAACACATTGACAATGGTTACGCATCTTAACTATGACAAGAACATCGGTGGACTGAGATTGAACCCCATAAATTTAGCTTTTTTTTTTTTTTCCATCTCATAACCTTCTTCTAGCAAACAACAAGGCTATGAACTCCATCTCATATCCTACAGCCATCACAAAAAACAAGGTTATATCTCATAACCTACAACCAGCACAAAAAACAAGGTTATATCTCATAACCTTTTTCTAGCAAACAACAAGGTTATAAACTACATCTGATAACCTACAGCCAGCACAAAAAACAAGGTTATAAACTCCATCTCATAACCTTTTTCTAGCAAACAACAAGGCTATGAACTCCATCTCATATCCTACAGCCATCACAAAAAACAAGGTTATATCTCATAACCTACAACCAGCACAAAAAACAAGGTTATAAACTCCATCTCATAACCTTTTTCTAGCAAACAACAAGACTATGAACTCCATCTCATATCCTACAACCAGCACAAAAAACAAGGTTATATCTCATAACCTACTTCTAGCAAACAACAAGGCTATAAACTACATCTCATAACCTACAACCAGCGCAAAAAAACAAGGTTATAAACTCCATCTCATAACCTTTTTCTAGCAAACAACAAGGTTATAAACTACATCTCATAACCTACAACCAGCACAAAAACAAGGTTATAAACTCCATCTCCTAACCTTTTTCTAGCAAACAACAAGGTTATAAATTACATCTCATAACCTACAACCAGCACAAAAAACAAGGTTATAAACTCCATCTCATAACCTTTTTCTAGCAAACAACAAGGTTATAAACTCCATCTCATAACCTACAACCAGCAAATATCAAGGTTATAAATTCCATCTCATAACCTACTTCTAGCAAATAACAAGGCTATGAACTCCATCTCATATCCTACAACCAGCACAAAAAACAAGGTTATAAACTCCATCTCATAACCTACTTCTAGCAAACAACAAGGTTATAAACTCCATCTCATAACCTACCACCAACAAACAAATGGGTATAAACTCCATCTCATTACCTACAACCTACAAATAACAAGGTATAAACCCCATCTCATAACATATGATTAACAAACAGCACGGTTATGACAAAACAGTACAGTTAATACAAACAACATGGTTATAAACTAGGCAGTTACAACAAACAATATGGTTATAAGCTCCATCTCACAGCCTATAATTAGTCATAACAAACAACATGGTTCTAAACTCCATCTCACAACCTACAATTAACAAACAACACGGTTATAAACTCCATCTCACAACCTACAATTAAGAGGACAAAAAGACAAAAAAACAATAAACACATTTAAAAGAAAGTAAAATATATACAACGTTTTACAGTAAGTAAAGGATGCATGGCATAAAACGGAACTGCACACGGTTGACTAGAAGCTTTTCGGGATAAATTTTCTTCGTCAGTAGCCAAAGATACTACTTTTTCCGCGAATACGTTTAGTGTCAGTGGATATGTCAGGGAGGCTTTTTTCGCCGTGTTTTATAAAACAATTATTATCGTTGTCTAGAACGCAGAAGGAGACTACAAAAATGTAACCCTTGCTCTGGCATTTCATAAATTTGACACCGACGTGAACTAGATACTTTGTAAAAAACAAAATGTCTCACAGCATTATTACGTGATAATCATAACACGGTTGATTATGCTGATTTAGATAGCTCTTCATGTCGCTATCTACTCCGCCCACCTTCCTCTTCCTTTTATTCTCCCTCTTTTCTTAATTGGTTTTGCCCCTGGCTGTAAGTTGCACTATGTCGCAGACGTGTTTATGTAATTGCTAATTAAAGTGATATTTATCGCCCTTTTAAATTAACATTTTGTACGTGTCTTTGATGTCAACTCACAATAATTCATAAGCTTGGATTAAAATCCAGTCCCTTTGTAACATTTAAAAAGGATATTACAGTTTATACATTTCTTATTTTCAAACCAATTTAAATAATCTGTGTCATAAATCTGCAAAACAAACGACGATAGGTTATACATACACTAATAAGAAAAACGGAGCTTCTTATCACAAAACTCCTAAATTTCGACTTTTATTCAGAGATCGCTATAGGAACTAATTAACAACCGTATGAGTTAGAATGGGTACAATGAAAATATACCTGCTTCATTAGAAAGATAATAATCATGTCATAGCATAAACTGTTTTCTGTCAAAATGTGCGATTTCGTAGAAAAGATGTGAAAAACTAAGAATTGCGATACTCTAAATATTAATAAAATGAATATCAGTGCTGTTGGATTCTTGTCTTCTTTTGAACTGATTGACTGATTTCAATTATATGGCGCCCGGCGTTGCCAGGTTTAGTGGGGGAAGAAACCAGGCTCTTTGCATGAAGGAAATCTCCGACCTTCGGCGAGTGCCTGCATGGCAACTCTTTCACATACGATGATATAACTGAAGACATATCCTTAACAATAACTTTCGTCTGTTGCCTTTAGCTTATTTTGAACTGAAGACATATCCTTAACAATACATTTCGTCTGTTACCCGACATACAGTTTATTCTAATCGTATACGTCGTGCAAGTTGAAGGTATACATATTATATTTTTTTTAAAGGGGCATGAGCTGCCAAAATGTTGATATTTTGACGTTACAACAGAATGTTGAAATTATCGGCTATTTGTCTCAAGACGTATAATTCAGAAGCTTTTTAGTGCTTCTAGTCTCGAAAATATACGATAAAGTATTGTTTTGAACTAACTTTCGTTGAGAATGAATGAATGGTCGCCCCGAATATTTAAATTTTGTTTACTTTTCGAACACGTTTTCGGTTCGTACAGGTAACATACTGTATGGATTTTCCTAATTCCAACGCCAATCATTTAGTTTTCCGATGGCCTTCAAAGCCTATTACTGTTGTGACGATCAGAAATTATGAAAAAAGTGTGAATTTTGGCCGCTCATGCCACTTTAAATAATAAACATTCTGTTCTGTTCAACGCCCTCCCAACAATCTGATATTATAGCTCTTTAGCCCACTACTTTCCTAAATTCAAACTCGTGCTTTTTAGTCCAACGTCTACAAAATGTCAGCATGAGTCCGTATTACTATGCTCACTGTTAGGGTTAGATTTTGAATCTTTGTTTCCATAACAACGCATTCCACCTCAATTGTGTTGACGTAGGAATTGGGTCGTTGTCTTAAAAAATAGCTTAAAATGACGAACTGTGCGCTCAACTCACGAAGGGAAAGTTTTTGAAGGATAGTCTACACTTGCCAAGTATATATAACATATATATATATATATGTTAGAATAACTATGAGGGATCAGGGATGATGTATATTATACAAATATGTCTTATAAAAAGATTTAATACTGAACAAAAATACCACTACCAAATAACTACGGAGGCCTAATAGTGCCATGATGTTTTTCCGTCTTTAACAGCATTTTGCACAAGTAGAAACTTGGTTCTGAGACGAGAGAGATTCTATATGTCGAAGAAAATCAAGCGTGTATCATAAGAATCATACCTTTAAATAAAACGAATAGCAGAATAAGTCGAAAAATGCATGTAAACTGTCAAATCACAAGGGAAACTTTTCTCCGCAGTGGGAATGTTTTCACCGCGTAGAAAAGGTTCTCACCACAGAGAAAACTTTTCTCCTCAGTGTAAATATTTTCGGTGAGAACCTTTCCACCGCGGAGATTATTTCTAAACATCATGTGATTGATCACCGCGGTGGTAAAACGTTTCCACTGCGGTTGAAACGTTTTCACCCCAGTGCGAACCTTTTCTCCGCGGTAGAAATGTGTCTCTTGTGATTTGACAGTTTTTGCGTTTTTCGGCTTTCTCTGCAAATCGTTTCACTTTAAGGCATGATTCTTATGATACACGCTTGATTTTCTTCGACATACAGAATATCCTGTCTCTAAACCAAGTTTCCTCGTGTGCAAAATGCTGTTTAAGACGGAAAAAACACTGGAAATGTCAAAATTCCTCCCATGACACTAATAGGGCTTGTAAATGATTAACCGTTTTCATTCTTCCTGCATGGGTAACAACACGCCAAAAACTACAATAACACCACACGAGACAACTTAAGATACTTTATTGTAAATATTTCTTTTTTAGGTCATTTCATGTACATCGAAGCCTCGTCACGTGGTAGAGGACAAAATGCCATACTTTACTCACCAAAGTACCGGAGTTTGAACGAGCAGTGTCTCGAGTTTTACTATCACATGTATGGGAGAAATGTCGGTACTCTAAACGTCTATACCAAAGTAAGGAGAATTTGTGTTTATGTTATTTGCCTTCAGTTTTGTTTGCGTTTACCTATTAGCTTTCTATACCTTTCATTCCGAAAAAACAACTGCTTTTAAAAGGTGTAAATAAGTCAGAGGTGGTCTGGCTATATTGGCATTTGGGTGCTGTCGAGGGGAAACTGTGTAAGATTGATGCAAAGCCTAAATTAAAGAATTATCATAACCAAGATGAATTAGTAAACCCACTGTGAACATACATTTTATACTTAACCGAGTAGTCTTTACTCAAAACGAAATGAAAAAGGTGACCATCGACCAGGAACCAGGAAGACTGGAAAAAAACTTTAAGAACAAAAACCTTAGTTTCAGACCCTTTGAGACATAAAACCGATCACTGAAACTTGATGATGTGGATAAAGAATACTTCTGACGTTCGTCATCACTTGCAGATCAAGCATGCAATCTTAATTCAACGATACGCGTTAAGGGTTTTCTATGGAGTAATTAATTAACATATCCTATTGATTCATAATTGAAACATTCAATCCGTCTCCTAGACGGTCGTACGGCACTCCTTGATTGACTCGATGCGTCATGGGTTCGAATCCCTCTTAGACCAAATGAAATTGAAAAAAAAATTCTGAGTGGGTTTTTTACTTGGTCACCGAATGTGAAAGAGTTAATGGCCCTTAATAAGCATTGCACACAAACTCAATATGTTTTAGCTAAAATTTATTATATTTTTAAATTGGTGTGCCTATCAGTTTAAATAATAATTATGGTGAATACATGCATTTATACTTTCTCAACATTTCCGTCCACTCAGCCTATAATTTTCTTGCTTTTACATGATTAACTGTTATTCTTGAACAATTAATGAAATGTGATGAAAATGAAACTAACCAATTCAATGGAGGTCACATGCCATTCTACTCAATGGTTCTTTAATCGTATGTTTATTTCTCCAGGCATTTGGTAACGAAGTGGCTTCCGTGTGGAGAGCCTACGGTAACCAAGGCAACTTCTGGATTGTATCTCGTCTATATATACCGGAAGCTCTTGCCAGGGTTGGCTATCAGGTGAGCATTTAAACTCTGGGTTTTATCTTGTTGTTAGACCGCTTAGACCGAAGTTCTTCTTCATGGATCCAATTTCAACTATCTGTCAAATAAAAGCCCTATAATTTTAAACAATCACTAACTTGGTGTGCTTCTAATTAATCGTTTATAAGCCAATGCATTGCCTCATCTACCAAAGTTTGTCACCTGGTTCAGTCTAACAGTTTCTAGAACTCGCCCGAATCTTAGGCATATAGGCTCTTCACACAGTGACCTATCCCAGATGCCACCAGGAAAATTGGCGAAAGAATCATTTTTTTGCAGAGTAAAACATCAAAGAGTCACTCAATCAAAATATATTGTTTCTCTTTGGTTAGGTTGGCTTCGAAGCCATTACCGAAACTGGTTTCCAAGGTGATATTGCCATTGACGACGTGCGCGTGAACGATGGTCCGTGTCCCCAGGATGGTAATGCTCAACCTGTGGTGGTAGATGTAACTATCCCGCCTCCAGAATCAGAAGAAGAAATTCGACTCTCTAGGAACGAGAGAAAGCGCAGACGAAAAATGAGGAAAATACGGAGAAAGATTGAAGCCAGTTTAAATAGATCTTGAATAGAATCTCAATTGTTGGGTTTCTGAACTTTCAGTATATTGTCGGTCAGATTTAAGCTGTCATAAATGCCTTTCCGTGTATAAAGATGACCCAACCATCAATGGTTGTACGGAAGAGCATTGCAAGGTATGATGACAATTTCCCCCAAACTTATTAAACAAGGGACAGATTGTGCTACAAACTGTTTTGTGGCCTGGCAAGAAGATGGATAGTACATGTATATTTCTATAGGCCTACTTCCCCACACAAGACAATCTTGTATAATGTCCGGTCCCCACGTCATCTGCGTTTTACAATGTCTGCAGCTTTCTTCTCTCTTACTCCCAATTGTTACCATACTGAAACAACTTCCAACCATGGCTCTAGCACAGATCTAGTCTAAAAACTCGAGGTTAATTGATATGAGTTTGATATCATATGCTCATATCATTGGTTTGGACATAATATCTTATTCGCCACTGAAAATTCACTTGCAGCAGCATATATAATGTTCTCTGTATACAGTTGAAGTTATACCTCATGAGTCACAACGATTAAAGGCATTGCCATGTAAAATCTTAACGTGATCTCCATGCAATTCACAAACAAATTGCAGATAGTCGCACATTTTTAGTTATCAAGTTCCATTGCTGGAGTGGAGAAAGCAAATGGAAATATATCACAGCTGTAAGCCTTCTTTACTCTGGACCCTAAAGCATATTGGTGGAACTGCTTTACATCTAGAAATTCATAAGCGAATACGATCGTATAGAAATAGTTCATATAAAATTGAATATGACCTGCTCTATATAGGACTACTTTTTCTCATGAGGTGCAAAATGAACAGTTTTTGTTCATCCTACCAGCGAGACTAATTTATTTCTACTGAGACAAAAGCCTTTTTTTTAAGTTTTCGGATTTGGGTGCCCTTGGAAGGATTTGGTTAACAGATCTGTATGGTCTGGGGTTACTGTAGACTAGAGTGTAAATCACTGGTCGTTGAATTTGAGAGGGTGAATACAACACTATCATTTAGCCCTATCTAACGTCAAACTTTTTTTTTATTCTACCAAGTTAAATTGTACCATTCTAAAGTTATACTATAAGGGTAGCGAGTTTGGATCCTCCATAAGCTAAATTTTAAGCCAGAATATCCGAAGATGGATTTGTACCTACCATAGACGATGGCCTAATTAAAGTCAATATTTTGAAATTTCTTTTCTGGTGTTCACTTCCTTTTTTATTTTACATGACCAAACACATTTCCTTGGTATCAATGCTACCAAAGGCAGTTCCCACTTATTGTTGGATTTTCCTATTGTGTTACATTCCACAAACTGGTTCAGTTTACTATATATCTTGTAGACGTTTATTGTCTCAGAGTACAGACAACTGTATAGTTGTTGTGCAATTCCTCCGTGACATTCATAACATCTACGATTCACTCGATACAAGAAACATTTTAGTGGGAAAAAGTGCTTTCACAAATATTTGGTTTTGATATACGTTTGTCTACATGAATATTAAATTGCTAAAATGTCCTTAAAACCTCGCATTTATTATAATTTCGATTATATAGCAGCGTAATTGAAAATTGATTGATTGATTGTTTGGCGTTTTACGCCGCGCTCAAGATTGTTTCGCTTATATGGCGGCGTTACCAGTTTTATTGTGGGAGGAAACCGGGCTCTATGCCCGGAGGAAACCCACGACCTCCCGTTGGTCATTGAAAATTGAGAAATCGTTGATTGGTGACTTTTCTAATGATTATTTGACTTTGCTGTTATTTTTAAATACCTCTCCAATGTGACGTATTCTTCAAGGTCACTTTGTCAAGAGTACATGCCTTTGCTATCATCGGGTTGTTAAAATCTAATCTAGCACAAAACAAACAATTCTTTAAACATTCCTTTGCATGAGCCTATTTTCTAGGCGCTGTAAGTATAACATACGAATGCATGGTTTTGACTGTATACCTGTTATCTATTTTGGCAAGATGTTTACGATTCTTTGTTGCTCGTTATCTTAACAGTCGGTGGTAGAGATACTATAATGTTAGCTTGTTGCTGGTTTGGAAAACATTGAAAGGTATATGCTGCGCTTGGTTCATTTCTCGGCGGTCTAATTAACACTGTTCTTAGCCGAAATGACTTTAATGATTTTTTCGAGTACATACATATGGTTTTAATTTTAGTTTCTTACCACAAAGAAAAAACGTAGGTCTATGTGTGCTCTCGTATAGTTACAACTATAGCCAAGAATGCTGAATGTTTCTGAAGCCTAACTTTAACTTAATAAGATACATGCCAGCGTTAAGATTATTGTTAGGACACACCCTAAGCATATCTTATGTTTTAAAGTAAACTGCTATTCTACTGTGATAGCGTAAATTTAATTTCCTACCTATAGCTTCCTATTCGGGGTTTTCGGTTATAATGTATGTCATATTTAAATACTTATCCAATTATTCAACATTTGAATGGGTTACTCTTTGGGGCGGAAAAATCTCAAGGTGTTTTTTTTTTCTTTGCTTGATTGACCTTTTATAAAAGATGTCGTGACTTTGACCAATTCGTAAGAAAGTTATCTTGGTTGAAAGGTTATCATAGTTTAAATATCCATAAACGTTAACTTGGCATAACCTGTCCAAATCTTGACATTTTCCCGTTAAAACAGATTGTTTAAATTATCGACTTTTTTCTGAGGACAAACAAATCATAATCTTGTTAAAGGCCAGGCAAGTATCGAGTATGTATATACATGTACGCTGTAGTATATAGTGGTTTTTTTTTTTACTTTTGGGACACTATCTCGGTTCATATAGGCCACAAACTGAATGGATTTCTTCATTCCAACGTGAATCACTTACTTTTTTGGGTGAGCTTCACATCATCTTGGTCTCGTAAAAAATTCTGAAAAAAGAGCGAATTTTGGCAGCTCATATTTTAAAGTGGCATAAGTGAGCCGCCAAAAATCGACAGTTTTTTTTTTCTTCGTAAAGTCCGGTTGTCACGAAAATTATAGGACGTAAAGATCATCGAAAAAAACTAAATCATTGACGTGAAATGAATATATCCATTGAACCCGTAGTAGATGCGAAAGAACATTTCTACAGGAAGGTAAACAAGATGCATAACATTCAGGACGACTGTTCATTAATTCTTTAGTGTCTACGTTACTTACCGGCGTAACTTAAACATACATTCTCCAAACACCTACTAGTAAAAAGTTTCATATCTGTACATCTTGAGAAATAAACCATAATTTTGATTCAACGAAAAAAAAAAAAACATCAACATAAAGTTGTTGTCGACAGTATCGCAATGTACGGTACCATGAAAATGAAAGAAGAAAAGAAAGTTTTGTTTAAATTTAAGTTATATTAATGGATCACAGTTTGCTGGAATTCTTTTTGAACTTTCGAAATGACCGGGCAATCGTTGAAATCAAACGTGACGACTTGGTATAAGATGCAGCCGGAGTCGTGGCAACATTGGAAAATGTTTCTATTAGTTTTTTACTCTCCTCTTTCTTTTCATCGTGGGCATCTACTGGCAATGAGTTAAGGAAGTCATATTTTCGATTAATTGTTTCTAATCTAGACATTTTGGCTGCCTGACTTTGAAAAGTAGGTCTTCTAAGTCTTTGAAAAGTCTTTAACTTAAGATTCTGGAAAAGATTTTTTTTCTTCGCGTAAACATATGAAGTGAAGTTTATAACTGTCGGTTCTAAATCAAATCTTACTCCTTCTGGCATATTACGCACAGTAGAATTGTGAGACTTTAAACATGATTTTAGTCCTGACGCCCCCCTCTTCTGCTCTTGTTCAAGGGACCGTACTGTGGATAACCAGTCGACGGAACTCGTAACGGTTTGCAATGATCCGCAACTTGGGTTGTCTTGGGAAGATAGAGCTCGAAAACCACCATTTGAATGTTTGGATGCAGATTGATTTGTGGAGAGTTTCCGATACCGTTTAACACCGTCCATGTCTGGGAATGGTTCGTCTGCCTCGGATGAGCACGTTGAAGACGTGTCAGTGGACAAATCATCTGAATCAGAGATGTAGAAGACACGACCATTGGACATAGATGGTTCGCTCTGTCTCCCAGATGAACTTTGCTCTGTTTCTGTCCATGGCTCGGTCGGGGAATATGAACTAGTTGATGGACCGGGAAAATCGTCTTCATCAAGTGATCTTTCTGGTACAATAAGATTAGCACAGGCGTCGAAATACTCAGCAGATTCCTCGGAATCGGTCCTTGTTGGCTTCCCTCCCTTGGGTGCTTTTGAGGAAGACTTGGTAAGCTTTCCTCGCTTTCCAGAGGCTGATGTGTTTGCCTTTGATGTGTCTCCTCTCGACTCCCAAGCCACGGACGAATGCCCTGCGCCAGTGGGATAGTCGACAAATTCTTCGGAGTTTTCCGTAGTGGAGGAAAGATCCAGGGGATATTCTGCTGAAGTGGAGCAAACCGGATCGGGTTTGGAGCTGTCAGTGGAAGTGAGCGGAACTGTCGATGAATAAAAACCTGTTGAGGTGTCTGGAAGTTTACCACAATCTGCCCCTGTACTCTCCAGAGACTCGGAGCTATCTGTGGCCGGATTGGGGAGACGATTCCAGCATCTCCTCCTCCTGGTCTCTCTATCAACAGTCTCTGGATGCTGCATGATCCTTCAAAACATTCCCTTCTGTGAATATTTTTGTTATCAATACGGGAATGACCCATTCCAGAAGTAGCATCCAACTGAAAGATAGATATTTACGTCAATTAGATGTAGTATATAAAATCTAAAGAAAATGTCATCTGAAAAATAGCAAATTATTTAAACGTATGTTTTCTATCTCGAGTTAGAGTCTGTCTTTGATTGATTGATTGATTGTTTGGTGTTTTACGCCGCACTCAAGATTATTCACTTATATGGAGGCGTTGCCAGTTTTATTGTAGGAGGAAACCCACGACCTTCCGGTGGTAACTGACAACCATCCCAATTTTTCAAATTTTTTGGACTGAGTTGGATTTGAACGAGTCTGTCTTGGACAAAATGTTTTTAAGCAACTTTCCTTTTGGAGTTACCGTACTTGAAATAAAAGTCGGATTTTTCATCGTACCCGGAGGAGTTCAAGAGAATTTTCAAAATACTGCCTAATGCGAGTAATAATAAATTATCCAAGAGAAAAAAATGGTAATTTGCAAAAAAGAAACTGACAATAAGATGCCTTTATTATTTCTTACTGGAATAGGAAAATGCTTCACTCTTTTTATATGGTTATATTGCCTGTGCGGTGGGCTGGTTTGTTTATTCTATAAGTTTAATTATTGTGTTAAATTGATTTTTAAAAGTAACAAAAGCCTATTTAAAAATGGAACATCTAGGCCGATGAGAGTTAAACGTCCAGGCTGGGCTATTTAGACAATAGACATACCATTCATAATGGGAGACGTATTGGTCTTTTATATTCTAGTTTTTTCAGTGGACGGTAGGCCCTATATATATAGAACTGGGTCTCTAAAAATTATTATAATAGATTAACAGATCGTTTCCGATGGATGCAACATACCTCACACCACTTATCAACTAAGCGCCATTCTCTCGTCGTTTTCAGCAAAACCCGCTGCCATAAGTAACGTCTATGACGTCAAAACGCTTTGTGACGTTATCATATATGTTGCTGTATTTTTTAAAAATATATTTTCAGGTTGGGGGGGTGGGTGATCATGACAAAATTTTTTTTTTACAAAGGGGGGAGGGGATATCTTATATTACCATAAGATATACCCGATATTCTCAATGAAATGACTCCAACCAATCTTAATTTTAGCATGCGAGACTTAGTTCTCAATCGAAGGGAGGTAAGCATGTCGGAACGTTTGGATGCAAACACATGGGCTGTTACCTCCCCTACAAGAGCTCTTCTGACTTTGGAGGATATTTTGAACGGAGTTTCCTGTGAAACCGCGCATGCGATTTGATTTATCTTTGCAGGCAGGTAAATTTCAGTAAAAAGTTGGAAGCAGTTTACGCAGATCTGGTTTATTTTTGCGGCGACTGTCTCCATTTTGGCCAACAATTCCTGCTTTTGTGTATACTTGAGCGTGGTATTTTACCAACAAGAGCCAGAATGAGCAGTGTAAGTCGTTTGAAGTTTTATCAATTTGGATTCAAATGTTTTACTCAATATTATCTCATATCTGCACAAGAAATTGACAGATTGGCATCAATGGGAAAATCAAAATGTCCCGATCGGTACGGCGTAGTCCACTCCAGATCTGGGACAGACTATAGAATTGGTCCGTCAGTCTCAAACCGCTATAATCGTCAGGGGGGCAAGCCCCCGTTTTATTCATTTCTTCTAGAACTTATGACTAATTTAATATTACAAGCTTAAAACTAAACTATCCCTACTAAAAGTAAAAGCTAAAAGAAATAACATCTAAAAGACGAATTTGAAGAGAAGTTAAAAACGACGGACCTATTCTATATTTGCACCCAGATCTGAAGTAAAACTCCCGACCAACACCCTCGATCGGGAGTTGGGTGGGTGAAAATAAAAAACAACCACATAAACACGCTTTCGTTTAGTCTGGGTTTTTGACTCCAAATTACTATTTTTTTATACTCATTACTGACGGCCGTATTTTGGAGTCAGGACTCATTGCAATCAAAAAGTCGGAGTAGCCTACATGCTTCTGATCGGGCAGTTTGGGGTCAGATGTAGACAGTAAATAAAAACATAACTAGCTCAAATAGTGTCAGTATGACATTCATTAATAATTTTGCCTTTTTTTAAAGTGAATTTAACGTTTAAAATTAATAAAAACTGAAAAACTGCTGAACAGTATTACGTCATCAATGGTGGAGAGTTTGAGACTGGAGAAGGCAAAGTGTATTCAGGGGAAGAATAATGTTTGCTGGCCGATCCTGCTCCTCCATATCAGGCACTGGTAGGTAGCGAAATTATCCATGAATGCGATTATGACCGTTTAGACACGATCTGGGTAGGTTATATTGCTATTTCTTTTGAACGGGCAGCCAACTCCGGCTTTTTGATTGCAGTGAACCCTGACTCCAAAATACGGCCATAGTAATTTTGGAGTCAGAAACTCGGACTAGCTTTCGTTCTCCTGAACTCCTACCGTGGCTTGGGTAACTAAAGATAATTGAAGATCTTCAAACTCTGTTGCCAAGATATTGATGATGGGCGGCAAACAAAGTTGAAGGGCCCACCATGTTGGAAAGCATGTAATTCTATTGTTCGCGGATTTTCTTCTAATTTAAGCAATACAACCGGCCCCAACTTTACACACATTCAGTTCGATCCTTTAGTTCGCCGTACCACCAAAAAAAAAGTGTTCAAACACTCAAATCTGTGTTGCATCCTCGTCGTTTTTTGATTGACAGCCCAAGTCTCTTGCTGGCCTCCTCGTTTCCGTTAAACTGAACTGGGGAAATGTACGAGCACAAGTTGACCTCTTTGAGCCTCGCTTATGTTTATCAAGAAAATCCGTAAGCGAGGCTCAAAAGGTCAACTTGTGCTCGTACATTTCCCCAGTTCAGTCTAACGGAAACGAGGAGGCCAGCGGGAGATTCAGGCTGTCAATCGAAAAACGATGAGGATGCTAAAACTAAAAGATCGAACTGAATGTCTAGTAAGTTTGGGCCGGTTGCTTTGCTTAAATTAAGAGAAAATCTGCGCACAAAGAGTTTATGCGCAGTTGTATACATTTTCCGACATAGCGGGTCCTTCAACTCTGTTTTGCCGCCCATCATCAATATCTTGGCAACAGAGTTTGAAGAACTTCAACTAGGGTTAAGAATCGTAGAGAACGTTAAAGTTGAGGTCAGTCAACTCCTTGATAAAGTGGCCCCGCTGTGCGTAAGGCATGGCTGCGGCTGATGACTGTTGGACTTTGGCTGTATGCCAGCTCTTCAGAGACGGAGGGTCACTACGGTGTGCCCCAATTGTCGACAACTTTGGTGATGTTTAGACATGTTCTATTGACAAATTGAAAACGTCAAAGACGAACTTAGGATTAGGGATGGGGTTTATTACAGAATAATTGACAGAATAAGGTTAGGTTTTGGAATCTTTTATTGACAAAGCCAAAGACGGACTTAGGGTTAGGGGCGGGTTTATTGGCAGAAAAGGGTTAGGTTTAGCCATGTTTATTCACAAAGGATCCTCTTGGATTCGTCCTAATATGTCCTCGCACGTCAAAGGGTATATAAATATGAAACGCGCATGCATGTATCGCAGTAGAGTGCGCATGTCCCGATTTAGGAATTAATTCGGCAGTAAAATCCCGGAATGTCACATGCCTTGGTTATGGTAGATAAAAGATCAAGGCACCAGGTTGAGAAATCTGAAAATTTAAGACAAATTTAGGAAGAGAACATTTAGTTATTGTCAGTCCATTAAAAACATCTATGTTTGGATTATTAGTGTGAAGTATTAACAGAGCCCATCAAAGGATACTGAGGTAATATTTGTATCCTCAAGTCTCAACCAATCAAGTAGCTTGAACAGAAACCAAGGCAAGGACCTTTATCAAACGGTTTTCATTCAGATTTGCAATCATTGAGTCTGGCGTAAAACATCAATCAGTCCATTAAATGCACAATCAGGCACTGTCTTTGTTAAAAAACAAAAATTCCAAACTCAAAAACAACATCATTGTGAGCATGGGATTTTTTTTCCTTTTGTAGTCAGCTGGCCGCAGGCGCAGTCGCCGTCACCTACGTAACTCCAACATAGATGAGTCTGTGATGGTGGTCGATGTAGAACAGGATTATCAAGGTAAACTAAAAAGCCTAATTCTTTGTAAATTGTTATGTGGAAAGGTAGTAAATCATATTGCATATATACTTCGCTTAATCTGGTAACGCCGCCATATAAGTGAGATAATCATGAGTGTGGCGTAAAACATCAAACAATCCATCTGTCAAATTAGAGGTGCATTTGGTGGTGTGAGTGGGACAGCCTTGTTTTTCTATGGAATACACAGGAATACAACTAATGAAACAGATCTACGTATTTACAGATAATTTGGTTGGATTTTCAGGAATTACATGTAAAGTACCATAAGGTGCCAAAATTAGCTGGTTACTTTTTATAAAGTCAATCGTATTATGGTATCACCAGCGCCGTCCGTCTGTCCTTCCCGGATTCCCTTCCGCTCCAGAACTTGAAGAGTTGAATGAATTCTGATTGCCATCAAGAGGAGATGAGTCTTAAAAGAAACTTTAAAAAGTTCAGTATAGACGGTGAAATAAATAGTATTGTTAAAATCTAATAAAGGGCTAATAACCGACCAAATGTAAATAGCTGGGATATATGAGTATATTTTGGGAGCTTTGTTGTTTATAAAGCTTACTAAACGTACATACCCAAACTTGAAAGCTCTTATTTTGCATTTGCTGAGATTGAGGAACAATTAGATTTATTCTGTTTTCGCCAAATCTGCCAGCTTATGCCATTTCAATTAAAAGTCTTTATTTATATTTTTACTCTGATGTAAAATCTGTCTTTCAAGGGTTGGACAATGATTCCTCCTTGATAGAAATGGAAAGTATTATAAATGAATATAACTGCAATAAAATGTCAGTTTGTGAACTATGGCAAAACATATGTTTATTTCATTTTACAGGTGACAACACTTGTATTGATCTGACCCAAGAAGATGAAGAAGTTGTGGATTTAACTAGACCAGGTGTTAGTGACAGTCCAATTGTAGTGAGTATCAACTTCCATATTTCAAGTCCTCTTTCTAAGCTAGTTACTTCATCCATGTTTTCATAACTTTGCATGATTGTTTATCACTGTGTGTCTCTCACGCAAAATGTCCCAAGTCACAGTCCTCAATACAACTCACACATCTTGTGCTATGTCATGCCACAAAATCCCATCTCAATTCAGCCTAGACGGTGGATGTTTTGTCTCATTTTTCATGAATCCCATTTTAACTTTTGAATATGCTACCTTTGTTGTTAATCATCTGAACACCTATATTTTTTTTTTCAGGTTCTAAGCCCCTTGACAGGTAAGACATTTTCTTTGTATTGTATTATGTTTACGGATTGTTACAAAATTGAAAAGGTGCCAGATGGTCAGGGTTTGCTGTGGGAGAAGAGCCTGTTTTCCTTCTTGAGGGCCGCCACATCAATTAATCCGTATGGGTTACATTGCTTTATGGTGAACTACAGAAGTTGTTCACAGCCTTGAACTTCTGTGTACTTTTTTAGTCAAACACATTTCACAAGCATTGTATTCATTGTACTCTAGGGGGCTGTTTCTCAACTCTGACGTATCGTTGCGCCTGGTCGTTATGTAATGTTGAAGGTATATGTTGTCATGACAGTTAGGCCTTGCATTTGACTTAAGTCGGGCGTAAATGTTTTGCGAAAGTAGACGCCAGTTGATAAAGGAATGGTACAGGTTGCCTATGATTGATAGATACTATGTACATAATAATTGGTTAAACAGATCCTAGCAATAAAAAATAAAGTACATTGTAGATCTTTTTGGTCTCCTGTCAAATTCCCTAACTTTATAGTTTGTGTGTCGTGGGGGCTCTGTGACTCAATAGTGTCTCAGTCTGACACTGCCCTTCCATTAAATTGCTAGTTTTCATTTCCACTCAAGGCACAAATAAGGAGTAAAATTTTTATCTGTCACTATGTTAAGTGATTGCCAGCTACCAGGTCTGAAGTTTCGTTTTAGCATGCAGTGGGGCCTTGGTGGCTCAGTCGGCTAGGGTGATTGTCCGTCAATCCGACATAGGCCTTCCATCAATGTTGTCAAATCCCACTTAGACAAAAAAAGAATGGAATTTTTCACTCGACCACCATATGTGGAAGAGTTGCCAGGTACTCACCGAAGGTCGAGGGTCTACTCCGGGCCATGAGCCCGGTTTACTCCTTCAATAAACCTGGCAATGCCACCATATACATTTAAGTGAAATAATCTTGAATGCGGTGTATAACACCAATCGATCTATCTTTTTAGCATACAGCCCATTTTTGTACCTTAAAGGCACACTTGCCGCCGTAGCCTGTTTAAATTTGCTAAGAAAACCAATTTACATGAGCTTACTACGACTAATACCACTAAACTTAAACATAGGACACATGAAACATGTCTAGTTAGCTTTAGAATGTAGAAATGGGATGAAAAACAAACGAAGAATCGAAGCCTGATTACAACAACAACGATCAGTGTCGGTCAACTTTCGTGTTGGATTACCCTCCTTTCAGGCCTTTATGTCTGTAGTTTACACTTAGACAAGTATCAGCAGGCTTTTCCAGTCGCTGTTAACCGATCATCAGTCTGTATTTCTCAGATAAATAGGCCTACGTAAAATTACACTGTGTCGTTAGTTCACTCACTCGACTGAAACATAAAATCGCCAATAGGGGGCAGCTCGGTTTGTTTACGTTCCGGGTACGTAACAATTCAAATTTTCAAATTCAAATTAAAAATACAAAGTGACGTCCAAACTTTTAAATTTTGGTAAAAATAGAAAGTTCCTAACTTATATTGTCCGGGAAAAATACAGAAAACGGACTTTCTTTTTTAATGTAAACAATATTCCTGATTTTCGCGGCAAGTGTGCCTTTAATTTGAAATTATTCTTCGTATAACTATCCACTCAAATCAATAAATGTTTTTGACCTTTGTCTATATTCTGACAGTACCTGACTCGCCGACTAGAAGGTTTCGTCGACATACACGATCTACTTCCCTGACAGAACCTGAGGTCATAGAGTTACCGAATAATTCCATCCATAACACACCAAGGTAAATGTCTCAGCTCATTGAAATATCATATTTCTTAAAGTTTTGGGGGGTTTTTGTGTTAGAATAAGTATAATGTAAGCCAATGCCACAAACTTCAGACTATTTTAGGTATGGGGATGCGGCACCTGCATAGCCAGGACAGAAGTACAGCCTTGCAATTTCCTTTCTTATTCGCCATATGAGTGAAATAATCTTGAGTGCGTCGTAAAACATCAATTAATCAATCTTTTCTTATCCATATGAAATTCAGAGCCAAGACACAAGTGAAATAATTTTAAATGCTGCGCTTATTAGTAATGATGATGTTAATGACTGTTTTTTTTTTTTTACAATTTTTCATGATTTCCAGAAATTCGTATGATCCTAAAGGAGATGCTGTATCACCTGCCAGTAGTAGACTCACCTGTCCAATATGTATGGATGGGTATTCACAGGTATGTAGGATCTATTCCACTAATCATGGCTTTTTGGAGCATGTGAAAAATTTAAACAATACTAGGCAATGATGCCCTTTAAACAGAATTTCAAATAAGACTAAACAGCATAAATAAAGATCTTTCCTCGATATCAAGCAATAGGAAGTGCACATTTAGTAATTGCTATCAGGGGTTATGCCACTTACATGGACATGTACATTTGCATTGGCCAAAAATGTACATGTACTAGTAAACTCATCTTTGAAAGTCTTTACTCCCAACTTTGAAACATTAATACAGTTGTTTAATACAGTTGTTTAATACAGCACAGGAAGCCTA
The DNA here is from genome assembly GCA_963971465.1 of Lepidochitona cinerea. Classification (NCBI taxonomy): domain Eukaryota; kingdom Metazoa; phylum Mollusca; class Polyplacophora; order Chitonida; family Tonicellidae; genus Lepidochitona; species Lepidochitona cinerea. The sequence goes on from OZ020553.1 coordinate 37,123,724, forward strand.
TTGAAAATTGGCTGTGATTGGATGTTTGTTTCAGGAATTATGACCCTTAGATTACCCACAGCTGAAAATGCCCTTTTAAAAACAATATTACAGAAAGTCTTCCACTCACAGCTTTAAAACTTCAAACAGTTGCTTTATACGGCAAGTAAGCCTATTGATAATCAACACGCTCAGGGCTTTTTCTTTTCATGGGCAATCCCCTTTATTATTGTTGACATAAAAAGTGTTATATCTCAAAAACGCAGCTCTGAAACTTCATACGAGTGTTTGATTCAGCGATTGCCACAACTTATTGGAAGTCTGTGTGATCACAATCTCCCAAAACCTTGAAGGTTTTTTTTATATAACTCCTACCCAAATGGCTTTCTAGAGAAATGCAAATTGATATAAAGAGGTGTTTTAGTCCTATATCATACAGCCGATCAAATTCTGCATTCCCAAATAAATTGTCTGGAAAAAAAAAATGTGCCAAGTTTCTGTACTGTAGGCCCAACTTGAGTATCTGTGTGCTAATTTTGATACCAAATATGTCCAGCTATGTCCCAAATGTCTAAATCATAGTGTCTAATCATATGCAAAAGTTAATCAATCAATCAGATTCACCTCATTTCAAGTCTATTGTTTTCGGTTTGCAATCTCCATCAACAAAATTGTTTGTGTTCTCCTAGCACTGTATATTATTTTTCTCCCTAAAACAGGTTTGTTTATCTTCTGTTAAGAGTACTTTATACACATATTGAAGAGAGGATTGGACTAGATTACATACCATTTCAAATTGCTATATCATAAAATATTGTTGTGGGATGGTTGCCAGTTACCACCGGAAGGTTGTGGGTTTCCTCCGGGCATAGAGCCTGGTTTCCTCCCACAATAAAACTGACAATGCCACCATATAAGGGAAATAATCTTGAGCGCGGCGTAAAATACCAAACAGTCAATCAATCAATCATAAAATATTGATGATTGTAAACTGATCTTTAGAATTACTCTGAATAGAATTCCAGAATATAGGTTATCTTTCTGCGTCTACCAGTAAAGGTCGTCTTTACCAGAGTGAGTGTTTTTCAAATAGGGATATCTTTTAAATGTCGCTCTCCTCAAGTGATACCCATGTGTTCTAAATGTATGCTAAATATAAAACTCAGTCTCTGTATGACCAGTTTTTGTTCTTCTTTTCAGATTGTTAACAGTCGGCGACAGTTAAATTCTACAACCTGTGGTCATATATTTTGTAATGTGTGTATCCGGACAGCTGTCCAAGCTCAGGGAAATTGTCCTACATGTAGGAAAAAAATAGGACTAAAACAAGTGCATCCTCTATTTCTCTAGCTGCTATTTCTATCTTAAAATGGGATTTCATTGAGCGAAAACAATTCATATAATATTTTATATGTGAAGCGGACTATAAAGAATTGAGTTGTATGCTTAGAAACTTTGTTGATATGTGCTAATTATTTTTTTGCAAAGTGCTATCTTTAACTTTGCCCAGATTTGTTTGTAGACAAATTATACTATTGCCTGCTACAGAAAACTGTTAAATTAATTTTATTTTGGGGGGATTTATTTTTTGTCATCAGTTTCCAAGTCATTTTGAAGCTGTGTATTTTAATTGTACTTTTATGAAGGAAATATTCCATACTCATCAAATGTATTTTTAGACAACTAACCCCTCGCATGTGAAGAAAAATCCAGATTAAAGTATAAAAAAAAGCCATTAAGCTGGAGGGCAGGATTAAGCTGTTTGAAATAATTTTTTTTAATAAAATTTTATGCCATGCTTAAAAGTTTGAAGATTACGGGGCGAGTCTCCAATAAATTACAAAATTTGACTTATTTCAGTGTTTGTTTCTTTTTGATTTCCCAATCTGATTCCTCCAATGGTTAACTGACTACATCTTCTACAATAATCATTCACTTCCCTCCACAAACTATTTTCTTTTTTGGAAAGAAAGTGCAGACTGCGTACGTCTAAAGAAAGTGTACAAAATGGGAATTGAGAGATCCTAATAAAATTAAAAGTGGCATGGGCTGCTAAACTGTTGATATTTTTGGTGGAAAACAAAATTTAGAAACTATCACTTGTTTTTCTCCAGAAGTATAATTTCTAAGCGTTATAGTGCTGGAGAATGTAGGTTAATAATGTAGTGTTTTGAAGTAATTTAGACCTTGAATGAATGAACGTTTGTGCCGAATATTTTTGTTTACTTTCAGACACTTTCAGTTCTTATCGACAACAGACTTTAAGGATTTTCCTCATTCAATCGTCAATCATTTAGTTTTAAGATGAAATCCTAACCCTCTTACTGTCTTGATAATCAGTGTGATTTGACTGCATTGACCATGATCTAAATTAAAAGTTCTTAATGGACAGGTTAAAGCACATTTTTGTCTTAAAAACCGTGCCCAGTGGCTCAAATATATGGTAAATGCATTTCCTACCACATTCATCCACCTTGGCTTACTGTATAGAAACACATGGTGCCTCTGACACGAACATGACCTCCGTGATCCGCCTCCATGCCCATATATATCCGTCTATATATTATCACAAACACATAGATGTTCTCTAACGAGAGCCAATGTGTTAAGACGAGTATCACTAGAGTCTATAAAGTCACGAGCCACTGGTAAGTGACTTTGAAAATAACTAAAGAGTGATATCCATTGTAACACACTTGCTACAGTTGGATAATCTTTTTCTCACATACACCAAAAATACAGTGTTTTAGTAAAAATGTAGCTCAACAAGAAAATATATGTGGGGACTCTATTCCCAAGCATGGCTAGCGAAAAACTGGATAAGCCCATTTTAACGAAGTGACATCACCAGCAACATCTCAGACCCTTCAATATATGGTTGCTGCTGGAAGCTTCATCTTAACGTCATAATGCATGCATACATTTTGTGACATCAGTTTTGACAGTTCTTTTGTGAGGCTAAACCTGGCAATGCTGCCATATAAGTGAAATAATCTTGAGGTGTAAAGCATCAATAAATCAATACTGATCTGATTGATCTGTAGGTTCGACAACCATCCCGTTTTCTTTTTCAATCGTATGTCCAAGATGCATTACAGTTTCTAAGCCCTGCGATAAAAGCGAGTGGGAGAAGATTTACAAAGCCACTACCATGGTACAAAATTGACTTGCAATTTGTATTACTTTACATATTTGGTATATCCATTTGTAACTACTACAATGGAACTTGGTGAAACAAATTATTAAGGGATAACTCTAGCGGATTGAGCGGAGATCCTGGTTGTGAATTTTGAATCGTCATCCAAGCAACTCTTATATATGGATATCCAGTAGCCTTATCGTATATACCAGGACCCTGTTTCACAAAGGGGCGTAGCGTACGTTTTTACGTAAATGCCCTAGCAACCCATACTGTAGAGATACGTTAGTATGAAAGTTACCGAAAAATACATCTACGCCGCTTTGTGAAACAGGCTCCTGTTGCTCAGTTGTAGCTTTAGGGAATAAACCACTTTAAAATTTACAATAAATATAATTTAGTAAAGCAGATTGGTTAAGGCGACTTAGTTTACATGGAAACAAACTCAATGGGATACGTAACCTAGTGTCCGGCACCTGCAAGAAGTAGCCTATGGTCACTGTTTGATGGTTACTCTATTCCATACGAAGCATTTCACTAAGATTAAATCTTCTCATGAGCTACAAATTTTGACACAAGAGATTTCAATTCAGCTAAAGTTATGGTTATTGATTAACACAAGCACTCATTTGTCTTTTTCATTTTACAGTCTAGAATTTAATGAGTCATGATTTTTATAAATACAATTTTATATTAGCCTTGTCATCATAAAATTCATAATTCAAACACAATCAGGCTCTCATTTAATGGTTGGAATTCCGTTAGTTTAAGACAAAGTGTTTTGATACCGTGAAATATTTGATGAACATTGTCAAAATAAAGCGGAAACTTCAAGACTCAGTCCACACAAAAAGCCTTCCATGGATGGTTTAAGGATTTGAATCACACTCAACATACGAAGGAAAATTTCTCCAAGGACTTTTAACTTGATCACACTTTGCGGAAGGTTGTGGGTTTCTTCCTGCCAAAGAGCCTGATGGCAATCCGTTCAGTTGGGTGCATAATGCCTTTGATTTAGCCACGGTTACTGACCTATCAAGAAGGAACTCCCAAGTACATAAGCCTTCCTGATGCTCTATGTTCTAATGTCAAAATTTATATGGCATAGGGAGAGAACAAACTTTGGATTGGCTGGTACTTATGTCGCCAAAGAATCTGTTGAGTTGAATAATTCAGCAAAATAATGTTGATGTAAAACATAAATTAATTCTTATGGTTTAAAAAAATCTACAAGCATGCATACTGAAAATGCAATGTCTTGTGTTTTCGAAACTGACAAGCATACTAATAAAGCAATGTCTGGGGTTTTACAAGTCAACAAGCATGCATACTGGGGTTTCAGAAATCTACAAGCATGCATACTGAGAATTTAATGTTTGGGGTTTCAGAACTCTACAAGCATGAATACTGAGAATTTAATGTTTGGGGTTTCAGAACTCTACAAGCATGCATACTAAGAATTTAATGTTTGGAGTTTCAGGACTCTACCAGCATGCATACTGAGAATTTAATGTTTGGGGTTTCAGAACCCTACAAACATGCATACTGAGAATTTAATGTTTGGGGTTTCAGAAATCTACAAACATGCATACTGAGAATTTAATGTTTGGGGTTTCAGAACTCTACAAGCATGCATACTGAAAATGTAATGTCTGGGGTTTCAAAACTCTACAAGCATACTGAGAATTCAATGTCTGTGGTGGGGCTTCAGAAATCTACAAACATGCATACTGAGAATTTAATGTTTGGGGTTTCAGAAATCTACAAGCATACTGAGAATTCAATGTCTGCGGTGGGGTTTCAGAAATCTACAAACATGCATACTGAGAATGTAATGTTTGGGATTTCAGAAATCTACAAGTTACATGATATGCATACTGAGAATGTAATGTTTGGGGTTTTAGAAATTGACAAGCATAGGCCTACTAAATAAGGCAATGTCTGGGGTTTTAGAAGTCAACAAGAATATTACAAATGCAATTTAGGGTTTCAGAAATCGTCAAGCATACGGTACCAGTACTAAAAATGCAATAGGGTGGGTTTTAGAAATTGACAAGCATGCTGAAAGTGAAACTGAAAGTGAAAATACTAAGCCGAGGGTTTCAGAAATCGGGGAGCATAGGCTACTGAAAATGCAATATCTGGGGTTTCAGAAATCGACAAGCCTAATTTGAAATCTTCTTAATAATCTTAGCTTTCCAGAAACTTTTTTTTCCGACAGACAATGTACACTACTACACAATATAGTAATACCACAGTAGGGCCTACAGTATTGCACTGTTAATAGTATACTCCACAACATTGAACGATATGCGTGAAATGGACACGTCTCATTGGCTGGATTGGATCTATCTTTGTAAAATGTGCCGCCATTGATAGTTGAAGCGCGGTCGCATAACAGATCTGCATCGGTATTGCACACTCTTCTAGTAATGGCGGTATTCGATGCACATCAAATACCAAGTGACCTCCAGTCCACGTACATAGTTCATTGCCCCACACGGGCGTTGATAGCCGCGTAACGTATTTTCTTTATATTAATATTTTATTGCTAAATATTAAAATATGTGACTTTACCTTTAAATAAAATATCTGTGCACTAGAATCTTGTCTTAAATACTATTTAAACCATTTTTAACGCTTTGATTTTCTTCCGAAACTAAGACTGCTTAAAACAGGGGATTGTGGGTAACATTTTGGCCATCCGCCATGTTTTCTTTGGATAAACTTATGAGCATTTGATGGCTGTTGAAATTCAAATTAACGCAAGTTAATTGGATGTTCGAGATCTTTACAAGTTATCGAGAGTACTTCTTTATTCGCTGTGTTCATCTTTGATCAGCATGAGCTCTCAAGATTCTAAGAAAGCCAAGAGAAGAAGGATCAAGAAAGTCGGTAAAAATGGACAAGCCTCGACGTCTGTCGCCCTTCAAAACCAGACCCCCGAAAGAAGTCAGTGCGCTCAGATTGAGGTAAATTTCTTTAATAAACCCATACTTGACAACAAGCTGTTTGTTAGATAAATACCCTACAATGAATGATTGCTGACTTTTTTGATATTCATCCTCTTTTTCAGAACAAACTAGCCAACTGTCATTGCTGAGTTCATGAGATGTCATTTTGTTTTAGAAATGACAGTTTCAGTTTACATTTAGCCACAGAGTGTAAGGGAAGGGTAAAGTGTAGCAATAAAGGATATAGCGGCATGTGTGTTGCTCTCTATATAGTCCGAAATATCTGCGCTGATGATGTAAGACATTTTTTGACAGATAGGCTATCATCAGCGTCAGAACGCATTTGATCAATTTTCTGGGAATTTCTTGCCACCCTCGAGGTGGCAAGACCACCTCTCGTTTCTCATCAAAAATATCAAGATTCTCTTCATAACTTTTAAAAAATAAAATTGCTAACCCGTACTTTAATGATTTCCCTTTCTCCTTGCACCAATCTGAAGTCTGTACGTCGACACCAGCCATAGATCTGCCCGATTAAATTTCAAACTGTACCAAACCTTTAATTTAGAAAAGTCGCCATTTGCAACAGCATACTACGTCAATATACGCGCGAAAGGTCAACTTGTCACATGATTACCCATTAGCAGGCGATATAGTTCATTGGTCGTGTTGGTTCACGTGACTTCAGCAAAAAAGCAACACGACCAATGAACTATATCGCCTGCTAGTGGGGTAGTCATGTGACAGATTGACCTTTCGCGCATACAGTGACGTATCAATGAGATTATGCAGATGGCGACTTTTGTAAACTAAAGGTTTGGTACAGTTTGAAATTTAACCGGGCAGATTTATGGCTTTTGTCAACGTACAGACTTAAGATTGGTGCGAGGAGAAAGGGAAATCATTAAAGTACGGGTTAGCAATTTTATTTTTTGAAAGTTATGAAGAGAATCTCGATATTTTTGATGAGAAACGAGAGGTGGTCTTGCCACCTCGAAGGGTGGCAAGAAATTCCCAGTAAATTGATCAAATGCGTTCTGACGATGATGATGGCCTATCTGTCAGAAAATGTCTTACATCATCATCGCAGATATTTCGGACTACTCTCTATAGTACTGCACGATTTTCTCATTTGCCCGGCAGGATAGAGCCACACATATAATGATATTCTTGATGATTGAGAGGCGTAGAAAAAAACCTGTCGTTGCGTGGTGTGAGGATTCAATAGTTACACTCACAAAGACATCTCTCTTTGTTAGTGTCGTCAATCCGGGTTTCTGACTTCTAAATAACCTTTTTTTTAAATAGTATATACTGACCACTGTATTTTGAAGTCCGGTTCATTGCAATCAAAAGATCTTTCTGTAAGACGAATTTAACGTTTAAAACTTTGAGACTCCAGGGGGCAAAAGTTCAGGGGAATGATATTACCTTAATGATCCTGCTCGTCTATATCAGGCACAAGTAGGTAGCTTGATTATTCATGAACGTGATTATTACCGTTTTGACATGATTTGATAACCCCAAAATATACACTGTCAGTATTGTTACGGTCACAATCCTTACACTAAAGAGGTGTTGTCTTTGTATGTAAGAATGGAAACCGGTCAGGATGCGTAATACTCTTAATTTCAGTTTGCGGCTTAAAGATTGTTTCAAAATAAACAAACAAGTTGAGTAAAATAAACAGAACTTTTATTCTTTCATTTAGTACATCTCAAGGAGAGTAATCTTAAAGTAATTTCAGTAAATCGCTTGTCAGGGTGTGCATCTTATGGGCCGCTCTACAATTTCTCTCTTAATATTACAAACCAATCTTCATCTATACAGCAACTGGTGGTAGGCGTCAAGTTTTATGTTGCAGTTGTTACGAATCTTTCTTGTGTTTATGGTACCAGGTGTTTACATGGGGCATTCTCTGATGTGTGGTACCCCGTGTTTATATGGGGTGTCCTCTGATGTGTGGTACCCCGTGTTTATATGGGGTGTCCTCTGATGTGTGATACCCCGTGTTTATATGGGGTGTCCTCTGATATGTGGTACCCCGTGTTTATATGGGGTGTCCTCAGATGTGTGGTACCCCGTGTTTATATGGGGTGTCCTCTGATGTGTGGTACCCCGTGTTTATATGGGGTGTCCTCTGATGTGTGATACCCCGTGTTTATATGGGGTGTCCTCTGATGTGTGATACCCCGTGTTTATATGGGGTGTCCTCGGATGTGTGATACCCCGTGTTTATATGGGAAGTCCTCGGATGTGTGATACCCCACGTTTATATGGGAAGTCCTCTGATATGTGGTACCCCGTATTTATATGGGAAGTCCTCTGATATGTGGTACCCCGTATTTATATGGGGTGTCCTCTGATATGGGGTACCCCGTGTTTATATGGGGTGTCCTCTGATCAATGTAATTCCACGTAAATAAATTCCCACCCGGTCTCCTCGGTTAGTTCCCCTGAACTGTTACAATTTATCTTATTATGATCTATCCATTCGTGTAAGGCTTTCATCTATTTAAACCACTGACCTTTCAGAGACTTGCTTCCAGGGGTTGAGTCTGACCTCAACTGCTGAAACCCTGGTTGTTCCCCCCTTTTATACTAATATGCGCGCGCCAGATGGAATTGGTATAGGAAAACAGCGCCACCTGCCGGTCGCCCTTGACAACAACTCTCAGCTGCACATATAATAGTTATTGCAAACTAGAGCCCAGTTTAGACCGGCAATCTAATATTCCGAGAGGCTGTATGTCGTTGAATCAAATAAATACGCACATCTATTTATTTAGAATTATTACATCTTGAATTTCGAATAAACGTGTAGGTTTAACAGTACACGATCTGTCATTATGGAGCCTCGCTTTCGTGTACAGGCAAAGATGGCGTCTTTCGGTAATCCAACCGCTTACTTTCTCAGTGTAAACACTTTGGACTATTACTCAAAAGCTTTCCTGGTCATAAAGTAAGTTGGCCCTTTATTTAAAGACATCTGGAAAATCTCTCTGAGTGGTTGTTACTCAGTGCCATGCTCTATTAACGCCTTCGTTGTGAACTCGGCGCGAGGCATGTTGGCACTGAACCATTCAGTGTTCAGTTTACGCTATCACTCGTTGACAGTTGACAATTGTGAGATAACATCCTTGGTAATCAACGGCTTGGTGAAGTTTACGATCCTCACACTATTAAAAACTAGGCATTTTGGAGTCAGAAACCTGGGCTATACTGTAGTGAGGGCACCCATATGACAAACTGGGTCAGAAGGACGTACTCAAAAAGTTCGGGGAAGCATTACCACGTGATGCAAAAATTAATCATCACTTACGGAGAGGTTAAAATTCCTGACCCTAACACATCCCAAAAATTTTGAAGACTTAACAAGGGAGCATTAAGGTCTACTCGGAGGTAGACTTGAAATGAACGCATGATAGTCATAGATACAGACCTGTACAGGATTACACTTAAACCCTATTTTTACAGGACAATGCAAGTGGTAATATTTATACCTAAAGCCAGGTGCACACTATATTTTCGGTCTACGATTTTTTACCTGCTTCTCAATCCATAGAGACACAAGCCTTGGTGTGCTGTAATCGTCACAGTCTTTTCAGCTGTACTGCCATTGACGCAGTAGTGACCGCGAGCATCAAACCGAGTTGAGTCTTACTCCCCGGCGTCTCCAACCACAAATAATGTGTGAGAAACTGCACAACTTTTTTTCTGGTGTTAAGGCGCTAAGCCAAAGAAAAATTAACATATGATTTGAAAGTGACAGTATTTAAAGACTGGGTATTTTCTAAATTTTTCCCTGCAGAAATGGGAATGTCGTAGTAAAATTATAGCTGCAAGACATACAGAATTTGCTTGAATGAAATAATCGGGTTCGTAAAATTGAAACAAAATTGCTAATTTCCTAATTCGATGGATAATAAGTCACACATTTTAGTTACATCAATCCATTTTGGATTTTGGTTCAAGAAGTTCAAGACCGGTTGTAACTTAAGCCTTTTAAGGGTGTGTATTAAAGTTAAAAGCGAAAAAAACCTTGTCTGACCAACTGAATTCCAGTGTGAGGAAAAACTATTCTTGTCACTTTTGTCTGAAATAAATTTGTATCCACATCATTGCCATTCACTAAAAGGGAATATAGGTTCATCCCCTACCAAATGACACAAGTGGGAAATGCAGAGGAAGGTAACTAAATTGATCCCTGTGGATCTTCTGTTTTTAACTCTCATTGCCTTTGCCTAATGATGATATTTATAATAATAATTTGGAGCTATACACTGTCATTAATTACATCATCAGATTTTATTGTCATAAATAAGAACATCAACTGTTTCAGCCTACAACTGTTTGAAAACGCCATGGTCACTATCATAGACTACATGTGTAGTGTGCGCGTGGCTTTAGTGAGACTTTATTATTATTCATAGGCCTACATGTAAATATAGCCTTCGGTCAAATTCAGCAAAAATATAATTCCTAAACCCATCTATGCTGGGCATTATTAAAAAAAATCAAAGCACAAAATGATAAGGTTCCATTGGTTCAATTAAATTCCAAAGCATTTAAAGTTAAAAGACGCTAATTGGATCCCACGTATGCATAAGGGACCATACTTTTAATATCATGGGGGTGTATAGGGCACCAACAATTGATCAGCGAGGCAAAACCTGGAGTCATTAGGCTACTTTTATGACTGCATTACCAAATGTCCCAGCTAATTATGAGGGCTGTATTAACTACTTATTTACTAGTACTTTCAAGACATAGCACATATCAGCTTTGGTATCTTGGCGATTTCATTCTGAGGAGTCCCTCTACATCCCTAACACTGACAACCCAGCCGTATTCAAGAATGACATTTGCAAGAGCATTTTGCATTTTGGAGTTACATGTGGTCTATATGCCTACTTAGTACTAGGCTAAGAATTCTTTATGTCTCTTTGAAAGTGGGTTCTATACTTATGTATAGCCGAAATACTGTTGAGCAGGACGTAAAACCCCAATCACTCACTCACTCTATACTGATGATCAATAGTTAAGGTATCACCACAAATAAAATATAAATAAACATCAGCTGAAGGATGCAAGGCTTGTGTTGACAGTTTGTTGGGATCCCTCAATAAGCTCCTTTCAAGTTTATGGGTATAACTTTCACTGAATACGGTAAGAATTCCACTAATTCAAGTACTCAAAACATTACGAAAAGCATTCTAAGTTTGAGACTTTTCGTTGGGTGTCTTACCTCCTGCATGGAGCGACCGATAATCCTATCGAGCAATCACTATTGTTGTTGTTTTAGACCAAACATGGCAGAAAGCAGTCTAATAATTTGTTATCTTCACATTGCTCGTCCTTGAATTAGCGGAATTCTTACCGTAGCCGTTCATTTAACATTAACCGTTACGTGACCAGCGGTTATCATGTCATTTTGTCTTTATTTATTTCTAAATCATTTCTTTAATCCAAATCTTTTTGTGAAACACAACGGAAGCTATCAGTTACGTTTTTGCCAGTTGACAGTCACTAAAAATATTTATATCTCGTACAGTTGTAAATACGCTTCGAAGTTGTCAAAAACCAACGGTGAAAAATGCAACTACGACGTCTTACTTCAGTGTTAAAAATAATGTAATTTTTTTGTCGGTCAAAAAAAAGTATCTAGTGGCTCTCTATATATCTTGATATGTCTGAGAAAAAGACTGGAAAAAAGTATGAATTGTACGCTGAGAATCACAGACAAAACATCAGGCAGGGTAACAGCCGATCACCATAAGCACTAATGTTAATTAGACAGTCGGTCGGGGAAAGTTTTACCCCTAAACACGGGTCTCGCATGATCTTGTGGGACTTCAGGCAAACCTGAAAGAGGCTTATTATATCTCTTCTTATTAATATTGTAGTCAGACTGAAATGAAGGTAAATCTTCTCTCACTCATTCAGTTACATGTATCAAGTAATGTTTTATGAATATTTGACTTCCAAGTTTGGACCTCCAAACTTGCTTCCCTCATAGTTACTATAGGCTGGCAAGCTAAATTTGAATTTTTCAAATTTTCTAGCAAGTGATGTACACATTCCACCTGCACTGTGTTACATGCACAGAAACTAGAATTAAGGTTAAATATAACCTTTTTGAAGCAATTTTCATTGAAGAAGGAATCCATATAAATTGCCGTATAAATTTTGTTCAATCTCTAGTGCATCGTAAAATATGAATCAATAAAACAAAATTTAAACAACCTGTTCAAATTGTTTCAGAATTTTAACAGCCTGTTAAGAGCGTTGGATAGAGCGTTGGATAGAGCGTTGGATGCTCAATCCGAACAGCCTTCCACCAATGGGGGCGGGTTCGAATCCCACTCAGTCCCCCCCAAAAAATGTAAAATTTTCTGACCGGAACAACCTGTGTAGGATGGTTGCCAGTTACCATTGGAAGGTTGTGGGTTTCCTCCAGGCATAGAGCCCGGTTTCCTCCCATAATAAAACTGGCAACGCCGCCATATAAGTGAAATGCTCTTGAGCCTGGCGTAAAATTTTAACAGGCCCAATCATATTGTTTAAAAACGATTAATATTTATTTACATATGTTCATGTATGATGGTTCCTAAGAAAGTAATATCTTTGGCATCATTCATGACATACATGTACATATTATTGTCTTGTATCTTTTCAATAAAAACCTTCAGCAGCCTTTGTCTCTTTATGTCTGTCAATATATGTTACTGTCCTGGAGATGCATATGATTATCAAGCATTGGATTTAAAAATTGAAACCTTTAAGTGCCATTTATTCAACTGTTCTTTCAGTTTCTTATCAACTTATAATATACAATTCACAATTAGAAACTTGTCCAATGTTATTTCCCCTAGGTGCCTTTATGTGTTTCAGTGTTCATATATGTATCAGCCCCATGTAATAAGGGGAGATAACTCTATTCTTCATATCCACAGCTCGAGTATGCAGGGCTGGATTTATTGCAGCCCTTTTTATGCCAGATATGCTAATAATGTATATCACCCGTCATTATGTAAAGAGAGGGGTCAGACAAAATTATCCCCATTTATTCAACATGTCAACCAATTAGAAACACTCAACTAAGAAAAGAAATACACAACTTTTGTGATTACATTTTTTTCTTTTGGTAAAAAAACCCTGATGTTTAGGGCGGTATACATTATAATTTTCGTGCTTTTTTTTTTAAATTTTTATATAACATTTACTGTTTTTACTTGTAAAGAAATGATGGGGCAAAGGGTAGCCACTTTAGTGAGAAATACACCTTTGCAGCTGTACATTGTATGAACTGAACAAAATTAGATTAAGATGTTGTTAATCTTGTTTTTCTTGTGTGCTAAAGGTAAAATATACCAGTCAGATCTGGTCTTTATAATGCAGCTTGTGAAGGGGACCAAATTTTGATAAATTGTTTTACATTTCACATCTCCTGTCTTTTATCATCCATATATTTCGGAATAGCATCGTGATCATGAGATTGAATCTGCAAATGGGGCTTGCCCCTGTCCGATAAAATCAAATAAATAAATTTGACTGCTCCAGATTACTAATCTGTTAATAATTCATAGTTACACCTGTAGTTTAATTACAATTTCTAAGGTAGTATTGCTGGTGTATTTTAGAAAATGTATAGATGTATAGAGAAGGGGGGGGGGGGGGGTCCTCAGATCATGACCTAATGTTAGTGCTTATAACTTATGTGTTGCAAATTTAAATATATAACTGATTGGTTATGTACATACATACAGTTCATGTTATAGCTTTGGGAATATTTGTTAATGCAAGTTGTTTGAAAAGGAGTGGCATTGTTGCTTACTTTGAGTCTAACACTTTCCTCAAGACTGGGCCAATCCTAAGGCCGCTTGAGTCTTGTGTTGGAAATCTACTATCTCAGACTCTACTTGAAGTCTTATTGATCCTTGGTTACAGCCTGCTACACATTGCCATGGTATTAGGCTCTGCGACGACCTTGTGACCCCCCATCCACCCCCTCTTTCCCTCTACCTCTTCCCTTCACTCACCCACAATACCCCCCTCTCTCTCTGCTACAGATCCAGATTCTAACCCAAGCACTTCATTTGCCTTACTTTAGTCAGGCCTCAACTTTGTAAATAATTTACCATGAGTTATAAATACTGTTCACAGCAATTGGTCCTCTGCCAATATACACCAGTGTTTATATGACCCATATTATTGTAGATACATCCTCCTAAATATTAGACCTTTATTCTAGGTCCAGTTCTACCCTCATTTACATCTCATAAATATTCATGATCGTCCTCTGCACATCATGGCATCAGTGTTCATTATATTAAATAGTGCATTGTTTCATTCTATTACAGTTGTGTAATTGCTTCCAACCTTGTCATCTGCACATGTGGTTAATTACCCTTAAAAAAAACAATGTCTGGCAAATATTTCTCTTAACCCTTTTATATATTTAAGCAGTTTCCCCGTACCCTCTTCTACATGTGCCACACAATTTCTGTAAGGATGAAAGCTGGTATTTTTATATTTTATTTAAGAGTGAAAATAACTTCTAAATAAATCCCATTACATTGAAGTTGTCATATTATACAGTCTACTTCAACTTAATAAAATCTCTCAAGCAGTTAAAGATAGATATATCAATATTTATTAGCCACAGCTCTGATTATGTAATCTCTTATTAGATTAAATAAATTCTTCATGTTTCTCAGTTTGAAAGCTCTATGCTTAGAATATAAATTACCATACACTGTATATTATATTGGAAGATTTATTTGAGCCATCATATTTATATGGACTTAAAAACATTTTTTCAGGATCTTAATATTGAGACATGATTTAAATTAAATCTATTTAAATAGACACCGATTGGGCTTAAAAATATTTATAACTGTTTTAAAATTGTAATCTGAATTAGGGTAAACAGAATGTATGGAAATTGGCCAAAGGTAACATTTAACTTTAGCAGTTAGTTGTTATATAACATTACAACATTTTAGCAGTTGGTATGTACCATTATAACCAGTTAAGTAGTTGGTACATACCATTATAACCAGTTTAGCAGTTGGTACATACCATTATAACCAGTTTAGTAGTTGGTATAGAACATTATACCACTTGACCTGTTTAGTAGATATTTGTTATAACCTATTCATCAGTCCTATATAAACGTTATAACTCACAGTTACATTATAATCTGTTAATACCCATTTGGTATTGTGTTGTATAACATAGCCTGTTTAAATGTTATATATTGCATTATAACCTGTGAAGCAGCTTAGTTGTTATATAACATTATGACCTGTGAAGCAGCTTAGTTGTTATATAACATTATGACCTGTGAAGCAGCTTAGTTGTTATATTACATTATACCCTGTGTAGCAGTTAGTTATATTACATTATACCCTGTGAAGCAGTTAGTTATATTACATTATACCCTGTGAAGCAGTTAGTTATATTACATCACAACCCATGAAGCAGTTCTTATATAACATAACCATAAACCCGTTCTACATAAAAACTTCAATCAATCAACCCAATATATTGTACATGTAACTCCATTAGAATGATTAGATTTCCTTTATTGGGACATCTTTACTGCGGTTTGACGAAGAGCTCAGTTTGTTTGTTTCTTCTCCCAAGAAACCTGAATTAATCTTGAGTGCAACGATCTGTACAAAAGATTATTAACCAATCTGTTTATTGAGATATCAAGGATATTGCCAAATCTTGTGCCCCTGATAAGAAAAGTGACTGTATGAGACAGTCAGCAGTCTGTCATACAAGCTGTCTACTACCTGTTTAATTTGGGACACATTAACACTGGTATTCAGTGGCTAATTAAGAGCTGAAGTCTCTCACAGCCTATTTCTGACCTGCTCACTCACAAACATGAAGTCATGATCTGAGGTAAGGTCATGCTAGTTTAGACA
The DNA here is from genome assembly GCA_963971465.1 of Lepidochitona cinerea. Classification (NCBI taxonomy): domain Eukaryota; kingdom Metazoa; phylum Mollusca; class Polyplacophora; order Chitonida; family Tonicellidae; genus Lepidochitona; species Lepidochitona cinerea. The sequence goes on from OZ020553.1 coordinate 37,139,737, forward strand.
GGTCAGACTTTGAAGAGAACAGCTTGTATGTACATGGAAAAGAAGGCATGTGTTGTGACCTAGTGTCAACCAACCCAGATCTCTCCTTAAGAAATATCCCAGTTATTTGCATTTTCAACAACCTTCACCTGCTCCACCATACATAGTAAATACCCTAATTATCCCCCTTTATGTGATATCGCCTACTGTACAACGTGCTGTAAACTTAATACCACCCCACCCAATTCTCCTTACAACTAATAATACAATGTATACTATTGACGTAGCCTTGTGCCTGTAGCCTTGGTTGTAACCTAATGTTGAAGGTACATGTATATATGTTGCCATGACTTACGCTTTGCGTAAGGTTTACCCCGGGCGTAATTGTTTTCAGCTCCAGTATAACAAATGGAAAACAGCAGATCTTGAACTTTCTTGATCTCAGCGTATCCGATCTCTTTTCTACCAATAAAAGATCACTGGGTTTGTTCTGAAGTTCAGTTATTGCCCTTTCCATCCCCTCTCATTCAGAGATTGTTTTTACATCTTGTCCATTTTGTACATAGTTATGTAGCTTGGTGCCTCTGCTATCCATTGACCTGATCTCTTAAATGAATTATTCATTATACGCAAAGAAGAATAAAGACAAGTACTTGGTAATTGAACAGAAATCGTTCATATAATTACGTATTTATGCTGGTACGGTCAAGTAGAAACAAAAACATGCTTCAATTGTGCTCTGCAAGACCTTTTTTTGGGGGAAAACCTATCATTTTTTAAAGGGGCATGAGCTGCCAAAATGTTGATATTTTGAGGTTGAAACAGAACGTTGAAATTATTGCCTATTTTTCGCAAGACGTACAATTCAGAAACTTTTCAGTGCTTCTGGTCTCGAAAATGTACGATAAAGTATTGTTTTGAACTAACTTTGGCTTAGAATGAATGAATGGTCGTCCCGGTTATTTAAATTTTGGTTACTTTTTTACACGTTTTCGGTTCGTACAGGCCACATACTGTATGGATTTTCCTCATTCCAACGCCAATCACTTAGTTTTTCAATGGCCTTCAAAGCCTCTTACTGTCGTCACAATCAGAAATTATGATAAAAGTGTGAATTTTGGCAGCTCATGCCTCTTTAAATATTACATTTCTCTGACAGCAGCTTTTTTTATATTTTATTTTTATTGGAAATTTATTTTATTCCATCTACAACATTTGATTCAAATCAGAATTATTCAAGATGTATTTCAAATTGAATAACATCTTAGTAAAGCCTGAAAAGCCATTTTTAATCGCCACTTATACATATATAGTTAAAACTATTGTACTTTTTGAGCTATGAGATGACATATCTGTAGTTATATTTTTTAGTCAAATTTTTCCCTGATGTCATCAATGTTCATTTTTTCATTTGATGAAGGAGTAGGAACAACTTCAGCATTTCCTATGTTTTTGTAGGGTTAAACTGGAATATTTACGGTTCGGAGTTCTTTGTTGGGGACTCCTTTGGCTTCCTTGTGGATTGTTTGAGTTGAAGGAGGTTTGTCAGAGTCTGTATGTATCCAGGGCTGTAAGCTGACTTCCAGCCAACTGTTTAGATATGTCACAACAACAAAAACTCATTAAATATTTAGCCTATGATTTGTAGATGTAATTAAATATCCCAATCACGTCATCACTTGTTCATATCAGATTAACTGAATATGAAGTTGTTTTGCTTGTATTTTCTTTCGTCGTTTTGACTTTCCATATACATGTAAATTAACAAAGAAATTTGAACTGTTGTCTGAGTGTTAAATCATTCACTGCTGCAGTAATCCCTTTGTGAGTTGCTACGTCATTTGATAAGTAATTGTTATCATGTAGGAATAACCGACTAAATCTTCCAACACTGCCCTACAGTATAAGTGAAATAATCCTTGTGAGTGGCATAAAACACTAATCAATCAATAACCGTATCAAGTTCTACGTCTGTAAGTCTTCAGGCAGAAACGAACATTGAATACCTATTCAACATTTAATACCTATTCAACAATGTTTGGTTCAGTGGTTTTCTTTTATTTGTACAGTATACTCTATGGGTTTTATTACTCCTGTTGCTGATGTTGAATCCCACTTTGAATTTGGATGGAATAGTTATGTTTGCATCCCTTAATTGGTAACCATCTGGATGCTAAGTTTGATGTCTGTTTATTATATCATCTTCTCAGTCTAGCTTCATACAAAGATGAGGATCAATGAATAAAATATTATTGAGAAATTGTTTGTCTGATTTCAGGCCATTTGTTAACAGCATTGCTTCACTCAGTGATATGTTTGTATTAGTGTCATTGTCAATGGGATGGAATTTCATTTAAGTGAAACATGAAGCTGCCATAGTTTATGTGACTAAGGCATTTTTTATGAATAGATGACCAGGTTGGCAAACATGCATATTCAAACTTAATGTTACAAACACAAAAATGATAAACCCTTTTTGTAAAAAAAAAAGTTAATCAGAAAAAAGACAGAAAAACTTTCCCAGCAATTTACTCATAGCTTGTCCGGACTACTTCTTTAGTAATTTTTTTATGCCAGGTCAATGGATTTTTTGTACTTGTTTGTCACATTGTCACTGTGCAGTTGTCATAGTATGTTCCATAGTATGTCCCTGAATAACTTTTGTCAGGCAAAAATCACACATGGGTCTGTGCGAACTATTACTTCAGTTGTTTTATTGCTAAATCAATGAAATTGTGTGTACTGTGTGCAGTTCGGAATTCTGCCGGCTATATTATCAGGCATGTACATCAACGTTACATGTTTTGGGAAAGTATTTAAATTTATCAAATATGTATGGCTTCTGGTGTAATGTGTTGTGGATATTAGGAGGGGTACAGAAATATAAGCAACCCAATTTCTTACCCACAATGCTATGTACTCTTTTTGAGTGATCTCATTGGGCTTCAGGAGCCTGTTTCACAACACGGCGTAGATGTATAATAATGTATATTTTTGGCCTTCATAGGAACGTATCTCTGCAGTATGGGTTGTTATGGAAGTTATGTAAAAACTTGCGCTACACCGCTTTGTGAAACAGGCCCCTTATCTCTTGATTACACGAGTTGGTGCAAATTGCTGTCAACCTTTCTGCTTAAGTAGCATTAAGTAGTAATTCTTATAATGGTTATATATACTGTTTTTGTATAATAGTTGGACATGGAATTCATCATAACTTGTTATCCAAAGTGCATGATAAATGTAATCATGGATACAAAGCAGGATCAATTTAAACCTGAATTGAACAGGAAAAGGCTATTCTCAGATTTTCTGCATTTGGACTTGTCAGTTGTTTCCGACCTCAGTTCTGCCACACTGACGTGTAATCCCTCAGCTCAGTGTCATTCATAGCCTCTTGTATTTGACCATTTATGACTAAGAGATTGTATTGACTTTCATGTTGTCGTCAGGCGTGGCATGTAGACATTCAACCAATATAGACCGATGAGCTATCTATGCCTGCAGTTGTCAGGACGAGGAAATCACCAATATTGTCTATGGTCCTCATCATTGGTATTAGTCATTAGAAACTTGGTTTAACAATAGGTTGATTGAGTAGAGTAAATTACACCTCGCTAAGGATTATTTCATTTCTATGACTGTTAATATATAGACGCAGGCAGACAGTCAGTTGTAATTATATGGGATCTCAGTGTAACACATAAATCAGACCATCCCTAAGAGGCAGGATCTGGTTCTTCATAAAGTAATCTTTTCACTACCAGTGTATTTCTATTTTATTATTTAAGACTGATGCAACCAGAAATCAATATCATGGTCAATACATTTTCTACATTATTTTGACAAGTAAAAGTATTTTCTGAAACACGATATAAACTAGGTATTATATTTGTCATGGACTTGTTGTCAGTGCGATAACCACCATCTTCAAACCTTGGTAGCTCAGCTGGTATAATAGAAATAGTCTCTCATGTGGACCCAAGTCTATTACTGATGGGTCAAAAATAAATTTACGACGAGGGAATAAATGGGTTTTGGGAATGGTCAACAGTTTGTTTTTGAAGGGGAGGGGGGGGGGGGGGGGGGGACTCCTCTCCTGTCGTACTTAACCTTTCAATGCATTCGCATAAGGGAAATGATATTGAGTGCAATGTGAAAGCATGGAGCGTCAATGCCATAACTACATGTTTAACTAAACAAGATATAACTGAGGTTTATAGCTCCACTATCAATGACAGGGGTCACTGTTACAAGTACTTTGCTGTAATAACTCTAAACTTCCTGACCTGTGATATGCTCAGCTGATTGTTTTAATTTTTTCGATATCTTGAAGGGCTTCAAAATACATGCTGGTCTCGATACTAAGTCTATTCAATGCTTCTTGTTTGTATAGCAGGATTAGAAAATTGCTAAATGAAGAGAATGCTTGGTTAGTACAACCTAAAATATAAGAATAACAGCATCCCTAATAGTTTACTGACTGCTGTACATAAATATATGCAGCATAATCCCATATGATACATGTATTATTTATGTGTTGATTTACAAGTTTGGCAAGGGACCTATTATGGGCCCCTTTTATAATTGTCTCGTCTCTCTTGTTTGTTTTTACCTTTTTGTTGTCCATTCTGTTATTCATTTATGATAAAAATCAATTATATTGCCTGAGGTTGAGTGACTATAGCTTTATAGAATTCAGGTTATTTGACATGCTGTTTGTGTGTTATTGTCTTTCAGTATTTATAGCTTGAACTTGCCAGATCATGTTGCTATACTGTGTTGTGTACCCCCTGTTCTAGAGCCTCACATAGCCTTTCCTTCACATGACTTGAATGTATGAAGTTTAGATTGATTCATTCAGTGTGCAGAGAGAGTAGGGTTCAGACTGTGTGGCTTGTCTCTCCTTCATTTTAGACTGATTCCACAGAGTTTCTGTGTTTCACATGATTCTGACAGCTCTCACATGTGCCACAGGGAAAGGGCAAGACAGAAACAAGCATCACCACTACTACTGCCCACTACTGTATATATGCCAGGAATTTACTGATAGATTGATGCCAATCCTCTAAACTATGGTCATGATGGAATTACTGGACGACTTCGCCACTGACTGTATAGGGCTTGACCCTACAGAGGATATTAAGTTTTTGGTAAGGGGATGGTATGACCATTGGATCTTCTATAACCCATGGTCTATTACATGTGTTTTGTAAGTGTTTAACATGTGACAAGGTGTGCTTAGTAATAGCTATATTTACTTGATATCAGGCCAATTTAAACCAGTAAATAAGTACATTTGTACCCTTCAGCAGGTTATGATCCGGTTAACTTATGCTTTTCAGATTCTTACCTGAATTTTTTTTTTTTTTCCTCACCTTGTCAGTGTTTTGTTTCCTCCGTAATTTGTTTTCACGTCTGGCTGACTGGATAAAAAATAAGTTTATGTAACAGTTGTTTTTTCAGTCCCTATCTTCACACACACACACACACATGTATGTTTGATAAAAACAGACTACCTTTAAATATTGATAGTTCAATAGCAATCACTGAAATTGCTCAGGATTGGGAATTGGTGAAATGAATAACCCCATGTTGATTCTGATTGGATGACTGCCAGGTACCAGGGTAGATTTTTGTTCCAGGCATGGGAACTTGTTTCTCCTCAGCAATGCTTGTACAGTTTTAATAATACTACTGAATAGGGGACAGGGGAGGGCACTTGTCCACAAATTCCCTTTTTAACCAACTCTGTTCTAAACCTATGGACTTAGGTATTTTTACATTTATAAACTAAATGTAAAAATGCTTATCATTTACAACACTAAATCATCCACCTACTACAGTTCTGTATTCAAGGATAGTTGGAATTAACAAAATCTTCAACCTTTGCAGTAACTTATTAACTAGTTTTACTATTATTAAGAATTCTTTTGGCCTTGAACAATTTGAGATAACTATATGGCAATGGGACTTGGTCTTATTTATCACTTTGCAAATTAAACTCCTTGTTTCTTTACATAAGAGCTCTCAAGTAGTTTGTTTATCTGTTTGCTGATCCAGCATTGGAGGGACATCTAGTATGCCAAACACATCAGCTTTCCTGCCATTCTATGATCAGTGGAGCCTAGTGTAAAAGTTTAGATGGGGTAGTAGAAGGTTGGGAGGTTGATATTTTGATGATCAGTTGGTACATTTATGGCAATAATGCGTGTATGATCTTTTGTTGAGTGCTAGGTTAAGCCCCAGTCAATCCACTATTTAATTTATCATGTGGGAGTGGGAAGTTCCTCTTGACTTAAAGCCCCCAATTGACAGGACATTGCTGTGTCTAGTGGAATTTCTCATCTTCAGTCAATTCTATTTTCTGTTTCGGATCCCAAGTTATGACTTAGTTGGTCCTCTATTTCAAACTTTCCATAAGGAATGCTAGTATACAATGTTTGTAAAATGTACTCCGTTATTGAATATTAATTACTGCTAAAATGAAATAGAAAGAAGTTTGAATATGTTTTGCTTTGTAACATTGGGCGAGATGGAAACATTTTCACATATGATTCTATCAACCACAAAAAGTGTGACTACTTTCAGGCTACAATGAACTGTGTCATATTATTTGGTTGAGTAGCTGTAGAGAATTAGAATGTAGCCTTACAAATGCCTTCAGGTATTCATGAAGTCACAGTAAATAGGGACTGTTCAGGCCACTATGAAAAGGATATCTGGTTACAATATAAAGATCTTATGAAATTCCCTGTCACCTGCCAGGGACCTCTGTAAGGTACATGTATTCTAAAGTTATTTTTCATAATTCAACTAAATCAAAGACATTGATACATCAGGCAAAACTAAATCAACGATAAAAAGCAAGCAGTTACTTCTCAAAGATAAATTTACAAACATTTACGCTTAAGCGTCAAAGGTTGATTTAGAAGAAACAAGTATATGATTGTGGCTGGCCTGAGTGTTAAGGGAGAATGTGCATAGGGAATCTCCCTCCTCACATCCGGCTTTTCAGGCCTGGTACTCTTACTGGGTTAACCAGATGATCATTTCCACATACACTCTAACTAAGAATAGGCATTTGTTTTTAGTCAGATATCTGGCAAGCTTCCCCTGCCAAAATAAACCTCTAACATAATTACCAATGGGATATAATATAGGCAGTAAAAATCAGTTCTATAGCTTATAATATCCATATCAAATCAGCCCCCGAACAGCCTTGGGAAAATAACTTCGACGTAAGCTTGTTTAAGATCATTTATTCAACTTTAATCAAGCCCATAGAGCCTCAGGGTTCTTTTTTTTTCTTTTTTTTTTTTTATATTTACAGGCTGATAAAATCTTTGCTTAATTTGTATTATAAGCAATCTTAAAGGCCCAATCATTGCTAAAATCATCTAGCTTTTTTGTCCTGATTATATAATCTACTAAATAAGATGCTTTCTATGCAGTTTTAGAGAGTGCTAAATACTAGTATCACTTTCAGTAGCTTTCACCCATGTAAGACATATGTTTACATTCATACCAAAATTCTCTTGGGCAATAACCAAAGTACCACAGAAGTCCCGCTAATTACTCATTTATTGTACACTTTTCAATGAAAATCGTTCAAATAAAAAAAGAAAAATTTCTGTGTGGCTTTTTCAATCAATTGCCGTACGTGGAAGAGTTACAAGGTACTCGTGGGAAGTTAGCAGTTTCATCCTAGCATAGAGCTTTCTTCACCCACTAAAACTAACTAAACCATCAGTCAATCAATCAAAAATCCCCCTACCACCTTTTATCCCAAGTCACCTCACTCTTTTTTTCCTATTAAGAAGAAAGACTATGATTTAAAAACCCAAACAATCCAAGGCAATGCGTTCCTTTAAACCCAGTTGGGATCAGGCCTCCTTGAATTTCAAGGCCTGAAAAGAATTGTTATGTATGTAGATAGTGATTCTGAAAAGAATTGTTATGTATGTAGATAGTGATTCTGAAAAGAATTGTTATGTATATAGATAGTGATAATTGTTTGATTTAAATAATTTACACTTTAATCAGAATCAGAAGGTGAAGAAACCAGTTTTCCCATGGACATAACTATCTGTTTATTTCAACAGCTTCTTGAGGCACTTTTTTTCGTATGACACGTTACTTTTATTATTCATAACCTACTATTATTATAAAGTGGCTATTCATTGGACCATGAATTAAACTGCCTTTTTCTCAGCGTTATTGCCCTTTTTGATACACGGTTGTGAAATGAATTGTGGTTATACTTCATATACTGAAGTCCCCACCTAGCAATTCTGCTACTGTCTTTGTACAGTAGATATATAACCTTAAAAAACAACTGTATCTGTTTTAATTACTGTTTGTAACAAGTCTGAATGTCTAAGCCTGTTATATTTATCAGATGACAAAGCCAGCCAATCTTAATGTGACTATATTGTTACTGTCGTAATCCGAAACAGTTGCTCAGCGATGGCATATTGTGGCAACGGAAAAGAAAATGTTTGAATGGATTAGATGGTTGATGGCCACAAGCTTATCTGTGATTCTCTTTACTGTCCAATTTACACCAGCCCAATGCCCTGTTTTTATACGCCCGCTCTTAAAGCGGGCGTATATTGGTATACCGTTGTACGTCTGTCCGTCCCGGATTTGTGTCCGCTCCATAACTTAAAACCTATTGCCTGAATTTATTTTTTTTCTTCTGATATATGTAGCTTATGGGGAGACGGTGTGTCGCGTACCAAAATTAAATTGGAGTCTCAATATTTTTGGCGACCAAAACAGCCACCCAGCCTTTTGGCATTTATAACTCTGAAACTATTCAATGGATTTAATTTTTTTTAAGATATAACTAGCTTATGAATAGATGGTGTGTTCTGTACCAAAATTAAATTGGGGTCTTGATATTTGCGGCAACGGAAATGGTCACCAGCCTTTTGACATTCAGTAAACCTAGAACTATTGGATAGATTTTGAAATGTTTTTTAGTTATAACTGGCTTATGAGTAGATGGTGTGTTCTGTACCAAAATTTAGTTGGAGTGTTGATATTTGTGGCGACCAAAACAGTCACCAGCCTTTTGGCATTGAGTTACTCTGGAACTATTTGATGGATTTAAATTTTTTTTAGTTATAACTGACTTATGAGTAGATGGTGTGTTCTGTACCAAAATGAAGTTGGAGTGTTGATATTTGCGGCGACCAAAACAGTCACCAGCCTTTTGGCATTGAGTTACTCTGGAACTATTTGATGGATTTAAATTTTTTTTAGTTATAACTGACTTATGATTAGACGATGTGTCCTGTAACAAAATTGAATTGGGATCTCTTTATTTGTGGCGACCAGAACAGTCACCAGCCTTTTGGCATTGAGTAACTCGGTACTTAATGCATGGATTATCAAATTTTTTTCAGTTATAACTATCTTATGAGTAGACGGTGTGTCTAGTACTAAAAGTAAATTGGAGTCTCGCTATATGTGTGGACAAAAAACAGTCACCCAGCCTTTAGGCATTCAGTAATTAAGGAAATGTGGTTTCACAGAATAGCTTAGTTATATCCAAGCAACTTATTTGATAACCAAGGTGACCAAATGAGTTGCGACCTTTCTATTGTTAAATCTGTAATTAAATGAAATTGCTGTTGTATGCCTATATGTAGTGTACACACTTTTGCAAGTAGCTTTGGTACAGCTTTCAGATATAGGTAGCAGCTTATATGTATGTGATCTGTCAAATACTAAAATCCACCAAGCCCCAGTCTTATTTAGGTGACTGAAAGATTCTACCAGCCAAAATTCTGTTTAAAGCATGTCTTTAATATTGAATATTAAGATAGTGTGCTACAATGAATTTACCCTTGCGGGCGTATTATGAGTTTCTTAAACTCTTGTTTTACTTAACACTGAAGAGCATATATCATGATATTTTATTTTTTATCAAGGACCTCTCTGTGCTTGACTCGCAGAATGAGAAAACTTGAATCCAATCATACAGTTATCCAGGATCCGAAAATAGGGTTTCCAAAATAGCTATTTTTGCACATTCTTCACAAAATTGAGAGTCCATTATGACCTACTTTAGTGTGTTGACCATGTTAAATTGCTGGATTATTTGGTGTCCAAATGAGATGAATTTTGACCACAGGGAGTCCAAAAGACCCCCCCTCTGGATGGACCCTTGAATCCAACATCATCAAGCTTCAGGGGCTGGTTGCACATAGGTGTATCCAGCTTAAAGGATATCTGAAAAGCTTACTATTTCGTAAGCAATTTGTTGAACATATACATTACTTTACAAACTAGGTCGAAAAGAAAAAGGAGATTTTCATACATGGCGGACATAGTCAAGGGATCTTCTTGATTGGTTGAAATGATGATGATTGACGTCTGTCAAAATGACGTCAAATACGAAAACATTTCTGATTGTCGACGGAAGATGTGCATATTTTTTATGTCGTTTTCTTTGACACCCATGGGCGTTACAAAGGGCTCGATTTGTTTCAACTTTGCGTTTCAGGATACATTTTTAGTCAATTTACTGTTACAAATCACCGATAGGTATTCAAAAAGGAAACATGTTTGAAAGGCATCACCACGAAGTTAGTTGTTTGTGAACAACATAAGAACTTGGCATTTATCCAGGCTTGGCATTTAAGTCAGGCTTATATGTACAACGGAATCTTATGACGTCATATAGTTTTGTCAGACATACACTTAATACACCTTTGTGTGACCGGCCCCAGGGCTGCAGAAAGTAACAACCAACAACTTGAGAAAAGCATCACATTGAGGAATATAAACATATTTCTTAACTGATTGAGAAAAGTTGTGCAAGGGGTTTTCTCAACTAATAGGGCGACCAATTCAATTCAACTGGATGGCCAGCTCTTTTAATTCTTCCATAAATATGCATGAGCATTAACCAGTTCCAATTTCATCCGTAGATATATATATTTTTGTTTAAAATACCTGTTAAATATTTTGCCTGGACTACTGTTGAATGTTGTCGATTGTCAAATGTCCATTTACAACAGAAGTACATAGGGTGTCCATTGGATATCTAATACATCTATCTCTATGTGGGCAGATCCATTTGCAGGAAACTCAGATCAATAGGTTCTGTTTCCCTTTTTACTGCTGTCTTTCCCTATAATGGGAAAGGTATGCGATCTCATTGGCATGCTGTGTCATCGTTTGAAAGACAGCCAAACTAATGTAGGGCAGAAGATGTCGTCTATAGCCTTCTTCTCAATAGATATAAATGAACCTTCTGCCACTTATTGCAAATTAATCTAAGATCTTAAATAATGATGAGAAAGATTTGTTACACAACATGTTCAAGACTCACTTTGCTGTTGATAATGTTTTATCATAAAGTACATGTAGCATGAGCTGACAAAACAATATTTTGAAAGCATGGCAATGCACTATTTTCTTATTTATGATGCTCGTCTCGAAAAGTGTATATCAAATGTTTTGTCTGGGTTATTTCTATTTTATTTTCTTTTTATCTTTCAAAAACATTTATGAAGTTTAATACAATCGTTATTTCAGTGCCTTCTATGCACTTCAGTCAGTTGTATTATGGTATCACCAGCACCGTCCGTCATTGGTTCCCTTTCATCCCATAACTTGAAAAGTTTTGATCCAATCTTTACAATTCTTTTACAGCACATATATTAATGGGTATAAGGTGTGTCGTGAACCATTTATGGCATCTTTGGATGCATAATATGTCATCTTTATTAGATTATGTAATATTCTCTTTTATTCCACATCTTCTTTGGTTTCGACCTGATCTTGGCAATTTTGAGTATATACCTAGTTATAAACAGCTTTATACACAGATGTGGCCTGAGTAAGTTGTTAGAGTGGACAGAGGGTGAATATGTGGTATAAACTGTAGGTAATGGTTTCTTAATTTGATGCATCCTAACATCAACAGTAAAGGTGGTACATGTAGATGGTGTGTCGGGAACAATTTAGGACATCCCTGGCTGGTTGCATAATATAATATCCATATATGTTCATCGGATGGAGAAATTTAAACAAATATTTTCTATAATGTAGTCAGTCATAATAATGTAATCAGTTGTAGCAAATTGTGTACATGTATGTTGAGTTTTCTAAAAATCTTGTTCAATAGGGCTTGCGAGTCTACCGAGAGATTTTGCGATATCCGGTTGATTGACGTTTTTTTTCTACCACGTCAGAATTAAGCGTCAAATTCGAACTATAAAGGCTCCCCACATGTGTAATGCTGTAATGACAGTTCGGTGACAGGAAATTTGTGGAATTGTCACATTACTCCCACTCCCTATATACATTCAACTCTCCTAACAGTCAGACCTGGTTGAATTTGGGTTACTTATGCAACTTCTCGGTGGTCTGGTCCATTCTCAACATGGTGTCATAAGAGAATTACCATTTTCTACCGGATCACACCCACACGTTTTTGTGGTTATCCTGACAAGACACTGTACAATCAATCAAACTAATCTTGGCACTAATCAATAATATCAATAAAATTTCATTTCAACTCCGGAATTCCAAGATAACATGCATGTATTAATGTCACTCATTTAGCGGAAAAGGTTAAAATAAATGTGTCACATTGCTGTTGAGTTGAACATGTGTTACTGAGCAGTTTCATTATGACGGAATCGATTGTTAGAAACAGTGGCACCATTCCATGTTTACATTTTTAATGACCATTTGTTATAAACCACTAGGATGCTGCTATGGGATTCCGAAGATCTGTACACACTGTAGCCACTGGAACTGTGAACATATTGTTATATACACATGTACAAGTTTGTATACATGCAGCAGTAAAATACTACTCAAAGGAATACTTTCAAGTTTTTTCTGAGCACCCAGCAGTGATTTGTGACTAAATAGGTACTAAAAACATAATGTTGAAACCAATGAAACTTCCTATAAAGACCCAGGGAGTGAAATAAGACGATTGAAAATATTCATATGTTCCGCCCCTTTTCAGAAATATCTTTGTATTTGACGTTATAATAGACTTTCTAACATGTTCGCCGTCATTACAACAAATTATGAAGACTCGCTGACTCGACGTCTGTTGTGTATGACGTCATAACAATGGTATCAGATGTCAACTCTTGAACTGTGACATCACGGCTCAAAACTAATTTCCACAAAGAGGTCGTACAGAGAAATTGAATGACTTAAAGTTTTGGGCCAGAAACCTCATTTTCCTTTTGGCAGAGTTCGTACAGTACAATGTATATGCTCTTAAACAAATTGATTCAAAATAGGAGGTATTGTCTTAAAACTTGTCATTTGTCCTTTAAAGTGGCATGAGCTGCCAAAATGTTGACACTTTGGCGAACTGAATGTTGAAATTATTTGCTATTTCTCAAGACGTATAATTTAGAAGCTTTTCAGTGCGTCTAGCCTGGAATGAACGATAAAGTATTGTTTTGAAATAACTTTGGGATAGAATTAATGAATGGTCGATGGCCTTCAAAGCCTTTTACTGCCGTGACGACCAGAAATTATGAAAAAAGTTTTTCTTTGGAGAGGGAGATCGGGAGGGGTTTGTATTGTAGCTTAGTCAGTTTCTTCAACTAATAGATTAGGCAACCTGTTTTAGTGTTCATAATATACTACATGTATATATGTAGGAGGCAAAATAACAAACTTGTCTTTGAATCAACATCAATGATCAGCGTTTCTTTTTGGCTCAAGGGAGACTGAACTTGTGGTGTGCATATTACAGATTATATTATGCACCAATGGCTCATGCTGCATAACAAATTCAGATGATTTCCTGCCAGTCTGATTAGCTTTCATTTCAAATATGAAATATGTTATTAATGTTTTAATTCTATTCCAACCTATACATGTCTTTTTGATGTATGCTTTGGGACTCGCTGTGGCTCAGTGATATTATACATGTGGGTGGATTTATTTTTTATTGACATTTAGCCGTAACTAAGGTTTTACTAAACCTTTGCTATTTAAGCCTAATCTCCATATTAAGGCAATGATACATGCTTTGAGATGAAACAGTTGTTTACCTTCAACTCAGAGTTTTTTCAAGAGAGGATAATAATTTGATCTATTTCTGGTATCGTATGGCTTAAAACTGACCCCTACTTATTTATATATGCCTATACATCTTAGTTTTGATTTTCTGTCGGTCTAAAAGAGATCCGCCATATAAGGAATTATGTTGATCTCACCTTATAAAATTGAAACCCCCACCAATCATATTTAGTAAGCATTTCTACAGATAGGATCATTTCTGTTACTGTAACTGTTTAAACCTACAGATGTATGGAATGAAGTAGCTTGGATATTTTTACTTATTAAAATATCATATTTGGCCAGATTGAAGCACACTTTTCTCAACCGGTACTTATACTGAGTGAATGCATCAACACGCCCACCCATACCATAATTGTTGCTCCCCCACATATTTTGTAAATAACATTGTGACGAAACTGTGAGGTGATCACCATGTCAATTGAGACATTGTGTCAACTATAGCACAGCTACATGTATACCATTAGTGACCAATATTGATTTCTCTGTGGGATGAACTAACTAACATATGTTGTGTGAACTTACCTTTCTCAATTTTTAAGTAGCGTGGTAAAATCAACACTTTTACATTAATTTGATTGCCAATTCATTATGACAATTTGTTGTTCATTGAAAAACTATATGATTGGTGTTGAAATGAAAAAAGTGTTCTTTACGCCTTAGGCTTGCTTGTTAAAAAACTAAAAAAAAAGTGTAATTTCCAGAGATGAACGATCCATTCCAGACCCACATTATTTCTAAAGGCTACTTAAACATACGCCGTAGATGTTGGTAGCACCTATTACCACCCAGTTTGAACTTCTGAAAAATAGCCTACGGTAAATAAGTTTGGTCATGTTATGTAACATTTAGGTTACATCAAATAACTTAGAGAATTTGGGTGGATAGCCTTTGTTGATGTACAGAAATAACAACCTGATCCGGCTAGATCTGCAATTTACTGCCATGCAGCTTCAGTGTAATGTTATTTTAGCCACACTCAATCAATCTGGCCTGCTGCAATGTACATGTAACTGATATGCAGAGGTATACATGATATACTTTTATAAACGGCTTTATACACAGATGTGGACTGTGTAAGTTGTTGGAGTGGACAGATGGAGGAAAGCCAATAAACTCCATTTCCTTTAAGGAGTGGTATAGACTTATGGAGGATGTGGTATATCGGGAATGGTTAACTTGATGCATCCCAACGTCAACAGCAACAATGTTATTTGAAGAAAATTACAATTTTTTCTTGATTACTATGACAAATGTAGTATAAATTAACACATATAAATGTAAGTTAGTTCAGTGTGTAGTGAGGTGTAAATGCCCTGGCCACTAATTTCCTGAAGACACAAATCAATCTGGTTACCCATCAATTCCGCCAATTAGACAGTTGTCAATTCCCAGTCATTTTATAGATCTTTTACTGATTCCACCCTATCGTGTTCATCAATGATGTATTTTAGGAGAAAAGCTGTTGATTTCCTTCCAATTTCTTATAAGATTATTTTTTGCCTAGTGCATCGACTTGAAGGTATTCCTGTTTGATTGGCACACTTTAGTGGCCTCGATTGTGAATTCTCCCAGTGTTATTTTTAGTTGGACTGACTGCCTTACTACATGAGGCTTGATTTGAGCTCACACACTCAACCATCATTCCCAATTGCTGCAGACTTTAAAAGGACATAACACCAAAGTTTGATCTGGTTTTTCATTGACCTTCAGATCAGAAAACGAAGAAGTAATCAATCTCGATTGAAGGTCCACAAGTTTATTTTTTGCCCTATAAATACATTTAAAGGGAATGCATTGCACACATAGACAGAAAGCATTTAACATGCATAGCTTAATTTGATCAATCTTATTTGAACAACAGCCAAAAACATTTTAAAGATTTTGTCTGATAGATGATGTCTTGACTCAATTTAAACTTTAAAGTGATTTGTATATGATACCTGAAGTGCTGTATAATAGACCATGCATTAATGGGGCCATGTGTTTTGTGATAAGTTCATCAATTTGTGTTTTGTACATGTAGGTATCCCATTAAAATTAACTGAGCTCCGTGTTTACAGAGCTCTCGCTCCCCTCCAAGAAATTGGGTTGTGCAGTAAAACGCAAAAAGGACATGTATGTATGAGTACGATGTTAAACATCAATCAATATATCAACCTGAAAACCTGTCAATGCTGCCATACAAATGAAACATTCCTTAGTCAATAGTGTGCTAACATACACTGAAGTAAACTAATTTCTAAGAATCTCCATGTTACACTGATTGAGATATATATATTTTTGAAGACTAAAACACACGGGCACAGGGACAATCTTCCTGTCTAAAATAACCATGGAGACAAGTTTCTTATTGTGCATTGGCGTTTTATCAACCCTATACAAGTATTATCTGTTTCTCTTTGATTTTACTAACAATGGTACGGTCACTCGTAGAACTCTCTTATATCAAGTGGGCATGTTGCCAAGGAAAAGGTTAGATACATCTCCACATTGATGGTTGAATATCCAATGCTTATGTCACATGTATAATGAAAACACTCCAAGCCAATCTTTGCACTTATGGTAATATTACAACGCTTCAGTTCCAAATTATGTGTATATGGCAACATGATCCCAGCGAGGCATAAAACACCAATCAGTCAATCGGTGTCCAATCAAAAAGTAACATAAGCAGGCCTTAGGATTCTATGGTAACGATCGGTTCCAGTAGCCTGTTGTTAAGGAACATCAATTTCTAAAACTACGGAAACAGAAATTTGTTACCCAATATGAAAGCCGGTATATGGTATGATGTATAACGAAACTAGCATCTGTACCGGTTGGTTCCCTGCTTCCTAGCATTTCAATATACCACTTCAATGTTTCGGACTGATCGAAATTATAGGCTTTAACGGTTGCCTTTGGACTTACTGGTAGGCCCATGGCCTTTATTCGCCATAAACGAAGTACAGTATTTCTGGTTAAAGTAGAACACATTTCAAATAAATGATATAAAAAGTTGATTGGCTTCTAGGCCTGAGACCATTTTGTTGCCACAAGTTACATCTTACCAAATCACAATGAACATCCACAATCTGCATAACCTTTAAGCTGGGGCAAACTTTGTCATCTTTGATTACCATGTACCACATGCTATTCCATAGGGGCTACATATTTATGCATATGTAATTAAGACTCTATGCCCACTTACACTCGTGCATTGTATACATATACGTACAAATAGACTGAGGCTCAAGAGTAGGGGGTGCTGTGTTGGGACAGATAAATGCAATCCTAGGTTACTACAATCATGCCACATATGTTTGCTTGTAGGTAGGCCAGACAGTGGGGGGATGGAATGTTATGATCAGTTTTCTTAGGACTATATCTGAATTACTATATCTGAAAGACAGGGGAAAAGCTCATTGTAAGATGTAGGTGAAACTGAATTGATTAATAAACTGTGTTATTAAAAATAATCAACACTGACCATCGCAGGCCGCCACCCACTCTCCCGTATGCACCTGAATGGTATAGGCTGATTGTTGTTCAAATTGTTTCAAGATTATCTTGGATAAATTCCTTGATTGATTGGAACTGCCACATGTACACAATAAGTACAGTCAGAAGTAAATGAATGGGAAAGTGTGAAAGGCCCCATTACCTCATATTCAACAAGAAAACTCATAACTCTACATATAATTTCATTTTGTAAGGCCCTCTTGGATTTGTATTTGTTCAGGAGAAGCAATATGCCTATGCCAGTAAGTGACATTTTAATGGGTGTCAGCCTGTTTGGTATAGATTTTAATCTGACTTGTATAAACATGTGTATTGTTATTAAAGTCAAATATAACCCTGTTGTTACTTACCTACAGTGTCCAAATGCCTTTGAGCATTCTGTTATTAAATTAGTGCATTTGCTCTTAAAATAGAAAAAGATGCTGTTTTACAGGTTCGGTATTACACTGTCTTCCCATGATGTATTAGTTACCAGTGAAAAAGTTTAAAGGTCACTGAATAATCATGAGTCAGCCAAAAAACAATCCAGGTATTATAAATTTGTGAACCCAGGCGTATAAACTTTTCAAGCGAATTATAACAAAACTGTGCCCCCCCCCCCCCCCCCCCCCTCTAAATCTGGCAACGCCGCCGTATAAGTGAAATAATCTTGAAAGTCGTGTAAAACATCTATCAACCAATCAATGTTTGACTGAAAGGAATCTAACTGGAAAGTCATTGATGTGAGGCTTGTTGGACAAAGTGGCTATCGCTCTGTCCACTTAGCCACCGAGGCCCCCTGTATCAAATTGAACCTTTTGCCCACGACATATGATAAGTATGCAATTTAGAGGAACATCTGAATTACTCAATATTATTGAAGATTTTACTTGAACTACACAAGATTCACTCGGGACTTATATGAACTACTTTTCATGTTGAAAACCACTTTCTATCAAGTTAAAATACTATTTCAAACCTGTTTCTCAAAGTGGCTTAGGGTGAACTGTCATACTGAAGAGATATGTTGCCAGGACAGTTATGTCTACACCTTTTCATGAAACAGCCCCTTGGCTTAGAAAGCAGACCTATTTTTATGAATGGCCTTGGAGTTATTTTCCCTTCTATCCAGTAGCTCATAGGAATGTAAGCAATTTTCTCTTCACTGCCCTAGTTGTTACACATTGTTTGGGTGGAGTTTTTGTTGATCCCTTCCCCAAATACAACCAGGCCCATAAACATAACATATCAACATCATGACTTGACCCATACACTACCTCTGCTTTTATGACAGGGGTTAAGATACATGCATGCTGTAAGATATAAGTAATCATTATGTTAGTTTGTGTATATGACTATTTAGACAGCCTTATTTCTTTGTTTTCTGGAAAAAAGTTCAATAGTATAGATCTGCCTGTAAGCTGCGTCAAATGTTGTTGTTGTTATCCATGGTCTTAAGCGATGGTGCATTTGTGGACGACGCATGCAATAATACCATGTCATCTATATTATGCTGGTACATGTACATTATAAACGCGTCTAAATAACATACCAAAACTATTTATTACCACATATTCTGATATTGTATACATCGCTGCGTGCTTCACATTTAATTAAATAACATTTTGATAGATTAAGGATGACTTTCCACAATAGATGTGGATATAACATCTGGGTCTAACTGATGAGTTTGTCTGCAGGTGACAGCTTATAAATGATTTCGGTAATAAATAGTTTGTCTCCGGCGAATGGCTATGGATGACGATGTAAGCTGTAGATGTTATTGGACTAGGTTTATTCTGTTACATCTTGAAAAACCTCACTGTTGAAACTTATCATCATTGGTTCCCAAGTCACTTAAAGTGGTATGACCTGCCTTGTTGAAACAGATTTAGCTACAATGTAATTGTTTGTCATGTTAATTAATATTATTAAGTACAAAATAAGAGAATCATTTTCACACAGTTGCACATGCAATAACACCTGCCTTGGCTTTACTTGTACTTGAGTAATGATGAGGTATTGAGTTATTCTTTACTTATTCTCCTTGGCTGTTAGACCCTCCTCTTCATCAAATAAAGATGTCTCAGTCGGCAGAGTGATAGTATATCCGGCCGACACAGGCCTTCCATCGATATGGACCTGGTTTGAATCCCGCTCAGAGCCTCAGACCAATAAAACATCAATCAGCTGTCGACTCACTCAGCGGTTTCATCTTCTGTTAATCTTAACTTTTGGACATAGATTCTCCCATCTCTGTCCCCCCCCCCCCCCATACCCACAATATTGATGCAGTTATACAGGCGAATCAGTCTTAATTTACGCAATTCACTTGTGAACTGTGTTTCTAAACCATGATGTAAATTGCTTCTTAATGACACATATACTTGTAATAAAAAAAAAACTTGTTTACTTCAAAAAACAAATGACACTGTTCATTTAATCGTTGTTTTATAGATAATTTTAGTAATATTTTTTTTTGTTACATTATGTTTTGATAATGTAAAAGCTATGAACTTAAGTAAGGGACTGCTCCATGTATTGAGATTGTATCCATAGATTGTGGTTGTGGGTAAAATGTGTTGCTTTGTGTCGTCAGCTGGTAGAAGCTGAGTGTTTCTGTCAGAGCTCTGTGCAGGGCCAGTTCGAGCAGATGTTGGCCTGGTTATATTTAGCTGGCTGGCTGTGTGTGTCTGTGTGAGGTGTGGTTATAACATTGAAGATAATCCAATCCTCTGTTTAATCTCCATACATGCCTCACTAGGCTCACTGTTGCCTATCATGTTCAAGTCCCCAGTCCCCCTAATATGTCACAAACACACATGCTTGGAAATATGTTAAAGTTTTATTACAGCAGATATTACGGACCACTAGATGTTAATTTACAAGTATATTTTCTCATACAGTGTAGTTGTACTTATAAACTACAAGATTCTTTATTGTTATCAACATATTGATTCTTGTCAATACATGCATGTATAGACAAGAAGATTTTCCCTGTGCCCATGTGTTTTAGTGTTCATAAATATAATAAAGCAAATTTCAATACTTGTATGTCTTGTGTTAACAATGATAAATCACTGATCACTTACTGACTGGAGACCTCGACTTGTTAAGGCTGTTCCACAATTTTATTATAAAATTTATATACATGTAATCTATAATGCTAGAAACTTGAATAACTGACATTCCTATGAGAAGCTTTCAAGATCTATATATCCATTCCACAGTTTTAATTAAGTACTTGTTTCTCACAGAATTGAGAATCATTATTTAGATTGATTGTGGTTTTGATTAATGTCATTGGAAAGTTTGTTTGTTTTTTTTAATACCTGGCAATGCTTTGGCTCAAAGGGGCACTGTGAGTAGGGGAAAAATTCAAGATCCCCAAAATTCAGACATTTTACGGCCGTGCACATGTTGGGAAGGTCCTGATTATCACTGTTTAAGACTGAAAGATTGTTAAATGACGAGTTTAATACGATTTTTGAATTCATTTGGAGATGATCTCTTTACTTTCTATCAGAGGCTCCAGAGCATTAAACCAAAAAAACATCTGTCAGACAGTAAACAATGTACCACAGAATTCGCACTTATTGCCCGTTAAATGTACATTTTTGGCTAAAATTTGACCTACCACCTTTCATCCAAACTCAATCAAATCATATTTATCTATTTGGCAGAAGCTAAAATATACGGTAATGTCTGAGTTAATTCAAGTGCTGGAAAAAAGTAGAAGAGTGCCAATTCTCATCTTAATTCAAGAGAGAGCTTGTAAAACATTCAATGATTAACTGCTGGTCAATCATCTCCCTGGACTGAGATGTGTTGAAAGTTTAAATCTGATTCAGAACCTTTTTGTTATTGAGGATTTAGCAACATGCATAGTCCTCTAATTAACTCAGGTATTACCGTAAACAATTCTACACAAATAGTCCCTTTAACTGTTTTAGGACTCCCAAACAAGTTATACATATTGACAGCCTGGATGATATCTTGTATTCATTCAGATCTATTAAAAACCAAACCATTGAATTTTTTTTCTGTTCTGTTGTAGGATGTGAAAGAGATAGAGAAGTTTATGGACGCATCTTATGACTGTGATAGCCCTGTGTCGTTAAGTCGAGGGCCAAAACCTTACCTGGGTGGAGAAAGGTGCTTATTGTGTCGTTGTGAGAGACCAGATTTACCCTTCACAGATAATCTCTCCGAAGGTAAGAACTTGATTAATTTATTGCTTTCACGATTATTTGATTGATTGATTGGTGTTTTACGCTGGACTCAAGATTATTTCACTTATGTGGGGGCGTTTCACTGTAAAAGCTTCTATGGGCTGACCTTTTAATCCATTTGTCGTTTTTTTTTTTTTTGGTTATCATTTTCAGTTGACTTGCTGAACTGAGCAATATTTGTCACATTGCTACAGTCACCTAAACATATTCAGTACTAATCTATACCATTTTCTGGCTTATCAGTTTGCTTGGTATGCTACATATACATATACCTCAAAGCCCGTTCTCACTGTGCGATTTGTTGTACCAACTTGTAGAACGCGATTAAAATGGATACTTTTAATTGGTTGATAAGATTTGTCAACCAATCAAATGCATCCATTTGAATCGCAAGCTAAAAGTTGGTACTACAAATCGCACAGTGAGAACGGGCCTGTAGCACAGCACAGAATACTTTTGTCAAATCAGTAAATAACCATAATAGAAATAGCTGGCAAATGTAATGTTGGGATGGTAGCCTGAAACCCACAGAAATGTGTAGGTTAGGTTCGTTAACAAATACCACTGCTAACACCTCACGATAGTATTCCTTTACTTCAACATACAGCAAAATTAAAAATTTCTTGATTCAGATCAGACAAGGAGTAAGAAGTTACCTTATACTTTCAGTTCCATAAATAACATCCATTGACTGCAGTTCTAACTTTTTACAAATCACATTTTTCATGATGGATTATTTTTGTCACATGTTTAATGACACAACGTCATATAAACAAAGCCCGAAGTTTCAATACGTTCCAATGACACTCTTATATCTCACACATTTTAAAACTTGTAAATGAAAAAAGGCAGGCAAACTTCTATTTCTTTTGGAAGACACAGCTCCATACTGTAAACACACATCTCACTAACACCTGAAGGGTCGCGGGTTCGAATCACACTCAGTCCAAAAAAATTGGAAAATTTTCTGGCTGGGTTTTCACTCGAACGACCTATGTGGGATGGTTGCCAGTTACCAGCGGAAGGTCGTGGGTTTCCTCCGGGCATAGAGCCCGGTTTCCTCCCACAATAAAACGGGCAACGCCGCCATATAAGTGAAATAATCTTGAGCGCGACGTAAACCAAACAATCAATCACTAACACCTGACATCCTTTTAAAACTGGCCAGTGGACCTAAAGATCTCTACTACCAGAAACTGATCTGCTTGTTATACGGTTCTAAACACTTACTTAGATATCAACTTGTAAGCCTGAAAGGTGTCCAAATTGTGTGTTCCCAATATTGTCAATCAATCAGGGGTGTATATTAGGTAATGTTACATAAAAGTATGTCAGTAAATATTAATGAATTATTTTTATTTTACTTTCAGATTCAGATGATAAAAATAGAAGTGAAGATTTATCTACACTGCCATCGGTAAGGAAAACATTTTCTGACTCCTTGGAAATAAACACTATCTATTGATTTGTACAGTTCTGAACATGTTGACATTTGCTCAAACTCTTTGTTCCACTCAGTTGAGCATTGGAAAATAGTTACTTTTATCTTGGGAGAGTTACCAGGTGCTCGGTGAAGGTTAGCGGTTTTCTTCCATGCAAAGAAGATCGCCTTATTTGAAAATTGCCAGGTACTCACTGAAGGTCAGGGGTTTCCTTCATGCAAAGAGCCTGGTTTCCTCCCTCACTAAACCTTGCATGGTTGCCACATAAGTGAGACAATCTAAAGTGTAGCGTAAAACTTCATCAGTGAATCAACTTCTTGCTAAAAAAAAAAAAAAATTTTTCCTTTGTGGTTTGGCTGGTGAAAGCAATAGAGGCTGAAACTAGCACAAGCCTTTCAACAACACTGCCTAAGGGATAGAATATTGAATACAGTGTAAACATTGATAATTTTGTAAAAAATAAAAATATCAACACTTCAGAAATTAAAAAAAAATAAAAAAGAAATCCAATATATTGTGTTGGATATCACAGCAGTTTAGCAGTGCTTGATGTCATTTGTCTCCTACACTGACTCACACCAAACAGTCCAGCTCACGTTGTGTTTTGGCCCAGATTGTTTAATTTTAAAGTCAAAACACACATGTTCAGCCAGATGTAACTCTGTGTACAAAATCAAGGAAAATGTGGCTGGCTTTTTTTCCTGTCTGTGGTAAGGCTTGCATTTCCAGACGTCTGTAAACACTCTTTATTTCTCGGTAATCTTTTCCTTGTCTGCATTTTGCTAATACTGTTAATGACATTTTCTTATGTTTTGAGTGCAGCTTAAATATGAACAGATGCCAATGGTTTGCTACCGGGTGATTTGATAATGTATAATGAGAATTGTTCTCAATCGAATGTCCTTGTTCTCCACAGCTCCCTCTATGGGTGTGTCCAAGCTGTAGAAAGAATGTCGAGAAACCCCTGGATTCACTTATTGTAAGTTTTACACAGTAATAGGCATTGTACAAGATTCATATACATAATGAATCCATATACGAATACAAACAACTGTTAGCCATGTTCATAAAGGCTTTACTATGTGGGATGGTTTCCAGTTACCACCGGAAGTTCCGCCAAGCAGAGAGTCCGGTTTCCTCCCACAATATAACAGTGAAATAATCTTGAGCGTGGCGTAAAACACCAAACAATCCATCATAAATGTTTTAATGGTGAAAACCAAACCTTATTTTCTCATACATGAATGTATACATAGATTAACATCATCCGGAAATGGTCTCACTCGTTAAGTTTTATCTCTTAACCCATTCCATGTGTTCAACATATTCATAGTGCCTTGAAACCTCATACCTCATAACCTCATGATTGCTGTTTTGCGCCGCAGTTAAGATTATTTCACCATATGCATGTATATGCAGCTTTGTGAGGGAGGAGATTGAACTCTTTGCTCCGAGAACCGGGCGATCAAGGGAAAAACTCAGAAATTAGTAGTGTTCAAACTCTTGATCAATCTGTGGAAGGCATGTGTTGCACATAGACCTTTATTTCCTTCCAATTAAGCCCCCGATTCGGATAAATTTTCTTGTTTGACATTTTTATTTGCAATATTTATCTCCCTTTTCTTAAGGATCAGGATTTTTCTTCGTTGCCATTTTTACCTGAAATGAACTTTGGGACACCCCCTGCAGACCCCACTCAAGTAAATAGCAGTGTTTGTACATGTGAAGCTTGTACTGAAAGAAGGTAAAGAAATGAATATTGCATTTAATAAATTAAATATGCTTTTGTGACTTCTTAACTGTTTGCTTTGTGGTTTTCAACCTACCTCACTCAAGAGGATTTAGTGTATACAGTGTACTGGTTTGAAAAGTTCAGATATTTTAATTAAAAAGTTTTTTTTTTTTTACATAATGTAAGTAAATAAAAAAATCTACATTTTATTTTCTCTTATTTACTTCAGGCAAATAGAAGCTGAACATGAACGCGAGACGCAGGAATTACAAAAGTGCTGGATTGAACTGAGAAAGCTAGTCTGGTTAATATATTACCACAATATGAAAACAGAGAAGGGAGATACAGGTCACCTGTTAGACTTTAGTATCCCAGAAGAAGATAGGATAACCAAATTAGTTACCAGGTAAGCTCTTAAATTTGGTCTGGTGGAAGAAGTGCCAGGTACTTGCTGAAGGTCCGGGTTTTCCTCCATGCATAGAGCTTGGTTTCCTCCCCTACTAAACCTGGCAATGCCGCTGTATAAGTGACATAATCTCAAGTGTGGCGTAAAACATCAGTTGATGAATTTTCTCTGGGGGCCTTTGTGACTCAGATGGCAAAGCAATTGTCTCTCAGTTTGACACAGGCCTTCCATCCTTCTTAGTCCAAAGACAAGCATTGAAAAATTGCCTGTTTCCTGTAGAAGGCTATGGTTTTCTCCAAGCAAAAAATGGTTTCATCCCCGCATTAAACCTTGCAATGTTGCTATATAATCGAACTCCAGTGTCGTCTGAAAGTAGCAAAATTTAACCAATATACAGAAATATGTGAAGAATTGCTTATTGATCACTTCTTCAGTTTTTGATTTGCAAATGATCTTACTGCAAAGTCTTAATTAAAAATGATGATTTCATTAAAGTCAATGTTGATTACGCCATAATATTTCTGATATTTATATTTCCATAAAAACTTACTATGTGAAGCTGATCAGTGGATATGTAGATTTTGCACCACAAATTCTTCCTAGCTCAATTTTGTGAGGAATCAAAAGTTATAATGTTGATAATAATTATCTGTTTTATAGACTCTGTAACCGGGATCCTCATCAGTTGTTTAGACGATTAGAATCCCAGGCTCGAGAATTTGTGCTAGAGAAAAAAGTGACGTTATTACAACAGTTAACGGAAGGGCACAAAACACCAGATGAAGCATACAGCTTTGTTAGTAAACTACTAGAGGAATATGCTCAACTGTGTAAAGCTGCCAGCAAGTTATCTGGGCTGTTAGCTGAATTGGTAAGTCAGTAAATTACACTCCCCAAAAGAAATTTATCCTTAAAAATAATTCAACACAGTTCTTGTTATTAGCAGAATTATTTCTAAAGCATAACACTCCTATGTAAACCAAAGTTCAGGTTTGATTGAGGGAATCAAAATAAATCTAAATTTTTCATATTATTATATTACCGTATTTCGTCTAATGTTTCGCACGCTAGTTTTTACCCTCACTGTTCGGACTGCTGTTGATATGAAAGGAACCGCCCAGAAGTGGGGGGACATATTCACACCTCTGCTAACGAGCCCCGCGGTGACAAGTTGAGTGACTGCAAAGCGGCTGGCAGGGGAGCTAGTTATTCATCACTAATCGGTCAGTAAACGGGTTACCATGTGAAGACAGTTACACTTACTTGAAAACTATATTAGAAACAACACACCGAAACATCATATTTATATTAAATCCGTTCCAGAAGTTGTAAATAATGTATTTAAAATGAACTCGTCGTCCACAACAGCCTGTTTATCTGTAGCATATTCGTATCTAGTTTCAGAAGAGCTATTCGATCTCCTAGAGGCGAGATGGTTTACAAATACCACACTGTTCAAATTAGCGATTACTTGTACATTTTTATTGATTTTATTAAAAAATATTTTCCATAATTGTTCTTTTTGTAAAGGAGAATCCAAGTTTGTTCCAATATAATTAAGGGAATTATTTTTAATAATCGGTCCCTGACGAAACTTTGAGTTTGACTTCGAAGTCGACTGAGTTGATCTCAAGTCGTGTGAGAGTCAAGTTCACACTTCAAGCCAGTAACTGCTTTTTTCTTTCTTTTTAAATTTTGATAAAAAGGTACGCTTGGGCTTTTATTCATACTAGCTCTACAAATTTAATCTAAATGTCATTGATCGAAAGGGTTGTTATACGCCGTACTCCGTGAATTTAATTCTTATGGTTTTCTAATTTGGACTGAGCCATCACCCCTATTATTAAGTAGACCGTTCCGTTTATACTTTGGCATTCTGCAGCTCCATGTAAAACAAACAAGATTTCCGTCATTAAAACTTTATTTCCTCATGACCATACCATCTTTTTACATCGGGAATATTGTACTCGTGAGAAAAAACTTAGTTTTCCCCACAATGTTTAACCGCATGACATAAATATTGCAGCTCCGTAACGGACGTTGTTGCCGCTTCTACACTACGGCCGTGCTGTACTCTGTACATGTACGGTCTATAGAATAAAGCGCGAAAAGTTGAAAACAGTGAAGATATTCATACAATACAATCGCTGTAAAAAGAAAAGAGAAGAATGAAAGTAATTTATTGGTTAGAAATTTACTTTTATAATCAATTTGGTAATATAATCACGCCTATTCTCACCAAAATAAGCAGCAATGCACATTATAACCGCAGGGCGTATTTCACAACACTTACGGTACGGTATTTCAGGCCTTATTTTTTCAAAATCTGTCGCGAACCGTGGACGGTTCGCGTGGTTTTAGGGTCACGTAACCCACGGTTCGTTCTCGTGGACAGCTGTTTGCGTAACCCACCGTTCGCGCAACGGTTCTCGTAAGTAGATGAATGCTCACAGGTTGACTGAACTAAAAGTCAGCTGCTCTGTTTCTGAACTTACGTCCATCAGAACTTTGGAAGTTTAAGCTCATTTGCCCATACTGATAAAGGCAAGTAAACATGGCTTTTGACTCGTACTAGTCGTAGGCTCATCCGTGTCACTCTCTGGCTGTCAGACGTCACTTATTACGGACAATAAAATTAGTAAAACCGGTACCAATAATCATCATACAGTGAAACTTCCCTTCTTCCGAAACGTTTTTTTCTTCTGTTGGTGAGCTCTTTATTCGCACAAATTCTTTACGCAAAGCAAGATATTTAGACACTTCGTAGCTAATACTCGAAAGATTTGTAAAGAGTTCTCCCGCCAATCCACATGCGCACGTCGCTAGTGAGGAAAATTTGGCTTCTTGCTGTGACCCAGTGACCGCCTGTTTTCCCACACGTGACTATTCGGCTGCACGGCGGGGCGGGCTTATGAAGGTTGATTGCTGTTCACACATCGATGAAGATGCTAAATACTGTTTGATAATAATTTCAAATATTGAGAAAAGCTTGTCAGTTTTTGCTGTCGCCTCATACGATCAAGCACCTTGGGAAAGCTGTGGGCCTGTATAATGTATTCTTATCGGTAGTTATCCCCCGGAACCCACACGGGGCCGGACGACTCGAAAGTGTCAACGGATAGCGGAATACGTCGTACTTTTGTACTTTTTGAACTTTTAGGAAGTGGCATTTGGCACTAATACCTCTAAGTCGGACGCCAGAAAACAGACATCTTTTTTTTTTCACGAGAACCTTTGCTTTTAGCCTACGCGAACCGTCACGGTTCGCGTGAATTATACTTTACGTAACCTTCACGTAACCTGAACCACGGTTCGCGTGAAAAAATAAGGCCTGGTATTTTACGTATAACCCGCGGGAAAATACGGTAGTCTTACTGTTTTAGTGTTTATAGTTAGGGCTGTAATATTAAAAGCAACTTCTCGTACATTTGCAATGTTACCATTACTTGTAATTAAGATTACTCGAAAGAATAAATAACTTTAGTAAACTTGTGCCGATAGCTTCCCTTTGATTTGTTCTTTATCGTGGAGGTATTTTTTAAATCAAAAGCGGACATTTACTAAAAAATTGTAATACTAATAGTTGATCTCGGCATTTCTCCACAATCTGTAAAGTATAATTTGAAAGTATTTAAGCCCAGAACAAAGACTTGACAAAATGTCATTATACTTATAATATCTGCTGTATAATTAAAACACTGGCAAAGTGTTCATCTATTGATTGTAGGCCCTACTATCTACTTAGGCCTTTGTATACCGCCCACTGTCACAGTCGTCACCTCCGTGGTCCAATCAAGCGGTTCATTGTTTGGTGATTATAGGATTATCCCCTCGTTCCCCATACTCTCTCCAGGGGGTTATCGTCATTTTTTGCGTGCGAAACATTAGACGAAATACGGTATCAATTTGAATTAATATCTGTTTGGAAACCATGCAGACCAGTTGTTTCTTTTAGCTGCCCAAGTTGTAAATTGTTAAATTCAGACTTCACAAGCAGCTGTTTGGGCTAAGGACTTTTTGACAATTATTACCCTATTATATCCCTTTGTTTATGAGATATACAATAGTTTTATTTGTCAATTTTCAGGAAAAAGTTCATTTAAAGAAGTTCAATGTGACATGGGAGCTTCATAACAAACATTTGTTCCAGTCAATAGCTTATACAGACCCTCTTGTTCAGAAAAGCCTACCCATCCTTATCAAACAAATCAGGTAACAACTATCAAGTGCGTTGGGAGTTTAAGCCATACAATTTTTCTATACACTCACCCCATATCGTAGATTTTACTTTTTCTGTAAAATGATTATTAATTGCCTTTTACTGACTGTCAGGACAAAAAAACTAAGCAAGCTTGTTGCTCTAATATATGGTTGAGTCTCATTTGAAATCCCCACTTTCTTAAAAAAAAAGATGTGTAAAAAAAAAAGTGAATCTCTTGTTGCAGTGGTATTTGATGCAGTGGTATTTGAAAACAGTGATATTTCAATTGTACTTTAATAATACCAAATAAATAATCACATTTATTTCAATTGTTTCAGGGACTTTTCCTCGTCCAAAGAAACGTGCCATGAAGAAAATTATCCCTGGTTGTTACAAAGATATCACAAATTTGAGAGTGAAATGACTGTGGTGAATGTGGTGTGGAGGGACTGCCAGCAACTTATAGAACAATATAATGAAGAACAGGTACTCCTTGTTTGATAGGCCTGAAGCTTTGTGACATCACTGAAAAGATGAGATATTAAATGGGTCCTGTTTGATTTATTGATGTTTTACGCCGCACTCAAGATTATTTCAATTATATGGGGGCAGTGCCAGGTTTATTGAGGGGAGGAAACCGAGCTCATTGCCCAAAGGAAACGCTCGACCTTTGCCAAGTACCCGGCAACTCTTCCACATACGGCGACCGAGTGAAAAATCTACTCAGAATTTTCAATGTTTGTTGCAAGGCCTTGTAGCGAGACACATATGTCTTCACGCCTGTATAATGTTATGTGCGTGCGTGATAATTTTTTTCTTAAAGAAAGCAAAACTACATAGTTTGAATAAAACACGGCTCTTGCGTGTCAGGGTCCAAATATTAAATCTGTAGGACTTAAAAAAAAATTTCATTTCCTTCGCCAGTTTAGAATGCTTACAGCTTTGAAAGTCATATTGTTCTCCCAGCAGGTCAATGAATTATGCCCCCCTATTGATTCAATATTTCATATTAATTTCAGGAGGCTTTAAAGGTAAAACAAAAAATGCTTAAAGAAGATTGGGAGTTTTTCAAGGAGCAAAGGAAATTATTGGAACAAAAAGTTCTCAAGAAATCCTCAAACCAAACTACATCATCGCAGTTTAAATGTACAGCAGGGTGAGTTTCAATTTCTTTTATCAAATTTGACGGTGTTTTTAGTTGGCACAGCTTGTAGATAGATTGCTTCTGTTCAACACAAAGCCTTCCATTGGTGGGTTGCTGGTCAAATCCCCTTCAGTTTAAAGAAAACTGGAAACCTTTCTAATTGGGCTTTTCATTTCATCAACTATTGTGGGAAGGTTGCTAGATACCTGCAAAGATCATGTGTTTCCTCCAGTACATCAGAAACCATCAATCAGTCAATCTAATGCTTGAAGGTGTATTTAAGTCTAGAAACATGGTGACAGAATTGGGTAAAACATCAATCAATAAAAATTTGAAGGGTTTTTGAAGTAGACAATTAATCCTTAGACAGGTAATTCTAATTAGGAGGTGTAACTATTTGTATTTGTAAACTGCATATATGAGTGAATCTCCACTTGCAAAGCCCATTGCAAAAATATTACATCATCATCACTTTCTTCTCTCCCTTTGTCAAAGGGTGACCTAACAATTTACAAACATTCTATTGGATAATCCATGAACTTGATGCTTAAGTTTTGTATTTGGAGGGACTTTCTGTTGGCTATTTTTGCTGCTGTTAATTTGAACTTTGTGTCCATCTCAATTCATCCAAGTTAACAATATATGTTTATTTCCCTTCAGTCTTGAAGCACAGTTTACAGAGACGATGAGACATTTATTACAAGGAACTAAACCCACCCCTGAAGAGTGCCACTGTCCAACGTGTAACAGAAAAAGGTAGAAATTTCACTTTGTATCAAACCCAGTGTCTTGCCCTGTGAAGTACATAACAGTTTTTGATTGTGACTTAGCTTGTTTGTGAATGGGGAAAATGTATTTTAAAAAAATATAAAAGTTCCATTCAATGTCTCTTAGTCCAAATAAAAGTGAAAAATTAGGGGGGATTTTGACTCATGTGCATTCTCAGAACATTATTCACATTCTCAGAACCTGTTATTTTATGAGTTGTATGTAGTGTTGCAAAAGGCCTCTAATTGGACTTCAGTCTGTTGGTTTTTCTGAAATAAATGTGAAAGAATAGGCCAAAAGTTTAATGGCATAACTAAACAAATTATGGCCTGGAGGAGGGATATTGTTTGAAGAGACTGCTTTGTTAATCCCACAGCAGTGACACACATATAGTTTTTCTCTGCAGATAATTGTCTTGCACTATTTTATCCCTCCTAGGAGGTCATTAGAGAATCGGTATATTACCAGGTACTAAGATGACGGAATCCTGGCAAAAAGACCTATTTCCTTCTCATCTAAACCTGGCAACGCTACCAACACATTAATCAATCAATAACTGGCTTACTGGTGTAACATTGTAAGAAGCCTCCAATATTGATTATGATTAATTTTGGTTTATCAGCCTTATTTCAAATGTGATTTGGGACACTGTGCATCATATGTGAAGGTTACAATCTCAAATGTGAATGTCTTATTTCCCCAGATGTCCGTGTGATGAATGTACAATAACTCATATGATAACCTGTGGTATAATACACCCAGACTCTGTGGAGAACAACACTAATAAAACTGCACAATGTGTAGATGAAGTTACGCCGCCTTCAATGTCCAGTTCAACGTCTAGTAGTGGGCCGGCCAGTCCTTTGTTTGTCGATTCTGAGACATTCAAGCACTTTGAAAACTGCCAGGAGTAAGTAATATTTACAATAAACTCTTTGTCTGCAGGTTTTACCTCGCGGAAAGTTAGAAATGGTTAAGAATCTCTCATGGTATTGACAACTCTTTTAAACCAAGCTACGTTTGCCCTTTACCGATATAGGCAAGCATTCTGCTGAGGGTGAAAACTGAAGCCGTTTTTTTTTTTTTTTTTTTTCTTGCATGGGTGGGGTGAGGGGTCGAAATGATGGGAGGGTTGATTTGATCTATATTTATAATACATGCTAAATTTGCTCTGTTTATATTTGACTAGACTACGTAAAGAGTCGGGTGACGATGATATTGAGGATGATGACTGTGATGAGGATGAGGATGATGATGACGTCAGCCAATCAGATGATGATGATGACGATGATGATTACGATGAAGATGACGAAGATGATGGAAGTGAGGAAGATGGTCCATCACAAAATTCTGACTGTCAGAATCCCGTTAACAACATCCAACCAGGGCTCACCATTCCTCAACATGGCATGTGGAACCCTATGGAGTTTCTACAAAACTGGGATGACCCCCAGATGAACCAGTGCCCAGAAGGTTCTACTACAGCACCTACTCAGAATCCAACTAACTGTGCTTGTTTTCATTGTGTATCCCAAGCAAAAGCACAACAGGTTTGTCAACCAGTATTCACTCTCCTTCGCCTTGTGAGAATAACCTTTACTGTCTGTGTACTGGTGTTGACACCGTGCATGGCGTTCACCTCTGACATTCTAGAACCGTAAACGTCAAATGAAGTAATAAATTGTGAAGATGTTCTCAGGTCACTTGTATATGGATATCACAGAAGTTCTGACTACATTCTTTGAAAAAATATCAGGGCTTCAAGCAAATTGTCCTTTCGAAAAAATATTTTTTTACCAAAATTGCCTGGACCCTGTTTCACAAAGCGGCGTAGCGTAAGTTTTTACGTAAATGCCTTAGCAACCCATACTGTAGAGATACGTTAGTACGAAAGTTACGCCAAAAATACATCTACACCGCTTTGTGAAACAGGCTCCAGAACACCAAACCAAACCATTCACTGTTTTCAGGAATAAATTGACAAGAATGAAATAAGTTTAGAAAATTACGATTTTAGTTTTCAGCCCTGCAGCCCTTTAACAAATAATATTTTGGACTGATGTGAATTTTGCAACATATTTATCTCTTGAATGTTTGCTTTGGTAAATGTTAATTCATCTGGTGGTCCTGGATGCTAACATTTCCTATCTGTATTATTTCAGGTTGCACCTGAAGAAGGTCAGTGTCAGTGCTATGTATGTCTACAGCAGAGAGGAAAGATGGTATCCACAAACATCCCTCAGCAACTTCCTGCAGCACCAAGACCGGAATTAAATCTCTACCCTCATATACACGGCCATAGTAATCATGTTCGACCATTGTTACAGCCCCAGTTATACGGTCTACATGAGCCTATTGATATACCATGTAAAGTACCTCTTAAACTGGACTTTGATACACCGGAGGGCTTACAAGAACATATGTACCATGCTTATGGGGAATGGGATAATACTGCTCGAATGCTTATCGGTAATCACAAGTTTGGTACAGAGTTTCTTCCCTCACCCCCTTTACCTACGCCCGGTCCATTTATCGAGAGTTTAGGTATCGATGGTACTGGCTTTACAAACTCTGTGATTCCACAAAGTGTCCATTTGGTCTCCTCCACAACTTCCTCCGCAAACCCTACCCATAATTCTATCTCCCCGACAACAGCCATGAGTCAACCTCCTGCTGCTCAAACGGAATCCTGTCAGAAAGCCACAGTGCGGAGAACTAAACATCCCATGTCACAGGGCCAAGTCAACAGGATATTACCTCCCTTATCATTAATGCCACCAGTCTCGCGGCCTGCCACAATGGGAGGTAACTCTCAACATCAAGTAGACGACAAAACTCAGCGGTGTCATCATAGCCCTTCCTCTCAGTCGAAAATCTCCACAGCACAACAACAACCACCCCCACCACCTAACGTCATGCATGGTGCGTTTAATCCAAATGGTTACCAAGGTCATCAGAACCCACAAGATGGGTCTTGGATGTCATACACTCAGAGAAACGACGGCAAATCTGGTGGCGGTAATAATCCGATTCCTCCTTACTCTTGTAGTCATCCACATTCGCGTAAATCACTGCCCTCTCAGCCTCACCCTGGTATGTGTCCCAATGACAATAACGTGAGTGTTGGGACGTCAACACGCTGTACTGACCCTCACTGTGACTCACACCATGATGATCATTATGACAGTATTGATGACAGTGGATCAGAACAAAGCTCCTCTACTTCAACATCCAATCAGAAAGAAGGAAAATACTGTGACTGTTGTTATTGTGAATTCTTCGGTCATAGCAATGTAAGTCTCACATATCTGTTTTATTATTTCAGTAAGGATTTCTATAAATTCTAGGGGCCTTCGTGGCTCAGTAGGTAGAGCGTTGGACGCTTAATCCGAACAGCCTTCCACCAATGGGTCATGGTTTCGAATCCCACTCAGTCCCAAAAATTGGAAAATTTTCTGACTGGGTTTTCACCTGAACGACCTATGTGGGATGGTTGCCAGTTACCACCGGAAGGTCGTGGGTTTCCTCCGAGCATAGAGTCCGGTTTCCTCCCACAATAAAACTGGCAACGCCGCCATATAAGTAAAATAATCTTGAGTGTGGCGTAAAACACCAAACAATCAATGAATTAAGGATTTGTATAAATTCTTCTATGGAATGGTTTAACTAAAAAAAAACTAAAAATTGGAAAATTTTCTGACTGGGTTTTCACCTGAACGACCTATGTGGGATGGTTGCCAGTTACCACCGGAAGGTCGTGGGTTTCCTCCGAGCATAGAGTCCGGTTTCCTCCCACAATAAAACTGGCAACGCCGCCATATAAGTAAAATAATCTTGAGTGTGGCGTAAAACACCAAACAATCAATCAATTAAGGATTTGTATAAATTCTTCTATGGAATGGTTTAACTAAAAAAAAACTAAAAATTGGAAAATTTTCTGACTGGGTTTTCACCTGAACGACCTATGTGGGATGGTTGCCAGTTACCACCGGAAGGTCGTGGGTTTCCTCCGAGCATAGAGTCCGGTTTCCTCCCACAATAAAACTGGCAACGCCGCCATATAAGTAAAATAATCTTGAGTGTGGCGTAAAACACCAAACAATCAATCAATTAAGGATTTGTATAAATTCTTCTATGGAATGGTTTAACTAAAAAAAAACTAAAAATTGGAAAATTTTCTGACTGGGTTTTCACCTGAACGACCTATGTGGGATGGTTGCCAGTTACCACCGGAAGGTCGTGGGTTTCCTCCGAGCATAGAGTCCGGTTTCCTCCCACAATAAAACTGGCAACGCCGCCATATAAGTAAAATAATCTTGAGTGTGGCGTAAAACACCAAACAATCAATCAATTAAGGATTTGTATAAATTCTTCTATGGAATGGTTTAAAGGGGCATGAGCTGCCAAAATGTTGATATTTTGACGTAAACACAGAATGTTGAAATTATCGGCTATTTTTCTCAAGACGTATAATTCAGAAGCTTTTTAGTGCTTCTAGTCTCAGAAATGTACGATAAAGTATTGTTTTGAACTAACTTTGACTTAGAATGAATGAATGGTCGTCTCGGTTATTTAAATTTTGCTACTTTTCGAACACGTTTTCGGTTCGTGCAGGGCACATACTGTATGGATTTTCCTCATTCCAACGCCAATCATTTAGTTTTTCGATGGCCTTCAAAGCATCTTACTGTCGTGACGATCAGAAATTATGAAAAAAGTGTGAATATCGGCAGCTCATGCCCCTTTAACTAAAGCTACAACACATAGCAGTACTATGATAGTGATAGTACAACAAAACACAAGGTAGTTAGTTGCATTCGGTCAGTAAAACAATGTCTTCTGAGCCTGACAAAAGACATCCATACAGCAATCTCTTGTTCGGAATCCCACATAGTCCAAAGTTAAAATTCTGGGTGGATCACCGTTACGGGAAGGGTAACGAGGCATTCACCAAAGGTCTTAGCTTTGTTCTGTTAAAGACCCTTGTTTCCTTCTCCATTTAACCTGGCCATACTCAAATGTTATTCATATAAATAAGAGTTGAAAATGTCAAATGATAAAATAAGAAGGATGGGGACAAAATTAGGGGATATAGGTACAGATTACAAGATTGGTAGAATTTACGACAACATAGACAATATATGATGGTACTAGTTGTTCTACATGTATGTATCTTAGCTTTAAATCTGTGAAAGTGTCAAGAACATTTTTTCACAAACGATACATGCAAAAAGTACAGCGAAGCCAATTATAATTATTGAGATTTGTCTTATTGTAGTTAAATGTTTATCCTTTTGCAGCCACCAAGTGCTCCCACAAGTAAAAATTATCCAGAAATGAGAGACAAGTTACGTCTATTGTTAAAACGCAAGGTAAGCTTGTTCCCTTTTGTCAATTGTGGGCTGTAGGCAATTAAACTAGGGCATCAAATAATGGGAAATGAAAACTTTATAACCAAACTACATAAGACTTAAGAAATGCTTGAAACTCTCTTTTAATCTCCTTAAGGCTCTTGTTGTTCACAAACAACTAACTTCATGGTGGAGCCTTAATTGTTTCACATTAGTATATAAGGTTTCTCAAACAGGGTATTTATCCGAACTTAACCTTTCAACTTTAAATTTAACTCTTTTGTTTAGGAGGTTTTCTTATGAATGCAAAGATATGATTTGACTTAATTTTAACCCTTGCAGAAAGAAGCCAAGCAGGATGATGATATAAAACCTTCCAATTCCTTACTCCCTTCAAAGTCTGATGAAAACCATGATCCTTTAGAAGGGAAAGCGCTGGATGAACTTGTCAACTTCATCAATGGAGTAGATGAACCAAAAGATAAACAGCAAACAACAAAGGCGGCAAAACGTGCTAGACAAAAACAGCGCAAGGTTGGTTAGCGGCTTAATTTTTTTCTATTTTAATTTTATTTTTTGGTCCGATAATAACCATAATTTATTTTTTAAGTATTTGGATTCCAGCGTTAAATTCATCGATGTAGTTGGGATTGTTGATCGATATTTTGACACAGAGCTTTCCACCCTCAATAAGCCTAGTTATCCCTCCACAGAAGAAAAAGAATTTTCAGCCTATCATATTTTCAAATATCTGATTAATATGGAATGAGGTACGGTCTTTTAGTTAGTTGATAGTTTGAGGTGTGACCCATTGAGTGTGTGACCTTTAGCCCCGATCAATCAAAACATCATTTCAATAAAACTGTAAAGGGAATCGATGTGTATGGATTACTGTATGTCTAGGCTTTATAAGGATGAAAAGAATAATTTTTTAATGCCACGTCCTGTTTTAGGCTCAAGAACGTGCTCGAAGGAATGAAGAAGAAAGACAGAAATTACGGAAAGAAGTTGCCAAGACGTGCTCCCAGCCATTCACATACTCACCCTCCTCCTTACATTGTATTCAAACCAAGTTCATGAATCTATGCAAAGAAGTGCTTTTACCTCATGATGGTAACAGTCTGGCTTCAGTGGAACGTACGAAGAAGAAAACTCGAGTTAAACCAACTGTCCTTAGAGATGAACCAGCCCAATCTGTGGTAAATAGAGAAGAAAAGATATTCGAAGATAAACCGCTCACAATCTCAAGACCCGAGCAGGCTCCCAGAGAAATTAAAACTGCAACGCGCTCAAAAGCCTCTACCCAAAATAATGTGATCAGAGAAAAATTGCCTGCTAAAAGTCCAGTCCCTGTCAAGCCAAATGCTGACGATACGAGCAAAAGTAAACTAAAAGACAAGACAAAGGCTGTGAGTAGTCCTAATGGTGTGCCGAAAGCCCCAGGCAGTCCCAAACCCACATCTAACAAACAGGGAGGTAAATCGTCAACACCTGCCCCTGTACAAACATCAGCGCCAGTCAATTTCACCGTCAACACACCGTCTGTCAGTAATGGAACAGTTCAGTTTACAGCTCAGCCGGATAAAACAAGCTTTGTGAGCCCAAACAACATCAAACGAGGCAATAAGAAAGTGTCCCACATTCAGCAAAATAACTTGAACAATTTAAATGGAGGTATTCAGTCTAATATCACTCGTAATGGCCTTGTTATTCAACCGACAAACTATCAGATAAACAGCCAGCGCTGGACAGTAATGCCTGATGAACAGACTAAATCCAAACCAGTACCTAACAAGATAGCCCCTCAACAACCAGCTCCTCAACAACCTGCCCCTCAACCTGCCCAGATAATCAATACACTTGTGAAAACACCAGCCAAAGTTGAATCAAACGGCACCAAATCTGCTCCCCTTACAAACGGCCATTGTATAAAACCAGTAGTCCGTGGAACTGATTCAGCAAAACAGAACAACGAACAGGTTCAGGTAAGATAGATTTTTAGCTATTTGGGATGATTTCTAAAGGTATAGGTCCAGTAGGTTAGAGTGATCGTCCCTCAGTCCCACACAGTTTTGCCATTGATGCCCTGAAGGTAGGGGGTTTCCTCCGGACAATGAGCCCTGTTCCCTCCACTAAACCTGGCAACGCCGCCATATAAGTGAAATAATCTTGATTGTTTGGTGTTTTACACCGCACTCAAGATTATTTCACTTATATGGCTGCGTTGTCAGTTTTATTGTGGGAGGAAAGCGGGCTCTATGCCCAGAGGAAACAAACGATCTTCCGGTGGTAACTGGCAACCATCCCACATAGGTAGTTCGAGTAAAAACCCAGTCAGAAAATTTCAACATTTTTTGGGGGGACTGAATGGGATTCGAACTCACGACACATTGGTGGAAAGCTGTTCAGATTGAGCGTCCAACGCTCTACCTACTGAGCCACAGAGACCCCGAAATCAAAATCAATCAATCTATAGGCATACAGTCTGCATGTCTAAAGTAAAGAACAAAATATATTCTTCTTGGGGATTTCCACTTTCTGGTCATGGAGTCAGTCATGGTGTTTCAATTCCTCAGATTTCACAGATGGCAACTGTCAAAAAAAATGGACCGTTTGAAACACACACAATATTGAGGTTGCGAGACTCAACCCTCTTTCAAAGGATAACATTAACAAGCACAGTGCACTCTATGTGTGCATGCTGCAAATCTTGATTTTGATGGTGTCAAAGTGTTGTATGATAGAGCCTGGTTTCCTTGCCTCTGGAACCTGACAACGCTGCCATGAAAGTGAATTAGTCTCCAATGCAGCTGAAAAAAAACCTAACAATTTTTTTAAAGACTTCAAAATGGCAAAGAGCTCTCAGAAAACAGTCATGTTGCTGATTGTCAAGGTTTTTGCAATGTTGCAACTTCTGGCCAGCAGTTATTGCATTCATGCTTGGGAACAGGGAAAAACCAATGTATGAATTTTGCTTAATGTATATTGCATGGGAACAGGGGAAAACCAATGTATGGATTTTGCTTAATGTATATTGCATGGGAACAGGGAAAAACCAATGTATGAATTTTGCTTAGTGTATATTGCATGGGAACAGGGAAAAACCAATGTATGAATTTTGCTTAGTGTATATTGCATGGGAACAGGGAAAAACCAATGTATGAATTTTGCTTAGTGTATATTGCTGTCATGGGAACAGGGAAAAACTAGCCGAGAAATCTTGGCTCTGCCGAATTTTTTTTTTCCGTGTTCGTCATAGCCAAGATCACTTCCATAGTAAAAAAAGGATATATGTTAAGGAGACCCGCCGAAAAAATCGGCGGCGCAAATTTCACAACAAATAAGCAAAGAATAAAATATTTACCACTGCATTCCGATAGTATAGACCACGAAGAAGGAGTTTGTCAAACTTATGCCGCTGTAAAGTGACTAAAGATATATGATTGAAGTATTTCTACGACGCCCCCCACAGTTTAACTGGTCGTTTAAATGTTTTACTATGGCGGTTACGTCAGGTTGAAAGCCAGTGGACTTCGACACAAATATTGACTGCATAAGGGAAAGTTTACCACTTTACAGCGGCGTAAGTTTGACAAACTCCTTCTTCGTGGTGTATACTATCGGAATGCAGTGGTAAATATTTTATTCTTTGCTTATTTGTTGTGAAATTTGCGCCGCCGATTTTTTCGGCGGGTCTCCTTAACATATATCCTTTTTTTACTATGGAAGTGATCTTGGCTATGACGAACACGGAAAAAAAAAAAGATTTCTCGGCTAAGGGAAAAACCAATGTATGAATTTTGCTTAGTGTATATTGCTGTCATGAGAACAGGCAAAAACCAATGTATGAATTTTGCTTGGTGTATATTGCTGTTATGCTTGGGTATGTGTTAATTCAATTATTGATTGGTAAATATTCCATTTTACAGAATAAACTTCAAACAGGGAAAAACAAGAAGAAGAATAAGAAGAACAAAAACTCTGAAGATTCTAAACATATTGGTAAGTGATAGCATTGAAAATAGATAAATACAATTCTATAGGAATGAAAAGCTGAAAGTGTTGATAGTTTCATAGTTTTATTTCCAGCTATGTGTAAAGTTGAAGGAATTGTGTCTGGACTTATTCATATTAGTTTTCTAAACCTTTTTTTAATCACAAAAATAATACTATAGTGCTTACTTTAAGCAATGTATAAATAAGTTTATTACAACAACTTATGATTGGGTTAAAATGTCTAAATGATATACCTCTTTTTAACACAATTAGAAACTGGTTATTTTCTACAACAAGATATTCCCTGTGCCCGTGTGTTTCAGGGTTTATAAAAATAACATTTCACACTAACAGTATTATTCTGCCTGTATTTTCAGATGAGATATTTCTCCCTCGTTCTGATTCTGACTTGGAAGGCGGAGAATTAGATGATTTTGAGAAAGAACTGGAAGAATTCAAGAGGTATGTAACACTACGCAACTTTTACCTGCAGATTGATTGATTTTTCAAGGCACACTGAAGGTTATATCTGTTACGTGGCAGTGGCCACAGGAAACACAACCTCCCTGTGGCACTGCAAAACATTCCACATAGTGAAAGTCATTCAGAATCTTTTGATCTCATTGGGATTGAAATACCCTGACCTATGGATGGAATGCTTTTTGTCCGGAGTGTCTATCACTTCAGCAGAGTTCCCCCAATGGTATTCTCCTTTAAACGTGGCTACGATAGACCTTGTACGCCTTTACCGGACATGGCGCAGAGATTTAAGAGATTAATAGAAAGGCAGGTTAATGGCAGCAAACACCAGATTGAATTACATGAAGTTTTGTCGAATACTTTAAAGTCACATCAATTGGCCTCTGAGGTGAACTCCCCAACCCCATTCCAATGGATTTTTGGCCTTTGAGATTATATCTGGACTTAAAAAATGAATCGAATAGAAAGTGAATCGATGTGGAAAAGATGCCAAGTACTTTCCAAAGGTCAGATTTCCTACGACAAAAACCCTCGGGCAAGGGTCGGTGTGGTTTTTGCCATGACCATTTTCGCCTACCTAGCATGGAGGAAAACTAAGTACTGCCAAATACATTAGCCTTCCTGACGTTCATATGGTCTGTGGAGGTTAAAATTTAGGTGGGATAGGAGTGGGTAAGATCTTTTGGTCGGTTGGTACCATATAACCTTAGCTGTTGAGTGTGACGTTAAACCCCATTCAATCAATCAATCAACCTAAGGGGAAAAAGCCAGGTTTCCTCCCCACTAAACCTGGCAAGGCTGCCATATAAGTGAGATAATCGAGTGCGGGGTAAAACATCAATCAATCGATCTATAGCAGCTGGAATATTTGCGATAAACTTGAAGATGAATTTCTCTGGCAGTTCTTATTTCCATGTATTCACTCTTCTTGCAGATTTTGTTTTGATTCAACACCAACACCACGACAAAGGCTTCAAGTAAATGTCAACCTAAAAGATATATTTACCAAGAAGAAGGCAGGAATGGGGTGCAGCTAAGAAGGAATAACTTGCAGTTGGACTCGGGATGACCCATAAGGGACACAACTCATTGAATATA
This sequence comes from Lepidochitona cinerea, assembly GCA_963971465.1. Lineage (NCBI taxonomy): Eukaryota > Metazoa > Mollusca > Polyplacophora > Chitonida > Tonicellidae > Lepidochitona > Lepidochitona cinerea. The sequence continues at coordinate 37,182,125 of OZ020553.1, forward strand.
ACAAGGGGAATAACTCATTGGACTCACAAAGGGGGATAACTCATAAGGAGAACTCTTGAGTTAGTGAACCTATGTTCATGTAGTTGTCACTGTGCTTATACTTCATTCATTGGTGATGTTTCTCAAAGAGGCATTATTTAATATTCTTGTTTAAACTGAAGATGGAAGAAAATTGAAGCTATCCTGAGTAGAAAATTACCTGGACTATTGTTTTCAGCTTTGCACATCTTTCAGTTGCTCTATTTAATTAATGTTTCAAAGCAATATTACGGTGGGTTTGGTTTGTTGTTTTTGAGGGCCTGTAGGAGGAGGGTGTGGGGGGGAGGAGGGGGGCGGTCGGGGTTCTCATGGGTTTTCATATCCTTGAAAGGTTCCTTTGTGATCTCATGGAACTGTCTGTTATTCTTGAGGAAGAAATATGTTGTTATGAAGAGACGTGTGATCTTTATGTAGTTTATCCACTAAGAGCGATTGAAAGAACGTGATACATCTTCTCTGTGGCTTAACTTCTGATTTTAATTTTGTTTTTATTTAATCTGAGGTGACAAAGACAGGTATTTACAAGTAAAGGTTCTGTCATTTCCTCTCAGAGATTTCCTATGCAAGGCTCCTTAATTTAAAGTAAAATTGTAATAATTTGAAATGCATGAATTGTAATTAAGAAAATGAATTTGTTTATCGACCACTTCCATTATTTAAATAATTGATCAATATGTTCTGATTTTATTTATTGTAAAACACTGGTTTTCTTACTCTCTCTATTTGGCAGTTTGCCTTTGCCTACTGCTGATTTTCATGGCTGTTATGATTTCTGAATTCTTGTGCATGTACAAACTGATATATTTCACACCAGTGGTTCCCTTCATGTCCCTTATTGGCTGGGGAAAGTGAGGGTTATTGTGCACAGACTTGCACATATCTATGATAAATATCTCAATTGTTGACAAGCTTGTGGTTAGGAATATTGTTGAAAATCTGAATGCGTTTGAATGTACTTGGTTAGTTTGTAAACAACTGGAAAAAAGTAAATGAAGTTTTTACAAATGAATATGGTGTTTTTTGTATTTATTTCACGGTTAGGGCTGGGGTGAAAGGCGCTTTTGGACTATTCTTTTAAGAGCCTTTGACATTACAAGATGTATTCTGAAATGATATCCCATTCAGTCATCTTTGGCCACCAATTTCTGATTTTTCACTGTATGTCAGAGTTTCCAGGTACTCGCCGAAGGTTGTGGGGTTTCCTAGATTTCCACCCCCACTAAACCTGACGACACCGCCATACAAGTGAAATAATTTTGAGTGCGGCGTAAAACATTAATCAACCAATCTATGACCGCCATATAATTATTTTAATACCAGCTCTTAGTCGGCAGAGTGGTAGTGTGAAACAGGCATGTCCTCAAAGTCTCAAAAACCCAGCAATAGTATGTCAATTCCACAAATTGTCCTATTTAGTGTCATCCTAGCTTTGTGCTACATGTTTATGGATCTAATGTTACTTATTGAACGTAAATCGCCACTTGGAATGTTAACATCCTGGCAACATTCTCAATATAACCACAGTTGTCCTATGTGAACCAGGTACTTGTATAAGGTTGGGTTTTCAACTGAGCAAAGGGCCGGATTTCCTCCTCCACTTAACCTTGCCAGCATATAACGAAAATAATCTTTATGGATGTCCAATGTATGCTTTATCCCCTCGTAATCTTAGAATTAAGATTTGAATGTGTCGTTATAATAGAGAATAAGCTCAATTGGCCATTCAAAAGGTCGCTACCATTTTTTCATTAGTTTTATCCAATGAATGGTTTTTGAACCTAAATCTATCAACTTACATTAGAGAGCTGTAAAAAGATGTCATTATTGATCTAAAAATAGCTGATGCAACATCACATCACAAGTACAGAAAAAGGCGCAGTAGATAAATCACGAAGAACATGTCTTTTTTTATTAGCTTGGGGGTCACTGGTGGTAATTAACATGGGGAAGTTAAATCATATGTATTGTAACTAGCATGGCAACTTTGGCACAGCGTAACCAACATAAAAAAAGACCAACAAATTAAACTGAATACAAATATTTATTTTAATGACTGGCGACCATCAAAAAATAAAATACAAATTTATGAAATTGAAAAATTCTACGGACGGAATCTTGGCAATGTTTTTATGACATATATATTATAAATTATTTGCTTAATACTGATGTCAAACTAGCACCTCAATAAAGATCAAAACAACATTTGGTAGATAAATAAATATTTATGGGAGAACAATAGCACACGTCTTAACTGTCTAATGCTTAACTAAATGAATGTATGTGAACATTGATAAAACAGTTCAGGTTGAATCCTATATTTTTGGGTGCCACAGGTGCCTTTTGGCACTCCAAATGACACCTCCGAAGCCCGTTTAACAAAGGAGTCGCAAGCTACGTTCAACGTAATTCCCATGGCGTCACAATATCTAAGAGATACTTTGTCATAGTAGTTCAGGTAAAGGTAAAGTTACGCCAGCTTTGTAAAACAGCCCCATGGTTCTTTGTGGAAACCACTTCTTTATTATGATGACTCCCCAAATACTATCCTGCTTAGTATTATAGCAGTTTAGATTTTATCAATAAAATCCAAGATCCAACTATGAAATATTTACTCCTGTGGTGTTCTGTGTTAGAAATGATTAAGTAAATAGACTTAAAATGAGAATCCATCTTTCCAAGAAATAACTGATAACATTTTGTTTAACAAAATGCATTACATTAATACTACTATTAGACATGAGTCTGGTTAGAGTGACACTCCAGTCTAAAGTTAAGTAATTAGACTCTCCACAAATGTCATTTAGCGTGTGTGGGTAACACTAATCCTTAAATCCTGGAGAGGAGCCAGTAATCTACATGACTGGGGCAATGTTAACGTAATCTCTCAATGGAAGATTCATAATACATGTACTGTAATGGTTCTGCTAATACTGATTCTTAATATCCCTCTTACCAAAATATTAACAAAAATAAACAACAAAGGCAAGAAAATAATTTGACTGAAGTATTACCATAATAAATCAAGAGTTATGGCAAGGTGACGAAAGAATGTCTTTTTTATCATTCAGTTAGATTCATAAATGTTAAATTTAAATACTTATTTTACTTGTAGGCATTGACTCAATGTGTAGGGTTTTTTCAAAGAGGTACAGCTGCTTGTCCAGAGACTAAATTCAGGCAAAAAGATAATGTCATGTGAGCGAAAAAATAAACAGTATACCCCAGCCTCCTGTTCAAAAACTGATTAAAATGTTTCTTCATGTACAGCATTAAAATAGACCTAGACCATTTGCCAAATCAGCTTTTGTTCTTCTCTTAGCCTGAAATAATTTTATACAACTTGATTTACAAGGCATCTCCTGTGAAGGCACGGAATCTGTACTCAATCTTGTAACGATTGCGAGACAACTCCTTCTGCAAATCTTCAGCCTGTAACAGACAATATTTCAATGGATTATTATGGATGTGGATCAGAGGATTGTATCTACATGAAAGTAGTAAATTACCTCCCCTGAAAAATACTTATCTCCCTTGGGTGTTACTTTTACAAATCTATGGCCTGAATTTAAAAAAGTATGACCAAAATTAGTTCCTAAAAGATGAACACTTTGTAAAGTTTCTGTAATGAACAAACAAACAAACAGAACGAAGATATTCAAACAAACCATAAAAAACTCCCTTCCTATTACCCTATTATAATAATAACTATGAGTGAGTGTCAATGAAATGATACGACAGAATACAAAAGGATAAAAATGTTAACAAGTTGTGAACAAAGGCAGACTCATAAAACAGTATCCAGTAATGAAAAACAACCTTCAAAATCTGTCAAGTCTTGTTAAGGTTGCCCCATGTCAAGATTTTTTTCTTAGAAGCATTGGGTACAGTTTTTTATTTTCTTTTTGATATGGCAGAACATTCAGCAACAACCTGATTAGAAGTTAAAATTCCCATCCTAGAGTATTAAGAGAGGAAGCGGGGATAAACATCAGCCATAACTTAAATTTTATGCTTCCTATATCACGAGGTGTAGGGGGCACATGAATGTTTTCTCAATTTTATGTGCATATGATCAAGACAATGAATTATAATAATCTTTCAAACGTTGTTTTTTCAGACAGGTTTATAAAGTCCTCCATAGAAGTTAGTAAAGAGAATTGTTAGTAGGTTAATTATGGTAATTGAATAGTGAGACACCCAAATAGAGCCACCTATATGACCGGAGGTAACAGCTTGCAGCCTACCAGTTCACATCCATCAATTTAACTTCTTCATAAATATAATGTTGACCAATTTATAAAGTTATAATCTAGTTAAACACTGTAACTACATGTACCCTGGGAAGCTGCAAACCCTCCATAGGGTGAGATAAGCAACCAATAAAGGAAACTGGTGAATAAGCAATTTGAATTCAAAAACAATATATAGTTAATCAGCTGTCTTTCTTATCCAATCACTGTTTCTGTCTGAGCTTGTTTACATTCAGGGCAACAAGTCGTTCACAAAGTGTGTTCAAGAGTCAGGTTGACTGTAAAATCCTTTTTTTTTGTTTGTTTTGTTTTTTGTTTTCTGGTTTTATTTGCAAGGAAATTGGTGTTATTTCTGTTGATGGTTCTATTTGGGTGTCTCCCAAAATGAAAGTTGAACACAGTCACCTGATAAGAATATGGGAGGTTTACTACTGACTAGTAGTGCAAACCTGTACTCCAGATTTTAAAGTCTTGGTATTTGTCAAGTAATTCTTTCTGTAAACCTTTAACCTGTATTGGGTTACAATATTAACAATATTCACTCAACAACATTCACAAACCTATCAGGATCTGTTTGTTGCCGATTTTTTTCTTTAGGTCAAAAATAAAATGAACAGGAGCCTGTTTCACAAAGCGGTGTTGCGTTAGGGTTCACATAACTGCTATAGCAACCCATACTGTAGAGATACGTTGTTATGAAAGTTACGTAAAAACTTACCATACGCCGCTTTGTGAAACAGGCTCAAGTGTGGGAGCCTTAGTATGGTTTGAGGTTGAAAAAAGGTATTGTGTGGAGGTTAAATTAGACCCACAACCACTTTGATATTCAAATACATATTCAAACGCAACAATACCCAATACATGTAGGTTAAAGAACAACATAAACAACCCTGATATACACAATGAAGAAAAACAACATGTACATGTATCCAGAAACACAAACAACTGGCAAACCCAGAGGTAGTCCCGGAAGAATATTTGACCCAAGTTCATGCATCACAAAAAATTGCAGAAAGTTTAGGAAATTTAGTAGAAAATATATATTTTTTTTTTTAAGAAAAAATTTTAATTTTTGCCATCATCAGCCTTAAACCTTAAACTGACTTTGCCTTTAGAGAGCAATTATTCAACAGGAAATACTTACAACATCAAGTTCTTGTTTTGCCAGCCTCATTTCTTCCTGGGGATTATTTTTGGGTAGTTTTCGTCTTTCTACCATTTGTAAGGTATGAGCTTTAATACGCCGCTCTAACTCTCTTATACGCACTGCTCTGTAATCAAAATTATAGGATACATGACAAGAAAGACTAACAGTAAAGGGGAATGATAAACTGACATGGTACTCAAGATTATTTCACTTCACTGGCGACAGGAGAAAAAAATCCCACGTTCTATATACATGGACTGAGTGGGAATAGAACCCACACCCCATCGATGGAAGGCTTGTGTGAGCATAAGAGACTGAGCCATTTCAATCATGGAAACATGTGCATGTATAACAACTAAGTATCAAATAAAAACTATGAGGCCTTGATAATTAAAAACACTTAGGTTATTTCTTTGGTATAAAACTTTAGAACAGAAGGCACATAATATTCAAATATTTCTACATATTTTGGATTCTGGTTAAATGCTGCTTTTGACTAAACCTCAAATTTTCAGAAAAATGTTTGTGGTGTATTTGTGACTTACTTTTCTTCTTCAAGTCGCAATCTCTCCCCAGGTGTTAACGGTCTCCGTTTCATTTTTTCGTGAGTTGCTCGAATTTCTTCCTGTTTTTAGACAAAATAATGAACTTTTAACCCAATGTCTGTCAAAAACTGGGTGTGTAAAATTAACATTTGGAACTAAAATGTTGCCTTCAAGGGTTGCCATCAATCCCAAAACCAATACACAAGGTTCCATGGGGCACTGGAAATTTTGAGACGGTAATGTGTGGAGATAAGTTCTGAAGATTTCCTAAGGATAAAAGTCCCCGTATTTTTGTTATAGGTTTATGGAAAAGTTGGTGCTTAGGTTCATGTAATTAAATAAAACAAACTTACTTTGATTTTCTCTTCTTTGGTCATGATCTTAAGCTTGTCTTCATCAATACCATAAGGGGCCTGTTTCACAGGTTCTTCATAATCTGAAATGAAATGAGTTCCACATTTAGATAACAATCAGTGTGAATTTTGTCAATGAAACTATTTAAAAAAAATATAACAGCATATGGAAATATGCTCCTGAAACATTTAATATCTTCACTGAGTTCACAAGTAAAATTTGGACAAGAAAGGATCAATCAAAAGTCTTTGACATATCATTCTCAAAAATAATAATCTGCAAATTTCCATATGTTATATATACACTTAAACAGAGAATAGATTAGAAAAAGCCTTCCAAAATTAGCCTATGGTTTCTGCTATTTTTGAGTTTTCTGTGTAATCCTCCTACTAATTAATGACTTTCCTTATCTGCCCAATTGTGCAGTCTCCTGGTAACCTTTGATTTCACCAAGCATCCAACCAATGCATCACATGTCTCTCTCAAGAATTGTAGTCATAGATCTCTAAATGTTTGCAATACAATCTCTACAACCTACCTACTCCACCATTGCGTAAACTTTCCATGAACTTCTTCTGCTGTTTTTTCTTTGCACTATCTCTCCAACCTTTAAGTGATTCCTCGTCCCTGTTAAAACAAAAAAAATAGATAGCGTTTAAAAGTTTTGCAGGTTCTTCATTATCCAAATCAGAGGCTAACAGAAGAACATACAAACACCAAAACTGGAAAAATTACAAAGGACCCCACCAATAAGCTATAGATTTCATAAAATTTCTACCAGCAGCTATTTAGATACCTTGCAGTCCTAGTTGATGGGCAAAAGACAATTTATTAATGCCAGGGTTGGAAGGTTGACAAACTGTAAGTATTACATGAATACTATTTTGTCCAAGCTAAAAAATTTCACCCAAATATATTCAGTATTTTATTAGCACTAATATCTCTTTCCACAACTATCAGACATTCACATTCCTAAACCATTTCAGTATGAGAAATTTACTTACCTACGCCTTTGAAGAATCGCTTCCGTTTTCATCTTATACTCTTTTTCTTTGGCGACTTTTCTTTCCTCTGCCATTTTATAATCAATGTATGTGTCTGAGGGTGGGGTGGGAAACTGTGAGACAGATTTCTTGGACTTGCTACTTGATTTACTTCTCCTGAAAGCAAAGATTGATTGATTGATTGTTTGGTGTTTTACGTCGCGCTCAAGATTATTTCACTTATATGGCAACGTTGCCAGTTTTATTGTGGGAGGAAACCGGGCTCTATGCCCGGAGTAAACTGGCAACCATCCCACAAAGGTAGTTAGGGTAAAAACCCAGTCAGAAAATTTTCCAATTTTTTTTGGGACTGAGTGGGATTCGAACCCGCAACCCTTTGGTGGAAGGCTGTTCGGATTGAGCGTCCAACGCTCTACCTACTGAGCCACGGAGGCCCCTGAAAACAAAGAGGGCATTCATATATATCTTCTTGATACAAGGATATGTGGTTTAAAAGCTAACTAAAATGTATCCATCAATGACATATTAGAACTGAAATGAGTTTATGACAAACAAACAATTGACCTCTCCCCCAGGGGAACACGTCCACTCCAAACGTTCGAAAAGGTTAGACACACTCAGCAAAATAGCTCTGTGACGTCATGAACTTTGTAATGTCACAATGCTAACACTCGGAATGTTTGACCTTCTTACATGGCGCATGGCGGAGAGATCAAAAGGATAAACTAGCTTCATATCCTAATTCATTGACAAATTCTAGAGATACGGCATTGGAAATATTAACTTGAGCAGGGTACGTCAAACATCACAATGAGCCATTCATTTGTCAGCACCAATTCTGAAATGGTTTTGCTTAGAGTATCTGTTGAGAAAAAATAATGAAAATGCAAACTTACAAATTCATTCTACCATCAGCTCCTGTCTTTTTTAACTTGTCTAAATGTTGGGCCTTGATTTCGGAGTAGCTGGTGGGTTGATGTAGAGATAATGTATGTGGTACGGGACCCTGTAAGTCTGACTGTTGGCTGTTATTGGACATTCGGGACACTCCTGATGTTGATGCTCGACTACGACGTAACTCTAAATATTTCTGCCAATCTTCATCATCAGATTTTGAGCCTTCAGAATTAAAATCTTCCAAATTTGAGTCCAACTTCAAAGAACCTGAACAAAACCAGATGAATGTTTTTATTGATTTATATACCTAAACACATAGGAATTGAGACCTATGTGGGATGGTTGCCAGTAACCAACAGAAGGTCGTGGGTTTCTTCCGAGTATAGAGTCCGGTTTCCTCCCACAATAAAACTGGCAATGCTGCCATATAAGTGAAATAATCTTGAGCGCGGCGATAAACACCAAACAATCAATCAATCATAGGAATTGATTAAAGTACAAAGATTTAAGACAAAATATACACAATAGGGTCTGTAAGTTTCCAGATTTATTTTGCAATATCTCATGACAGGCTTTTTTATTTCAAAGAATGTTTTGAGAACTAAGTGGCATATTAATAGATCTTTATGCAACCAGACCTATATGCACAAGGTGAACAAAATCTGTGGAATACTTAAGTTATCTATGTGACTGAAATAAAACTTACTCTGTTTTAAGATGGCTGATTTTTGACCCATGACCTCTCGTAAATAGCGTAGGATTTCTTGTGTTCCCATCTCAATGATGTCCGGTGGTGGAAATGACAGTGGATTATCTCGGATGTTTAAACCATTCAGTGACTTTATAAGGCCTAGAAACATAGAAAAGGTATTAAATGGTCATTGGCAAAAAGCTATGGTATATAAAAGATGTAAAATTCCCAATAAGAGCTTCCTGTTACAATTAAATTGATTAAATAATGGTTGATTGATTGATTGTTTGGTGTTTTACGCCGCGCTCAAGATTATTTCACTTATCTGGCGACATTGCCAGTTTTATTGTGGGAGGAAACCGGGCTCTGTGCCCGGAGGAAACCCACGACCTTCCGGTGGTAACTGGCAACCATCCCACAAAGGTAGTTCGGGTAAAAACCCGGTCAGAAAATTTTGAACCCACAACCCATTGGTGGAAGGCTGTTCGGATTGAGCGTTAACTGGCAACCATTAAATAATGAAAACAAAAATCTATTATACTGTTATTAAATTGAATTTGAATAGATTAATATTTTCCTAAATCGCTTCAAAATTCATTACCTACAGATAAACAATGAAACTGGCTATAAAGTAATAACAAACTTTTTATTACTTTTATTATTTTTTTTCTGCAAGCCGATACAACAGTTTAGGGCTGTAATGACTGTAGACAATGTGATTAATTGTCCTTGATTACAACATTGGCTATCTGTGAGTGACAGTGTAATGTGCTTATTCACAAGTTGTGGATTACAAAACAGGGAGACAAATCTTGCACATACAGAATAAAGGGTGCTCTCCCCTTGGCCACAACTATCAACAATCAAGGGCATTGTGTTATTTCACTTAAATATTCTAAGACCTATATTTGTTTTAAACTGCAAAGGTCCAAACCAGGATAAGTCCCTTCTGTACTCAGGAGAAATTGTACATATTGTACAGAATAACTGACCTAATTCAGGCGGTAGACTTGTTAAGTTGTTTCCTTCTAGAAGAAGATTGCGTAGTTTTGGTAATTGACCAGTCAACCTCATGGGTAAAGAGTTGAGTTTATTATCCCTCAGATCAAGCCATTGTAGATTAGGTAACATTTCAAACAAGTTATCTGGTAGATTCGTCAGTTCATTGCCTTCCAGGTATAAATACTGCAAATAGAAACAAATATCATCAGTACCAAAAACGTACATGTATGAATGGCTTCTGTTATAACACTAAATGTTATTTGACATTCTACATGCACAAAATATAATTATTTGATACAATAAGGACTAAGAGTGTTATATACAGTGGGTAGTCTTATAGCTGCTTCTGAAAGCTTTTTCTTTTTAACCAGGTGACGCTCAATTCTGATGTTGTCCATGTAACAAAATGTCAAAGATATATTGAATATGTCAATTGCCATCAAAACAATAAAAAAAAGTCACCTGTCTACAGACATCCCAAAATCTCGAAGGAATTTTATACACCCTATAACATTTATTTAATCACTTGTGCACAAGTTGTGCCCACATCCAGAAGTGGATGAAATTCATAAAGTCTGGTTTATATTAAAGTCAATGGATATCATTATCAGGACAGAAAACGTTGTCATTCATTTTAAGCCATATACTGTATGTTGTTTTGGTCAATGCAATTTTTGGGGAGAATCTTTTCAAAAGCTTATTTACTACCATACATGTGGAGGCTGAGATATTGCAAGTCTTTACTCTTTTGGTCATCAGTGGGAAAGCGTGATCACTTGGTTGAAACATGGATATGAGACAGTGTACAATAACTGGTTCTGTACGATAACTGATTGAATAACAACGTATAATTTTATAATCAGTACAATAGACCTTTTGGGCTAAGAATATGTTTTTAACGATTTGTTCAAACTGTATGGCATTGACCTCATTTCTTTGTCGCAGGCGCTGTGACACTCCTCTATCACATTTAGTCACACTCATGTGTCTCTATCCTGGTTTACTTACTTTGCCGGTCAGGTAGAGTCACACATTAAACCGCTATTATAAGGGTGAGATAACTCGTGTAACCTCATTAGGTAAATTTTTATGCTATGCTTTACAAAGAGCGATTTAACAGTTTAACAACAGATTTTGAAGAAATCAACTGGTTCAGTGAAAAGAGGAATGTTTCAAAGATATAATAGGCGGTAATAGCTGAAAGGTACAATGTAGTTGAGATTAAGGATAGTTAAGACTTAGCTTAAATCTGAAATCCGAAGTCCTTCCAAATAATTCATTTAAAAGCCGTAACTATATCACATTGAGTCATAGGCAAAATGAGCATGATTTCAACGCCTGATTGATTGGACATTTTGTCACACACTGACTCAACAGACGCTTCTGTGCAAGCATCAATTCTTAAGCCGAAAGGGCCCTAAAATTTTATACTATAATTTATTATAAAAAGAATAAGTAAAATGGGATATATTTTAGAAATGTCAAATATGTGTTTCGTTATTTAACTGTAGCCTCACATGTCACTGTGTGTCTCTATAGGGAGTGCAAGTCTCGTATGAATTCCACATATTTCCTGTCACCGACACTGCATAGCCCATGTGGCTGTGTGTTTTTCGTTCTAACATAACGTTTACATCTGACGTTATGGAGCAAAATATGTCAAATGGAATTGCAAAGTCACCAAAAACGTTCTAAATAGCGTCATCTGTCACTGACTGGATATCACAAAATCTCGTAATAATTCTTACGAGACTTGCGCTCCATGTAGAACATATAGATAATAATATTATATTATAATAATTAATATAGGCCCCTACTTTATATTAATTATTATAACTTATTTGCTTAGCAATACAATAGTGAGATACCTCTATGTTTAAGTTTAACTGAATACCTCTAAATTATTGAGCTGCAACAAATCATTGGGTAAACTTGTCAGTCCTTTATGGCACAGATCGATAGAAGTTGATCCCAAAGCCTCGGCTTGTCGAATCAACCCAAGAATGAGTTCCTCTTGAATTCGTGATACCGCAAAATTGGGCCTGTCAATGTCTTTTTCTCGATCTGACGTTTGCTCCACACTTCCTTCCGACGATGATGTACTGTTTTCTAACTCCGTCATTTTACAAGTTGTGCAGATTTAGTTTTTGGTTTGGCGACGGATACAATTATACCACAACCAGTTGTCAAATACCGCCTTACAGACCCGCATTAAACCCTAATCACGTCGCGTCTCTTTTCATGCATGAGTTTCCACATTCTTGAGGATTCCAAGATGGAGTTATATACAAATGAGATCTATGCAATAGTGTATTCAGGGTTAGTTGTGCCAGTCAGTTTGAATTTCCTTGCATTTCGATTTGGCAGCGAAACATTCCGAATACACGGAGAGTGATCTAAATCACTATGGTGATCACGTGGGAGGTTCTTGAATTTCCGACCTTTGCCGACCTGACCCGAACATCAGTTGGGTTGATGAGACCGAGGATGTCGCACTGGGGAAGAGTCATCCGGAAGAACAAGTGTTAATATTCAACCGGCCCACAAATGATACTTTTGTGTTACTTTAGCGTTTAGGAATAATCCCGATAATGGTGTTTCACCAAGTGAAATCGCGTGTCTGTTTTGTGGGATCTTGCACTTTAGGACAGGACAGTACTGGGATATCAATGCAGTAGGATTATGACTTGGGAGAATTTGCAAGTAAACACACACACGTGTTGGCTGTCACCAAACCTGCAAACTTAATTTCTTATGGTTAATATCATTTGCCATGAAGAATTGAACAATGTGTGGAGAGTTCGAAGATTACCTGGAGTTGTTTATCACCCAAGCACACGACCATGTGAATATTCATTTTAAAACTGTCATCTTTGTTTGGGACGGGCAGAACAATACACACTGTCAGTGTCACTGAGTGAATGTGTCAGTCACATTGACGTAAAAGTTAGATCAAGTTATTTCAGTTTTTTGAGACTTTGGTAAGTTTTCTAAGATATTGAAAAATCTTTTTATCTGGTTTTATTTTTAGGGCCTACAATTTATGTCAACTGTGTAACTTGAAAACCTTTTAATTTTAATGGTCAAGAAAATTCCTTTCCGCCTTACTGATTTTTATTATAAAAAATATAACAAGGCCAAAAAAAAAAAAAAATGATTTGTTTGCTGTTAAGCAACCAACCATTCAAAAAGATAGCTACCCAAATTTTTTTTTAACCATTTTTACCAATCCTGTTTTATGACGCCGATGACGTGATATAGTAAAAAAAACAGCTGATGCATACAAACGTGCCAGTGGCGATGGTTCACGGAGGTGTTTTTTTCTTGGCCAGCAAAAAAGAGGCTTGTCTGTCCCAGGCTAAGCGAGTTAAATATATATTCTCTGTTTTCCATTCTGGTACCTAGTCCTAGCAGATGGAAATTATTTAGGTATTGAAGAAGCCCATATTGTCATGGTGGTCGCATCAGAATAACTTAAGCTTAGGTAATTGTCAGGCTAGGTGGGACAAAAATAAAAAAGTGTTAGTTAGCTGTTACAAACCTTTTTTGAAAAAGTATCAAAATGAAATATGGGTCTCGATATTTGTGGCGACCAAAACAGTCACCTAGCATTTTGGCATTCAGTGACTGAGGAACTATAGCATGTATTTTAATTTTTCTGTTATAACTCGCTTAGGAGTAGATGATGTGTCCAGTACCAAAAGTAAATTGGCATCTTGCTAAATTATGGTGATCAAAAGTTACCTGTCCTAGCCTTTTGGCAGTCAGTAACTCAGGAACTATTGCATGGATTTTAATTTTTTTTCTTCCAATTATATCTTAGCTTATGAGTAGATGATGTGTCCCATGCCAAAAGTAAATTAGGGTCTTGCAATTTGTGGCAACCAAAACAGTCACCCAGTCTTTTGACATTCAGTAATTGAGGAAAAGGCTGTTAATTAGTCTGTGGTTTCACATTAGAGGTAAATTGTATCCAAACAGCTTTTTGATAACTATATGACAATGTATAGTGACCAAATAAGGTGCCAAGCCCCTTTTTGTGGTTTATTTTACACTGTTTTTACAACTGTAATCTTGATTTTAGAGTTATGATCTGAATTTTAAATACACCATAGTGTACATGTATAATACAGAACAATTCATACCGATCGCAGCTGATACTTTGCTAACTGTACATACATGTAGCAGCTGTGTAGGTCAACTCCGTGGAGTATTAGTGTGTATTCACTCTTAGTAAAAGTATAATTTGATATGCCAATGACAGTGAACTTATGGGCTCACTCACAAGATGTTGTAGAAATAGTTTCAAGTGACTCTGCAGCATAGTTTTGACAAAATGCAAACATTTTGCCCCATATATATCCCTGAAGTCCTTTAGCAAATTATCTCCGTAAAATGCAAGACCAGGGCCCTGTTTCAATAGGCGGCATAGCTTTCATGTAACTGCCTTAGCAACCCATACTGTAGAGATGCGTTAGTATGAAAGTTACGCAAAAAATACATCTACGCCACTTTGTGAAACAGGCTCCTGAAGTCTATGAATGGCAAGCTATATTAAATAAAAATAGCCAACTTTGGTGTGTGATTGAACATATAATTGTGGAAATCTTGAAAGGCTTTCATAGGTATCATACTATGTCAATAGGGGGATGTGTTTATGACGTCACGTCAAGACAACTTCACAGCTTTTTCCAATTTTGATGAAATTTTAATTGCAGCTTATTGGTAAGGACCTGTACGCCCGTCCGATCTTCTGTGGACCTCCGTCAGACAGGGATTCATAGAATTCCAAAGAAATGATTGCTTCAAAGTGGCATGTGCTGCCAAACTTCTGATTTTTTTTTTCATAAAAATTAAAGGATTGACATTGAAATAAACATATTGGCACTGTCAGTAGTCTACACGAACCACAGACATGTGATAACAACAGACAAAGATCAAATAGCTGGGATCTATTAGTTCTTTTGGGGGAGTTTTGCTGCTTATAAAACTGCCTTAACGTTCATCTTCAATATTAGTATCAACAGAAAGCTCTATTTTGTAGTTTAGAAAAAAAAACATCAATCGGCTAATTTGGTTGCAACAAAATTTTGATTATATTTGACAGCTCATGCCACTTTAACAAAATCTACTAAATTTTTGTAGTCAATTGCTACTACAGGGACTGATCCAGGGAAAATTTGGGCATACCACTTCGGTTCAAAATGTTCCAACAATAAGACAAAAACAACATCTTTGACCCAAAATTCAACATTTTAAATGCTATTTTGACATTAAAATCTGTTGGTTTTAAGAATTTGGGCGGATTTTTTGCTTGTGAGTTTGGGCGCCCATACCTGTATACAGGTATCAAAATGTCTCTGCATCAGTCTATGTACTAACCACTCTATTTCTTAATTTCCATTTATGGAAGAACCTTGCTTGTTTATAAATTTGCAAGATATATATATATTTATGAACATTAAAACACATGGGCACAGGAAAATCTTATTATCTTCTTGCAAGATATATATATGATCATACAGTTGTCTGAATGCTGCAATCGTCACGCTAAAGCTCTTAGCTGAAATAATGTTGAAACTTGAACGCGCCATTGAAAATGATTCTCAGAATGGCGCACATTGTTAATGGGTTCTTGTACATGTATCTGTCCAATACCAATTTACATTTCTATCATATTAGAATAGGGCTATTATGATGCTGATAAAAAAACAAATGATGTCTTTATAATACAGACCCATAGGACATTTAGTATGATTTATATTTAGCCTTCAGCAATTCTTTGATCTTGTCACATTGATTGATTAGTTTCTCCAGCCAAACGCTGGCTCAATAGATTTTTTGTCTTTTTTCCTATGTGAATTTCTCTGTGTTAGATTGTACAGCGGTCTCACACATAGATTATTGACAAGTACGGCATGTCTTTATTTCTATATTGTCACGGTAGAGATGAAAGTACCGGTAACGGGTATTGTTATATTACATTGTCAGAGAATCTATATATATATTTATTTGTCCAGGTTGCACTGCCACATAATATGGTTGTGATTGATTGCTTGCTCTCTGTGTATTACGTCATTCATAGCAAAAGCAATTCTTATAGCATTAAGGCAAGAAAGCCGATCTAGTTGATGCTCAGAAGAAGATCCAGTACTGAGCTTTGGCTGGTATCTGGGACCAGGCTCACTGTACTGAAGGAGACCGTACTGAGCTTTCGTTGGTATTTTGAACCAGGCTCAATGTACTGAAGGGGACTGTACTGAGCTTTCGTTGGTACATGTATCTGGGACCAGGCTCACTGTACTGAAGGAGACCGTACTGAGCTTTCGTTGGTATTTTGAACCAGGCTCAATGTACTGAAGGGGACTGTACTGAGCTTTCGTTGGTACATGTATCTGGGACCAGGCTCACTGTACTGAAGGAGACCGTACTGAGCTTTCGTTGGTATTTTGAACCAGGCTCAATGTACTGACGGGGACTGTACTGAGCTTTCGTTGGTACATGTATCTGGGACCAGGCTCAATGTACTGAAGGAGACCTCCTACTGCACTGAGCTTTCCTTGGTATCTGGGACCAGGCTCAATGTACTGAAGGAGACCGCTGTACTGAGCTTTCCCTGGTATCTTGGACCAGGCTCAATGTACTGAAGGAGACCTCCTACTGCACTGAGCTTTCCTTGGTATCTGGGACCAGGCTCAATATACTGAAGGAGACTTCCATAATGACCTTTCATCGGTATCTGGGACCAGGCTCAATGTACTGAAGGAGACCTCCTACCTTACTGAGCTTTCCTTGGTATCTGGGACCAGGCTCAATGTACTGAAGGAGACCTCCTACTGCACTGAGCTTTCCTTTGTAACTGGGACCAGGCTCAATGTACTGAAGGAGACCGCCTACTGCACTGAGCTTTCCTTGGTATCTGGGACCAGGCTCAATATACTGAAGGAGACCTCCTACTGCACTGAGCTTTCCTTGGTATCTGGGACCAGGCTCAATGTACTGAAGCAGACCTCCTACTGCACTGAGCTTTCCTTGGTATCTGGGACCAGGCTCAATGTACTGAAGCAGACCTCCTACTGCACTGAGCTTTCCTTGGTATCTGGGACCCCCATAGTTATTGAGAAGATATTGCAGCCTGAAGTCAACTCCTTTAAAAATGGTGTTAACTTGTTCAAGTGTTTAGTATCAGGGTTGAACATGTCTCTGCTCTAGCCTTCGTCACCATGCTGACTTCCCACAAATCATCCAAATTAACAGCTTTAAGGATACCCTCACTCTGAATCGGTGAGGGCAGAGAACTTAAAATTGAAAGGAATCGATTACATTGAAATAAAATTGAGTGGAGTATGAGTAAAACATCAATCAAGCAATCTTTACAATGTAAGAAAGCACCTTAAAATTTTAAGGCTAACATTATTGTCTTATTTAATTTTGGCTTTTTTTTTATTTTTCATTCTTAGCCTCAGATCTTAATTGAATTCGCATTTTTCTTCAGTCTTTAATAAACTTTTCTTTCTATTTCAGTGAAAATTTGACCAAGTTGGTGTGTTCGTTTGGTGTTGACCACTTGCTGTGAGTCATCACCGAAGGACACTGATACTCTAACTTATCAAAATAGGGTGTACGATGGGAGGCGGTCACTCCACCAGAAAACTCTCCTATGACGCTAATGGAGAAGGTAAGTTGAAAATTCTATCAAATCTCAAAACTTAGAATCTAAGGATAAAGATAAAAAGTTAATACAGTTATTTTCAATATTGATAAGGCATCTATTTTCATTGTGTTTGTAATAAAAACTGTGGTAGTTTAAGTGGCATGAGCTGCCAAATATTGGGAAATCATCGTTGTAACAGAATCTGAATGATCTAACTGTTTTAGGTTTGGTTTGTTTTTATCAAGCACTAGAAACTAAAAGCTTCTGGTCGATACTTGCATGTATTTCAGTGATGTACGTTAAGCTTACGTTTTTATAAGCAATAAAACCCTGAAAAAGGCCTTGTACATCCTAGCTGTTACGGACTGATAACGTTTTTTTAATTGATATTTTTTTTTCTAAGTACTGATAATGATATCGGTAATGAACCAGATTTTGGGCAGATGATTTAAATAGCAAACTATGGAATTGTTGTTTGTAGTTGGCTGACCAATATGTGTTTTTCTGTAACAGGGATACACTGTAGCTCCCTTTAAACTCAGCCCACCATTATCATTACATTTGTGAAATCCTATTATTTCTTGTGGAACGTCAAACAATTAAGCTTAATTTATTCTCAGGTTATGATTTAGATAAAACATGTTATTATCAAACAGTCACAGCAACCTATAGCTGGGTATAAAGGTTTCAATAACATAACCCCTTTTAACTCAGCTAGAAATTGTCTCTGTGGTTATTTTAGTCAAGAAGATTTTCCCTGTTCCTGTGTGTTTTAGTGTCTATAAATGTAAAACACTCAGGAAGGTGTCATGAAGAAAGTGTTATACCATTTGTCTCATAATAATAAGACAGCATAAATGGCCCAGATTATAATAGATTACAAACTACTTCAGAGTAAAATGGCTCGACCTTAGCAGAGAAATCTGGGCCGAATGTTTTATTTTTTTGTCTGAATTTTTTAGAGCACAGATTACTCCCATTAAAAAAAAACACAATATTCTGGAATCAATCCTAAGAAAAAAAGGCGGCACAATTTCTCAACAAGTAAGCAAAGAAGTGATTATTTACCACTACAGTCTGATGGTATGGGTGAAAAAGAAAATGTTTGCCAAACTTTGTTTGACAATGGGATGGTTTGTATCGCTGTGTGCAGTCGAAACCCATGATTTTATTGACTTTCTGTTTGACATTTTCCACCATGAACTGTTGATATACCGTCTATCACGCGACGTTTGTCTGATTCGAGTTTTCTCTATGAGCCACTATAAATTCTTTTGTTTGTTTTAATTTTTAAAGCATGAACTCAACTAACAATGTTTAACCAACTGTCAAGTCACTTGTTTCAATTTCCATAGAAGGTATGAAAACGTCCGGGAGGGTATGTTAGATTCTCAGCACAATAGAGTCATAGAGACCAAATTTTTTAGCACCAAAGATACCGATTTTTCGAGCCAACAGCTTATACTCAAGAACAAAAGTTTGAAAGATATAGTAGTCTGGGTTGTTAAACTCCTTTGTCTGTCTTCAACCTTGGGACCAAATTACATATTTTACTTCTTTTATGTATTCCAACCTTCAGTTGTTTTCTGATACAATGCTACATGTTGATCTGCATATGTGCTAAAGCGTGCATGTATGTAAATCAATTAAGTTTGAATTTTAAATCCATAAAGTTTGAAAAAATTTCATAGCATTTTTTTAGGATATTCATTCAAATGCTTTCTATCTCTGTATTTTTATATTGATTTTTTTTTCCACATCTGAACATCTGGCACCAGTTTACCTTCAGTAATTCAAAATGATAGATTTAATCATGTATTGTGCCCAAACTGTTGTATTGCCTATGGTAGTTTATTCATTGATTTTTAGTTCACATATTGCCTCAGCTAGGTTATGGCATTGCAAGGTTTATTGCTAACAACCCATTTGAATACCTAATGAGAACCCCAGTCTTTACTGACAACCATCTCCGACTTGTACATGGGGCTTGCAAGGTACCTACGAGATTTTAAGATATTTTATGACAGATGATCCTTTGAACAATGTATAGGTTACAATGCAATTCCATTTGACATATTTTGTTCCACAACTTGAGATGTAAGGGTCATATTAGAACTAAAAACCCTCCACTACATGTGTAATGACAGGACCCTATTCATACTTTTTGACAGTTTCAAATGGAAAGCTTCACACTCTACCTAATTTCTGGCCCGTGCATTATTTTTTTCAAACCCACTCAGTCATAAAAAAAAGTCTGAAAAATGTTTGAAGGGAACCTTAAACATGAATCAATCAATCAGTTAGAAGGTAACTTTTCTCCATGGTTACTTTAGTCAAGAAGATTTTCCCTGTGCTTGTGTGTTTTAGTGTTCATTAAAATAAGAAGGATAAAAATATAACCATATAACCATGACATTGCACCAGCAACCATTTTGTGCTCGGACAACCAACAACCAATTCTGAAAATCGACACAAAGAGCTGTAATTTAATGTACCTGTAAGTCAATATAGTTGAAAGTCAATGTACTGGATTTTAAAAACATAATCTCAATTTATTTTCCGCAGTCACATTCAGGTACCCACATCAACAAGTTTAAAGCACAATTTTTAGTGGTCCATTGCGATATTTTATCACCTTTGACGTTTTCCCTAATACTTTTGACGTTGAAAATCATTGCATCAAAACCTCACGACAGGGTACTGTTGAACATCGCCCCTCATTCAAAAATAGAACTCGTCCACATTCTCTTACCTAAATCCCACGACAATGTCTTCGAACGAAAACATTATTTCCTAAATGTACATCTTTTGCCAGTTTACCTCTGCCCGAGACAAAATACCATAGCTGCATGATCTGTAAATGGCATGGATTGACCACCTTAATTCTTGAGGTGTCTCAGTAAAAGCTACTGAATTACATACAATTTGGAAATGTTTGATGAATTGACGTAAAAGTAAAGTAATTTCCTGAAGCTTGGGAATAGCATAGTGCTGACTAATGTATTTAAGCAGGTGTTTATGAGGTGAATTCCAATCTGTCCACCTTCCCTTGCCACCTGGATATTTCTGACCGATATTAAATACCCCCATATTGCTGCTAATAAATATGCTACCATATTGATTTTCTCCAACTCGGATAACAGGCTAAAAAAACTCTGTCCGTTCATTGTTTAGATTAAGTGGTGGATAAAAGGGCTATAGCTTGTCTTATTACCAATTTATCCCTATAAGTTGTCTTTATTAGTCTGTTCAATGAATCACCTGTTGTGGTGTGGTCGTGGTTTTTTATACAGCAAAATAACAAGTACTGGAATGTCTGCTTAAAGAAAATCTAGCCTTCTGTAGACCATCCATGGAGAGGGTATTTATAAAAAGATTTGCATGTAAACATTCACCAGTGTTTTACCTGACATTGCAATACACAAAAAAGAAAAGAAATTACTGATTTACGCCCAGGAGAATTTATATTTATTGGTTTTCTTTGGGCATGTTTTTCTTTTGATTTTGACACTGCAGAAGAAGTTGTGGAGGACATCTTCCGTGCATTTGGACTCTCATTGCACCTATTAGCAGTTGCCATAGTAACACCACAGGCATATTAATTATTTATATCTTCTGAGCATGCCTAGGTAAATTCAGACAATTGCTTTCAAACCATCCAATCATCAATTAGTTTTCCCTCTGCGGAAGTTCCCTTTAAACTTCAGCTTTGCTTTGTCTCTGGAGACATGTGCTAAAAACATGTCTACTTTAATTTCTCTCAAAATTATTTTGATCGTCAATGTTGTCGGTCTCATCAGCCTTTGAATTAAAAATGATCAGGTATTTGACTTACAAATTGTGTTGTTTTCAGTGTGATTTTTTCTGATTGATATATATATATTTATGAACACTAAAGCACACGGGCACAGGGGAAATCTTCTTGTCTAAAATAACCATGGAGACAAGTTTCTAATTGCATATCATCTAGAAATGTATACCCTATAGGTTGTATATGTAAGATGCAACAAAATATGTGTAATCATTTGAAGAAAAAAATGGTTACGACAATTCTAGTGGAAAGCATTAGCTTTCAATCGAATGTAAAATCCTTGGGTTTTTTTAACAAATTAGTCCAATTTCATTATTTTGGAATGTGCGATTGGTTTACTTTTTTTACTGCTAAGTAACCAAACCACTATGCTGGATTTGTCAAATCTTCTTTAACGCTGAACACTCTGATGGTAGGCACGGTAATTGAATTCCATCCATGTGTTTCGTTTACTTGTAGTTTTACCTTTGGGAAGGCTCATCTCAAAGTTTGATTGAGTTATCTCTCTTAGGTCATTTGTTTAAAATAGCATTAGATTAGTTTGATTTCCCTTGAAATCCTCTCGAAATTAAATATTCCTGACACTGCCGGGAGAATTAGAACCTTAAAGTGGCAGGAGCTGCCAAATATAAGGTAAAATTTAGTTGAAGGAGAATTAGCTAATTGTTGGATATTTTTTTTATCTGAAACTACAAAATAAAAGATTCCCGCTTATACCCATCTTGATGATTAACTTTAAGAACTTTAAGCAACAAAACTCCCACAAAAGAACTCCTGCATGGCGGCTATTTGAGTTTTGTTCCTTATTAGCACACACAGTACCAATATTTTTTGTTTCAATGACAATGCTTTAGTTTTTCAAACACTGAACTTCTCTTGATAAGATTTATGAAAAAAATCTGAATTTTGGCAGCTTGTGCTAGCTACAAGTACATGTGTACTTTAACTGTAAAAGTGATCATAAATTTAACCTTGAGTGATAGCATGAAAAACTTCAGCAGTTTGTTGATTCTTTTGAAGATGGTATAGGTTACAGGCGACAAGTTCATTACCTACAAAAGGACAATGTTAACCTTTTAATTTGTGACTAATTCACTAAATATTGCTTTTCCTTTCTATTTCTAATAAATTAACATACTAGTATGTGACATCCTTTACTTTTCACTAGCCAGGGGCTAAAGGTCAAATTTTAATCAAACTGTTTGTTAGAAGCCAGGTTAATAAGCTCTTTGTGGATTATAACATTCAAGGATTGGGAAGTATTTAATTTTTTTTTAGTAATGTTCTTGATGAAATTTTGGGATTTCAAACCATGAAGCCCAAAATTTATCTCGTCAAGAAAAAGAAAAAAAAGACTTTTACAATTTTATGGAGAAGATCTTGACGTGCTTTGGTACAGAAGAGTTTTTAGCACCGTTGTCATGGAAATAACACATCTGGCTATCAATTATTTATATTTCAATGCTGGATGCCTGAGGTGAATATTCCATGACAATTGCTTTTATTCCATTGTGATTATTGCTAATACTAAAACTCTCTTAGGACTATTGTTACATGTACCCAAATTGTATTTGTCTTTAAGGTGTTTTGTCCTGAGAGCTTCATTTATTTCTCCAATAATACAAGATTTTGATCGCCATGAAAAACAGAATGCTTGACATTGAAATTAACAAAACATCCATTGATCATATGGCCTGTAAGACCCAAACTTGTGTTTGAAAAATAAACAAAACCTAAATAACTGAAGAGACAAACATTCAATCATTTCGACCCTACTTCAATGTGCATTTTCAAGAGCTTAAATTCTAATTGGCTCTACTTCAGAAAAGAAATCCAAGAATTTCAAGAAAATATTTGTTAATATTGATAAATATAAGCATTTTTGCAGATCATACCTTGTTGAAATAGCCATGAATCTTCCTGAGATCCTGAGACAATCAGTATAAGAGGATTTCCATTGCATGATGGAAGATATATCTGTATGTCATTGATTGATGTATAAAATGACAACATCTGTCGTTATTTCTATGATAAATATGATTTTTACAGATCTACTAAGCCATCAAGCTTAAAATTCCATGAATTATTTCTTGAAATGATCATTTTTTATCCCAGCTTTTTTAAGCATGTTGTCAAGGACCTTTGTCAGTAAACTAGCTGGCAGCTAGTATAATTGAACGCTAGTCAAACCGACAATTTTTGTAAATTGCCATCTGCCAATAGTTTTGAATGATCAATTAAATGACAGCAACCAAAGGCCAGGGGTTCCCTCATCCAATAAACATAGCAATATTACTGTCTTGGCGGAATAATCTTCAATGCACTGAGAAAACATTGCAATACTTGGTGGAATAATCTTGAATGCACTGTTTTCATGGGGCATGAAGCTGGGCAAACATTGCAACATTGGTAGAATAATCTTGAATGCACTGTTCTCATGGGGCATGAAGCTGGGCAAACATTGCAATACTTGGTGGAATAATCTTGAATGCAATGTTCTCTTGACGCATGAAGCTGGGCAAACATTGCAATACTTTGTGGAATAATCTTAGATACACTGTTCTCATGGGGCATGAAGCTGGGCAAAAATTGCAATACTTGGTGGAATAATCTTGAATGCAGTGTTCTCATGGGGCATGAAGCTGGGCAAACGTTGCAATACTTGGTGGAATAATCTTGAATGCAGTGTTCGCATGAAGCTGGTCAAACATTGTAATACTTGGTGGAATAATCTTAGATACACTGTTCTCATGGGGCATGAAGCTGGGCAAAAATTGCAATACTTGGTGGAATAATCTTGAATGCAGTGTTCTCATGGGGCATGAAGCTGGGCAAACGTTGCAATACTTGGTGGAATAATCTTGAATGCAGTGTTCTCATGGGGCATGAAGCTGGGCAAACATTGCAATACTTGGTGGAATAATCTTGAATGCACTGTTCTCATGATGCATGAAGCTGGGCATACATTACAATACTTGGTGGAATAATCTTGAGTGCGCTGTTCTCATGACGCATGAAGCTGGGCAAACATTGCAATACTTGGTGGAATAATCTTGAATGCAGTGTTCTCATGAGGCATGAAGCTGGGCAAACATTGCAATACTTGCTGGAATAATCTTGAGTGCGCTGTTCTCATGGGGCATGAAGCTGGACAAACATTGCAATACTTGGTGGAATAATCTTGAATGCACTGTTCTCATGATGCATGAAGCTGGGCACACATTACAATACTTGGTGGAATAATCTTGAGTGCGCTGTTCTCATGGGGCATGAAGCTGGACAAACATTGCAATACTTGGTGGAATAATCTTGAATGCACTGTTCTCATGGGGCATGAAGCTGGGCAAACATTGCAATACTTGGTGGAATAATCTTGAATGCAGTGTTCTCATGAGGCATGAAGCTGGGCACACATTACAATACTTGGTGGAATAATCTTGAATGCACTGTTCTCATGATGCATGAAGCTGGGCACACATTACAATACTTGGTGGAATAATCTTGAGTGCGCTATTCTCATGGGGCATGAAGCTGGACAAACATTGCAATACTTGGTGGAATAATCTTGAATGCAGTGTTCTCATGGGGCATGAAGCTGGGCACACATTACAATACTTGGTGGAATAATCTTGAGTGCGCTGTTCTCATGGGGCATGAAGCTGGGAAAACATTGCAATACTTGGTGGAATAATCTTGAATGCACTGTTCTCATGGCGTATAGAGCTGGGCAAACATTGCAATACTTGGTGGAATAATCTTGAATGCACTGTTCTCATGGGGCATAAAGCTGGGCAAACATTGCAATACTTGGTGGAATAATCTTGAATGCAGTGTTCTCATGGGGCATGAAGCTGGGCAAACATTGCAATACTTGGTGGAATAATCTTGAATGCACTGTTCTCATGGGGCATGAAGCTGGGAAGACATTGCAATACTTGGTGGAATAATCTTGAATGCACTGTTCTCATGACGTATAGAGCTGGGCAAACATTGCAATACTTGGTGGAATAATCTTGAATGCACTGTTCTCATGGGGCATGAAGCTGGGCAAACATTGCAATACTTGGTGGAATAATCTTGAATGCACTGTTCTCATGGGGCATGAATCTGGGCAAACATTGCAATACTTGGTGGAATAATCTTGAATGCACTGTTCTCATGGGACATGAAGCTGTGCAAACATTGCAATACTGTGTGGAATAATCTTGAATGCATTGTTCTCATGATGCATACAATTGGGCAAACATTGCAATACTTGGTGGAATAATCTTGAATGCAGTGTTCTCATGGGGCATGAAATTGGGCAAACATTGCAATACTTGGTGGAATAATCTTGAATGCACTGTTCTCATGATGTATAGAGCTGGGCAAACATTGCAATACTTGGTGGAATAATCTTGAATGCATTGTTCTCATGACGCATGAAGCTGGGCAAATATTGCAATACTTGGTGGAACAATCTTGAATGCACTGTTCTCATGGGGCATGAAGCTGGTCAAGCATTGCGATACTTGGTGGAATAATCTTGAATGCACTGTTCTCATGGGGCATGAAGCTTGGCAAACATTGCAATACTTGGTGGAATAATCTTGAATGCAGTGTTCTCATGGGGCATGAAATTGGGCAAACATTGCAATACTTGGTGGAATAATCTTGAATGCTCTGTTCTCATGACGTATAGAGCTGGGCAAACATTGCAATACTTGGTGGAATAATCTTGAATGCATTGTTCTCATGACGCATAAAGCTGGGCAAACATTGCAATACTTGGTGGAATAATCTTGAATGCACTGTTCTCATGGGGCATGAAGCTGGTCAAACATTGCAATACTTGGTGGAATAATCTTGAATGCACTGTTCTCATGGGGCACGAAGCTTGGCAAACATTGCAATACTGTGTGGAATAATCTTGAATGCATTGTTCTCATGACGCATGAAGCTGGGCAAACATTGCAATACTTGGTGGAATAATCTTGAATGCAGTGTTCTCATGGGGCATGAAATTGGGCAAACATTGCAATACTTGGTGGAATAATCTTGAATGCACTGTTCTCATGACGTATAGAGCTGGGCAAACATTGCAATACTTGGTGGAATAATCTTGAATGCATTGTTCTCATGACGCATAAAGCTGGGCAAACATTGCAATACTTGGTGGAATAATCTTGAATGCACTGTTCTCATGGGGCATGAAGCTGGTCAAACATTGCAATACTTGGTGGAATAATCTTGAATGCACTGTTCTCATGGGGCACGAAGCTTGGCAAACATTGCAATACTGTGTGGAATAATCTTGAATGCATTGTTCTCATGACGCATGAAGCTGGGCAAACATTGCAATACTTGGTGGAATAATCTTGAATGCACTGTTCTCATGACACATAAAGCTGGGCAAACATTGCAATACTTGGTAGAATAATCTTGAATGCAGTGTTCTCATGGGACATGAAGCTGGGCAAACATTGCAATACTTGGTGGAATAATCTTGAGTGCACTGTTCTCATGGGGCATGAAGCTGGGCAAACATTGCAATACTTGGTGGAATAATCTTGAGTGCGCTGTTCTCATGGGGCATGAAGCTGGGCAAACATTGCAATACTTGGTGGAATAATCTTGAATGCACTGTTCTCATGATGCATGAAGCTGGGCAATCATTGCAATACTTGGTGGAATAATCTTGAATGCACTGTTCTCATGGCGTATAGAGCTGGGCGAACATTGCAATACTTGGTGGAATAATCTTGAATGCACTGTTCTCATGGGACATGAAGCTGGGCAAACATTGCAATACTTGGTGGAATAATCTTGAATGCACTATTCTCATGATGCATGAAGCTGGGCAAACATTGCAATACTTGATGGAATAATCTTGAATGCACTGTCTTCGTGGGGCATGAAGCTGGGCAAACATTGCAATACTTGGTGGAATAATCTTGAATGCACTGTTCTCATGATGCATGAAGCTGGGCAAACATTGCAATACTTGGTGGAATAATCTTGAATGCACTGTTCTCATGGGGCATGAAGCTGGGCAAACATTGCAATACTTGGTGGAATAATCTTGAATGCACTTTTCTCATGATGCATGAAGCTGGGCAAACATTGCAATACTTGGTGGAATAATCTTGAATGCACTGTTCTCATGATGCATGAAGCTGGGCAAACATTGCAATACTTGGTGGAATAATCTTGAATGCACTTTTCTCATGATGCATGAAGCTGGGCAAACATTGTAATACTTGGTGGAATAATCTTGAATGCACTGTTCTCATGAGGCATGAAGCTTGGCAAACATTGCAATACTTGGTGGAATAATCTTGAGTGCGCTGTTCTCATGGGGCATGAAGCTGGGCAAACATTGCAATACTTGGTGGAATAATCTTGAATGCACTGTTCTCATGATGCATGAAGCTGGGCAAATATTGTAATACTTGGTGGAATAATCTTGAATGCAATGTTCTCATGGGGCATGAAGCTGGGCAAACATTGCAATACTTGGTGGAATAATCTTGAATGCACTGTTCTCATGGGGCATGAAACTGGGCAAACATTGTAATACTTGGTGGAATAATCTTGAATGCACTGTTCTCATGGGGCATGAAGCTGGGCAAACATTGCAATACTTGGTGGAATAATCTTGGATGCACTGTTCTCACTCATGACGCATGAGGCTGAGGAAACATTGCAATACTTGGCTGAATAATCTTCAATGGGCTGTTCTCATGGGACATGAAGCTGGGCAAACATTGCAATACTTGGTGGAATAATCTTGAATGCACTGTTCTCATGGGACATGAAGCTGGGCAAACATTGCAATACTTGGTGGAATAATCTTCAATGCACTGTTCTCATGGGACATGAAGCTGGGCAAACATTGCAATACTTGGTGGAATAATCTTGAATGCACTGTTCTCATGATGCATGAAGCTGGGCAAACATTGCAATACTTGGCGGAATAATCTTGAATGCAGTGTTCGCATGGGGCATGAAACTGGGCAAACATTGCAATACTTGGTGGAATAATCTTAAATGCACTGTTCTCATGGGGCATGAAGCTTTGGTGAGTACAGATACATGTACCTGTCTGCCTGTCTGTACCAATTAGTTACACTTTTCAGATATAGCTTTATATAGTTAGGCGATGTGTCGCAAAGTAAAATTAGATTGGGGTCTGAATAATTCTGGCAATATGGCTTCAGGCTGTGATATACATCCTTACAACTTAATGATAAGACTTTTTCTAAGGGACCAAAAGATTCTTCTAGTCTTCTGTTTAAAGTATGTCTTAAATATTGAATATAAAAATATTGTGCTACAATGAATTTACATGTACCCTTGCATGAACATTGTGAGTTTTCTAAACTCTTGTTGATAGATAGATTTGACCTTGTCTTAAAAAGCTGGTTTAAGTTCCGAAATCTAAACTATTGAAAATTACTGTTGGCTTATGGTCCATGCCGTACGCCCCTGAGTCAACTTTGAAAGATAGGGCCCAGCAGTGTTTTCCAGACATCAAATCCAGTTTTGGGGCAATTAACATAACAAACTCTTTTTCAGTTATCTAATTTGAGGAAAGTGAAATTTTACATATTTGCCATTGTTGAATGAAACTGTGAAAATGTAAATGTTCTTTGAGAAACATGGGGATATAGAGTACAGGCATCCTCTTAAAATTTAGACAACTATTGATCGGGATTCGTATCAATGCTAAGCTGCCGAGAAACATTTTAGTGGCTCTCTGTGATTAACTCGTCTTCACAACGTCTTACCAATCTGTCCTTGTCATCATTATAGTCCCCCCATCCCTAGACCAGCGAAACTGTTAGTTTCACTCTTCTGGGAGGTGATGGAGAAAAGAACGTCTACCCTTAATTCAATGAATTGTAAACGCATCTAGGGCTGTTGAATTTGACACTGCTTCGTAAGCTACCTGTATTTGTAGTCTGACCATAAGAATGGAAGCCATGTGTTCAGGATTTTGTGACCGTGTGACTAAATTCCCACACAATTGTAACAAGTTTCAACTTATACAGCTTGGTCAAACCAGCCACTGCTATGAAATAAACTCTAATTTATTTTTACTATAGATTTTGAAACATGTTTCAGATTAGACTCATTAGAGCCACGCTTCACACATAAATTTTCTGGCATTTGCCAAGAAAGTGAATTTACAAGAGCTGACAATAAGTAAAATCTCCCAAATTAAAGACAAAGCACATTATGTTTCATTAACTAAACGGTGATGTCAAATCAGGAACAAAAGTGAACTGTGTATATCTGGTTAATCTGGTTAGATTACATTCATTTCAGGTCATTTTGTTCTAGTTTACTATCAGAAATTTAGCAACCAATTGTTTTGTGTCATTCAAACTGAATCCTTCATATGTATTTCCCAGATGAAGTCCCATGCCCCACTGTAAGCGCGTTAGATGACATGACTTTGGTTCAAATCATTCACTGTGGTTGTGTGCGTGCTTGTCGTTGAAATAATGGGTTCCTATAAACAAATCAGATTTTGAATTAAAAATGGTAGATAAAATCAAAAGTATTTTTCTATCCGGGAAAAATACAGAAAATCTTCTACTGTTTTTAGGCAAAAGCAGTTTTCTGCATTTAAGCAGAAATCATTGTGCCTTTAAGTGACATAAGCTGCCAGATTCTTTAATTGTTGAAGTGCCTTGGAAAACGGTTGAAATAAAAAATGTTGGGAAAGCCAATAACATATGCAAACCGACAATTCAAATCACAGATATGTATGAGTACATTTTCGAGTCTTTGTTGCTTATAAAAATTACTGTAACTTTGATAACCAAGATTGTTGTATGTAGAAAGCACCTATTTTGTACTTCTTGACTAAAATGATGAGCAATTAGCTAATTCTGTTTCAACGAAATTTTTGGCAGGGGCCGCTGTGGCTTAGTCAGCTAAGGGATAGCCTCTTAGTCGCACACAAGCCTTTTATCGAAGTGGTGTGGGCTTGAATGGCAACCAGACCAAATGAAATTTCTGAATACATTTTTCACTCATTCACCGTTTGTGGGAGGTCAGGGGTTTCCTCTCGGCAAAGAACCCAGTTTACTTCGGACATATAGCCTGGTTTCCATCCCTACTTAACCTAGCAATGCTGCCACATTTGTGAATTAATCTTGAGTAAGGCATAAAACATAAATCATATTTGGCAGATTTTCCATGGGCCCATGTCTATTAATATATTAGGCTCATGCCACATGGGAATACTTTACTCAGATATAATGACTGTATTTGTATTTCATTAAATATATCATGAGACTGACCTATACTTACATGTCCATAAGAGAAACATGGTAGAGACATTCGTGTGAAGTAGTAATTTACTGAAAATGTGTGAAATTACCATTGGATCTAAATTCAAGGTCTCAAACTGATCAATGCTAAGCTCTTTGGCCTACTTTCATTATCTCACATAATCTGTCCAATCAGTCATTGTCATCTTAGTCCTGTCTCAATACTAAAGAAATACTAGAGAATCTCTGCAAGAGATTTCACAACTTTTCACCGTTTTCCGGTTGAGAGATAAATAAAGCATGATCTGCAACTGGCATTCTTTGGTTGGCACACTGTCTAGCCAGGCACTACTGGTGAAAATCAGTGCAAATATAAGTTCAATTTATAGTGTTCCATACACGTATAACAAATTTGGTGGTATATGTACCAATATAGCTGTTACAAGTTTTATCAGAACCAACGAAACGTGATTGTACATGTGGACAGTAGACTTTAGTTCCATGATTCTTTATTACCGATAGGTTTCTCTTCCCAATGTTGACCATCAGTATGAATAAATTAACCTAAACATTAAACGTTGATTTGAATTAAACGTTACCTAATGGGTTTACTTTTTGCTCAGTACTTGAAATATTCTCTCAAAGTACAGGTTTAGATGCTCATGATCCTGGAATGAAGAATATTAATTAACCAAAATGAGGTTTATGAACATTGGCTAAAATCAGTGATATATATATATCTAAAACTAAACTACATGTAAAAGCCTTGTGAGAAAGATGGTGTCTTTTAAAGCTATCGATCTAAATGCTAAACCCAAAGCTCTGGAGAAACATCTTAATGGCCCATCTTGATTATCCCATTTTAACATTGTTTAACCAATCTGTCCTTGTCATTTAAGTTGAGACCAGCAAAAATGCTGTTCGGTTTTCACTCTTGTGGAAGGTGAGGGTTAAAAAAAATCACACTCTTTTTTCAGAGACTGACAAAGCGAAGGATTTACATGTAGGTTTTGTACATTTGTCCCTGTCTTTGCATTTTTAACTAAATTCAGTGTGACCATTAGAATGGAAGGTGTCTTTGTGGCAGTTTTTCTGGAAGTGCATATTATGCTTTACCTGATGAAAATAAGGTGCCAAGGCCAAAAAGGATGGGCAATTATAAGGTCAAGGCCAAGCTTGCAAACTTGTCAAATCCGAAGGAATAGATTTTTATTTTTGTTTTTAACGATTTCTTTTCTTTTTGTGTTTGCTTGACATTCTATTAACTAACAGTTCATATTATTTTTTAAAATGATTCACTAGGGATTTAACCTTTAATTTAGTTTTTTGTATTTTTATTTTTTAACTTAGCTGTCTGTTTGATTACTTCTTGTAAGGTGTGAATATTCACTGTGTTCAAGTTCAATTATTTGTTAACCTTTCAAGTGAAGAACTTCAGATAGAAAAAAACTTCAGTAGCTTGGATTTGCGCATATAATCCGATTTGTCCTTGATTTGATTACAAAGAAACTTCCTCTGCAATCACTCATCCTTGGAGATTCTTGTTGGCAACTTTTTGAAGCTAAATTGAAACTATTGATTAAGTTAAGAAGTGCAGCTGTGTCTGCCTTGTCTACCTACATGCCTACTCAACACACTGTTATCATTGTTTACGATATGCTTATAACGACTGTACAGTACACAGTTCTGTGGCAATACACTGCTCTCTGACAATACACTGTTGTCTGGCAATACACTGTTCTCTGGCAGTACACTGTTCAGTGGCAGTACACAGTTCTGTTGCAATACACTGTTCTCTGGTAGTACACTGTTCAGTGGCAGGACATTGTTCTTTGGCAAGACACTGTTCTGTGGCAGTACACTGCTCTGTGGGCCAGTGGCAGTACACAGTTCAATGGCAAGACACTGCTCTGTGACAGTATACTGTTCTTTGATAGTATGATATTCTATGGCAATACACTGGCCTGTGGCAATACACTGTTATGTTGCAATACACATATGTACTGTTCTCTGGCAGTACACTGTACTTTGGCAAGACACTGCTCTGTGACAGTATACTGTTCTTTGATAGTATGATATTCTATGGCAATACACTGGCCTGTGGCAATACACTGTTATGTTGCAATACACATATGTACTGTTCTGTGACAATTAACTGTTCTGTGGCAATACATTGTTATGTGGCAGTACACTGTTCTGTGGCAATACACAGTTCTCTGGCAATACACTGTTCTCTGGCAATACATTGTTATGTGGCAGTACACTGTTCTGTGGCAATACACAGTTCTGTGGCAATACACAGTTCTCTGGCAATACATTGTTATGTGGCATTACATTGTTCTGTGGAAGTACACTTTTTTGTCTGTTCCTTAAAAAGTGTGAGTGTGGATGGAACAGTGGTTGTAAAAACATTGCTTTGGGAGTTTTTTGACTTAGTCGTCATGTCATCTGCCACAACTGTACCATATGTTGCCTGTCAAAGATTCCATGATCTTTACTGCTTTACAAACATACCCAAGGGCAACCATTGGTCTTTGACATTTTTTACTGTTGACAGGTTCTGAGTGATCTTCCCTATAATGATTGATTGATGTCTTAAGCCACTGTCAAGATTAAGTCGTTATTTTGTATCAAATTTGAGTTACTTGGTAGTCTCACTTCATCCTATACCATTTAAGTATGTGTTATGAGTTACCACTTCAAAATACCACTCAGTCCAAGAAAAAATTTGAAAATTTTCTGACTGGGTTTTCACTCGAACGACCTATGTGGGATGGTTGCCAGTTACCATCGGAAGGTTGTGGGTTTCCTCCGGACATAGAGCCCGGTTTCCTCCCACAATAAAACTGGCAACGCCGCCATATAAGTGAAATAATCTAGAGCGTAAAACACCAAACAATCAATCAATCAATCAAAATACCACAATTTTTTATTTACTTGTTTTTCTCAGACATTGTGGCATGGATGGTCAAATGACCCTTTTGGTCACACCAGGCTCAAAATGAGTGATTTGAAGGGAGGATTACAGGGGGAAACACATCAATAGTCATTAAATCATTTTTTAATATTAAACCTTCCTTGCATGTAGATGTTCATCACTGACCCTTCTATAAAACAATGGTTAAAGAAAAGATTTGAATGTGAATTAAAAAAAGACCCAGAAGTTTTAAATTGCATTTACATGCCATCGATTTTAAATTTGTGTCACTCTGGCCATTTTTCCCTTGTAGACTTCATGTATTACCATCATAAAGACCTAAATGAATGAATGTGGCCCCAGTTATTTAAGGCAGGTGAAGTCAATTATGACTGAGGCATGAACAGCATAAGTGGAGAACAAATATTGATGAGCTACGTGATGAAAACCATAACTCTCCACAGAATGGCTGCAAATGGAAACAGAAATGGTCTTACATAACATAGGTCTCATCCTAAGGCTATCACTAAAAGGATGAAACTTGTCCATTACATTGTATTTCCCTCACAAATAATTACATATATACCTGCTAAAAGCTTTCACGTTGTTCCGGTTACTCCCCAGGCAGATATAATCCAACCCGTAGGCCTACCTTTTAATCATAAATGGTTTGTCACACATTGTCATGATGTACATGTGCATTAACTCTTGCTAAAATAGCCTAATTATTTAATTCTTCATTCTTAACCATTCTTGGTTCTTAGAACTACTAGTAAGTTGAACATTTTCGGGTTTCGAGTCCACCTGTGACTTGTCTGACTTGGTTCATCTGTCCATTTGTCTGCCTCTAGTTGACCGTTTGACTCGAATCTTTTCCTAGACTGTTTGCTAGCTATCTTCCAAAACCTTGTCTCAAACCTTGTTTGTTATCGGTAGGACATTGCCCACACGTTGTCGTAAACATTGTCTCTTAGGATAATGCTCAAATCATGTGTGCTATCCTAAGGATAATGCTCAAATCTTATGTGCTATCCTTAGGCTATTGCCCAAATCTTGTTTGTTATCTGTAGGATATCGCCAAAACCTTCTAACCTGGACACTGAATAAGTTTAAATGCATTTGATGTGATGATTAGTCTAATCAAATATTGATATTGAAGGACTTTCAACTCCATAAAAGCTCATTATGATGATCACACAGAATATACAAGTGCTTATAACGCTTCCTAAAATTTACACGGTCTGGGTAACGTGATAGCTTTCAAAACCTTTTTCCTTTTACCAATGTGTTATTGCATTCATCCTTGTCACATTGCACATTTTTTTTAATTATTTTGCCATCTGCTACCAATAATCTTGGAAATAGTTAAATGTCTAGCTATTGTTCCATCAATGCTCCTTGATACACCAAAAGCGAAAACAATTTATAAAGGCCATGGGAATTACACAGTGTATTAAATCCAATAGATGTATCTTGTACCACTGCTTGTAAAACTTACATTCATCAGTTCTCCAGGGCTTTCTAGTAATTTCTATTTAGTTACCTTTAGTCTGGAGGGTGTGATCTTTTCCAATTTCATATTGTGTTTGTGACGTACATCTTGTCTGGAATTAGATTTGGGAAACCTTTTGGCAGAAGAGACAATATCTTATACAAACGAAAAACTTCTGGTGTTAGGTTTAATGGGGGGAGAAAAATAGTCTATGTTAGTATGAAAACCCCCACAGGAATATTAAAAGTGAGATACACTCAGAGATATTCCCTGGACTACATAGGATTCAAACCTTGCCTACAGGACTGTCCACTTAACAAAAACTGTTCAAGGGTGGACATGATACATCCTAGATAAAATGTATATGTGTGAACACTAAAACACACGGGCACAGGGACAAAAGCTAAAATGTATATTCATAAGCACTTAAACACGGGGCACAGGAACACAAGCTAAAACATATATTTTTAACACTATAACACACGGGCACAGAGAAAATCTTCTTGTCTAAAATAACCACGGAGACAAGTTTCTTATTGTGTTAAAAAGGGGCATATCATTTAGATGTTTATACCCAATCATAAGCTGTTATAATAAACCACAACCCATGATATTTCATTAGGTTGATGACAGGCAGGAGTTTGGCCGTAGTCAGTAGAATTTTCTGGTAAAGATAATTTGGCAACAAATCATCAGTATTTTTGGTAAAGCTAACATGCCGATTTGCTATATATATGTTTCTGTACATACATTTACTACAGTGTTTCTTGAGTAAACACAACCAGAGCTTTGTTTTTGATTACATAGGTTATTGTATGGAAGATGATTGTGCTTCCAAAATTCCTGACCAATTTGGTGGAAATTAAATCCTTTATTTATATCATCACTCATTTTCAATAAAAAAATATCTAGGCAATCTGGGAAAAGAAAACTGATTTTTATCGTATTTGTAGTTAGTTTAAAGGTTTTCAAGAATGTCACTACTGTATATAAGTTGAAATTCCGTCTTCTTGGCTCATTATTTCTTATATACTATACCTGATTAATGGTTATCTCAAAGTACCTGTTACTTCACTCATTACAGGATGCAATCAATCAATTTTATTACTCTCAAAGTGGCAAGAGCTGCAAAAATTTGGATTTTTGTCAAGAAAAGTTCAACGGTTAAAGAAAGTTGATAAACTAAAGCATTGGTGTGGAAATAAAAAATATTGGTGACTTCAGTAGCTGAACTGAAGATGTTTGCAAATATTGGGGGGAAAAAATTTATAAGCTGGGAGGCATCCTGCTGTTAAAACTCCCTTGACGTATGAACCGAAAGCTGTTATTTTGTACTTTTTGATAAAAATGACCACCAATTAGCTAATTCTGTTTCAACAAAATTTTCCCTGTATTTGGCGGCTCATGCCACTTTTATGAATTAAGGCAATATATATTATGTTATATTACATGTTTGGTTGAAATTACACCAGATAACATCATAAATCTAAACCCCTTTTTCAGGAAAAATGATTTTCATTGAGAAAGCACTTTTCTAGTAATTATATAAAAACAATCACATATAACAGGTGTCCTGTCTTTTTGAGGAACCACTTTAAATGGGAGGCGGACAGATTCTGTCTCTGGGTGTTGGGAAATCACTGTCACTCGTCTCAACCCTGTGCCATTTACTTTTCCGTCAGTTAATTACATCCATTGGCCTTTATAAGGGACTGACCTTTTCAAAAAATCCCTAATGGCATTCATAAATAGCTTTGAAATAACTATAATTTTACAGTCTCCCAGAATAGTTCATTTATAATTATCTGTACATTTCCTGTGATATTTCTAATATAAAAACATTTCTTTGTGATCAATTTGATTGATTAATAGATTGGAGTTCATTGTCGTAGTCAAGATTATTTTAATTTATTTAAATTGAAAAGGAGTTTAACTAGGCAATCCCTTTGACATTAAAAACCACATTTTAACAAAGAATTTACAGAAACACCAAAACTTAAAGTCTAAACTTGTTTGTTATTTTTTGGAGTATAAAACAGCAATCATTTTTAGTATGTCATAGAAATATGAACACGCTGTATATAGAAATACATGTATTTGTTTTGATCTTTACAGAATTTTAAATACAGAAGCGTATTAGGACCAGGTGAAATTTTGTTTTTATAATTTTGGAGTTACTGTCTCCTCATTTGGAGATACTGACTCTGAATAGGAGCGCTTAATTCGGAACTAAGTGACTTACTAAGTCTGAATTAGCTAATTGGGACATAGTAACTCCGAATTAAAGGCCGTAATTCAGAGTTATTAATCTCCAAATTAGGAGATAGTAACTCAAAATTATATAAAAAAATTTCACCTGGCCCTAATATGCTTTCGTACGTAAATAACTAGTTCTCAAGAGTGTTTTAAAATCTAATTGGTCTATACCACAAGATAAAAATCCAACAATATAAAACATTGTGAGGCCGGTTGGCTGAATGGATAAGGCAGCCGGCATTTAGTGCTGGCAATAGGTGCCATACTCTGGGACCCGGGTTCAATTCCCGTTTCTGACATCACCCAAAAATCGGTAGAAGAATTTCGACCATAATTTCAAGAAAGTGTAATCCCAAAATATATTCACTTTCAACAGACACTAACTAATTAAACACAAATAAAGGGCAGTTTAAACAGTTGAAACAGGCTTTTTTTTAAATTCATTTTGTCTAGAGAACAGGTGCTTTTGAGCCTCTAACAGGCACACAACAAAACTTACAAAAATTTAACTGATTCATTTGCACATTCTTGTTTCTTTATTGAACCTTCAGTGTGGTATCAATAAGAAATCATTATTTACAGAAAACACCAAATATTTTCTCATCATGTTTAAACAGATACCTAATACTTATGGCAGCTCATCCAAATTAAATGTTGTATGAATTGCATTGGCGGTGTTAAGAAATATCTACTTGGGTATATTATCTTGCGTTTAATTCTTCATTTTTTTTTCTGTGAAAACTTTTTGATACTGTGTGTATATGCTTAGTGTATTTGATTTAAAGTGTTCTAAATACTATATGTTGATTTTTTTCATTTTTCAGTCAACTTTGACCATTTCCAAATTTTACGAGCCATTGGCAAAGGTAGCTTCGGCAAGGTAAGCCATATGTGTCTCTTCTTAAATAATCTATCAGTATAAACGGATGTATCATTTTAGATTTTTTTCTCTTGCTCTTATAAAAGTATGCAGAAATAAAATTTGTTCCAGTTAGACCTCAGGATTTGTATTGCATTTATGCTGATTCCTTTTTCCTACATGTACATAGAATCTAGCGATCCCTTTTTTGCATGACGCCTTATAGGTTTGTTTTCAGGATTATATTACATCTCATCGATACGTTATATTTCCATATTGAACGGAGGAAGCATTTCCCCACTCTCTCTTGAGATTTCTGGGACGGACTTGGTGTTTAATGAATGGGGAACTGTAAAGAAAACTGTGGACAAGCCATAGCGTAAAAATACTTCTTTGGATCTTACCACAGATAGTTTAATTAATTTATTAAAACCTAACAAAGTTATCTGTAAATAGATCTTTTTCTTTGTTTGTATTCCTCTTTATTACAAACGGGAATAAGGCTGTCCCACTCATACATGTACAACCAAATGCACCTCCACTTAGAAGAGATATAAATACTAAATTAATGGAAATATGACGTATTCAGTCACACAAAGTCACAAATATTCTGAATGGAACAGTCACAGAACACTTAAAAAGCCTTAAGAATGAGATAGTGTAATAGTTTCTAACTTATAACACATGTATTGGTACAGAGAATGGTCTGGGAAATTCCATTCAATTATTTCTGTTAATGTGAAGTGAGCCATATCACTGTTTTCAAGTTTACCATTTTAGATGGAATCTAAGACAAATATTCTTTTACTTGTTTGAAAAAGCCTCTTTTTAAAATACTAGATTAAAAGATAACTGTTAATACTTTTCTCCAACTTTCTGACATTGGTTAGACGAATGAAAGGTGGAAATCCCCGTCCAATAGCTCTGAATGAACAAGCAGAGAAAAAAAAACAGTAACCATTTATTGCCCCACGCTATTGCATTCTAACCTACATGTATTTTAAAATAAGATTATAGAAGTAACAATTTCCCTACATGTAATACTGTTTACAAGAATTTTTTTTTTTTTTTTAGAGATTCATTCTATGCATATTTTCCTAAACTGCTGTTAATTGTTTTAGCATAAATTTTCTCTCACCATTTTTGATTCTTATTGGTAACCAAAAGCAGGCTACTATGAACCTAAATCTGGTTTTCTATTTGCACAGAGCTTGGCTTTGTCCCTAAAAATTTTGAAGAGTGCTGTAAAATATGTCATCTTCTCAAGAGTGAAGACAAATTAAAACCTCTATAACATCATTCCGTGTTTTACCTTGGCGGACTACTCCACTCAAACACGTAAATCGAACAGCGCCATTTGATTGGATGCGAGTAAAACTTCTCACAGCTAATCAAAACCTTGGACACTTATACCCTCTTCCACCAGCGTAGAAATAACATAATGGCGGCTGTATCCACCTTGAGCTTTTGTTTAACTGGTGCTGATTGGCCAAGACAGGACAACTTTCACATTCTCACTAAAGGGCGATGGTCTGCCAACGTAAAACACGGAATGGGACCATGAAGATTTTAACTTGGCTCGAAAAGATGTCAAATATGTTACGTCTTTGGATAAACTCAAACCAATCAATCAGCCTTAAAATTGAAATCATCTGGGGTACCTTTTTGGGAAGGGGGGGGGGGGAGCACTTATTATGTTTCGCCTTGGTCATTTTAAATTACATAAAAGGGGAAAAGACAACAGAGAGAGTGTAGTCGAAATTTCGTGCCTCAGTGATCTTCCATTTATTAGAAGCCTAGACTTAGAATTGTTCATTGAATCTTTTTAATTGCATATTGGTCATGTCCCTATTGGTCATTTCTACCACCTGGCTTATCTTCAAAAGCCTTAAGGATAACCAATTGTCTTTATAAAATATCTATGCCTTATTTTATAATGTAGCAAATCATTCAGGTATAGAAATTTCTTACGAAATGTTTAGGCTCAAAGGTTAATTCACAGTGTGTATCCCTGAATGTTTCCTTGGTTGAAGCAGGTCTTTTGATAGAGCATAACCTTCACAGTGAGGGATCCAGTCAATATATCCCACTGTTGACACCAGGTTCATCTGAAATCCCAGACAGAATTACCATTAAACCTCTCCCAATAGGGTCAGTGTTATAAATCATAATGCAAACCCAGACACTTCAAGTAGCAAGATTTAGTTTTGTGAAAATTTAAGTAAAAATTTAGGATTTAAAGCTACGGAACAGAAGAATTAAGGCTATGAAAATTGTGAAAGAATTAAGTTTTTGTTTTCATCTGAAACTGTAATCTGTGTGTTCAGCAATTTAGTTATGAAATGTTGCTATTTGTTTGTTAGGCTGACACTTTTTAAGTGGAACTTTTCGGGCATATAGGGAGTCTAAATTAGAAAGTTAACGGACGCTAAGGTTATATCAAATATTTAAGCCCCAACATGAAAAGAACCATAGAAATTCCTTCCTTTACAATTTTTAATTGAACAATTTAAATCTGTCCAACTGGTCTTTTGTGTAAGCTTTTATTACACTGTGAATGTGAACGGTGAAATAACATCACTTTCATGTTAAACCACTCTTGTGTGAAGACTTGGTCCGATTCCCATTCACCTTTGAGGTACATGTACGTCTGTTAAAATGTTGGATCAAAGATTTCTGCTGCTGGTTTCCTGTCAAACTGAATCACTGATGAACAAAAAGAGTAGGGAACAGGGAGCTTGTTATTAAAAAAGATGGACTGGCAAATAAAATTCATGTGGCATTTATTACCATCCTTGTGTTACAG
This sequence comes from Lepidochitona cinerea, assembly GCA_963971465.1. Lineage (NCBI taxonomy): Eukaryota > Metazoa > Mollusca > Polyplacophora > Chitonida > Tonicellidae > Lepidochitona > Lepidochitona cinerea. The sequence goes on from OZ020553.1 coordinate 37,223,112, forward strand.
ACGTTCCCGTATCAATACTTATAGTTCTTCTGATAAAAAAATAATTATGTAATCTAAATCAGCCCCAGGACCAATACACTTGAATTGAGACTTTGTGATGTTGCGCGACTGTCATTGGATATAAAGCAACGAATCAATCAATGTATCACAGCAACCTATGATTGAGTATAAACGTTTAAATAACAGAAACTTGTTTCCGCGGTTATCTTAGTCAAGAAGATTTCCTTTGTGTTCCTAAATATACATTTGGATGCTGTGACCAATACCACATAAAAATATCACATAAACAATTTGATGTTCAAAATCCTCTGCATCTTACTCTACATTACAAATTTCCCATAAACCTTCTGTATATGATCAGCAAGTAATCCATTGTCAAAGTGAGGCCATTTTTCTATAATTAACACTGTGATTTATTGCTATTAAATAGTCATCCAGATCAATTTCCAATGCTAATTGGTATATAGCCACATTTATCTTAACTAAACCTGTTATTGACATTGGCTGTGTACCACCTATGTGACCCGTTTTTGCTCAATTGCTTCACAACAATATTGCAAAGTATTTCTTTTATGTCATGAAAAAAATCAAAGTTTTATCAGAAAGTTCAATAAAAGGCTTCAAACCGTAATTTCCTATTAAAATATCTGAAGGCCCCGAACTTCTTCGATGACAATTTTTGGCATTATGTACAGTCTCCTAAAAAAATTGTAGATTGTTATTCAGGCTAATATTTGTGTGAGGATGAGATTATACTTTCTTTGTGGCCCATGCCCTGGGTTAATCCTGTCTGAGATATCAATTCTCATTGTCGTCTGATACTAATTCTTGGATTTGGGCGATTGGCATCCCACTTCTGACACCAGTTTGGATTTGGGCGATTGGCATCCCACTTCTGACACCAGTTTCCAGACGGATTTTATCTCTTCCTAACGATTCTATTCATATTCCAGTCTAATGACACTTCAGAAGTTTTAGAGATTTACCAATTAAATCCCCACTGTGATTAACAAGGTAACCAAGCTAGGGTTGGCCTTTAACCAGTGTTGTACACTGTGATTTGCGGGCGGTCAATAGCGTCGTAGACTCTTCTTTAAGATAGTCTAGTGGTAATTAGGTTTAAACTGCCATTGCCAATTCAGTTTGCTCGAGTAATTTGGATAGCTGCCTAGTTGTAGTCTGGCTGAAGGACTTCTCTGTGTTTGCCGCATTCTGTTGGCTTTGGACTTTAGCACCTTTAATAACCATTTTTTCTTTGAAAGATGAACACAAGTTTTTATTGCTATTCAATGCTTGTAAGCGAATCTCCATTTAATTCTTTTTGTATTGTGGTTACGTTCAATAAAGTTATTTCTGATAAAATGGTGAATAATATTTCTTTGTGTACTATAGTAAAGATCAATTTGTAGTATCATAATTTTCTCAATATTAAATTTTAAATTGAACCTAAGTCTTTTTGAGCGGGGGGGGGGTCTCTTAACAGAGTATTGGGTGAGGTATAAGCGGTACATTTGCATATACCCTTTCACACAACAAACTCTATAAAGAGTCCTAAATAGAATAATTGTGATTTGCAAATGATTAGTATCTAGACCTACATGTATGGAAGTCAGAATGTATTGATGGTGTGGAAATGTAGTCTGGAAGTACCAAGTTCCAACAATTCTAAAATGACATCCATATACATGTATGTTTATCAAAAATGAAGAATTTCAATTGCTGAAACCTGTAACCTCATATCTCACAGTGTGTGACCTGTGAGAAATAAAACGTTCAGTTCAGCTGAAATTTAAACAAATATTTTCTGTAATGTAGAGTAATCAGTCGTAGCGGAGGGGAGTATATTAAGTTAACTAAAACTCTTGTTGAAAGTGAATACTACACTTTCCTGTTTCAACAATTTTGAATGGGTTTTTGCAGATGCCCAAACTGATAATGAAAGCCTGACTAAGGTGATAAATGTGATTGCCGAATCACCAGCACTGGTTGATTGCTTTTTGTCTTCTACACTCTGAGCCAACTTTTTATAATATTTTTTTCTATATTGTTTCCCATGTGTTTATGTATCTAGATTTATGAAATTTTTATATCAGCATCCTATGAGCATACATATTGAGTATCTGTGTTTTGTATACGGCCTGTAAATTACAAACAAAATTACAGTGGATTGCCAGCCCCATTGCCCCCACTCAGACAGAAACTATTGCCAGTTAATAAACTGATAAACGATAGCGTTGTTAATCATTTAACCAATGTGATGACCAGATATTGGATGGCCCAGTTGTCTGCTTCCTTTCTACAGAGATGATTAACCCCACCCCTCCCACACACTCACGTATAGCCTACTTCTAACATGGATAACCCATTAGTCGATGAATCTTCCCAGCAGGAAATATTAAAATACCTACAAGTGGGTTGCCTTCTCTGAAACTTAGTGTAGAATGCCCTGTACCCAGTCTGTATGAATGCTGCCCTGGGCCCTGTCTTACAAAGCTGGCGTAAGTTACGTCGGGCGTAAATCAGTGTTAAAGCTATATGAACTTACACCCTAGTCGCAATTGGTCCATGTTGTAGGCCTATGCACAACTTTACCCCAGCTTCGGAAGACAGGGCCCAGAGGGTTCGCTTTGACCAACACAGAATTTCCACCAATCTGTCACAGGTGTTTATCTATCAGCACAATTCCTAGTGGAGATCAATAGAGAGCTTAGTTTCTTTCCTCATTTCATTTTTGCTGGTGTTTATTTACATACTCTTATTATTATAAGGAAAAAATAAACGATGATTTTTCCCAATTTTTTTTTTTTATCTAGATATTTTTTCCAGCATTGACAACTATTTTATGACCTGCATGCAATTGTTTTCATACAGCGTTGTTATCATATAGCTAATAAGAAACTTCTGATCTCCGTGGTTATTTTAGACAAGAAGATTTTCCCTGTGCCTGTGTGTTATAGTGTTGAAAAATATAGCTAGGTTGCTGGTGTGATATCGAAAATAAAACATGGGGATGTTCTTAAGAGCCTTCAATGATGATGATAGTACAAGCATTGAAAAAATCAGGCTCATTACAGAATATTCAAGAGGCCACATAGCCAGTACAAAGTGTCGGTTGCCTAGTTTTTATTTTCTCAGTCAGTGCTCTTTTAATCAATGAGACCAATTCCAAACTGTCAGAAACTGCAAATAGTTCTACATGTATTGTTGAATACATATATATTTATGAACACTAAAACATGGTACAGGGAAAATCTTCATGTATTTAACCATGAGAGAATAACTGCTTCTTCAGCTGTTCACATCATATAAATCTCCTTGTAATTTTTATCGTTTATTCTTATACAGCGTGGAATATTATCTTACTTGGAGCTTATTGCTGGTTGTCTATCGACCCATAGCTCTGTAGAAATACCTCCTCTATGATGACAGCCCTCACTGTTCATATTTTCACCACGGCAAAACGAATTGCTGAAAATAGCAGAAAAAAGGATTCCATGCAACATTTTTATGATTGCCTTATACAGGGTTTAGATTGTCTGTGGAAAATATTGGAGTATGAAAATTATCTTTACTGTTCGAATACTGCAGCATTGCCTAATGTTAATTTGATGGTATTTGGCCTGCGTAGTACAATGTAAATTCACGCTCATCTTGTGTCTGATTTAGTGTCACCAAATTTCCAGGCAGTTGTCTTTTATTCGATGAGACCAATTCCATTTTTTTCTACATGTAAATTGTCTGCAACTGCAAATAGTTCTGTTGAAAATATTTGGGTATGAAAATTATTTGTACTGTTCGAATACTGCAGCATTGCCTAATGTTAATTTGATGGTATTTGGTCTGCGTAGTACAATGTAAATTCACATTCATCTTGTGTCTGCTTTATTGTCACCAAATTCCCAGGCAGTTGTTTTTTATTCAATGAGAGCAATTCCATTGTGTTGTAAACTGTCTGAAACTTCAAAAAATTCTGTAGAAAATATTTGGGTATGAAAATTATCATTACTGTTTGCTGCATCGCCTTATGTTTTTGTGAGGATATTTGGCCTGTGCAGTACAATGTAAATTCACACTCATCTTGTGTCTGCTTTATTGTCACCAAATTCCCAGGCAGTTGTTTTTTATTCAATGAGAGCAATTCCATTGTGTTGTAAACTGTCTGAAACTTCAAAAAATTCTGTAGAAAATATTTGGGTATGAAAATTATCATTACTGTTTGAATACTGCAGCATTGCCTAATGCTATTGTGAGGATATTTGGCCTGCACAGTACAATATAAATTCACACTCTGCTATGCCTGCTATTAGTGTCCCCAATGTGAGATAAGAAACCAGTGTTGATGCTCCTAGTCGATAAAGTAATGCTACAGTCTGACCAAAATCACTGAGATTAAAAACCAGTGTTGATGCCCCTAGTGGATAAAGTAATGCTTCAGTCTGACCAAAATCACTGATCTGTATCCTATGATCCTTCCCCATCTGACCCCATAGAGACCTGGGTGTGAGAGAGTAATCAGTAATAGGATCGCGTTAGATCCGTTATTGACAAGGGTAGAGGCAAACACGAGGTAACGTTAATACGATCGTGATATGCCTGTACATACCAGGCCGTTCCTAAGTTACACTTCAGCTTCTTAGGCTTTAAAATTTCCTTGCTGACTGGAAGATATGTTTTCCTGGACAACGTTATAACATCCCAAAAAGTCACCACACATGTCTTTAGGGCCATATTAGAAAATCCTAGGGGCCATTTCCCGAAGCCGTCGTAAAAAGCGATCAACTGCAGTTGCCATGATGTCGTATATCTTCACTATGGTATCCAGTGGCAACTACGCTTCGTTTGCGATGCAACTGCTTTATGAAACAAGCCCAGGCCAGATAATGTATATGTCGGTCCGAAACATTGAAACAGTTCCGTATGTTGAAATGCTTGGAACCAACTTGTACCGATACTAGTTTCATTATATGTCATACCATGTACTGACTTTCAGGATGAGTAACAGATTTTCGTTTCAGAAGTTTGAGAACAACCGTAACAACAGGCTACCAGAAACAATTGTTACCGTGAAATCATATTGCCTGAAAATCTTAAATATTCACTGAAAAATTTTTATGTTTTTTTTATATTGATTGTATTTATCATTGTAGGAAACAAGCTTTAGAAACAATATATGGTATAAAGGTTTTATGATATTGTCTTATATATAGTTTGGGGGCTCCGTGGCTCAGTAGGTAGAGGGTTGGACGCTCAATCTGAACAGCCTTCCACCAATAGGCCCCAGGTTCGATTCCCACTCTGTCCAAAAATTGGAAAATTTTCTGACTGGCTTTTCACTCGAACGACCTTTGTGAGATGGTTGCCAGTTACCAGCGGAAGATCCTCCCACAATAAAACTGGCAACGCCGCCATATAAGTGAAATAATCTTGAGCGTGGCGTAAAACACCAAACAATCAATCAATATATATAGTTTGGCAACTGTTTACAAAATAGATGTTAATCTTTTTATTGCACCTTAAAGAAAAATGTTAAGATATTGATGCTTGTTTTCATATGCCGGCAAAGGGATGGTAATGGATTGGTCTTTAGACTGACAGCTCAATTTCTTTTTGTCTCTTACTACTTTGTTTTCTCTCCTCACTCATCGGAGACTTTTACTGGACATGTTACTGCAAACTGACAAACTAGATGAAATTCCAAGACGCTCAAGTCAAATACGACTGGTGGAAAACATTTGGAAATTGACTTACTGTCAGGACAATCGATATCATAAGATAAGGGAAATATTTGTTGAATCTTACTATGGCACTAATGGATAGAAAAATAGTGATTAGAGAGGGGAGAAAGGTGTAAGTTAAGAAAAAGTGGCAAGACCTCGTCCTGCCAAAGATAGGAAAAATATCTTTAGCTAATTGTTGGTCGTTTATATTGACTTTACCAATATTTTTTATTTCAACTGTAACCTTTTAGTTTGTCTAGGTACTTCAGACACTGAGCTTCACTTGACGGTCAAAATTTCTGAAGAAAAAAAATCTGCAGCATCTTATGATTTTTGGTAATTTAATTGATTATTATTTCATATACATGTAATATCTGACTAAGATTTATATTATTTCTCCATTTATTAAGAGAAGACCTAAAGTTAATCTTGTCTGAAATAGTCACTCTCTCTATTAATAGACTTTTTGACCTCCCACTTCTGACACCAGCTTCCAGATACATTATATCACATTCTAATTATTCTATTCAGAATTCAGCCTTAAGACACTTGTAGAGATATATACAAATGAAATCCTTCATGTGATAAACAGAATAACGTGGTATACACTGGTTATTTGATAGAGGCAAGGCCAAAAATAACTAAAGTGGCCTGTAAGTGGGTGCCCTAAATTTTCCGAAATTTGAGGCCTGACACTGTGATATATGTATGGTCAATAGAGTCGTAGTCTCCTCTTAAAGAGAGTCGGGTGATAATTAGGTTTCAACTGCCGTCTCCAATTCAGTGTGCCTGATTAACCTGGTGAAATAATGCCAAGCGGTAGTGTGGTCAAGCTACAAGGCTTCCTTCTGTTTATGGCACATTCAATTGTTTTCAGATTTTTTTCCTGGTCCTTTTTACAAAACATTACCCAGTCTTTTATTTCCAGGTTAATTAACACCGTTTGACTCAACTTGGCTTTGTTGTTAGGTTTTGCAAGGCTTCTATGTAGCTACATGTGTGATTATTATTTTTTTTTTCAGCTCTTTTAACTCCCTTAATGCAAATGCCTTGCTTTTTTATAAAGCCAATTTAACAAGATAAGCCGCTCAATAGATTGTTACAGTTACAGAATGTGCAGCATTTTTTTTTTAATATCATTAATTATTGTTACAAAAACTGCTAATGGGGAGTTTTAGCTATGTAATCAGTGCCTTGCATATCTGTGACTAATTACTTGAGCCTTATTATTTTGAGACATTTTATTCCCTTAATATTATTACCTACTCCCTACATTTATTTTGAATATATATTTATGATCACTAAAACACAGGGCACAGGGAAAATCTTCTTGTCTAAAATAACCATGGGGACAAGTTTCTAATTGTGTTAAAAAGAGGTATATCATTTAGACCGCTATACCCCATAAATTGTTGTAACAAACCAAACCTATGATATTTCATTAGGTTGACGACTGACAGGAGCTTAACCTTGGTCAGTAGAATTTTCTGGAATCCTTTGTAACACATTGACAATGGTTACGCATCTTAACTATGGCAAGAACATCCGTAGATTAATATAAATGGGTTCACCAAAGAGTTTTGACATGCCATCTTCAGGTGTGTGAATGAATTTATTTAACAGTAGTTTTGAGGGGATATTGAAATGGGCTCCGTTTGTTAGTCTGTCGTCCCAATTTCATTTCCAGAGCAGCGAACTCGAAAACTATTTGACATAACTCAATGAAACTTGGTGTGTGGAACAATCGTCATGTGTAGATGTGCATGTTGAGGTTTTCAACTTTTTGACATTTTGATTTTTAACCGTTTCCATGGAAACGTAACTTTTGTTAAAATTTTGTTTGCGCAGCAGAGCTTGAAAATTGGCAGACATAACTCAATGAAACTTGGTGTGTGGAACAATCAGCATGTGTAAATGTACCCTTAAAGGTTTTCAACTTCTTGAAAATTGTTTGATTGACGAGCCTTTTTCGGCCAATCAAATTAGCTGTAGCTTACAGTTTCTTTTACTTCAAGTTATTATGGTTCTAGTACAAAAGTAAATAAGATCAGAAATGGCAAGTGATTTTGAGTGCGAGCAAGCAGATTTTATGGTTGACTTGCGCCGATGGCAGGCATTGAAAAAAGTTCAGTTACACCACTGCTGTTTGACGAACAAGTGACAGTGGGATAATTTAAGTTTTGCCTTTACTGCCTCCTTTTCCATGAAGATTTTTTTTAATTTTTAAAGTAAAAGCTAGACAAAAATTACTTTCCAATGTCAAACAGATGAAAACAGTTAAATCTTAAACTTTCAATGGCATTTAGAAGTTGAAAGGTTACAATAAGGGGAAGAATTACTTATGGATAACAACTTCTTGGTTTATTGGGTGACGACGTTTCAATGTAGTTCTTACATCGTTATCAAAGTCAATGTTGACACAGGCCTTCCATCGATGAGGCGCAGGTTCAAATCCCACTCAGAATAAAATAAAACCACCCCAAAAAACTGAAAAAATTTTTAAGTGGACTTTTCACTTGATCAGCATATGTGGAAGAGTTGCCAGGTACTCTCTGAAGGCCGGGGGTTTGCTCCAGGCAAAGAGCCCAATTTCCTTACACATTTAAGTGAAATTATCTTGAGTACGCCGTAAAACACTGATCAATCAATCAATCTACATTTGTATCTGCTATTCATTGACCATATTAAAATTGCTTGAATTAAATGTCTTCATTCGATAAAGTTAAGGCGGTAAACTTAAGATGCCGAGATAGCACCAGAAAATACCGTTGCGGAAGAGTTATGAGTTGTTTTTGAACTCCCCTAGCCTTATTATTGTTAGACATTTTAGGCCCACTCCCTTGTTGGATGTAAATGGGTTTCCTAAAAGTTTTAACATGGCATCTAATGTGTTTTGGCTGCAAGCTATTGCTGATTCTAAGTATAGCCCCAAAATTCAACACAGTATCCTCTTAAACTGTAATAGCTTTATTAGTTTTTTGTTAAGTAAAAGCTTTTCTACAGTGTTCTACTACAGGAAAAACAGGAACTAAAACAGAAGAATTCTTTTAACTAGAGCTTGGCAATATGAAGGCTGACATGTATGGCTTTATGTACTCTTGTTCTCCGTGAAACTTAAAGGCACACTTGCCGCGAAAATCCAGAATACTGTTTACATAAAAAACAGTCAGCAGTTTTCTGTATTTTTCCCAGACAGGAGAAGTTAGGTACTTTTTTTGTGCATCATTTACTATTTCTAATTTTAAATTGAAAATTAGATTTATCACGTACCTGCAATGTAAACAAACACCAAACCTGAACATGCGCACAAGCGTCCTAATGTTTTGAATTGTGTGAGTGATCTAAAGGCACAGTATAATTTTACGTACTTTATCTGAGAAATACAGACCAACGATCGGGTAAGAGGGACTTGAAAAGCCTACCGATGGTTTTTTTAGTGTAAAACACCAATAAAAAGGCATGAAATCAACCACTAAGTTAACCGACACTGATCGTTGTTGTTTTAATCAGGCTTCGATTCTTTGTTTGTTTTTGACCCCCCATTTCTACATTCTAAACCTAACCGCACATGTTTTATGCGTCCTATGTTTAATTTTAGTGGTTTTATTTGTAGTAAGCTCATTTAAATTGTTTTTTTTTTTTCCAACAAATGTTCAACAGGCTATGGCAGCACGTGGGCCTTTAAACTTAAAATCTAAAATAAGTTGAACATGCCATCTTTGTAATTTTGAATATATTATGAAGTTCTTCTTTAGATTGCCTAACCTATTTGAAGGGCAGGTATAGCTGTCTGCAGTTGGTTGAGATTATTTATTATAATTATTATCATTTTTTATATACACAAGTGCCAAGAAACTTACTTTTTGTTTTCTTTTTCATTCGTTTACTACATGTGATTTATTTTTGTTCTAGATTCAGGGTTTCATAGATGTTCAAATTTTTAGGCCCTTGTCTTTAGAGAGGCAAACTTTTTTCATAAATTCTAATTGTTACAACAGTGAGAGGCTTTGAAAGTCGACGAAAAACTAAACGTTTCACGTTGGAATGAGGACAATCCATGTGCTGTATTAGCCGAAAATTTAAATAACGTGGATGAACATTCATTCACTCTAAGCCTACGTAGTTCTAAAACACTTCATAAACGTACATTTTTTAGATTAGTGGCACTAAAAAGTTCTTGAGAAAAATAACTCAATAACTTGCACATTCTATTGTACATGTATACCTTTTAATAATTTTCTACATCTAAGCAAATATCGCTAATTTTGCTACATCGGTCAATGAAAAGAACTTTCAATGGATATATGACTGGGACTTTCCTACCAGTACTGCATATATAAGAGAAAATACACAAAACTGTTCTATCAAAAGAATAAAGGCCTTGGGCACTATTAGTATGTTCTGGGATGCTTTTAGCTGAAATCAAAGCTTAATGTCAATTTTGTTCTCATCGTTTGAGCTTTCTATCGATAAGACCGATTCTGTAGTACAGGAGAATCTATGTAAAGGTAAAAAGGGCTTCTCTTTGTATTCTGTCTTTGTTGTATATAGGTGGTCGTATTCCTGTGAAAAATAACGTCTATTTCAGCTGTTCCCATCAAACTAATTACACCCGCTGTACATGTACTAGTTTTGTTCTGTTTCATTGTTACTGACTGAGATACCATATCTTAAGTGGTGGCACTGCATGGATTCTCTATCGATCCAGTTTTCTCAGATTTCTACAGTGATTAACACTTGTAGTATGAACGCTGTTTAAGTAGAGGCCAGGCTGTTACGCATTTGTAAAAAAAAAAAACATAAAGGTTTAAGGATGACCATAACAACAAACTGGGAGCATGAACAACAGGAACCTGAACAAAAAAGGTCCATGTTAAGATGTACAGAAATCATATATATTTAGACATTTAACAAAATAAAATTCATAATTTTATGAAAGACAGGAACCTGAACAAAAAAGGTTCATGTTAAGATGTACAGAATTCGTGTGCATTTAGATGTAGACATTTAATAAAATAATGATGTTCACATAGACTTATCATTGTTTATGTAATTAAAATTGAAATACAGGTACGGTGACAATTGATTTTAATAAATTTACGGTGACAGAGATATAAAAATTGTATGAGATATTTCTGCTCTTAAATTGCATTGAAAGATTTATTTTTGGTTGTGATTGATTGATGTTTTGGGCCACACTCAACATTATTTTCCTTATATGGCAGTGTTGCCACGTTTAATGGGGGAGGAAACTCGCTCTTTGCTTGGAAGAAACCTCCAACCTTCGGCAACTCTTCAACATACAGCGGTCGAGAGAACTGTTTCTGTTATACCTAAATAGAGTACCATTTGTTCACATCATTGTTTGTTCCCAGTTAAACTGATGACCAGTGTAAGACATAAACATGAGTTAAAGGCCCGATAAGGTAATCTTACAATCTGGTCAAGTCACCCGTCTCTTTCCCATGATCCCTCAGTATCTCGTCATCACTGAGACTTGGCCCTATGTAGGTTAGAGAGTAATGTCATCACCCCAATCTGTTGAGGACAGAAATGGAGACACACGATAGTGAACATTAATATAATTGTACAGAATACCATACCTGGACTAAACAGTACCATTTTTGTTCTGCTAGCTCTAATATTTCATGTAAATTCCTTAATAGTTGTGAAGGCAGAAAAGCTGATTGTGAAAAAATTATGTTCACCCTGAAAGATGCTAGTTAAAAGTCAGAGTATCTATCTATTTTTTTTAGAAAGAACAACATATTATAACGGAATGATTAAGTCTGTTTCAAAATGTGACATATCATACATGTAGTCTCTTTCATCTCTACAGTACTTGTATGTGTTACCATGTCATTTATGCAAAACAAAATACATCCTCGGATACCCAGGGTTAAATTCTCGACAAGCTCACCTCTTACCCCTGGGTTAATTGCCTCGTTAAGCGTCGTTTTCTGGGAACGCCCATTTTCTGTCGGACCAATCAAACGATTTCTTATAAACGTTTTAACTCTTCAGTTTTGGAGACACGTTTATCAAATTGAAGTAAAAACAAAGATGGCGGCGCCCAATAGGACATGTGAGTTGTGATACAACCGAAAAGTCGTCCATCTTTGTTTTGAACACTGCTAAGATGCTGACGCAACGCGGATTCTGATTGGTGAAATTTTTCGCCACAGTTTTGTGGCGGAACCAATCAAAATCTACATGCATATTAAATTAGAAACGACGGGCAGGGTCCGACTTGTCCCACGTGTAATGTGAGCGTAAGCGGAATTTTTAACCGTGGGTTTCGACGATGAACAAAATATGGCTTTGAGAAACAGGCCAGTGGTTTACCATATATCCTCAGTTGATTATACATGCTTGAAATTTTGTTGTGACTTCTTTGGCAATGTGAAGCTTTCATTGGCAAATAATCTCCTTTCAAGTTTGGGATATAACATGAGAGCGGAGTTTAGGTGTATAACTTTCACTGATCAGCCGTTCATGTACCATTTAAGTAGCATTTATGGCTGTTATTGTCTCGTTTTGTCTTAAACTATTTTAAACACACACTAAGATACATGTATATCAGGAGCTATGAGTAGAGATTTTTCTCAACTGACTGTCAATAAAATTATTGATATTGTGTAGCTACACGTACACTTGTCTTATTTTTCCGTTAGAAATAATACTATTTTTCGTCAGTAAAGAGAAGGCATGTAGTGGCTCTTTTAGATATCTTGAAATGTCTCAGAAAAAGACTTCAGTAAAACGTATCGATTGTAAGTTGAGAATCACTGATCAAATATTAAGGTAGAAACCAATCCCCATAAGCAACAATGTTATAAAGATGATCGATCACTGAAAGTTGCACCCTCAAATGTTAGACATCGGCGAAACTAGAAAGAGGCTTTATAGTATGACCTGTTCATAAGTCAGCCAATAGACAAATCTAATCCCCCTATCTATGTTATCCAAACAGAAGATATTGCACCAGTCAGCATCGGGATGACAAAGGTGAACTCCAACTTGCTGAAAACAATTATTGAGGTTCTGTTGAGAAATGTCTATGTTAATCTGCATGTATCTATGGTAGTTGCCTTGGTAAGTTCGTGAAAAAAGTTACTCCTAGATTTATCCGTTTCTAGGTTATTTCCTTAGTTAGATTTATGCAGGGAGGTAATGGATTAGTCTGTAAAGACTGACAGCTCAATTTCTCTACAGCCTTTGTTTGCTTAAAGCACTGCTACTTTACTTTCCTCCCTCAATAACCAAAGACTTCCACTGACATGTTTCTGGAAACTGAAGACCTAGATGGGCTTCCAAGAGGCACATGTCACATATTATTGACCGAAAACATGAAGAAATGGCTTTACTGTCAGGGAAACTGATATCATGAGAGATGGAAATATTTGGTAAAGTCATTATTCTGTAGAAATGAGGGGATTGGTTGTGAAAGGTATGTCAGTTTAGCCTATGATAGCTGCCAATTGAAAATACAGGTTTGGCTTTTTGGCATATTGATCCTTAAGGACTACAATATCCCTATCAGGTTTTTCTTCGAGTGTTTGATTTTGTAACAGCCCTCTGGATTTCAAAGTTTCCAACGAAAGCCATAGATTGAATACATAACAATGAAACCGGTTTCTATAATAAAACTTATGACTTCAGTCTTGTTTAATGTATACAACTTTCATAGAGAATATATCTGTGACCTTGACCAAAAGAGATTTTGGTATGTTCTAGGATGGAACTATTTGACTTAGAGGTTTTATGAACAACCATTGGAAAGATTTTCTAATTTGTGTTAAGTGTGTTGTAGAACATGTACTTTAAAAGTCTGACCAAAAAGAAAATTAAATTTCGGTCGCAGCACATACAAAATTCAAGCTACATTTGCCGATTTACAATGCTTACGAAAGTTAATTATCCCAGAGACTTATGACCTCAAACACGACCTCCGTTGAGTACGTACCCTCACAGTGATGATGTAATAAACGATTTCTGCTGTCTCAGTACGTCTTCGTGGCAGTTTGTACACATCAAAGGTCGTGTATGACGTGATTTTTCCGAGTAGTTAAGAAAAATATGGAAAATATGCATACCATTCTTTTTTTGGCTACCAGGAATCTAACGCGAAGGTTGTTTCGTTTCAACTGATGTTTTTCAAATATACATTTAGTCCATAAACAACACACAAACCAGCTTTAAATCCTGTTCATAAATCCTGTTGACTTCTCTGGTGATGGAATAGAGAAAGTAAACTGGCCTTTAATATAAAACCCTTTTTTTTTACCATATTAAATTTGAAGATGTTTTCTCAAAGCAAACAAAAAAAACCCACAGAAATTATATACATATGAAATTGAGATTGCTAGCGAAGAGCACAATTTTAGTTCTGAGGTTGGTGACCGGTTGATCCCCAAGGACGAAGATATCTTAGTATCAATTTGCAGGAAGATTTCCACTGATTGTTTGGTCGGTAAATATACACGGTTAAGCAATATTCGATTGGCTTTACAACAAACACTAGTAAAGATGGTAACCCTTGAGCAGAAGCAGCTTGTTAAGCAAGTAATCGTGTAAACAATATCAACATCAACATATGTAATGTATGTTTTGAGGAAAAAAGTGATGATAAGGAGTAAAAAGATCTTGACGATAATCTCAAAGTAGGTCCTGTTTTAAAATAGAAATTTTAACACAGCCAAAGTTACAGCACAGTATAGTCCAAATTCATATGCTGTCCAATAATAATTCATATATATGCTGTTCAATCGGTGCTATTCAGCACAATTTTACGAATTTACACATAAAATAAAAACAAACAAAGGGAGGTGATGGAAAAGGAATTACTTTACAAAGAAAATATATCAGAATTATAGCCGACTTTCGCTTTTGTTATCGTGCATAAATAGTCTTGTGAAGCGGGAGTGGGAACTCGACCTATTTAGGTTGATACATCCTACATGTGTACAACACTGCGTACGACTAGGGTTGAGATGCAACTCAGGTAAATTTCTTTCAATTTCCATCAATTTTTTTTATAAAATCTAGGATATAACGATGCTATGCACCAACAATGAAGAATTATTAGAAGCTCGCCATTTCAGTTATTCACCAAAATACATAGAAAATTGAAGTATTTAAAGCTTCAAATCTTATTAAAAAAATGAAATAAGAATGTTGGTGTGAGACCTGGTTCAATAACATGTCAGCCTGGAATCAGTGCCAATTTTCAGACTGTTTACCGAATGTTCCCTGAGGACAAGACTATCACTGCCAATTTTCATTTAGATTTGGATAAAGTGTTTGGTTTGTAAACAGACTCCAACTGTACAAGAGTTTAATAAAGTGCAACTTGCTAAGACCGATACATTGGCGAACCTGGGAAAATTGTAGGTTTGGACACGTTATCCGTTTATCAAGAGAACGAAAACGGGCAATATTATCGCCACATTTTATTTTAAAGGTTAAAGTATCTCCATCAAAAAGTGAAAATATCAAAATAACAAGGCATACGTGTAGTTGCATTGAACAGGATTTGTTTTAGTCAGTAAAAATGTAGCTAGATTTGTCAAGTGGAGACAACAGCACAAGCATAACTTCAGTTAGAAAGTTATTCAAAAATCCGCTGCTCTGGCAATAGCAAACTCCTTCAGGGTTTACAAGAATATTGGCTTTATTTCTATTCGCTATGTGAGTGCTATCAAAACAGTTAGTGCTTGGTTCTACGATCTTTTATGTTTTTATTTTAATGTGAATAGTGGTGGATTAAGTGTATCCCCTCCCGGATCTCTTCTGCGTGGTTTTGATTAAAGGTCACGCAGTTTTTACAAGTCAGTCATAGGCCGGTCAAGTCCGATTATAAAGGACTGATTTGCCTTGAAAGTATATGTTTGAACTTGAAATCTCATCCAGGGTAAGAATAGACAAGTGTTGGTGTTTGTTTGTTTATTTATTTAATGTATAATGGTTATGAGATGACATGAAGCGGTCGCAATTGACAACATGTCTGAGTACATGTATCTCCATGGTTATTTTAGACAAGAAGATTTTCCCTGTGCCCGTGTGTTTTAGTGACCATTAATATATATATTTATGAACACTAACACACACGGGCACTGGGAATATCTTCTTGTCTAAAATAACATGGAAACAAGTTTCTAATTGTGCTAAAAAGAGGTATATAATTTAGACCTTTACATGTATACCCCATCATAAGTTGTTGTAATAAACTACATTTGTAAACCCATGATATTTCATTAGGTTGACGACTGACAGGATGTCGGATTGTAGATGTGTCGGTGTAACCAGGTTCTACTGTATCTCTGGCAGTAAATGATGAAAAGATACCAAATAAACATACATATTGGCATATTTTTTCCTCTTTTTATTGGTTGCTACTCCAAGCCTATACTCCAAGGCTTACTCAAGACAGATATGGATTAATCTGTATAAGCTGACAGATTTTTCTAGGAGACTTTGTTTGCTCAAAACACTGCTATATGTACTTTATTTCCCTTCCTCAATTAAAGACTTCCACTTTAGAAGACATTTTCTGGAAACTGATTTACGCCCGATGTAAGTCCAATGCAGGGCCTACGTAACTGTCATGGCAACATATACATGTACCTTCAGCATTACATTACGACTAGGCACAAAGTTACGACGACGGGCGTAAGTGTGTTGAGAAACAGCCCCCAGATGGCTTTGAAGAGGCACATGTCAAATATTATTGACCAAAAGCTTGAAGAAACGGCCTTAATGTCAGGAAAACTGATATCATGAGAGATGGAAATATTTGGCAAAGTCATAATTCTGTAGAAATAAAGGTGATTAATTTAAGTTAAACCAGCTATCAATGGCTACCATTTTGACAAATAGGTCCCCAAGCACCTGTAAGCAGATCACTCTCAATTCTTATAAAGAGGAATGGAATCTATCAACAGGTCCTAACCTAAATTTTCTCCACCAAATTGTAGATTGAGTGCTGTTTTACGTGTATATTTGAGTTTTATAACATTTATTATTGTGCCTTTTTGACCATCAACGAAGTTCTCTGCTTAACTTAATGACTAACAGGCCTATAAGTATTTTAAGAAAAATAACTTTAGTTGTTAACGTACTATTTCCACTTAAAGAGAATTTTATAAAGAGAGTATTAATCTGGAACAGTTTTTCCAATCGTTCCGGGTGGCATGACTTGCCAAAATTTGGACCTTTTTCTTTTTTCAAAAATTCTGAATTCACATTTCAAATACCTCGAAAAAGTCAAGGATTGATGTTGAAACAAAAGTATTGGTAAAGTCACTGAACCTGTTGAACCGAAGATGTGTATTAATAATGGACACAATTCACATAGCCAGGCAAGATCGATATCAGTTTAGTACTTATAAAAATGCGGAACATTTGGCTATTTCTGTTTCAACTCTTGTCACTTCAAGTATGCCATTAAACATCAAAGAATCAATCAGATAAGTTTTTCAGCTTTTAATATGTTTATGTATAAATATAATGGTAAACCTTTGTTAAGATTTATTCAAATGTATCCTGGATTCTTAGTGTCTCGTATTACCTTGAATGTTTGTTTTATATATATAAAGTGGTAGAAATTTCAGAATGAGGTTCTTTTATTTCACATCTGAACTGGAATTAACTGTTATTATCATTATCATAATAAGAAGAACAATTTTTTTTGGTTATATGATTGGTTTGTATATTGGGTTACTGTAGTACTACAAACTGTAACTCTGTAATCATCTGAAATAATGTTTTGTTTGTTTGAATTGCTTGTAAGATTGCTTTGTCTGATCATATGGTACTGATTTAAATAGTGATATATACCTAAACATCAATAACCAACTGTTCAATGACTTGAGATACAAATTGCCGACAATCTAGTTGATGAAGTATGTCATCTCTGCTGGTACCACAATTATTTCTATTTTTGTAAGACTTTGATAGCCAGTGCATTATGTCGGACAAGTCTGCTAGATTGTATGACCGCCATTGAGTCTTTGTGTCTCTGATGCAATAAGTCCTCATTTCCTGACAAATATTACTCCCATAATTACACGATCAAATTGCGCCACTTTGTGATCAAGTTTTTAAATTTTATATGAATGACCGATTTCTGTTGAACTACATGTACTCTTAAGTTATCAAAGTTTGATACATGTACCTAGTTCCAAACCAAAATTAAAGACATTTTATTGTGTTTTTTTTATATAAATCTGTTCAGAAATAATTTATTTGTTTTGTTGGTGTCTTCCTCGCTGCTTTCTTCTTAAATCAAAATAGGTGAATATCGCTGCATTCTTGCCAGAGGTACATGTATCAGCGTAACATGCTTCTCCTGCCTATTTTGCCTAACACACGAGACATCCTTGACAACCCATTAAGTTGACTTACATGTTCATATAATACATGCCGATTTCATGTTTCATCTGATTCAACGTGGGTACCGCCATTTTGGCACTTCCTGGCCTACACATCTTCAGCCAAACTGGGTTATTTTCAGAATTGGTTAAAATCTTTATCCAGGCAGGGATTGCAAGTTGAAAGTCTGTACTATAAATCAGCATTAGTTTTAATCCAATGCTTTAATAACCCAGATATAGCTTAGATCAGTTTTCATTGGCTGAAAAACAGAAACTTGAACCTTTGATCTATAGAGAATGTCCACATAAATAAATGCCTACTTCAGAAAGGTAGCTCTGCTTAATAAGAGATGAACGACATCAACATTGCATGGTCTATCAAAATCTATCCCCTCCCTGTTGCTAATTATCATGGCTAAAAAATGTATTCCCAAGGTGAATCCAAGGCTCATAATACCATCAACAATTCTCACCTATAACATATGCCATCTATTCTCATTATGTTTGTTGATAAAGGATAGAACAAGCTCCCTGAAGCTTTAATACCGCCTCTGGAACTAATTTTTTGTACTCTGTATCTATGTATGAGGTGAATAAGTAAATACTAGTACATAAATTAAAAATCAGCTGCCACAATATTAGCATTTAGTAGTTAAAACAGGGTTTCGAAATGGTTGATGAGGTGAAGTTGATATCAATCCTACAAATACATGCACATTTAAGTTGTAAATAACTTTGTCCAGGTTTCTGGCTCCAAAATTACTATTTTTTTATACCAACGGTCCAAAATACAACCGTCAGTATAAAAAATAGTAATTTTGGAGTCAGAAACCCGGACTCTAAATAACTTGGCTTAGCTTCTTTTCTAGAAAATAAAAATAAAAAGAATTTTCACAGCTGAGCCACTTTTGATCAACTTTCTCCTGATTTTAATTGCTTTTCTGAAGCTTTCTGACCAAAGTCATGTGCGATAACTCATGAGTTCATTCTTTCTTTTTCTCCCAGAGTAAATTGTTTTATTAAATCTCACGCCTCAACAAGATTTATTTATACTTCTCTCTTACCATTTTAGCTCTCATACGTCAGATCTGTTTAAGTTACAAGATTATTTTTCAGGCAAGCATTTGAAAAAAGATTCTGCTAATGTTATATATGTCGTGACCTGTTTTCTCAACTGTAAATGGGCAAGATAATTTAGAAAGATTTTTTCTTCTGTCAAATAAACTGAACTTGGAGCATTCAATCATAAAGAGATAAATTGGGATCTGGTTTGAAGTTGTTTCCTTCAATTACTCAGAGAACATTTATGTCAATTTCCTTCAAAGAACTTGCTCAAAATGACATCCCTTCAGGCTATAAAGAAGTTGGCAGAGTGAAGTTTATGTTTATTCAAGTTACTGGAATGAAAAGGGCTAGCTTTTAACATTGAAAGTTCAGGGGTTTTTTGATGTAGAAGTTTTTGTGGGTTTTGGTCATATTGAGGTTTTGTGTGTACCTTTGGTGGTTCATTTAGCAGACCGTTAGTCTTCTTTTGACACAAGCCTTCCATTGATGGGTATTGGGTTCAAATCTCACTCAGTGCAAGGAATAAATTCTGAGTGTATTTTTATTTGATCTTGATGTGGAAGAGTTACCAGTTCCTCTGCTCCAAAAGCCTGGTTTCCTCCCCTACTAAACCACGGTGCAGTGTAAAGCATTCATCTGGAAGATTTTATGATCCCGGCATTTGAATGGTCAAAATGCTTGAAAATGGCTTTCATCATGCCTGTTTTATTATTTTTAGCTAAAATAGTTTTATTTACTACTATTTTAATAAGCAATCTTTATGAAAAAAAAACACCTTTTGGTAACCATCTAGTTTCTGTGGCTGATCTGTACTAGGCCCCTACATGTACATCTTTGACTAGTGTATTTGTCATAGAGCTGCTGATGGTGGTGGTTGTTGTTGTTGTAATTGACTTATTACCATATCACTTGTGTTGGTGATCCATCAACTGAGTTGATCTCCGCTCAGTCTCTCCTGTCTTTTCCCTCCAGTTGTTAAGCTTCTGTCTCTAATGATGCAGAATAAAGATTACTGTGAGCAGCTTTCTTCTCAGTTACGCCTTCAGTTGACGGAATAATCACACCCGGATTTTTTTTCTTTACGGAATTAATTTCCATATATTTTTATATTCTATGGCTCTATACCTGATCTGTGAAATATAGGCATATATCCACAAGTAGTGTTATTCCGAAAAACGAAAACTTCATATTGACTCAATATTTCGACTTTTATTCAGTCATCATCACTCCTGATGATGACTGAATAAAAGTTGAAATATTGAGTCAATATGAAGTTTTCGTTTTTCGGAATAACACTACTTGTGTACTACGTTAAACTTATCAGTGGAACTACTGGATATAGGCATATATTATTGTTAGATTTTGCGAAAATCATGTTAAAAGGTTCTCCCTCTATCTGTATTTGCTTAGGCTTTTCATGCTAATCTAACTAATTACGTTCCATCTTCTACTTTGTGTTATTAAAGTAACCATTTTCTTTTAAGCTCTTATTTTTCGGACTGGATTAGTTCATTCTGTGAATCAAGCAAAATAAGAAAAATGAAATTCACCAACATGTCTGCTCCAAAATGTTTTTAGTGCATTAGTCTATCAGGCTAGCTTAACAGCACTGTAAATTTGGGGTTTTTTCTCCAAAATATATAGGCAATATTGTCCTTCACTGAAAAATTTTTAATACATGTATACGGAAGATCGCGAGTTTCATGAAGGTCAAGTGCCTGAAACACATCCATGTAAAGGAAAAATCTTTAAAATCTTAATTCAACTGATGCATTCAGCAATGGGAGCTGCGTCAATTACGTTATCAGAGGGGTACTAAATGTCCGCTGTAGTATCTACCAGTCAACTACCTCCTTTTTTAGAGGGGCCTGGTTGGCTGAATGGATAGGCAGCCGCCATTTAGTGCTGGCGATAGGTGCCATACTCTGGGACCCAAGATTGATTCCCGTTTCGGGTTTCATCCAAAATCGATAGAAGAATTTCTGCCATTTTTCAAGAAAGTGTAATCCCAAAAATAACAAGAATACCGTTATCTCACTTTCTAAAAGACACTAACTAATTAAACTTATCTACATATGTTTTTATTATACACCTCTGTTGATTTTCTCCCCTCTATTTCAGGTATGCATTGTACAGAAGAAAGATTCCAAGAAAATGTTTGCCATGAAATACATGAACAAAAACATGTGTATTGAGAAAGACGCTCTCCGTAATGTTTTCCGTGAAGTGGAACTGCTCATGATACTAGATCACCCATTTCTCGTGAATCTATGGTTCACGTTTCACGATGAAGAGGACATGTTCATGGTGGTCGACTTACTGCTAGGGGGTGACCTTCGTTACCATATACAACAGGAAGTGAAGTTTGAAGAAGCACGAGTTAAACTTTATATCTGTGAAATCTCTTTGGCATTGGATTATTTACAGAGCAAACAAATAGTGCATAGGTAAGTGCAACAGTTTGTAAATTGGGCATGCTTAGAATATTGATTGATTGATTGTTTGGTGTTTTATGCCACGCTCAAGATTATTTCACTTATATGTCGGCGTTGCCAGTTTTATTGTGTGAGGAAACCGGGCTCTATGCCTGAAGGAAACCCACGACCTTCCGGTGGTAACTGGCAACCATGGATACAATAAATCCTCTCTCTGAAGCAAGTCTAAGGCCTCAATAGACTAATTCACTGAGTAGACTTAATTCAAAAATCGTATCATCTGTACACGTTCCTGATTTGTGCACGACAGTAAAAAGTGAGAATTTTCCTAATCTGTAATTTTGCTGAAACAGACAGTGCCCTCTTGAAGTTTTTTTTTGTGCATGATATTCCTTCACCTTTCTTTTTACACATACTAATTCAACGCCATATGAGCGAAGTGAAGCATACATGTAAAACTCCAATCAACCAACCAACCCATGCTAAAATCGCAAGATTTATT
Organism: Lepidochitona cinerea; assembly: GCA_963971465.1. NCBI lineage: Eukaryota > Metazoa > Mollusca > Polyplacophora > Chitonida > Tonicellidae > Lepidochitona > Lepidochitona cinerea. The sequence continues at coordinate 37,245,205 of OZ020553.1, forward strand.
TCGTGTTTGCTACCACGTATATGAAATAAATTATTCTGCTCAACTGATAAAGAGAAATATAGACCACTTTGATATTTTAAAAAGTTCAAAAGGAAAAAAGTTGTTGACATTTCAGTGATTTCACTCAAAGGGAAGTTTCACTATTAATGGGATTGTTTTTGCAAAAAGCTATTTACAGATTTAGCCAACTTTTATCCTGGAAACTTATTTACCCAATAAAAACTAATTGGGCATCATTGACTTTGATGGGCATCATCAAACTTTTTTTGGTAGTAAAATTTATTTTCAAATAAATCTTCCTTTACCAGTTTTTACTGTTGGTTTTATTGCTAGAGAATCCATTTCTACACTGAATATATTGCTTTTGGGGGGGATCTAACATGTGTAAAACAAGTCTCCAGTAAACGTGTTAATAAAAATCCGGTGCTGAAAGCTGATCCTTAACCATTAAAAAGCATTTCACTACTTGGATTCTTGCAAGACTTTGCTTTATGTAAACAGGAAAGCCATCTCTTTGATTATTTTGTTCTTCTGATGTAACAGTTTGTGGGTGTTTTTGGCTAAGCATCTGTTAAAACTTTGGAAATTTGCCATTATTTTAGCTTTGATCTATGGAAAGGTCTCTGCAAGTTTTAAACCTAAATTTTTCAAAGGGAATTTCCCCTTTATACTGAAAACCTGCGCAAGAAAATGTAAACAAAGATAACATTTGTCCAGAATTTATGTGAAAGTTTCTTGAGTTGTTGATAGTTTTATCTCCACTTCTTCTCTGGTTGTCTCCAATTTCATTGTAATGGCCTTGGTATATTTTTTATTATTTCAGACCTTTTCCAAGAAAAATGGGTTAAATGTTACATATGGTAGACATTGCTTTTTACAATCCTCCATAAACAGACATGAAATATCCACTTGTTTAAAACCTTACCATCTGCAGTGTTAATGTTCATGTCTTTAAAATTATGATACCCTAAGGAACTCATTCTTCTAGTAGGACCTTTTGAATCTCCATTTTCATATTGAGAAAAAAACTTGCTTATCACTGAAACTTAAAAGATCGAGTGACTGTAATTGAAAATGTTCACTAGTCTCTGTTATGGAGAAAGTTTCGACTTATACATTTTTTGGACTAGATAGAAGGGCGTAGACCTGCAAATTAAATCCAGGTAGTGTGCTATTTTGATGATAATGATGATTGGCTGTTGAGTGACCAAAAGAACAACAGATATACAGGAAAGACCTTCGAGGAAAGAATCCATTGAAAGTCAGACAATTTGTGCACATTAGAAAGTAGAACAATTAATAGGGTCTGGTCAAGCGAAGCCCGTGGCCGTAGGAAACTAGATGACCACTGCTCATTTCCTGTTCAAATCATTTATTTCTTGGTCATTAACGAGTGCGAGTCTGGCGGATAATGTGGACATGTCTGTCGTTCTCGTTGACGAGACCGTTAAAAGCTCTATGATCAGCTGTGACAACCCTTAGGGTAGCTATACAGCCATGGATTAACTCTAGGGAAGTAGCCACTGGTCCGTATAAAAAAATTCGGCCAGCGCTAGCCATTCTAGACGTCTTATGAAGAAATGTCATGAAACTAGACATCAATGACATTGTATTTTGCCTGAGGGATTCAATAAACGAGCCTCTGATGGCTGTTCTTAAGTACTCACCAACTACTTTCATAGTTAACAGGTTACTAAGTCTGTGGACCATGTACTACCTGCAAGGGTTAGCATGGATCCTAGTCATGCCACCAACTCTTACCATTAATGTTTGTGTGAGAAATCGTGACAACCCCTATGTCTGGCTTCTTAGATAGTTGGCTTTGTGGAGGGAAAGTACACGTACTCTCCATTAAAGGAACAGGTTGTTCTTGAACTTTTTTTTTAAAGATGCAAATTTAAGACCTTTCCACTGATACATCTTCTGAGAATGTTTATTTAACTCAACAAGAATCAGTGAAGTATTATTCTCGATTATTGTATTTTGTCCTCTATCTGGTCACGGTGTCTTTTATTAGGTTTTCGATAAACTTAAAGGGGGCATCAATGGCTCAATCTGTTAGAGGGAATGATTGTTCTTCAGTCCGACACAGGCCTTCCGTCGATGCAGCATGGGTTCAAATCCCACTCAGACCAAGCAAAACTTGACGTGGATTTTTCACTCGACCATATCTGGAAGAGTATCCAGGTACTGCCCAAATGTCCGGATTTTTTTCTCCGGGCAAAGAGCCTGGTTCCCCTTCCACTAAAATTGGCAAGGCCGCGATATAAGTTTTCACGGTGTGAACCATTGAAATTATAAAGGAAAGATTACAAAAGGTTAAAAGATTTATCTTGTCACCATAGATGACCTTACCTGTTGAGTGGTGATGTTAAGCCTATCAATTAAAGCAAAATTTATCTCAAAATTGTCTGGGGGTCTAAATGTTTACAAAAGTTTTGAATGCAATCAAAAAGAAGCATTGTGTTTTTTATGATTGATTGATTGTTTGATGTTTTGCCACCGCGCTCAAGATTATTTCACTTATATGGCGGTGTTGCCAGTTTTATTGTAGGAGGAAACTCATGACCTTCCGTTGGTAACTGGCAACCATCCCACATAGGTTGTTGAAAACCCAGTCAGAAAAGTTTCCATTTTTTTTTTGGTGGGAGTGGGATTCAAACTTCGTGACCGTGAAGGCTGATCGAATTGTTTTCTATGAGGTGAGAGGTAAATCCGTACAAAAGTGGTAAGGATTTCCAATATTTGGATGTTCTAAACTGTAATAACAAAAATTGATTATAACTTATAAATGTGTGTCAAATATGGATAAAGTTCGAAAAAATTTACCCCAAAGTATCCTTATGGCGGTAAATCCTGTCCTTAAAAGCACCCCCTTACATTTGTATCATGTAATCTTTATGAAACTCCACTGGACTCCTCTGAAAGCTTTGCTCAATTATATGGATTTCGACGATAGATAAGAAGCCTTCAGGGCTCTGATGAGCAGAAATCAGCGGGAAATTGATTGCTTTCGATTTCCACGAAAATGAAGTATTTTTTGTCTTAGAGCACTCCTACACTCTCAGCCATTTTAAAAGATTTGACGAATCAATATTGTTGCCTGAGAATTTTTTTCTTGAAAGATGATTTGCCAATTGGGCATATTAATTGTGTCCTACAGGTATATTTTGCCTTATCTTCCAAACGTATAAAAGCTTTCACTACAAAAATGATTAGGAAGAACATTTGTCCTTGATCGTTTTTATTCAAGAAAAGCTTGTCTTAAACACTTATTTGAAAATAAGCAATTAATTTTGGATGAGGCCTGAAATTTGATTGCTTGATTGATAAATGTTTTACTCTCAACATATGTTGATAGTTTCCTTGAAAAAGGAAACCGGGCTATCTACTATACATATATATTCATCTGCGGCAAACTGAAATGAAACAAATGAATAAGGATCTTTCAAATATTGGTTTAGTGTTCACATGGATATTTGAAATAACCCACATCTTTGGAATTAGAATTTGAAAGTTACATCCTGGAATGAATTGCCACAGCCCTAACAGTATTACTGAGCTTGAACTGAATCTACATATCTTAATGTTCTTTCCCTGTAAGATTGATCTTTGAAAAGAGACGCTCCTGTTGAATTATTCATAAAATTACTTTGAGAAGTTTTTCATGTTAAGTGTGGATGTAAAAGTTTGATGGTTTTGATTTTGCAGACTGAATAATAGATAGAGAACCCATTGAGGTAAACATTTTGTCGACATTATCATATTTTGAATCTGCCATCTAGAACCATTAGTACTTGGTTATTAAGACTATTTTCTGGAACTTCTTTTTTTAAAAACATTTCCTTCAGTGTATTTTTCCAGAAAAGCATTGTTGTCATGTAAAGTACATGTACTTGTATGCAGAACTACGAGTTCCACAATGGTTTTATTGCACTGCATATTGTTGCTGTTGCTTTCAATGGAAAAGTTGTGACTGATATTTGCGTAGGAAATGTTCGATGGCTGATTCCACTTTTGCACATGTTGTGCATTCAATGTGTGTTTTTTATATATATATGGACTTCAAGCCTCTGTGAACGCAACAAGGCATGCCAAAGGTTACACAGAACAAACATGGTGGGTTTGTAATATCACAACGTCACACGGCCATTTCAGTGAATTTTTAGATAGGGTCTTCACCAGTTCAATTTTATCGAACTTATGGTTATATAACTTCTCTAGCGTTAAATCTTATTATACTGCAAGTGAAGTTATTGTAGAGATGTATTAAAACACTAAACAGTTGTTGAAATTATTTTAGTGATGTCACGTATATAAGTATTGTGAGAAGGTAAGACAGAGTGCCAAGTTCCCATACCAGTCAAATCACTCAATCAATGTGACACAGCTGTCGAGGAAGGAAGAATTTCCTTACAGGCTCGAGGGAACAGACCTTCCGTTTAAACCATCCAATCAACTTACTGCCTCATTGCCACCTTCTCACGGAATCTGTCCGAAAAAAACGTTAAAGAAAATTTATTTCTAGATAAACCTGATTCATAGCATAAGTCAGCAAAATTCCAATAGCTGTTAAGGAAACACACCTTCAGGATATCCAGGGCTTTTTTTTCAAACAGATTACAACATTTTTTTTTTCTTAGCAAATTTTGTAATATCCAACGTGTTCCACAATATATGAACAGCTAACATTAAAGTTTGGTTTGTATATAACAAGTTCTTTTCATAAAGCTTCTTCACCTAAATGCCTTTTAGTAACATGATAAAAAGAATAAATAAAGATTGATTGATTGGTGTTTTACGCCCGCACTCAAGATTATTTCACTTATATGGAGAGGTCTATATGGGGAGGAATTGGGATAATTACCCAGAGGAAACCGCCGACCGTCATTGAGTACCTGGCAACTCTCTGACATACATAGATCAAGTGAGAAATCAGCTCCAAAATTTTTCAATTTTCGGTTTGGTCCGAGTGGAATTCAAACTTGCACCACATCAGCAGAAGGCCTGTGTTGGACTGAGGGACTATCACTCTAACCGACTGAGCCGCCAAGGCCCAGAATAATTTTATTTAACTAAATTACTTCACTAGGAAACTACAAAAGCTTAATACCAGATGCATAAATTGTGCAAGCTGTGCACTCAAAGTAATACTTGCTTGACCAAGTCTTTGTGTGTAATATATTACTCAGTGGAATGCCTGTTAATAGAACAATTAGAACTTCACAGTTCTAACTAGAGAAACCACTCGCAAGGTATGCAATCTGCATACAAATACATGTGTATCATGTTTTAGTGTCTATAAAAATGTTTTGTGTGATTAAACCAGTGTGCAATATTATTGTTGTGAATTTCTTAAGACCAAAATAAACTGTAGAAATACCCATAGATCCCTTATCACTATATTATCTTCTGGTGGATTTCTTTTACCCAAGGTTTTCCTTTGGAATCAATAAACCAATCATACTGCTTGAGAAACTCTGGAATCCTGAATGACACACCTGTGATCCAATCAACACCTGGGATTATACCTGTCTAAGCGAATAACTAATCCAGATTAAAGTCTTTACTTAGGCACTTAACACCTTCTCAGGTATTACACTGCACATAATTAGATTTGCTAAATCCGGACACCTTCAGCACGGAACTACATGTACAAGTACGCTATATCCGAATAGAAAACAGTCACAAATGAAAGCAGTCGCAATAGATTTGGATAAGTGAGAACAGTCACGGATTTATACCCAAAATACTTACCCCAACTTTCCAAAAGGACATACCAACACAGAAGAAATTAAGAAGAATCAACTATGGCTTCAGTTTTCGGAGTTGCATTTCTTCTGTTTTACACCAACTTTTTAGTCTTTTTTATAGTTCTGATTAGCTAGACTTTGGTACATGTTTTTGCCTCAGAAGCTGAAATATTACCTGTGCTGGATCAAGTTTTGAAATTAGAAGTTCCTTTATTAGTTTTCTACTGTTTGGTTTTATAACTGTTAATATAGTTTGAGGTTATTGTTACTAGTGCTTTTGCAGGTAAAAAAAGTATCAATGAAAAAATACGTTTAGCTCAAATTGAAAATGTCAAGGGCTTATACATGACATATAAAATATACTTTAGGAGGCTTTTATAACATTGTACACGATTGCAATAAGTATAAAGAAAAAATGGAGATCCACTTAAAATGTCATGTTAAATGCCAAAACGGTAATTAAAAGACAAATGGCGGAGTTCATGTAAACTGATCTCCTCATCACATAAGCTTTTAATTACTGTTGCTGGAGAAAAAAACCCATAAAAACCCCATAAAAGCCTGATATAGCAGGTTAAATACAATGGTCCAGTCTTCAACAACACAGATTTATCAACCTTTTGGGGGGTCTCAGAGTTGGTGCACTGTAGGTTTAAATCCCACTCTGACATCATAAAAAAAATTCAGAAATTTCTGAGTGGATTTATAATGTGATCGCTGTAAGTGGTAGAGTTGCCAGGTACTCACAAAAGGTCATGGGTTTCCTTCGTGGAAAGAGCCTGATTTCCTCACGTACTAAACCTTCCAATGCTGCATATAATTTAAATAATCTTGAGTTTGGCGTAAAACCTTAATCAATCAACCTTTTGTACCTTGCAGCCTACAATGTAGTTTGAGTGGTCCTTGCTTAAAATTTCCATATAAACAACAAAAGCTTTAAATGAAACTTCTACATCCCAACTATTTGAATTTTACCTGTTATTAGCACACATATTCTGTTTGTATGGGTTATTGACTTTATAAATATTTTTTATTTCAACATCAATCCTTCAGAATACTTCAAACACACAATTTCTCTTGACAATCTGTATTTATGGACAAAGTTTGAATTTTTACATCAGATAATTTATCCCCACTCTAAGTCTCAAAAGTATTTTACTTCGATGCCAGGGATAGCAGGTTTTAAGTATGATGAGCCTCTCTTGACACTCCAAGTTACAATCAAACCTGTTTTTAGTGTCTCTTGCGACAGGTCGCTTCTTAATCCAGATTGACTTAGCATTTTGACGAAGCTCACTAATTTGTGGACAGCTTTTCATTTTGTAAAGAGTCCTTAAAATAAACCCAACTTCACGAACTTTATTAACCGCTTTCAAAGGCAGTTGGTGGCTGTTTAGTACAGATACATGTACCTGACCATATTATATTTTTGTAACCGATCAAGTTTGGACTTCATTTAGATTCAATCCAACCATAGCCCCTGTTTCTTTTTTAACAAAAAGGAATATCCATAAAAGTCACCCTCTTTTTAGCTGGTGCAGCATGTTGTCTTAGGAAATGTCAACGACCTAGTTTGATTGGTTTCCATGGGAACAGTATAAACTGTGTACTATTCATATTTGACAACTTTGTATAGGTTTCTTTTGAGTGTATAAGAATGTGTTGTATTTAACGACGGCGGTTATTACTGAAGAAGTGGTTGCCATGACAACACGATATCACTCCAGATAATTATGATAATCATACTACTTGATTGCTTCTTGTAAGAAATTAACGACTAGTATACGTCCACGAATAGGTGTAAATCAAAAGATATCTTTTCTGTGTAAGCGAATGGTATATTTAGTATCTCCTGAACAGTTTGTAATGGTATATATCCATCTCCATGGTTATTTTACTTTAGAAGATATTTAATTAGAAAATATATACAGGACCACTATTTATATTTGAAGATTTTTATATGCCCGCTCTTAAAGTAAGCGTACATATATTAGTATACCATTGTACGGATGTTGTGGTTAACACAACCTTTACTCGTAGTAGTGACAAGATGATAACAGTTTATTAAAACACAGCAAAAGTATTAATATATTAACAAATCTATAAATCCTGTGAAGACTTTCATATTCTTACCCTCTACCTTAAGATTTTCGTAAAACGTGCCAGTTTTGTCAACTGACCTTTCAGATGTGCAATCACTACATTCGTACAGGGAATCTGCAGAAGATAAAACAATGCCAGCTGACCATGTACATTCAATAAATGGAGCAACTTAATGGCTTTATAGAATTATGGACTTTATTCCAACAATTTTTGGGGTGATTTTAGAGAGATTTAACAATTCAGCATTACAAGGGAAGGAAAAACTGAAAGTAGATCATCCATGTTGATTTCCGCAGACGCGAATGGCGGTGGCTCTCTGATTTACCCGCTAATGTCAGTTTCAGATATGTGAAACTCCTTTGGTAATGCCACATATGGAAGAGGTACTCTCCGAAGGTCAAGGGTTTCCTCCAAACAATGAGCCCGGTAAAGAGCAAGTAAACCTTGCAATGTCGCCTTATAAGTAAAATAATCTTGAGTGTGGCATTAAACATCAATCAACCTTTTGGTATTCAGAAGTGGGTTTTAGGGCAAAACTCCTATAGTGATAAGTATGTCTTCAGAAGTGGCCAGATAAACCCTTTTTCTCCCTTTAATTTGAGAGTTGTCAAAAACAATTTCCATTCCATTTCTTATGACAATTACATACACGATTGCTTCAAGTGACTGTGATGGGTCTTGGTGGCCCAGTGGGTTAGAATGATCAGTCCCACACTGCAATGATGAATTTAAGATAATAACTTCTATTTTGTAATCAATTTGTTTAAGAGCAAGTGATGTACATGTACAAACTTGTATGTATCACAGAAACACTATGCTACCTTCCTCATATGGAGATCCTTGATAGTACACATTACACAACAGCCTCCGTCCTCAGCTTCACAGCCTTTAATTTCAGAATCAGGTACATGTACCTCTGTTGTTTCATAAGCAGAGCCTGTGAAATTCTGGCCCATTTAATATACTTAATATTGACTTTTTCGGGAATTTTTACAGAAAGCAAGTATTGTGTCTTGTAACGTATGACCTCTATCATGTTGATTTGGTGGCTTCCTTTGCACGACATTCGTGTCTTTATCAAAAACTTTAAAGCCGTGGAATGATTAACCGGTATTGATCAGAACTGTTTCTTCCCTGTCGAGTTTGAAAATCATGCCACATTGATTTTAAAATACTCGTTTTTTGCATGATTTTGAATCATTTCCACAGGGGACTATTTCGAGAATTGACTTGCAGAAATGTTTATTCACTCTAAATTTCATAGTTTTTTCCCGCATTTCTTAGTTCTCTTTTTTCTTTTCTTAGTTCTATTTCTCTGTGTGATAGGGCATTTTGAGAAAATTATTTCTAAATAAAAGCGTCTTAATTACTTTTCATCATTGACTTGAAACTCTGAAACATCTCATTCCTTTTATGATCGTTAACCATATTATCCTAAATTTGGGACAAGTTGAATTTGATACATTTCATGTTGTTACCATTTTAAGGTATTACAGTATTGGAGTTTACGAGTATTATCTGGTGTATAATATGTCACCGCGTCCTGCTACCTTTTATCGATACCAGAATAAAAGGGACCAGATTCTCTGGTATCAGCCTGAGAAACTGACTCGTGCTCTGCTTGGCAGGGAATCAATATTAACCACCGGGCGTCTGTTTACTTTCTTTACTTTACACACGAACAAGCAAATTGCCTTTGGTTGTATACAGACCTTGTGTGTCGTGAATAGCAGTCTTGTAACGGTATTGCTGGCTAGCCCCTAAAACCACGGAGGCTGTTTTAAAACCGGGCTTACATGCGCCAGTTAAAGGAGGGATAATAACATGTCCGTGGACGGGGATAATAGACAGCTAGTAAAGAACCGTGTGACAGTATGAAAATGGAGATGTTTGCGCTGTACGATTTTCCAATAATTCAATAGGAAACCGTAATGCATGAAATGGATCCCACACTAACTAGCCAAATTTCTACCCAGGTTGATAACACCATTATTAGTTACATTTGTTGATGTGTTTTGAAACCAGAATCAAATTACAGACTGGTTGGGTCACTCTATTGCCCAAAAAGCATACAAATCTAAAAGAAACCTTTTACTTTGAAAATATAAAATAAGCCAAAGTGTTTTAACTGTTTTGCACTGTAGAAAACATCTGCTGTGTTTACTGAAAGTATCCTCATAGGTGACATAGAACTTTGATTTAAGATAACCACCCCAAGAACACCATTACTTTCTCCAACCAAGGGCTGGTCAATGTACCACCACTATATGGGTTTCTTTCAAACAGCTCTGTCAGCACAACTAAGAGAAACATTAATTATATCAAACACATTAGCCCTTCGTCTCTCTAGTGTTGAAGTTTATGTTAAAATTCTCTGTAGGCTATTTGGGCTGGATTCAGAGTAGTTGGAGATCTCCAAAATCTGTGGCCAAAGTGTGTTATAATGATGGATCTGTTGGTCACCCATCATCAATATACTTTGGACACAGAGTTTGGAGATCTCCAACTAGATTCAAAGTATAATTTTTTCGGGTCAGTATGTTATTATCCAGCTAATGAGTTTGAATCAAAAGACCATTCATGAGTAATCACATCTTATATATGAACAAGGTTATTTTGCTGAATGTATCAAGGAAATATATGCTGATTTTATCCCTTTAAACATAATATCTTGACAATAACCGACGTTTTGAATTGATGTAGGTATAATATTTAATGTTAGTTATTTAGTCTTAATTGGTTGGCATAATTAATCACGTGTGAAAGATTTGAGAAAATGCTATTAATAAACCCTTTTGCAGAACAGAATTGAGAAAAAATGCTTATTTACTGCGAAATTCTTTATGTTTTTGCTGATACTTTAAGATTGTTACCTGAAGAACTTTTTAATTAAAACTCAATCACATGTACAGGCACCATGGCCTTGTTTGCCACAAATTTGTCAACCCAGCCTGGAGGAACATTAAGTATATTCAACACTTTCTTTTTTGTCTATACTGGTTATGTTAGTGTTAAAATTAGATAAAGGTAGTTTCATGTTGCGTTCTAGATTTTTAGGCATCCTTTTGGCGTTGAGTAATTTAAAGAATATGTTTCAACTCAGAATTCATTCATCATTCAATCAATCACCTGAGAATTAAGGGATAGAATCGTGAAATGGTTATTTATAAAATGCTTGAACCATCCTATGGCAAAACGTGAAATTGAAAAATATTGATAAAGGTTATGCATCCGGCAATGTATTTTGTGGTTGAATGTTTGGTGATAATTATAGGTCTGATACTTATCTGACTTTTACATGAATTTAATTAAAAAGAAAATCAATAATTGATAGAAAATAAGACACTTGTTCTTGACCGTGTCTTTGAAATTCTTAACCACTCTTTCTTGATATGGCTTTTCGTGAGGTCATTACGTTACTTGGGCCATAATTTCATATGCTGATTATGAAAAAAATAACACACAGCCTGGGAGTGGAAATATCGGGGGTGTAGTTTGAGAAACATAATCATATGACTTGCTTTTATTCCCACTCCTTATACATACACTGTAACATTTTTTGATGTTCTATTCTTTTGTTTGTTATTTTAGGGATATCAAACCAGATAATATTTTATTAGATGAAGAAGGTAAGCCTACCTTTATGTGATTCAATGTTTGTTTGTATATTACGCTGACCTTCTATTGTTCTACTGTCTTTTCATGTGCATTTCCATTTTGTCACTTAAGGTCCATTAGAGTCAGACTAATGTTGGAATTTCTGGTTTGTCAATATTGTTTCATGAATACATTTTGTTATGTTCTTGTTCTGTTTTGTTGATATTTCTTTTATGTTACACACCCATTGTTTGAATATTTCCGTTAAGTCTTTGTGATATCTCTGTATTTTGTTTGTACTCTTGGACAGCCAATTTTAACGATGCGTCCGCTTTTTTGTTTTATCCTAATTTTCACTATGCAAATATTTTCCATTAGCATTAAGATTTGTCACAACACAACAATACAAGCAAATAACAAACTTGGAAACACTACATACATAATACATGTTTTAATGGAGGCATCTCTGTGCCTAGGTTCATGTAGGTAGATGCTTTTTCCCAACAGTTTTTCTCCAATGGGACGAGCTTTGAATCCCACTTGTTTCATCTAACCAATAACTGTAAAGTTTCTTTGTGTAACAGCATCCATGTTGATTGATTAATTGATGTTTTACCCTCCACTCAAGATTATTTCACTTATATGGGGGGAGAGAACCCTCTACCTTGCCAAGAACCTGGCAACTCAAGTACCATTGGAATGCCAAGGGTTTCCTTCACACTAAGAACTAGATCTCCTTCCCCAATAAACCTTGCAACAATGCCATGTCACTAAGATAATCTAGAGTGTGGTTTTAAAAATGAAATCACCAGTCTGGATAGAATGATATTACGATAATTACCTACGGGTATTGATACATTTAATTTGAAAGCAGCCTCTGTACCATACTCTCAACTGTATGCCTATCAGCTTTTATTGGAAGCTCTTGTCGTGTTGTTTTTAACAGAACGGTTGTTGTTTTTCATAGGTCATGTCCACATCACAGATTTTAACATCGCTGCTGTTCTTCCTGAAGGTCAACTGGCTACATCACTATCAGGAACAAAACCATATATGGGTAAGATGTCATCAATGTCACATGCTTTTACTAGTTCTTTAGTAACAGATACTTGGACAAAGCAGGTAGGGTTTATTCCTGTATAAAGACAGGGCCTCGGTGGTCCAGTGGTCTAGAGTGATTGTCCTTCAGTCCCACAGACCTTCCACGATGCGGCGCGGGGTTGAATCCTACTCGGACCAAATGAAAATTCAAAGTGGAATTTTCACTCGGTCGCCGTATTTGGAAGAGTTACCAGGTACTCGTCGAAGGTCAAAGTTTCCTCCCCCATTAAACCATTGCAACGCCTCCATATTAGTGAAATAATCTTCAGTGCGCCGTAAAACATCAATCAACCAACCTTTATAAAGATACCGTGATACTTATTGGATTCTATTTTCACTTTAACCTACATGTACTGGGAAGCTATAAGCTGGCTGGAACATTTGTACTAGTCATTTATTATGCTTTTAGTATTTCCTTTGGTTCTTTCAATTTTCTTATCCTCTGTGAAGTCTTGGTACAAAGTGTGCTTTAATTAAAGGAGTAGAAGTACCATTAAAACCATGCATAGGAAATGAGTTAATAACAAGAATTATACCCCTGTAGAAATTGGACTTTCATTTATTTCCATTATAAGTCCTTTATCTCCTAAATAATGCTGACATTTCCATAGCAACCGAGTTTGTCATTATTGCCTGTAGCCTCTGAGAAGTAACCGTTGAATTTTTGTTGAGGTTGCACCATTGAGGTTTTGTTGGAGATGAACCAATGGGACTAAGTGTTCCTTTCTCGTTAGTCATGGCAAAAAGCCGGGTTTCCTGTCTAACGAACCTGACAGCAACCATGTAGAAGCGAAATAACAAAAATAAATTTCTGGTAGATTTCAGAAATAATTATTCTAGTGCATTTGAACTTCTGACAGAATTGTTTTCGTTTAATATCTTTCCATATGTACTTCATCTAAAGCTACAGCTGATGTATTTATGCAATGATATGTGATACTAATGACTCTATCTCTCTGTCAATTTGCAATGGTTATCACGATCCGGGGGTGAATTTCTTCATTGATTTCTCACTGATCTGGGAATAGTATTACTTAATATTGGAGTATCTGTAATCCTCTTAATCGCCTGTTTCATATAGGTTTCATATAGGTTATTCTGAAGGCAGCTAGCACTCAGGATGCCGCTGATTTAATTGATTGATTTGAGGTGTCCATTGCTCGCTGTGTTGATTGGCCCAATCATCATTGAGATCAATAGTGTCTACATGTATAGCTATGTATTGATGAATTAATACAGAATGTGGATTAAATTTGGTGAGAGCTGAACAAAAACTGATGATGTCATAATTGTAAAGCAATGCTATTAGGCTTTGAATGTGGGATAATTTGCAGCACCCGTTTTTTAGCCTAGTTAGGCCGTGGTTGTATCAAATAACCTAGAGAAGCTAAAAAAGGTCCAGAGGCCAAGAGGGTGGGCAACAACGGCCAGTAGCCAAGAACTTCATATTGACACATGCATTCCATCTATGAGTTGGCAATCAAATTCACCCAATCGCCCAATGAGCCATGGGTTGGTTGCACATAGGTGTATTAAGCCTAAAATCTGACTTGTCTAGGCAATGTCACAACGCATTTAAGCCTGACTTAAGCGTAATACATCTTTGTGCAACCGGCCCCAGGTTCCTACAGAAGGGTTGAAGTTTCATACTGGGTTAATGATGTATCCAGGGATGAAATATCCAACCTTCATATTGTCATAGAGCTCTATTTCATACCCAACTACAATGACATGATCAGACAGATCTTGAGTGTAACATAAAACACCAAACAGTCTTAACATAAAGTCAGGTTTGATCTCAACACAATCATGACTATACATTATAAATGAACATACTTAACCAACAGAATAGGCTGTCCTAATCCACCTTTTCTCTCATTTCAGCTCCAGAGGTGTTTGCTTGTGCTTTGGATGAACTACCCGGTTATAGTTACCCAGTAGATTGGTGGTCACTGGGAGTGTGTGCTTATGAAATGCTGAGGGGACGGGTAAGATTCCACAGATATATTGTCAGATGATACTAGTCGCTGTTACACGCATCTATCGCATTGCTTCATAGACAAAATGAGCCCAGTTTAGACGTCAGGTTGATCCAAAAAATCAGTGTAGCGTCATTTTGCCATACACAGAATCTACTGCGCAAACATCAAGGCTTTGTTTTTTTAAGGGGGGTGGGGGAGGTGAAAAAAAGAGAGGGTCACTTTGAATGAGAGAGGGGGTTTATTTTAATGGGGGTGGGGGGGATAAGTCTTTGAATGCTCTTTTAAACAGTCTTACAACATTGTACGAGTTACAGGTTTAAATTCAACTTCATCCATAAAAAAACATATTAATATTTACCTGAATGGGTTTCCATCTAAGTGTTTTCTCAATGCTGCCATATAATTGATATAATGTTGAATATGTGCACAAAGTATACAAACTCAATATGTGAAAATATAGAGATATGTATGGGATCTTGGATACCAAATTATATTCACAATTGCATTGGAGGAGGGGGATATGTCAGATGTCAAGCTAAGAAGGTATTTCCTGTGACAGTGGGTTTTAGATCAGAAAATATATCTAAATTGACAATAGTATTATTGTGTCACAATTGTCCAACATACTTTTTGTTGTCTGTTATTTAGAGGCCATATGAGGTGCATTCTGGGACAGGTATTACAGATATGAAGTTTGTGTTTGGAGGAATTCGTGGTAATTTTCCCTGTGGTTGGGATGATGATATGAAAGATGTATTAAAACAGGTGAGAAATTAATGTTAATGCCATCTGTTGGCAGAATATATCAGTAAGCAGACTGATTAAGTTATGACATCATTGGCACAATGTTTTATGGGTGTTTGCAAGAGGTTTGGCATGGCGGATGGAAAGTATTCTTCACAGAAAAGATGTGTGCAGCCATGCATAATGGTACAAGTGCTTGTAAAAAGACGCTCACTTCAAAATTAAACCCCCATTTTAACTCCCAATGCAACTCGCTTTTTCTCCCCATCATACTTCAGGTGTATCTTCAACCTAATGAAATAACATGGGTTGTCTTATTGCAATAACCTGTGATTGTATATAAAAGTCTTTTTCCCTTTTCCATGTTTTTCCTTGTGACCGTGTGTTTTAGTGTCATAAATCTAAGTTGACAGCAAATCCTTCATAACATGTATGCATCTGCATAGAAGTACTCCTTTCTTGAAATCTGGATGCTGAAATTGTGTTTGTTTTATAGTCTGATAATGTCAGTGTTCAAAGGGAGACAACTTTTGTGAGCTTCTATTCACAATCAGCTGTAAAACCCATCACTATTCATAATCAAGATCATGCATTCTCACTCCCTTGATCAAATCTGTCCTATCAAAAAAAGTTTGATGGGAATAATACATTTAGTTCCCTATCCTAAGGGATGTGTAAAAAAATATTTCAACGATAACTTTATTCAGTCTGAAATATTTAAGCACAGTTGTATTTCCCTATTAAAGAACAGAGAATGAAATGGATGAGAATTTTACCAAATGTCAAATGTCGGATTTTATCCTAGTTATTGAGTCTATTCCATCCTCTATTGTTTTTCCCACAGTTATTGGTTGTGGACCCTGAGAAGAGAATATCCTCCCTGGATCAGCTTAAATCACACACCTATATGAATGATGTGAATTTTGAGGCAGTTTATAAAAGGGAACTTAAACCATCATTTGTGCCTTCGGTATGTACTGTATTCCTGTTCTGCTTACTTTCCTTAATAACGAGGAATTAACATAGTATCAGCAGGTTGTTCATTCATAGTGGCATTGGCTGACAAAATTCTGACGTTATTCATAAATGTATGAGACAAATTTTACGGGTTTCATTGATGCCAGCAGAAAGCTCTTATTTTGTACTTTTTGATAAAAATGATGAACAATTAGGTTATTCTGTTTCAACAACATTGTCCCTTTACATGTATTTGGCAGCTACTGCCACATATAAATTGTTGGCAAATAATTTTTCACAGTGCTTGCTGGGATGTCATTGTTTTTTGTCTAAACAATTGTTAAAGTTTTTCCACTATATATTCTAGTTGAATTAGGCAAAAATATTCTGAGTATGAAGATATACAGATTGATTAGTATTTTATGTCGTACTCAAAATTATTTCATTTATGTGACCGGTTGCCAGGTTTAGTGGGGTAGGAAACCAGGCTCTTTGTCCGGAGGAAACCTCCGACTTTTGGCGAGTACCTGGCTACTATTCCACATACAGCGATTGAGTGAAAAATCCACTCAGAAATTTGTAAATTTTGATTCCGCCTGATATGATATACAGAATTCAAAATATAAATTGTTCAATATTTGTACAAAAATACATCTTTGGTTTTGATTCCTACTTGATTACTCAGAAAGAACATTTGAACTGTGACCCTACATATGAACTAGAAGAGATGATTATAGAAGCTAAGCCACTTCATAAGAAGAAAAAACGACTTGCAAAACAGAATTCAAAGAGAGAGCACAGTATACACAACTCTACAGTAAGTGTCTCTTTATCAAGCATTGGTTTGAGGATGAGGGGGGGGGGGGGTGAAATGGTCGAGGTGCTGTGCTGGTTTTAACATTAGGATTACTGTAAGACTTGTCATCTCCATAATAGAACTTCTAATGGAAATTCTGAAATTTTCTAGAAACTGACAATTTTGTTTTGTGTTGGAAAATATTGTAATTGTCATCAATTCATGATTAGAACTTAGCTCATATTCTTACCTGAACTCAGTACCTTAGTTCATATGTCAACTTCCAAGAAATTGTATTTTTGCCTAATTCCTAATTGCTAAGAAAATATGCCCTTATCAAACGATCAATTATGAATGTTTCAGTTCTTTACTTCTTTTGCATCACAGGACCAGGATCATATGCAAGCTTATATGGAAAGTATTGAGAAGGAATTCAGACTCTACAACAGGGAACAGTAAGTAACCATCTCTTTGGTCGGTGAATGTTACGAGGGACAATTAACTTATCCTTTAACAATACATAAACTGGTAACAGTGAAAACTTTCTAATTTACACTTTATGAGGAAAAATTACTCCCTCACCCCTTCAGCTCTCGGCAAGCTTGTTCCACCTTAAATCACGAGAGTATCATTACCGTATCATTAATAAACTTATCCTCAATACATAAACTGGTAACACTGAAAACATTATAATTTACACTTTATGAGAAAAAATTACTCACCCAGCCCTTCCTCTCTCGACAAGTTTGTTCCACCTTAAATCACTGGAGCATCATTATCGTATCATTAATAGACTTATCCTTTATCCTGATAACACTGACGAAAACACCGGCACAGGTGTCGAAAGTTCGTGTTGTTCAAAAACAACTGACGTCGGGATGATGTCTTAATTTTTTATCATTAACACTGAAAACATTATAATTTACATGTACACTTTATGTGGAAACTAGTGGACAATTTCCATAATTTGTATCAACATTTCGGCAGGTCATGCAGCGGGTGCAATTTTAAATGTAATGATTTCTATGCAGCTAGACTAACATCAATTTATTAATTACATGGGTAATAATGTTATTTTTTAGTGAACTGAGAAATGTCAATGGTGCCAAGAAAGATAAACTGCAGACATCGAGCACGGACAGGGAAGGTAATAGTGGTAAATCCTCTAGAAATCCGTCACCATTGGCACCAAGAAGCGAGCACGGAGATCACGCAAACACGGGCATAAAATCACCACAAACTCGGCCAGCGAAGGAAAGTTGACCCATCCAATCTGCAGTTAGATAGCTTTATTATATTTTATATGAAAACATTATGTACAAAATGCATAGTAAAACATTATGGATAAATATATCACATGTATAAACGACTTATCTATAGTGGTAACGGTTTTTGTTATTCTGGTCTTATTTAATGATTAGTTTAAATATTGAATATCATACATTTGTTTGTTTGGTTTTGTTGGTATTTTGTACCTGCTGTGTACAAACTGGATTTGTTATGCGTTCTTAGAAAGTTTACATACCATGGTGTTAGTGTATATATTTAAAATATAAAATGCCAGGAAATTTGCTGTGGGATTTGATTAAGTTGAAATGAAACCATTCGTCTAGGACGGCAAAGGACAGCTTTTCTTCAAAGCTGGAAATACTTACTGACATCAGTTAATGAACTCATCTCTGTCGTGAATAAGAATTCGAAATATTCTAGAATTTTTCAAATAACTGTAATTCAAGGAACATTAGTGAATGTAGGCTTAACAACTATTGTAAGCTCTTGTAAGCTGCATTATGATTGGTCCTTTGTGAATTAAGTTTCCATACTTAAGAAGCTGCATTTTGATTGGTCTTGTGTGGTCATTCTATAATTTTACTACATGCATAGTTATTAATCTCCTAAAATTCAAATGTAAAAGATTTCTTGTGATTGGTATTATTAACGTTTTCAAGAACTTTTATTGGTCATTGTTGAGCTTGTTTTCTTTAATAGATTTTCATTTGGTGTTAAGAGTTTATATTTGTTATGATTATATTTTTTAGAAAAGTCTATATACCGATACTTCTTTTTTCTTTTTTTTAAATATATACATCTTAATTAGGGCTCGTTTACATTAAAAAATACACTTTACTGTTTAGATTTTTAGGGTTAGTACTGATATTTCTACTAGTTCTTGAAAAGGGTTTTATAAGAAATCATTTCCTGGTTTTTATAATAATGTTATCAACATGTTATAAATTGTATATTACAGAAATTATGGCTTTTAAGATAAAAAATCTTATATCTTTTGGTTTTTAATTTACCTAACTTTTAATAAATATTTGGTGTACGGTTTAGTAGACTATATTAATAAAGTGTTTTTATAGTTTAAGGGGAAGAACATCGTGAATGAATCACCATGTTAAACAATTAATTATTCAATGTAAAAGTGTTTTTATACTTTTTGTTAAAGTCTATGTATGAAATATTAGGAATTGACTGTGTATAGCAATATACTCTTTGTACTTGGTATATTTTGGGATATTATATTTTTGTTCTAGTCAGTTTTTTGTAACATTCATCTGTTCTTTAAGTAATGCCATTCAAACCATTTGCCAAACCTTTTTTATTAGGAAATTTCTTTATCTATCTTCATTTTATTTTAAGTCCTCAACAGTGCTTCTCTATCTTTACTGTGTTAATAAGCTCTTCTTATTACTGTGCAATAAGAAAGTACAAATAATAAAGTAATATTGTTATGGAAAGTGTACATTACATCTTGAAATTTATCATTTAGGATTTAAAAGGACACACCGCCTAAGTTTGTTTAATAGATTAGTAGAAAAATAAGAAGTGATCAGTCGACTTTCTGGCAAAAGTGTACATTTAAGGAATTCCCAGATGCATTTTGACTTTGATAACGATGTAAGAACTACAGGGAAACGTTGTCACCCAATAAACCAAGAAGTTGAAGATTTAGTCAGTAAATTCACAGCTCAAAATGCACCACCTGCACAGCTACAATAGGCCTGTACCATGTAGCTAATCTTGAAATTTAGGATTTAAAAGAACACACCCCCAAAGGTTTATTGTGATTGGCCTTCAGATTAGAAGAGAAATACATGTAAGAAGTGATCAATCTTGGATGAAAGACTGTAAGTCGACTTTCTGGCAAAAGTGTACATTTAAAGAGTTATTTAAGGAATTCCCTGATGTAATTGTTTTCTGTCTGACAGTCAGTAAATTCACAGTCGAGAATGCACCACACACGCAGCTAAAATACCATTAGCTAATCCAGGTCGATTCTCATTACCACAACAAAGCCGACAAAGTGGTCTGTTGGAGCTCGGAAAGTTACTAATGGCCATCTGGAAACCTCATCTTTATATATATATATAGATTATCTTTATTTTTCAAACTCGATAACTGCAATAGGCAAAAGCCTCTTTTCATAACGGTCGAATTGCACACATTTTATCGATCTTTGTTTTTCTGGTTCCAAGCATCCCCCTTGTAAAGGAATGTTGAAATAGAAAGGTTTCAAATGAAAGGGAAGTAAATACCACAAACCTGGCAACTGTGCCATATAAATGAAATAATCTTGAGTGTGGCATAAAACAGCAATCAATCTTTCAAATTCCCTAAAGGGCTTCATCCATAGTATTTTACCTGTATTATCTGTCATCATCAAACCATCAAATTATTCACTATATGTACGATGTGGAATAGTTGCCAAGTACTTGCCGAAAGTTGGGGCTTTCCTTCGGGCAATGAGCCCGGTTTTCTCCCCCACTGAACCTGGCAACGACGCTATATAAGTGAAATAATCTTGAGTGCGGTGTAAAACATCAATCAATCACTATATTTACCAGACATTCTGACAAATCTCTTTTTCCATCTTTTCATTTTTAAATGCCTTTGCTGTGTGTTTGGTGAATAAAACCAGTACCTGCAGATGGAAGCTGTATGTAGAAACCCTCTAAACCATTTATTTACCCATAAATTCAGATAGCATGGCTAAGCAATCGGGTATCTCACATAAATTGATTCATTGACTTATTTCACTTAGGGGCATATATGGCTTTATCAGGTTTATTGTGGGGAAAATTGTCTGGAGCAAACCCACGACCGACACAACCTGGTTACCCTTTCACATAAGGCGACCAAGTGAGAAACTACTTGGAAATTTTTCAAGGTTTTCTTTGGACATTTCACTTGGGACTTTAACTTTACCTCTATAGGTTTTTCTACTTTGTACTTGTAAGTAATGGTCCAAAGATGGGGGAGAATCTATGTACAACAGACTTTGTTCTTCAGGCCGTCATCTTCTCAAGCCAAGTTAAAATCTTCATGGAACCAACACGGAATGGGTTCCATGAAGATTTGAACTTGGCTCGAGAAGATGTCAGGCCTTTTGCAATCATTTGAAGTAATAACCTGTCCTGCCACTGATCAATGCTCACGGTCTCGTGTTGATAACATATATTACAAGAGAGAAACTCCGTTGCCGACCCAGTATAAACCCAGATCGCATCATGTTTTCAAGCCGTCAAATTCCTCTGACCGGTCATTTATTTTCTTGTCTTTACATACAGAGGCAACCGTATGAATCTCAATTATTACCAATTACCAATCCTCTGGAACATTTCACAAACTAAGATTTAGATTAAGTTACTTTTTAAACCTTCGAAGTCCTTCAAACATCTACCGATCCCAGGGAACCTTGCTGCAAGCACAATTCAGATTGCATCACGTGCCCAGTTCTTCAAAGTTCGCCCAAATATTAAAACCGAAGTTCTCTCGGCCATTACAAACCCTCGGGAACATTTCACGAAGCATGGTTTCGATTGCATCACTTTCTTGGACCTTGCAAGTGCTCAAACCATTGCCGTTCGCCAGGAACATTTCTAGGCTATCGTTATGTACGGATTTGCAAAGCCTTTGACTATTCTCATTAGGCCTATCAGTCTGTCATGCCTGGTTTATGCCATGTTTGTCCTCACCGACCATCTCAAACCATTGCTATCGTTCTCAAGCTGACGGCCTTCCGACCATTTCAGGTCCTGCTCAAATCTGCGATCAACACGGCACTTCGTTTCAAGTTATGGGTCGTGGGCTCAAATCGAAATAAAAATCTGTTTACAGAAGTCTACACTCTTGATCAGTTCAAAAACTGATTTTACACGCCAAGACTATCCCGATTGATCTAAGTTGCAAAGCCATTCAAATCCCGATGACCATTACCGTCCGTCAAGTCTTCAAAGAGTTTCAACAAATAGGCCTCATCAAAACTTTGCAGATTCAATAGTAGGCAGGGCTTTCTTTTTTTCCAAGTTTCACTCCGGGATAATTTAAACTGAGGAAAAAATGGATTTTTGAAATCACACCTAACCAAATAGGCCCTACCTTCGGATTGATTTTCTCGCGTTTTTTATATCTGATTTAGTCCACACGTATATTAATTTAGTAAGAAAACGCTTCTCAACTTTGCCTCCATTTGTGAGGGGGAATGACATACTTTGCAAATACCACAAACAGCCTTTCATTTACCTTCGTTATTTGGATGACATTTCATGGAAGCATGCGTTGGAAGAACTTTTTCATTGACACTCTTAATTCCCATGACCCCAGTATCAAACTACAGCCTACTATTGGCCACACTTCTAAGGATCTTTGGGATGAAAGCATCCTCAAGGGTCATATATATATCATTATTAATTGACTGTGCAAGTTATTACCCGAATACGACCTTCGCGGCCGGGTAATATCAGCAGACGAATCAAATTCGTATAACCCGTAGGGCTGTATTAGCCGAGTTCAAGTCATATTGGCCGAGTTCGCGTCATATTGGCCGAGTTCAAGTCATATTGGCCGAGTTCAAGTCATATTGGCCGAGTTCACGGAGTGCGGCTGAAAGACGCAATTAACATGTGACGTCCCAGAGTTTGGCAGAAGCAGACGGCAGATGTTGATATCAAAATGTCTATACCATAGCCCGTTGTACAAGCTCTTTTTGACAGGATATTAGAGTGGGAAGAAAAAGCTACTGTAGGTGAATCCGATTGCCGTTTTAGGACAGCGGATGAGGAAGAAACTTCTCTACTGACCCAGGAACAAAAAAAACACAGAGCGCAAAAAAGGTCGGACGTCATTTTGTTTTGGGCATGGATTAAATGTTAAGTGGGCGACCTCCTGTTCAACTTGACAGCTTGCATTAAAGGCACACTTGCCGCCGTAGCCTGTGTAAATTTGCTAAGAAAACCAATTTACATGAGCTTACTACGACTAATACCACTAAACTTAAACATAGGACACATAAAACATGTCTAGTTAGCTTTAGACTGTAAAAATGGGGTGAAAAACAAACGAAGAATCGAAGCCTGATTACAACAACAACGATCAGTGTCGGTCAACTTTCGTGTTGGTTTACCCTCCTTTCAGGTCTTTGTATCTGTGGTTTACATTCAAATAATTATCAGCAGGCTTTTCCAGTCGCTGTTAACCGATCGTCGGTCTGTATTTCTCAGATAAATAGGCCTACGTAAAATTACACTGTGCCGTTAGTTCACTCACTCGACTGAAACATAAAATCGCCAATAGGGGGCAGATCGGTTTGTTTACGTTCCGGGTACGTAACAATTCAAATTTTCAAATTCAAATTAAAAATACAAAGTGACGTCCAAACTTTTAAATTTTGGTAAAAATAGAAAGTTCCTAACTTATATTGTCTGGGAAAAATACAGAATACGGTCTTTCTTTTTTAATGTAAACAATATTCCTGATTTTCGCGGCAAGTGTGCCTTTAAATTAACTTCTACAGTCTATTAATAAAAATATTATGAATCGAGTGTTTTCGTATTGCCTTGGTATTGGCCCGAGGGTGGCCGTATTGGCCCGAGGCCGCAACATATATTATTAATTGACTTTCAATGTTATTGGCATAATACGGAGAAACGGTCACACTCATACAGAGCTTACCAGGGCCAATACGAACAAACTGGGCTAATACGAACAAACAAGGCCAATACGGACTGGGCCAATACGAGATCAAACATGGCGACCGTTTCATTGCTATCACTTCAAAATCCCAACGCTATTTTTCTTGAATTCATCAACAGAAAAAAAGAAAATAGCCAATGTTCAGTCAAAGAAAAACAAATATTCCGTCTATTTCATTAGATAAATTAAAAATTGCATTAATAACAATTTGTAAAAATAAAGAAATATGTTCCTATGTTTTATGTACAGAAGGGGGACAACTCTTGGTACACTACGTCTAGATTTTTTTAAAGAAATTTTTAAGAAAATAATGGTCAACTTTATTTGCGAATGTGTCTATTAAAACACTATTATTTTTAAAGTACACATATATTTTATGCAAAAAAACATTGAAAGCCAATTAATAAAATTTTCATTAATCAGGATATTCCCTATTGGCATTGCCACAGGTCCTCGGACAGCCGTATTAGCCCTCGGCCTTCGGCCTCGGACCAATACGACTATCCTCGGACCTGTAACAATGCCAATAGGGAATATGCTGATTAATAACATTATAATAGTCCGGGTTTCTGACTCCAAAATGACCTTTTTTTTACTGACGGTCGTATTTTGGAGTCCGGGCTCATTGCAATCAAAAAGTCTGGTATAAAACTTAGACATGCTCTGTCCGTGGTCATCTCAGGTCCATTTCGAAATCATCCGCAAACTGTTTATCCTTCCAGTTTGAACTTGGACCCGGGAAGGTGCTGTAAAAAAACGTATTATATGTTTCAGTATAACAAGGCCAGCATGAATATGACCCAGTCCGGGTTTCTGACTCAGATTTCTGACTTTCTGACTTCTGACTCAAAATTACTATTTGATGGCCGTATTTTGGATACGACCGTCAGTATAAAACAATAGTCATTTTGGAGTCGGGAACCCGGGCTATAGCATATAGACCCTATATCTATATGTCTATTTTTTTCTATTCTAGATCTTATACCGTAGACTTTATGACCCTTTCTGTCTAGTGATAATACACCTGTTTCAAAGAGTTTGTTACCGAAAGACTTTGACACTTAAAACGTAAGATAACCGAATACTAGCCCGGATTATCGGTCTAAAGGCGACTAATACGGAGAAAAAAATTCTAGCCCAGATTTCTCGGCTAACCCAACACCAATCTACTCATCTATGTTAAGATGTAAATGATAGCTTTATCTAAATCATTTCGATGTGCAGGCATTTTTGTGTTCCGATGATAAACTGTATGTGTATGTAAATGCCTATTCTATACTACTGTGTATGTTATAAAGTGATCCACTGTTTTCTTCAAGCACTTGGTACCCTCAAATATAGTTAGAATATAGATTGTATCGACGTGTTGATAGCATTATGTCCATGGTTACTTTCAGTTAGTACTGGTAGGCCTATATACGAGAAAAAAATGCTTATTTATCTACTTATAAACCCGAATCGCTGAATGATAGAATATAAGCAAAAAGAAAAAATAAACACCAAAATATCATTGGTAAACTGGTCGGTCGTGCGCGAATTCGCTATTAAAGTAGACGTATATAGATGACATTAGCTTATCCTAATTACAAAGAGTGTAGGTTACAGGGTTTATACTCGTTTTCTAAAAAAGGAACATATAATTAGGTCAACGGTAGTCGATCGATGATCAGATGAAATGTGTATAGGATCCACAGCAACGATTTCCGGTCGATTGACTTCATATTATTAGAAGCCCTCTGCTATTATTTAACTTGCATCGCTGAGCAAAAGAGATAAAACACGTGATTTTTTTCTTAATTTCTGCAAACGTTAACGTATCATCTTTAACAGAATTTTCTGTTGTCTTCCTGTTAATTTACAAGTGCATTAAAATTGAAATAGAGTTAAAGTTATTATATATTATTATGTTAGTTTTATTTTATCAACCATCCAGGTATAAGGTCATCATATAGCTTGTGTTTTGAAGACAATGCTGTGTTATCTATACATACACGTTTTAAATCCTCAGTGCTGTAATTTTGGGACGAAGCCATAAACGATTTAAATTCCGCTAATACATGTCATTTGAACACTTAGCAAGACGGAGTGAAACAGTGTTTGTGTCACTTAACGTGTGTAATTAGTTTACACCTTTGTACAAATACTGGTCAATTTTCACAGTCAATTGCCAGTCAGTGTTAAATCAGGTTCACTTGTATATACGTTCAGTTGGTGCAATACAGATTGGCTATACCTATATAGATCTGGTCGGAACCTTCGTATTGAGAAAACTCCGAATAAACACTACAGGGTACTTTTCAAATTGCCTCTTGTTCTTTTTATGAACAAATGATTCTAGATGCTGGTTATATTCGAGTGAATTCGCAGTCTTTAGATGCCGAGCAACGTTTTGATTCTGCATTATGGAGTGGTTTAACACAAAGAAAGGTACATTGGACAATTAAGGTCCTCTATATGGCTGAAGTTGGTTTGGGTGATACTCAAAATAAAAACCAAACCCATAGCGAGAGTGATTATGTAAAGCTTGTACTGAATGTCGGTTATCTCGAAGCGTAATCTCCAAAATAACGAAAGTAGACTTCTACTGTTAGTGCGATTTTCCTTGAGATATCAAATGTAATTCAGTAAATCCACATTTGCTCGATGTATTGTTTCTGAAAAACTCTGAGACTATTAACAGCTTAGATGTTTAGGCAATTATTGAAAGTCTGATTGGCGGAGTATCGATTTGATTGGCAAACTTTCCGACAGGTGTTTTATTTGGGTATTTCATTACCAAGGCCTATAGGGTTATTTTGCCAAATGTACAGCCCTTCTCAACTCATATGATCTGTGATACAGTGTATAATCTTATGACTTGAGCCAAGACTGGATACGTAGATGTTATCTATTCCAACCCTGTAGCAGACACGTGGCTTACGAGAATGCCGAGAGAGATTCACATAAACCCCAACAAGTTTTCTTTTGCCCAGCCCCCTATTGGGTGTCGTCATCCCCCGGCAAATCGCTCTCTTTCTCTACCATAGAACAACTTAACACGGGACATTGCCAGGACGAGAAAAAACTACAGCAAATACAATTGAGCCTAGCATTGCTTACACAGCGTGGTTATTTTGCATGGGAAAACAAACAAAGGCAGCCTCGAGAGAAAAAAATAATCTGATCCGAATGTTTAACGGGAGTTGAAAGCCATCGATCCGGTGTGGGGGTGATGGAGGTTTGATGAAGAGAGAACGGCCGGAGAACAATGTGATAATGGATGTACTCCATAAACTTCTCCCAAGTTGGCGAATGAAATGCTGCGAGAACCACTCAAAAATACTCTGAATTTTCTGCAAGGTGTATATGAGATTTATCAAGCAGATATATTAGCCAATTTTCTGTCATCACATTAATAGGAGTTTTATATTCCCCGCTTTCTTTTTTCCACTTCTGATTTTTCAGTGAACAAGTGTGCATCCTTTGGAGCGTGACAGGTACTTCTATAGTGTGACCTAAACAGGTGTAAGACTGCCACTCACGTGAAAAGAGCAGAATCAAGCCGATGTTAAAATGTTTGTATAATAGACTTTCATTGATGTCTATTTCATTCAGAAGGGGCTGTTATAGAAATGTACCTGTGGGACAACTTTTTGATTTCAACACCTGAGTATTTAAAATCTGAGTGAAGTTGTTCAAATTCGGATACAGATTAGAAATGGATTTTCCTGAAGAATTCAATGTACCTATGTAGAGAATGTGTTATTTCGAGATTAAAAGTGTGGGATGTTGGACTCATATGTTTGTTTCGAAATTTCATATAGTAAGTGACAGTTTGCTGTGGTTCTGACACGATATTTATATCAGGTGCACGGAGTTGTTTATCGCACGTTTCTTACAGTTTACAACTGTCACGTAATGGAGAAATATACACATCTATGTGATTGGCCCTCAGGCGTTGATAATGCCACACATTATGCAGAAAATCTTTCTTATCGTCTATACTAGAAGGTTATAGTTTTCCCTTGAGGGCAGAGTATTATGGATTGTCCTCACTTCTCTTCCATATGTTAAGCTATGAAGATATATATTAACCGGATCTGGAGTATGTTGAGATGTTTATCTTCAAATCGTGCATGTCTTAATTGCTAACATGACGTGGTCCACAATGTATTCGTTACTGATTTGTGTTTGTTTGTTCCGAGAAATGGAGTACATACAACTCTGTGATAAATTGGGCTAACCACACGCCTTAAAAAAGGCAACAACAGAGTGGAATTTGGTTATTATTTGTGAGCAAATATTTTGCTGGGAAAAAAGATCACAAAAATGTTACGACATCGATTCGTAAGATCCAAATTCTCTGCGGCTAAAGGTGTCCAAATACAAGGGGAGAACGATGGAAAAGTTTATCGAGACCGTTTCCTCTCGCCCAGTAAACACATGTGTTCGTGCCAGGGGGAGCCTACCAAACCAGCCCCACGTAAACAGTCCACTGACGAATTAACACCAACACCTTTACCAAATAATGACGGAACGCCAGAGAAAGGTGAGTTCAACATTTCAAAACTTTCAGAAGGAAATAAAGTATGATTCAGAATTCCATTTTAATCTGAAATTATATAAATAAGATGTGATAATCTCATTTGTCCGCGAGCGCTACATAGGCCTATAGACTTGATTTTTATTAGCTCTTTTTTATTAACTTTTTATTAAAGGGGCATGAGCTGCCAAAAATGTTGATATTTTGACGTTACAACAGATTGTTGAAATTATTGGCTATTTTTCTTAAGACGTATAATTCAGAAGCTTTTAAATGCTTCTAGTCTAGAAAATGTACGATAAAGTATTGTTTTGAACTAACTTTGGCTTAGAATGAATGAATGGTCGTCCCGGTTATTTAAATTTAGTTTACTTTTCGACCACGTTTTCGGTTCGTACAGGCCACATTCTGTATGGATTGTCCTCATTCCAACGCCAATCATTTAGTTTTTCGATGGCTTTCAAAGCCTTTTATTGTCGTGACGATCAGAAATTATGAAAAAAGTGTGAATTTTGGCAGCTCATGCCACTTTAAGAGAAAGGTAAATAAATAAATAAAAATTGAAAAAAAAGAAACAAAGCAGCAAAACTCTCAGTAAATTATCTTAAAGAATTACCCTATATACTAAATATCAAGATTTATACATATAAACAGAAGTAAATTATTCAATTACTTCTGATATAAATAACTTGTTTTCTTGCAAAACTATTTACAAACAAATCCAATCAAACAATTTACCCAAAAATAAAATAGCTCTGATCAGACGTTTGATTCTATAATGCTTTTTACCAATTAAACCCTTCTATTTTTCTAAAATAATTTGTAAATTCACAACAAAAGTGCTGGTAAATGGGCGACCAGCACTATTTGATGTAAATTTACTGTAGAAAATACCGTGTATATCTGCAAACCAGTATCTTGTAGAGCTACATTACTCTGTTTGTTAGTTCACAGTAGCTTTGGTTGTTCTTTTAGTTCCACTTCCTGTAAAATTACAGTGATGTTTTAGTCTGCATTAGCGTTTGGTTTGACATTGGACCGTATTTTGAATATTTATAGAGGTGTCTTTTTGTCAGCCACCGCTATGGCGAGAATCAGGATCCGTCCACCAATGAAATGCATTTAAATTTTTGGTTAACTTGTATGCGTTACATTGAGAAGAATCAGTTTTTGTCTTGAAAGGTTCTGTTCCCGGAAAGGGGTCTACATCAACAAAAGTTTGAACTAAAGTATTGAATTAACAGATCCACATTATACTTAAGCTAAATGTAGATTCAGCTCTTGATGGCATACACAAGAACGTTCTGAATGTATCATTTTAGAAGTTGAACGGTTACAATAAGGTATAGAATTACTTATGGATAACAGCTTCTTGGTTTATCTTCGTCAACAAATAAACCAAGAAGTTGTTATCCATATTCTAAATGTAATTGGATTCAAATAATAAATTACATATTTAGTAAAGATCCAAAGAACACAATAGCCTATAATAATAGTTAAAGTGGCATGAGCTGCCAAAATGTTGATATTTTGACGTAAAAACAGAATGTTGAAATTATTGGCTATTTTTCTCAAGACGTATAGCCTAATTCAGAAGTTTTTTAATGCGTCTAGCCTCGAAAATGTACGATAAAGTATTGTTTTGAACTAACTTTGGCTTAGAATGAATGAATGGTCGTCCCGATTATTCAAATTTTGTTTACTTTTCGAACACGTTTTCGGTTCGTACAGGCCACATATTGTATGGATTTTCCTCATTCCAACGCCAATCATTTAGTTTTTCGATGGCCTTCAAAGTCTCTTGCTGTCGTGACGATCAGAATTTATAAAAAAAGCATGCATTTCGGCAGCTCATGCCACTTTAAACAAAATGCTTTACAGTAGGGATATGTATTATAAGACTACAATACTTGAGTATTTTTTTTGTACAAATATGTGTATCTACAGGGACTGTTTCAGTATATATATCAGTACGTTTAGAGATAAAATATTTTAGTACATTTCTTAGTCATGGACTATATTTATTTTTAGTGTAGGTTTACAAAAATTGTTTTACCGTGTATATATTGAGTTTATATCAGCCTGTAAAGGGAAGGCTGTTATAACAATTATGAATTCATCTCATTTAGAATAACACTTACGAATTAGACCGTATCACCGCTGAATCCATGCCCAGGAATTACAATATTAAACACGCATGCAAACAAATTTTGAACAAAAAAAAAAAGAATATTATCTTAGTTATAGCCTTCCGTGTTTGTTTGATTGCGCATTGTATAAATACTCCATGCATGTCAATGTCGCTGTTCAAGGTATACATACAAATATATGCTCTGGCATTTCATATAAAAATAAGATATAACCTTGTTTAGATAAGATTTGGTTAAACTATCCCTGACAAGCTGCCATCATCATCAGGGAAATTACTAAATTAGCAAATAACCGACACTGAAGGGCCAGAAATAATTCAGGGTCAGAGTGAGATTCTAACCCACCGCTTTACCAAATGAGCGACAGTAACCCCAAATCGAGAGTTCGATTCTCACCTTGGTTCGGAATTTTTCCCGGGCCATTAGAGTCGATTATTTGCTTATGCAGTATAGTCTAGGACAAGGTATACAGATATCGACATTCACAGTATATAATGTTTTAATTGAAAGACCCATGCTCGTCCATCTGAGTAACATATTTAGTGAATTAATTGATAGAAACGATAATAGCTTTTCGGGGTTGGTTAAGAAAACTTCGTTCACAAACAAGCGAAAATTTCCATAAAAATGGCTAAAAAAGTAAATGAAAGTTTATTGACGTCATTTTGAAAAATATCAAGACAAAATATCCCAATTAGAGGGGCTGGAAAAATGCTATATGGAAGCCGAATGTCGACAATTTAATTCGCGTGCTTGGCGAGTCTGGCGGGGTAGAGAAAGTCGCAAACCAATTGCTTTCGTGAATCTGGCGGGGTCGCAAAGCTCGAGAATAAAATGTCTGTATCCGGCTTCCATACTTATAAATAATAAACCCTAACTTTTATAGTAAAACGCTAATAAAAAAAGTTCCATGTCAGAAATTTAAATTATCAATTTATCCGATGTTACCATGGTAACAAGGCTCTGTCGGACCAAATTTGGTCAGTGTGATGACCATAGGTTGACTCAACACCAACAAGATGCAAGACACTGCTGGGGCCAATACGCCTATATATTGGATAGAAGAACAAAATAATGTTGGGGCATCCTATCTTGCTAACATTGGCCCATTAGTATACCCTAAAGATTATGGGCAAGTAACATTTCTATGTGGTGAAAGGGGCCGGCGATTATCAGTAAGATTATTGTTTGTTAATACACCACACTTAGACAAATGATATGGTGACACCTGTAAGGTAATGCTTTCCCTCATACGTTTATGGTAGATGGTCGGTCTAAAATTAGAAGTTACCGGCCGGGCTCTAAAGTCAAGAGGTCGCGGGTTCGAATCCCACTCAGACCAAAAAAAAATCGAAAATTTTCTGACTGAGTTTTCACTCGAACGACCTATGAGGGATGGTTGCCAGTTACCACCGGACGGTCGTGGGTTTCCTCTGGGCATAGAGCCCGGTTTCCTCCCACAATAAAACTGGCAACGCCGCCATATAAGTGAAATAATCTTAAGTGCGGCGTAAAACACCAAACAACCAACCAACTATAAAGTCAAGATATATGTTTGGGTATTACTATAGATGGTCAGTTCGGGTCAGCTGTAGATATATACGTGATATCAATATAACGTTTTAACAATATTGGACTGCTGTTATCTCATTCCACTTTTTCTCCTTTTTTCTCACTCTTCGTAGCTGCATGGATTGAATCCGTTTGGGTGAAAAACCGGTCCGTGTAACGTTCGTTAATTCAATTTTCAATTTTTGATATCGCAAAATGAAATTTGGAAATGAGCATTTTAAGTTCAATTTTTCATTTTCGTTTTCTACTTTTTGAAAAGAAGAAATGAAAATTGAAATTTGACGTTCAATTTTCAATTTTTGTTTTCTCTCTTTTCAACACACAAATTAAAAATAGAAAAATGACGGTCATTTCACTCTTCATGAAACGAATATTGAAAGTTGTAATCTTCGTCAATGAAACACACTGCGCAAGTCACAAAACACCGAAGCAAACCGCAATACGCATTGCCGCAGCCCTTGTGAAGCAGGCCAGGTAGAACAGACCTTACAGCCCTTGCGGAGCACAAAATAACACTTGACTTTCTCTAAAACAAAGACTCTTAAAACATGGACTGCTTTACTAAAATCCTAGGAGAAAGATTTCCAAGACCTAAAGCATCAGATTTAGGCAGGTACGCCACAGATAAGCATTACAATTGACCCTGAAACCACGCTAATTTTTAAGCTAATCAAAAGTAAAATTCACGATTTCTTCATCAGAATGTGTTTATTAGACTCTTATTAAGGAGACAGAAACAATCAAAGGTTTTGTTAAAATCGCTTAATGTGCCTGGCTATTGGCCTCTTCGCACCCAGAAAATGCAATTTAGCTTGTTCATTGTTAGAGCCATGCAACACGTTGCTTAACACTGCAACAGGGACTATGGCGCAAAAAAAAACCCCCCAAAAAACATACATGCATCACCATGGTTACCGTCAAACTAAAGACGACATGAGACTGCATGGCAGACCTTGCATTTAATAGATTGCATACACTGTAAAATGTAAGCCGTAAATTCTACCGTAAAAATAAGGGTAGACCGTAAAATCAACTAGCCACATTCCTAATCAGCGAATGTGAAAAAAACCTTATGAAATCAGCAGGCTAAGAAATACAGGACTTTAAATCGTCAACCCCAGCATGGATCTGTTAATGTAGATTTTCAAATGGTATGTACCCCCAGCGAAATAGTAAAACTGACTACTTCTGCAAGTTGACAAACATATATTTCTACACTTTCAAACTTACAGCTATGTTAAATTAACTATCTTAGCCTATAATGACAATTTTTTTCTAATATGAAATCGCCTACGGCGGGATTCGAACCTCTAACCTCCCATACAGGAGCTGCGCAGAACTATATGCGCACTAGCCGTAACCGTAGCCTTTAACCACTACACTAACTACAAATATGAAGGGATGGTGGCCACATTTCCATGCCTTACTAGAGCTTCGGTGTGCGCATGCGCACTTCCGGTTTTTTCGCACCCTTTGATCCGCAATGACGTATTTTGGACGAATCCTTCACGGAAACAACCGAGGAGATCAGATCTAGTTAGCTCGGAAACGATAAGTCTGTCTCAAAGTTATTTTACGGTACACGACCGTAAAGCTTCCACTGAAGTATAAAACGGCAATTTACCGTTAATTTTAAAATATTCTACTGTAGAATTGACGGTAAACGTCTACAGTGTACATAATGGTACATTTTGATTCTGCGTTAATTCCCTTTTCCGCTCCCCGTTTTTTTTTCTCTCTCTTATTTTATTTTATTTTGCTCAAGAAAAAAAGGAGGTGGGGGGGGGGGGGGGGCTGACCCCCTGGACACCCCCTTGATCAGCCCATACTATTGGCGATATGTTTCATAAGGGATTGGTGTTCAAGACTAATTAAAGGTCAAAGTCACGATTTCTTTATCAGAATGTAACCATTAGACTCTAGGACGACGGAAACAATCAAAAGTTTTATCAAAATCGCCCAAAGTGCCTCGCTGTTGGCGATGTGTTCCACAAGGGGTGTTGGTGTTTTAATTAGCCTTTAAACACCAACATCCCTTGTGGAGCACATCGCCAATATAGCGAGGCACTTTAGGCGATTTTAATGAAACTTTTGATTGTTTCTGTCTCCCTAGAGCCTAATGAACACACTCTGATGAAGAAATCCTTAATTTGACTTTTAATTAGCCTTAAAATACCAACATCCTTTGAAGAGCACATCGCCAATAGCGTGGTTTCAGGGCCAATTTTAATGCTAATCTGTGGCGTACCTGCCTCACTCGAATGTTATATGTCCTGGAAATCTTACTCCTATGATTTTCATAAAGCAGTCCTTGTTTTAGGATTCTTTGCTTTAAAGAAAGTGTTTTTTGTGCTCCACAGTGGTCGTAAGTTTTGCTCTAACCGGCTTGCTCCACAATGGCTGTTCGCTTTGGTGGTTTGTGTCTTGTGCAGTTGTGTTTGGGGACTGACTTCGACCAATTGAAAATTGAAACATTGACGAAGGTTACAATTTTCAATATTCGTTTCGTGTAGAGCGAAAAGGCAAAATGAAAATTGAAATATGACCGTCATTTTTCAATTTTTGTGTTGAAAACATAGAAAACAAAAATTGAAAATTGAACGTCAAATTTCAATTTTCATTTCTTCTTTTCAAAATGTAGAAAATGAAAATGAAAAATTGAACTTAAAAATGGTCATTTCCAATTTCGCAATGTCAAAAAATGAAAATTGAATTAACGAACGTTACACGGACCAAAACCCTGCCCAACACTGGCTGACACTAGGTAACAGAGCTCGATCATCAAAATATACATCGCCGCCATATAAGTGAAATAATCTTGAGTGCGGCGTAAAACTCCAATCAATCAATCAATCAAAATATACAATAATCTTGAGTGATTGTATTGTATTGATGCAACAGAGGGTTAACCCATCCCAACCACGACCATTGTATAATATAGCCCAATGTAGACAAGAATACCATTTAGCAGAGAAAAGGATTACACAAAGACCCATATAGGGGGGGGGGGGGGGGGGGGCTAGCAGTTTTGGTCTCTGTATCTTTATGTTTCAAAATTTAAATGACATGAGCTGCCAAAATTCGTCCACACGAGTGCGGATAGGATTATATAGGCCATACCTTCTTTGGCAACCGTGTGTCACGAACTATTTGACATTAATTTGAATTGATGGGATTTTATTTTAAAAAAATTGTCTATAATGTAGAGTAATCAATCGTAGATAGCAGAGGGCGTATTCTAAGTTATAGGCCTAATAACTATAAAGTGTGAGTAAAAACAGAAGCTAAACTACTATATTATTATTAACGGTATGCCTGACCGACAAGTAGGCTAAGTAACACAAGAAAGAGACAGATGAGTGCGGCTACTAAAACTATTGTTCATGTAGTAACCTGGTAGCGAATAACCGTGGGAATATGCCCGTGTTAGCCCTGTTTTGTTTACACCGCTAACGGTTTGATTTAAATATTTAAAATGATTGCAGTCGCATTTTAAAAAAGTTATTTATAAAAAAAAAAATTCAAGTGTACAAAACTATGTCACATTCATGTGACATAGTTTTGTACACTTGAATTTTGTGCTCTTTGACGTGTCAGATCTTTCGACCAATCAAGTATCGAGATTCAAGTCATGTGACTGCCTTCCGTTGAAACACAACTTTTGTCTGTTTAGTGTCTGGAGATCCATGTCTGACACGAAGATTTTCTAGAAATGGATAGATTTTAAGGTCTCTTTGAAGTAAAAAAGCAGGTAAAATTTGTTGAAAATCATATTAGAAACTGAACTGGATAGCTTTTAGATGTAAATAACTCACGGCTCGCGCCGATTCGTAAATTAATTTCGACAGGTGTTCCGGGCGAGTTTGACTTCGTTGGTTGTGACTTTGTGTTACGATTCGATTTACACAATAGTTTACATGTCGAACTCATGTTTTTAACGATTAAGTATAGGGGTCTTACAAAAATAGCTTGAAGAACGATTAAGTATGATCAGTTTTCATTGTAATTTACCATTTTAAACTTTGTGAATTTTAAATCAAAATTTGACTCGGAATGTATGCTAACAACACTGTTGTTGTTGTAATGTTTGTTTACATTGGTGTTCACTCTCGGGATTTTGTCCTAAACCTCTTCAAATTTCTCAATCTTTTTTAAATACATGCATATCATAAAAAATGATCTTGAGTGCGGCTAGTTGAAGTTCTTCAAACTCTGTTGCCAAGATATTGATGATGGGCGGCAAACCGACATCTTGGCAACAGAGTTTGAAGTACTTCAGTTTCAAGTTCAACTAGAGTGCGGCCTAAAACATCAATTAATGAAACAACTTAAAATTTAAAAAAATCACTTGTGTCATGAAATTATAGAAAGATATCTGGAAATCATGAGATAAACGGCAAAAGCCTATATGGCTATAACTTAAAGGCTATATTACTATTAGTGCTAGTTGGAGATCTTCAAACTCTGTGGCCAAAGTAAATTGATGATGATTTTTTCCAAGGACAGCCCGTATCTCCCGCTAGCCTCCTCGTTTCCTTCAAAATGAACTTGGGAA
Organism: Lepidochitona cinerea; assembly: GCA_963971465.1. NCBI lineage: Eukaryota > Metazoa > Mollusca > Polyplacophora > Chitonida > Tonicellidae > Lepidochitona > Lepidochitona cinerea. The sequence continues at coordinate 37,282,012 of OZ020553.1, forward strand.
ATGTACGAACACAAGTAGTCCGAAATATCATTGATGATGTAAGACATTTTCTGACAGATAGCCTAGGCCATCATCATCGTCAGAACGCATTTGATAAATTTTCTGTGAATTCCTTGACACACTTCGGGCTGGCAAGACCACCTCTCGTTTCTCATCAAAAATATCAAGATTCTCTACATAACTTTTAAAAATAAAATTACTAACCTGTACTTTAATGTTTTCCCTTTCTCCTCGCACCAATCTGAAGTCTGTATGTCAACACAAGCCATAGATCTGCCCGGTTAAATTTCAAACTGTACCAAACCTTTAGTTTACAAATGTCGCCATCTGCATACTCTCATTGATACGTCACTATATGCGCGACAGGTCAACCTGTCACATGACTACCCCACTAGCAGGCGAAATAGTTCATTGGTCATGCTGTGTTTTTTGCTGAAGTCACGTGAACCAACACGACCAATGAACTATATCGCCTGCTAGTGGGTAGTCATGTGACAGGTGGACCTTTTGCGCATTTCGTGACGTATGCAAATGGTGACTTTTCTAAATTAAAGGTTTGGTACAATGTGAGATTTAACCGGGCAGATCTATGGCTGGTGTTGATATGCAGACTACAGATTGGTGCGAGGAGAAAGGGAAATCATTAAAGTACGGGTTAGCAATTTTATTTTTTAAAAGTTATGAAGAGAATCTTGATATTTTCGACGAGAAACGAGAGGTGGTTTTGCCACCTCGAAGGGTGGCAAGAAATTCCCAGAAAATTGATCAAATACGTTCTGACGATGATGATGGCCTATCTGTCAGAAAATGTCTTACATCATCATCGCAGATATTTCGGACTAGAACACAAGTTGACCTCTGAGCCTTGCTTTCGGATTAAACAACTAAGTTTATCAAGAAAATCCGAAAACGAGGCTCAGAGGTCAACTTGTGTTCGTACATTCCCAAGTTCATTTTGAAGGAAATGAGGAGGCAGTGATGATATGTGACGTTAATTGACCGATTGTTTGATGACGTCACTTAAAATATACGCGCAAAGCATTTCGGGATATTGAGGGATCTTAAAATAATTTTTAAATATGGCGGTTGGAATAATACTCTATCGAGAAAAAGACGTAAAAGGCGTTAAGTTGTCCGAAAAATGTGTGGATAAAAACAGATTATGTCATCAATGTTTTCTAAAAAAGTGACCGCTTGCTATAAGTACCAATAAACAAAATGGCGAACTGAGGTATATTTTACCCAGAAAGCTTTGCGTAAATCTATGTGACGTCATCAGGCTCGGCGGTAATTGGACCCTAAATGTATATGGCCGCAATAATGCGCCTTTGCTGGTACCGCACATGTCGGCTGTTGGGGAACAAACGATAGATAAAACTTAAAACAAATGGAAAATTAAAAAAACAAAGCAAAGAATTTAGTTTGACACCTATTAGTGATACTATTCTTACAAAGTTTCCTTTTTTTTCGGGGCTGCTCTCACACTCCTGATAAATATAATGTCCTGCAACCTAAATTGAAAAGAACACAAATAAAATGTGTGTTTTATTTAACTGAATAATTTTATTTAATTACAATCAACTCTGGAAAACAAGTATAATTACTAGAAAACTTGTATCTGAAAACAAATGTAAATTCACGTCGTCGTGCATCAATACCTTCTTTATTTAATAAAATCAATAATTACAACAACGGTTTCAGGTAATCAATAATTTACCACTGGATTTCGAATGATCAAAATATTGATCACACAAGAAGTGCGAGAACAATTTACTGATTACTTAAAATCTACAAGAATTTGGACGCCTTGATTAACAGTACTTACAGCTGTATTATTAAATTTAGATTGATGTTTTACGCCACACTCGAGATTATTTCACTTATATGGCGGCTTTGCCAGGTTTATTGAGGGGGGGGGGGAGGGGGGGATCAGACAATGAGCTGACCTGTGGCGAGTACCACATACATCGACCGGGTGAAAAATCCACTAGGAAATCTTTTTATTTTTTGGGTCTGAGGAGGATTCGCGCCGCATCGATGGAAGGTCTGTGTGGGACTGAGGGATGATCACTCTTACCCACTGAACCATCAACACCCCCATATAAAATTTAGAACTAGTATACTAGTTAATCTATGTTCCACTACTTCTTGTCAGGATAAATTGATTGTATATGTATATATCATTTATATTGTATTGATTAATTTGAAGAAAAAAAATATTCTTTTAGAATTCTAAATATATAGTATTTAATGTTTTTTTGCACTTTTTTTTTTTTGCAGATAAAATGCATGGTCATCAATCCCACTCTAGGAGACGGAAAAGACGGCCACTGCACGGTGTTAAGAGTGTTGATGTGACCAGAGGTAAGACTGGATATGGGTTCACCATTTCCGGCCAACATCCGTGTGTTCTTAGCTGCATTGTTAGTGGAAGTCCAGCTGAGAGGGCAGGTCTAAAACCGGGTGACTACCTTATGTCAGTTAATGGGGAAAATGTCTCCAAAGCTCCACATGATAATGTTGTACGGATGATAGGAACCTCAACTGGGACACTAACCCTTCAAGTGGCAGAAAACTACAACAGTTCAGATTCCTCCGATGATGATTATCATGTCCGTCCCAAATCCCGCTATCCAAATCGTGTCCGTCCACGTCATGTGATAGGTATGAGTCCAGACCCCAAAGTCCTGAAGGAGCAGAACCAAAATGCCAGAGTTGCTCAGTATATTCAAGATACAAGAGAATCGCGAGCTAAAACTGGTCAATATCTACGCAGTAATTATCCGTACAGACGACAAGTTTCATCAGCAAGCAGTCATAGCTCACAAGGCCGAGCTGAGAGTCCAGTAGATGGACTCGTCCATGTGGAAACAAAGTGGGGCAGACTTTCGTCCTGTTCAGCATCGCGTCTTCCAGATGGTAACAAAGCATCCCAAGCTAAATCTCAATCAACTGCAAAATCCCATTCAGTGTCAAATCTTAAGTCGAGTGAGAGGGGTCATGGAGATAGAGTTCGTCCAGGTGTATATCCAGGAGGCCCAGCCAGGTCATCAACACGCCAAAGACATCCACCATCCTCTACCAATCCTGTCCCGAAATTCCATGTGGTTACGCCATCCTTCCAGACTCATGTGGTGGATTACGCACCTGAAATTCCACACATTTTGAAACAGAATGCGCCTGCTGGGCTCCGGCCAATTGAAGCCCGAGGCAGACCCATGGAGGAGGCTGAATTTCCCACACACAGCCCAAACATCCGTGGTGTGGTGGGCTATGTGGGAACGATTGAGATGCCTGGCCAGGATGATCGCCTTCAACATATTAGAAACGCAGTGCGAAGATTGCGAGTTGAACAAAAGATTCATACCTTAGTCTTAATGGACATTGCTGATGACTGTATTCGTCTGATGAATACTGTCGGTGGCTTGGTTGCAGAATATCCTGCAGAGCGCATTGTGTTTGCTGGGGCATGTCCAGATGATAAAAGATTTTTTGGACTGGTTATGTCTCACAATCCTGAGGAGGAACGATCAAGCTGTTCATGTCATGTTTTTATGGTAGACCCTGATTTACAAGATCATAGTAAACATGCCCAGAAAGCCATTTCTTTTAACATTGACTGTACCACATCTCCTGATACGCAAAGCTGTTTGGAATTCCCACGCAATGCCAGTCCATTGGTGGCTGGAGTTTGTCGACTGTATCGTGAACGACGAGGGGGTGTTGATTCTGATGTCATACGCTCACAAATCTTTGCAGAACCAGTCGTGATTCCGGAAAGGCACAACAGTAGTAGCAGTAATAGTCATGACAGTGATAGTGGACTAGGTTTTAGTAAAGAAGATAATCAACTCAATGAACGGGTATATATTGTTGATGTTAATGCAAGCTTTGAGCGAGGGGACTCGATGGCCCACAGACATAATGACAGTTTATCCGGGTCAGCACCTGACCTACATCATCTATCTCCTGATATATCAACCATGCCCACGCCACTGTATCGCAATTCTCGTTATCCAATCGCAAGTCGTTTGTCATCCCGACGGCTGCTGAATGTCTCGTCAACAAGTGAAGAGAGTTTAAACAGGAATCGCTCTGGTTCGAGTAAGTTGAATATCCGGGCTATGCCTGACCCACCGTCCCTTAGTAAATCACAATCAAACAATGCTATAGAATTACGCCATTCTGCGGACAGCATGCGTAGAAGCATGCACAAGTTTCTACAAGCTCGACACCATTATGTTCGTGATGTTCCCGGCACAAGCAGTGATCAGGAGTCCCAGTTCTCATATGCACACAAGGATAGTATTGCTAGATCCTGTTCCCATTCTAGCATACAAGATCGCCCAGTATCTGCCCCTTTCAAACAACTAACACAGGGACTAACTGTTATGCAAAATAAAGCTGCATTATTAGACGTTTCTAGTAAATTGAGTCCAAGAGCATTTTTGCCTTTTGGACCAACCCTTACGTCTCCTGCCCCGCTACTCAGATCCCCCTCTGCCCCACCTTTAACTACCCATAGCAATAACTACAGCAGTGATGAAGAGTTTGATGATGGTAGCGCAGAGAGAAAAATGTCCCGGTTTGACCAAGACCAAAATGAAAAGCTGTACCGAGGAGATGGCCCTAGAAGATTTTCTGAGGGATTTGCTCTATCCAAGAGGGTAAGTCTGATTTTGTCAAAATTTCACCCAAAACCCTCACCCTATCTGTACCTTCTTCTCTAACTTGCATATCTTACCCAAATGGAAGCTTTAAGGGTGAAAAAAATCAAGGGGGATAATTACCTTAGTTGACATGTTAGCAAAGCCAGTTACTTCCCCTGGGTCACCTGATGGACATGAATAATTTTCTTTTATTTGTCAGTATAGGGAGGCCAGGGTACTCTCCCTTACATGTAGGTAGTGTGTGCTAAATTTTACATTGATACTAATTGATTTTCAAGAGTTAATAGAATAAAAAGTAGAAATTGAAAGTAGGCCTAGAACATGGAGATATATTTATTCAAGGTTTACTGCCAATTGAAGATCAAGAATATCAATTTAAGTCCAGGTTTTTTTCAAGTATCCTGAAAATATATTAATGACCTTTTGAAGTCCCCCTTTTAATTGTATTTCAATTTCACCCATCGCTTAATATCGGACGACTGAGTAGTGGCATACTTTTTTCCTACTGGAAATAGGTTACAAGGTAATTAATGAGTAATTAACAGGCTTATTTTCCTAGTCCTATCAAAGTTAATGCATGTAATTTTACACTTATAAGCATGTCTATTACAAGTTTATTTGCTCGCGGCTATAAACCGACACGACAGAAGATAGGTATGAAATTAATAAGTCTTTAGATTTCTACAGTATGTGGAAACAGCTGTCTGTGGACGTTTTATAGTCTATCACCCTAATAGAGTAAGCGTTGAAAACTTAGAATTAGGTACTACATGTACATAACGCATCCTATCTCTCTTTTACAAGTCATTTCACGGAAGATTTAGTTTTTGTTTAAATCAAGTCAACCAGCTGCTTACTCAAGGAATCAAATACAATTTTAAGTAAACAGCATGCATAGTTTGCATACTGTACTTCGAAACTGTACACTTGAGTTACTGGGAAAGTCTTCAAAGTTCAAGCCTGCTCTTATGCCTACTGCAAACTGTTGCTGGATACAGGATTATTCTATTGACTCGATATTACGTGTATGTTGCGCTGACAAACCGTGTGTGTCTTCTTTACTAGAGATAAAAATATTGGAACAAGCAGGCATTTTCATAAATTATAAGAAAATGGATTTTTCTATGAACTTTGATGTACATGTACATGTTGATAGCAAGCATTGACAGTTTTCCTTTAAATAATGTTCGTGTTGATTTTTGCAAATTTATTTTGTGCAATCAGCTGGATCAGCACGAACAAGTAATATAAAACAAAATACTCCGACAAACTGTTGCTTGTCTCATTGAACCTTTGTATTCACACACCTTTTGTTTGTTTATATGGTGTTGATTGCTATTTGATCTTCACCAGGTCATGGATTCCATTATAAGACTTACTTCAGTACTGGGAGATATAATTTGGCACGAATCCACAATAACCATATATGTATTTCTCCCACTGTGTCTATTACCCGACATACCTGACTTTGACTAATTGTGAATTGAACTGTAACACTTAGTCTTTTTATACAGGTCTATAAACTAGCAATATAATTTTGCTAAATCATGGTATACATGTACACTTCTTTTCCGACACTTTGATATGCTTTGTGGAGATATGTGTATTCAGATGCTAGTGGGAGTACCGTTGGACGTGTTACTTGCGTGGGATATATTTTTTCTGACAAATTGCATGGAAGAGAGTTTTCTTAAATTTGTTCATTTTGCCTGGGTTGACTGAGATTTAACCTGATAAATAATACAACACCCATCCACTGTGGTGTTTTTGGATGAAAAAAAAATGGCTGCAAAGTTACATCATCACCATTAACCATTTGTGTATTTTTCTACGGTGATGTTATTTGGATTTTAGACAGCCTGTTATTTAGAATAAACACTGCGGTCTACAGTACAGAGTTATTTGTGTCAACAACAAAAAATTGTTGAGGTATACGTCGTAACGTAGGAAGTGTTGAAATGTCTAGCCATTATTGTTGTTGGCAAAATTTCACACTGACTGTCTTGACTTTGTTGTGAATTTTGGTTTTATGGATTCCTGACATACCAATGTCGAGAGCTTTCTGTTTTCCTAATAATGAAAAGAGTTTTTAATTACATATGGCGGGGTTTGTAATTAATGTTTGTTTTGTAATACTATCACTATGGGAGAATTATCGGACCCTATTTTGGATTATTCACCTATTTTTATTATTGATTGATACTTGACCTCCAAACCAACTAAGAACTTTCCAAATAGACAATCACAAAAAATTGGAAACTTTTCTGCCTGGTTTTCACTCGAACCACCAACGGAAGGTCGTGAGTTTCCTCCAGGCATAGAGCCCGGTTTCCTCCCACAATAAAACTGGCAACGCCACCATATAAGGAAAATAATCTTGAGCGCGGCGTAAAACACCAAACAATCAATCAATCAACCAAAAAAAACCATTAAGATGATTGAACTGGTGGTGAATTCTGAATCCTAAGAAAAGTTTCATTTGCAAGTGCATAAAAACAGAAGTAATTGATACTTGACTGTCAAACCAAAAATGATGTTTTATCCAACTGTCAACCGGTCAAGGCTACATGTATAAAATGCTTCTTCAAGATCTAAACATAAACGTTGGCCTTCATATTACATTAAATGCCCTGGCATTGACTTGGGAATTAGAGGAATCTCTGGAGAAAATTAACTGCGTTGGAGTTGAAACCCCAAAAATCAAGTTCTTCATCGGCAACCAATCTGTTTATACCCCAACAATAAAAACATATTAATTAGCAGTATTTGTATAACTATTCTCAAGAAAAGGTGTTGATTGTGTGCTACATGTAGAGGTGAGACATATTTTGATTCCGTGCCGACTAAAAACTTCATATGTTCACTTGGCTTCACCTGAAGGATGTTCTCCACCCTCAAACGTCTTAACAAATTGATGGGCATTTCTTCAACATCTGTGATTTCAAAAACGTCCTTCTCGCTGCAGGTAATCATTAATACAAATGACTATTTATTTTAAATACATGGACCTTACTTGGTTCTATAGAGTCAATTATTCTATTCATTTGTTTTTCTATTTTAGTAATATTTTACATATATTACACAGATTTGAATTTCTGGTCTTATGAATTTGGACAAAGATGAAATGTTTTCTAATTTCTATATTGGAAAAATGTATAGAAAAACACCTTTTTTTTTACGACAGTGTGTTTTTAAAGGATTTATGAACAGTGCTTAAAATCACACTTTTTTTCGTTTGAACTTTTATTTTTCAAATATACATTTGGAGCCTGTTTCACAAAGTTTTTATGTAACTGCCATAGCAACCTATACTGGAGGGATATCATTCCTTTCTATGGAAGTTGCATAAAATTTACGCTACGCACTTTCATGAAACAGGCTCCAGCTGTATATTTGAAAAACAGGTTCAAAGGAAACAACAATATGCAAACTTTTCGTAACTACTAGGAAAAACTGAACAAAAATGTTGTCATACACAACCTTTGACCTGTGCTTGCAAATTGCTCTGAAGACGTACTGACACAGCAGAGATTGTGTATTACTTCCCCACATTGAGGATACGTACATGTACACGAATTTAAATCCGAGTGTACCCTGTACGCTCAGTAAAGTGCATGTATAGCCACTAACTAGAAACGAGGCGCTCCAAAAAATATATATAATAATGATGCAAGTCGCTCTTGGGATATGAATTAGAAATATAGTACAGTATATACTAGGTTGTCAACGTCTTCTTGTCAGGGGCCTCGATGGTCCAGTGGGTTATAGTGCGCGTCCCTCAGTTCCAACCAGACCTTCCAACGATGCGGGTTCCAATCACACTCAGACCAAATCAAAATTGAAAAATTTTAGTGGATTTTTCACTCGGTTGCCATGTGTGGAAGAGTTGCCAGGTACTCGCCGAAGGTGGGGGGTTTCCTCCGGGCAATTAACCTGGTTTCCTCCACCTCTAAACCTGGCAATTCCGCCATATTAGTGAAATAATCTTGAGTGCGGCGTAAAACACCAATCTCTCTGTGTTGCCAATGGTAGGCTGCCACGGAGGCTACGGGAAAACATGGGGCCGAAAAATTGTTACTCCTTATGGCTGTCTGTAGTAGGAGGCACATGGCCCAACTTCCAGACTGCAGAGATGCCTAAATTCCCACAGGGATGTCCCTGTACATGACAGTCAATGTGATAACTCTGCATGTGTCAATTAACATTTGCAAAATAAAAAATGATTAAATCAATTTCACATAAAGGTGTATCATCAGGGACTGATCCAGGGAAAATTTGGGCATACCATTTCAGTTCAAAATGTTCCAACAATAAGACAAAAACAACATCTATGGCCCAAAATTCAACATTAAATGCTATTTTGACATAAAAATCTGTTGGTTTTAAGAATTTGGGCGGATTTTTTGCTTGTGAGTTTGGGCGCCCATACCTGTATACAGGTATCAAAATGTCTCTGGATCAGTCTATGATCATTATGTCTTCAAGTTTGAATTAGAATCTTATAGTGACGTGAAGACTTATCTGTGAAAATAACAGAGAAAAATGAGAAATCTGATCACCACACGTCACCCCAAAAATGTTGTGTACGGTAAGATCTCCGCTAATTCAAGTACTCTAAAAAATTCAAGGGCCAGAAAAACATTAACAAAAGTACACTTAAAATTCAACTTTTTTCGTTGAGAGTCTTACCTCCTGGAGTGAGCGATCAGATAATCCTATTGAACGATTGCTGTTGTTGTTTTTATAGACCAAATGTGGCAAATAGCAATGTAATAATTCGTTATTTTCACATCACTGGTCCTTGAATTAGCGGAGATCTTACCGTTATGAGTGTAATGAAGCTTAAGTTAAAGTAAGATGTTTCTCCAGAGTCAATGCTACAATGTAACTTTATAGATGTTACAGTGGAAGCCAATCTCGAGATGCTCATTTGTCTTTTCAATGAGCACCTCAACTTTAGTCAGATTGAGTGGAAACAAGGTGTCCGGTATACTGTTATTCGATAACATTTCCACTCAATGTTAGACCTCAATCAATAAATCATCTCTATAATTTTTTTTAAAGATCTGCTTGTAGAGGAATCCTTACTTTTTTGACATGCCGTATGTTTACTCTTTTATACCAGTTTGACCTGTTATCTTAACCCTCTTAAGTTGTGATTGTTGACCCAGGTGAACCCTACCTGTAGACACCTGGATTGCTGTCATCTTCTCAGGTGCTAATGTAACAGCTAACCAATGTCTGTCTTATTTACAGCCTCATCAACTGACACTCTATCCATCACAGCTCAGAGAAACTGTTATTCTTTCTCCAAAAATTAGATAAATAACAATGCCAGTGTTGAATGATGTGTGGCGGACATTCATTTTTTGTTTTTAAAAGTTATCAAAATAGATTCAGCTTTTTGGGGGCTTTACTTGCTTGAAAAATAATTATACTCTCGGACTTTAAAAATGTGACATTGTTTTTTCAGACAACAGAAATATGTGTTGATGATTAAAGTTCTTGTTCCTTAAGTTTAAAGAAAATTAGTTTGTTCCTCTGACTATTTTGAAAACCTTGATGTACATGTACATAACAGTGTTTCCGTGGTTATTTTAGACAAGAAGATTTTCCCTGTGCTCGTGTTTTATAGTGTTCAAAAATACAATACAGTGTTGTACATGCACATAGCCTCAACATTCTGTATTCATTTTGATTTAAACTAAAAAAAATGTTAATGTTGGCAGGCCACTTAAAAATTTTAATATTGGAATCGTAAATTTAGATGTACTAAAGGAATAATTTAAGAATAGCAATTCTTAATTGGACATGTGCAGAACTTATATTGAGTAATTAATTTTGAAACTCTTTACATATTTTCCCTTAATAGTTTTTGAAGCAAGTCTGACAGATAGGTCATCTGAATACAAGCTTGATTACAATAGCGAAGTAAACTGACTGCTGTTGTCATTTGACAGATCACTTTGTTTTCTTCATTCACAGTATATTTTTTCCCATTTGCTTTTCTTTTTGACACTTTCATTGTGATGTATATTAATGTTATACGATGGGCACATTTGTAAGTGTCACTATACTGGAGAATGATATCTCCCCCGCAATAGGTTGTGTTGATGTTGTCATATTAGAGAAATAATTTTGACTGGTGTAAAACATTGATCAATCAATCAATCAATCAGAAATCCTAACTTATAGCTGTTATCAAACTTTTATTTTAGTACAGTAATTGATAAAATACGTATATGCTTCTCTGTTCGACTGTTTCTCTTTTCTTTTCAATTTCGTTGGGGTGAAAAACACATTTAGAGGCCATGTTCTTGAAGAAAACCCACTGTCATGAATGTGATAAAAATAGGACTCATTGAAAGAAGGTTTTGCCTAAATGAAGCATCTACATGTAAATAGTGTCAATTCAATATGACAGTTTTTTATTAGTATTCATTTTTGTTCCATTTGTGTCAATAAAAAGATTCAGTGTGTCATTTGTCAGTAGACTTCTGAAGTTCTAGTACTGTTCATTGTTATTAACGGGACAGGAATTTCTGAATGTATCCTTATATGTGACCTGAGCGATGCAGACTGGTTGTAGCCAGGCTAAAGGAATGCTCTATACTTGGACATGTGTGTGTTTACTATTTGATGTTTAGTGATCAAGCGGAAAAGTCCTGCACTCTGTAATGAGCTTATTTCACCGGATTATTTTTATCAGGGATTACTCGTTCATATACTTATTTGGATATTTTTGTCTACTATTTGGTCATCTGTCAATCAAATCTCTCTCTGTCAGTGCTGTCCATCAAGCTTGACCAGCCTCATCATCCAATATAGCGACTGTGTTGTCTAATGCAAGAGTTCAAATTGTGGTCAGTGATTTATTTCATAATATATCTGTGAATGGATGGACCTGGCTTCCAGAAGCAAATCACATTCTGCTGTTCATGTATTCTAATGGAAGAGTTCAAATTGTAGACGGTGATTTGTGATTTATTTCCTGATATCAATATGAAATGTTCGCTTGAATGAATGGACAGGCTTCCAGAAGCAAATCACATTCTGCTATTCATGCATTCTAATGGAAGAGTTCAATTTGTAGACGGTGATTTGTGATTTATTTCCTGATATCAATATGAAATGTTCGGTTGAATGAATGGACATGGCTTCCAGAAGCAAATCACATTCTGCTGTTCATGTATTCTAATGGAAGAGTTCAAATTGTAGACGGGGATTTGTGATTTATTTCATGATATATCTATGAATTGATGGACCTGGCTTCCAGAAGCAAATTACATTCTGCTCTTCATGTATTCTGATCCTCTCTCAAAGATTTCTCAGTGTTCATCATTTTACCAACTTCATCACTGGCCTATTGAATGGACCTTATATTCAAATTGGGATATGGATTTCTAATTTATTTTGTGATATTTATTTGAACTGGTCTATTGATAAACACTGACCGTTCCGATCTAAAAGTATAATTTTAATAGATGGGTACTTGAATGGTTGATATCTACATGTACCTTAATTTTTTAGTGCCGGTGGTGTCCCTTAAGTCCAACCAGCCTCATCAATTTACGATAGTATGATAGGATATGATTAAATCATGAGCATTTGATCTGGTCTATAATTTCTATACATCTGCTCATATCCCCCAGTGACCTACAAGGCCATGCCCATGCCAGCCAACTTGCCATGTACCGGGTCATTGCATTCAATTCAGTTAAAAATCATTGATGAGGGTTTTTACTTCTAATTAATCTGGATAAGTGCATTATGTTGTTGCAAAACTGGCACGTTCCATGAGTCAATTTTTAATGTACTTTTGCTTTATGACTCATCTTATTTCAAAGAGATGATGGGATAGCAGAATAAAGTTAAACATGAATGACAATTTTTAACTCATTTAAATGATTTTTTGTATATTCTAAATTAAGTCCTACAAGCTTATTTTAAAAGTCAGTCACGAGAGCATTTTAAAGAATCTATCCAGTTTATGCCATTTCCTATAAGTCATTTTTGAAGGGCCGAAATGCTATTTTAGCAAACTTATCTCAGAAGTAAAATTGACTCAACAAGACATACATGTCAGATCAGTTCAAAGATAGAAAAATTTGAAATAGTGAAATAACTTTCGGCCTGTTCTACTTGTTTCAAAAATAAAATAAAATTTACATACATTTTCATCAGCTTCATCAATAGTGAGTGGCCTGATGGGATATGTTTAGATTGTGGAGGTTGATTAATACGCTGTGGGATACCCGAGGCTATTGTTACTGTCAAGGCATCTCAACACACTGTCATCAGCCAAAGCTAGATTTATTTAGAGCACACAACTGGAGCAGAATCGAGAACTTCTGTTAAATGTGACTGTGTAGGCAATGGTGTGGGAAAAGAGGTCTTCAAACACAGCTGTAATTATGTATAATTATACCAGGGTTTGGAGAGTGGCCGTGTATTAAACTTTAGTGGAACTTCTTCCTTACATCATGGTTACCATAGTTGCATTGGAGAATCGCAAAGATTTTTATCCACAGAAAAAAGAGAGTTCAGTCACTGTGAAAAGAGGACACAGTTTTAAAATTTCTCTTATGGCAATGAAATCTCGGATTATACCAAAAAGGTCATATTCATTCCAAGTGGTAGGTGCCTTATCATAATCTTTTAAATAGTTTTGTTCCGTCGATTCATAATTTGCTATGTTTTGATAGGAAGTTTAATCTCATTTTGATGGAAAATTTGGGGATTAATGATTTTTGAAATATGTACATTCATACATTGCTCTCTGTGCAAGATTTTGTAAGCCTGTGCACAGATCTACAGTAGTAATGCATAGTTTTCCAGGTAATAAGGATGCAATGCATGCTGATGTGGATTTTATTTATTATATATTTTTTTATATTTCTATGTCTGACATTTTTTCCAAACAAGTGGAATCTGTGTTTTTTAGGTTGTAAACACTGGCACGGCATTTAAGGAAAATACAAAGTAAATGTTTCTCTAAAGTTAAATACATTTCTATAACAGTAAATAAGCATTAGCCTGGCATTTAATTTGTAACCTATGAACTCATTAGTCAAATATTATAGTACATTCTTGTCTTCACATATCCCTTGATATTCTTCACAAGTCAGGTTTATTAGAACTAACCCAAATACCTCGCTCACCTGACACAGATGCTGGGCTAAATCTTTGTCATGTAAATGAAACAGTCATACATATTTTTGTGAATGGTGTGTAAGATTAGGGCAGCCATTAGGTCAAGTTATTCATTAAGAAAAGTTTTTTAAGGAAGCACTTCTGTGGAATTTCAAACGACACTATAAAGGGAGGATTTTAAACTTCACTCTCAAGAGATCGAATCATAGATTCATTCCGGGGTTGTTTCACAAAGCGGCGTAGCATAAGTATTTACGTAATTGTCTTGCTAACCCATACTGTAGAGATACGTTGCTAAGAAAGCTACGCAAAAAAAATACATCTACGCCATTTTGTGAAACAGGCTCCAGGAACCTGAATCCTGGAGCCTGAAATTAGGTTCTGGACAGAAGAGGGTGTCTAATATAACTTAATAATGTATCATGGGGATTGGCCATGTTAAATATCTGAATTTTTGAGTGGACACCCCTCTGGACGAACCTTTGGCTAGAATGGTTTCAAAATACACATTAACTAAACTATCTGGGCTTACAATGTGATAAGAGGCCTCCTGGCTCATAATCATTAGGAAGAGTATTGGAACCTCTGTGGAAATAACCTGTCCACTATCAATTGTCTGGTTGAAATCTCACACAATCTCTACTTCCAGGCTTTAGTTTGTTCATTTCCCATCAGAATTTATAAGAGTTTCTCATGTTAAAACTTCCAAATTTAAATCATGTGTAAATCAGAAATATTTGATTTTTGACTGTGTTTAAACATATAAATGATGTAAGAGAGTCATTTACAAATTCATGGATAACTCTTTATGTTAATTCAATTCAAAAAATGCGTTTAGTCTAACTTTTTGTTAGTTGTTCATTGTTTTAAAATGAAAAGTCAAAGATCATTTGTTTTCTGACTGTCATTTTTTTCCTCTTAAGTGACAGGAACTATTTTTCTATAGTGAACCATAAATTACAAAACAACGCTGCTGTAGATTTAATTTTTATATCAAGGACTTCTTCCTTTTTTATATGAATCACTAAACCAGCTTTTTTAGTAAATCTGGTAAAATGTAGATGTGATAAACTGGGCAACTTTCTCATTCATCAAATTTCTCTCACTTTAGCCACTAAATAGTTTTACAAAGTCACAGCCTGCAAGAATTCAACTTTAGTGACTGTGTGCCAAAATTTCTTATCAAAGTTTTGTTTAACATTAGTTTTAAAAGAGATTGGTATTCTATATATATGTTGCCGAAACTTCTATGGCAGCTTACAGGGCATAATCTAGGGCAAAAGTTTGGGCACCCATAGTCTTGACAATACCATTCCAGGGCACATGAAGAGGAAGGCTGTGTGAGAAATATTCCTACTTTTAACCTTCATTTTTATCTAATATGTCTGTTTTAAATACTTTGCAGAGCAGTTTGTCCTTCTATTCAAACTTTAAAGCAACAATCACAATTTTTTTTTTCTCATACCTTGGTTTGGTCGGCCAAACTGCTGAAGGCCAAACCCCATATATGGGGTTCAAAATCAACCTAGATGAGGCCCTGGCCTGGCTTAGATCAGAAAGAAAACGCCTTTTGCGATAGATTCATATTGCCTGAGTTGTTTTTAGATCTACATGTATCTGAATGTGTCTGTTAATTTTATCTTATACATTCTGTAGATAGAAAAAAATGTAATTAAGATTGTTTACAGTTTTAATTGCTGTCTGTCCTTTTTTCATTGACTTTGACGTTTAATTATTGTTTTGATTTTATATAAAAAGTAGGTGACCATGACGTTTTTTTTTTACGATTAGTTGGGCGTTAATACATTGTAGGTGTTCATAGGCTGATGTTAACAGTTGTTAATTGTAGAGTGTACTTGAATAGATGCGGTTGTAGTTCATCATCTACCTGAATATACACATGTAGACAATATTCATTAAATTCACCACCAATGGGTCACGTGTTCGAATCTCACTCATTATAAAAGAACATTAAAAAGAAAATGGAAAACTTTTTGACTGGGCTTTCACTCGAATGACCTATGTGAGATGTAACCACCGGAAGGTCGTGGGTTTCCTCCGGGCATAGAGCCCGGTTTCCTCCCACAATGGAAACGCCACCATAGAAGTGAAATAATCTTGAATGTGGCCGGCGTAAAACACCAAACAATCGATCGATCAATCATTAAGTTCAACCGCTTTTATCCCCTCTCCTTGATGTCATATAAAACTATACAAATTAGATCCTAGTTTATCCAATCAAATTCTCTAGAATCATATTTCATTGATAATTCTTGATTGATGTTTTATGCTGCACTCAAGATTATTTCACTTATATGGCGTCGTTGTCTGGTTTATTGGGGGTAGGAAACCAGGCCCCTTGCTTGGAGAAACCCCCCGACCTTCAACGAGTACCTGGCCAGTCTTCCACATTCAGTGAATGAGTGAAGAATCCTCTCAAATTTTTAAAAAAAATTATTTGGTCCGATTGATGATTCTTGATATGCATAGTCCCTCTCCTTGGACATAGAAATGAATGATCTAACCGAGCAAATAGATTCAGAAGGTTTGGTTTATTAGATGATTGAGGAGAAACTTTTGAAATGGATTAAAACAATCTGATTCCCGTGCTATTTATTGGCTGTGCTATAAAGTTCACTTCCTTCACATCTTAAATAAGATCCCAGTTTATCTTTAATCGAATGGTCTTGACTTAAGAATCACATTTCATTATGAACTACATGCTTGATATGCATAGAAATCACTTTTATTGAAGACATCACATAAATTGTGCTTTGTAGTGCTATGTAAAGCTCAAACTATGTGCATTACGATATAATTTGTGACAAAGCTTGTATTGTTCCTAGGTAATTCATTAACACCTTTGGTTACTTAAGCAGCATGCTTCGTTAGCTGAAGTCATTAGTCAGGTATAGAGATCTTCGCATTTCCTAAAAGCTCTTATTGTTTCCATGCCAGTTTTTTTTTTATCGATTTTGTTTACTTATACAACAAATCAATATTTATATCATTTCACACTTCATGT
Organism: Lepidochitona cinerea; assembly: GCA_963971465.1. Lineage (NCBI taxonomy): Eukaryota > Metazoa > Mollusca > Polyplacophora > Chitonida > Tonicellidae > Lepidochitona > Lepidochitona cinerea. Next base: position 37,298,860 of record OZ020553.1, read on the forward strand.
CACCTGTAACGTAGATATAACTGATTTTGTACACCTTCTCTTATCTATAGATTAAGTATCTGTTTGGTTTTTCAATTTACCCTTTACGATTTAGATTTTATAAAAATATGTAATCAAAAAGTATTCCCTATTGGAAAATTTAATATAAATAGTTTACCAAAACTGTTTCACTGTAAGCTGGCCATTTCTACTCTTGTATTATTTCAAAAGTCAATCGTCATTGTTAAGCTTAAAGGAAAAAAATAAAATAATTCATAGGACATTCTAAGAAATGACATGATTGATTAATTGATTGTTTGGTGTTTTACACCATGCTCAAGATTATTTCACTTATTTGGCGGCGTTGCCAGTTTTATTGTTGGAGGAAACCGGGCTCTATGCCCGGAGGAAACCCACGGCCTTCCGGTGGCAACTGGCAACCATCCCACAAAGAAGAAATGACATGAAATTATTCTTGATGACTTATACAATGTATATATACAGTTCATATCTGTTAATTTCAGATTTTTTTGGTAATTTACAGTACAAAAATGGTTAACATTAGATTAAATGTGTGACCTATACAGTAGTTTATCATAGTTATCAAAGTGTACACAATCATATTCAAAAACAGATTCCCTACCTCAGTACTTGAGGTCAAAGGTGCATATATATCGTTAGTAATATTATAGGTGTCTAGGTCCATCTCAGTAGGCGGTCATGTTTTATGTGGCTCTCGCCATTCCCAATCGGAATATTTCATATGATGATAGGATCAGATTAGAGGCCTTGGATTTATGTATTCCACAATGTGTGAGTTGTCTGCGTTAAAATGTTCGACAAAATATTTCTTTATTTTATCAGCTTTTTTTCTGAATTTGGAATAAGCAAAAAGACAGACTTACATTTAAAATGCTAAAGAGGTTTTGAATTTGGTTGGTTTAATTAGTGATCTTGTTAATTAGTTAATGAGAAATTTTCAATTTGGAAGAGTTCCCAGATGGTCATTGGGGCATGTGATGATTGGAAATTATCATTAGCTCTGATTAAAAAATCACATGCATTATGAATCAATTGAAATGTTCGTGGATATGCCTTGTGAAAAAAGCGACATTCTATCACGGTTTGCTAATTTTCGTTACATAGAAATAATGACTCTCATTTGACAGCAATCTGCATAATGATGGCCTGTTAACTCTACTTGTGTAATATTCTCATGAGTTTTATGTAATTACTATAAGATATAAATAGAAATTTGTACTCAGTCAACTTTTAATTAATGAAACCTTTGAGATGGAGAAAATAATCCCAAACTTTTTACGAACACGTTAATGTTGAAATCATCTTTAGAACTTGGTGGCAGAAATAGGCCTATCAAATCTAGATAAAGATTTTAAAAATTATTCCTGGGGTTTTGTGTTTAAAGCCCTATGTGGAAGAGAGCTTGCAAAGTACTTACAAAAGGTCAAAGAGCTGGGTTTCTTTCTCGGTAAATTTGACGTCACCAATTTTGAGTAGAAAGTAAAAAAATCAATCAATCAATAAATCTTAAGAAAATGCAAGTATTTTTTCTGACATATACGTGTATATTGAAGTCAGAGGATCTTACAACATACTTGCTGTACTCTAATGTATAAACAAACAAGATACATACTAAAATTAAAAAAAAAAAAAATTTTGTAAGTTTTAATATTTAAAAGCATGGTTCCAAATTTAGCGAAGGTGTGGGCTAAAAACACTCTGGCGGGGAAAAAAAGATGAAAATGTGTCATAGCAATTTCATTATCTCTAGAAGAATCTCTCACGGAGAATTGAAACTTAAGAATTTGTGCAAATAATAAAATTAAAATCTTAAAAATGATTTTTTTTTCACTGATAAATCAACGATTTATGGCATTATTTTTGCAGAGAGAAAAGGACCGAACCGCACAAAATGAGATTCAGAAGTGGACCAAAACAGGATCATTACGCAGACCTAAAAATGCCAAGAAGGTGCTCAGTCAATCACATGAGGTAAGCCTTTCATGTATTGTTCTTCATTGTAAAAAATCTTGGACATTCAATAGGAAAAAAAAAGGGTGGAATGATACTATATCCTTTTTGGTGAAGCCCAGTGTAAACATTTTAGTACTCGTTCAGAGAATGGAGAGAAGCATCCATTGGTAGGTTGGTAGTTTGTTCTTATTTTGCCGCCATTCAATTCTTATTGTTTGCCATTGTGTGTATCGATCGGCCCTTATCAATCAATCTATGTTCTTGAATCATTCGAATAGTAAAATGCATTATGAATCAATAATTAAACAAATATTGTCTTTTGCCAAAGGCCATCTCCTTGGTCCTGTGAATGCACCTTTTTTGCAATAACAGCACCGTAAGTTCCTGATTTAAAGGAACGTCCTCATTAATGTTTAACATAATCCGTAGCAAGTCCAGTGTTATTCAGATTTACATGTAGCTTGATTGCAGGTAAACTTATACTTTTTTCTTCGAAAATTATCGTTCAAAAGTTTAAATTCACCTTGATTAAGAAATGCGTTTTCGACATCTTATATTTAACTTGAGTGGCAACATCAATTAACGGCAAAGAAAATAAGACGTCACGATTTTACCAGATACAGGTGTAGTTGTTGAGAATTTGCATTTTTATTAGCTAAACAAAGGGTTCTCCTATAACTTCACAAGTTGTGTGAAATTCTTCTAAATATAAGCAGATTATCAACTTTCTTTCATTGTATTACAATTTTACAATTAATGTTTTTTAAGCTTGTCTCCATTATTAGTTGATTCGACCAAGGTATTGACTGTACCAGTGTGTTTAAATTTGAAAATTACAATGAGCATACAGTTTGATTGAGGCTATTTGAAAAAAAATAAAAATTCAGGTATACCTGTTGACATTTTAGATTCTAAATAGTCAAAGTGATGTAATTTTTCTCAAATATCACCTTGTTTTCCACATGTTGATAGAAGCTGACTGTAATAAAAATTGTTGATTTTTCTTTTATATGTCTCAAATTTTTCTTGAGTATTCATGAAAGATATTGTGGGAAGTAACATTTTGTTAAACTCACACATAATTATGACTTAATACTGCAGTTACATGAAATGTTTACACAGGCTGCTCTAGACTATTACAGTTGAATTTAGTCTACAAATCAAAGATAATTCCATTCATTAACTAAGCAGATGTTATTTTCTGGTGAACCACACTGCCTAATTTGTATTCTGATTTTATCTTGGATTTACAAAGTCTATTACTATTCATTGAATTAATATTTATTGAGGCCCTGTAGGAGTGGGGCTCATGTGTATTCAAATCAAAATTTATTTTGATAATCATTTTAAGCTGTTTCTTATGTTAGGAAAGTGTTTGTCTCTCATAGTGATTTCAGCCTTTTGTCAGTGGGCTGTGAGTTCATATGCATCTTGACGTAAAGAAAAAAAACAAGTCTATTCATGTTATTACTTGATCGCCCTATGCAGAATGGTGGCTAGTTACTTGTTGAAGAGCGGGAGTGATAGTCCCTGGGTCTTCCATCGATACGTCGCAGCCATGTTACATATTAGTCTCAATAAGAGTGAAATAATCTTGATTTAATATGCCCAAATTTTACTCTCGATTGTTCTTTCTCCTACTCCACCCCCTTCCCGTGGGCCTCTGTGACTCAGCAGGTAGAGCGTTCCTCCAATGGGTTGCAGGTCCGAATACCACTCAGTCCCAAAACCAAAAAATTGGAAAATTTTCTGACTGGGTTTTCACTTAAACGACCTATGTGGGATAGTTGCCAGTTACCACCGGAAGGTCGTGGATTTCCTCCAGGCAAAAAGTCCGGTTTCCTCCAACAATAAAACTGTCAACGTGCCATATAAGTGAAATAATCTTGAGCGTGGCATTTAACACCAAACAATCAATCCACCCCCTTCCCCCTCAAGCTTGTCAGCACATGAGCAAAAAAGTCCTTAATTGTTCTGTAAACTCCAAAATCTGATTTAAATATTCTTGAATTATTATTTTCATGTTACTATCTACATGTATAGAGCCTTTAGTGTAACTTCCACATATTATTTCCCACAGTTAAAATGATTAATGGCTAGGATCTTGTCATATTTACCTTTTCATCTTTCAGTCAGTATTGTTCAGTGCTAATGACATTTCAGATTTCATTAAGATATAGTTGTTTTTCTTCAATAATACTGCGCTGGGTAGCAGGCTAAAAAAGGGTCTTAGTACACAAAGAGTTTTATTTTTTCATCAGTGGATATATTTTGGCAATTGTAGAAACAGATTCGACTTGCTTTGTAATGAATAAGGACAGTATTTTTTTTCACCTGGCTGTATAGAGCCTCCCTAATTACAGGTGAGAGTTTGGGAATGAAAACTCAGCTGTTTATGATAAATACATACACAGACACACACAAAGAAAAAACTGACCCTATACTTTGATCATTGACTTGTATATCTAGCAGGGACATGGTTTATTCACATCTAACACACTCCCACGAAAAAGACACCTGGGTGAAATTTCTCATAGTTCAATTACAACACACCTGAGTAAGGTGGGCTGACAAAACCAGAGACTTGATATCTGATCATCATGGTTTAATTTACTATCTCACTCACTACTTGAAGATATCAAGTTATAATGTGGAAAAAAGCAATGGTGTCTTCAACAGAAATCCAGATCCAATGGAATTATTCTGTCTTCTTGTCAGACTTTTTGTGATGTTAACATAGGCTGCATCATTGAACTCAGATTCAGATGAAAGCTACGTGGAAATGCATATGTAGTTTCCAGGGAAAATGCGAAGCTGTTGTTCGTTGCAGTTCTGAAACTTTCAAAATTTGCAAACATTTGGTGAATCATCGACAATAATTTGGAAAAAGAAAGCAATTAAGCTGCTGATCCAAAAGAGTTTTTTTTGTGTGATGAGAACGGTCAAGAGATCTGTAGTATCCATACTCGAATTGCCATCTCAAATAATATGGATTAAAATATTTTAAATGAATGTGCTATCATGGGATTCAGCTTCATAAGTTGAACTTAAAGTTATCTTATTATGCCGTGCAAGGATATTGGACATTTATTTAACGGCATACAGTACGTCTAACTTTTGTAAGGATTGGCATATTCATTTGAACCGGAGTTAATGTATCTTATGACATGGTGATGCTGCGATATCGTTACGTAGATTGATATTGATATTGCACATTGATATTGTACATTGATATTGCTGGCATTCATTTCAACCCTGCACAGAGAATGCTTGTATTTATTTCTGTTCGTTAAAGTTATCCTCTGTTAGACAAAGTATCAGCTTTATATGAATCAGCTCTGCTTTTGTTTATGTTGATTCACCATGACTGAAATATTTCATATTTTTAATAATCCGAACAATTAAAAAACGGGATGTGTTTTGTTCAGGAGTTTACTGTGAATAAACATATCTGCTCAGAAAACTTGCGCCAGTGCAGGGTTTAAATCCTTGAATTTCATATTCTAAGTCTTAATGGTGCTATTTTTCTCTGAAGAATGTGACATGAAATTTGCCTACAGTGCTATTTGATGGAATTCTACCTGTGACAAAGTGTTATTGTGTTAAGTTGTGATAAATTTTATTTCAATTATTTCTTATGCCACGGGGTAAATTCCTTATCTTAAAAATTGACAGCCAAAAATTAAAATCTGATTTAAATTCAGTTTTCAAATTCCCATCCATTGTTACAGTACATTGTTGATTTGTTATCTTGGTGCCCAAGTTAAACCCTCTTTTGAATAAGGAGACACTTTCTTAGAGAACCACCCATTGTACATTTAAAACTATGGTATGGTATAACTTATTCTATTCTACTGACATTCATCAATGTTCATCGGGATTTAATGATCGGACTGTTTGTTAGGACTTTACATATGCATAGACCTGTATGAAAACCATGTCTTTGTGAATCGTTTAATACTGGTGGAGCGCATCAACTAGTATTGTTTATTTCTTGAAAGATTTAAACAGCATAACCATGAGTGCATCTATTTCTTGAGTGTTTTTACAAGGATTCATTTTGAAATTGAAGAACCAGTTTATGAAAAGGTGAATTGAACACTATGGGACTTCGGGCATTGGATGAGTCACTTTGTTTTGAGTGATTTCCAACGCCATGAAAAGATACCTGAGTCTGTTGCATATTCGGGACTACCCTAGTTCTCGCCTGGTCTGTAACTATGGTAACCCACGCCTATCAGAGCGTTTCTTTCTCATGCGGCATAAGGTGAGTTTGGTAGAAGTAAAGTTAAGGTTTAGTATAAAAATTGTATTTTTCAAATAATTTGTTGAATTATTGTGATGTAAAATGTACAAAGGCCCGTGGGCCCACAGGCTTTCCTGATCCGACATATTTTAGCCATTATATTGGCTGCAAGGTTCATTATATCTTGACCTAAGTTACTTTCAAACTTGGCCTTAACATTTAATCTGAGGCTTGTATTAATAAAAATCTTACTTTCCCTAATTTTGTTTTGGCGACAAAATATCACTATTTGGACAGTTAATGCCACTGAAAAGAAAGGCATGAACAGCTCAGGTTTCTGTTTCTTTAAATGCTTACGCCTGTCGTAAGTCTAGTTTAAGATGTAACTGTCATGGCAAAATATCCCGTGAACAATATGTTAAAACCAGTAACTTCCGACATAAATATCTTCAGATACAGCCCCCAGAGCAGCATGGTTTCCAGGTAAAATTGTTTAATGTACAAATTGTACTTTTAGTTTTATACCAACAAAGGGTTAAGTTTCCGCAATGCACTGGGTCTGCTTTCTTCCTAGACTGCTGAAAGAAAGACTGACACAAAGAACATTGACAATCTGACAGACAAAAAATATGTTAGGGTTATCTTTGAGAGGTTGTTTAGGATACAGTGGGGCTGTTTCACGAAATCGCCCCAAAGTGCGATCAATCTCTGTTGCCATGACTCCGTGTGTCTTCACTATGGTATTCATTGGCAACTATGCTTCGTTTGCGATGCAACTGCTTTGTGAAATGAACCCCTGATACTGTGTAATGTACATTTATGTATTTGCTTGAAATCTTCACCCGACACCAGGGTTACTTACTTTTCTCATAGCTAAAGTATATAATTGCTTCTGTTTATTTGTCCTACAGTAATTAGCAGTGAATTGTATACATACACCTGTGAATTAAACACAGTTACCTTTCAAATACCTGAGGTGCAACCATCCATAACCATTAATAAAACCCTGTAGGTCGGATGCAAAATGAGGTTTGATTTTTAGCCTAGAGGAAAATAAAGTTTTATTTGAATAACTGCCTACTGGCTTATTTAAAATCATGCAATATAGATCTGTTACACAGAGACAATGAATAGCCTGAAGTAAGGATGTTGATTTTGGATATGGGTGTGGCTGGCATTGGATTGTCAGGCTAACTGTCCATACGTCCACTGTTTACAGCAAGTTTAACATGAGAGAGATAGCAAAGTTCATAATTTGAACATCATGAATCAAATTTCTGTCTAACCCAAACGTTATGGTTTTGTTCGAAGAAAATGAATAAACCTTTGCCAATGTGTCTCAGGTTTACATGAATTTGAAAGGGTCAGAGGTTGCCACTGCCAGGTGTCTATATCAACATAACAGCACAGATTACTTTGTGAAAACAACCTATGTTTCTGCCTAAATGGATATAAAAAAGCAAACCTACAATATTTAGGGTATCCTACATGTATATAATTCAATAATCTTCTTTTTAACACAATTAGAAACTTGTCTCCATGGTTATTTTAGACAAGAAGATTTTCTCTGTGCCTGTGTATTTTAGTGATCATAAATACATATTATTCAAAATACTAAGAGACAAATTATGATTGTAAAAGAGAAATTGCCAATTAAAATTTGCATGTACCGTAGTAATAATCAAATAGTGAAATAGTATGCAGCTGCTTTATGCAGGCTTTGTAGTAATGAAGTTGATAACCTCCTTTAACCTCCACATACTACTAATAAATGCAAATAGATTCTAACTAATCAATAAATGTCATGTATTTTGTGGATATTTTGGTGATGCATTGATTGTGTGGATATTTTAGTGTTGCGTCCATGTTGTAAATACTTTGATGTTACTGATGTTATGGGTATCTATCTTGCTGCTACACTCATTTTGTGGATATTTTGTCCTAGCCATTTTGCGATGTCTGTTGCACTGATTTTGATCATTTGGGGTAACACTCATTGCGGATGCCTGTGTTTGAGTGATTTTGATAAGGGTATCATTCATTTTGTGGATATTCTAGTGTTGTACCCGTTGTGTGGATATTTTACTATTGCACTCATCACTGTTTTCCGTCTGATGTTTGTCTAAAGAAATATCGATGCAATTAAAACCATTTGCTTGTTCTTTTTATAAAACAAAACTTCTATTTTTATTGTTGTTGACATCACTGCATTGACTACTATTTTGTTGCTATAATTAGGCGGTAGACGTTGACGCATGTCAGAATTGCTAAAGACCTGTTTGGTCACATGACTTACATACCTAGCTAAGTGTAGCAAATTGAGATTTGACGTGTTTTTCAAGATATTGATGTTTGCCAGGTTAAGAATAATTTGGTCATGGTTTCATATGTGTGGCATATCATCAAGTTGGGGGTTGTTTTCATGAACAATATGCATCATAAAGTGTGCTATTATCCTGGGCCTTGGGAATAAAATATGTTAGGGAATTAATATTCAAAATCTCATGAAACCTTTTTAAACCTTCACCCGTTTTTTTATGTACTCAAAACTAAATGATTCATCAGGGCCTAATCTAGGCTGATTTTGAACCCCATATGGCTTCTGCAGTTTGGCTGCCCAAACCAGGGTATGAGAAAAAAAGTGTTGTGATTGCTTCTTTAATATATTGAATACAAGTAAAAACTGATCTGCAAAGTATTTAAAGCATAAATATTAGGGGCATATTAGATAGAACATTCTCTCAATGCAGCCTTCATTCATGAACCATTGGATGGTATTGTGAAGCCGTACTATGGGTGCCCAAACTTTTGCCCTAGATTATTCCTAGTTCATGTTGGAATAAGGAAATCCATAAACTCTTGGATCAACACAAACTGTAATAGAAATGAAAGGTAAACAAAATTTTAATATCCGAGATAAACCATCATTCATTTTAGTTCAAAGTCCATAACCCGGCTTTAACATGCATTCCTCGGCTAGCAGCACTGAAAAGTTTCTAATTTATAGCGTATAATTTCATTTTTCATTTATTTCTTTTAACAGCTCATGCCACTTATTCTTATATTTAAAAAATTAGAAGCTTTAATGATTCCCGTAAGAAGCCAGATACAACGTCTGTCCAAGCCGAAGCAATTAAATGTTGTTCTTAATGAACCTTTTAACATAATATACTTTTTGTCGTGTTTTTTGAAAAGCCAATTATCTGACACCGACTTCTTTGTAAAACAAGTTTTCTTGTCAATAAGTATACTTTTATTTTCCCTCTTTTTATATTGAGGTAGTTTTATGTTTGTTTTGGAAATAAGTCTTGTTTAATACCTGTATAGATGGGATTCTCAAGTCGTCATTTTGTATAATTTTTCAACAAATTACACCTGGGATTTTGCATTCATTTTGAATTTACCATAATGTTACAGGTGAGTTGACATAGAAATATTTATTTCATAACTTACTTTTATAATTTTAGATGGATAAATGCATACTTGTTGGTTAGAAATAACATGTTGATTTGATAATAAGCATGAACGTTTTTTGTACCTTATTTGCACCAATCAGTAAATCAAATTTCTTCCCAAGAATTTCAAGATTATAACACCAACCATTCTCACGGTCGATTTTCAAAAAATTGGGTTTTTATTTTTTGATCTTGAGAATATGCAAAGCTTTATAATTATGAATTATAAAACATTTCTTCTCAGAGAATTAAGAAATAAATCCCCCCCCCCCCTCCTCCCCCTCTCAAAACTTGATGGCTACAGAGTTCACCGAGTTCTTCACTGTAAATGCCAATGTCTGTTTGGGTTCAAACCAGGTTAACTGTACACACAGGTCACCATTACACAATGTAAGCAGACAGGAAACTATTATGTTATTTAGCACTTAGAAATGACATATAGTGAACCAATTTTCAAAGAGGACTCAAATTGAAATAAAAATTAATCAGCATAAATTAAATATACTCCAAATTTCATAATATATGGATGGTTTTAAAAAGATAAAAGTAACTATCCAGGAAGAGTCAAACTTAAGAGCCTCGACCAAAGTTTTGTCTCTATGTGAACTTTTGCTAGACAGATGACCTGCATGCCCCTGTAAAATACATTAATTATGTGGGATATATAACAAAAGGAGTTCAGAGAAAAAGTGTTGGTGACTGCAGAGATGTTAAAGTTAATCAGATGTAGTTTTGCTTAAGGACTGCCAATGTCAAATGGTGTAAATGTTCTGCCACTTTCTGGTTTTCCAGTGGGTTATTTCATTAAACCATTTATCCAAATTATGTCAGATAGCCGACTACAAATCAGTTTAACTATATCAGTCAACAGGTCTTTATGAGGTAGTTCTGTAACCCTTGCTATGTTTTGACTTAATACTCCATACAGGAATCAGTTGATATCAGCGTGAATATTTTTCAATCCATTACCCGAATTTTTTAACAGTTAAGAGAATGCATTTAAAGAATCTTTTTGATGTTAAGATATTGATGGTATTTTGATTTCTTCGCCTGAAAGCTTTTACAGAATGACCAATGATAACCCCAAATCATAATGTCTAAATCAACATAGTTTTATTATATTAAAAGGTTAGTTAGCTAACTGTTGTGTTCAGGCTATTTGACTCAATTAACAATTGCAATTAATTAACAACCCCCCCTCCCCACCCCTTCAAAAAATGGCAAATCCTATGCATTTTATTATTATAGTAAGCTTGTGTTTCTGATTGTGTGTACTAGTCTGTTTAGAATTAAAATATTCACAAACCTTAATATTCTGTTCTATTGCCCTGTTCATTGAAACGTTTATTGAAGTGTGCTGGTTGCATGTGTTGAAGATATAGCTTAAATGATCTGATGGCTTGTGGTCTGGGTGTAAAGTATGTAGTCTGCCATTCATTTTGCATGTAGTGATTGATAAACTAAATAAAACCACCTACCCTGGCACTGCCTTGTTCATGCACATATTTAAACAGTTTGTCTGATAGAGATAGACATTCTGTGGGGATTATCTTACTGGTGTGAGACAGGGTTTCATGCTGGGATCCTTACTTTTCTGACATTTTTAATTTGTAAAACAAAGGGATCTGTAACGGCTTTATCAGTGTTATTGTCCTGAAGTTCACCCCCCACTGTGAACGACACTGTTGGTTTTAAACCCATTATCAGCTTTTGAGACAATTTTCTGGCTTCTGTGTGACTGCCTCATGCATGGTATGTGTGAAATTTCTAGACTAATTGGATTAGTTTTAGGCCTTTCCTTCTTTGATGGGGTTTGTGAAGCCCAATCTTTGAAGTGTTAAAACCCTTGTCTGCTGGTCTTTACCTTTTAGTTTATTGATTTTAGTGATGGTCATTTAGCCAGTTGAAACTTAAGTGTATTTGATTTGTAAAGAAAGCAATTTTATGGAAAGAAGGATATTTTGTATAAAGGGTTTACTATAGGAAAATATCTGACATTTACCTCTAGTTAATCTGTCTGCAGTGTATATGTTAGTTTGTCATTGTTGAAGCACAAACTATCACTGTTAGACAACCTTGCCTATTTTACTTTGAGGCAAATCTGTATCTACTAATGCACCTTTCTTACATGAAAGAAGAATATGAAAGTAATCGCTTTCAGTCCTCTCAGATGTCCAGTGCCGGTCTGTTATAATTTTTTGTCTTATACGCAGTGTTCAAGATGGCTTAAAATCCAGTCTCGTATTGACTGAGGTGTCTGACAATACTATTCAGTTATTGAGAACATATTTAACAAAAAAAAACAACACAAAGATGAGAAAACAGCTTATCTAAAGCTAATTTTCGTGTTTTAAGGCAAATGTATTGAAATCAAATGTATTGAAACATGATGTTATTAAATGAGAGATCTCCTCACAACCTTTTTCGTTGCAGTCTTTGATAGTGACAGATGCAGACCTAGTGACACAACAGAAACTTCTCTCAGCCAATAGCGTGAACAGTATCAGTGGCCATGGCAACAAGAACAATAACTCCCACGAGAATGAAGTGGGTCGAGTGGCGGGTTGGGCTGTCAACTTCGAGAAACTTCTTAGTGATCCCTCTGGTATCCATGTATTCACGGTAAGACACTGAAGCCATATTTAAAAGTACTGATGTTTCAGTAATGAAGAAATTAATTGTCTGTATTATTATCATTAGTCGGCAAAATGTTTCAAAATTCAAGGATTTTGGCCTCGTGCTTACTACAGTTTCTTGAAAACAAGAAAAAGATAATTTCATAGTTACATGTACTTCTCCGATTCTTATATGTTAATATTGTTTCCTTCTTTTTTTCAAGGAATTTCTCAAGAAAGAGTTTAGTGAAGAGAATATTATATTTTGGAAAATTTGTTTGGACTATAAAAAGATTGGGGATCCGGAAGAGGTATGGTTTATAAAAATCTTTAAGGCCATTTTCTTGTAAAAGATGTTTTCCACATTATTTTTTAAAGCTTGTGTTGTTCACAAACAACTTACTTCATGGTGATGCTTTAATCATTTCTCATGAATATGGAACCCACGTTTAAAGAAAGTTTCAAAAATTTCTTATTTTTTGTTCTTATTTTAAAGGAACCCAATTTGAAAATTTTCTGTTATTTTTTTATTCAGCAATTTATTTTTGTCAGTGGCAAAATAAAGGGCCAAAATATTGAGTTAACATGGGTCTTACGTTTTTCGGAGTGACGCTACTTGTGTATTTTTATTACACTTCTGAGATTTTACAACTTGAGCCAGTTTCTCCCCTCAGTACGCCTGACAAGGACGCCATATCAGTGAAATATCTTAAAGGCTTTGTAAAATGTCAACCAATCAACCCAAAATTTTGCACCATCTACAAGTAAGCTGGTTGTCCACACTAGATAGACAGCCTTAGTAAGTGAAAAATAAATCTACACCCTTTAATGATGTTGAAAATTAAATTTTGATTTCTTTTGGTTTCAGAGAAAAAACAAGGCCAAAGAAATTTATGACAAGCATGTATCATCCCGCGCTGCAGAACCTGTAAATATTGACAGCCAAGCGAGACAACGCTGTGAAGAGCACCTAGAGTTACCTTCTCCTGAAATGTTTGATGTCGCTCAACAACAGGTAAAGGCGTTGTAACTGTAAAATGAAATATAGGTCTCGCAATTAATCAAGTATCTGAGCGTATTTCTTGTATTTCTATGAAGCAGCAATGCTTAGTGGTTTTTTTTACTCGGTCGCAGCATTTGGAAGAGTTTAAAGGTACTCTCCGAAGGTCGGGGATTTCCTCCAGTCAATGAGCCCGGTTTCCTCCCCCACTAAACCGCCATATAAGTGAAATAATCTTAAGTGCGGCGTAAAACATCAATCAATCAATCTATGAAGCGGCATAAACAGTAGTGTTAATTTCGGAACTATTGTAAAAGAGGACCAGATTTAGATATAAAATGTTTGCAACTTGTTTTAAAATTCTTTTCAGATATTCCAATTGATGAGACAAGACAGTTACTGCAGGTTTCTGCGCTCTGACTTATATAAATCGTGTTTAATGTCTGAGATTGAGGGGAAACCATTAAACTTTCTGGAGGAAGATGATGATATTACAGATCTACCATCATTGCAAGATAAAAAGGTAAACATCCAAATGATTTGTTAATTCTTTATTCTCCTTCCACAACATCCTTTCTAATATCCTTTCAAGATTGACTTCTGATTTGAGAAATATTCTCTTACGATGAAAACTATTTAAAAATTAGGTAAATAAATAAGTATCTTTCTATGTAAAATAATCAGAAATACATACATGTACAAAAGTCAATTTGAAATTACCATGAAGAAACCAGAACAAAACAAAGAGTTTCCAGGAACTTGCTGAGGGTCATGCGCCGGTTTCCTGTGCCCTATAAGTGAAATAATCTAAAACATCAATGAATCATTTTAAAACATGTTAAATAAACAATCACATCATACAAGTTTACCTGTTCTTTCTATCAATTAAGTTTACCGACTGTTACATGTGTTCAAGTATGATTTATCACATTTTAAATATTTAACAAAATTTATTTCATTTTTCTTCAGGTTAAAAAATCTGGTGAACCTGAAGTAAAGAGGAGGAGATCTTTGTTACCTTGGGTCAAAAGTAAGACTTATTCCAATTTCTTTTTGTCATAGATTTAGTTGAAACACTTATCCAAGGATTTCTATTTTTTTTGTGCCTTGGGCTTTAAGCCCCAAGATTTTGTCAACTTGCCAAATATCAAGTAGTAATAGAACCTGTAAAAGTATTGACGATTTTTTTGCGTACTTTTTAATATTTTGATTCTATTTCAACTTCTTATTCCATTTTTCAGACAAAGGTCCAAAACAGAACTCTAAGACAAAGAAAAATAAAGAGAATAAAGATCGAGAAGAAAACAACAACAACGCAAATCAGAAAAAGTCTGGTTTTGCAACCGTGGACTTGAGTTTAATGAGTAAAGAGGTTGCTCAGACTGTGGAGGTAAGCTGATAGAATGTTATTGTTCTAACGGGTACCAGAGAATGGTTGATAATTTCCATTGGTGTCCAGTTCCTGTCGAGGAAAAACGATTGCACAATATAAATTGATTGGTGTTTTACATCGGCCTCAATATTATTTCACTCATATGTCGGGGTTGTCAGGTTTAGTGGTGAAGGAGTCCCCCGACCTTTGGTAAGTACCTGGCAACTCTTCCACATATGGGGACCGATTGAAAAATCTACTCAGAAGTTTTCAATTTTTGATCTGAGTGTGATTTGAACTTGCAACCAGCAACCCATCGATGGAAGGCTTGGTAGACATGAGAGACTTTTGCTCTTCTGACCAAGGAGCCCTCAATTTAATACCTTTTACTTTTCAGCATACCCCGCATTCAGAGTTACGTGAAGACGAAGAAGATGTGCATTCTGGGAATTACAAATTTTGTCGCATAATTCTTCCAGACGGATCATCAACAGTTGTTTGTGCCAGACCAGGACAAACTACGCATAGTATTTTAACCAAACTCTGTGAAAAAAGGAACTTTTCCGTCTCCTCTGTTGATGTATTTTTAAATGGCTCTGACAAGGTATAGTCATATATATATACTGATAGTCCATCTTGTATTATTCTGTTTCCCATGTCTGTGTTATCATACTAAATTGAAAATGATTTCAATTTCTCTGAAACCCTTGTTTGTTGCCTTTCTTCAATTTATTACATTTTGCTGCATTTATTTGTTGGAAAAAAAAAGGCACGTACTGAATTGGTATTTAACTTTTAGCCTTGATCTTTTGAATATGATGTGGAGTTTCTGCAAATTTTGTTTGATGAATTTACTGAAAGTTAACCGTATTCATGTTATAGAATTAATTCTTCAAAATCATGTGTCAATATTGTATCAAAACAGATTGTAGATTGTTTTTAAAATATTTATGATCTATTTGTCTAGTCGCTGGATTTAAATAACGACATTTCGACTCTGGGATCAAAGGACATCATTTTAGAGAGGAGGGTTTTATTTCGACTAGATTTACCCAATAACAAATATATTGGTGTGAAAGCCAAGCCAAACAGATCTATCCGAGATGTCCTCAAACCAGTTCTTCATAAATACAGTTATAAAATAGATGGAGTTTTATTGCAACTGGTAAGAACATTAATTTGCTCTTAATATGGAAATTGTCTTCAATTTAAATCTAACAAAGTACGCCGCTTTTTTTTTTTACCTCTTTTGTCCTTTCTCAAGTCCATTAAGACTTAGCAGATCCAAAATTAACTGAAGTGACTTAGAAAAATAGCGCTCCCTATGATCATATCGTGGGCCCAAAGGTAAAAATGATTATGTCCAAATTACCAATTTTGAGAAAATTGAAATTGAAGTTTTGATTGCTCCCATAAAATCAGGAAACGAAATAAATAAGAAGTTAAATGATGTTTCTTGGGCCCACAATATGTTTGTTGCTCATTTCTAAGTGATGTGTCATATGCATATATTTTTCTGTTACTCATAGATACACAATGAAGATGTGTGTAATTTTATGAATTTCGAAGTATGGAATTAAATATTGTTAAATATATGTATTTGGAGCAAGATTTTGAGCCAATTAAAAACCTTAGCAACTACTACAATGTGGGCCTCTTTTGATATAGCTTTTCTCTGTTTTTGTTTCCAGTCTGACCATGGTGGAGCAGTAGATACAGATTGTCCAACAAGTAGTCTGGATGGAAAAAGGGTGATTGTTTTGGCCAAAGAAGATGTCATAGGTAGGTAGTACATGAACGATATTGATCAAAGAAAATCACTATCAATTCTAATAACCCTCACTCAGTATGCGGTTGTTGAACGTACTAGTTAATTTAGGTAGAATGTTGTTGGCAGAGGGTGCAATGGTGTAGATGTTGGTTAGTATGGACTTTTGTCACCATAAAACCTGACCGTTTGAATCCCAATCCATTGATTTCTCATTGATTAGACTAGTCAATTTCTATAGTTACCCGTCCAAATGCCTGTTACTTAGGCTCAATAAAGTACTCCACTTAAGCTGACCTAATAGGGCAGTTGTTTTGACTACTTACTTTAACTAAGATCAAAGTTAAAGAGGGGGCCCCAGTGGTCCAGAGGTTTAAAGTGATCATCCCTCAGTCCCACACAGACCTTCCATTGTTGCGGCGCAGGTTCGAATCTGACTCGGACCAAATAAAAATTGACAAATTTCTGAGTGAATTTTTCACTTTGCCGACGTATGTTGGGTGTTTCCGCGGGGCAACGAGACCGGTTTCCCCCCACTAAACCTGGCAACGCCGCTTTAAAGTGAAATAATAATTAGTGATATCCTGGGGTGTTTTTGGAAAGATCTTGAAATTGCGCTGCTCATACATTTATTGCTCTTTGCCGCATTGTATTGATGCGCTTTGTGTAATAGACTTTTGAGACATTGATTTGCCATGAAGACGATCAGAAAATGACTAAACTGTGGTTTTGGAAACTAATTACCTGGCATGTTCTTTCTTACGGCATGTATTTTGTTTGTTTTACAATGTTTATTGAAGAGTTATCAGTAACTTATTGATGGTTTTTTTTTTAGTTGTTATGTTGGTGGGGTTTAATTGTTCTTATGCTTATATCCTTTAATAACGCAGAGCTTTCCCTCCCATTTAATGTGGTAAAGTTACTCACCATAATTGAAATCAACTCAGTCCAAGTAAAAATTGGCTTTTAAACTTGACGAGCTTATGTTGGGGAGTTGATAGGTACTCGGCAAAGGTTGACGGTTTCCTCCACCCAAAGTGCCAGGGCCCAGTTTTAAGGAGCCTCCTTAGTTAAGGTGATCTTAGTGGCTACGGATAAACTTTAGGGAAATTTTAAGATAGACCTTTGCCACTTTTACGAAACCCTCTTAACCCCATCTTAAGATTTTCACCTTAGCGAACTTAAGAGGGAACTCTCCTCAAGTGGAGGAGGGAAACTCATTAGATACCGATGTTTCCTTGCAGATCACAAGGTTTTTTTAGATTTTAAGTCTTGGAACAAACCTTTCTTTTAGTTATTTTATCAACCAACACTGTTTGAATGATAGGGCAGCAAAAAACTTTCTTCCGATAAAGTCTGTTGTGATTTTAGTACATTGCATAAGGAGAGTAACTCATGAGCGCAAATATCGTCAAATAGTTAAATGCACTGGCATTGAATTTTGAATTTCCTATTAATCAGAAGAGATTCTTCATACGATTTCAAAAGTCTCCTCGCTGTTTCATCCCAAAATAACAATTGTGCTTATGTTTATAAGCTAAAACATGACTTAAGAAGACGTTAATTGTGCCTTATAGGCACCCTTAAAATTCTCTTAAAGTTATGGTGATCTTAAAGTGGCTTGAGCTGCCGAAATTCACATTTTTTTCATAATTTATAATCTTCACGACAGTAAGAGGCTTTGAAGGCCATCGGAAAACTAAATCATTGACGTTGGAATGAGGAAAATCCATACAGCATGTGGCCTGTACGAACCGAAAACGTGTTCGAAAAGTAAACAAAATTTAAATAACCGGGACGACCATTCATTCATTCATTCTAAGCCAAAGTTAGTTCAAAACAATACTTTATCGTACATTTTCGAGACTAGAAGCACTAAAAAGCTTCTGAATTATATGTCTTGAGAAAAATAGCCAATAATTTCAACATTCTGTTTCAACGTCAAAATATCAACATTTTGGCAGCTCATGCCACTTTAAGCTAAGGGGATTTCGTAAAATAGCATGAACGTCTTCAGTTCTTCCTAAGGGGAAATTAAGGTGTCCTTAGCTTAAGGGGGCTCCGTAAAAGTGGACCCTGGTCTTCCTTATTATTATGAATTTGTTGATTGTTGAATTTGTTCTTGTTGAACGTGTTTTGTATTCCAAAGCTTGGTTGCTATTTCACGTATTAATCTTTCCCCTGTGTTTCTACTAAAATCATTCGTTCTGCATGGCTGTTTTTTGTTTCTGCCTTAACAGACTGGTCAGCCTCGGAGAATCGTCGACTGACCAATGGCAGACCACCTCCTGTTCCCCCTCGTACTAAAACCAGCACATCAGGGCCAACAGGCCTTGATGAACTGACTAACAAAGTATTTGAAGATCTGATGCATGGCAAGTCAATGATGGCTCATCAGTTTGACGAACTGGGTATTTTAGACCCGGATCCACCTTTAAAGGTAAGATAATACTCCAGGTTTATGCTGCAGCGTGTGAGTACATGGCATTCGGAAATGTTTCCAGGATTAGTATATAAAAACTGACTAAAGTATAGGATAGTATAATAGTCATTGAACAAGAGTTTATTCAGGACTAGTAGATAAAAACTGAAAACCACCTTTGTCTAAAGTATAGGATAGTATGTAGATAAAAACTTACTAATACTTACTCATAGGATAGTATAATAGTCATTGAACAAGAGTTTATTCAGGATTAGTAGATAAAAACTGAAAACCACCTTTGTCTAAAGTATAGGATAGTATGTAGATAAAAACTTACTAATACTTACTCATAGGATAGTATAATAGTCATTGAACAAGAGTTTATTCAGGACTAGTAGATAAAAACTGAAAACCACCTTTGTCTAAAGTATAGGATAGTATGTAGATAAAAACTTACTAATACTTACTCATAGGATAGTATAATAGTCATTGTACTAGAGTTTATTCACGGATACATCATTTTAAAATTATATATGCTTCTTGGCTGAATCTGTAGAGTTATTTACCTGAAACTGACACACCTGCTGAAGCTAGGGGTATTTCAAGGGCCTGGACACAATTATGCCTGAGCCAACATACATGGAATGTAAGGCATAACTATGATGACAATTATATCAGCATCTGAAAATGCTTAGTCAAAAGTTACCCAGGCATAAAATATTTGGAGAAACAGCCCTTTGGTTGGCAGCATTAGTAAACATTATTTACTGTTAATGATGGTTTATTTTGTGACCACCGACTTACATCTCAATTTAGGGCCTGGAATTACAGAGGCCAGTCATATTCAGTATTGAGTGTTACATTTGCTAAACTTTTACAATTTAATACCTAGCTGATGAAGTTTTGATAGAAAAAAAATCTTACTTGCTTAAAGGCATTTATAAGTTAGGTACATGTAACTATACCATGCCTAGTCTTGTATCGATTTCCTAACTTCTTGTACAATATATAGGCGCGGACTATCTTTCTGATCTCATGATAGTCTTTTTAAAATATTTGGCCAATACAAGTGACGCTGGCAAAAAGATCAATAGGGTTGCGCTGGCTGCTCACGCGCTGGCTGCTGATGCATTCACGGCCGTTTTGTTAATATCTGCATATTCAACCAAAAACAGCAAATGTTGGAGGTGGGTCCTTTTAAAATCTTTGCATGATTTTTTATTTTTATTTCAGTCGAACAAAAACGGCGAAGATCATCGTTTATCCGGCCTTTTCGGACTACTAAGGAAGGAGTCAGTGGCCGTAAAGGAGGTTCCCAAAACCAAGTCGAAGAACAAGGTGACGTTTGCTTTACAGAAATCCGAGACCAGGAAACGTGGCAAGGTCCATGATGGTATGTATCCAATAACCTGTAATTTGTTTAGCCATATGTAGCTGCCTGGAAAGCCAATTGTAGTAGACAACATATGAAACGCAATCTTTTACAAATCAATATTATAGTAATACTTTTCCACCATTGGGTCGCAAATCCCACTGTCCCCAAAAAATTCTAAAATTTTCTGACTGGGTTTTCACTCGAACGACCCACATGTATGTGGGATGCTTGCCAGTTACCAGCGGAAGGTCATGGGTTTCCTCCGGCCATAAAGCATGGTTTCCTCCCACAATAAAACGCCGCCAGATAAGTGAAATAATCTTCAGCGCGGCGTAAAACACCAAAAATGAAGAGTAATCTAATATTGTTTCTTAAAACTTACATTGTATATTTTTGTTTCAGATGATCATTTTCTTGACTTGTTGTCCAAAATGCAAAGTCAGAGAATTGATGATCAGCGAGGTTTGGCCAGAGAAAGTCTAGAACTGCCAGATTTTCTACAGAAGAGTTCCAAACTCAGGGGAGATAATATTGTTCAAGACGGTCAAGCTGCTGTGATAAATTGGGAAGATTTAGCTATGACAAGTCACCCCTTGTCAATTCAAGCCGTTGAAGGCTATGACCTGGACGATTTTGATCCAGTTGGCCCAGACTTGAAAGCTTCAGAGGCCACAGAATCACACAGTCAAGATGACCTGAACAGGGCTCATTTAGACGAAGGAGAAGTTGACAATTGGACAATTCGTAATTTTAAAACTTTTGGTTCCCCCAGTGAGAAAATTAGTCACACAGACTGTAGTTTTAGTAAGGAGTCTGTTATACCATCATACGATCAAGCCATAAACTATTTCAATACATTCTCACATCCCGTTGATCCAGATTTTGATGACCCGATGTTAATGGTTCGTAGCCTTTCTGATTTAGGATTTGAACAGCAAAGTGAACAACACCGCAGTGCCTTTCAACCCTTAAAACCTCAATTTCAATCTGAACAAAATGTCACGAAAGAAGCTCCCAAAGCTTCCCCAGAAAAATTCTCTTCTAGCGGCACAGATCTTGAATTGTCATCATCAACCAGTGAGTCGTGTACAAGCCCCACAGACTTGAATCCATTGAATGCCACGATTCACAACCATGGCTTGTGTGAAAGTGGTGTAACAGTCATGTCAAGAAAGCCCTTTCAGTCAATTCTTGAAAAAGGTCGCGTGAACGCTTCAGAACCGAATCTAAATCAAGCGTTCTCTTCTGGGCCGTGTGTCACTGAAGCGCAATCACAAAACTTTAAGAACCATCTTGAAAATTTACTCTACGTCAATCAAAAACATCTGCAAACAGAAAAGCACCAGTCCACTAAACAGTCAAAGAAAAAACGTATGGTGCGAGTAAATGGTGCCAGTAATATAACAGGTTCATCCAATGATATACCTAGTTCAGACTATGCGGAGGGTAATGGTGGCACGCCAAAAGAGTTGGGGGCTCTGAAAAGCCGCCAAAGCAGAACCAGGAACCCTGTTTGTGTGGAAACATCAGAACCTAAGAACCCTCAAGGGAGCCAAGTGACTTTCGTTTAAAAATGTTAAAAGATTTGTAATACTTTTGTTCTTAAGCTTTTTCATGACCATATTTGCGAAAAATGGACATTTGAATTACTGCTATTAATTTATTATGTTTTGTTGGATTTGCGATGACCCCGTGTAAATTGTTCTTTCCTCCCACACATGTGGCGGGGAGTTAGCCAGAAAGTTTAGTAAGGAAGTCCAAATTGCTTTTTTTTCAAACAATTACCATGAAGAGGGAGTCCAAGTTTTAAATTTTCCTACATGTATCTGTTCCATCTTAAAAATGCTGAAAACAGCCCGTCCAAATTGGTTAAATTTCTAAACTACCCATCCACTTGGACGGGTAGCTGGCTAACTCTATGACATGTAGTCAGCAAAATTTAGTACAAAATTGTAAATACATGTGGTAGTCCAGGAGGCTACATATTTCTTTTTTTTTTTGTGAATTTTTAATGTCCGTTTTGGGAAAAAACAAATGTTGTGCTGAGCACTAGCATTGTTCCTTGGAAAGATACAAAGTTTCTAATGCCATTCTTTTGAACAGTAAGAGAGTGTTGATGATTGTATGTTTATACTGGTCAAATTTTACATTCTATCAGCAATTTATTGGTGTACATATTTTTTGTGTTAATGATTTCTGTTATTTATTTCACCAATATCGGACTGGTGCTTTTCTGTTAGTGTCTCATGTTTGTTAATTTGAATTTTAGTTTAAAACTTTTCTCCAGCTTTCAAGCTTTTGACTTGTGCAAGTTCTTAATCGTTGTAATTATGTCAATGTCGGTCATAAATCCAAAACTGTCAGAGGTTTATCCCTGACGTTTCAACGGGAAATTCCATGCGAGGTTCTCATAATGATAAAGTCTGCATTTCCTAGAATTGAATTCCCCCAGAATTTCAAGGTAGTGATCTGCAATTTCTGGAAAAAGGCCATAGCAATTTATCTTAATCTGAGGACAAGATCAGACACATGTGTTCTGTGGTTTCATTTAGATAGACACATTCAGATATACAATCAATAAGCTATTAAGAATAAATACAATAATAACTAATTGCTCACATTTATCCATTTACCATTGTTTACTGAGATTTGGAAAATGAACATAGATTTGTATGGATATTGCCCTGACCCTTGATATTAACCTGTAACTGGAGATCTGGAAAATTTTACAAAAAGTATTCCCTGTGAAGATTTAATGAAATCAACAAATTCCTCTTGGGCGTCCATTTGATGAGGGCTTTGTCAAATGACTAAGCTTCTCTGGTTCACGATCCATAAACTTGTTATCTGAATGTGAGGAATTTCATGTTTATGTTTATTATTCAGACCGTGAGCGTACTAGGTACAAAAACATAACATGAGCGCAGCAATATAGATAAGTAAATAAATCTGTATGCAGAAGTTAGTATAAAAACCATGAATAAATATGTGCACTCGACATTTACTTTCAAACATTTGCTGCTTCTCTCTTTCTGTCGACATAATGACTAGAATATGACATTATGAAAAAAAGGTTGGGGTGAGATATTTACCTTTGGTTAATTAGTTTTATCATCAGTCAATCTTCACCAATGGGTCGCGGGTTCGAATCCCACTCAGTCCAAAAATTGGAAAATTTTCTGACTGGGTTTTCACTCGAACGACCTATGTGGGATGGTTGCCAGTAACCAGCGGAAGGTCGTGGGTTTCCTCCGGGCACAGAGCCCGGTTTCCTCCCACAGTAAAACTGGCAACGCCGCCATATAAGTGAAATAATCTTGAGCGCGGCGTAAAACACCAAACAATCAATCTTTGTTTTGTGCAAATAGTAGAATTAGGCCTCAAAACATAAATCAACTTGACATAGTAAAATGAGGACTCAATTCCCTAATTGTGCATTGTTTGATTGATTGATGTTCAACACTGCATAGTGTAAAGATAGTTAATCTAGTCTGCCAGTTGATAATTACAAACCAATTGTGTTTTTATGTTAAGTTGCAGTTTTTCTCAACGAATGGGACAGTCAAAAGAATTGTGGTACATGTACAACCACATTTTAACCAGGAACTCACAGCATTTATACTTCCACAGCATATAAGGCTGTAGCTGAAGATATCCAAACACTGTGGCCAAAGTATATTGTTGTGTGGCCAACCAACACATCATCAACATACTTTGGCCACAAAGTTTGGATATCTCCAGCTAGTAGGGCGGTTGATACTTGACCATTTTATCCCAGTATAGGCATAAATTGTCTTATGTGCAAGCTAAATCGTCCTCAATAAATCAACCATCCATGACCTGTCTTAATCTGTGCCTTGGAAATTAATTCGCAAATCAGTCTTTACACAGATAATCTTATGCTGTATTAGTTGGTATTAGTATTTTCCACAGATCTATCTATGCATTTCAGTTGAAAAATCAAACCATTTATATACTGAATACACTACTTTGTTTAGATTATAAAAATCAATGTCAATCTTCTGATTCTATAGATGTATTTTTTTTTTAAATTTTGTGAACAGTAATAATGGTAAATTTTCTGTCTGTGTTGTAACCTCCTTAAGATCAAATAACCATGGAGACAAGTCCTGCATGTCAGGATTGATTCTTGTTGAACTAAACTGAGGGTCTGGCAGAAGAAGTTTATATAAATTATGTATATAATGCCAAAGAAATTGTGTACAGAATTAACAAAATGATGAAACAATTGTAGGGAATAAACAGACTCCTGATGCCCATTGTAATAGCTTAGTTTTTTGTTTCTTCAATCTCCTCAGATACCATGGGGGTTCAGTCGATGTAAGGGGGCCTCGGTGGTCCAGTGGGTTAGAGTAATCGTCCCACACAGACCTTCCATGGATATGACGCGGGTTCTAAACACACTCAGACCAATTAAAAATTAAAAACATTGTGGATATTTTACTCGGTCACTGTATGTGGAAAAGTTGCGATTTGCCAGGTACTTGCCGAAGGTCGGGGGTTTCCTCTCCAACTTAACCTGGCAACCCCGCCATTTAAGTGAAATAATGTTGATTGCGGCGTAAAACATCAGTCAATGTACACATGTCAGGCCAGATTTCACAACGAGACTCCAGCTCGTTGTGAACATTGATTTCGCTTTTCGCAAATATAAATTTACAACTTTAAATGAAAACTCTTTTGGAAACTGGACCAGAAAATATATTTAGAAGACAAATCAGCGGATGAGAAGGTTAGCCACCTTAAATACTCTCCTAAAGTCAATAATGAGTTTTATACCAATGAAACGATTCTCATTAAGTTTGTCGGGAAAACAGGGTGGCAGCTTCTCTAACATAAGAAAACTTCTCAACGCCCAACTTATGAGCTCAGGAAATAGTCAAACTGTGGGGATATACAGCTACCAATCAAGGAGTTAGAGTAGCTAAGAGTTCAGAAATCCAAAACGATTCTTCGTGTATGCCAGTATCCCTATACAAGTCTCTCAGACCTTCATATCGGGAAATCACATCAAATTCCACACTGTGTTGGAGTTTCCGAAGATCAATTGGGCACAGATGGAGTGGAGCGACTTGGTCGGGGTTGGAGGCTGGGTCAAGAAACGGGTCAGACCAACTGTTCATTATACACCCGTAATACGCACAATGGTCCAAGCCGAACATGTGCATGGTTTCATGAGCCGCCGTGTTAAATAATGCGCGATGTGTCTGAGCATTGAGAAAGTTGGTTCCAGATTTATCTAATTTGGGAATTATTTTGTTTGAAGAAGAACCTTGTTCAAAGACATGAGAATGCATAAAATCTCCTTCATTTTTCGTTTTCCTTTTTTCCGAGTGTGTTTCAAAAGGACGCACTGATTTTACTCGCTTTTTTACTGGAGATTTTAGACCCGAGCCGCCTGTTTCCGTCTCCGTTTTATGATTGTGAATATCACCTGGTTGTTTTTGTGGTTCCTCAAGAATATGCTCTGATATGCTGTTATCCTCAGACGTTCTGCTGTTGGAGATGATGTGAAAGACGGACAGAATCCCCGCTCTATCTCCAGTCGCTCTGCCTAAGAGAGGCGCCAAATCCTCAGGATCTTCACAGATGTCTACATCAGTTATCCCTAAAATACAGAAGCCATCACGAGGCAGTAATTGTTCAAAGCATGCAATAGTTTCCATGACGTCAAGACGCTTGGATTTGTGTAAAGATATCGTATAATCATATTTTCCTGCCTTCAAAATTGCGTCTCCATTTTTCATAACAAGTGACTTCTCGTTCAAGACTGAAACAGGCATACGGAAAAACTGCTTAAGAAAAGCCTGAAGTTTTCCTACTATAGTTTCAAATTCCAACTCTTTTCTGTTGGAAATTTTAGAATGCTTTCTTTTCGTAACCCTGTTCACGGTCATTTGACGAAATGGCTGTATGTAGATTACGGTCTTATTAGGTGACGGGATATACCTTTCAGTTTTCAGAAATTCTCCGAAACTCTGTGGAAGCTCGTCTCGTTCCCTGCACCCCTCGCCCACGGGTCTAAAAAGTCTCAATACTTTTTCTTGTGTCATAAAAAACGGGAAATTTTGACCATCTTCAAGTTTTCCAAACGCTTGTTGCTGAATGTCCAGAATAGTGCCCGTTTCAACGCACTCATAAATGTATTCAGGGGAGATCACTCTAATCGCCATTTCGCCCGCTTTCCCAAGGCGGTCGTCATCGTCTATGTTGTAGCCTTGAACAAAAAAAATTGTTCTAGCAGAGAGTTTCTTTTGAACATAACCACCGTGCTCCTTGATGACTTTGTTTATCTTTGGATCTTCTGTCTTAGATACAACGAAAACAAGACGGTCGAAGAGTGACATTTTTAACGGGTGTTTGTGAAATTGAAAAGGCAAAAGTCGGACGAGACTAGAGTAGACGACCAGAAACAGTCCCAGCACTATCGCTGTAATGGTTTTCAGATTGACGATCTAACTGCCATTGGTGTTACCATCGTTTTTTGGTTACATTCCTATCAAGTTTGTCGTGGTTGTTTGACAGCGAAGTTTCAATCCAGAAAGCCCAACTTCCGCAATAAGATTCATTGTATTCCGGTGTTGCAATACTATTATGCGTATAAGGGACATAACTCCTGTTATATAGGATATAAAAACACCGATATTTTCCGAAATAACCCACACAGCAACAATAAAAAACATTTTCATAAAATCAAACGAATAATCACATATTATCAATAAATTGAAACTATTCATGAACATTTTATGATTTTCCCCCGTTACTATTATCGGAAAGTATTCGATAACATCTTCAATATATTAACCAAGCGTAGGGCCTATACCGGTAATGATTGATAACGGCACTCTGTATATATGGAAACGTCGCTTTACAAGTAAACAATAGTTGTGATCCATTAACCTTTTGAGTTAATATTGTTACCTCAATATTTAAATGCCTGTTAAACATGGGCGTCGCTAGGAATTATGGAAGGGGGGTCGACTATCATAGGACATTAGGCGAGGGTCCAGGGGCCGCCTAGGCGCCGGAAGCTACGGGGTCCTAGATCGCCGTAGAAGCGTTCTAATAAGCTGCTTCCCGTTTTCAGATTTAGGGGTATGTATATTACACGTTAGATAGCATGAAAAGCGTTTTGAGAGATTTTTTTTAATAAAAATTCAAACAACACACCAATTGTCAAATATTAGTATAACATTTTTATTTACTTATACGTAATATTTACGTGCTCTTGGTGACATAAGAAAGAGGGAAATGCGAGTTTGAGTTATCGGTCAATCGAAGAGCAAATTCGCCTGCTGTATTCGCCGAGGATGGAGTCTCATAAACAGGGCTACAGCTCTTTCATAATCCACTTCATGACCATAGTGTATGTTCATGAGCGCCAAAGCGGACAGGCGTGTTGGTCCCATTGTTGCGCGAAAATAATCCTGGAGTCGACGCATCGTCGAGAAGGAACGCTCACATTCCGCGGATGTGACACCTTGGGTACAAGCGATCTGAAGGAGGACAGCAAGGAAGGCTTGCTACGGTGTTTTGGGTTCAAATTTCTGGCGATTGACCCACGGAGAACAGACGCCCCCCCCCCCCCCCCCCCCCCTGGCGACGCCCCTGTTAAAGAATTTAAAACAGCTTCAATGATTCATAAAATCGAAATAGTTTACGTGTTAAAAGGTTATGGTACGAAATAATATAGGGAATAAATAAACGAAATACTGAGCATCGATGTGCAACTGAAATGATTGACTAAAATAAAAAATAGCCGGTGGCTCAAAGGAACCAGAAATTTAAATAACCGGTAGGCATATTGCTAATTAGTTCAATGGTTAAATTTAGTCATTAAAATTTATCTACAGAAGCCTGCTTTAAAGCGCTGACTTCATGTACATTCTAGAGACTACATGGTAGGTCACATTTTTTCTTCGTGGATTCTGAATGTCAAGAGAATATGACGGTAGAAAGTTCATTGAAAAAATGAAAGATTGACGTTGAAATAAAGAAAATCCATACAGTACGATATGTGGCTTACATTACGAACTGATAAAGATTTCCCAAAGTAAACAAAATTTTAAAAGAAAAGTTCATTTATATTAGGCCTAAGTTACTTCAAACTACTTGTTTAACGTAGTAATTTTTCTCGAGAGTAGGCCTTGAGTAGACTCAAAAGCTTCTAATTTGCACCTTTTCGGAAAATCACCCGGCCATTATTTCAGAATTCTGTTTTTTTAACGACGGCATAAATGTCAACATTTTGGCAGCTCCTACCACTTAAAAAGTAGGCCCACGTTTCGATAATTTCCCACGTTCTTTTTCAATTAGAAATCTACCCGCCGCATGCACGTGGGATGTGGACCCCACTATAAATGTAAAAATAAGTAGCCTATATAGTTTCCCAGATTATGATATTATGCAGACGAAGTTTAGTTATGTTTTCCTCGAGATCCTCGCTTTTGACAAGATGACCAAAATATAGGCCTATGGTTTTTGCCTTCTACCTAGGTTTTTCTGGGAAAGGGGTGGGGGTGGGTGCCGGGGGGGGGGGGGCAAATTTTCACTGTCTTTTCCCATGACCCTATAATATATATAGTCTGACGATATTCTTACCATACGTAAGCATTGTCAATGTAATACAAAGTGTTCCAGAAAATTCTACTGACTAAGGCCAAGCTCCTGTCAGTCGTCAACCTAATGAAATATCATAGGATTATTTTATTACAACAATTTATGATGGGGTATAAAGGTCTAAATGATATACCTCTTTTAAACACAATTAGAAACTTGTCTCCATGGTTATTTTAGACAAGAAGATTTTCCCTGTGCCCGTGTGTTTTAGTGTTCATAAATATAAATTGTTGTAATAAACTAAACCTATGATATTTCATTAGATTGACGACTGACATATATACATGTCTATAAATACAGTTATAACTTGCTCGATTTCGCGCTTGTATAAGTTATTTAAGTTCTTTTTTGGAAAATACGCCCGTGTAAAAAAAAATAGTCATTTTGGCGTCAGAAATCCGGACTAAAAGTGTTCTTATGAAAATATGATTTTTTTTTTATCCTGGGACGAAATTCTGTAAGACGTGAACTTTTGCGCCTTTATAGAAATGTCACAAATCAAGACCCGCGAAGCATTTTCGAAAACAAATATAAATGATCAAGATGCGTTTTGTGGGTTTTCTAATAGATAGAAATCAGCAAATGTTTCCTTAGTTCATGGGCGGATAGTTTTTCGAAATCTTATAAATTGTTAGCTGAAAGATAGGACCCAGGTAACTATCTATGGCAGGATAGTCAACCTGGGGCTAGCTGAAAGATAGCCTCTGCAGTCAATCCTTGCAAGAACAGTTGACATTCAAAGCTGTTGAAATATTCCAGATGTAGTAGGCTCTGATTTTTTTTGGAGGGGGGGGGGGGGGGGGGTATTTTGTGTTTTTGTTTATCTTTAACACAAATTTGAAATAAACAAGTTCGATTCAACAGGATGACACACTTACTGGCGGGCAAGTAAGTAAAACAGGATGAGACACATATATGGGCCTACTCTGAAATTTTCACCAACATAATGAAACAGATATTGGTCAACATTGGCCCTAGTCCAGGTTTCTGACTCCAAAACTACCGTTTTTCTACTGACGGCCGTATTTTGACGTATGCGACCGTCAGTATGAAAAAATAATCATTTTGAAGTCAGAGACCCGGACTACAATGGCCAACCTTTTTTTTTTTATTTCACAGATAGGAAATTTTCAAGGTTTTTCATCCATTGAAAAGAAACATATAGGCTACTTTACATTCCGTCTGTGAGACTGTATAAGTCTATGTAATGGGATAACAGAGACCTTTTAATACAAGTAGGTATGACAAAATAAAACCATTGCCTCCTCAGTGCAAATAAATGGGCCAATACGGCTATAGGCTATAATAGGTTTACTCTCTGAAGAAGTGGGCGTTGTCACAAAAACTTAGATTTCCAGGGATAACAACACAGCCTCCTCACTCGGTAGAGCTTTAATTTTTTCTGGCGTCAATTGCAATATGTCTTCTTTTTCTTTCACCCCCCCCCCCCCCCCCCCCCCCCACCCACTCCCGCCCTTCGTGCCCTTCTGGATATATCTACGGAACTAATTGTTTGCATTTTTAGAAATAAATTTTACGAGTATTTACCTTCTCATAGTCTCGTACCTTTCAGTGATATCATGTGTAAAAAATACCAACACGGAAGTTTAATTATTTAGCCTTAGTATGCCAACTTTATCAAAGTTTTTCAAACCATGCAGAAAGTGTCTCCTTTCGTCAAATGAACCCTGTGATAACTGAAAATCGACTTTCGAATCCTATTCAATCATTAAATCGTAAGTATAATGTCAATGTTTGAAATTGTGCTAATCCATATCACAGCAGTGGTGATTTTATCTGCTGCTCTGGGACTGCAGTTAACTCTCACACGAGTATAGATCACTCACTACTCAGTGTGGACTACAACATCGGCAACTTCAAACTTATAATTTCAATAACATTATGACAAGAGTTATAAATACATTTACAGCTACACTTATAATTTATAGTTAACTTTTCCTTAGCTACGGCCGTAATTGTTGACAGGTTGTATGGGTATACTGGTGGCATTTCACATTTCGACTTTACCAAAGCAAACAGGTCTTTCATCGAATTAGCCAGGCCATCCGAGTTGGAGAGGGGTTGGGGAGGGGTTGGGGGGGGGGGGGGGGGGTATGGAAATACCTGGGCACCTCCAGCTCAGAGCCTTTATCTTATGAATTTCAACATTTGTAAAATATGGGTATAATTAATGACATTTGAGCCTAACATATGTCTATATATATCTTTACTTAGTATTCTAAAATATCGTCCAAAATTTCACTGTGGAATTAGCAAGAATCTTTTTGCCCCTAACTGAAGGGGCTCAGTAGGTAGAGCATTGGACGCTCAATCCAAACAGCCTTCCACCAATGGGTCGCGGGTTCAAATCCCACTCAGTCCAAAAAAAATTGGAAAATTTTCTGACTGGGTTTTCACTAGAACGACCTATGTGGGATGGTTGCCAGTTACCAACAGAAGGTCGTGGGTTTCCTCCGGGCATAGAGCCCGGTTTCCTCCCACAATAAAACTCGCAACGCCACCATATAAGTGAAATAATCTTGAGCACGGCGTAAAACACCAATCAATCAGTCAATCTAATCCAGTTCACTGCAGTTTTTCTCCCATTAAATATCACTGACTAATAAAATAAGTTGGCATGATACATTTCTATTTTAACCTTTTTATTCTGGATATCTGATCACTCATTCACAGATTAAAGCCAAGAATTTAAGTATTCATCTTTTCATATAGCCTACACACTCTTAAAACAGGTATAAATTATATCATTGGTGGGTGATTGTCTGTTTGTCCGTACATCTGTCTCAGTCTGTGTTAACTTCACTCCATAACTTTTGCATGGATTTTAACTTTTTGAAATGTAGTTAAAAGTTGTAATTGGAAGTGGCTAAAACATTTGTGTAATGGCTAAGTGCATGACAGTGGGATGCCAAGTTACCGTACCAGGTATGTAGGCCTACTCACCAAAGGTCAGGGATTTCCTCCAAACAAAGAGCACTATTAAACATCAATCAATCAATACGTTATATTTCCATCAAGAAAAGTTTACTCTCCTTGCTATGCTCTCTCTTGAAAGGAGGAAGCATTTCTCCATTCTCGCGAGATTTCTGGGACGGGCCTTGTGTAACTTAAATGAATGTGGAATTGTACAGAAAACTAAGATCAAAATATTTCTTTGGATTTTACCTCAGATAGTAAAAAAGAAAATGTAAAGATAAAAAAAATTCATTAAAACCTAACGAAATTATCTGTAAAGAAATCTATCCCTTTCATTGTTTGTATTACTTTGCATTATAACTAGAAGGAGGCTGTCCCACTCATACCACCAAATGTACCTCCACTTTGAAGAGCTCTACTAATGGAAATAGAAGGTATTCCATAGGTTAAGCTGAGTTTAGAATAATTCAACACTTTTAGTTCTCAATATCCAGAGCCAGAAAAAGATTTCAGAGGCCTGCGTTGACTTTTATAAAGTTTGTGTATGCAGTAATGTCTATTGACAGAGCAGAATTGTAATAAAATCTGTGATATCCTTTTTTGACAAACATGTTCCACATTACTATAGATCTGTATTGTATGGATGTACTAGTATATGTACATGTAGTGTGTAATTGGGACAAAACACTTTTTAGACGGTTGAATTGTTAAAGCCTGTTGATATATCTGTATATAGTTTTATTTGAGCCAGGGGCTATTTGGTATGGTCAAATTTGCATAATAATCTGTATATATACCTAAACAAAATCTGGGCAGAATGTGTGCTTCTGGGAAGTCTGATTTTATTTTTTTAATCTGCGCAATGTTTGTAAGTTGTTCTATCTTGGTGGTCTGCATAGGCCTACTCACTTAATGTAGGTCTATATTCTATAATCAGTGTAAGTTAAGTAATAGTATGCTCAGTGCAGGAGTGGCAATTCTAAACCAGTAGTCTCCGTGCACCATCCATAACTCTCCTGCTCCCCAAATTTCCCCCCCCCCCTCATATGACTTATGACTACCAGTATGTATACCTGTAGGACTAACAAAAAATATGACTAACACTGCACTGTAGGGTTACAACACAGTCCTGATTCTTTGTAGGTCAAGTGTATTTAGTAACTGTTTTATATGTCCTAACACAAGTAAAGATATTTCTCTGACCCTGACGAGGAACTGTAAGAAAATCTAACCTTTAACTGTGTTCAACATTGAAGTTGATGTTTCTGGTAAACTTTATACGGTGATGTCTGAGTTAATTCAAGTGCTGGAAAGAAGTAGAAGAGTGTAAATTCTCATCCTAATTCAAGAGAGAGCTTGTAAAACATTCAATGATTAACTGCTGGTCAATCATCTCCCTGGACTGAGATGTGTTGAAAGTTTAAATCTCATTCAGAACGTTTTGATATTCAGGATTTAGCATAATTAACTCAGGTATTACCGTACATTGCATTTAAGAGTTTCTATGTCCAATATAGGAGTTGATGTTTCTAACAAACTTTACTTACATTGCTTCAGAAGTTTCTATGTCCAATATAAGAGTTGATGTTTCTAACAAACTTTACTTACATTGCTTCAGAAGTTTCTATGTCCAATATAGGAGTTGATGTTTCTGGTAAACTTTACTCACATTGCAGCCAAACTTTCTATATCCAATATAGGAGTTGATGTTTCTAACAAACTTTACTCACATTGCATTTAGAAGTTTCTATGTTCAACATAAGAGTTGATGTTTCTGGCAAACTTTACTTCCATTGCATCAGAAGTTTCTATGTCCAATATAAGAGTTGATGTTTCTGGCAAACTTTACTCACATTGCAGCCAAACTTTCTATATCCAATATAGGAGTTGATGTTTCTGGCAAACTTTACTTACATTGCAGCCAAAATTTCTATGTCCAATATAAGAGTTGATGTTTCTGGCAAACTTTACTCACATTGCATTTAGAAGTTTCTATGTCCAATATAAGAGTTGATGTTTCTGGCAAACTTTACTCACATTGCAGCCAAAGTTTCTATATCCAATATAGGAGTTGATGTTTCTGGCAAACTTTACTCACATTGCATTTAGAAGTTTCTGTGTCCAATATAGGAGTTGATGTTTCTGGCAAACTTTACTTACATTTCATTTAGAAGTTTCTGTGTCCAATATAGGAGTTGATGTTTCTGGCCGCAAACTTTACTTACATTTCATTTAGAAGTTTCTGTGTCCAATATAAGAGTTGATGTTTCTTGTAAACTTTACTAACATTGCAGCAAACAGTTCTATGAATGTCCCACATAGGAGTTGTCAGAGGTTTCTGGCAAACTTTACTTACATTGCATCAGAAGTTTCTATGTCCAATATAGGAGTTGATGTTTCTGGCAAACTTTACTTCCATTGCATCAGAAGTTTCTATTTCCAATATAGGAGTTGATGTTTCTGGCAAACATTACTCACATTGCTTCAGAAGTTTCTATGTCCAATATAAGAGTTGATGTTTCTGGCAAACTTTAATTACATTGCATTCAGAAGTTTCTATGTCCAATATGAGAGCTGATGTTTCTGGCAAACTTTACTCACATTGCAGCCAAACTTTCTATATCCAATATAGGAGTTGATGTTTCTGGCAAACTTTACTTACATTGCTTCAGAAGTTTCTATGTCCAATATAAGAGTTGATGTTTCTGGTAATTTTTAATTACATTGCATTCAGAAGTTTCTATGTCCAATATGAGAGCTGATGTTTCTGGCAAACTTTACTTACATAGCATCAGAAGTTTCTATGTCCAATATTTATTTCTGGCAAACTTTATTTACATTGCATTTAGAAGTTTTATATCAACATAGGAGTTGATGTTTCTGGCAAACTTTACTTACATTGCATTTAGAAGTTTTTATATCAACATAGGAGGTTCAGAAGTTTCTATGTCCAATATAAGAGTTGATGTTTCTTGTAAACTTTACTTACATCGCATTTAGAAGTTTCTGTGTCCAATATAGGAGTTGATGTTTCTGGCAAACTTTACTTACATTGCAGCCAAAGTTTCTGTGTCCAATATAAGAGTTGATGTTTCTTGCAAACTTTACTTACATCACATTTAGAATTTTCTATGTCCAATATAGGATTTGATGTTTCTAACAAACTTTACTTACATTGCAGCCAAAGTTTCTATGTCCAATATAAGAGTTGATGTTGAACCATATTTTCAATTAGAGCCAAGTGTCACAGTTGGCGTAACTGTAGCACCTGTACGTGCGACAAAGAAGTTCTCACACCATGCTATCCCGGCAGAAGCTATTGAAATGGCCATGTGAAAGAAGTTTGGATATTTAACGTGCACAAATTCAGTGCAATAAAGTATTGCTTTATGTAGAAAAAAAATTCATTAAACTTTCTTGAATTATGAATAGTCATACATTGAACATAGTTGAAGGCTGTTTAAAGCATTGTTGATAAAAGAACTATAAAATCAATGGTGTCCTTATTGCTGTTACCTTTATATTGTATATTGTAAATTGCACTCTTTTCATGAACCCTTTTAGTTGCCTTCATTTTGACAATAAAGATTCTATGAAGGAAGTTAAGCAAACATTGGTGGACCTTCTTGATATTTGCCTTCCTGTTAGTATATGTAATAGCGGGAGTTCTCTTCAATTTATTTTAATACAGGTAGGAGCCAGGTACAACATAACACAGGTACATATCTTTTTCTCTCGCTCTTTACTTTATCCTTTATATCTTACAATATCTGGACTCTTAACTCACTCAACTGTCTTTCTTATCTCACTCAACTGTCTCTCTTGTCTCTTTCAACTGTCTCTCTTGTTTCTTTCTACTGTCTCTCTTGTCTTTTTCAACTGTCTCTCTTGTCCCTTTCAACTGTCTCTCTTGTCTCTTTCAACTGTCTCTCTTATCTCACTCAACTGTCTCTCTTGTCTCTTTCAACTGTCTCTCTTGTCTCTTTCAACTGTCTCTCTTGTCTTTTTCAACTGTCTCTCTTTCAACTGTCTCTCTTGTCTCACTCAACTGTCTCTCTTGTCCCTTTCAACTGTCTCTCTTGTCCCTTTCAACTGTCTCTCTTGTCTCTTTCAACTGTCTCTCTTGTCTCTTTCAACTGTCTCTCTTGTCTCTTTCAACTGTCTCTCTTGTCTCTTTCAACTGTCTCTCTTGTATCTTTCAACTGTCTCTTTCAACTGTCTCTATTGTCTCTTTCAACTGTCTCTCTTGTCTCTTTCAACTGTCTCTTTTGTCTCTTTCAACTGTCTCTCTTGTCTCTTTCAACTGTCTCTCTTGTCTCTTTCAACTGTCTCTCTTGTCTCACTCAACTGTCTCTCTTGTCTCTTTCAACTGTCTCTCTTGTCTCTTTCAACTGTCTCTCTTGTATCTTTCAACTGTCTCTTTTGTCTCTTTCAACTGTCTCTATTGTCTCTTTCAACTGTCTCTCTTGTTTCTTTCAACTGTCTCTCTTGTCTCTTTCAACTGTCTCTCTTGTCTCTTTCAACTGTCTCTCTTGTCTCTTTCAACTGTCTCTCGTGTTTCTCTTAACTCTCTCTCTTAACTGTTTCTCCACAACCAAGTTTCTACCAAGACAATATATAGTCTCTGATATCAGAAGTCAAGATGACGTGTAACATACCTTTGACCACTGCCCTGACCATAAGGTCTTTGAATTTCTAAACCATTCATCCATTTAGACAGGTAAATGGGCAACTTGTTAACTTCATCCACATGCAAATATATTTCAACGTACAAGTTTAGAACAAGATTTGTTTCTGATTTCTGGTTCAATCAAGAGAACTAACAAAATAGCTGATATTAGTGAAATGTCAAATGAGTCTACTTGTAGTTTTAAGGTTAAGGTTTGTAAGTTTTTGTCTTAATTTCCCATCCAGGCTATGAATCATACTCTATGTTTAATTGATTTTAATTTATGAAAAAAGGATATATTTTTATGCCCCCGGCCATAGTTTGATGAAGAAAAGTAACAATTTAGCTGATAGTGATATGTCAAAAGACTTCACGCAGGTTGATTAATTGATTCAAATAATTCTAGATTTTGTAATTTCTATTGTAAGTTAAGATGACTAAGTTGTGAATTCAATTCTCACCCTGGCCCGGAATTTTTTCCGAGTTAATCATTGTCAGTTATTTACTAATTCAGTAAATAGTTGTAAGTTTTTGTCTTAATTTCTCATCCATCCTATGTTAAATCGATTTAAATTTATGGAAAAAGGAAATAGTTCTTTTTTTCTTTTTATGATTACTCATTGGTTAGTTTTAGGATCTTACATCACAAAACTATGAATTAATAGGAAACTATATTTCTGTCTGATTCACAGCTGTTTTACATAGCTCCAGGATATTGTATTGTTCATTTGAAGTAGACAAAGGAAGAATTGTATCCTTGAAAATAAAAGCATAAAAAATATTTTGTAACGGCTTATTCATCAAGCTTGCTGTATTTAGTCAAATAGATTCATGAAATCAGGTATGAGAAATTGAGGCTTATTTGAGTTAATGTTTTTAACAGGTAAGATCATTGAAAAAATAACTTCTTGTACCTGTATGTAGCAGACTCATAGAATTTCATTTTTAACCCTGCTGCATGTTGGTCATGAAATATTTATGGGGTGTAAAGGTCTAAATGATATATACCTCTTTTTAACACAATTAGAAACTTGTCTCCATGGTTATTTTAGACAAGAAGATTTTCCCTGTGCCTGTGTGTTTTAGTGATCATAAATATTCAATACGCTTAATAAATATCCTATAATAAAGTCTTTAAAAACATATACATGTACAGTGTACAGGTACTGGTCACTTTGAGAACAAGTTCAGTTTTTTTATGGAATCAAATTCTTAATGTATTTTTTAAAACTTTAGACACTTTAGATAAAATACATCATATTTTATTTTAAATATAGTATCTTTTTGATTTGAAGAAAATATTTAATTGTGTTTTACTATTTATCCAAGACATAATGATTAAATCAGCATTTATGGACAGGTATATTTATGGCGTCCAGTTGCTTTAAAGAACATGCGTAGGTATGAGAATAAATCTATTTTAAGATTTTTACTTCAAATGTTAATTTTCTTGTGGACTATCAACCCAATCAAATTGCTAAACACCAGACTAAGATGAAAATTGGACTTTCAGCAGGTTGATATGGACCAGCTACCCTACGTCATAATTTAGCATGATTGTAAACATTAAATAATTCAAACTTTGTTGTATAAAAAATATTAAAAAAATATCCAAAGCGAAAGCCTCTTTGGTAAACAGGTAATTAAAAAAAAAAGTATAAGGTTTTTTAGCTAAAATGTTCACTTAAAGAAAAGTGTCCTTGAACTTTTAACTTCTTAAAATGAACTTTAAATTTGATTTTGACCCACTGTATTACTTCAATGTTGAGATTGTCCTACTTTATGTGTTCAATTGATATATCATACTTTGTGAAAATACAAGAATCCTAACAAATTTAACCTTTTTTAATTAACACCAGGTAACTACATGTATATTGTCCTTTTTCTAATACATTTCTGGATTGTAAGTATTACCTTTAGCTAAGTATTGATTTACAACAATTTTATATTTATGAACAGTAAAACAGGGAAAATCTTCTTGTCTAAAATAACCACGGAGACAAGGCACAGGGGAAGTCTTCTTGTCAATGTTATATATACACTTATTGCTTTTCCCCAATATAAACTTTATACTTCTAAGTAAATGAAAAGCAATAAATCCTGAGGAGTTATTATCTCTATGTAGTCAAGCCTAGATTCAATCACTATATGCCCACAAAGAGAAGCTTTCTTTTTCACGGAAAAGTCTTTCAATATTACTCCTTTGTTTGGAAAACTTTTACAATTGTTTGATTTTGCTTGAAAAGCGATTTTGTAATGTTATTTCTATGTTCTGAGTAAGACCTTGTGTTTGACATGTTGAGTATTGATTATAATCAGTTGTCCATCCTGCATATTAATTTTTGTTTTAATCGCCAGATGTCGTGATTACTGCTAATGACATGTGTGTGATATTACTGTCAATACAGTCATTTTACACATGAACTGGGCCAATATTAAAAAGAAATGGCCTATTTACCTGATCACAGCACACCTGTATACACCTGAGTGTAGTAATCTCTACTTGTGTATAATATTGTGTTAGTGTAAAAAAAGAGACATTGCATGAAAAGTTTCTGGAATGTGTATATTTTTTCCACTGTTCAGGATAGCAAATTTTTTGACTGGATTTCTTGTTGCACGTGTGTACAGTTGTTTTCATAATGTTATTCTGTCACCAGAAGTTCTAGTAGGCTACTAAGGACCAACGGTATCTATGTGGATTTTCTTGTATATGTTATAGAATTGAATTGAACATAAGTGTTTGAGATTTCACAAATCATACAAAATGATAATGTTCTTGTTGAAGTACATGTACTACTGGATTTGCTAATCATAAAGACCCATACAACTCCTGTCTTTTCACATTTTGATGGATTCCAGCATTGTATTTAACGAGACCGAAAATGTTTTACCAGTGGAGAATGAACTCAGAAATATTCCGGATCTAGTATGAATTGTACGTTCTGTAAGCTCTGAATCAAAGTCTTAAAAAAAAGGACAAATTTATTCCTGATTGTGAAAATGAATTTTCTAACAAAAACTTCCTTTGCACTGATGAAAGTGAATTCTAGGATCAGGATTTCATTGGATGGATTTGAATTCATATTCCCGAATATCATAAGCTCGAACAATAATCTGTAACCCCATATTTTCCTGGATATATTTCCTTGTCTTTTTATTGACCTGGACTAAAGAAATACATGGATTATGAATTATAATTATCTTTGTGGATTGCGAATTTTGATTTCTCATACTCTTCCTGTTAAATGTTGTTTTGTGCTTTGGAATTATTCATAATGGACAAAATGTATTCTGATTGCCGTCTGGGAATTCAACTCATACCTGTACATGGAATATTATACAGACTTCTCAATACATTTGTCTTTTTTTAGTCTGATCAAGAGCATCATATATATGAACCTATTTTAGACTAGAAGATTTTCCCTGTGCCCGTGTTTTTTAGTGTTCAAAAATATATATATGAACCAGTGGATTTCTTGAAGTACTAATATTTTGACAATTTTTGTGTATTACAAGTGGTTTCTGAACTGTAGCGACATTACTTTTCCAATCAAAGTAGATACTAAATATCTACAACTTGCAGAATGGCGTTTTTTTCACCCTATTATAAACACCATCGACTTATTCCAGCTAAGGAGAAATATATGTGTAGAGAAATTCAAGTACAACATGTGAGCAAGTTTTCTTATAATGTTCAAACTGTTCCCACTTTTCAAACTAGCTGGTTGCCAGACACCCTCCTATCTTATACAGTTGTATTGTTCAAAGATTTGTTAGTGTTTTTAAGTCACTTTTTTCAAACTATGATAACCGAAGCCGACGGATTTCCTCTCGGCAATGAGTCATCGTGTTTCCTCACCCAATAAACGTGGCCAGTGAAGTGATCTAAATGTGTTGTTTAATAACATCAATGGATCGTTCAAACTACAGTGAGACCTGTGTAACTGACACCTTTATAAACCAGACCCTGTTCAAGTAAACTGTATGCTCAATTTCCTTTTGATTCGGGGGCCTCCGTGGCTCAGTAGGTAGAGCGTTGGACGCTCAATCCGAACAGCTTTCCACCAATAGGTCGCGGGTTCGCAATCCCACTCAGTCCCCCCAAAAATTGGAAAATTTTCTGACTGGGTTTTCACTCGAACGACCTATGTGGGATGGTTGCATAGTCGTGGGTTTCCTCTGGGCATAGAGCCCGGTTTCCTCCCACAATAAAACTGGCAACGCCGCCATGTAAGTGAAATAATCTTGAGCGCGGCGTAAAACACCAACCAACCTTCTGTATTCAAATACATGCTAAACAACCTTGATAACTGACACATGTCTAAACCAATATCTTTTTCTTTCCCCAAGACGTATCGATACGTACAGGTTTCATGGTACCGGGTAGTTGTATTTTAAAATTAAAAAAAATAGAATTCCAGTAAAATTGACACTGTAAGATTTTCTAATTTGTTTAATCCAAAACCTATATATATTTATGTTACCCCCCTTTTAACACAATTAGAAACTTGTCTCCATGGTTATTATAGTCAAGAAGATTTTCCCTGTGCCCGTGTGTTTTAGTGTCTATAAATATATTTATGTTTCAGTATAATAGGTCAGCTGGAAAATGACCCAGATTATAATAAAAGAATACAAACTACATGTATATAACTACTTCAGAGTAAAATGGCTCCACCTCTGAGTCAACGGGCAGCCATTGCTTATAAAAAGAACAAGAGTTTGAAATGTCTACCAGTCAAGGCTAAACTCCCTTCTAACCAGATTACATATTTTTACCTCCCATTGTCATAGTTTGTTGAATTTCAGTTTGTCCAACTTCTTGCCCTAGCTGAAGATCCATACATGAGATCTGTTCAATGAAATTTTTTTTTCAAAATTCAAACAACTGGCAAGCATTGTAACCTTTTGGCTGAAGTTAATTCTAAACAATATTTTAACCATTGTTGGATTGATTGATTATAACTTACACTCGTGGTCAGCTTTACCCTTGGGCAAACTAGAGGGAAAAACGTTGTTTGTAATTTGAAATGCATTTAAACTTTGACTCTGCCGTAAATTTGACCAATGACAATTAGCGTAGCTTAAAGTGGCATGAGCTGCCGGAATTCACACTTTTTTTATAATTTCTAATCGTCACGACAGTAAGAGGCTTTGAAGGCCATCGAAAAACTAAATGATTGGCGTTGGAATGAGGAAAATCCATACAGTATGTGCCCTGTACGAACCGAAAACGTGTTCGAAAAGTAGCAAAAAAAATAGCCGATAATTTCAACATTCTGTTTTTACGTCAAAATATCAACATTTTGGCAGCTCATGCCCCTTTAAGCATGCCGATAATGAACTGCAGTAAATTTGACCAATGACAATTAGCGTAGCTTAACATGCCGATAATGAACAAAACAAAGATGGATGACTTCTCTAATGCATATAAGAAGCTCAGCCAGAGAAAACAATTTCAGACTTTTGAAAGGCCGAGACGGTTATATGTTGTTTTCCCTCATCCCAGTTCATCCTGTCAGCGGAAAATGGACGGAAATTGCGAGTGTCAATGAAACATTTCAGGTTATCGTTTGTCTCTGTCTACAGGCAAGGTTACGTTATCGTTCAGCTAATTTCAATGAGTTTGCCCAGAGGTGGGCATGTTGTGGCCGAAACCTGGGGTCTGAGGATGTATATCTAGACGTTAAAACTATA
Source organism: Lepidochitona cinerea (assembly GCA_963971465.1). Lineage (NCBI taxonomy): Eukaryota > Metazoa > Mollusca > Polyplacophora > Chitonida > Tonicellidae > Lepidochitona > Lepidochitona cinerea. The sequence continues at coordinate 37,341,033 of OZ020553.1, forward strand.
TGAACTATATGGTTGTAACTAGTCCATGTTGTTGGCTTATGTGCATCTTTATGCAGACTTTTTACGACAGGGCCCTTGGGTCCGTTTCACAAAGTGGCGTTGACACAAGTTTTTGCATATCTGCTCTAGCAATGTAGCTGTTCAGTAAGGGTTGCCAGGACAATTACATAAAAACTTATGATACGCCACTTCTGGTATCCCTAAAAGACTTCTGCTATGCACATTTTGGGGAAAAATAAATAAGTATTTCAGGAATCTTTTTTTCACAAAACATTCTACATTTTATCATTTCATGATGTGCATAATTCATTCCATACATATGATAATTAATTTCTGGTAAAATAAAGTAGGTCTACCAGGGGGGGCAGAAAAACAAGCTCTATTTACAAATTATACATGGAATAAATAGAAATTATAGTTTTATTTTCTTGCTGATGCCTTTGTTGAAGTAATAGTTAATTTGCTTTCGTTTAGGCTAAGCTAGTGACTGGCATGAAGGCTCGACGGGACCTCCCCCCTCCTCCGTCTAGTGGACAACACCCACCACATCTGATGAACAGACCACTACCTCCCATGGTAAGAACCTTTTTTCTCCCTCAAGTTTAGGAATCTTGCTGGAGGGATGTTGTCCCAACTCAGTCGTATATTTGTGTGTCAACATCATTAAGCAAAAATGCATAGCCCTATTAACATAAAACAGCGAAGACATACAACCAAACTGTTAAAAAGTCACTATTTTCTTTTTTCAACAAAATTGCCTTGGCAAAAACAATGTTTGACATACAGTTCAAGTTTCAATTTGATTTTATGTTTTTAATTTTTCGGAAGGCCTGTTTGTGTCCTCATACCGAAGTGGCCCAACTGCCAGATGGTTTAAAGACCTTACTATAATTCAAATAATTTAGGGTTCTTATGCGACTGGGCTTGACTTTTGTTGTTGACATTACAAGCAGTTAGCAAAAAAAAAATTTCATTCTCATCAAATTTTCAAATTTTATGAGAAAGTCAAGGCTCCTGACTACTTTTGAATAATAAAAAAAACCCAGAAAACGGTCTTCTTTTTTAATGTTGAAGAGATTTCTGCCTTTTTGTGGCGAGTGTGCGTTTGATCATAGTAGATTGTGGAAGAAGTTTTTATTCAATCTTCAAATCTGTCTCAGCACCTGTTTGTAACATAACTCTATGAACATTTGAGAAATTCTAATTGGATTCGGCTAGTTCTGTGACGTCACACCCTGACAGTGGAACGACATTTGTCATTATGGCGTGCTTTGATCTAACAGCGTTATCACAATTGCAGCTTTAGCCTGGTTGGGACATCATAAACACATCCCCCTACATGTATCTGCGTTCTGTGAAAAAAACCTTTTGGCAATTTTGGCTGAGGTGTAAAGCCACACACTTAAATTACCTAATAATATAGGAGGAATATAGTTTCTAGTTTTGCATCAAAATTTATTTCTAGTAATCCGAATGAATGTTTTTGGCTATATTAGAATTCACGTTTTACCAAGAGCTGTTTCCATATCTCTCTCCCTTGGCCCTGTCTTACGAAGCTGGCGTAAAGTTGCGCATAGGCCTACAACATTGACCAGTTGCGACTAAGGCGTAAATTCATATAGCTTTAACACTGATTTACGTCCGACGTAACTTCCGCCAGCTTTGTAATACAGGGCCATGGTGGTTCAGACTGCAAAGCACTAATCTCTAAGTTTGATTGGTCACGGTTCCCAAGTCCCAAGTTGACGAAAAGGTTCGATCACCCTGTGTGGAAAAGTTGTCAGGTACCTTAAGTGCGTAAGGGGCTTCTCCCCGGGTTATAAGCCTGTTTTTCTCTCCAACTAAACTTGTAATATAAGTGAAATAATATGACGTTGATTGGGAGTAAATCATCAGTTAATGAATCAACCTGAAGGGACTCACTGTCTCAGAACATTGAACTTTCTTATCTGATCAGATACCAGGTACCTCAAATTGATAAGGTCCTCGGTTTCTTCCACGTATAGAGCCCAGATTTCTTTTGCAATGAAATTGACAATTGTCCAAATATTATAAAGCATAAATGCTTCATGAGTGTGACAAAGTAATCTAGATTTTGTCCGCGAAGGTGTTGTCCAAAAGTCATGGTATCACTAAAAGTAAATTTGCTCTTAGTTAACCAAAATAGGCATAAATTGCACCATTTTGGCAACCCCTGTCACTTAACATGTATTTTCTTTTTTTCAGCCTGCCCGGGGCAATAATGATGATGGTCCACCTCCACCTCCCCCTCCACGCACTGTTCGCCCCTTGCCACCTGAACCCATGGTAAGCATCCAAAACATCACAGCTGGATGAACGAACACTGAACAAATTCAGAAGTGATTTTTTTAAAAAGTTTTCCAGAAGTAGTTTTTGGAAATTAACATTCCCGTAATTTTGACAGATGGATTCATTTTAGTTCAATTTTACAGAACTTATATTTTATTACATATACCAACCATAAGTTCGGTAAAATTGGACTAGAGTCTCCTCCACCCCCCCCCCCCCCCCCCCTCGCAAAATAAATTTCTACAAGCCATTTTTGACAGTGTCAATCATCCAACAAAATACCCAATAGAGCTTGTGTGCTTATTGTCCAAATAAACTTTCCGTTTCCTCTTCTATGCTATGAATGAGAAATGCAATTGCATCATGTTGTGACATAATACCAGTAATCTATATCTTACATTTGTGTACCAGTGGAAGGTTTCAGCGTTTCCTGAGGGTGTAGAGCGACAGGGCAGTTTCCTCACCAAATTCAGAGTTCTGCCTGAGCCCTGTTTCCTCACCTAATTTCCTCACTCTATTCAGTATGTCTACAGGGTTTGGTGCGCATTATTCTCATTCAATAAACCAATTTGGTGCCATATAAGGCAGATAAATTTGAGTTTCATGCAGGCATAAATCATCTACCAGAATCAGTCAGATGTTTATGCTGTGCTTGTGATTAAACAGGAAGTATCTTTACTAGTTTTTTGTATTGTCAGGGTTCAGCTATGTTTATCTTTGTCATTATCCTTATTCATTTCTAAGTTTAATATTGGGTTGGGGGCCGAGTCATGCTTTCTTTGGTTGTTACCGTAAATAATTTTCCAAATCTGCTACACATTTCATTCCATTTGTAGAAAATTTCCGACCCGCCAGAAGAGTTGTATGATGAATTTGAACCGTCAGAATATGCCCAGGTGAGAGAGGTGTTACATTTAAAGTCGCGCTGGTTTCATTAATTTCATAGTTACTGCCCTATTCTGACAGTATAGGACGACATAGACAATTTGTGCTTGTCAGTTGTCATCCATCTCCTCTCAGAGTTTTTTCCGATTTTTAAAAAATGTTGGTTACCATGCTGGATATCATGCCAGGATTTACACGTCCTTTTTGGTTACGCTGATTTCATTATTTTCAGAGTAAGCACCCTTTAAGACAGTACTGGAAGACATACATTGTAGACAATTTAATAGTGCTTATCATTACATCTCCTCCCACAGTTTTTAATCAGATTTTTTAAATACTTAGTGGACATACGGTAAGATCTCTGCTAATTCAAGTACTCTAAAAAATTCAAGGGCCAGAAAAACATTAACAAAAGTACACTTAAAATTCAACTTTTTTCGTTGAGAGTCTTACCTCCTGGAGTGAGCGATCAGATAATCCTATTGAACGATCGCTGTTGTTGTTTTTATAGACCAAATGTGGCAAATAGCAATGTAATAATTCGTTATTTTCACATCACTGGTCCTTGAATTAGCGGAGATTTTACCGTATATCTTTTTTGAGTAGATGGTGTGTTGTCAACTATTTATGACATCTCTGATTTCATAATACGGCATCTGTATTGGATTTTGTAATATTCTTGTTTAGTCCATATCTTCTTAAGTTTTTTCCTGATATTTACAACTTGTTTCAGTGTGTATAAGGGTCGATGGTTTGTCTGGAACCATTCAAGACATCACTGGTTTCATAATACAGCATCTAATCACAGCCCCTTCCATTTTTCATGGCGTTATTACAGCTACTGGCCCTCATCCAAAAAACAATGAAAACTTCCATTTTTAATGGAGTTATCACATCTTATACCCAGAGAATCAATCCATTATTTCTTAAATAATGATGAATTACCCATAAACTGTTGGCCAGATATTGATGAATTAGGGTACTCGGCTTTTTTGAAGCAATCTTCACGAACAAGTCTGTGTAAATCTCTGCATTCCTAACTTTCTCATTGAACACAGTATGAGTAATTGGTTCAATTTGTATACTACCCATTCACTTGATAAAGTAACTAACCACATGATTGCTATAAACTACATTGATTGATTGTTTGGTGTTTTACGCCGGGCTTAAGATTATTTCACTTATATGGCGGAGTTTTATTGTGGGAGGAAAACGGGCTCTATGCTCGAAGGAAACCCACAACCTTCCGGTGATAACTGGCAACCATCCCATATAGGTCGTTCAAGTGAAAACCCAGTAAGAAAATTGTCCATTTTTTGGGGAACCCTCAACCCATTGGTGGAAGGCAGTTCGGATTGAGCGTCCACTCTCTACTTACTGAGCCACAGAGGCCCTACTATAAACTACAGAAATCATTCATAATGTTTTGATATTCACCAATGGTATTGTTGTTTGATCTCATTTTACGATTTTTGCCTTTAGGAAGAATATGATGATTTCCAAAATCCCAACCTCACGAACTCTTCAAAAGATCCAGTTCTTCAAGAGGTATTTAAATCCTAGATTTCTTTAAATAACATAAAAACGCAACAAATCATAGTAAATGTATAAACTACAGTACATTAATAATGGCATTTTGGGTATGCGAAACCCCCAACTTTTCACATCCACTACTTTATGCCGTGAGGAAATCCCCAACCTTTCAGATCCACTATTTTATGACGAAACCCCCAATTTATCACATCCACTACTTTATGCCCTGAGGAAACCCCCAACTGTTCAAATCCACTACTTTATGCCGTGAGGAAACGCCCAAACTTTCAGATTCACTATTTTATGACGAAACTCCCAATTTTTCACATCCACTACTTTATGCCCTGAGGAAACCCCCAACCGTTCAAATCCACTACTTTATGCCCTGAGGACACCCCGAAACTTTCAGATCCACTATTTTATGACGAAACCCCCTACTTTTCACATCCACTACTTAATGCCCTGAGGAAACCCCCAACCTTTCAGATCCACTTCTTTATGCCCTGAGGAAACCCCCAACTGTTCAAATCCACTATTTTATGACGAAACCCCCAACCTTTCAGATCCACTACTTAATGCCCTGAGGAAACCCCCAACTTTTCACATCCACTAATTGATGCCCTGAGGAAACCCCCAACCTTTCACATCCACTACTTAATGCCCTGAGGAAACCCCAACCTTTCAGATCCACTACTTTATACCCTGAGGAAACCCCCAACCTTTCAGATCCACTACTTTATACCCTGAGGAAACCCCCAACCTTTCAGATCCACTTCTTTATGCCCTGAGGAAACCCCCAACCTTTCAGATCCACTACTTTATGCCCTGAGGAAACCCCCAAACTTTCAGGTCCACTACTTTATGCCCTGAGGAAACCCCCAACCTTTCACATCCACTACTTTATGCCCTGAGGAAACCCCCAACCTTTCACATCCACTACTTTATGCCCTGAGGAAATCTCCAACCTTTCACATCCACAGCATATCGTGTGTTACGCTTCAAAGCTGCCTTACTAGTTTCTTCTATCATTGGCCCTCAACATGAAATAACATTAAATCCTCAGGGAAGAATGTAGTGAATGTGAAAGTTTGGGGGTTTCCTCAGGGAAGAATGTAGTGAATGTGAAAGTTTGGGGGTTTCCTCAGGGAAGAATGTAGTGAATGTGAAAGGTTGGGGGTTTCCTCAGGGCATAAAGTAGTGGATGTGAAAGGTTGGGGGTTTCCTCAGGGCATAAAGTAGTGGATGTGAAAGGTTGGGGGTTTCCTCAGGGCATAAAGTAGTGGATGTGAAAGGTTGGGGGTTTCCTCAGGGCATAAAGTAGTGGATGTGAAAGTTTGGGCATTTCCTCAGGGCAGAAAGTAGTGGATGTGAAAGGTTGGAAGTTTCCTCAGGGCATAAAGTAGTGGATGTGAAAGGTGGGGGTTTCGGCATAAAGTAGTGGATGTGAAAGTTTGGGGGTTTCCTCACGGCATAAAGTAGTGGATGTGAAAGGTTTGGGGTTTCCTCACGGCATAAAGTAGTGGATGTGAAAGGTTGGGGGTTTCGGCAGAAAGTAGTGGATGTGAAAGTTTGGGGGTTTCCTCAGGGCATAAAGTAGTGGATGTGAAAGGTTGGAAGTTTCCTCAGGGCAGAAAGTACATGTAGTGGATGTGAAAGTTTGGAAGTTTCCTCAGGGCAGAAAGAAGTGGATGTTAAAGTTTGGGGGTTTCGGCAGAAAGTAGTGGATGTGAAAGTTTGGGCATTTCCTCAGAGCAGAAAGTAGTGGATGTGAAAGTTTGGAAGTTTCCTCAGGCCATAAAGTAGTGGATGTGAAAGTTTGGGGGTTTCGGCAGAAAGTAGTGGATGTGAAAGTTTGGGGGTTTCCTCAGGGCAGAAAGAAGTGGATGTGAAAGGTTGGAAGTTTCCTCAGGGCAGAAAGTAGTGGATGTGAAAGTTTGGGCATTTGCTCAGGGCAGAAAGTAGTGGATGTGAAAGTTTGGGGGTTTCCTCACGCATAAAGTAGTGGATGTGAAAGGTTGGAAGTTTCCTCAGGGCAGAAAGTAGTGGATGTGAAAGGTTGGAAGTTTCCTCAGGGCAGAAAGTAGTGGATGTGAAAGGTTGGGCGTTTCCTCAGGGCAGAAAGAAGTGGATGTGAAAGTTTGGAAGTTTCCTCAGGGCAGAAAGTAGTGGATGTAAAAGTTTGGGGGTTTCGGCAGAAAGTAGTGGATGTGAAAGTTTGGGGGTTTCCTCAGAGCAGAAAGTAGCGGATGTGAAAGTTTGGGCATTTCGTCAGAGCAGAAAGTAGTGGATGTGAAAGTTTGGGCATTTCCTCAGAGCAGAAAGTAGTGGATGTGAAAGTTTGGGCATTTCCTCAGAGCAGAAAGTAGTGCATGTGAAAGGTTGGGCGTTTCCCCAGGGCATACAGTAGTGGATTCGAAAGGTTGGGGGTTTCCTCAGGGCATACAATAGTGGATGTACAATTTTATGGGTTTCTTCATGCATAAAGCAATCGATGCAAAATGCTAGGGCTTTCCTTATGGGCATAAAGTACTGGATGCGAAATGTTGGAGGTTTCCTCACTGTACATAGCCTGGTTTCTACCTGGTATGTGGCAATACTGATAACAAAGGGAGTTAATCCAGAGGGGTAATACAATGACAGTCATTCATCCACCGATAGTGGCCACTTGCGCCTAATGAAGGTCAGTTAGCTACTTAACATGGCAATATCCAGCCACCCACTGAAAGGCAACGGCTCTCTCTGGGCAAACAGCTGGATTACCCCCTCCCCTCTAAGCCTGCCAACGCCCCCACATGTGACTTATCTGAAGCGCGACACAAAACCTCAATAAATCAATTTCTGATTACAGCTCTGATCACAGGGGTAAAAATTATCTACTTTTTTAATCAGTTATTTTATACACGCATTATTACTCTAGATGTATAAATTGATTATTTTTTGTGTCAAATCCATGAGTGAGAAGGTTTGGGTTATTCCCCCTGGCCCTGAATCTGGTTTTCTTCCCCACTATCTTTGACAATGGTTTTTATAAGTCAACTGATCTTGAGTGCAATGTAAAGCACCAATAGATCATTTCATTGATTTTATGTATAAATCAATAATTTTTCAATCAATGAATACTTATATGTATAAATCGCAGCTCCATGAGGACGATGAAAACCCGTATGAACTGGACAATGTTGATAATACTGTCCCAGCCAATAATGTGACGCCCATTTCAATGCGCCCCCCAGTGGCCCGTCCCCGGGCACCACATATAGAGGTATTGTTTGTTGTAGATTGTCTCTGGTAGAGAAGGGGCTTTGCATTGTATACATGGTTTTACTAACACTGTAGAAAGAGACTGTAGATAATGGGAAACTACTGTATACACAATACTTAATACCTATAGACTATTTTTAGATTTCAAAATTCAGGAGGTCTTGTTATAATAATAATAAATAACTTTTAATTCTGATTGTCTTGTACGACGTTTTGACTTTTAATTAATTTTTTTTTACCTCCTGAATTTTGAAGAAATCTAGCTTCTATGTGTCACTTTAAAAGTTGATGGATTGACTTTTATTTTGCAAGCATGGCATAATATTATAATTCACTTTTTAACAATCAGTAGGTTCCATTCAAACTCAATTTTAATTGGTTGCTTTAGTTTGGTACTTTGTGTTTCCAATCTGTCAAAATAATATTTATAAATTGTAAAATAGCATGGTTATTTGATGTATGGTATTTTCATTGTTAATGATTCTTCAATGTGTGCACACATATATCAATAACCACAAGAAGGTTTTCCCTGTGCCTGTGTGTTTTAGTGATCATAAATATATCTATAATCGAAGATTTTAATAAACAGTCCTAGCTTGTAAGTTGTAGAGCTTTTTAGTCCAGGCTGGATTCAAATCAATAATTTGATTTTAGCAGGAATCTGTAAAATACTAATTGCTAAATTACCGCTATTTGTGTACATGTGCTTATTGCCATTAAAGTGGACACTTAAACATGCCCCGGACCAACGAAAGAGCGTTAAAATCTGTCGACTATTGTTGATATCAAGTTCTACACATTCCCATTAGTAACTTTCCTTGCTCCACAGACCACTGGATAGGGATTCCGCTGTCAAACCTGGGCATGGTAAGGCTCTTTGTGGCTGCTCGTTTGGTGCATTCCCAGCTATTAATTTACTGCCTGTCAGACAGAAAACGATAGCAACAGGGAATTCCCTGAATAATTTGTTAAATGTGCAGTTTTGGCGTAAAGCCATCTTGCAGCCTTTAGTAGAGATAGATCCCTTGTTTTATAATGATTCTGCAATGTGTAATTTAAACCTTTGTTTTATAGCTTATATATATACGTTTAGTTTTGGCAACCTATCTGCAGCCCCAGAAAGTTACATTGAAACAAACATACATAACATGTCATGTGCTTTAATATTCAGAAATAACTAGTTTATATTTAGTTGCAGTTATTTTGCTTTGTTCAACATCCGGACCCTGTTTCACAAAGCGGCGTAGCGTAAGTTTTCACGTAACTGCCATAGCAACCCATACTGTACCCATACGTTAGTATGAAAGTTACACAAAAAATACATCTACGCCGCTTTGTGAAACAGGACCCTGATTGCAACTTTTACAACAAACTTTCACGACACTCACCTTTTCTCACAAAATGTCTGCTCAGGGATATCAGGAAAACCCCACAATTTTGATGACTTGTTTGATGATACAGACATATTTTGATAGATTTTTGGACCATCATCATTAGATGATGATAGTCTAAACATAGATACTTATATCTGTCTTCTGTAGTTCATTAACTTTTGCTATGATTGCAAATTGTAAAAAGTACTGCATGTATTTTAACAAAACTGTATACAAAATGTACGCATGTTCCCACTTATGCGAGATGTAATTTTGTTTGTATTTGGTTTAAAAAGAAAACTTTGTGATAACATTCTAGAAAACAACTGAACTTTACACCCCCCCCCCCCCCCCCCCCCCATGGAAAAGTTGGGCAGTCGTGCATGTTAACCTTTTATTATTATTATCATGCATGTTATCCTCTTTTTGTCCAAGATAGAACAAAAACTGTGTTAATGCTGTGTTCAGGGCATTTTCTTCTTCAAAATGAAAACTTGATTGCAAATTCTGAATTTCACAAAACCTCAAAGACATGTTCCCAAAATATACATTTTTTGTCATTTACATGAAAATATGGCTACATAGTACCATTCTGGGTGTTTTTTTTTTTAATAAAAAGTGTATGATCTGGAATTCTAACTTTCTAAAACATGCATGTTCTCCTTTGGTCTAGTTATGCAATACACCATTTTTGTTGAATTCACTTTAAATTATGGCCGCTAGGGATCATTTCATTTAAAAAAAACCTTCTGAACCATTTTAGGCATATCATTGTAGCTATTGTTATTTTTGTGTTATATTATATTTGAGAAGCTACATTTTTTTTTTTTGGTTTTGTTTTAATTAACTGGGGGGGCAAATATGTTACTGCAGTAAATTGTATTTTTACTATTTTTGGGTTATTAGGAAATATATGCAGAAACAGAAGATACCCCTGAGCAACCGATCACACCTATCAGTCCACCTGTCTCGAGTCATTTTCCTCCACCACTACCCCCAGGGCGACGTCCTGCCCCTGCTTCTCCCGTTGAACAGGTAAGTTTTTTCAAGTCCATTGCGGTTTAGAATCCCTCTCAGTCCCAAGAAAGTTTCTGAGTGGGTTTTTCACTTGATCACCGTACATGTTTGTTGAGAGGTTGTTAGGTACCGGCCATAGGTAGCTAAACCTGGCAACGTTACCATACAAGTGTAGTGTAAAGCATCAATCAATCACGTCAAGATGACTGATGGACCCATTATGAGTGGGTAACTTCATTACAAAACAAGTCTTGTTGATCGTTGGGCCTCCACAGCTTAATCCGAAAGGTTGCTTATTAAGTGTCGGGGGTTGGAATCCCACTCACTCAAACAACCTATGTGGTATGGTTGCCAGTTACCACAGGAAGGTCTTGGGTTTCCTCCGGGCTTGGAGCCCTTTTTCCTCCCACAATAAAACTGGCAACTCCTTACCTTCTATACAATGTATGTCGTTTTAAATGAAATAAACTTGTTTTGCACATAAAATATAATACTACTAACTATACTTATATTCGTCCAGATGACAATAGCAGTTCAGATTTATTTTTGAAAATTGTTATTTTAAGAAGTACATTACTGCTCAATTCTGCAAATAAAAATGGAATCTCGATCGCTGAAACCATTTAACCGCTGAACTTAGGCGAGTACCTGGCAATTCCACATGCAGTGACCGAGTGAAAAATCCACTCGGAAATTTTTCAAATTTTATCTGCAGAATCGAATGAATGTGGTTGTTTTTTTGGGGGGGAGGGGGGGGGGGGGGGGGGGTTTGCGGGTTCGTATCCCACTCAGTCCAAAAAAATTGGAAAATTTTCTGACTGGGCTTTCACTCGAACGACCTATGTGGGATGTTTGCCGGTTACCAACGGAAGGTCATGGGTTTCCTCCGGACATAGAGCCCGGTTTCCTCCCACAATAAAACTGGTTGCCATATAAGTGAAATAATCTTGAGCACAGTGTAAAACACCAAACAATCAATCAGTTTTTTTAAATACTTTTGAGCAACACACATTAGACAGGAATACCATGGTGTAATGTCATGTCAATGGCTGCTCATCTGATCAATCCCCTCCGTTTTAATTTCAGGACACCTATGAAGACTTTGATGAACTACATCAAAACAAAGGTCCAGGCCATTCCATACAAGGTACTTATTGCATGGATTATCAATTTTTTTCAGTTATACATGTATCTAGCTTATGAGTAAATGGTGTGTCCCATACCAAAATTAAATTGAGCTCTAGATATTTGTGGCAACCAAAACAGTCCCCTAGCCTTTTGGCAGTCAGTAACTTGGGAACTATTGCATGGATTTTTAAAAAAAAATCAGGTATAACTATCTTATGAGTAGAGAGTATGTGCCGTTTCAAAATTAAATTGAGGCCTGGATATTTGTGGTGACCAAAAGTGTCACCTGGTCTTTTTGGCATTCAGTAACTTGGGAACTATTGCATGAATTAAAAAAAAATCAGTTATAACTAGCTTACAAATAGACGATGTGTCCTGTACTAAAAGTAAATTGGGGTCTTGCTTTATATGTGTCGACCAAAAAAAGTCTTCCAACCTTTTAGCATTCAGTAATTGAGGCAATGGCTCTTAATCTGTCTGTGGTTTCACAGTAGAGCTTAATTGTATCCAAACAACTTTTTGATAACCATGGTGACCAAATGAGTTGCAGAGCACCTTATTTCTATTCTTTTATCTGCAATTAAATGAAATTGCTGTTGTATGCCTATATGTAGTGTAGACACTTTTGCTTTTGGTACAGTTTTCAGATATAAATGTAGGTAGCAGCTTATAGGTAGGTAATGTGTCAAATACTAAAATTTACCAAGCGCCAGTCTTTATTAGGTGATTGAAAGATTCTAGCATCCGAAATTCTGTTTAAAGCATGTCTTTAATATTGAATGTGAAGATAGTGTGCTACAATGAATTTACCCTTGCGGGAATATTATGAGTTTCTTAAACTCTTGTTTTTTATAATCTCTTTCAGTCGATGACGAAATCTATGCTGATCCACTTGAGGTTAGTGTGTTATTTATTCAATGTTTTTTCCCCAGAAGTTATGCCCCTTTACAAATCACCGCCTCCAAATATTATCCTTATAAAGGCATTCACTCACAACTTTAGACGACAACCACAACGAAAATAGGCCTCGTTGAATATTTTTTTCCAGGAGTTATGCCCCTTACATTACCATTATCCAAAAATGTTGTAAGCACAATATCTTCAAAAATCTTATTCTCACAACTTCAAAAGGTTTGATATTGCAAGTAAAAGTACATGATCTAGTGTGAGTGTTTTATGAGTTTTGCCCCTTGCATTACCGCTCGTATAAAAAAGCCTTGTATATAACAGTGTTTGATTCGGTAATTGCCCCTAGTATATTGAAAGTAGAAAAAGAATTAGGTAACAATTTGCTGTAGTCTAACCCTAGAAGTACCGATGGCAACAATCTACTTATTTGTACTGACTGTAAACGAAAGAATGGGGTATTTAAGTTGCCAGAAACTAAACATTGATATACTTAAATTATTTACTCTACAATTCAGTTTTTTGTTTGGTGAATTGAATTCCAGGAAACCCTAGAGTTACCATATGATTCAGCAATTTTGTGAGGCCAGCCTTCAAAGTTCAGTTAAAGGGTAGAAAATCCTGTCAACATTTGTTCAAATACCAAGAAAATTTACTAATCAAACTTTTGTATTCAATTAACCATCTTAAAACTGGGGAAGTCTTCTGGACACGCACTCTGATTTTCTCCTCCACTAAACCATCAGTGAAAGAATCTCAAGTGTGGCATATAACACCAATCAAACAGAGCATTTCCTCACCATATCCTTCAAATAATTATGGGAAACACCAACCAACCAACCAAAGTAAATTATTTTAACATGTTAACTTGACCAAATCTTAAACTGAGTTTTCTGAATTCCAGGAGTACGAAGACTTTGAAGAGCTACGCAACGGTAAGTTCTATTTTTATACTGTTGGTAGGAAAGATTTCACATGTTGGGACAGGACTTTATTGCTTTGTCTGGGGTGAGTTCTATTCATTCCTCTCCTTGACCACTCTGCCCTTCCCTGGATGTGGGAATAAATTAACCTCGCTGTTGGCTCATTTTAAAAGAGCAACACACCTGCCCTCTTTAAACGGATACATGTAGAGTGGACGTTACACCTGCCCCCTTTATCCATACATGTTGACAGGTCACACCAGCCCCTCCCCCTCTAAGCTTGATTGGCGAGGAGCTGTTACATCCGACCCCTTCAATCATGGAGAGAGGATATCACACCTACCCCCAACCCACCCCACCAAGTATGGTTGGAAAGGGGACATCACACCTACCCCTACCCCACCCCATCAAGTATGGTTGAAAAGGGGACATCACACCTACCCGCACCCCACCCCACCAAGTATGGTTGGAAAGGGGACATCACACCTCCCCCCACCCCACTCCACCAACTATGGTTGGAAAGGGGACATCACACCTACGCCCACCCCACTCCATCAAGTATGGTTGGAAAGGGGACTTCACATCTACCCCATCTACCCCACCCCATCTACCCCACCCCACCAAGTATGATTGGAAAGGGGACATCACACCTACCCCTACCCCACCAAGTATGGTTGGAATGGGGACATCACACCTACCCCCAACTCAGGCCATCACGTATGTTGGGAAAGGGGACATCACACCTACGCCCACCCCACTCCATCAAGTATGGTTGGAAAGGAGACATCACACCTACCCCCACCCCACACACCTACCCCCACCCCACTCCATCAAGTATGGTTGGAAAGGGGACATCACACCTACCCCCACCCCACACACCTACCCCCACCCCACTCCATCAATTATGGTTGGAAAGGGGATATCACACCTACCCCCACCCCAGTGCCACTCCACCCCACCAAGTATGGTTGGAAAGGGGACATCACACCTACCCCCACCCCACTCCATCAAGTATGGTTGGAAAGGGGACTTCACACCTACCCCTACCCCACCCCACCAAGTATGATTGGAAAGGGGACATCACACCTACCCCCACCCCACCAAGTATGGTTGGAATGGGGACATCACACCTACCCCCACCCCACGCCATCACGTATTTTGGGAAAGGGGACATCACACCTACTACCACCCCACTCCATCAAGTATGGTTTGAAAGGGGACATCACACCTACCCCCACCCCACACACCTACCCCCACCCCACTCCATCAATTATGGTTGGAAAGGGGATATCACACCTACCCCCACCCCAGTGCCACTCCACCCCACCAAGTATGGTTGGAAAGGGGACATCACACCTACCCCCACCCCACTCCATCAAGTATGGTTGGAAAGGGCACACCTACCCCTACCCCACCCCACCAAGTATGATTGGAAAGGGGACATCACACCTACCCCCACCCCACTCCATCAAGTATGGTTGGAAAGGGGACTTCACACCTACCCCTACCCCACCCCACCAAGTATGATTGGAAAAGGGACATCACACCTACCCCCACCCCACACCATCAATTATGGTTGGAAAGGGGACATCACACCTACCCCCACCCCAGTGCCACTCCACCCCACCAAGTATGGTTGGAAAGGGGACATCACACCTACCCCCACCCCACACACCTACCCCCACCCCACACACCTACCCCCACCCCACACACCTACCCCCACTCCACACACCTACCCCCACTCCACCAAGTATGGTTGGAAATGGGACATCACACCTACTCCCACCCCACACACCTACCCCCACCCCAATTCATCAAGTATGGTTGAAAAAGGGACATCACACCTACCCCCACCCCACTCCATCAAGTATGGTTGAAAAAGGGACATCACACCTACCCCCACCCCACTCCATCAAGTATGGTTGAAAAAGGGACATCACACCTACCCCCACCCCACACACCTACCCCCACCCCACTCCATCAAGTATGGTTGGAAAGGGGACATCACACCTACCCCCACCCCAGTGCCACTCCACCCCACCAAGTATGGTTGGAAAGGGGACATCACACCTACCCCCACCCCACACACCTACCCCCACCCCATCAAGTATGGTTGGAAATGGGACATCACACCTACCCCCACCACACTCCACCAAGTATGGTTGGAAATGGGACATCACACCTACTCCCACCCCACACACCTACTCCCACCCCACACACCTACCCCCACCCCAATTCATCAAGTATGGTTGAAAAAGGGACATCACACCTACCCCCACCCCACTCCATCAAGTATGGTTGAAAAAGGGACATCACACCTACCCCCACCCCACTCCATCAAGTATGGTTGAAAAAGGGACCCCACACACCTACCCCCACCCCACTCCACCAAGTATGGTTGGAAATGGGACATCACACCTACTCCCACCCCACACACCTACCCCCACCCCAATTCATCAAGTATGGTTGAAAAAGGGACATCACACCTACCCCCACCCCATCAAGTATGGTTGAAAAAGGGACATCACACCTACCCCCACTCCACCAACTATGGTTGGAAAGGGGACATCACATCTACCCCCACCCCACTCCATCAAGTATGGTTGGAAAAGGGACATCACACCTATCCCTACCCCACCCCACCAAGTATGATTGGAAAGGGGACATCACACCTACCCCCACCCCACTCCATCAACTATGGTTGGAAAGGGGACATCACACCTACCCCCGCCCCACTCCATCAAGTATGGTTGGAAAAGGGACATCACACCTACCCCCGCCCCACCCCACCAACTATGGTTGGAAAGGGGACATCACACCTACCCCCACCCCACTCCATCAAGTATGGTTGGAAAAGGGACATCACACCTACCCCCACCCCACTCCACCAACTATGGTTGGAAAGGGGACATCACACCTACCCCCACCCAACTCCATCAAGTATGGTTGGAAAAGGGACATCACACCTACCCCCACCCCACTCCATCAAGTATGGTTGGAAAGGGGACATCACACCTACCCCCACCCCACTCCACCAACTATGGTTGGAAAGGGGACATCACACCTACCCCCACCCCACTCCATCAAGTATGGTTGGGAAGGGGACATCACACCTACCCCCACCCCAGTGCCACTCCACCCCACCAAGTATAGTTGGAAAGGGGACATCACACCTACCCCCACCCCACACACCTACCCCCACCGCACACACCTACCCCCACCCCATCAAGTATGGTTGGAAATGGGACATTACACCTACCCCCACCCCACTCCACCAAGTATGGTTGGAAATGGGACATCACACCTACTCCCACCCCACACACCTACCCCCACCCCAATTCATCAAGTATGGTTGAAAAAGGGACATCACACCTACCCCCACCCCACTCCATCAAGTATGGTTGAAAAAGGGACATCACACCTACCCCCACCCCACTCCATCAAGTATGGTTGAAAAAGGGACCCCACACACCTACCCCCACCCCACTCCACCAAGTATGGTTGGAAATGGGACATCACACCTACTCCCACCCCACACACCTACCCCCACCCCAATTCATCAAGTATGGTTGAAAAAGGGACATCACACCTACCCCCACCCCATCAAGTATGGTTGAAAAAGGGACATCACACCTACCCCCACTCCACCAACTATGGTTGGAAAGGGGACATCACATCTGCCCCCACCCCACTCCATCAAGTATGGTTGGAAAAGGGACATCACACCTATCCCTACCCCACCCCACCAAGTATGATTGGAAAGGGGACATCACACCTACCCCCACCCCACTCCATCAACTATGGTTGGAAAGGGGACATCACACCTACCCCCGCCCCACTCCATCAAGTATGGTTGGAAAAGGGACATCACACCTACCCCCGCCCCACCCCACCAACTATGGTTGGAAAGGGGACATCACACCTACCCCCACCCCACTCCATCAAGTATGGTTGGAAAAGGGACATCACACCTACCCCCACCCCACTCCACCAACTATGGTTGGAAAGGGGACATCACACCTACCCCCACCCAACTCCATCAAGTATGGTTGGAAAAGGGACATCACACCTACCCCCACCCCACTCCATCAAGTATGGTTGGAAAGGGGACATCACACCTACCCCCACCCCACTCCACCAACTATGGTTGGAAAGGGGACATCACACCTACCCCCACCCCACTCCATCAAGTATGGTTGGGAAGGGGACATCACACCTACCCCCGCCCCACTCCATCAAGTATGGTTGGAAAAGGGACATCACACCTACCCCCGCCCCACCCCACCAACTATGGTTGGAAAGGGGACATCACACCTACCCCCACCCCACTCCATCAAGTATGGTTGGAAAAGGGACATCACACCTACCCCCACCCCACTCCACCAACTATGGTTGGAAAGGGGACATCACACCTACCCCCACCCAACTCCATCAAGTATGGTTGGAAAAGGGACATCACACCTACCCCCACCCCACTCCATCAAGTATGGTTGGAAAGGGGACATCACACCTACCCCCACCCCACTCCACCAACTATGGTTGGAAAGGGGACATCACACCTACCCCCACCCCACTCCATCAAGTATGGTTGGGAAGGGGACATCACACCTACCCCCACCCCAGTGCCACTCCACCCCACCAAGTATGGTTGGAAAGGGGACATCACACCTACCCCCACCCCACACACCTACCCCCACCGCACACACCTACCCCCACCCCATCAAGTATGGTTGGAAATGGGACATTACACCTACCCCCACCCCACTCCACCAAGTATGGTTGGAAATGGGACATCACACCTACTCCCACCCCACACACCTACCCCCACCCCAATTCATCAAGTATGGTTGAAAAAGGGACATCACACCTACCCCCACCCCACTCCATCAAGTATGGTTGAAAAAGGGACATCACACCTACCCCCACCCCACTCCATCAAGTATGGTTGAAAAAGGGACCCCACACACCTACCCCCACCCCACTCCACCAAGTATGGTTGGAAATGGGACATCACACCTACTCCCACCCCACACACCTACCCCCACCCCAATTCATCAAGTATGGTTGAAAAAGGGACATCACACCTACCCCCACCCCATCAAGTATGGTTGAAAAAGGGACATCACACCTACCCCCACTCCACCAACTATGGTTGGAAAGGGGACATCACATCTACCCCCACCCCACTCCATCAAGCATGGTTGGAAAAGGGACATCACACCTATCCCTACCCCACCCCACCAAGTATGATTGGAAAGGGGACATCACACCTACCCCCACCCCACTCCATCAACTATGGTTGGAAAGGGGACATCACACCTACCCCCGCCCCACTCCATCAAGTATGGTTGGAAAAGGGACATCACACCTACCCCCGCCCCACCCCACCAACTATGGTTGGAAAGGGGACATCACACCTACCCCCACCCCACTCCATCAAGTATGGTTGGAAAAGGGACATCACACCTACCCCCACCCCACTCCACCAACTATGGTTGGAAAGGGGACATCACACCTACCCCCACCCAACTCCATCAAGTATGGTTGGAAAAGGGACATCACACCTACCCCCACCCCACTCCATCAAGTATGGTTGGAAAGGGGACATCACACCTACCCCCACCCCACTCCACCAACTATGGTTGGAAAGGGGACATCACACCTACCCCCACCCCACTCCATCAAGTATGGTTGGGAAGGGGACATCACACCTACCCCCACCCCAGTGCCACTCCACCCCACCAAGTATAGTTGGAAAGGGGACATCACACCTACCCCCACCCCACACACCTACCCCCACCGCACACACCTACCCCCACCCCATCAAGTATGGTTGGAAATGGGACATTACACCTACCCCCACCCCACTCCACCAAGTATGGTTGGAAATGGGACATCACACCTACTCCCACCCCACACACCTACCCCCACCCCAATTCATCAAGTATGGTTGAAAAAGGGACATCACACCTACCCCCACCCCACTCCATCAAGTATGGTTGAAAAAGGGACATCACACCTACCCCCACCCCACTCCATCAAGTATGGTTGAAAAAGGGACCCCACACACCTACCCCCACCCCACTCCACCAAGTATGGTTGGAAATGGGACATCACACCTACTCCCACCCCACACACCTACCCCCACCCCAATTCATCAAGTATGGTTGAAAAAGGGACATCACACCTACCCCCACCCCATCAAGTATGGTTGAAAAAGGGACATCACACCTACCCCCACTCCACCAACTATGGTTGGAAAGGGGACATCACATCTGCCCCCACCCCACTCCATCAAGTATGGTTGGAAAAGGGACATCACACCTATCCCTACCCCACCCCACCAAGTATGATTGGAAAGGGGACATCACACCTACCCCCACCCCACTCCATCAACTATGGTTGGAAAGGGGACATCACACCTACCCCCGCCCCACTCCATCAAGTATGGTTGGAAAAGGGACATCACACCTACCCCCGCCCCACCCCACCAACTATGGTTGGAAAGGGGACATCACACCTACCCCCACCCCACTCCATCAAGTATGGTTGGAAAAGGGACATCACACCTACCCCCACCCCACTCCACCAACTATGGTTGGAAAGGGGACATCACACCTACCCCCACCCAACTCCATCAAGTATGGTTGGAAAAGGGACATCACACCTACCCCCACCCCACTCCATCAAGTATGGTTGGAAAGGGGACATCACACCTACCCCCACCCCACTCCACCAACTATGGTTGGAAAGGGGACATCACACCTACCCCCACCCCACTCCATCAAGTATGGTTGGGAAGGGGACATCACACCTACCCCCGCCCCACTCCATCAAGTATGGTTGGAAAAGGGACATCACACCTACCCCCGCCCCACCCCACCAACTATGGTTGGAAAGGGGACATCACACCTACCCCCACCCAACTCCATCAAGTATGGTTGGAAAAGGGACATCACACCTACCCCCACCCCACTCCATCAAGTATGGTTGGAAAGGGGACATCACACCTACCCCCACCCCACTCCATCAAGTATGGTTGGGAAGGGGACATCACACCTACCCCCACCCCACTCCACCAACTATGGCTGGAAAGGGGACATCACACCTACCCCCACCCCACTCCATCAAGTATGGTTGGAAAGGGGACATCACACCTACCCCCACCCCACTCCATCAAGTATGGTTGGAAAAGGGACATCACACCTACCCCCACCCCACTCCATCAAGTATGATTGGAAAGGGGATATCACATCTACCCCCACCCCCACCCCATCAAGTATGGTTGGCAAGGGGACATCACACCTACCCCCGCCCCACCAAGTATGATTGGAAAGGGGACATCACACCTACCCCCACCCCACTCCACCAAGTATGGTTGGCAAGGGGACATCACACCTACCCCCATCCCACCAAGTATGATTGGAAAGGGGACATCACACCTACCCCCACCCCACTCCACCAAGTATGGTTGGCAAGGGGACATGACATCTACGCCAGATTCTTCTCACTGTAGTTAAGTTCTCCGCAACCAACAAGCCTGTCTGAAATTACAAAGACCAATATAAATTAAAGAAGCAAAAAGTTACATTGCTATTTCTTTGTCAAAAGGATTGAAGTATAAAATATAGTTTAGCTTGTAGCATCGTGAGATATAAATACTTGGCAAATTCAACAAACCCTACAGTTTGTGTAAATATTCTATGATAGAATTCTTCCCAATTGTTTTTACTTAGCTGGAGGAGGTGGTGTGAAGGAAGAGGAAATCACATACAATGAGGAAGAGGTCAGTAAAAGGAGGGTTTGTGAATCATTGTTTGAAAATATAGATTTACATGTTCAATGAAACCTATAAGATTTGCTTTCTTGCCTCCTGGAAAGATTGTTTGAGTTTGATGTTTTACGCAACCTATATGGTGATCTTGCCAGATTTAGGAATGAGGGGGGGTGGGGAGGATCAGGCTCGGATGAAACTTCTGAGGTTCGATTCTTCCACTCTTTGGAATAAGTGAGATTTCAACTTTGGGGAAAGAAAAAATGTCGTTTTAAACGGTAGTTATTGAAGATTATTTAACATGTATTTTAATACAAAGGGAAATTATGTACACTGTAGGTTTGGACAGGGTTTTATGGCTTTGTTAAAGTTTCACTGTACATATGTTACAACTGTTTTTATGTATAATTTGTTACTTCCATTTTTTTTCTCAAGAAACTACATATAAATTCATGTTTACAGCATTCCCAGAAATATGATTGATTGATTGATTGTTTGGTGTTTTACGCCTCGCTTATATGGCGGCATTGCCCGTTTTATTGTGGGAGGAAACCGGGCTCTTTGCCCGGAAGAAACCAACGACCTTCTGTTGGTAACTGGCAACCATCCCACATACATGTAGGTCGTTCGAGTGAAAACCCAGTCAGACCCCGAAATATGACTGGTTGATTATAGATTGTTTGGTTTTCATCAACCATTAAAAATTAATTCACTGAAATATATACTGTGGAAGGGGAAACATGGCCCAAGAAGACTTTTGACTGGTACCTGACAGCCACCCAACTCGTTGGATTAAATTAAATAATTGATGTTTTACGCTGGCGGCGTTGCCCGATTTACAAATGTAGTTTGGGAGGAAACTGGGCTCATTGCTTGGAGAAAACCCGCGACCTTCGACGAATACCTGGCAACTCTTCCACATACGGCAACCATTGTTGGATTAGATGAAAACAGTCAGACAATATCCCAGATGTTTTTTGGAATGAGCAGATTTGAACCTTGGAGTCTTTTGTCAGATGGTTGTTTTGGATTTGGATGTTTGGTCTGAGTTTAATTGGGGTTGTCTTTATAAAAATCCCCCATATCCTTACTTATTCAGATAAAATTTAGGCAAAAATAATGTTATTTTTGTACATTGGTATACCGTTGTCCGTCTGTCCGGATTCGTGTGCGCTTCATAACTTAAAACCTATTGGCTGAATTTTTTTTTCTCCTGATATATGTAGCTTATGGGTTGATGGTGTGCTTTGTACCAAAATTAAATTAGAGTCGACCAAAACAGCCACTTTTGGCATTTAATAACTCGAAAACTATTTAAATTTGATGGATTTAAATTTTTTTTCGAATAAATCTGGCTTATGAGTAGGTAGTGTGTCCTGTACCACAATTAAATTGGGATCTTGCTATTTGTGGTGACTTAAACAGTCGCCTAGCCTTATGGCTTTCAGTAACCTCGGAACTATTGTATGGATTTTAAACAAATTTTCAGTTATAACTGGCTTATGAGTAGATGGTGTGTCCCCTACCAAAATTAAATTGCGGTCTTGATATTTGCGGCGACCAAAACAGTCCCCTAGCCTTTTGGCAGTCAGTAGCTCGGGAACTATTGCAAGGACTTTTAAAAAAATTTCAGTTATAACTACCTTACAAATAGACGATGTGTCCGGTACTAAAACTATTTGGGATCTCGCTATGTTTCGACCAAAAACAGTCACCCAGCCTTTTGGCATTCAATAATTGAGGAAATGGTTGTTAATCTGTCTGTGGTTGCACAGATACTACATATATGCATACAACAGCAATTTCATTTCAATACGGATAAAACAATAGAAAGAAGGTGCTCCGCCTATATGTAGTGTGGACACTTTTGTAAGTAGCTAAGGTACAGTTTTCAGATATAGGTACATGTAGCAGCTTATAGGAATAGTGATGTGTCAAATACTAAAATTCACCTAGCCCTAGTCTTTTTTAGGTGACTGAAAGATTCTACCAGCTGGAATTCTATTTAAAGCATGTCTTTAACATGAAGATAGTGTGCTACAATGAATTTACATTGTACCCTTGCAAGCGTATTACGAGTTTCTTAAACTCTTGTTTGTGATTTAATAGGATGTAGTTCCACCGCCGCCGCCACCAGCTCGAGAAAAAAGACTTCCACCTATGGTAAGATCATTTCTATAAGTATCGGTAACTATAAGTTAGCGTTGTTGAATGGCTTGAAGAAACCTTCTTTAGAATATGAAAAATATTACGAGAGGAGTGGGACCTCTCAAAATGGCTTTTATAACAGGTGATTTGCCAATTACTTTCAAATGAAGTGATTTAGCAATGTCACAATTACGGCCCTAAATGGTAGACCGGACAAAGCATGGGTCTGTTTTTAACTGAAAATGTCCAGCATTTTACATGATATTTTGGAAAGGAAACCAGATATTGTGACAGTTCGTGTCTGAAATAATCAAGTATTTCTAAAAAATCTTGCATGAAACGGGAGCTTGACTGATTATAACTGAAGCCTAATTGGACGATTGGCTTGTCCAGTGTACGATTGGTGTCACGACGTCATTTCACTGTTGCGCGAAAAACTGGCAAATGGTCTATTGAGCGAGCTATTCCGCAACATGTTGTATCATAGTACAAAAGACTGGCATTGTCAATCACATCATAGTGATCCTGTTTACACCTGAAAAATGTTGTTTTGACAGCTGATTTAAGAGGTCATTTGATCGACACAGTTTTAAAAATTGGCCAATAGAATCCAAATTCTTTGTCGTCGTGTTGCTAGGAAAAGTTTAAGTTGTACCAGATACCATGTACATGTGTCCGCAATGTACATCTGCCTGGATATCATGGGTCTCTGATACCCAGCAAATGTGTAAAGCAAAACTAAAGAATAAATTCCAAAATCTGGTGATGTTCAATGCTTCTAAACCCTGCACATGCGTCTTTTTCGGGGTATCGTATTTGTTTAATTGTTGCTCATCATGGACAAACGTGGCAACTATGATACAACTGCAGTTCCCATGAAATATGTTCAAAGTACAATGTAGTTCTTATCAAAGTCGATTGATTGATAATGATACAACACTTCGTCACTCAATGAACCAAAAAGTTGCTTGTATCTAAATTCTCAAATATTATCAGATATTTTTGCTCATGTTTTTCTTGAATGGTTAAGAAAGTCACCATTTTGGGGTTTGATTACCCATTCTTACATCAGTCCATGTTGGTTGAAGAACCTTGATATTATCAAAATAACAAGAATACATGTAGGCCTGCTATTATATTCGTTAAATTCTAAAAAAATAAACGAACGTCACTCTCAGAATCAGTGAGTTTTGTTTTAATTGCAATCATCTTTTCCTGCTGTTTTTTTTATTAAAATCATAATTTTAACGCTACAAGTCAAATTGTTATAAGAAACATTATTTTTATTTACAGCCCCAACCTGCTTCATTCAATGGACCAGGTAGGTTTTTATGTACTGGGTCGATTTATAGACACTATAAAACTTATTATAAGGAACTTGGTTTCTTTTAATCATATGTATGTAATTATAAATATTTGTAATTGAAAATTAGTAGTAAAAAATTGATAAATACTGGAGTAGTTATTTTAGCCAAGAAGATATTACCTGTGCCAGTCAGTGTGTTTGGAATTGTGAATAAGGATATGGGTATGTTAAAGTTGAGCTTGAAACCTCTGTTCACATAACATTGGGCATATGGAATTCTGAATGAATAATTCTCCTGACGATGACTTAAATAAAGTGGAAATATTGAGATTACACCATGAATATTTACAGAGTTTTCTTACCACTTTATCATTCCACCTATTCTGAGCAAATAATGCAAATAATGAAACATTTTCAAATTTATGATTTCAGATGGTTCTGTAGGTTTGCCTCCCAAACCCGTGGGGAAGAAAACCCAGGTTGTTGCACCACAGCCATCAACAGTTGACCTTGCACAGATTCTTAATGTCAAACTCAGACCAACCAATCAGATTACACGAGAGAAAGAGAAGGAAACAGATCCCTATAATCATATGGAGAATTTTGGGGTTCAATTAAAAGCCAACAAACTCAAGCCCGTAGTTCCCCTAACACCAACAACTCAGAAACCAGCAGTCACACCTATTGTCTCCTTGAAACCTGTTGGTATCAAAACGCCTGATAACGGTACTCATCCCAAAGATGACACACCTCAACCTAAAGTATTAAGTAAGACCCAGTTTTTACTTTGGGCGGGGTGGAAAGGGAGGCTTGGTTACCAGACCCATTGATGGGGCGACGGTGTTAATCACAATCAGACCTCGAAAAATTTCAGTCAGTTTGTTTTTTACTTGATCCACCAATGTTGCCAAGTACTGGCGGAGGTTGGGGTTTTCCTCTACTAAAGTGAGTGAGTGATTGGGGTTTTACGTCCTGCTCAACAGTATTTCGGTTATATGAAGACGTTGTCTCCTTGTGACAGGGCGGATTTCCACCGCTCTTTTAGGTGCTGTCTCATCGAGACGACTTGCCGAAGACAACCAGCAAGCCCCCTCACCCAGTCACAGTATACTGACACCGGGCCAACCAGTCGCTGCTCTAACTCATATTGCTGAGCGCCAAGCGAAGCAGTAACAGCTACCACTGTTAAAGTCTTTGGTCTGACTCGACCCGGGCTTGAACCCGGATCTCCCAGGCCTGAAGCGGACGCTATACCGACTGAGCTATCGGGGCTGGTCCTCTACTAAAGAAAAGCGTGATTCCCCCTCCCCCCTCTCTCTAAATTCGTTAGTGCGATGAAAAATCATCAATCAATCTATACAAATTCTTTTTTGTTCTTAAAGGTTTTGTTATTTTTATCATTCCTATCAGAATTAGTTTCTAATCCATATTTAATTATTTTAAAAGGGGTTAATTGTACTGTTACAGCAATTAATTGCATGATCTTCCTAACTCAAGATCATTTAAATTATACGGTGGCATTGCCAGGATTAGTGGGGCTCATTGCCCAGAGGAAAATTCTGCCCGATAGAATGTCACATATTTTAAATTTTTGTCACTGGACTGACTGGCATTCAAATCTCCGACGATGTAAGGTCTGAGAGACTATCACTCACACCTGTTTTTTTTTATGTTATCTCTCTAAAGTGTACATGTATATGGTCTACAGTATAGTTGTTTTCAGTTAGCTATGTATTCTTTGTGTCTGTATGTTTTAAATCAGTGAAAACATTATTTTTCTTTGTAGTTTCTCCACCTCCAGTTATCCCAAAGCCGACCAAAAAAACAGCAATAATCAAACCTGTATCACCAGAGTCTAACAACAACAACAACAACGCTGACGACCAGGTTTGAGAGTTTTATGTTATTTAAGTTGCAACAGTAAATCACCTTGTTTTACCTTGTTAAGCCTCAACATTCTAGGGGAGGACAGGGCATAGAATTAATGAAATACTTTTAGGTAGAACTTGCAAAGAAAAACAATAACTAACATATTGTATTAAATGTCTACTGATACAATGATAAATACAACATACTTAAGGATAAAATAGATAAATACAACATACTTAAGGATAAAATGTATAAATACAACATACTTAAGGATAAAATAGATAAATACAACATACTTAAGGATAAAATGTATAAATACAACATACTTAAGGATAAAATAGTTAAATACAACATACTTAAGGATAAAATAGTTAAATACAACATACTTAAAGTGGCATGAGCTGCCAAAATGTTGATATTTTGACATTAAAACAGAATGATGAAATTATTGGCTATTTTTCTCAATACGTATAATTCAGAAGCTTTTTAGTTCTTCCAGTCTCAAAAATGTACGACAAAGTATTGTTTTGAACTAACTTTGGCTTAGAATGAATGAATGGTCGTCCCGGTTATTTAAATTTTGTTTATTTTGCGAACACGTTTTTGGTTCGTACAGGCCACATACTGTATGGATTTTCCTTATTCCAACGCCAATCATTTAGTTTTTTGGTGCCGTTCTAAGCCTTGTTCTGTCGTCACGATCAGAAATTATGAAAAAAGTGTGAATTTTGGCAGCCCATGCCACTTTAAGAATAAAATAGATAAATACAACATACTTAAGGATAAAATGTCCTGACCACTAATCTAAGAGGCCAGTCATTGTCTAAGGAAAAAGTTTGAAATATCTAGTTGTTAAACTAAACTTAAGTCAATTTTAATTTCTTACATACATTATAGATAGAGCTCACATGTGAAATCTTTCAATGGCATTTAAACACCCTACACCCCTTGTATTCTTAGCTCACATGTGGTCTCTAAATCTGCCCTAAATCTGCAGAGGCCCTTAATTGTGACACCTCTAACATCATGTATGTTATCAGGTGCAAATAATACGTAGCAGAATCTCATAATTCTCTATTACAAAGAGCCAACCATTTATCTGGTAGTAGACAATCACTTGGACATGTCCGTGGCACAGCATTTCAATACCCCAGAAATGGACTAAAATGGTTCATTCTCTTACCCAAAATCCAGTCATTGCTTATAAAAAGAACAAGAAGAGTATATCTTTCAGTCTGTTTTTTTACCTAAATTTAGGTATTTAGTAGAACTCCAACATTGAGTTCTTTTTTCACATTACCCATCACTGGGATAAATACTGTATACCGCCACCATTTCTATTGTGTACTTCGCAATAAAACACATAGAAAATAACCGTAGTTTTGACTGCTATTGGGGCGTGGCTAAGTTGCGTGAGTGAAAAAAAAACTGGCCAATGGTTTATTGCCAATCGCAATCAGAGGATTTCAAAATTAATTTAATTTTTCCCCAGGACATGATGGTATATTCATGGTATCATGGAAACATTTCAAGAGCTGAAACTGAAAAACGACTTTCTTCAGTCCAAGGGGTAATATTTTAATTATTTTGACCTCATTCCATCACAGTACTATAATATAGGTACTTATTGGTAAATAAGATATTGTCGGAAGATTTGTAAAAGTAATGGGAAAGAAAATGATTGTCTTTTTCTGCTATTTAACATTTTCTGTTTGTGCATTTGATGGATTGATTGATGTTTAACGCTGCTTTTAAGATTAAAAACTTATATGGTAGCATTGCCAGGTTTAGTAGGGGTGGAAACCGGGTTCTTTGCCCAGAGGAAACCCCCGACCTTCGGTGAGTACCTGGCAACTTTCCACATTAGTGAATTTGATATTTCAATTTTATTACATGTTTTTGCACTTTTTTGTTGAAAAATTATCCCAAAGTATATTCTTGTCTCAGAAATATTAAATAAGTTTGGAAAATCATTCACAAGGTGTTAAAAATGCCACAGTATTTATTATTTCACTGAATTCTCTTTATAACAACTTTTGTAAAGAGTTTCAACATGTAGATGATCTCCGATGAAGGTCTTCGGTTCCTAACATAATACATTTAAAGAGAGATTAGAGGAAACCTTTAGTACGTTTGTTTAGGTCTGTCCTTCCTGTATAAACAGTCTCCGTCTATAGGGGGCTCGATTAAATATGGTACTTGAATGTCATTCTCCTTTTATTTAAGCAATAAACTGTGACTTGTTTTGACAATTTATATTCCCAAGAGAGGCAAGAAACCGTCACAAAACATAGGTAGAACGTTGGATGCTCAATCCGAACAGCCTTCCACCAATGAGTCGCAGGTTTGAATCCCACTCAGTCCCCCCAAAAATTGGAAAATTTTCTGACTGGATTTTCACTCGAACGACCTATGTGGGCTGGTTGCCAGTTACCACCTTAAGGTCGTGGGTTTCCTCTGGGCATACAGCCTGGTTTACTCCCACAATAAAACTGGCAACGCCACCATATAAGTGAAATAATTTTGAACTTAGCGTAAAACACCACACAATCAATCAATCAACCCTATGTATTTAAGAAAACAAATTTCAATTTTTTTCCCCTTGGACGATGACTGTTTAAAGACTTTTTATCATCTTTGTAGGATGGAGCTTTCCTGGTAAGGAAAAGTAAGAAAGGTGGAGAAGAACAACCATACACTTTGACCATTTTTTATCAGGATAATTTTTTCACTCTGAAAGTTCGCTGTCGACCAAAGGATAAACAAATAGCCCTAGGTGAAGAAAAAACTGGTGAAATGGTGAGTCATAATGTGTCTCTTTTCTTGATTGATTTGGGCTTAATGTCAAAGGTCAATAAGTTTGGTCAAGATGAATAAAGATAAAAAATTAAAGACATCACCACATCCTCAGTTGTTTTTTAACAAACGAGCTTTCGACACCTGTGCCGGTGTCTTCGTCAAGTGTTACACCGGTGTCGAAAGCTCGTGTTGTTAAAAAACAAGTGAAGACGTGGTGATGTCTTTTATTTGTTTATCATTAGTATGGTACCCACGTTTAAAGAGAGTTTCAAACATTTCTTAAGATGAATAAAGTTGTGAACCAAGTGACTTTCTCACCAAGGATAATAAAGCTGTAAATGAAGTTAAAATATTGACTTTTTTACCAAGGTCAATAAAGCTGTGAATGAAGTCAAAATATTGACTTTCTCACCAAGGTCAATAAAGCTGTGAATGAAGTCAAAATATTGACTTTCTCACCAAGGTCAATAAAGCTGTGAATTAAGTCAAAATATTGACTTTTGCACTAAGGCCAATAAAGCTATGAATGAAGTCAAAATATTGACTTTCACACCAAGGCCAATACAGCTGTGAATGAAGTCGAAATATTGACTTTCTCACCAAGGTCAATAAAGGTGTGAATGAAGTCAAAATATTGAGTTTCTCACCAAGGCCAATAAAGGTGTGAATGAAGTCAAAATATTGAGTTTCTCACCAAGGTCAATAAAGCTGTGAATGAAGTCGAAATATTGACTTTCTCACCAAGGTCAATAAAGGTGTGAATGAAGTCAAAATATTGAGTTTCTCACCAAGGCCAATAAAGGTGTGAATGAAGTCAAAATATTGAGTTTCTCACCAAGGTCAATAAAGCTGTGAATGAAGTCAAAATATTGACTTTCACACCAAGGCCAATACAGCTGTGAATGAAGTCGAAATATTGACTTTCTCACCAAGGTCAATAAAGGTGTGAATGAAGTCAAAATATTGAGTTTCTCACCAAGGCCAATAAAGGTGTGAATGAAGTCAAAATATTGAGTTTCTCACCAAGGTCAATAAAGCTGTGAATGAAGTTAAAATATTGACTTTCTCACCAAGATCAATAAAGCTGTGAATGAAGTCTAAATATTGACGTTCTCACCAAGGTCAATAAAGCTGTGAATGAAGTCAAAATATTGACTTTCACACCAAGGCCAATACAGCTGTGAATGAAGTCGAAATATTGACTTTCTCACCAAGGTCAATAAAGGTGTGAATGAAGTCAAAATATTGAGTTTCTCACCAAGGCCAATAAAGGTGTGAATGAAGTCAAAATATTGAGTTTCTCACCAAGGTCAATAAAGCTGTGTATGAAGTCAAAATATTGACTTTCTCACCAAGGTCAATAAAGCTGTGAATGAAGTCAAAATATTGACTTTCACACCAAGGTCAATAAAGCTGTGTATGAAGTCAAAATATTGACTTTCTCACCAAGGTCAATAAAGGTGTGAATGAAGTCAAAATATTGACTTTCACACCAAGGTCAATAAAGCTGTGAATGAAGTCAAAATATTGAGTTTCTCACCAAGGTCAATAAAGCTGTGAATGAAGTCAAAATATTGATTTTCTCACCAAGGTCAATAAAGCTGTGAATGAAGTCAAAATATTGACTTTCACACCAAGGTCAATAAAGCTGTGAATGAAGTCAAAATATTGACTTTCTCACCAAGGTCAATAAAGGTGTGAATGAAGTCAAAATATTGACTTTCACACCAAGGTCAATAAAGCTGTGAATGAAGTCAAAATATTGAGTTTCTCACCAAGGTCAATAAAGCTGTGAATGAAGTCAAAATATTGATTTTCTCACCAAGGTCAATAAAGCTGTGTATGAAGTCAAAATATTGACTTTCTCACCAAGGTCAATAAAGCTGTGAATGAAGTCAAAATATTGATTTTCTCACCAAGGTCAATAAAGCTGTGTATGAAGTCAAAATATTGACTTTCTCACCAAGGTCAATAAAGGTGTGAATGAAGTCAAAATATTGACTTTCTCACCAAGGTCAATAAAGCTGTGTATGAAGTCAAAATATTGACTTTCTCACCAAGGTCAATAAAGGTGTGAATGAAGTCAAAATATTGACTTTCACACCAAGGTCAATAAAGCTGTGAATGAAGTCAAAATATTGAGTTTCTCACCAAGGTCAATAAAGCTGTGAATGAAGTCAAAATATTGATTTTCTCACCAAGGTCAATAAAGCTGTGAATGAAGTCAAAATATTGACTTTCTCACCAAGGTCAATAAAGCTGTGAATGAAGTCAAAATATTGACTTTCTTTCCTCTACCAGACAAGTCAGGATAGTGATAGCATTAATAAGATAAAAAAAGTTAACTTTGGCCAATCTGCCAGTTTAATGATTATCCCTGTACATGCCAAGATAATAAATCCTTGGAAGAGTAAATTTGATTCTGTGAACATTAGAACACCTTAATTCTTCACTCTGGGATTGTTATACCTCCTTGGATCAACTAATTCTATTGAAGTTGCATGTACTCTCTTAAAGTGGCATGAGCTGCCAAAATTCACACTTTTTCATAATTTCTGATCGTCACAACAGTAAGAGGTTTTGAAGGCCACCGAAAAACTAAATGATTGGCCTTGGAATGAGGAAAATCCATACAGTATGTGGCCCGTAAACGTGTTTGAAAAGAAACAAAATTTAAATAACCGCGACGACCATTCATTCATTCTAAGTGAAAGTTAGTTCAAAACCGTACATTTTCGAGACTAGAAGCAGTAAAAAGCTTCTGAATAATACGTCTTGAGAAAAATAGCCAATAATTTCAACAACGTCAAAATATCAACATTTTGGCAGCTCAAACCGCTTTAAGCTAAACTTTGCAATCATAGACATGAGTTACTGCCAGTAAACGTATACATTAGATCAAATATAGCCCTGGTTAAGTTTGTAATATTTTCACCCAAATTCAACATCCTAATTACATTTTATGAATGAATACATTGTCTGCCCCCCAATCCCCGCTGGTTTTAATAGTAAAGAAATCTTTTCATAAAATTGTGTTTCTTTTTTTTTCAGGGTTTTTCCAGTGTTCCTTCCTTGATAGCCTACCACAAGGAACATAATGTCATTCTTATTGGCAACCCAGGAGGAAAAACTAAATTATTGGCTCATCCAGAGAGAGTAGATTAGTTCATTTCTATATTGTGAAATCTGTTTTTAAAAGCTACAAATGTGTCATCTAAAAGCAACGATGTGGTACACCCCCCCCCCCCCCCCCCCCACACACACACACTCCATTAAAATGTGATTAACTTCCAAATTGTGATATTCTCAAATGTTATATTTTCAAGAAATAGTATTTTTCAGTATGAACTATCACCGCTCTATCTTCAAGTTCATTTGGTGATTAAGCAGTAAAGTCTATCCATATTTCCTAAGTTCCAGGTGACTAACACAATTACATGATAGCCACATGACTAAAGCACCCCCCCCCCCCCCCCCTCAATAATTTATACTGGAATAATGTTTATTTCATTTATATCTATTGGTGCAATGGGGTATGGGTCTCAGGGGGGGGGGGGGGGGGGGGGGTTGACATTGATGGCAGACCAAAAAGTATTTTGCATTAAAGAATATATGACTGGGGTTGAGAGAAGCCACACACTTCAAAGCTTGACTCACATTTATGGTTCAACTCACCATTTCCACTAAGACTCAGTGACACAATAGTAGTGCATCTGACCCCAGATCAGATGATTTCGTGTTCTAATCACGTTAAGTTCAAATATGTTTTTTTTGTCGCAGTAATAGTGAAATACTGTTGAAAGCGAGGTGTCCATCACTCACTCACATTTTCAATGGACATATTTATGCAGGACAACAATAGAGTAACGAGTGAGACTGATCCTGTCTCCAAAAACTTAATCTAGCAATTTCTGGAATTTTTTTTATAATTGTTGCTGTTGAATATTGCAACTTCTTACTGCAAAATTCCATTCACAAGAGAAAAATGTGATGTTCCGAAGTTCTGCATATAGAAATATACATTGAACATATATAAAATTGCATAATGTTTATTTTATAACATTTGATATATATAATTTACAAATTTTTCATTAATAACCATGACATTTTATGTATATATTTATACTTGTATATTTCTATTTACAGTAATGAAATAATAATGACTATTCACGATGTTCTATATGAATTATATATTGATAAATACTATTTTCCCAACACAATTATGTTTTGTTTTCTTACAATACCTTGTTAATATTGATCATTTATATCATCAATATTACGATCTCAGTTGAGACGGCCTCACATATCACACAGTGTTATGATAATCTGTATGTCTATACCATAGCCCGTTGTACAAGCTCTTATCGACAGGATATTAGGGGGGAGACGAAAAAACTACTGTAAGTGAATTCGATTGCTGTTTTAGGACAGCGGAAGAGGAAGAAACTTATCTACTGATCCAGGAACAAAAAAACACAGAGCCCCAAAAAAGGTCGGACGTCATTTTGTTTAAGGCATGGATTAAATGTTCAGTGGGCGACTTAACAGCTTGCATTAAATTAACTTCTTCAGTCTATTAATAAAAATATTATGAATCAAGTGTTTTTGTATTGCCCTTCAGGTGGTTGCATTGACCTCAGCCTCGGACCAATACGGCCACCCTCAGGCCAATGCCAAGGCAATATTAAAACACTCGATTAATAACATAAAGTATTGAAGAAGCCCGTGTGGGCCTATCACAGTAACTTAAATCCACCTAACTTATTGCCGACAATATATATACCTGTTCATCAATATATTTATAATCATAACGTTTTTTTTTTTTAGAAAAATAACAAAACATAATCAAACCCTTTTTTGTAAAGCAGGAGGATATTGTCTCTAAAATAGAATATGATGTATTTAATCTGCAGTGTTCACATTCTAGTTGTGATTGATCAGTATGTGAAATTGAAGCTTCAAAATCAGATGCGACAGAATCAAAATAATTAATTCAATCGTCAACAATTTGTTTTCTTTATCTGCCACATGGGATCCATTTACTTTGAGAGAGCTTGGTAATTGCTGGGAATTTTTACGTTTTAAGAGAGTTTTTTTAAAATATATTATCATCGTTTGTAAGCTGACTTTGGGTTTTTTTGTTAGGATTATTTTAGTTGGTGAGTTACAAGTGTACATCACATACGCTGGTCTAAATGATATACCTCCAATTAGAAACTTGTGTACATGGTTATTTTAGACAAGAAGATTTTCCCTGTGCCCGTGTGTTTTAGTGATCATAAATATATTTAGTATAACGGGGATTGCGAAGCATAATTGCATTTAGGGGGGTCAACTGTCACAGCCCAACAGGCGAGGGTCCAGGGATGCGTTCTGAGGATTTTCTGGAAACAAAAATGACTATTTGCTTCCTTCTTTTTATAATTACATAAAGTTGAGAAATGGCTTACATCGACACTCGATCCCAGCCCAAGAAGCGGTGGCCCGGGGACCGCCTCGGCACCGGAAGCTCTGAGGCATTGGCAATACTTGAGACTATTCAGCCAAAAAACCCATCGCTTGATAGCTAAAAAATGATAGACACCCTGTTAAAACACTTTCGAATTACACCACAACCTCCATCGCTATTCAATTTGCGCTGAGGGGAAAATGGGAAACTGAGATATATTACAAACTGTGCACTATTCCTGTTCTTTCAAGTGGGTATGAAACAACCGAGCATCATCATTTGACCGCAATTTAATACAAAATGGCCTACACCCTGTGCATGCAGTGTATTTACTATGCGGAAATCCCCGAGTAGGTTCCCAGCGGCAATGTCTTTCGGACCCACTTTCTCCCACCATACTCTCGTATATTTATAACATTTACCCCATTTTATTTATTTGCAAAATGAAAACTTCAGCGTGTGGAAACCAGCAATGATTTGCGAACATATGTCTATATAGCCGCACTCGTGTGTCTCTATCCTGGTTTACTTACTTTGCCGGTCAGGTAGCCCACACATTAAACCGCCATAATAAGGGTGAGATAACTCATGTAACCTCATTAGGCCAATTTTTAATGCTATGCTTTACAAAGAGCGATTTAACAGCTTAACAACGGATTTCGAAGAAATCAACTGGTTCAGTGAAAAGAGGAATGTTTCAAAGATATAATAGGCGGTAATAGCTGACAGGTAGTTGAGATTAAGGACAGTTAAGACTTAGCTTAAATTTGAAATCCGAAGTCCTTCCAAATAATTCACTTAAAAGCCGTAACTAATATCTATATTATGCACAATCAAATGTTGAATATACAATGTACCACTATTCGACCAGCTTGAAATCTCTAGATTATGATCCAAAACACATAATGGGAGATGGGGAACTGAACATAAGATGGAACTGTATATTTAACATCAATAAAGTAGTGTGATAAATGCGAACAAGTCTACAAATTTGTGTTTTAAGGGCTTTTCACCAAGTTGAAAAAAAAGTCTATACAATCGTGTCAACATCGTTTAAATATGGAGATTCCGATGTTGAAATACAAAAGCAAGCACTATTGAAAGAATTGTATTACATGGTCATCGGGAATAGACTAATGTCATGAACTTGTTGAGTCAATGCACGTATGGTAAGGAAGGACTGATAATGGTTTGCTTTATCCACTCGGCCAATGGGCCTCCGATCCGCTGCTCCAGTGAGCAGTGGTCATGCTTACTGGCGATAGAGACTTATGCGATGCGGGTTTGAGTCCTGGTTTAGCATAAGCCCGAAAACTAGAACTTTAATTGTGTTCGCTCCACCACTCAACTTCTCAAGGCTCACTGAAAACAATCTCTCAATAAACAAAAGGACAACATTTCACTTAGTTTTTCGATCTCTTAGCTTGGAAGAAGTCGTTAATTCTCCTATTGTGGCGTTTTCACATTGTACAGCAATATCTGTTCTGCGACTATCCCATAACTTAACAAGACAACGCAGACAGCTAACCAACAACATCTCCATTTCAGTTAAACCCCAAAACCGTTTCATTTCTCAGCACGGTTGTAGGGGTTGTAATTAGTGGTAAAATACTGTAAAGAAAACAAAAGTAGTAAGTAAAAGGTTACACTCTCGTAAAACATCGATACATGTAGTACGTGTTAACGAATTAAGGGACACAACTCAAGAATTAAGCCTATTAGAGTTACCTCCCCTGAATGGCAAAAACGTTGATCTTATGTATAATGTAAAACAATACTTTTGTTTACGTTAACTTTATAGAAGACAATTACTTGTTAATCGCTCCAACGTTAAAATAAAGCGAGCATGTGAACAAGTCTTATTTAGGTTAAAGCATACATAGGAGTAAAATTAAAGGCGATTATAGAACAAGAGATCCCTTAAAGGGATCTTAACGCCCGCGTTCATCTATTCATATTAAAGATTGTTACAGCAATATTAACTGGATATAGGAATTGGGTCCTACATAAAAAAATCTTATTCCAGGGAGATAACTATTCTTGAGGAAAATTAAATTGTGAATTACAAAGCTCCCCTTGAAATGTTGGTTGAAAACAACATTGTCACCTGGTAGCCATCTTTAATATGCTAATGAGATGATAACGTAGGGTGCACAGCAAGAACAAGGGGGATGATGTGTGTCATGTTTGGCTAAGATCAGGTCAGTAGTTTTCTTGGAATAATGATAGTTTCATTTTCAAATTTGGTTCAAAAACATTGCTTCCTGGCGGCCATATTTAATAAGCAAACGAGATGAAAATGTAGGGTGCACAACTAGACCATAGGATGATAATGTATGTTGAGTTTGATTAATGTTAGACAGGTAGTTTTCTTGGAATAAAGGTAACAAAGAAAAACAACATCGCCCCCTGGCGGCCATATTGAATATGCAAATCAGAAAATGTACAGTACACAACAAGGCTATAGGGAGATAATGTGAGCCAAGTTTGGTGAAAATCAGACCAGTACATTGTAGTTTTCTTGGAATATAAGTAATACAGGTATTCAATATTCAGTATGGTGCACAACTAGACCATAGGGTGATGATTTATGTTAAGTTTGATCTGGGATGAATATGAAAGGGATATGAAACGCCTTTGTTTCGCAGTCAGTCGACTGGCAGTTGTTTAGCTCGCTATTGTTCTTCTCAGACTCTCCCGTGACGGCATTCTGATTCGCTTAGAGAATAGCCGAAAGCCGTGTTGTGTATTCCGATTCATTTTGAACCATACCGATGTCGTTGATATATGGGCTGCGCATGCCCGTTTGTAAGCTAGCAACAGAAAACAATCGCCATTTTGAATATTCTGACAGTGTTGCTAGCTTATAAATAGGCATGCGCAGCCCATATATCAACGACACCGGTATGGTTCGGAATGAATCGGAATACACAACACTGCTTTCGGCTATTCTCTAAGCGGATCAGAATGCCGTCACGGGGATTGTGAGAAGAACAATAGCGAGCTAAACAACTGCCAGTCGACTGACTGCAAAACAAAGGCGGCCTTTCATATTCATCCCAGGTTTGATTAAGATTGGACTGGTAGTTTTCTTGGAATAAAGGTAACAAGCCAAACGTTAACGGACGGACGACGGACCACGGAAAAGCGATTTGAATAGCCCTCCGTCAGAATGTTGGCGGGCTTAAAACTAATGTATGCTATTATTAGAATGTCAATCAATGTTCTAGTTGGAGACCTCCAAACTCTGTGGTCAAAGTTTATGATGATGGGTGACCAATAGAGGTCACCCATCATCATAAACTTTGACCACAGAGCTTGGAGGTCTCCAACTATCACTGTTCATGATGTTGTTTGTATATATATTAGGCCTATTAGAGTAAAATTTTTACTGATCATAGAAAGGAAATAGTTCGCCTGGTTGATTAGTCCAACATAACAAAACTCACACTGTGGTAGCTGTAGGGTAACGGCAACAATATACAAGGATGTCTTAACGTGCAAGTGAGAATTACAAAAGTGGTTTAATTTCAACGAATTGAACTAATCGCCTCAACACAACTTCAGATCTCCCTTGCCCTGGGCCACATGGTAGGTATGGATAGTGCGCATGTGAAGTATTTTTTGCAGCGTCATTGCGCTTGCTGTATTTTGCTGAAAGGCAGTGTAACAACTTACCCCTGTAGCCCTTCAACATGGTTATTTAATTCAAATCATATAGATTGTGAAACGAAACGGATAATTATAAGTGTGTAACAATTTACCCCACTGTGTGTTACAACTTGCCCCGTAGATGGGATAAGTTGTTACAGATCTTTGGTTCGTAGCCTAATTAAATTGCATTTAAAGCCTAGCGCACACGCCCGGGGGATTATAGCTGCGCCCTCGGTCACTTGTGGCAGGCAGCGCAGCCCTTCCCACCGTGTGCGGCGAACTTTTGGTGTGATTTTGGCCACAGTGGCGTTGTGGAAAATATCTATCGTGTTTGATATTCTGTGGCACGAGTGGTTGATGGCACACCGTGTGCGGACAGCCTGTACCAAAGGCACAGCTGGAACATTTAACTGACCAATAGAATTAGTTTACAGGGACATGTGATTGGAAACATAATAACATGTATGGGAGTGGAAAAGGATACCGTGTACTTAGTGTGGATCTTTATCCAAGGGTAAAAAATCGTCAAAAATTCGACACAGCTGACATCAAAGTATTTATGTGTTTCATGGAATTGTATTTAATAAAGGGAGGTTTCTTCGAAAATTGTAACAACTAGCCCCGGTCTCCCCTTTACAGAATGTGATAGCACGTCTCGGACAATGTAAACTGAATAGGCCTACAACACAGTATGTGCAAATGAAAATAGGCCTACCGGTAGTTTAAAAAAGATTGAGGAGATTCGAAAGACCTCACCCCTACCACACTTCGTATTATCATATTTCGTCCACTTTATTTCAAGTTGAATAATTGTATGTAAGAAAACTGCCAAAAAATATTTCGCCAAAAAAAAAGAAATGGAAGGCCAAAATCCGCGGTCCCTGTATAAAGTAGTACCGGCAGGTTTTAGTAACTTAACACGTGTCAATTTTATTTTTTTTTTCTGATCATCTTTATTGCTCAATAAAGGGCTGTACACTTAAGCCATAGGCTTATGCTGTGTACCGTGATGACATTTAATTTTTTCAAAGAACGTATTTACAATTGTTTGATCCGTTAAAAGAAATATAAAATTTGTATAAATAAATTATTATAATTCTATCCATTCTGAATTATTACATATATACAATATAAGCATAAATGATGAAATTCTGAAGTAGAAATAATATTACACGAAAACATAGATTTGTACATTTCAGGTGAAATATAAACCATTGGACAAGGTCAGAAGAGGGCCCCTTTGGGGTGGCTATGTAAAGCGTTTGGTAGTATTGTATTGTAGAATTTTAGTCATGTTAGATTTATTTTAGTGTGGTGGGCTTCCCACCAGGTGAGATACTTTCTCACCTGGATACGGATTAATCCCTTCCAATGTGGACAAGCTGACACAAACTAGATGTAGTGGTCAGACTGGTCCAACCAGAATACCTATGTGATCAGACAGGTTATAATTATTCCTATTGTATTTTGTTTAAGTGTTTTACTATAAATTGTATGGTTGGTGAAATGTTAAGGCAGACCAGGGCACGGACCTTACCGACTCTGTGACAAACCCAGTAACTTGTGATATAGATGCCAGTTATTGTATAGTGAAGTCCTTGTATATAGTTTGTATTTGTTGCTGTTCGTCAAGTAAATTCTGTTTGTATATTGTGAAGATCCAGTCGTTCTGTGTTATATTTTACAAGGCATAAAAACAACCAACAGAAGCTAGCTTCCCCAACCTTGTGAATTGTGTTGTAACCCTGCAACACAATATTTGGCGGAGAACCCATAGATCCTAGAACCAGTACCTCTCGCACAAAATAACAACAAAGAAAATCTTTACCATGACTATCGTTCCTCAACTCGATGTCTTCCAGATTCTCAAAATGCTCGGCGTAGATCTTCGACCAACAACTTGGAGTCTGCATAACGACCACAAGTCTATACAGCTTGTTTTGACTTGAGGGGACGGTCAGATCCCACCCAGCTTTTCATCCGACAACAGATACAAATCTCCTTCCACAATTCGACGTGACCAACATAGGAAAAATGTGTATTTCCAACAGAACAAAGACAAAGAGAGCAAGGAATACAATCAAGCTCTCGTTTCCACCATCACAGAATCGAGAGAAACAATAGATGGATCTACCCAAACCGACCATCCACATGTATCGTCGATGTTGTCTCAGATGGAAGATGTCCACCGGTGTGATGCAAACACTCAACATTCATCAGATGTACCTGATGTAAATAACCTATCCACTGATAGCCGCATTGGCCCTAAGATTGCAGAGAAAATTATTAAACGCAGATACTGTTGTGACACAGACAATTTCCTCGTCAAATGGAAAAATTTACCCAACAGCTGCAATTCATGGGTCGCGAGAGCTGATCTCGACCCTACGGCTTTAGAATATTTCTTAAACTATGAAGATATTATCCCAGAAACGAAATACAGGGCAAACAACCCACGCGAAAAATCAATTTGGCTTTTCAAACGGGTGTATAAAATTTAAGGTCCTTTGTATAGATGATGTTCATTGTGACGTGGATCCGATTGATGATGCTTATGAAACAGGGTCCACATTTGCCGACGTTGAATTTATGTTACCGCAGAAGTATGATATTTCTGGAGTACGTCTTAAATGGATTCAAGACCGCAATGACAGAAGAAGAAACCTACCTCCAAATTACAAAAACAAACTTTTGAAAAATTGTTTGTCGTCTTCAGGAGACGATATTGTTATCTTTCAACCTATTTTCTAATTTACAGTTTTAACATGATTTCATTTTCCATTTTTTTTTTAAATTTGGTGGAACAAATTTTTGTGTACAAAGGGGAAATATTGTATTGTAGAATTTTAGTCATGTTAGATTTATTTTAGTGTGGTGGGCTTCCCACCAGGTGAGATACTTTCTCACCTGGATACGGATTAATCCCTTCCAATGTGGACAAGCTGACACAAACTAGATGTAGTGGTCAGACTGGTCCAACCAGAATACCTATGTGATCAGACAGGTTATAATTATTCCTATTGTATTTTGTTTAAGTGTTTTACTATAAATTGTATGGTTGGTGAAATGTTAAGGCAGACCAGGGCACGGACCTTACCGACTCTGTGACAAACCCAGTAACTTGTGATATAGATGCCAGTTATTGTATAGTGAAGTCCTTGTATATAGTTTGTATTTGTTGCTGTTCGTCAAGTAAATTCTGTTTGTATATTGTGAAGATCCAGTCGTTCTGTGTTATATTTTACAAGGCATAAAAACAACCAACAGAAGCTAGCTTCCCCAACCTTGTGAATTGTGTTGTAACCCTGCAACACAATATTTGGCGGAGAACCCATAGATCCTAGAACCAGTACCTCTCGCACAAAATAACAACAAAGAAAATCTTTACCATGACTATCGTTCCTCAACTCGATGTCTTCCAGATTCTCAAAATGCTCGGCGTAGATCTTCGACCAACAACTTGGAGTCTGCATAACGACCACAAGTCTATACAGCTTGTTTTGACTTGAGGGGACGGTCAGATCCCACCCAGCTTTTCATCCGACAACAGATACAAATCTCCTTCCACAATTCGACGTGACCAACATAGGAAAAATGTGTATTTCCAACAGAACAAAGACAAAGAGAGCAAGGAATACAATCAAGCTCTCGTTTCCACCATCACAGAATCGAGAGAAACAATAGATGGATCTACCCAAACCGACCATCCACATGTATCGTCGATGTTGTCTCAGATGGAAGATGTCCACCGGTGTGATGCAAACACTCAACATTCATCAGATGTACCTGATGTAAATAACCTATCCACTGATAGCCGCATTGGCCCTAAGATTGCAGAGAAAATTATTAAACGCAGATACTGTTGTGACACAGACAATTTCCTCGTCAAATGGAAAAATTTACCCAACAGCTGCAATTCATGGGTCGCGAGAGCTGATCTCGACCCTACGGCTTTAGAATATTTCTTAAACTATGAAGATATTATCCCAGAAACGAAATACAGGGCAAACAACCAACGCGAAAAATCAATTTGGCTTTTCAAACGGGTGTATAAAATTTAAGGTCCTTTGTATAGATGATGTTCATTGTGACGTGGATCCGATTGATGATGCTTATGAAACAGGGTCCACATTTGCCGACGTTGAATTTATGTTACCGCAGAAGTATGATATTTCTGGAGTACGTCTTAAATGGATTCAAGACCGCAATGGCAGAAGAAGAAACCTACCTCCAAATTACAAAAACAAACTTTTGAAAAATTGTTTGTCGTCTTCAGGAGACGATATTGTTATCTTTCAACCTATTTTCTAATTTACAGTTTTAACATGATTTCATTTTCCATTTTTTTTTAAAATTTGGTGGAACAAATTTTTGTGTCCAAAGGGGAAATATTGTATTGTAGAATTTTAGTCATGTTAGATTTATTTTAGTGTGGTGGGCTTCCCACCAGGTGAGATACTTTCTCACCTGGATACGGATTAATCCCTTCCAATGTGGACAAGCTGACACAAACTAGATGTAGTGGTCAGACTGGTCCAACCAGAATACCTATGTGATCAGACAGGTTATAATTATTCCTATTGTATTTTGTTTAAGTGTTTTACTATAAATTGTATGGTTGGTGAAATGTTAAGGCAGACCAGGGCACGGACCTTACCGACTCTGTGACAAACCCAGTAACTTGTGATATAGATGCCAGTTATTGTATAGTGAAGTCCTTGTATATAGTTTGTATTTGTTGCTGTTCGTCAAGTAAATTCTGTTTGTATATTGTGAAGATCCAGTCGTTCTGTGTTATATTTTACAAGGCGAAAAATCATCCAACAGAAGCTAGCTTCCCCAACCTTGTGAATTGTGTTGTAAC
Source organism: Lepidochitona cinerea (assembly GCA_963971465.1). Lineage (NCBI taxonomy): Eukaryota > Metazoa > Mollusca > Polyplacophora > Chitonida > Tonicellidae > Lepidochitona > Lepidochitona cinerea. The sequence continues at coordinate 37,384,232 of OZ020553.1, forward strand.
CCTGCAACACAATAGTAGCTATAATATATTTGCACACCGATTCCATTATTAATTTGTTTTGTAGAAATGTTAGCTCAGCAGAGCCATACAACAAGAGCGTTGTGCTTATATCATCAATAAATCCACCATTTTGTATATCAGTAATTAGCTTTAAGCGCTGGACAGTATACATAGGACAATGAAGAAGATAGTGGTCCGCTGTTTCAATTGAGATTTGACAAAGGCACTTTGGCGAATCGGTAATAAAATTGTTAAATAAATCATCATTGAGTGAGCTGCAGCCATTTCTCATGCGACAGAGGATGATGTTTGCAAGACGGTCTCCTACGTAGTACCAGAGCGGAGGCCGGTTTAAACGCAAAACACGAAAAAGTTTTGATTTAAATTCTAAATGGTTTATTATTGATTTAATATCCTCAGGGAGGCTATTCCAGTCGCGCAAAGTAGAGGGAAAAAATGATTTACTAAAGGAAGCTGTTCTGCAGAAAAAAGTGGTAAAATTATTGTTTGACCTCTGTGGATAAGGATTTCTTGTTGATACACGTTGGGGTAACTTACTGTGGAGATTGTGATTAGTAGGGTTCGTAACCACCAGGTGAAACACATTCAAACAATTCATGAATCTTACGACGCATACTAAGTGTAAGAAATCCCGTCTCTTCAAGTTTACATGTCAAATTTACTTTTCAGTTTGTTATTTGGTGAATAAATATGCAATACAATACAACATGTAAAGGCCATTCAATCGTATCACATATGAAACCAACTGATTTATACCTAAGAAAGAAACTATTGTGTATTTTATGCGTTGATATTGAAACTGGGTATTTTATTCGTTGATAATGAAACTGGGTATTTTATGCGTTGATAATGAAACTGCGTATTTTATTCGTTGATAATGAAACTGGGTATTTTATGCGTTGATATTGAAATTGGGCATTTTATGCGTTGATAATTAAACTGAAAGTATTAGTCAATGTGGTCGACTTCTCATAAATACCATGATATAGGGGCCTACCCAGCCACGCTTTCAGTCATTCAAGTAATGGCATCTTCTGGCAGTGAATCGGACGGCTTCCAATCGCCAGGATGTAAAATGACGGACGAAAACAATTTGACACCAGAAATTCTAACGGCCCGGTTCGAACGCTGTGATGCCAATGCTCATAAAAAGTGGTAAAATATGTTTCTATTTGTATTAGACGGATGGTAGGCTACTTCATTCTATTTCACAAACTTTATCGAAACGCATTCTGAACGCATTATATTCTTGTCAATATACACGAAATATATGCTATCCTTATGTTCTAATTTAACTTAGCTCTCATTTGCAGCTTTTGGATCTTCGATATGTTTTTGATATATTTATTTTTTGTCTTATCATTAAAAATTCACACACTAAGCTGTACACAGTATAAGCCTCTGGCTTAAAGTGTACAATGCCTATTGAAAATAAACATGTTTAGAAAAAAAAAAAAAAAAAACTTCATCGAATGTGTGTGTTATTTTCAAAGAGATGTATGTTCTGTATACATATTTTTGTTCACTTAATTATGCACTAGTTTCAGCTTGTCCGTCCGTAACACGATCGTTCTGAAAACGCATCCTTCAATTTTTACCAAATTTCGTGCATAGCTTCTGTGCCTTTATACCTCACATGGGATTGTTTGTGGGACATGCGCCACATGGGTGGCGCCACCTATGAGTGTAATTGGTAATAAAAGAACACATTCTTTGTGTCCGGGGCAAGTTCAATTTTCTCCATGAATCACAGAACCTTCATTCATGTCGGCATGAAACATTGATTCTTCTGCGAGAACATAAGATTCTATACCTGCGAAGAATCTGTAGCCCCGAAAATGAAATGAAATGAAATTTTGTATATAGCTTATTTAACCATGAGACCTCACTTGGGATTGTTTTGAGTCATGTGCAACTACAGTTGGCACCACCTATGACCGTCTGTCCGTCTGTAAATACAATCGTTTCCAGAGCATACATGTTACCATGAGACCTCGCTATGGATTGTTTTTGAGTCATGACCCCACCTATGAGAGTCCTAAAAGAATACATTTTTCGTGTCCGGAGCATAACGCATGTTCAATTTCACACGACCTTTGGATTCATATTGGTACGGAACATTGCTTCTTCAGCGAGAACATTCTACCTACGAAGAATCTGTAGCCTCCAAAACCGCCCCCTCATTAAATCATTGATTAAAAATATAGGATCAAATGCCATTTGAATACGACTGTTGAGAAAAGTTACACAGCGTGACGGCCTCTTTTAGATTTTAGATTGATTGATTGTTTGGTGTTTTACGCCGCACTCATGATTATTTCACTTATATGACGGCTTTGCCAGTTTTATTGTGGGAGGAAACCGGGCTCTTTGCCCGGAGGAAACCCACGACCTTCCGGTGGTCCAGGTGCATCGGCTATTGACATTTCTTTTATGAACAGCAAAATTACTCCTTGTACAACCCATAAACATTTAGGTTTGACCTTTAATCATCTTGGTAATTGGTCTAACCATATTGAAAATTTGATAACTTCAGCCCATTCAAAAATATCCCTCTTCAGAGGTGTAAAGTATCGCTTAAGCAGAAAATCTCTAGAAATTATGTACAAATCTTTTATGAGGCCTTCATTAGAATATGCTGATGTAGTCTGGGACAACCTAACAGATTATCAAGTAAATTTACTTGAAACTGTACAAAAAGACTGCCTCCGGATTAGCCGAGAAATCTTGGCTCTGCCGAATTTTTTTTTTCCGTGTTCGTCATATGACGAACATGGAAAAAAAAAATTCGGCAGAGCCAAGATTTCTCGGCTACCTCCGGATCATCAGTGGCCTAACGAAGAGTGTCGCAAGTGCACTTCTTTACAAAGACACAGGTTTCCACCCACTGAGTTTGCGTCGCAAGATCCATCGTTTGAATGTGTTTCACCTGGTGGTTACAGATCCAACTAATTTAAATCTGCACCAAAAATTAACTGAACCCGTCTCTGCCAGAAATCCGTACCCACAAAGGTTCAATAATAATTTCACAACATTCTTTTGTAGGACAGCTGCTTTTAGTAAATCTTTTTTTCCTGCTACTCTCCGTGACTGGAATAGCCTCCCTGATAATATAAAATCTATCACGAACCATTTAGAGTTCAAATCAAAATTATCACGTGTTTTTCCGTTAAACCGGCCTCCACTCTGGTACTAAGTAGGCGACCGTCTACCAAACATCATCCTCTGTCGCTTGAGAAACGGCTGCAGCTCTCTCAATGTTGATTTGTTCAACAATTTTATAACCGGTTCACCAAATTGCCGCTGTCGATTGTCAACTGAAACAGCCGACCATTATTTTAATCAGTGTTCTCTATATAATGCTCAACGCTTAAACTTAATTGAAGATATACGAAATGGGGGTTATATGGATGATATCAGCACAACGCTATTGCTGTATGGATCTACCGATTTAACAGTTCCACAAAACAAACTAATAATGACATCCGTGAACAAATATACAGCCACGAAAAGAGTTGCATAACCATATCCATGGGGTCCCCTTCATACCCTGCCCAGTGCCTCAATTTTTCTGTTATTTGTTTGCAATTATTTGCAAAATTATTGAACTTCCTTCTAAAAGGACCAAACCACTGTAAATATGTCCATTGTAACTTTTCCCCTTATATGGTACACAGTATAAGCCTATGGCTTAAGTGTACAGCCATTTAATCCGAAATAAAGATGTTTAGAAAAAAAAGAACAACTCACAGACAAAAGAATGATTAGCTTGGAACTTCATCCGTCAACAGTGTCCATTTTACTGCGAAAAGCTACTGGTCACTTCTTTACAGTTAGCACCTATGCAAATTATCATATTCATATTTTCAGCCAGCCATCATTCTGATGAAGGGCTATTCAAATCGCTTTTCCGTGGTCCGTCGTCCGTCCGTTAACTTTTCGCTTGTTACCTTTATACTAAGAAAACTACCAGTCCAATCTTTATCAAACTTAACATACATCATCACCCTATGGTTTAGTTGTGCACCGTACATTTTGATCTCATTTGCATATTCAATATGGCCACCAGGGGGCGATGTTGTTTTTCTTTGTTACCTTTATTAAAAGAAAACTACCAGTCTGATTTTTACCAAACTTGGCCCACATTATCTCCATATAGTCTAGTTGTGTACCGTACATTTTCATCTCATTTGCGTATTCAATATGGCCGCCAGGGAGCGATGTTGTTTTTCTTTGTTACCTTTATTCCAAGAAAACTACTTTTCCAATATTAATCAAACTGAACATACATCATTACCCTATGGGCTAGTTGTGCACCGTACATTTTCATCTCATTTACATATTCAATATGGCCGCCAGGGGGCCGATACATTTTTTTTTGTTACCCTTATTCCAAGAAAGCTACCTGTCCGATATTCACCAAACTTGGCTCACATTATTTCCCTATACCTTTGTTGTGTACTGTACATTTTCATCTCAGTTGCATATTAAATATGACCGACAGGGGGCGATGTTGTTTTTCTTTGTTACCTTTATTCCAAGAAAACTATCAGTCCAATATTAATCAAACTGAACATACATTATCACCCTATGGTCTAGTTGTGCACCCTACATTTTCAGCTCATTTACTTATTAAATATGGCCACCAGGAAGCAATGTTGTTTTTGAACCAACTTTGAATGAAACTTCTTATCATTATTCCAAGGAAACTACTGACCTGATCTTAACCAAACATGACACACATCATCCCCCTAAGTTCTAGCTGTCCACCGTACATTTGCATCTCATTAGCATATTCAAAATTGCTACTAGGTGGCAATGTTGATTTCAGCCAAAATTTCAAGGGGAGCTTACTTTGTAATACACAATTTAATTTTCCTCAACAATAGTTATCTCCCTGGAATAAGATTGTTGTTATGTAGGTCCAATATCAGATAATATATACATTAAATGCACTGTTGTCCCCAATTCCTATATCCAGTTATTGCTGTAACAATCTTTAACATGGATAGATGATCCCTTTAAGGGATCTCTTGCATCGTTAAACTGTATGTCGGGTCCTCTATACTAAAAATGCAAATTCTGACAGCTCATGTCAACTAAAAATTGCTTACGGACTTATCCCTTTTTTGTCGAAAACGTTTACAGTAAAATCCTAATCCGGAATCAGTACACAATTTCCTCACTTCCGGATCTTGGTAACGAAAGAAGTGCTAAGGAATTATAGTGCATTTTTAATTTTTTTTCCTGCGACAGTGCAATTTTGTTTTCTGTGCATATTGAACCCTTTTTTTTAAAGGAAACTATCTAAATGGAAGACTGAAAACTATTTTGGATGTGCAATGAGAACAGATTAGTTGGATGGAGATTTGAAAGTAGAGGGCGCTTCGACAGTAGTCATAGTAAACGTAAAATAACCCCTGCCATATGTTGATGCTGTAACTAATAGGTTGTCCCCTGTTGCCATGTAAAAACTCAGTTCAAAAGACTTCAGAGAGGGTGCTGAGCACCCACCAAGTCATTCGGCTCTACGATTGAATGATTGATTGTTTGGTGTTTTACGCCGCGCTCAAGATTATTTCACTTATATGGCGGCGTTGCCAGTTTTATTGTGGGAGGAAACCGGGCTCTATGCCCGGAAGAAACCCACGACCTTCCGCTGGTAACTGGCAACCATCCCACATAGGTCGTTCGAGTGAAAACCCAGTCAGAAAACTTTCCATTTTTTTTTGGACTGAGTGGGATTCGAACCCGCGACCCATTGGTGGAAGGCTGTTTGGATTGAGCGTCCAACGCTCTACCTACTGAGCCACGGAGCCCCCCTCGGCTCTACGAAAGGTAGGTGGAGTCAAAACATTAACATTACAGCAAATGGGAAAGGAAACTGTGTGTTATCCCCATCTTACTCATCGTCTGTATCTTTTGTGTGTTCAATCAGGTGTGTGTGCGGTCACTGTCAAGTTGAACTGTCGGAGAGTTCCCGAGAGTACAGGTGTTGTCATGAGATGCAAGAAACAGTGGACAAACTGAAGTCTGAAAACGTGGACTGTATCACACTTCATCCCGGTTTTCTGGCCGTGACAGATATTCCCGAACCAACTCGACTACGAGATGGGTTACTTAAAGTTAAGCTAAAAACTGGCTTGATCATGAAAGAGCGCCCTGGACAGGGGCACAAGTAATTATGCCCTTTCTTAAAGTGGTATGATTGAGATGTCAAATATAGGGCTCGTCGTTTGTAGCACAGAGGTTGCCTTTGATACCAATCTTGCAGACATGCTCAGGCAGTTTTATAAACAACCCCCCCCCCCAAAAATGAACTCATTCAGCCCGGCTATTTAAATTTTGTTCGATATTTGCACGCGGTATCTTCACATTTCACCTTATTCGCAATTCGCCTTAGTAAATAGGGAGCTCCGTAGCTCGATGGGATAGTCCCTCAGTCCGACACAGCCCTTCCATGGATGTGTAGTGCTGAACCGAAGATGTATACTAATAACGGGCATAAATCCAATAACCTGGACGTAAGAGTACATTTTACGTTGATTGATTGATGTTTCAAATACGCCGCACTCAAGATTGTTTCACTTATATGGTGTTGTCAGGTTTAGTGGGGGTGAAACCGGGCTCTTCACCCTTAAAAAAGTGACTATCCCTATGCCGACTGAGCCCCAAAGCCCGCCCCCCCCCTTCATTTTTATGTTTTTGTTGCTAATAAAACTACCTTAACGTACATTTCCAAGTTTAGTATCAACCAAAAGCTCTTATTTCTACTTTTTGATAAAAATTACAAACACTTATCTCATTCTGTTTCAACGAAATTTGGTCTATATTTGGCAGTTGAAGGTGGTTTGAAGGTGGTTACCAGCTTTTGTCAGTCTCTGAAATTGCCATATGTTTTTTTTTATTCAACTTATTAAATCCTGCTTTTTAAAAATGAAATCCGGATTCGATACAATCTTTCCTCTTTACATTTTCAGTTTCATGAGGATTGTGGCTTATAGATGCGTTAGAGATTGGCTGTACCATCGTGGTAGTGCCCCAGAGAAAACATACTACCCTGCCTGTATTTACCATCATATCAGGCACAAGTACCCGGACCCCAACACTCTATAACACGTACGAAGACGAAGGCATGTGTTGAACACACCACTTGAACCATTTTCAGTTGTGGCCCCAAAAAATTCTTCCTTTATATAAATCTTTTAGCATCTCAGTTCTCAACATATATAGCAACTATATACCAATTCGGGTTTCGCACTAATGATTCCACAATATTTGTTGCACGCTTTCTTTATCATAAATTAGTAGACGTTAAAACAAGAATTTAGTATAATTACATTTCTTGATTTGTCCGCACTGTTAATCGTGAATTTGTTCTTGCACAAATTGTCTCACCACGGCTTCCGTGGTTTATAACATAACTGGTTCCAAAAATTGCGTTAAAACAGAAGTTTATAATTAATGGCTATTTTCCCCAAAAGCACAAATATAGAGCTTTTCGTCGATATCTCCCTTGCAATTGCACGTAAGTAATTGTTCAGAAATATCAAACCATACGAAAATAAACTGGTTTGTCCCGTCTGAGTTTGACTCGACAACCAAAAACCAGAGAGCGGAGTGCCATGTCCATATATAGATACCACTGAACTGTATGGCTGTGGAAATGTGCAAAAGTGCGCAGGCGAAACTGCTTGGAATAGCCTGGTACCCATGAAACAAATGGCCCCCCTTTTTTCAGTTTCAAGACAAACCGCTCTTAAACTTGTTTGGTTATCTAAACATTTCAAGGAACGAAATTGATACCTCAAAAATATTTCCAAGAACTTGGTGTCATTTCTTTTGAGATGTAACTATTTACTAAGAAGTTAAGTAAGTCATCTCTTCCCAGTTTTTCTAAAGTTGTTTTAACATTTTAGAATGACATCGACGAAAATTTCGATGTAGATATTTATGATGAAATCTTCTGGAATAATAAGCTGTTCACAATTAAGTTTCTATAATCCAATATGGCATTAAAGTGGAATAGTATAAGTTAGAGATACGCTTGGTGAAATCCATATTTTCTTTTATAACATTTTAAGGAATAAACTTCAGGCAATCTCAGAGTCGGTTAGCGTTACAAATCTTGGCCATTTATATAGGCTACCATTGGATAATAAAATACGACAATTACATTTAAACTCCATCACACCAATTTTCCTAGTAATATAGATATCTAGTTCAATGCAAAATTAGAACAGATCCTGTGATAGCTGTCTGCGTTACATGCATTGTGTAAAACTCTCTCTTCCATGCTATATGAGTAATAATGTGTAAAACTGTCTCTTCCATGCTATATGAGTAATAATGTGTAATATTGCCTCTGTCAGGCAATATGAATCTGAGTAATAATATGTAAAACTGTCTCTTCCATGCTATATGAGTAATAATGTGTAAAACTCTCTCTTCCATGCTATATGAATCTGAGTAATAATATGTAAAACTGTCTCTTCCATGCTATATGAGTAATAATGTGTAAAACTGTCTCTTCCATGCTATATGAATCTGAGTAATAATGTGTAAAACTGTCTCTTCCATGCTATATGAATCTGAGTAATAATGTGTAAAACTCTCTCTTCCATACTATATGAATCTGAGTAATAATGTGTAAAACTGTCTCTTCCATGCTATATGAGTAATAATATGTAAAACTGTCTCTTCCATGCTATATGAGTAATAATGTGTAAAACTCTCTCTTCCATGCTATATGAATCTGAGTAATAATATGTAAAACTGTCTCTTCCATGCTATATGAGTAATAATATGTAAAACTGTCCCTTCCATACTATATGAGTAATAATGTGTAAAACTGTCTCTTCCATGCTATATGAATCTGAGTAATAATGTGTAAAACTGTCTCTTCCATGCTATATGAGTAATAATGTGTAAAACTCTCTCTTCCATGCTATATGAATCTGAGTAATAATGTGTAAAACTCTCTCTTCCATACTATATGAATCTGAGTAATAATATGTAAAACTCTCTCTTCCATACTATATGAATCTGAGTAATAATGTGTAAAACTCTCTCTTCCATACTATATGAATCTGAGTAATAATGTGTAAAACTCTCTCTTCCATGCTATATGAATCTGAGTAATAATGTGTAAAACTCTCTCTTCCATACTATATGAATCTGAGTAATAATGTGTAAAACTCTCTCTTCCATACTATATGAATCTGAGTAATAATGTGTAAAACTGTCTCTTCCATGAATCTGAGTAATAATATGTAAAACTGTCTCTTCCATGCTATATGAGTAATAATGTGTAAAACTCTCTCTTCCATGCTATATGAATATGAGTAATAATGTGTAAAACTGTCTCTTCCATGCTATATGAATCTGAGTAATAATGTGTAAAACTCTCTCTTCCATACTATATGAATCTGAGTAATAATATGTAAAACTGTCTCTTCCATGCTATATGAGTAATAATATGTAAAACTGTCTCTTCCATGCTATATGAGTAATAATGTGTAAAACTCTCTCTTCCATGCTATATGAATCTGAGTAATAATGTGTAAAACTGTCTCTTCCATGCTATATGAGTAATAATGTGTAAAACTGTCTCTTCCATGCTATATGAATCTGAGTAATAATGTGTAAAACTGTCTCTTCCATGCTATATGAATCTGAGTAATAATGTGTAAAACTCTCTCTTCCATACTATATGAATCTGAGTAATAATGTGTAAAACTGTCTCTTCCATGCTATATGAATCTGAGTAATAATGTGTAAAACTCTCTCTTCCATACTATATGAATCTGAGTAATAATGTGTAAAACTGTCTCTTCCATGCTATATGAGTAATAATGTGTAAAACTGATTCTTCCATGCTATATGAATCTGAGTAATAATGTGTAAAACTGTCTCTTCCATGCTATATGAATCTGAGTAATAATGTGTAAAACTCTCTCTTCCATGCTATATGAGTAATAATGTGTAAAACTCTCTCTTCCATGCTATATGAATCTGAGTAATAATGTGTAAAACTGTCTCTTCCATGCTATATGAATCTGAGTAATAATGTGTAAAACTCTCTCTTCCATACTATATGAATCTGAGTAATAATGTGTAAAACTGTCTCTTCCATGCTATATGAGTAATAATGTGTAAAACTGTCTCTTCCATGCTATATGAATCTGAGTAATAATGTGTAAAACTGTCTCTTCCATGCTATATGAGTAATAATGTGTAAAACTGTCTCTTCCATGCTATATGAATCTGAGTAATAATGTGTAAAACTGTCTCTTCCATGCTATATGAGTAATAATGTGTAAAACTCTCTCTTCCATGCTATATGAGTAATAATGTGTAAAACTGTCTCTTCCATACTATATGAATCTGAGTAATAATGTGTAAAACTGTCTCTTCCATGATATATGAGTAATAATGTGTAAAACTCTCTCTTCCATGCTATATGAATCTTAGTAATAATGTGTAAAACTGTCTCTTCCATGCTATATGAATCTGAGTAATAATATGTAAAACTGTCTCTTCCATGCTATATGAGTAATAATGTGTAAAACTGTCTCTTCCATGCTATATGAATCTGAGTAATAATGTGTAAAACTGTCTCTTCCATGCTATATGAATCTGAGTAATAATGTGTAAAACTGTCTCTTCCATGCTATATGAGTAATAATGTGTAAAACTCTCTCTTCCATGCTATATGAATCTGAGTAATAATGTGTAAAACTGTCCCTTCCATGCTATATGAGTAATAATGTGTAAAACTGTCTCTTCCATGCTATATGAATCTGAGTAATAATGTGTAAAACTGTCTCTTCCATGCTATATGAATCTGAGTAATAATGTGTAAAACTGTCTATTCCATGTTATATGAGTAATAATGTGTAAAACTGTCTCTTCCATGCTATATGAATCTGAGTAATAATGTGTAAAACTCTCTCTTCCATGCTATATGAATCTGAGTAATAATGTGTAAAACTGTCTATTCCATGTTATATGAGTAACAATGTGTAAAACTGTCTCTTCCATGATATATGAGTAATAATGTGTAAAACTCTCTCTTCCATGCTATATGAATCTTAGTAATAATGTGTAAAACTGTCTCTTCCATGCTATATGAATCTGAGTAATAATATGTAAAACTGTCTCTTCCATGCTATATGAGTAATAATGTGTAAAACTGTCTCTTCCATGCTATATGAATCTGAGTAATAATGTGTAAAACTCTCTCTTCCATGCTATATGAATCTGAGTAATAATGTGTAAAACTGTCTCTTCCATGCTATATGAGTAATAATATGTAAAACTGTCTATTCCATGAATCTGAGTAATAATGTGTAAAACTGTCTCTTCCATGCTATATGAATCTGAGTAATAATGTGTAAAACTCTCTCTTCCATGCTATATGAATCTGAGTAATAATGTGTAAAACTGTCTCTTCCATGCTATATGAGTAATAATATGTAAAACTGTCTATTCCATGAATCTGAGTAATAATGTGTAAAACTGTCTCTTCCATGCTATATGAATCTGAGTAATAATGTGTAAAACTGTCTATTCCATGAATCTGAGTAATAATGTGTAAAACTGTCTCTTCCATGCTATATGAATCTGAGTAATAATGTGTAAAACTGTCTCTTCCATGCTATATGAATCTGAGTAATAATGTGTAAAACTGTCTCTTCCATGAATCTGAGTAATAATGTGTAAAACTGTCTCTTCCATGAATCTGAGTAATAATGTGTAAAACTGTCTCTTCCATGCTATATGAGTAATAATGTGTAAAACTGTCTCTTCCATGCTATATGAATCTGAGTAATAATGTGTAAAACTCTCTCTTCCATGCTATATGAATCTGAGTAATAATATGTAAAACTGTCTATTCCATGTTATATGAGTAATAATGTGTAAAACTGTCTCTTCCATGAATCTGAGTAATAATGTGTAAAACTGTCTCTTCCATGAATCTGAGTAATAATGTGTAAAACTGTCTCTTCCATGCTATATGAATCTGAGTAATAATGTGTAAAACTGTCTATTCCATGAATCTGAGTAATAATGTGTAAAACTGTCTCTTCCATGAATCTGAGTAATAATATGTAAAACTGTCTCTTCCATACTATATGAATCTGAGTAATAATGTGTAAAACTGTCTCTTCCATGAATCTGAGTAATAATGTGTAAAACTGTCTCTTCCATGAATCTGAGTAATAATGTGTAAAACTGTCTCTTCCATGAATCTGAGTAATAATGTGTAAAACTGTCTCTTCCATGCTATATGAATCTGAGTAATAATGTGTAAAACTGTCTATTCCATGAATCTGAGTAATAATGTGTAAAACTGTCTCTTCCATGAATCTGAGTAATAATGTGTAAAACTGTCTCTTCCATGCTATATGAATCTGAGTAATAATGTGTAAAACTGTCTCTTCCATGCTATATGAATCTGAGTAATAATGTGTAAAACTGTCTCTTCCATGAATCTGAGTAATAATGTGTAAAACTGTCTCTTCCATGCTATATGAATCTGAGTAATAATGTGTAAAACTCTCTCTTCCATACTATATGAATCTGAGTAATAATGTGTAAAACTGTCTCTTCCATGCTATATGAATCTGAGTAATAATGTGTAAAACTGTCTCTTCCATGCTATATGAGTAATAATATGTAAAACTCTCTCTTCCATGCTATATGAATCTGAGTAATAATGTGTAAAACTGTCTCTTCCATGCTATATGAATCTGAGTTATAATGTGTAAAACTGTCTCTTCCATGCTATATGAGTAATAATGTGTAAAACTCTCTCTTCCATGCTATATGAATCTGAGTAATAATGTGTAAAACTGTCTCTTCCATGCTATATGAATCTGAGTAATAATGTGTAAAACTGTCTCTTCCATGCTATATGAGTAATAATGTGTAAAACTCTCTCTTCCATGCTATATGAATCTGAGTAATAATAGGAAATACTATAGGTCCTACCCTTGTGTTATGTTGATCTGAGCAAATGTGTAATACTGTGTTATATTTCTTAAATGTGCGTAATAATGCAGGTTGGGGAAAGATCGGTGGGTAAAGTTTGGACAAAAATGACAATTTCCTCTCTATCTGCCCTCATTCGCGTTTTCGCCGAACTATCGAGTTCCACGACAACAGTACATGTAGGGATGTGCAGCATAAAATTTAAATACACTTTTCGTATTAAATAATGGGTGGAAATGAACAAGCATATGCCAAAATACCTTACAATTGACCATTTATACCAAATAAATGTCGTTGGTAGATGTCGTTTCCAGTTCTTTCGACAATTTCCGCCTTACTTTGGCATGAATTTACGCCTCGTGGTCATTTTTGGAAACTACAGAGCGTGCACTACACGTGGATAGGCGAAGCATGTAAGTAGATATATCGGTTTATTTTAAAACACATGCTTAAAATGGCGCAATTTGTTTTCGACTTTTCAGAAATAAATTTCACCGACTTTGACGCACGCGGCGAGTTGACTTTGAAGGTAGAACTAGCCGTTCACAACAAGCTTGGAACATGTAGGCCTAGTGTTGTCGTAGAACTCGATAGTTCGGAGAAAACGCGAATGAGGGCAGATAGAGAGGAAATTGTAATTTTTGTCCTAACTTTATCCACCAATCGACGGGGTCTATTCCCCCCTTTATCCGTCGATCGGCGACTTTCCCCAACTCTGTCATATTTGGTAAATGTGCGTAATAATGCCCGTCTCCGCCATGGTTTGTGAAAGTGCGTATAATACGCGTTTATTCTTTTTTTCGATGACCTGTGCCATTCTATATACATATATTATATTAGAAGAGGTAGAAAGATATATACACCTGGCTGGTAATGTGTCTCCGGTCCACGTGACTCCTAACACAAGCTTGTAAACTCATGGTGTTAAATAAATAAACGCCTATGCAAAAAAAAAAAACAACAAAAAAATCCGCTAATTTTGGGAGCACATGCCATTATAATCACTGAGGTATCGCAATCAGGGGAATACATATCATAACGTGCTAAAAGTAGTAAATCCGAACAAATGCTAGTGAGTGCATTTTTCCCTCGAGAAAGTTATATATAAAACTTGTATAAACTTTTAATTGACAGTGATTAATAGGCTATAATAACAGTGATTGATAGGTCATGATAACCGTTAGGTCAGTAAGGTTTTATTTGTACTTATAATTTCGTCCGACCTTCGACATGAGCACTTCACACGATGATGTTTTGGAAAAGTTGTATTATACCGATTCCTCTACAGGCGGTTACGGCGGAATCCGGGGGCTGGAGAGAGCTGTTAAAAAGGCCGGGTACCGTATACATGTAAAAGAAATAAAAGAATGGTTAAAGAAACAAGACGTCTATACATTACACAAACCCACGAGGAAAAACTTTGCAAGAAACAAGAGTTGAAGTCTCGGGTATTGATGAACAATGGCAAGCCGATCTCGTAGACATGAGTCACTTAAAGAAACACAATAAAGGCTATAGATATATCCTAACGTGTATAGACGTGTTTTCAAAATATGCATGGGCTGTGCCGGTGAAGGAGAAAACTGGTTGATTGATTGATTCGTGTTTTACGCCGCGCTCAAGATTATTTCACTTATATGGCGGCGTTGCCAGTTTTATTGTGGGAGGAAACAGGGCTCTATGCCCGGAGGAAACCCACGACCTTCCGGTGGTAACTGGCAACCATCCCACATAGATCGTTCAAGTGAAAACCCAGCGCCGCGAGAACGCGAAAACAAGAAATAAATTAAAATCTCGCCGCGAGAATGCGAAAACAAGAAATAAGCCAGTAGCGCTTTATTTGTGCCACTGCTTTTTTGTGCCACTATAATCTCGCCGCGAGAACGCGAAAACTCGAAAACGAAAGTAACTTGCAAGTGGCTTGCACGCTTGCGCGTATACTGTCTACACTTCCGCCTGAACGGTCTGCTTTCGTTTTCGAAATAAAGAATTACTTCAGAGAGTCATACGAGTCTTATGAGTAAAAGTTAAACGCTCCCCTATTGCCATACCGACGATATATGTGTGCGAATGCTTTTATTGTCCCCTCCCCCCTCTGACCATTCTATTCCACCGGTTTTTGAATATCAGGTGAAACAATGTATCTTGCAGGCTTTCTAATATAAGAAAATCGGCCCACTGACAACTCTTACAAGATAAATGTTTGTACAGTTTGTAAATATAAACAGTTGTTACTTTGTATTCAAGCAAATGTTTTTTAGTTTCGATTAGATTGTTGCTTACGCCACACTCGAAAATATGGCGATGTCCATTCTATACGACAATGTTTATTCTATACGGGAATGTTCATTCTATTTCTTGCTAGCTGAAAACCGGATTAAGTACAATGAATTACCCATGTTGGCAGAATCAGCTGACTTCCTGAACCTAATCTAATTCTTGGAATTCTTGGCTACTGTCTTGGAGGAAATTCCGGATTTGTTTACCACTGCCAGGGGTAATCGCGTTTCTACAAACTCTTTGCGTGGAGAAGACAACAAAGCAGCGCGTTATGGATACGAGGCCGATCATAAATGAGTCACAAAAACACCATTTTCAGTTTGGTCTTTGTACAAGGAAGCCGAAACTGTTTGTATGATTTTTATTATAGGTGTTCATTTCTTCCTGCTTTTGGGGATTGTGGCCAAAAAATTGTACCACAGGGAAACACAGATCATGACTAAACCTTATACGACTAAACTGGCAACCTATCTGTTAAATTTCAAACTGTACCAAACCTTTAGTTTACAAAAGTCGCCATCTGCATACTCTCATTGATGCGTCACTATATGCGCGAAAGGTCAACCTGTCACATGACTACCCCACTAAGCAGGCGATATAGTTCATTGGTCGTGTTGTCTTTTTGCTGAAGTCACGTGAACCAACACTACCATTCAGACCTTTATATCAGATCATAGGTTGTTGTATATAAACCAAAACCCATGAAATGTCATTGGGTTACAGACAAAAAATGCTTATAAATGAGTCACAAAAAAACCTTTTCGGTTTGGTCTTTGTACAAGGAAGCCGAAACTGTTTGTATGATTTTTATTATATAGGTGTTCATGTCTTCCTGCATAATGCCAAATACATTAAACGGGTTCACTTTCTCTCTATCACTGATTTCACTGGTCTCGTTTCGTTAATCTTTTCAAACGGACGGGTTCTTAGTGATATTAAATAGAAACATATATTTTCTGTTTATTTCTATGGAAATCAATAGCAGGGGAAACCCCTCTGCGTTACAGCTGTCCTATTGCATGCCCTATTTCAAAATGATACTATTCAGACCTTTATACCAGGTCATAGGTTGTTGTATATAAACCAAAACCCATGACATGTCATTGGGTTAAAGACAGACAAAAGTTTAGCTTTAGTTAGAATTTTATGACATACTTTGAAATATATTGAGAAAGCTATACTGATCTTCAGCTGTGGTAAGCAATCGGGTAAACTGAAATTAAACAAAATATGATAATGGGAAAAGAAAGTGAAAATATATAGGCCTAGTGCCAAAAGCCGAATGTGCCAAATGCTTTTTCGTTGACTTTATAACTTTTTAAATAAGTCTGATACTTACGAATAATAACAAAATTATTTTGAAAGTGTATGAGATAAATAGAATTAAAAAGACTCGTTTAGGTATATACAGGGGCGGATTCAGGATTTTGTGAAAGGGGTGGGCGCAAGTTCTAACAGTCAGTATTTTCAAGTGTGTCCGGAGGTGGTTTGAGGACTGGGGAGTGTGTGGGTGGGGGGGGGGGGGGGGAGGGGGTGGTTTGAGTGCAATCGAAAATATAGTCATCGGTAAATGAAATTTATTTGCACGAATTTCACTTTGTGGCACCCTAAAGTAGGCCTACACCATAAACGTGATACCTCTATTCTCTCTAGAGTATCACTAATTAAAATCAAGTGTTTTAAATTCAACCTAAATAAAACGTTACTAAATTGTTTTGGTCAAGCCCCTGATAATGAATTTGCGGTTGCTAACTTTATTTGCGAAAAAAAATAAACATGGAACTGCGTATGTTTTGCCTGTTTACGTCAATATTTAGGGCCTAATGGCAGTTTCAGAGTTCTCTATAGCCTTAAAACGACAGCTTGCGATTTTTGCGCGAAAATGCGTCCATAACTCTGGAGTAATTCAGCGGCAAATCTTTATTTACATAGTGAAGAGCAAATCCATTCATTCTCTCCTCTCCCATGAACCATAGTTTTCAAATGTTATTTTATGCCATCTACAAGTTAATGATCTCATCTAAATTTATTTTTAAGTGATGACGCATTGATAATAAAGATAACAACCTAACAATGGACTTAAATTGTGATATTATGAGGACTAACAAATTGTTTTTACTTTTTGCACTACGACTAATATTGTACGGCAACAGCATGCTATCAATAACTAAAGCTAAGCTAAATATCAATTTTATAATTATATGATATAATATTAGAAATTAAATTAGTGATAATCAGTATGAACAATACTCAAGCCGAATAAAAAAATGTAGAAGACACTAATTTTTAAATCTTAGTGCAATAGTTTTGCAGCGAAAATTCCTTCTCTCTTTTCCTAATCTCTTTTCCTTTTTTTAATTGACCGGCTGATATTGGGGGGGGGGGGGGGAGGGAGGGGGGTGCATGCGAATGAATATATTCTATTTCAAAGACATTAATTTAGTTTGTTTGTCCATCAGATTTACTTACAAAAGATATTTCATGAAATTAGAGAGTATTTAAAAGTGGCATAAGCTGCCAAAATATGGATATTTCTCAGTAAAAAAAAAAGTAAAAAAAAAAGTGATCAGCTCTAAAACCTTTTAATTGCATTGGTCAAAATTAACAAAAAATAAATACATGGAAAAATATATTGCCAGCTGATGTCACTTTAAAATCTACGACAACAATGAAGTATGATTATGTTTGAATGAAAAACTGGTAACTTACGAATATTCTATATCAGATTTCTTTACACGTAAGTATTATTAATAACCACATATGGTATTTTCATATAGATAGATTTACAAACTGACAACCAGGAACAGCTTAACAAGTTCAAACAGGTTTGATACTTAGTTTCGTTTTGCAGAAATTCAATGGTCCGAGAAAGCAATACATAAAAACGTAAGATTGGTTTTGCTATAAATACCCCTGCATGAATGCCCTATAAGAAAACCAATGAATGCTTCGTGATATCCTTGCATGAATGCCCTATAAGAAAACCAATAAATAATTCGTGTTTTTATCTGGTAAGTAAAAAGACTTTTGAGCAACTAAAGTCCTGTGCAACTTAATCTAACACATCAAATACAAACGCCCGTGGGCCGAGAACTCACGCGATAAACGTGTAAAAACCAAAATGTATTTTAAAACTATACACAAGGATAAATGTTAAGCACCCCATGGTGAAATTAATTATTATAAATCTGCAATAATGTTAACTGTTATGCCAGTTATGATGATGATAAGAATGATGTTCTGTTGAACGATTTTGGCAATCCATGTGTGACAGTAACGCAAAAACTGCATGTAATGCGACATGAGCTATTTTTTTTTTCTGCAATTACATAAATTCAGTATGCTTCCCTTTAAATGTTTTGTACTTAAGGCCGGTTTTGTACAACGTGGACGTGAACATGACACGAAGCACCTGTAACATCACAGGGGGAGGGGGGATAGGGCACTGATCCGACTGGTACGACGTCATTCATTCGCATGAAGTCCATCTTTCAAGCGGCAATGGTTACCCAACCGACGTCTGTGCACCAGATTGAAAGCTGCACGGAGAGTCATCAAACGCCCCCTATTGTCAGATCGCCATTAACGGGTATCCGTTTGGCTTGGTGTTAAGCACGACAAGGTTGGAATTTGAGGGTTTGGCGAAGAATCCATTGGTCGGACGAAAGTCGTTTCTTGCCCAATGTCACGGATGGGAGAACGAGGGTTTGGAGACACAAAAATACAGCGTATACACCCAAGAACATCCATCCATAAATGATATGTTCCTTAAGGAGGGGGATGTGTAATAGTTTGAGGGTATATCAATCTTAAAAAGAGATTGATCCTACTGCCATTCGTTGAGATATTAACTCTAAAACCATTGAGTGACATGTTGCTTGAACACAAAGCGAGGCCCCTGATGCCAACGTCCTCAAAATTGTAAACAACGACAAGTGACACTGATAGTTGACACAATTTTGTAGAGAGATATCCGATATAATTCTGGTAGATAACGTTTAAGCCGCCGATGATCGGTTTTGCTATATTGATTACTACACTCCTAATACATGTAAAATACCTTGGAACTTATTCCCTCATCCATATCATATTTTGCTTTGATATCCATAGGCGCTGCCATCTTGTTTTAGAATGTATTTGTGAGCTGATGTAGGGCCGATTATATTTTTGATTTCTGCCCAAAGGCCTTGCGATACAGGTTATTATTGTAGGGTTAGCCTACATGTTTGAGAACAGTATAGAACAGAGAATTAAATATCATGTACATTATAAATTCTCAGCAGATTTCTTACAGTTCACTATGCGCGAAAATGAAGGGCAACGGCTCTCGAGCCATGTCTCGTGTTGAGAACCTCGTAGAATGACATCTCGATTGGGGGTACATCTCTCATGACTGCAAAGCCTCCTGTACAAAATCTGCTGGAATTGGAAGCCGCGTTACATCAGCATTGACGGCAGTTGCCCCTTCAACAGATCCGGCGTATCACTGGAGGGATGAGACGCAGGTTGGAAGCTTTAATTCGGACTAAAGGAGGCTATACGCGCTATTGCCCTTCTGCTCTAGGTATGTGTTCTACACACTCAACGTGACATTTTTACTTCAATATGTTCGCCAGATGGACGCTGAAGTTAAATACTTACAAGCATCTTTTTATTTTGTGAAAATGCACTTTTGATTTCGCTAACGATATCCTCAATAAATTGTATAGCATATTGCCATTAATGGTGATTTCTTATCGCTAGAAGGTTGCCATTTATGATCACAATCGTTTCTGCAATATCAGTTTACCAACTAGCTCCGGTATGTAGCGTTAATGTGAAGCCCAAAGGACTGAACGCTACGGGAGGAAATCATTTTTAAATTTGCGAAATTAACCATGACTCCACAGGCAATATGGTTGCCTTATTCGTGGGGAAATGTTCCAACCCTCTTTCGATATCGATGTAATGCAACAACCCAAGCCTAAAGTTCGACAAAAGGGAAATGGATATTAAGACAGAAAAGGTTGGTCATTCATTTTAAGGCATTTATTGCATCGGTGAACGATTTTTTCGAAGGAAAATAGGGCCCCTATATATTTGACAAAGGGTATCTACCGTCTTGGACAGATGAAATTTTTGTTGTTATAACCAGAATACCCAGATACCCCGCCGTGTATAAACTTAAAGATTTAAACGACGAAGTGTTGAAAGGTACTTTTTATGAACAAGAGTTACAAGAAGTTAAAAAGTCTGAAGCTGATTATTATCATATTGAGAGGGGGCCTCCGTGGCTCAGTAGGTATAGCGTTGGACGTTCAATCCGAACAGTCTTCCACCAATGGGTCGCGGGTTCGAATCCCAATCAGTCTAAAAATTGGAAAATTTTCTGACTGGGTTTTCACTCGAACGATCTATGTGGGATGGTTGCCAGTTACCACCGGGCACAGAGCCCTGTTTGCTCCCACAATAAAACTGGCAACGCCGCCATATCAGTGAAATAACCTTGAGCGCGGCGTAAAACACCAAACAATCAATCAATCAATCATATTGAGAAGATTCTAGATAGAAAGAAACGTAATGGTGTCATGTTCTACAAAGTAAAATGGAAGGGTTGGCCTTCGTCGGTCAATTCGTGGGTATCCGCCGATGAGATGAAGAAAGCATAAATGTAAAGGTTTTATCAATGATCATTCATTTCTCACTATGGAAACGGCGCGAAAGTATCGGATATATGCAGTTATAGGGGCATTGGCTTATTTTTTAATTGTTACCTTAACAGCCCTATCCATTTCATTACCGAAACATCAACGTTCTTGTTTGGAGAATATCCTTAGCAACAAGACTAATATAACCTCCTGTTTAAAGGCCGAAAAAATTAGATATCGGTGCAACAGTGAAAGTGACAGTTTGTATGTATAATGGCGAAGCATGTATCGATATAAGAAAAATTGTCAACGATAAACCGACCAAGATTGGAATTTGGTTAACGTATGATCAATGGAAAGTTTTTGAATCTTACAGGAATGTTATTAATACAATCCTAAACCCCGTATAGTTAAATATGATCTCTATGCTGTGGATGCTGTATGCCGGCATAACGAAACATTTTAAACAACCCTGGAGAGTAGATGACCAGTCTATACATGTTGCCAAATCTCGGGAAGCCTATAAAGTTGTGGTGAAATCAATGTTCAGCGATGGCGTGGTGACTAAGCATAGATTGTTAGTGTTACATTGGTACACTTTACGCGTCTGTGGTCACATGACAAAGGATGTATGTTGTAAAATTTGGAGATATTATATATATATTCAATCGGGTCTTGTGGCAGATGTGTAAAATATAATGGATGTCACTTGGAAACACCCGTTTACATGTATAGTAGCTGGACCAACAGGTTGTGGAAAGACTGTTTTTGTAAAGAGGATGTTAAATGAAGTCAACGCAATGATCGACCCACACCCGACGAAAGTAATATGCTGTTTTTGGAGAGTGGCAAGACGGGTACGATAATATGAAAAATGTAGAATTTATAGAAGGACTTGAAGGCTTGTCGGAGTTAGAACCGATTGAGAACAAGCTGGTAGTTATAGACGACATCATAGTCATCATAAAAATGCTAGTGTGATATATATTTAAGCCAAAATTTGTTTAACAAGAACAAACAACAGCGGACACTCAATTTGAATGCGCATTATCTTATTTTGTTAAAAAAAAACCCGAAATGCTTCTCAAATAACTAACCTGGCCAAACAGATGTATGCGGGACAAGGACGCTTCTTTCAAGAAGCCTATAAAGACGGCACCTCCAGACCACATGGTTATCTTCTCTTCGATTTTAAGCAACATACTCATTTGAGATTGAGAAGTAAAATTTTTCCCGGGGAGGTCCAAGAGGCTTACCTGAGAAGATCATAAAAACGTTCGTTGCTCAACCTACATTATCATTTTATACTCGGAAGGCGTCATGTCGCGTAGACTAAGAAAACACGCTCATCCCTTTGCAACTTCTGTCCAAGGCGACTCGACCTTTGATTATGAATATAGTGAAAGGAGCTGACAAAGAGTTAATGAGTTGTATATGTGAATGCGCGTTAAATGTATTAAAAGGTAATGTTCCATTCAGTAAGTCTCACATACACAAATTGAGGCGACATAAGAATCAACTTAGGCAACTAGTTAAAAAGACGACCAGCAGAAAGGAGAAAAAAGATATTCTACAAAGAGGAGGATTTTTAGGAGCCATTTTAGCACCAATCGCAGCAACTGTTTTAGGCCCCTTACTTTCTAAAATATTTAAGTGATTATGGCAACTATGGAAAAAATGGCCTTAGTAGATCCTAGAATGTTACATGCTCTTCGACAGCCCCAAGCACCTCCAAACAGTACTGTAACTATGCTTCAGAACTTGGACAACGAAATGGAGCAAATTCTAAGCAGATAATTTATCGGAAAGAGACAAAGTAATGATGTATAATGATACATTGCAAAAATATATTACCTTTCAATCTCAATACAACAACAAACACACTCAAGCTATGCCCGTAAAAATGGTTTCTCAAGACATTCCGGTGTCGAACAAATCTGAAACAATTGGAAGAGTGATAGAAAATGAAATTGTCCAAAGCGTCCCTAAAACCATGAGCAAGGCCAACCCTTCTATTTTACTTTGTAGAACATGACACCATTACGTTTCTTTCTATCTAGAATCTTCTCAATATAATAATAATCAGCTTCAGACTTTTTAACTTCTTGTAACTCTTGTTCGCAAAATGTACCTTTCAACACTTCGTCGTTTAAATCTTTAAGTTTATACACGACGGGGTATCTGGGTATTCGGGTTATAACAACACAAATCCAAGACGGTAGATACCCTTTGTGCATTTTGGTTTTACTGATACGAACGTTATCTCCTATTTTGAACTTAAATAGTAACTTATCTTTTTTTAGACGTGGATAAAGACGCTGTCTGACCTCGGCTTCATTTAGTTGGGCGACTTCGACCGGAGGCATTCCAATACTTCTATGGAAAGAATTGTTATAACCCTCGATTAATTTAGGCAACGCCTTCAAAAAACGGTAAGAGTTTTTAGTCGTAAAATACCTAAACATTTTTGTTTTATGGTTCTGTTGAAACGTTCGACTACGCTAGCTTGTGTTTCATTGTGTGTGTGTGAAAATGATATATTTTCTTATTCTTTAAAAACGTTTGAAAATGACGATTAAAGAACTCCGTACCTTGGTCGGTTTGAAGATAAGTCGGTTGTCTACCTTTTTTTAAATATTTGTTGGAAAGCTTTGACCATGGCTACACCAGTTTTCTCCTTCACCGGCACAGCCCATGCATATTTTGAAAACACGTCTATACACGTTAGGATATATCTATAGCCTTTATTGCGTTTCTTTAAGTGACTCATGTCTACGAGATCGGCTTGCCATTGTTCATCAATACCCGAGACTTCAACTCTTGTTTCTTGCAAAGTTTTTCCTCGTGGGTTTGTGTAATGTATATGCGTCTTGTTTCTTTAACCATTCTTTTATTTCTTTTACATGTATACGGTACCCGGCCTTTTTAACAGCTCTCTCCAGCCCCCGGATTCCGCCGTAACCGCCTGTAGAGGAATCGGTATAATACAACTTTTCCAAAACATCGTGTGAAGTGCTCATGTCGAAGGTCGGACGAAATTTAAATAGACGTTGTCGCATACCGTTCATTATAAGTACAAATCAAGAAAACAACAGTATATTAATGGTAATTTTTTTTTTATCTATTTCTAATACAAGAAGACGTAGTAAAACAACATAAGAAAGACAGTTACCCGTCAATAATCAGCTGACTGTCATCTAAGAGTCGTTCATCAGCCAATAATGTTTTGTACACGTAGGTTTTTACATTGTCTATGAAATCACTTGTCTTGAGGTAGCATTCTCTCCAGGAACGGTCCTCATATTGTAGCAGGTACACTGGATGCACATACACTTGATGATTCGTACCACATATTGTCTTCACTTCGTCTACCACTCGGTCGTCGTCTAAAGATTCGACGGCTTTACGGAACTCTCTGTCGAATTCGGCCAATACATCCCCTCCTTTTCGACGGGAATTCCTCACCTCTGCCAATAAATGTTTCACGTACATGTCTTGTACTGTCTCTTTTAAAAATGTTGATCTTTTACAAGATGCTATTAATGTTTCACTGTTCAACACTCTTCTTCTCTTATTTTTGTTTTCAGATTTCGACTCCACTACCGGAACATAATCTTTCTGCATCAGAGGAGGGAATGGTGTTTCAGTGAAAACATGGTCACTTTCCATATACTCTATCAGAAGGGTGTTTATGTCTAGGACGACTTTCTTAAACTTCCCCCAACCTTCTTTGCTGAGCGCTACTCCGTTTTTAGTGGGAAAGGGTTTGTTGTTGACGCCTTTCTCCCATCTCCTAACATGGACAAACCAGAGGCCTTTAAACTCGCCATAGGTTAGATATACTTCTTCGCCCAAGTGGATGGCTTCAGGTGTTTTCTTACCCAGGTGGATAAGTTCATCGATGGTAGATATGTAAAACACCAGCTTCTCACAGGCTCTTTGCGGCAGAGTGACTTTTTTCTCTTCTTGGCCTCTACATAATTCTACGAATAATGCTTGACCCTCTAAGAAGACATAGGCTACAATATCGGCGAGAATTGGGAACTTCATGGTGTCGAGAAGAGAGAGATCGCTACTGACTGTTAAGCTATAGGATACGTCTGCTGACTGAATGAAGACTCCTTTTTCCTCTGGGTTTATAAAGCCTAAATCACCCCCCACGTGACTCTGAAGCTATCAACTTTTCCCATAACTTAAAAACATTGACCCTTGAACTATGTGTAAATAAATCCTTTGGTTTTCTCACGATGTTTGCTGGCTTTTATTTATTTTCATTTAACATCCTGCATGGAACGTGACCCTCATATACCTTACTGACCTAACGGTTATCATGACCTATCAATCACTGTCATCATAACCTATTAATCACTGTCAATTAAAAGTTTATACAAGTTTTATATATAACTTTCTCGAGGGAAAAATGCACTCACTAGCATTTGTTCGGAAATACTACTGCTATACATACTAGATCTCTATCCCTCGCCTAGATTGATAGGTTGGTTGATCGGTGGATTATTTGGTCTGAGTGAGATTCGAACTCGCGCCGTATCGATGGAAGATCGGTGGGAATATCACTCTGCCGAATGAGCCACAAGAGAGAATTTCTTGGAAAAACTACATGATTTGCTTTGGAATGGGGAAAATCTACCAAGTATGTGGCCGGTACGAACCGAAATAGTGTCCGAAAAGTAAACAAAATTTAAATAACCGGGACGAAGGTTCATTAAGTCTTCGGCCTGAGTTAGTTAAAAACCCTACATTATACCGTACATTCCCTGACCAGTTGCACTAAAAAGCGTATAAATTGTATTTCTTAGGAAAAATAACTGATCATTTCAAACAAAAATTTTAACGCAAAAATATCAACATTTTGGAAGTCCATGCCACTTTAACATACATCCCCACGATTGGTATCAGTGGAAAGTGCTTTAATAAGCCTTGCTTCTTGATACAAATAACAATAACCTAATTCTGTTTTTACGAATTTAGTTAAGCAAGGGCTCTTTCACTGCGTTGCTTTGTAACGTTTTTTTTTTAATATAGGTTAAAAAATATAGTATACACTAACACGTAGGCCTATAGGATTGTAAGATAAGTGTGAAATAAACAGATATTATCATGATCAATAGGTAATATCGACCCTTTGATCCGATTGAAAATCACAATCAAAAGCAAGATTAAATATCAATACGTCACTGAAAATATTCGAAACAGTTTGTTATTTATTATGGTCAGCTTTTAATGTGTAGGGGCTTGGGGGCTCTTTGATATGGCAATACAGTCTCTCCTACAAACCAGCCATTCCTGGGTCGAGGATTTGAGACCAAATAGGTCTAAAAGAAAACAAAACAAAGAGACAAGAATTTTATGTAAAACTGATGTCAAGATTTGAGGAAAAGGAATTCGTAATCATATTATATATACTATATGGCCTTTATATTATGTAAGTCAATGATATCCATATTCGTGACCACCATTTACCTGTAACATATATACTTAAAGTGGCATGAGCTGCCAAAATGTTGATATTTTGACGTAAAAACAGAATGTTGAAACTGTCGGCTATATTTCTCAAGACGTATAATTCAGAAGCTTTTTAGTGCTTCTAGTCTCGAGCATATACGATAAAGTATTGTTTTGAACTAACTTTGGCTTTGAATGAATGAATGGTCGTCCCGGTTATTTAAATTTTGTTTACTTTTCGAACACTATTCCGGTTCGTATAGGCCATATACTGTATGGATTTTCCTCATTCCAACGCTAGGCCTAATCATTTCGTTTTTCGATGGCCTTCAAAGCCTCTTACTGTCGTGACGATCAGAAATTATGAAAGAAGTGTGAATGTTGGCAGCTCATGCCACTTTAATTGGGTAAAACTGAAATGAGATCAACATTGTAGAAGAAATTGGTGAAAAAGGGAAATGGCATAAATCAATATGGCCGCCGTATCAGGTAACAACGATGATTAAAAAAAGTCCACTGCACACCGCCTGGCCATGGTACATATTGAGAAAAAATAGTCAAGATCGATGGTATAAAAATTCTACAAGTTATCAGAGCGGAAGGGATTTTGAAATCATATTTTATCGTACATAAGTCAAATTGGCCGCAGAGTAAAAAAAAAAAATGTGTGGCGCTATAATTCGTTATAAAAATATATAAGATGTTTGGTTGATTGTTTGAATGTCATTTGACTTCCATAGCCGTATAGTACAAGGTGGATGGGATGTCGGTTACCACACACAGAAAATCACCCGGTCCGGCTGGTTGATGGGTTTTTTTTTTAACGCCTCGCGCAAATTATCTTATATGGGGAGGGGTGGGGACGGGAAATGCTATGCTTCCAATGAGAAACTCAACCTTTCGCTGGCACTGATCATCCTATCCTACGCTCGGGGTTTTACATTTTAGCACAGAGACCGCTAGCCTTTTCTAGTAAATCTTTCAATACCGTCGTATCAGCAATAGACCCATTTGGCTTAAGGATTGCCACGCTGCCTCGCTGTATTGCAAAATGATGCTAAATTGAGTTTTTGGATCAACCTGGAATCCTGTTCGATCATAACGTCTATCATTGCAAAAGGGGCGTGTCACATCGACTGCAACAGAGAAATGACGGCAATGCCATACAATTCGAATAAAACGAAAGGGTCTGTTGGAACAATCTAGAGAGCAGCATTAAACGTCAATCAAATTTGGGATTGAAAACAACCCAAAAGAAATCTTGATATCGAAGGTGACTAACCCGATAACAATTTGAGTAAAATGAAGCCGTGATGAGGGGCCGGTTGTTCAAAAGAAAATGAACTTAACGGTAGGTTAGATGACGTCGTGTTACACCACGTCATTAAACCTGCCGTCAATCATGTGTTTTCACGGAATTGCGTTAACGCATGCGATCGAGAGTGCGATCGGCCATACGGTTACGGTCAAAAGTCAAGGTCATATCACTGACAACAATGTTTTTTTTCGGTTTGTTTAAAGAATGTGAATAAGTGGACATCTACATAGCTTTTTCATACAAAATACATTTAGAACACAAACACAAGTCAGTAAAAATGAGTAAGCAAACTCACTCGGTGTTTTCTGTGGATTTCAATCTGACAGCAAAAAGGTCATTAGGGTCGGAAAACCCCTTCAATAACGTCATGGTTAGCGAAGTCCCTCGTCAGTTAGGCCTACCTCATCCGATGCGTTGAAAATGGGACAAGTTCCATTCTCCGTCCGTTAACGCGTGCGTTAAAAACTATCGGACTGGCCATGGAAACACTATAGTGTATTTCTGTACTTCCCATTCTTTGGGGGAAATCGCATACGTCAACGCACGCGTTAACGCGTCCGTGAAAACACATTTATTAGCTAATATTTTTATAACAACGGCCCCTGGTGAATACCGTGTCCATGTACATAAATCATTCTCAGTAAAAAACGATCAATGTATTTTTGGTGTTGCAACGCGAGATTTTTCTTCTTATAAACATTGACCTTGCAAGGTTTAGGAAACTGGGTTCTTCAATTGGAGGCCCCCATGTTTTGACTTATTGGGGTACAGACCTGCGACCA
The DNA here is from genome assembly GCA_963971465.1 of Lepidochitona cinerea. Taxonomy (NCBI): domain Eukaryota; kingdom Metazoa; phylum Mollusca; class Polyplacophora; order Chitonida; family Tonicellidae; genus Lepidochitona; species Lepidochitona cinerea. The sequence continues at coordinate 37,412,719 of OZ020553.1, forward strand.
ATTGATGGATGCTTGTGTTGACGTGAGGTTGTCAATATTTCGGGTAATGGCAATCGAGATAGCCCATCGCCCTGTAAGAAACCTACTGAGAATTTATAATGTGTATGGTATTTAATTCTCTGTTCTATACCGTTCCCAAACATGTAACCCTACAATTATAACCTGTATCACAAGCTCTTTGGGCAGAAATACTTGTTAAAAATCAAAAATATAATCGGCACTAAATTAGCTCATAAATACATTTTAAAACAAGATGGCAGCGTCCATGAAAGTCAAGGGAAACTATTATACGGATGAGGGAATAGGATGAGGGAATCAGAGGCAATCAATATAACAAAACAGATTATCGGCGGCTTAAACGTTACCTACCAGAATTATATCGAAAATCTAGCTAAACAACCGAGCCAACTGTGAGCGCCACATGTCGCTTACAATTTTAAGGACGTCGACGGGAGTGGCCTCCCTTTGTGTTCAAGCAACATGTTACTCATTGGCTTTAGAGTTGGTATCTTCGAATCAATCCCTATTTTAGATTGGGGAAATGGTTGTCAGTTAATGCCCTTTTTAATTCATCCATTGGATCGGAGTTTTTTCTCCAGATTTCAGAAATATCATATTTGTGAAATGGGTGTTACTTCACGAGAAAATGTAAATCTCCCCCTTCCCGGACTTCAGATCTGGTTAGTTTTCATTTTATCAAGTTGACCTTCGGCCTATCTACAATACCGATGCCCTAATTTTTTCACAATACGTTGTTGATAAGCCCATGAATCGTCCAACCAAGCTATAGAATATCAATACATGTACGCCAGGGGACTAAATAGTTAAAATGTATAACAAAAAATAAACAAATATTGCCCCCCTCCCCACCCTCACACCTCCAAAAAATAAGTGAACAAAACCTGCAAAAACAACGAATTTTTTTTTAAATTTTGTAAACGTCAAAACACAACAAAGATGTCAAAGCATTATTTCGAGCCTAGTTAATTTGAATAATGCAATTGCTTTACTTCGAACCTTAAAACGTTGTCCTGAAAATTCCGTCTATACAGGGGAAAAAATAGCTAACAATAAAAAATCCCAAAGAAAAAATATACAATATGTGGCAGAGACTTTATTCAACAGTGACGCGCATGCGTGGCGTGAGATTTGACTTTGAATCTACCTGTAAAGATCCGTTGTTTGAATAAGGTAAAGAAAACTCTGTTTGAACTCTGAAGCAACACCAGTGAGTGTTCTTCTGTGGAAAAACTGAGCGTAACTAAAATGGCTTACACAATTTATTTGACGGCGATTCTGTTTATGGTATCCCTGGTGTCTGGGAAATACTTCCATGACGGTAAGTCTTGCTCTCCAACTTGTAATACTTTATAACTTAGCACTCTAGAAGCACAGAATCACATAAAAGTCTTTTCTAATTCAGATTTTTAAACTCACCAAAAGTTTGTGTCCTTCCAAAAACAATGTGTCGTTTATTACTGAAATAATAAGTAGAGTGGAGGGATTGATTGATCGTTTGATATTTTACATATCACTCAAAATTCTTCCACGTATATTTGAACGGGGGTGCGATGAGGTTGCGCCCCACGCAATGTCGAGACTATAGTCGCCTTGGAATGTTTGTGTAGGTTTCCATGGCAATGGTATGATTTCCATGTCGGGTGTAAAGTATTTCAGAAACAGTCCTCGACTTCCATTGGTCGATCAGAGCCTTCGTTCTGGATGAACTTTCGTAATGAAAATTAATGTTTTCAATGTGAGGGGTTGATTTATTTATGTTTTACGGAGCACTCAAGATTATGTTATGCTTATAAATTGGGGCTGCAAGTTTCATTCGGGAAGAAACCAGGCTCTTTGTCCGGAGCGAACCGCCGACCCTCTCCGAGTACCAAACACCTGACAGCGAGTGACAGGCTATCAAACCTTGAACTTAAAAAATGTCCAATCCAAGTTTGAAATTATAGGTTATATATACAAACATATTTGATAGCGCTTTAAGATACTGTTGTTTATGTTCAGATTTTCCCCAAATCACCCCGGTCAAAGAGAGCAGGCCCAAGTGGGGTTACTTACTGGACGAATGACCCTCCGGCCTTAAATTAGACACAGGTCAAGCAAGAGTTAGATACCTGACATATCTCACATCGTTTTATAGATTTGGACTTCGCGCTGCCGAAATTGGGATTTTTTTTCATAAATTCTGTTTGTCAACAGAAGCTCAATATGTGAAGTACCTTGAAAAACTAAAGAATTGATGTTGAAATAAAATTGTTGAAAGTTAATAACTCGTATGAACCGAATGCCTACTAATAACGGACAAAATTCAAACAGCCCGGATGTATGAATTTATTTTTAGGGGGTGGGTTCGTTGCGTACGAAACTACCAGGACGTACATTTGGAAGAATAGTATCAATGGCAAGTCCCTGTTTTGTACTTATGATAAATGTGACGTACAATTATCTCAATCTGTTTCAACGAAAGTTTCCCTATATTTGGCAGCTCATGCCACTTAAATTGTATCCTAAAAATTAGTTTGACGACAAAAACACTCGTAGAGCAACAAGAGAGTCTCCAAAGTTGATTAGACTCAAATTATACTTGACTCTCGTACGAATAGATTAGTTAGTTGATATGGAACTCATCAGCTTAAACGGCGGTATTGCCAGGTTTAGTTGAGGCGGGAATGTGGTTCTCTTTGTATAGGGCGAATACCCCAGACCTTCGGCGAGTAGGCTATACATGCCAACTCTTCCACAATTTTTCAATTTATAATTGGAATGAGTGGGATTCAAACCTGCAACCCAACGATGGACAGTACTTGTATGTGCCGGACTGAGATCATTATATATCGCTCTATTAAATAAATCACCGACCCCCCCCCCCCCACCCCCACGCCTCCTTTCGATTAGAAACTTGAATATAAAGTTTGTGGGAGGGTTTAACTGGATCCTTAATGGAAATTAATCCACCGTTAGGCCTATAATTCCCATCTAAATAGTTTAGTTGGGGAGGAAACTGGGCTCGTGTCCATTCGTCTCAATGATAAGTTTAAAAACAATCAAAATTTTTTGTGAAACTATTATTTTATTATGGAACTTTTGGCACATATTCTAATCTGTCACATCTTTAAGGCGCCGTTTGAGTCTTTGAATAAACTCAGGGATTACCGTTGATACGATTCAAAGCATGCTATTAAATTGACGAATGTAAGATTGGACGTTACATACCATCTTCACTTTTACATTTAAAAAAGAACGGCTTTCCACCCCCAAAATATTTTTTCTATTTTATTTTAGCTTTTGATACGAAAGTGCCGAGTGGCAAGTCAGGCCCCGGCGTTCCTGAACTTCATAACCTTCTGTCTCGTCAGAACTTTACCGATAAAACCATCTTTAAGCTGAACCACTTGGTGAAAATGAAACTCCATTCCCACTATCTTTACAGAGGTTACGTAAGTAGGCCAAATGTCAAAATACATTCTTATCATCATCTTCGGATGCCCAGGGTTAAATTCTCAACAAGCTCACCTTTTAAGCGTAAGCGTAAGTTTTAATCGTGGGTTCCGACGATGTCTTAACATTGGAAGTTCAGAACTGACTCGTACATCTAATGGAAGCACGAGCATATCAAACGATTTCTGTATTTATGTTTTTTTTTCTAAACTGCAGAGATGAAAAGTAACAAAGATATGAGAATTCTAATCCCCCTCCCACATTGGTGAAACATGAGCCTGTACCCATAAATATTTTCTGAGATAGAATTTTACTGGAGTTTGTGTTTTACGCCGTTTCTATTTCAAACTACAAATTTTAAGGCCGTAATGTTTATAACAGATTTTTCAGATGTTAGCTATACCGACAACAAGAGGCCGGCGTATTTAACTTGCTGGAAATCGAGTACTTGTTCACTAAGAAAATTAACTCACGAGGTTTATGGATTGCAACTTCTGTTTATTTGTTAAGCGACGTTTTGGTCCAGATTCTAGTACATTTATGAGGCGGCGAAGCCAGGTTTAGTACAGGAGGAACCGGGCGTTTGTTTGTCCGAAGAAACCCCGGCCTTCGACGGTTATCTGGTAACCGGGCTGTTATTTGCCCGAAAGAAGCCCCCGGCCTCCGACGGTTACCTGGAAACCATTTTAATATCGATTAGATAATTATATCACACAAAAAGTGATAAACAGAAAAACCCTACTTCCACAATGACTCAATATTTCGCCCTTTATTATACCTCATGAAAGTGTAATAAACGGTTATTACTATTTCTGTTTTATGTGAAAAAGTGGAACAAATGGGTTTTAACATGTTAATTGTTTTGGCTTTGTTATAGAAACATTATTTCAATATGTTTGACGTTGTCTTGCCTGGATTCTCCGACTTCTTCAAAAGTTTGTCAGATGAAAATCTTGAGGATGCCGACCGATTCATGGAGTATCTGAACAAACGTGGTGGACGAAACATTCACGACTACCCTGTCCGAGTAAGTAGGTCTATGGTGTGGCTGTGATTATTAATACATTAAATGTCAAGTCAGTTATTGCAAATATATGATCTGAAATCCAGACTTAAATTACCTAATGGTTGGTAAGGATTTTCCAATGTCTGGTCTGAAACCCATACTTAAATTACCTAATGGTTGGTAAGGATTTTCCAATGTCTGGTCTGAAACCCATACTTAAATTACCTAATGGTTGGTAAGGATTTTCCAATGTCTGGTCTGAAACCCATACTTAAATTACCTAATGGTTGGTAAGGATTTTCCAATGTCTGATCTGAAACCCATACTTAAATTACCTAATGGTTGGTAAGGATTTTCCAATGTCTGGTCTGAAACCCATACTTAAATTACCTAATGGTTGGTAAGGATTTTCCAATGTCTGATCTGAAACCCATACTTAAATTACCTAATGGTTGGTAAGGATTTTCCAATGTCTGGTCTGAAACCCAGACTAAAATTACTTAATGAATGGTAAGGATTTTCAAATGTCTCGTCTGAAACCCATACCTAATGAATGGTAAGGATTTTCAAATGTCTGGTCTGAAACCCAGACTTAAATTACTTAATGAATGGTAAAGATTTTCAAATGTCTCGTCTAAAAACCAGACTTAATGGATGGTAAGGCTTTTCAAATGTCTGGTGTGAAACCCAGGTATAAAGGATTTTCAATATTTTGGGAATCATTTCTACCATATCCATGCCAGAAACATTCCCAAAACAAAGACACAACCGAAACTCGATCTCCATAAGGAAAGGAATTCCAAAAAAATAATATAAAACAGGTGTAATTTTTGCCCCCAAAATTTCCTCTATACTCATTCAGTCATATTTACCGAGACTTTATTTCCTTGTTTATTTTTTGGTTTCATTGTAGATTCCCGATTCCTGCGAGACGATCCAACAAGGTCTGGGAGAACTGGGTGCAAAGAGAGGCGCATGCGTATGTTTATCCCCTTCCAAATTCTACTACCTGTGATGGCTATAATAATCTAATTTCAAAATCTAGTCTTTAAAGACTTTAGATAATAGCTATTAAATAGCCGAGGGCCACGCCTGACTTGATTATGGGATTCGATCCATTCAAAAGACTAGTTTAACCACAGAATGAAGCTCACAAGTAGGCCTAACTGCACGCCAAAACATTATAATAAATCCTCTATAGACGACAACGTGTGTAGTATACAAGACATTCATAACTCTTGAAAAAACGTTGGATATAGGATGAATTTTTGTATTATTTTTGCATTTTTGTTTGGTTTCCTTTCTTTCAGATCTGTCAATTTATTTCGGCCGGAATCACCAAGAAAATTAAAAAGAACAAAGGCTGCAAGGTTAGTCTTATCCCCTAATATATTTTTTTTACAAAAAAGTATGTTCTCTAGGATATGAATAAAATAAGCCACTTAATTATGTTCTGTAGGATATGAATAAAATTAGCCACTTAATTATGTTCTGTAGGATATGAATAAAAGAAGCAACATAATTATGCTCTGTAGGATATGAACAAAATAAGCTACTTAATGATGTTCTGTAGGATATGAATAGAATAAGCAACATAATTATGCTCTGCAGGATATGAATAAAACAAGTCACTTAATTATGTTCTGTAGGATATGAATAAAACAAGTCACTTAATTATGTTCTGTAGGATATGAATAAAGTAAGTGACTTAAATATATTCTGTGGGATAGGATAACATATATAGTGATATAATTATGTTTGTAGGAACGGTTTAATATAAGCGACTTAATTATGTTCTGCATGATTCAGATAAAATAAGTGGCATCATGTTCTATGGGATATGGATCAAATAATCGGCATAAGAATGTTCTGTAGGATATATATAAAATAAACAACTTAATTATGTTTTGTAGGATATGAATAAAATAAGCCCCTTAATTATGTTCTGTAGGATATGAATAAAATAAGCCACTTAATTATGTTCTCTAGGATATGAACAAAATAAGCCACTTAATTATGTTCTGTAGGATATGAATTTTTAGTAAGTGACTTAAATATATTCTGTGGGATAAGGATAAAATAAGTGACTTCTGTTCTGCATGATTCAAATAAAAAAGCGGCATAATGTTCTATGTGATATGGATCAAATTAGCGACATAATATTATTATTAATGTTCTATAGGATATGGATAAAATAAGCGACATAATTATGTTCTATGTGATATGGATCAAATTAGCGACATAATATTATCATTAATGTTCTCTGGGATATGGATAAAATAAGCGACATAATTATGTTTTATTTTTGCTATATGGATGAAATAATGGACATAATTATGTTTTATTTGAGATATGGATAAATAAGCGAAATTGTTATGTTCTGTAGGATATGAATAAAATAAACAACATAATTATGCTCTGTAGGATATGAATAAAATAAGCGACTTTATGGTGTTCTGTAGGATATGAATAAAATAAGCTACTTAATTATGTTCTGTAGGATATGAATAGAATAAGCAACATAATTATGCTCTGCAGGATATGAATAAAATAAGCAATATAATTATGATCTGTAGGATATGAATAAAACAAGTCACTTAATTATGCTCTGTAGGATATGAATACAATAAGCGACTTAATTATGTTCTCTAGGATATGAATAAAATAAGTGACATAATGATGTTCTGTAGGATATGAATAAAAGAAGCGACTTTATGATGTTCTGTAGGATATGAATAAAATAAGCGACATAATTATGTTCTGTAGGATATGAACAAAATAAGCGACTTTATTATGTTCTGCAGGATATGAATAAAATAAGCGACTTAATTATGTTCAGTAGGATATATATATAATAAACAACTTAATTATGTTTTGTAGGATATGAATAAAATAAGCCACTTAATTGTGTTCTGTAGGATATGAATAAAATAAGCGACATAATTATGTTCTGTAGGATATATATATAAAATAAACAAATTAATTATGTTCTGTAGGATATATATAAAATAAACAACTTAATTATGTTCTGTAGGATATGAACAAAATAAGCCACTTAATGATGTTCTGTAGGATATGAATAAAGTGAGTGACTTAAATATATTCTGTGGGATAAGGATAACACATAAAGTGACTTAATTATGTTCTGCATGATTCAGATAAAATAAGCGGCATAATGTTCTATGTGATATGGATCAAATTAGCGACATAATATTATCATTAATGTTCTCTGGGATATGAATAAAATAAGTGACTTAAATATATTCTGTGTGATAAGGATAACACATAAAGTGACATAATTATGTTTGTAGGATACGGCTAAATATAAGCAACTTAATTATGTTCTGCATGATTCAGATAAAATATGCGACATAATAATGTTTCATTTATGGGATATGGTTAAAATAAGGGGCATAATAAGGTTCTTTAGGATATGAATAAAATTAGCAATATAATCATGTTCTGTAGGATATATATATAAAATAAGCAACATAATTATGTTCGGTAGGATATGAATAAAATAAACAACATAATTATGTTCTTTAGGATATATATAAAATAAACAACTTAATTGTGTTCTGTAAGATATGAATGAATTAAGTAATATAATTATGCTCTGTAGGATATTTAATAAAATAAGCCACTTAATTATGTTCTTTAGGATATGAACAAAATAAGCCACTTAATTATGTTCTGTAGGATATGAATTTTTAGTAAGTGACTTAAATATATTCTGTGGGATAAGGATAACATATAAAGTGAAATAATTATGTTTTGTAGGATAGGGATAAAATAAGTGACCTATGTTCTATGGGACGTGGATCAAATAAGCGACATGGTTATGTTCTATGTGATATGGATCAAATTAGAGACATAATATTATTAATGTTCTATGTGATATGGATAAAATAAGCTGCATAATTATGTTCTATGGGATATGGATCAAATTAGCGACATAATATTATTATTAATGTTCTATGGGATATTGATAAAATAAGCGACATAATTATGTTCTATGTGATATGGATCCAATTAGAGACATAATATTATTATTAATGTTCTATGGGATATTGATAAAATAAGCGACATAATTATGTTCTCTGTGATATGGATCAAATTAGCGACATAATATTATTATCAATGTTCTATGGGATATGGATTAATAAGCGAAATAGTTATGTTCTATATATGGTTCTGTGGACTGTGGAATACCCATACAATTACATGTAGGCTACAACAATGATACTAGCTTAGTTTAACAACAACAACAACAACAACAACATATACAATGTCAAATTGGATACTCACCAGTTAGCAGGTTAGTATCATCTGCTGTACTCTTATTTCCTCCAACACAGATATCTTTTTGGATGGTTGACAACAGCTGTCTTAAATTAGATCAATTCTTCAGCAGCTTTGCCAAAACAAATGACGGATATTCCATTTTCATAGAGAGCAGGTTAGGCTAACCCTAAAACTGTAATGTCACAGACTCGGACACTGTCCGGCCAATAGTATCTGTCTAACAGTCACATCCCGTAAGCCTACCCTTTTTCACACGTAGGCTACACGTCCTTTGTTTTGCAAATACCACTCACGTAAATTGAGCAATTTTATACTTCAGAGTACTGATTTTCTGGGATATATAATATAATAAATAAGAAAATATAACAATTATTTGGGTCCAGTGAGGTAAAATAGACGGAGACGTTTCAACAACACACATACAAAATACTGTGACACATGTTATGACGACACCAAGTTCGTGTGGTGATCTATGAAGAACAACTAACAGTGCATTGTTTTGGGTTGTATTGATATCTGTCAAATTATCTGTTCTAATTAAGTGTTGCCTCACCGGGACTTAATTAATGGACCAATCAACGCCGAGTAATTTCATTGTGCATTTTCTTACGTCACAGGATTCCCCAATGGAATGGTTTAACGGACTACAAGGTCTAGAAGATGCTTTGATCATTGAACGAAACACGAACCATGAACTGTTGTTGATGCACCAGGATGCTAAGGATCCCCATGTAAGACTTTCACCCAAATATCACGATCATTGAGTGGTTCAGGCTTAACGCCTCACTCAAGATTCTTTCACTTATATTGCTCCGTTTGTGAGGTTCAGTAAGGGGGGATACCGGGGAGGGGTTGCCCGGAGGAAACTCCTACCTTAGGCGAGTACCTGGCAACTCTTCCGCACAAGGCGATGAAGTGACACGCATTCATAATTTTTTTTTTTTAAATTTTTCTTTGGACTGAGTGAGATTCGAACCTGCAACCCATCAACCGAAGGCACGTGTCGGACTAAGTGATAATCCACTCTATATCGACTAATTGATCTTTGAAATCAGCTAATTTTAATAGCGAATCATTTTGATTCAGCATTTTACACTGCACATATATAGTTTTAGATTGTATTTTTCTGGGTTTGTTTCAAGTTTTTTTTACACCACATCTGAACATTTACACATGCTAAATCCACTTAAAATAGGAAAAGGTGAACACAAAGCAGCTTTCGGAAACGTTTTTGAAAGTGGCAATTGAATGATTTTTACAATCTGGCAGAATTTAACAACTGTTCATTTGTTATTTTCAGCTGGAGATGTTTTTGGAAACCCACTATTTGGGACAGAGTGTTGACGTCATCAGTAGACTGGCCCATTACATCACCCAGTTAAAGAAGGTCGGAGAGGGTTTGGGAGAATACGTGTTTGATAAACACCTTTCATAGGCATTTCTTCACGAAGGCCTACCAGAAAGTAGTCTGCAACTTCAAGGAGCATGCAATAAAAATCGATTAAGATGTATTGATATTTTGACGAAACCAGCGATCAAACTTGTAAGAACATAATAAAGACAGAAGACAGAAACCCTAATTTGTTTACTTTATTTTTCACGTTTTTGATACATGAATCGGTTCTGGAATATTTACCGTTTCCATGAGTCCGTGTAGTGCGTGACATCAAAACATCCCATTGTTTAGCCAATATACAATGCAAATTCCAACAACTCCGATTAAAGGAGTCCATCTGTATGGTGGATGACTACTGAGGATGGTTTAAATGGCATGACAATTTTGCTGAAACAGAACTACCTATGTGTTATTTTTATCAAGAAGTACACAAAAAATCACTTTGGTATTTTACTCCAAGGGGGCTAAGAGAAATGTCAATGTCTTTCTTATTGTACAGAAATTTCAGAGTAGACTTAGTACGTGCATAACTATCGATAACTCTAAATTTGGATATTATTGAATAGAACAAAATGAGCTAACAAGATCTGTCGGCTGAAAAGTGTCTTAAATTTTGCATTCAGTATTTCCAAGCCTCTGAAAACGTACGGTGAACTTGGTCTCTAGGAAAACTTTTTACAATACCTATCCGTCCATCTACGGTCCCGGAGATTCCGACCCCTGGGTCCTCGCTCAGATGGGTTTGGGATCGTTAAGATCGACTTGGAGAAAACTAAAAAAAGCTTAGTTTTTTTTAAATGTGTGGGAAAAATAGTAGTCATTTTGGTACAATTAAATCAATACAACATATTTCAAATGGATGTTTCAATCTAAAAATAAAAATTTAGATTGCCTTCAACATAATTATGATAGTTTCTCAGAAAACATGATTCAGAAGCAGATGTTTTTTTTTTATCATCAGCACCAAGTCATATTGTCAGAATTCAATTCTTGTTGTACGTTGTTTATAAAATGGAAGGGGTCTTCTCTCACTTTTCCCAACACTGATTTAAGTTCTTTCCGGTAAATGGCAACATTGCCGGGGTGAAGAGAAACGGGGTGGGGTGCTGTAGAAAGAGCAGGTTCTTTAGAAAGAGCAAATGTATAACCACGGCACCAAGAAGTTGGGAGTTCGCTCAGGTATAATTTTGATTTTGGGGGTGTATTCCTTTTTCCTTGCAGATAATTTTATCGAGGCAAGCGAAATTCTAATCATGCTTTGAAACTGTTAAGCATTTCAATTGAGTTCCTTGGAGTCAACCTTGTCAGCCAATTTTCACAATCTATAGTGGGTTGAGTGTAATCTGAAAACTCGGGCAGATCGGAAGAAACCAACATGCCCCATTCACATCTTCAACCAAAAATACCCCAAGCCTAAACAACCTACATAATTTGAAAGCAGCATTTACGACACAACCAAATTACTTACCAGGAAGAATGCTATAGAAACTTCATGAAACGAATACGGACAACAAAACGCAAATTGGGTTCCTATAGAATCTAATATATGGTATGACGTAATACGTTCGCAAAAAATGGATTGATTGATTTCTTGCGCCACACTCAAGATTGTTTTACTATGGCTGCGTTGTCATGTTTGGTGGGGAAGGATGCCGGGTTTCGTTATCGGGAGAAAACCTAGCCAGACATGGGGCCCAAATCGGGGCCTGATCCAAAGGTCTTACCCGGGGCCCTAGCCCGGATTATCGGTCTTACGGCGACTGGTATTATATGGCAGTTAATGCGTCTTGTCGCCTTAAGACGAACACGGAGAGAAAAAAAAATCCTGCAGAGCCCAGATTTCTCGGCTACCGGGGCCCGACCTTGGCGAGTATGTTGCAACCTCTACATCGGGCGAGGGAGGGAAAAAAGGAAAGATTGGAGGCCAATACTCGTGGTCGGAATTTGATTCTGATTAAGGATGCTGTACTGAATTAGCTGAATTCTTCTCCAAAGACAGAACAGGGAATCCAACAAATCATGTATTAAGTCACTACCAAGACTTTCAGTATATTGGTTGGCTGGTTGTTTTAGCTTATTGACGCGTCCATTCGTATGAATGATGTTCACCATTCAGTATATTGACAAAGGTGTAAACTCCCAAACCATTCATTTGCCATTGAGTAGCCTACCACACTGTATTATATATATTAAGGTGGGATGAGCTTCCAAATGAATGTTGATATTTTTCCAATAAAGCCAAATCATTGGGTATTATTCCAAAGAAGTACAAGTTACAAACGTTTTGATGACCAATGCTCCACAATGAATGCTATGTTAGTCTTTAGAAATAACATTCGTCCCAGTTATTTAAATTTTGTTAACATTTCGCAAACATATTCTCTTCGCACGAGGCATATGGTCAATGGATCTTTAAGTCAGCCTGAATCAATTAGTTTTTACATGAAGTTCAAATACTCGAATATTTATCAAAATTGTCAACTGATTGATGTTTTACGCCGCACTCAAGATTATTTCACTAACATGGCGGCGTTGCCAGGTTTTGTGGGGGGGGGGGGGAAGAAACCGGGCTTATTGAACGGAAGAAACCCCCGACCTTCGGCAAGTATCTGGCAACTCTTCCACGTACGGCGACCAAGTGAAAATTCCACTCGGAAATTTTTAAATTTTCATTTGGTCTGAGTGTGAATCGAACCCGCCAGCATCGATGGAAGGTCTGTGTGGGACTGAGAGACGATCACTTTAACCCAATGGAACACCGAGGCCCCCAGAATTGTTGAGAAGAAAGGCACAGCTCTATGCGTCTTGAAAATGAATACCACCAAGCCCTGGACAATTCCAATGTATCGTCTGTCTCTTGTATAATCAAAACCAGTCACTCCTTATGAAAAAAGCAAGTGTTTGAAATATTTTCTGGCCAGGGCTACACTCCCTTGTCTGTCTTGTACCTATGTATTTCTGACGGAATCAAAATTTTCACTTTCTTTCCCCATGATCCTATTGGGTCCAATTTCAGTTTACCGATACTCTTGCCATAGCTGAAGATGTGCAAAACATTGTCAGTATAGTATAAAGGGTTCCACAAACTCCAAACTCCTGTCTGTCGTCAACCTAACGATATTTCATGGGTTTTAGTTTATTACAACACATACGATTGTAAGAAATGTTTGAAACTCTCTTTAAACGTGGGTTCCATACTAATGATAAAAAATTAAGACATCACCACGTAGAATGTTGTTTTGAACACCTCGACTTACTATGTGGTGATGTCTTAATTTTTTATCATTAACATACGATTGGGTATAAACGTCTAAATTAGAAACCCCTTTAAAACACAATTAGAAACTTGTTTTTTTAGACAAGAAGATTTTCCCTGTGCCCATGTGTTTTAGTGTAAATATATAATTAGTTGTTTGGAACCTGATTAAATCTGCTTTTGACATAGGGTTTTAATTAAGAAATAGAAATTTGTTTTCGATTCTCTATTGCTGAAGACCTGGGAGATGCAGATAGGGTTGATTTTAGGCCGAGGGGCGAAGCCAAATTGCATGACAAAATGAGACGAAATTACGCACGTTATACCCTTAAATTAAACTAGTTCTCTGACAGCAAGTTCTATCGGTGGTATTTTACCAGCTCTATGAATTACGGATTCTATATCGGTATACTGGTCAATACTCGGAACGTGGTCCTATATAACTACAGCCCAGACATTATACACAACATTTAATCCAACATGCACCAATGTTTCTCACAGCAAGCCATCGGGTGGGCCAACGTTATAACGATGCTGGCCCAACGTAAATTGAAATCCTTTGCTGAGCCAATGATAGACCTGCATTTGGTTTCTTGTTGGTCCATACTTGTCGTGCTTTTTATAGTATAAAATTTAATTTTGGAGAATTCAATTTCCTTATCGAGTTAAGTGTCATAAAAGATATACCAGGAATTTAATAAAGGCTATGAAGTTTTATTTGCTGATAGAAATGTAGAAACCTATTGATCTTTAATCGACGTGCGTACAGGAGAGATGAGGAAAATGCCAGCCCGAAAAAAATCAAGAATGCCAGTCAGAACGGTCAAGAATATTTCACTTATATGTCAGCGTTTTGAGTTCTATTTGGAGAAAAACTGGACTGGTTAGCGACAGTCATACAACACTCGTCGATTAAATCAAACACACAAACAAAGTAAGCCCCCCCCCCCATACCCATATGCTCACCGAAACATAAATATATAAACATACTTGCGAATAAGAATAGTTTATTTAAAACTTATCATTTACCAAAAATGTTATTTCAGAGGTTATGTTTTTGTATCTATAAATCAGACAACGCTTGATGTTTATTGTTATCTACAACGAAAAACTAGAAAGGGGTATAGAACAATGTAAAGTTCGCGGTTTATCGGCCATAGGAAATTTTATCGCGAACACTTAAACGACTAACCTGAATTTGACCTTTTACAAAGACACAAACAGTTATCCCAACAGTGGAGATGAGATACCGATTAGCGTGCCTTTACAACTTATCAATCTGAAACATTCCGCCATGATGAGACGGTCTGTGTCACGTGATACAGATGCATTCTGGGTAAAGTCCACCTAATTCCCATAACAATAAAAGAAAACTGTTGTGATTTGTAAAGCAAACACTCTGGAAATCTGGTTGTGGTGACGTGAAGCGAGAAGCATCAGCGCCAAAACTAGAAAACCAAACATGAAATTCTTACTTGTCTTAGCTTTTGTTGGTATGGCCTTCGCGGCCTCTCAAGGTAGGCCTATTTACACATTTATTTTCTTCAGTAATTTTTGTTCAAGTGACGTAAAAATTAAAAAAAATATTAAAGTTTTTAAAGTTATCTAATCTATTCGAATTCCCACTGATAAGTCTAGCGTAATAGAGCAGCGTAAGCACTTCGAGGAATGACAAAGACTTCATCTAATAAACCGAAATATTTAGTTAAACATGAAGTCTTTGTCATTCCTCGGAATGCTTACGTTGCTCTATTATCTTATCTAAATTTCAAAACGTTATTCAATTTCTGTCCATCGTCAAAAGTCTAGAATTAGATAAAAATTATTTTTTCATTGTAAAATATACAAATTTTAATAAATCTTTTTTAAATCATTTTGCAGATAAGCGGCTAACATGCACCGCTTTCTCTGATGGCTTGATTGAAAAAATGAACGAACAAATCAACTTGGAACTTCACGCCAGTTACCTCTATCATGCTTATGTAAGTTAAACAATCACACACGTATCTACCATGTTTATGTAAGTTAAACCACCACACACATGTTAAAAACAGTAGACCGTTTTCAGTATTTTTCCCAGACAGAAGAAAATATGAACTTTCCAATATTGCCAAACGTCTAACAAGGCATTTAAAAGTTAAACTGAACAAAACACACGTCTATTAAGGCCTTTAAAAGTTAGACTGAACAATACACAAGCCTACCAAGGCCTTAAAAAGTCAAACTGGGCAATATACACGTTTATCAAGGCCTTTAAAAGCTAAAATGAACAATACACACGTCTATCAAGGCCTTTAAAACTTAATATGAACAATACACACGTCCACAAACTTTTCAAAGTGAACCTGAACAGTACACACGTCTTCCAACAGAACAATACACACATCTACCTCAAACTTTGAAGTTAAACTTAAAACTACGCGCCTCTTCCACAAACTGAACAATACACACGTCTATCAAAAATCTTTCAAAGTTAACCTGAACAAAACACACGTCTAACAAAGCCTTTAAAATGTTAAACTTTACAAATTTAGAAGTTTAACTTAAAAATACGCGCATCTACCTCAAACTTAGAACTTAAACTTAAAAAAATACGCGCCTGTACCACACACTTTGGAAGTAAAACTGGACAATATGCACGTTCAATACAAACTTTTGTATGTTAAACTGAACAATGTATACGTCTATACCATAAACTTAAAACTACACGCGTCTACCATTAACTTTTGTAAATTAAATCTTCATAAGTTAAACACAACAAAGGGGTATCAAAAACATTTGCTTGTTAAACGTAAATGCATAGCATTTGTCCCTAACTTTGAACGTGTCATATACTGGACAAACAGAATATATGACTTCGTAGCTTACATGTTCAAGCGATTTTTAAATATATTTTACTATTTTTACTTCTCAGGCTCGGTATTTTGGCCGCGATGACGTAGCCCTGTCCGGATTTGCTGACTTCTTCAAACATGCTTCGGCTGAAGAAAAAGATCACGCTGACAAAATGATGGAGTACATGAACACCCGAGGCTGTCGATTCCTTCTGAAGGATATAACGGTCAGTTTTTACATTTCATCTACAGGGGGCTGTTTATTAACACATTTACGCCCGTCGTATCTTTGCGCCTGGTCGTAACGTAATGTTGAAGGTATATGTTGCCATGATGTTACGACCAGGCGCCAAGTTACGTCGGTGTCGAGAAACAGCCCCCTGGGAAGGCGTTTTGGTTCTAATTGATTGATGGGCTAATGTGGAGACACATTCTACTCGGGCCTTCGGGAAATCCCGATCCCGAATGTTCGAGAATCTCTATGAGAGATTTGTGCACAATTCTTAAAAGTCATTATGATTGGTTTGTTGGACCAACTTACTCCAGCAGTGAGTCCAGTATTCTATCTGAACGGACATTTCTGTGACATCATGGACATGGGCCTGTACAAGTAACGTAAACATGAATAAAGAAAAATGAAACCTGTTTTGAAACCATGTTCAGAGGAGTGTAAACCATGCTTAGAATAACTTGACTTTAGGGCTATATTGATTTGGAATCGGTAGATCGTCATCTCCAATTAACTTCCTTTCCAAGTGATTTATCTTAAAAAATAAACCATCTTTAGATTAGACGAGGAATTAACAATCATTTGTCTTCCTTTCATTCAACAGATCAAGGACGTCTGTGACAAGATCAACGAGAAAAAACCATCGTCTCATTCCGGCGCATGCGTAAGTGGCTTCTTATTTATTTGAGGGTGCGGTCATGCAGCAGAGTGATAGTCCCTCAGTCCGACACAACCCTTCTATCGATGCGCGGCGGATTCTAGTCCCACTTAGACCTAATAACATTTTAAGAATTTTGAGCGAAATTTTCACTCGATCTCCAAATGTGGAATAGCTGTCAGGTAGGTCGGTGGTGTCATCGGGAAGAAGAGCCATGTTTCCTCCCCAACTAAACCTGCCAACGCCGCCATATAAGTGAAATAATCTTGAGTGCAGCGTAAAACATCATTCAAGCAATCTTTATTTGACATGCATCTAGTTCAGGAAAAGAGCATAAAATCGGAGTAGATTAAATATTGATCTGTAAGTAATATGTACAAAATGTTTTACTGTCTGTTTTCATTTTAGATATGTGAATTTACCGTTGCTGCTAACGGAGGCGACCCAGTTTCCTGCTCTGTAAGTTAAATCAAATTGTATCATGATCATATATACACACTGTAAACGCCAGTATCAATTAACATTGGTCGTCCATTTTGACGCACAAAGGCGAAATACTACTCTTGGACAATCAATGTGTTAAAACGGGCATTGTATTGCTTGATTCTCTTTAGGCATTACAAGGAAGTTTTGTTGAAGTGAAATCTTTCTAAAGAAAACCCTTGCTTTACCACGGATTTGGCCACACAGGCAGACCATGATAAAAACACATGCTTACGCTGTATTAAGTTAAATACGGCCCATGGGATTAGCTGATAATTCATCTTTAAATCTAGCCAGAATAATCGGCTTCTATGGTGCTGATCTAACATACAACGTTTGCACTCCATTAAGATATATATAAATTAAAAAAATTCTCGGCTTCTTTAAATCCACAATTTTATCTTAGTTCGCAAAGAGACCTCAGCTACCAACGTCCAAAAAAAACTATCCGAACGCCTTTGCAAGATGCGCAAGAAAGTCATTAGTTCTGGAAAATGGAACGACACACATTTAGACCAAGCAGACTACCACCCAATCCATTTTGCCGGTTATATATACAAAATTGCAATAGTTAAGTGTGTTTTATTTTGCAAAGATGTAAGGTAACATCGTTTTACTTGATATAGTCGCCAGTATGAGACGTGCTCAACGATCGCTGACTAAAAGAGTGATGGGTTTCACTCTGACATCTAACATTCAGCTGTGATGTAATTTTGTTTGGAATGGAAATTCAACTTATCCATACAATTTATCTCATTATCATGATGCCATTAAACCGTATCCATTCTTTCCCCCCAGAATGACCGCACTGGTTGGTTTAACGGCAGACAAGCCATTGAGAACGCTCTCACCATTGAACACCATGTTAACGATGAGCTGTTGAAACTTCACAGATCCACCAATGATCCTCATGTAAGGCAATATCAGATTACACACTTTTCTCAATTGCGATTTTTAAAAACAAAATACAGAATATGTCCCTACTGATGTATTGTACAAGGTAACATTTATTCCAGTAATTCTACTGTTTCACAGAGTGAAAACAAACGTGTACAGGTATACCTACCATCTGTTTTTATCGTCACCCAGACTTCTCAAATAATTTAGGAAAAGTCCCACCATACGGGATATGTTTGATACCATAAGAAATCTAGAAGAAATAATACGAAATCTGAATAGCTTTGGTGTTATAGTTTTATGGACTTAGATTCATCTAGGCTTGAAATAATGCCTGTTGTTAGGTCTTAATATTACCATACTTGTTTATATTGCAAACAAAAGAATACGATTTTTGGAACTTACATTGCCAATGAAAATAATAAAATATTTTGTTTTCAGTTCGAGAAATTCCTGGAAGATAACTATCTTGACGAGCAAGTCCACGCCATTAAAGAACTGGCCGACTACGTCACCATCTTGAAGAGAACCGGAGATGGTCTTGGAGAATACATGTTTGACAAAGATCTGGACTCCAAATACTAGAGAGTTCCACTTCCTGTTTCATTCCACTGCCGGTTTGGAAGTTCTCCAGACAACATCTAACATGAACTGAGAGGAACGATTTGTTGAATGCTGTTAAAAAAACTGTAATTGTTATAAAACCATGAGTGAAAAGACGTAAGAATAAAATAAAAACAACAAACAAGATCACCACAAGTGTTGTTTAGTAATCAACTATTAATGTGATTTGGTGTGTGGTATATTGTAGAAAAACAAAAGGCGTACACGTGATGTTCCGCCGCCAGTATCGGTAGACCAATTCCCATCCCAACCGTTCCAAGGTTCAGCACCAAATATGCAATTAGCTCCATTTTATCCAAAATTTAAATAACTATGGTCTAAATGTATATTTGAACATAGAACTTAAAAAACAAATCATGTGTGTTAGTACCCTTGTATTAAATCAGAAGAAAGGAGAAAATATGCATATCATCCGTAATTAGTCAAGATAAAATTCGACAAATGTGATGTCGCACGACCTCTGATGTGTACATACTCACATCAACCTACGGTCAAGGCGCTGTGATGACGCAATACTACCGAGAGTGGTGACGTAATACGCAACAGAGGTCATGAATCAAGTCGATGCACTACGCTTAAAATGAAATTCTCGTAAATCTGCAAACTACAGTAGCTCACAGGGGGGCATAATCATCGTTTTGAAACGAAAAAATCATTTTGAAAATGACAATTTCCACCCATGCGGAAATTAGTTTCCATCAATGCGGAGAAGTGATTTGTCTTAATGTGTCAGATTTGATCCTTCTATAGAATCTAAAAAACCTGTGACTTAATGACTTCCTTGGAATTGTAGGGAGGATGGTAGGACCCAGCATGTAGCAGCTGATGCTTGTCAGTAGGTTAGAAGAATATTTTGTAATCTAGATACCCAGTAGTATGATATGAAGGTCTTCCAACGTATGCTGCCAAATTATAAAAATGCCATTCAGATACCGAAGGTAAATGAAAGGTTGTTTGTGACATTTGTGAAGAATATCAGTCTCCCACTCAGACATAAAAATAGAGGCAGTTAGGACTAAAACGTTTTCCCATAGCACATCCTTTAATTTGCTGAAAGATCTCCCCATTGAATTCAAAATCATTACCTTTTAAGTTAAGTTCCAACAATTCTAAAATGTCTTTGTCCGGCTTTCGGTGGTCAGGATATCTTTGGAATGCTGGTTTTATGAAATTAAGACTCAAGTCTAAGTCAACGTTTATATACATAGACTCCACATCCAGAGTAACCAGAATCACATCCTGTGGGATTATATATATAGGGAATCTACATACTTCACTACAATGAAAAGCCTAACGTGGAGATGCATTCTACACTCGTGTCTTTGGCAAATCCCGATCCTGAAGATGAGAACTAAATATACGAGTGTGTATGCCGGATTGTCATGGATAGTTTTTCGTGGAAATGTGTATGTGAATGTGTTTGTGGGACGATATGATCGTGGAATTTTGTGTGATTCTTCACACCCTACTTAATACTGCAGCACGGACTAAGACGCAAACAATACCGAAAAACATATCAGCATGGTTATCGTCAAACTAAAGACGATATTAATCTGACAGGCTTTGCATTAGAGCGCTTATACAATGCTACATTTTAATGCATTCCTTTCTGCGCTCTACCTTACTTTTTTTCTTCTTTTTTTTTGTCTTTTTGTTTTGGCTAAAAAAATAGGGTGGGGTGCTCGTAAGGGTGGGGTTTCTGATTTCTTGGATCCGTCGATGGATATAGCAGCCTGCGACATGTCCAAGACCCGTTGTCGTTCTAGTGAAAGTACATCTAAAATGAGATTGAATCTTTTTCAATTAATACCCCTGACCAGCTTGCTTTTCGCATGCGATTAATGTACTTTGAGTATGTAGTGAAGAGTAAGCACCTATAAGAGATTTTTTTATCCAAAACGTTGCGGAAACCCATAGTAGGTGATTTATATAATATAGAGAGATTCTCTATCAAACTTTTGGTGACTTGTCGGGCTATTCAAAATTCCCAGTAAACGATTCGAGTCGGCGATGGGAACAATGGGGCCCAACTATGATGGCTTATGTTTATGCATTAATCTATCGTAGCTACTTTTTCACTACGGCTTTCTAAAGGTCACATGCCTGACTTATAATTATGTAAGAAATAACCCACAAACCCACCAACTGTCTCTACTGCGTATATCGACTGATGCACTTAACGGACGTATCTTTTATGGCTTTCTACAGGATAAAAAATTGTTTTCCACATGGGTTGAAATTAATTTACACATTGGTGGAAAATAATTTCCGCATAGGCCCAAAATATTTTCTGCATGAGTACAAATTAATTTACACATGGGTGGAAAAAAATTTCCGCACGGGTGGAAGCTAATTTTCACATACGTGGAAAATAATTTCTGCATGAATGGAAACTAATTAACGTATACGTTATTAGCACACATCTTCGGTTCGTATGGGTTATTGGCTTTGCGAATATTTTTATATTCCCACGTCAATAATTTAATTTCTCAAGGTACTTCAAACGCCGAACTTCTCTGGCCAATCCGAATTTATTAAAACAGTCCGAATTTTGAGAGCTCATGTCACCAAAAGGTTTGCTAGCTCTTACATCCAATGTAATTTTCCACTCCTAAATTGATTTAAAGAGTGTTTTGAACAACGATCAATAACATTCACAGAAGAAGTAAGACATATGGATGCTTCATAAAATAAAACAAAAACCTTGTATTTTGATCCACCAAACTGATGTTAAAGTGACATGAGCTGCCAAAATGTTATATTTATCTACTAAAACAGACAAGTGAAATTATCGGCCAACTTTTTTTTCTCGCGAATTACAAATGGGTTTCAACGTTTTGGTCTAAATTGAATGAGCGTTTGCCCCGCGGTTATTTAAATTTTATTAACTTTTCAAATACCATTGCAGCTCAATCCGGCCAGAGACTGTATTGATTTTCTTAATTGCAACGTCAACCATTTATTTTTGTTATTGTCTTGACACTAAGAATGTTTGGAAAAAGGTTCCCTTGTTAACGGCGTAATGTAGAAATTAAGTATATACAAAGGGATATTTTTGGTAATGGGTGATAGATGTAAGAGAAATATAAAAAATGCAATGAGAAGAGAGCCGGATAGCAGACCAAGCAGGGACACAGGTCCGATCGTCAGAAAGTACAGAAAGATAAGAGTTGGACAAAATCGAGTTTGAACTGAAGTTTCAAAAGGAATTTGAGACCGAAATAAATTAAAATGAATGATTTGTTCGAGAAATTGTCCAGACAGCAGAAATCCGTTGGCCAAACATTGGGATTCTGTCAGCATGGTGGGCCAAAGGTCGAATCAACTGTCCAACGTTGATTCAGCGTTGCATCTATGGCCGCAGAGTTGATCAATTTTAGCGGCGAGATTGTATTTGATCGTATTGGTAAATGGATGGATGCTCTACGCTGAGCCAATGTTGGGCCAAGGTCACCATGGTTGGTCATTCAGGGTAGACTTAATCGTCAGTCTGTGAACATTGACCAAACGTATGCAACTATTTGGCACAGTTGGCCGTTTTAGTTGGTATATGCTTAGTTATACTAAATTGGTAAAGCCTTGGTACTAGGTCGATATTGTCAGTAATTTGATAATGGTATCCCCAACCCAGAGGAATATGATTGATTGATTAATGTTTTACGCCGCACTCAATATCATTTCACTTATAAGGCGGCGTTGCCAGGTTTAGTGGGGGAGGAAACCAGGTGCAATGCCAGAATGAAACCCCCGACCTTCGGCGAGTACCTGACAACTCTTCCACATACCAGAGGAATATGAAGCAAGGGTAAATGAACGAAATCTAATTCAAAAGCCGGGCCAAAGTTATGTCATGATCACCCTCTCTACGGCGGAATAATCATCAGATAGCAACATCGGCTAGACGCTCATAAACAGTTGGCCTTTTCATAGTTGGCAAATGGTTCGCTTTTCACTTTTGGGCCACCCGTAGTTGTACAATGGCACATTCGCTCCTTCTTTAATTAGTCTGAGCGTCGGCAACCCAAAGTTGGCTAAATGTTGTCTCAAAGTCGGCAATTCTGTGGTTGGTCTATCGACTTTATGCTTATGTCTGTTGGCTTTAATATAACGTTGGCCTTAATCTTATAAGTGATTGGTTGACCCAACATTGGACAAATCATATGTACTCAGCATGGTTCTGACTTTAATCGATTTTGGGGTTTTCGTAGCCATTGGTGTGTGATGAAATTGGTTCAGTTGTCACCTTCTCTGCATTGTCAACAAAGTTACCCCCCCCCCTTAGGGAGAAGAGCGTTAAAAGAACAAAACAAGCCTTATTAAAAAAATCTAAAGAACTACAGTTTCTATAGAATCTCTTTCGAAGATATTAAAAAGCTTATTTTATTTTCACTGTAATGAAAATCAACCTGAAAAAGCATGGGAGTATGCGAATTGTTGACTTTATGTTGTGCCAGGAAGGGGTTGTTCCAATGGAGCACGGCTAGGGTCCAACCATTGTACCACTCACACGTACAGTCAACCATATCAAGGGCGTAGACACGTTTCGGAATTTGGGGGGGGGGGCTGAATTACTATCCCAGCTCAATAGGCGAGGGTCCAGGGGCCGCCAAGGCCCCGGAAGCTCCGCTGTCCGAGATCGCCAGAGGGGCGTTCTGGGCTAATAGCAGGGCATAAATATGAGGATCCATCTATTTATCAAACGGAAGGATTTTCCTGGTGTTTTTGCCATTTCCTAGGGTTATTCGGTCATTTTTCTGTTTCTGTTGGCTATGATGTCGAAAGCTATGTATACCGTATACCACGACAAGCTCCTGTCAGTCGTTAACCTAATGAAATATCATAGGGTTGGTTTGTCACAACAATTTATGGGGTATAAAGGTCTAAATGATATACCTCTTTTGAACACAATTAGAAACTTATCTCCATGGTTATTTTAGACAAGAAGATTTTCCCTGTACCCGTGTGTTTTAGTGATCATAAATAAATATACCACGACACTTTGGATTACTTCTTTGGATTATGTATCTAAGGAAACTCTCCCTGGATGGCGGCTGCCTACATGAATGATGGATCAGAAGACGTGTCCTCACAATGTGACTATACAGCAAACATGTTTATTAAAAATAGTAGCGTCTTTTAAACCACATGGAACCATAGAAGTATATCCGCGCAAAAGTGGTGAAACACACAAAGCTCATTCCGGCAATGCCGTCGACTAATGCCACCAGCGAGAGAGGTTTCAGTACTCTCAGAAGATTGAAAACCTGGTTGCGCACTACGACAACACAATCAAGACAATTAAGCTGAACATGTTTGGGAGATTCGAGTGATTCAAGATTCGACCAATATACCCAGGCATTCAACATTTTCACTATGATTGTCACTATTACAAATAATGTTGGGTCATAACTCAGGGGCGGCGGAACGTTTTTCATATTGGGGGGCCAACTATCCCAGCACAACAGGCGAGGGTCCAGGGGCCGCCTAGGCCCCGTAAGCTCTGAAACAAGAGAAAGCCATACATGCGTTCTTGGCCATTTTCAGGGCCCAACTTGCAAAGTTTGAAATTTACTCACTTTGGAAAACAAAATCTGTTATATGCCATTGCGCTGAATATTTTAGGGATCTGTAACAACTGACGTAGTAGATAATGTACGCACCCAAAAAACTTTCAAGGCTTTCAGATAATAGGTAGGCCCTATACTCTTACTCAGAATCGTAGCCAGGAATCGGCCGACAGGTGGGCCATTATGACAGCACTATCACGCGAGAGTCCAGGGGCCTGCAGTCCCCGACAACTCCAAAGTTCGAGATTGCCAGCGATGCGTTCCAGGCCATTTCTGGCATTGAAAAGTTGACATTTCAAAAAGAAATTGTCAAATTTACGGTAGCACATATTGTGATAAGGCGCTCGATTAACAAAATAATCTTACAGCAAGACAGTTTGAGCCGTTGGGCGTAGTTGGGAAAAAAAGTTTGATTACGTGGGAGACAAAATCACAGCACCATCACGCGAAGGACAAGGGGCTGCCTAAGCCCGGAGAGCTCGAGAAAACTAAATCGCCGACAACTGTCTAAGCCATTTCTGGCATACAAAGATATAGATTTTTCTCAGAAATTTTACTTAAACGGAGAGTAGCAGACATTGTGAGCAGATGATGGACTATGACAAAACAACCCAACATTAAGACAGATTGAGTGGTAGGGCGAGGTTTTGTTCAAAAACAGTATATTTATTGTATTAATCTAAGATTTGCGGCGAAGCCGCTAAAAAAATTATGTTTCTAAACCCTAGTTTTCAACTGTTCTTGCCCTTTAATCACTCCTGGTGTTATCTTTTTTCTGCCTTTTCCTTGTTTTTGTTTTTTTTTGTGCCAATATTTGGGGGGGCTGAAGCCCCCCAAGCCCCCCCCCCCCCCTTGTCTACGCCTATGCATATACCAACAATATTTCAACCATAGACTGACGATTCACCAGCACAATACCAACCGTTAATCAACATTCGACCTACCATTCACCAATGTTGGGCCAACTAATCACCAATATTAAACCATCGCGATGTATACGTGCCAGGTCATGGTACATTTTTCGGAGAACAACCTCGCAACAAATATCAAAACCCAGAGAAACTTTTGGTTTGAACTTGGACCCGGGAAGATGTCGTGAAAAAACTATGATACCATTTGTGTTTCAGTATAACAAGACCAGCATCGTTATGGCCAAGATTATAGTAGAGGAATATATACTACTAAGTAAAATGGCACAACCTCTGTCCCTGAGGACAGTCATTGCTTATAAAAAGAACAAGCGTTTGAAAAATATACTGGTCAACGCTAAACGGGGGCCCCACCGGACTTAACCCACCTGCACAAAAGCCACCCGGACATAAGCCCCTATCTGTAATCCCAAAGGTGGAGAAGAGCCCACATAAACCCATTTTCTTTTATTAAAAATCTAGTTATTTTGAAATTGCTAAACTTAAATGACTTCAATTTTAGATTTGTAACTTGGATGGAAGTTGTTGTTCACAGTCCTGTTAAATTAGACAGTTATAGAAACATGGCTTTTGTGAATCCATTGACAGGTCTTCAATTCCACCTCTTTTTGAAATAAGTCATTTTCAGCAGCACACAGTACCTATCACACAGTTGCAATGGCCTGTGATCAAAGGTCACCATATATAGGCAATGCAGTGATTATAAAGTCATATCCTCAAGAATTTGCTAAACAATCATGGAAATTATTAGAAATGCGAAAGTTGGTCTAAATCTATATCATGAAGGTTTTATGTATACAAAGAAGAATGAGAAAATGAGTAGTGTCAGATGGGAATGTTCACAGCGAAGAGCTATGTCATGTAAAGGCTCAGAATCAACGGATCCAAAAATTGAAACCTCTCTCCCATCTACAGAACATAGTCATAAAGCAAACAAGAACAAAGTCGAAGCCTCAAAATTGAGGAATACTGTTCTCTACTTCGATTTTCTCCTTTCTTTTCCTATTCACTCTCAGTCTACGGATATTCTTGCCATAGCTGAAGATCCGTAATCATTGCCAATGTATTACAAAGCGTTCCAGAAAGTTCTACTGACCAAGGCCAAGCTCTTGTCTGTCACCAACCTAATGAGATATCATGGGTTTTAGTTTATTAGAACAACTTGTAATGGGGTATAAAGGTCTAAATGATATATCCTTTTTAACACAATTAGAAACTTGTCTCTATGGTTATTTCAGACAAGAAGATTTTCCCTGTGCCTGTGTATCTTAGTGTTAATAAAAATTTAACCATCAGTTGGGTGAACGTTAGAACGATGAGCAATGATCGAAATCCAACGTGGTCCAACGACCCAACAGCTATTGGTTTTATGTTGATCCACTGTGTTCGACATGTCCGGGAGGTTTTCAAAAGTAAATTTTATATTTTGTTTAATTTTATAGGAACAGCATGAATTACTCTGTTTTCTAGATACAGCTCTTAACGGATTGACCGGTGTTATTCCAAGACTTAATAGACAGATCCTGTGCCAAGGGAATCTGATAACTATAAATGAGTTAACTTCATGAGCTATCAAATGAAAACTAGATAGAAGGCTTTTAAAATGTATGTATATTGTTATCCAGACCTCCCCATGTCTTTAAAATATATCCATTGGTTACCCAGAACTCTCCATGTCCTTTGCCACCCATAGATTAAATTTATTGTTTTTTTTTTTGGAATAAAACTGTCTCAGAACAAAGGCTATTGGTACCACGAAAACTAGTAAATCAATTTTGGTAACAGACTTTTATACCATGAATCTCTTACTTCAAAATCCGTTCCGTGTGTGGAAGAGTTGCCAGGCACTCGCCAATAGTCGAGGGGGGGGGGGGGTCTCGAGGCAATGAGCCCGATTTCCTCTCCCACTAAACCTGGCAACGCCGCCATATAAGTGAAATAACATTGAGTGCAGAGTAAAACATCAGTCAATCGAAATCCGTCGGCGAAATACAAAATACTGTGGACAACCATATCCAGGTGACAGGAACATATTTTGATCTCAAGACAAACATTTGTTTATAACCCAAGGTATAGGATGACTTTATAAATGAATGAACTCAATGACTAATTCAAGACGGATAGAGAAATCTTAATTTCTAAATAAAATATACCATTAAAAAAGCCAAGATTAAATTTTAAAACAATACAAATCTGATGACTGAATTGTTGTTGGAAATAAACATCAAAGGCTTCTTTGTGAAGGTATAACTTTCCGTTTGAAGTATTTGAACTGGTTGATCGAGTAAAACAAAGACTGTTATCTACATGTACTAGCTTTGTCTTCATATCGAAATGGGTTTTCATGTCAGTGAATTGAGATAACGCTGATTGGTTAATCTCTGCCAAGACAAAGGTCGTTATCTTCAACTTTGTAAAGGTCAGAGGGTTTGGGTCAAATCAAAAACTCTTACTGGATTGAGAAACGAGTTAAAACATTTGGGTGACTTGAAGCGAGAAGCATCAGCGCCTATTTTGAGTTCAGAAAACCACCACGATGAAATTCCTGCTTGTTTTAGCTTTTGTGGGTTTGGCAGTTGCCAGAAATGAAGGTAAACAAAATTTTATATGTTTTTATAAGGAGGTAGTTACTTAAGTTTGGAATTATCTACAGGTTTTGTACTTTTTTCGGCTGAAAGTTCGGCAATTATAAGTCTCGGGGTTTAAAAGTTAACTTTTAAACATAAGATACAGGGGAAGGGGAGGGGAGAGGAGTTGAACATATTGTCTCCATGATTTTTTTTAGACAAGAAGATTTTCTCTGTGCCCGTGTGTTTTAGTGTTCAAAAATATATATTAACATTGTACATTTAAACTTTCCTTTGCACCACAATTTAATTAACGAGGCTGGAACACAACTTCCCGATTGTTCCCGAGGCAGCTTAAAATAAACTTGCTTAAGAGAGGAATTCAAATGTAAAAAAATTAAAATTAAAAATGGTTAGAGTCTATAGTTCTAAAATTACAAAATCATTATCATTTTGAATATAACTTGATGAAAAATACCCATTAGCCTGTCAAGCTGCAATGTACGTTCTTCAATGACGTAGTCGGAATTCTGTCCTCAAAGTGTTTCGTAGATGATAAAAACAATAAACTCTGGAGCCTTTTGGGAAAAATAAATTAATACATCGAGAATTCTCTTACTTTTTGGCTGGTTGAACATATTGGAAGGCCAATATCTTCTAGAATTATTTATTTCCAAAATCATCTTCGGTGTTCTGGCTGTTCAAAATGTAGCAATCTACTAATGTAATTCCACCAAAATTGTTAATACATGAAAACATATTTACGCCGTCTACAAAATTATGATATTTTTTTAATTAAAATATTTAATAAGTAGTTTAAGAGTGAAAGACAAGAGTTTTGCTGGAGATCTAAAATGCTTTATCGATTTTATTTTAGATAAGCGGCTAACATGCACCGCTTTCTCTGACAGCTTGATTGAAAGAATGAACGAACAAGTTAACTTGGAACTTCACGCCAGTTACCTCTATCATGCTTATGTAAGTTAAATACACATATCTACCATGTTTATGTAAGTTAAACAATCACACGCATATCTACCATGCTTATGTAAGTTAAACAATCACACACATATCTACCATGCTTATGTAAGTTAAACAATCACACACATATCTACCATGCTTATGTAAGTTAAACCACCATACACATATCTACCATGTTTATGTAAGTTAAACCACCACACACATATCTACCATGCCTATGTAAGTAAAACACACATATCTACTATGCTTATGTAAGTCAAACCACCACACACATATCTACCATGCTTATGTAAGTTAAATCATCTCACACATATCTACCATGCTTATGTAAGTTAAACACGCATATCTACCATGCTTATGTAAGTTAAACCATCACACACATATCTACTATGCTTATGTAAGTTAAACACGCATATCTACCATGCTTATGTAAGTTAAATCATCACACGCATATCTACCATGTTTGTGTAAGTTAATCTACATTTAAAGTTAAATCATAATAATTAGGCTACGTATATAGCTACTTAGTTATCAAAACATATAGAACAATTCAGAACCTTTGAACAATAATTTTGCTATAGGTATGTGGTATAGAATTCCATATTCCACCTATAATTCTACGCAGTTAGCCTTAAATAACAGGTTGATTACAAACCAACAATAAGTTGAACCAACGTAATTTAGTAAATGCAAAATGAATTGTTTTTAATTGCAATGGTTCTGTTTCCCAGGCTCGGTATTTTGGCCGCGATGACGTAGCCCTGTCCGGATTTGCTGACTTCTTCAAACATGCTTCGGCTGAAGAAAAAGATCACGCTGACAAAATGATGGAGTACATGAACACCCGAGGCTGTAGATTCCTTCTGAAGGATATCGCCGTAAGATTGTTTTACTGTTTTACCTATTGAGTGGTTCTAGGTTCATGTATGTTATAACCTGTTCTTATCAAATAGGTTGAAAGCTCAAAGGGTAAAGACATTTGGGGAAGTAATGGTTCCTGTGAAAAATAGCCAAATGGGTTCCTGTGAAAAATGGTCGACTGGGTTGGGTGTGATGCTACACAAATTCAATAGTTCGTCATATCTAAACGACAGATCGAAGGTTTTTGAAATGTACATCGAACTGTGACCCCGTCATCCATAAATGATTGGTCTAATGGTGTAAATCCTTATATAGTTATTAAAGTCAGAGCAATTCAATATATTTGGAAAAGCCAATGCCAGCTTTAAAAAAGAGAACGTCTTTTACGCATATGGCTGTCAGGGGGACGTCCTACTAAGCTGGCCATCAACGTATAGGTATAGGCCCATAGTATGGGATATTAACGCTAATGGCGTTCTTTCTCTCTGAAGATGCCATTAACGAATACTCACAAGTTAATAGCGTTTTGTGGAAGTGGCTATAAAGCTTGAAAATCTCTATAAATGTTTTGTTTTCGTCGTGTTCTATAAATCTTGTATTGTATTCTCTATTATACAGATCAAAGACGTCTGTGACAAGATCAACGAGAAGAGCCCATCAGATCTCTCAGGAGCATGCGTAAGTTATCCCTTCATTTTCAACAGTTTGCAGAAAATCAAATATACACTACACAACAAGGAATCCTCAACACCTTTATCATGTGTAAATTTGCAGTGTTAGTAATAAGGTTGTCAGATTACAAGGGCTGGGTCTATAGTTTCGAATATCCTCTGAGAATAGAACCCGGTTCCCGCTAAAAATAAAACTGGCAACATGGTCATAAGTGGAATTATCTCCATTGCTGGGCTTGAAATCAATCAATCAATACAGATCATTTACGGGAGCCGTTTTAAACCAATCGATAATTAATAGTTATATCATGAGAAAATCGGGTTGGTCTCCTCTGACAAATCATTTCTTTTTTAGATCTGTGAATTCACTGCTGCTGCCAACGGAGGGGACCCAGTTTCATGCTCCGTAAGTTAACACCTTCAGTTTATGTTATTACGGATTCTAACAAAAAAGATATAAATGAGAAACAAAATGTATCAATTTTGCTGGTTGGTTGAACATTTATAACACAAGTTGAAGAAGGTTTGTATTTGTGAGATGTCAATATTTCAACACTTCATTGGACGATTATCAGGGTACATAATCATAGCCATTGTATATGGCATGGATATTTATATGGTTGAATTGTTTAGACATCCAAACATTGCATACAGACTCATTATATTTGTATTTTTAAAGATTTAGTTTTGGTCGTTTTAACGAACTACTTGATTTATAAAATAAGATTTTTCTATTCGCTTTCAATTAATCTTTATTTCTGTGAAAATGAAAGAGTTTTTAATTATGATTCCTTATATCAACCAAACTTGCATTGGCCAACGCGTTAAAACGGGTCTGGAAATAACGGTCTTATCATGAAGATTTCTGACAACCATGGCAGGTTCTCATAAATGAAGATATCGTTATTCATAAGTAGGCCTTATTTTCTCTATAACTATTCTAAATGTCGTTGAAAGAACTTGTTCTTATTTGATCCATGATGGCATTCGGGTACAGAGTTTCGTCGCCTGGTATCGGGCTAAAATAGGTGCATCAGCCAATTTCCAGTGGGAGTGATTCTCAGGGACAATCAAACTAATGAGAATGTTTTTTTTTTCAGACTGACCGTAACGGATGGTTCCACGGGAAACAAGCCATTGAGAACGCTCTCACCATTGAACACCATGTTAACGACGAGCTGTTGAAACTTCACAGATCAGGCAACGATCCTCATGTAAGTTTGCAAACTCTACTTAAAATAAAAAAATGATCTGAATAAAACTGAAAGCATTAAACATATATTTTCTTCAATGGGCGCTCACTTCAGCTATGGATTTGTATATGACAGAATGTCAGTGTTCCTTTCCTTGGAAATTGAGCAAATGTGGGTTTATCAAAAAATATAACAAACTGTTGTCTGTGTACTTTCAATCTCGAAAACTAAGGTAACGTAAAAGGTTGTTAGCAAACTTAATCTTGCCGGTGAATTTCACTAACCGAACGGCAGTCGTTACTCTACATTGCAACGTCAACTTACCATGATAATGCTTTATTGACAGTTCCACAAATTCTTGGAAGATCACTACCTTGATGAACAAGTCAACGCCATTAAGGAACTGTCCGATTACGTGCGTATCTTGAAGAGAACTGGAGATGGTCTGGGAGAATACATGTTCGACAAAGATTTGGATTCTAAATATTAAGTAACATGACTATCAGAAAC
This sequence comes from Lepidochitona cinerea, assembly GCA_963971465.1. Lineage (NCBI taxonomy): Eukaryota > Metazoa > Mollusca > Polyplacophora > Chitonida > Tonicellidae > Lepidochitona > Lepidochitona cinerea. The sequence continues at coordinate 37,445,139 of OZ020553.1, forward strand.
ATCATGTGTCATTAATTTCTATATTCTTACTAACGTTTGATCAGGAATTTCGTTATTTCCCGTTGGCTAAAAGCCGGTGGATCAAAAATGATGTTCAATAAAACAAGTGAAAATGAAATAAAAAAATAAATGAAAAGAAAAACATTTTCAGTCCTGCGTTGTTCAATTTAATTAAGCAAAGAAATGGAAAGATTGATTGGTTAAGCAGCTTAAAAAAGAAGCACAGACCTGACTCAACACTCCAAAGGAGATTCCAACTTTTGACAAGTCCATAGAAGTTGGATTTAAAATTGAAGATCATTTCTCGTCGACATGTCAGCTTCTGATATCAATTCAAATAGTAAACATGACGGTTGGTTCTTTTAGCTTATTGTCGTGTCCATTCGTGTGAATTATATATGCCGTACCAGTGAGTAATTATTACCTAGTGCAATTAAGAAAACTGTGATGTCTTGGCACAATATATAGAATATCTTTGTACATGAACATATGTTAGTACGTTTGGGAACTACTTAACCTGTTAAGATATTAAAACTTGCAATACACAATTGAGCTTACGCTCATATACGATTTACAGATATGCAAATGCAGAATGGTGATGAAGGTGAATCTAGATGGATTGGTTAATACTGGTTAGTCCGGTGTCACTTACAATATGTATGTTTGGTGAACAAGCCAGCTCGATTTTCTTAGTTAACGATACCGTATTAATAGGACGGATTAATAATTTGGTTGGTGTTATCACTCGATATTAACTCGTATAGGCCTAGCGGCGATGCTGGGTTAATTCGGCAGAGAAACCGAAGTTTTGGTGCCAAGGTAACCCGAGACGATCCTTTGGCGCAATGGTCCGAAGAACCATCCCCTGGACAGTTCTAAATTTGTTCTCAGTTAGCTAAAACCAGCAATGCGATGGCTCAGTCAGCCATCCAGCCGAACCCCACACATTGTACACGTATACATTCTCTACATTGTCTGATATTGAAGACAGTAGAATAAATTGCACATTGAAGTTAAAGCTCGGCTTTGTTTTACTTCCAATTTGACAAGATTATTAGCCCCTCAATATAAATACCAGTTACAGAATCAGCAAAGTTTTCAAATTAGTTTTACTCCTTTGTTAAAGGGAATGATAGATGACTTCAAGAGAGAGACCTGTTGGGCATGGGGTGGGGGTGCCTATCTTATCATTAGTCATTGCGTTTTACCGTTTATTATATAAGGGCCTATATTTACAAAGAAAGAGAATGGATCCCAAAATCGTTGGTTGACGGATTATGGAAAATGAAAAAATACCAAATATGGAACAGAGGCAACTTTGGATAGTTCTTGAGAAAATATTCGAGAACAATTGCTTCCCTGAATAGGACTTTATTATAAGTTTCAACAAAACCAACAAGACTCAACGTCTTTGTTCAGATTTTGACTCTAAAATACTTGCCCGCCATGTTCTCCACAGCGAGTCCGCCATATTGTTTAAATTCTTTATTTTTATTTTTTAAATTTACTTTTCCTTAATTGCAGCACTAGAATAAAGTGGAAGAACTATATGACATTTGATCCTCTGTTAATTTAATTTTGTTTCCATAACAGTTCTGACAATATCGAGGTGGCGAGAATCATGTTGCACGCACATTCCCCAACGGCTAACGTGGACACACGTTCTACTGGCGAGATCGGCAAATCCAAAAGTGCGAGAATCCATAGTATGGGGAAGTTTTAGATATATGGCCAGTTTTGTTTCGACCTGAAGCAGCAATATACTGCGGATTTTTTAAATGATACACAAGTCTGCCTCAAAGCAAGACTGGAATGTTCATGAGTAGTGAGTGATACAAGAATGTTATCTTTGTGAACTACACGATAGCCACTGGGCAGTTAACCTCATCGTGCGTGGGTATAGCCACACTGAAACCCCAGACACGTATACTTAAGGAAGGTCAAAGGGATTATTAATTTTGACAAGGTAGTCTAGAGACGAATATTCGGAAACAATAACACTCTCGAGACAAAGGAACACGCAGATTATGGACAGAGGGTTCAACGGCTGTTTTGAACTTTATTTTAAACGTTTAAATTAAAAAAGATATTCAACGTAAAAGTTCATTTTTGAAAAATATATTTATGATCGCAATATTTTTAAGACTTTTTGACAAGCTTATGTGTGTATATATCCCAGCTCAGAAAACCAGGGCCAGGGTACGAGATTATCACGACCTCGACATTTGCATTAGGGACCATATCTAGAATAATATGTCGGGAAATGAATATTAGAAAGGGCACAATGCATGCATAAAATACTTCAAATGCTTGCGAGTGCTGAATAAGTAAATCGGATTGACCCGGAAAAAATTCCGAGCCAGGGCGAAAACCGAACTCACGACTTACGGTTAATTTACGAGGGCTGTATTTGAAAAAAAAAAACAGTCTAGTTTCCACCTTCGATTCAATAACGCTGACAAAGCGACCATATAAATGTTTATTCCTTGAACGTAATTAATTAGCACGAGTCCTGTGCTAAAGTCTCCAAACAAATATTCGCCACGGGTGTATTGGATCTGAGGTAGAGGGGGCATGCAGAATCGAAGTTATCCATTATACCAATTACGGTCATTTACTTCTGAAGCTAAATATATCTGCCAGGATATACGTTTAAGAAACTAAACATATATATGCAATTGTGTTGACTATTCCATGAAAAACCAGAAACGCCAAATAATGTGTGGAAATTAAAGGGGCATGAGCTGCCGAAATTCACACTTTTTTCATAATTTCTGATCGCCACGACAGCAAGAGGCTTTGAAGGCCATCGAAAAACTAAATGATTGGCTTTGGAATGAGGAAAATCCATACAGTATTTAGCCTTTACGAACCGAAAACGTGTTCGAAAAGTAAACAAAATTTAAATAACCGGGACGACCATTCATTCCTTCTAAGCCCAAGTTAGTTCAAAACAATACTTTATCGTACATTTTCGAGACCAGAAGCACTAAAGAGCTTATGAATTGTACGTCTTGAGAAAAATAGCCAATAATTTCTACATTCTGTTTAAACCTCAAAATATTAACATTTTGGCAGCTCATGCCACTTTAACCAGTCTGTAACTAGCTCCAACCAGATGATATGTATATCACATGAAATGAAGAGGCAAAAAAGCACACGAACAAATTACAGGGTACTTATAATGTTGGGATCACACACAAGAGTTTTTTGGAAATAACAGAAATTCTGTAAAGGAACCCCCAAACCCCAAAATATTATAGCATTCAACAATATTGTCGTCACAAATTAACTTCACGAAAACACGCCTATATCAACTTTACAGAGTTTTAATGAAGCATGCTCATTCCAGAAACCAATACAACAACCCGCAAAATTTATCAAAAATTGCGGATGTTCCCTAAAATGTTTTTCTAGAAAGCTAAATAGTAATATTTTCTCATACTTTGGCATAGAGCATAGACCAGTTCAACATAGCAGTTCAACATATAACCAACTCTAGTGGACTTTAAGTCAACAAAACAAACAATCTGAAAATCTTAAATAGCCAAGTTGAATTGAATAATCTATTTAAAAATTAGCCCTCCTATAAAGTTTAACTTTTATTCCCAAGGTATCATATCTAAGCAAGAAGCGCTTCCCAAAATGACACACATTTTATATTTTGAATTTTTTTTATAAGTAACAAAACAGAAGCCCTCCAAAATGGGTTTTTTTTAAATGTATATATCATAAGGTGATAATTATCTGCTTTGATGGTTTTAATATGTACAGTTTAAATTTTGATGTTAGGTTTACCATAACTAATCATAAACGTCGTGCTTCCAAAAAGCTGTCCCTGAAACATTCCGAGAATCTGTGAAAATTCAATTTCAACTTGAACTTCACCAACAATAACAAATTAGTTATCTAAATATCGCTAATATTTTTTTTTTATAAAATAAAGAAATCTTTTGTATATTATTTAATTCAAGGTCATTCAAATATGTGTTTAAAAATTACAGCCTTCTAACACCAAACACCCAAAGGTCTGGGGGTTTTGTCCGGGTAACGAGTCCGGTGCTATTTGACTGTTGTTTATGAGCACTAAAACATACGGGCACAGGGAAAATCTTCTTGTCTAAAATAACCATGGAGACAGGTTTCTAATTGTGTTAAAAAGAGGTATATCATTTAGACCTTTATACTCCATAAATTGTTGTAATATACTTGTTTAAGTGGCATTTAGAAGTTGAGCATAATAATGAAAGAAAGAAAACTCTTGCGTATGGATTTACAACTTCTTGGTTTATTGGGAACACGACGTTTCGGTGTAGCTCCTAACACCGTTATCAAGTGATGAGTAACAGATATGTAAGATGATTATTTATACTAAACTATAACAAAGGATAAAGGATATAACAACAAGCTCTTAAAACAATAAAGCACATAAATGGAGAAAAGGGTTTAAACTCTGTGGGGTTCTCTTAAGATTAATAGATCATAAATGTTAGGGATAAATAGTCCTTGGTCTCTGTTCATTATTGGCTTAATCCTCTTTATGTGAATGGCTTCAAGTAGCTTTCTTTTCTTCCAGCAGCTTTGGTTAGTTTCTAAGATGTGTGTTTTGTCCCATTGAATATTGTGTGTGGGGTTTGCCTGGATATGGTCTGAGATGGCTGATTTGCCATTGAATATTGTGTGTGGGGTTTGCCTGGATATGGTCTGAGATGGCTGATTTGCGTCGTGTTCCCAATAAACCAAGAAGTTGTAAATCCATACGCAAGAGTTTTCTTTCTTTCATTGTTGTAATATACTAAATCATTAGGTTGACGACTGACAGGAGCTTAGCCTTGGTCAGTAGAATTTTATGAAAAGATGAGGGTTTAATAGGGCTGACCATTGATAACTTTCCTAGTTCTCATGAACCGCTGTTTAGCTGATTTATTTGGGAATTCATTTGTCTTCTTTGTTGTGTTTATGTGAAATGGCTAAACTTAGCTGCGCACGCCACGTGATCCCTAGCTGAAGATGTGGTGCATTCTCGGCTGCTTGTTTATGACTATACCAGACAATAAACAATAGCAACAGGGAATTCCCGAAATGAATCTTTAAATGGACCCTTTTCACGCCATACTTAAGATGATAGTTGTACTTTAATCGCAACACAGGAAATTTATTCACATGGGAAAAATCTGACTCTTATTGGTTTGACTCCGGCTACAATTACACACAAGTGATCTACAGTTTTTCAATACTATGCCAAAAATAACACATTCAAAAGTGTTTTTATTTAATTGAAAAAAAAAAAACCCCACAAAATAAATGGATCTACATCCGTTTTAAAGTTGGAGATAAACACCCGTGCTGATGTTTCATGTTTCGTTTATATGGGGATCTTGTCAGGTTACTAAAGAGGGTGGGGGGAAACCGGGCCCTGTCTTCAGACAAAACCCATAACCCTTTGCTGGTATCCAGCACCCAAAATATAGGACACTCACATCGTTTAAATTTCTATAGGCTATCTAACTTATTTTCTAAAATTCAAGGCATTCATGTCTTTCCTACCGAATTGTTAATAAGTAAACAACCTCAAAGATCATTTGATGAGCTGAACTATCAAGAACAAAGCTCTTACAGTAGATATAGATGAAACAGTAAAACTAGTTGGGGGTGATAACGAAATGAGGCCAGTACTTATCAGGGTCAAAGGCATACGTAGGTCTACATGTCTGATATTTTGAACAAAACATCGAAATCAAAGTCTGATAAACTGATAGCAGTGATAAAACAATGGTTTCATCAACTGCAGACGATCGTGTGACAGGAGTGTACCTTTCAGGCATCTGATTGGTTGGGCTTGGATTGACGTGAACTCTTTGACCTCGTGGGCAGGATTAGACCTCTGAAAGTTGAAAGTTTGGAGGTCAAATCTAGGATCAGTACAAGAGGATTACGGACTCAGTTCAAACAGCAAACAAAAAATATCAGTGCAACTTTTAACTCGTCTCATATCTAGAAGGTATAGCGAGAAAATGGCACGTATCTTTCTTACTTTGGTTATTTTGGGACTTGCCCAATGGGGTATGGGAAACGACATCTTCGATGCGGAGATTGAAAGTGGTGCGTATTCTAAATTATTATCTTTTATTTAATGTAGACATGTTTTATTTTTGGTAATTATTTATGCAGCTTAGCTCAATGAATAGATGAATAATGGGTAGGGAAAACCTTTAGAGTTGTGTAAATACTAAGACCATCATATAAAACAGAAGTGAAAAATATATATTCCATTAAGTTTAAGAGTCTTTTAGAGAGCTAAGTGTCTTGCAAACTAAATTAAGTTTAAATCAAATATTTATGTACAAGATGAGGTGTAGTTTAGTTTTCAAATTCGTTAACTTAATTGCTATAATAATTAGCTTCTTGAAAGACAAGAATCGATTTTCTCGTAAGAAATACGTTTACATTTTCTAATTTGAACCATACTGCCATGCATAGTGAATATCTTCTGAGCTATAATAACTAGGGAGGCAATTTTCTTTAAATTTGAAACCTTGAAATAGAAAATATAAAAACGCCCTAAATTTTAAATAAGAAAATATCGCTGATTGTTGAGAGTTGTAGTTATTTTAGCTATATCTTCATTCCACGCCCAAGCGTTGGAAGATAATGTTGGTCAAAAAGGATAATTATTTTGATACACGGATATATAACGTACTGAAGAGCTGATTGAATTCAGCAATAAAGATCATAATCAAATACCAAACTGAATCAAGACTTATATAGTAATATAGTATATATTGATTGATGTAGTATTTCACACCGCTATTAAGATTATTTCATTTGTTGTTGGCCTTTGCTGGGTTTAGTGTTTTTATTTTGTTTGGGCTAGGGTATATACAATAGGCGAAATAAATCCAATCTCCCGTATATATCCTGGCAGGAATCCCAAATTGGTAAGCTGTTAGAATACCATCATACTATATACAGGCTATAGTCGGAAATTATTTTTTACTGAGTGGAATTCTAGCCAATGACCCTTTGTTTGACGATGTAGGCCTAGACGAATTTTGATCTTAGTCTTGTTCCAAACCGTTTTTACTCGAACGACCTATGTGGGATGGTTGCCACTTACAACCGGAAGGTCGTGGGTTTCCTCTGGGCATAGAGCCCGGTTTCCTCCCAGAATAAAACTGGCAACGCCGCCATATAAGTTATACCATCTTGAGCAATCAATCAATAAATCAACCAAACCGTTTTTGTTTACACAGATAGTGGGTTGGAATCTTTGGCACGTCAAAACTTCCACAAGAGAATTGTCAACTTGGTGAACCAGCAGATCAATATCTACCTTAATGCCAGCTATGTTTTCACAGCCATGGTAAGATCAAAACAGCACTTTCAGAAATTCAAATAAATAACTAAATAATTTCAGAAATTCAAATAAAAAACCAAATAATTTCAGAAATTCAAATAAAAAACTAAAGAATTTCAGAAATTCAAATAAAAAAATTAATAATTTCAAACATGTCGACGGTATCAATATAAGCTGCCAAAACTCGTGAAAAAACGTCACCAACGTTAAGAAACACGGGCTCTTCAAGCTAGTGACCATTAATGGCATCAAAACAAAACGGCAATTTAAGGTTGATCAGGTTGATCGTTATTTTTAGCCGCAAGCTAAATTTGTTTAATTGGTGAAACGCACACAGCGAGGTCAACGTTGCAGAACTACTTCCAAGTGTGCCTTGAACCGGTGATCTGGTAGGCTGCGTCCTCCAAACTCCATTACATCACAAACGCACAACAAATTTAGTTCCTTCTAAAGATTTTTTCGTAATGAGTTGATTTTTTTCACTACCAGGCTAACCATTTTGACAGAGACATTGTGGCTCTTCCCGGCTTCCATCATTATTTCCACGAGGCTTCTGAGTTCGAGAGAGAACAGGCCGAATCTATGATGAAGTATATGAACAAGAGAGGAGGAAAGGTGGAACTTGGCAGAATTGAGGTACGAACTCCTTGGGGAGAAATTATGGCTTTACAAGAGACCATTAACGACTATCGACAAAATAGCGCCACCCTCAAGCCAAATAAAATGCAAATCATCCTTATCATCATAATAGATTTCAGCTTACTTTTTAAAAATATCTGATAAGGAATAACCTTAAACCGATATATTTGCCTGAAGGTGACAGCAATACCATCATAATACGGTCTTACATCCAAAGCAACCCTGGCAATAATGACTATGTTTTTGTTGACATAGATGCCAATGAAGCAGGAATGGACGAACGGCCTGAGTGCCATGATGGATGCCCAGAGTATCAGTGAGGATCTGTACGAGACATTGATGCAGCTGCACCGTGTGGCAGATACACCCACCAAGAAACGTCAAGCAGATATCCATGTGAGCCTTTCAACTGTTAGGCCTACATGCAGAAAGTGCAACCCTGTCCGCTTCTAAAGCGAAACTGTAGATATAGAGTAATATCATTGGAACTGTCAAAACCAGTAGATCAAGTCCATGCCAGTTTTGGGCTGGACTAGTATAAGGATAATGATTGGTTGATAGTATAATGTTCCACCTAAATGGCGGCGTTACCGAGAGGGTTGGTTAAGATACTGGGATATAAGGGACCTTGTCGCCGTTCAATGATAGAAATAATTCAGGTACTTGAAATGAAAAATAATATATAAATTGATGGTTAATAGGCCTCTAAACAGTGAACATGTGATTTGTTCCGATGGTGATCAAGTGGAATGACAACGGCAATAATATGTTATCCCAACCTTATATCGTGACCAATCCTCTATAAACAAAAATGTTAAAATTGTTTTTCGTTTCTTTGCAGTTGGCGTCCGTATTAGAAGATACATATCTTCACAACCAGATCGAGTTGATCAAGAAGCGAGCAGATTACGTCACAGAGTTGTCACGTGCTATGATGCATTCCACGCCTGGTCTGGGAGAGTTCATCTTCGACAAAAAACTCCAGTAATATTTTTGAACATTCTAGTAAAATTCTTTCAAAATTTCTCAGATGTGAAAAGAAAACCAATTCCATCTAAGAGCAAAATGGGCATGTTTTAGATGTCAGCGCACGCGAACAATCCACTGGAAATAAAAAGTGTCCCTACTAAACTTTCCCGAGTTCGTTAGATATATTTTCTGAAATTATTTATATTATATGTATAATCTATTTTTAAATACTCGAACCGGTTATTTGGTTTCTGGAATTGCCAAACTGAGATTAGAATAATGTCTGGTGATTGCGTGTGTGTGTTGTTATCGGAGAATGAATAGTAAAGTCTAAATAAAACTATGGTCAATGTGTTTTTCTTGAAAACCACACGCTATGCAAACATGCCCATCTACTGAAGGGTAATCTAGCGTTGAAGTGTCGAGATATACGAATGGAATGATTGGTTATTGGATTTCATAACACCACTCTGATAACTTCGGGGATTTACGTAAGGTAGCGAGCGAAGACAGCCGAAGTTTGTTGAGAATGGTTGTAACACAAGTGTCCAATGGATTTAAGTAGGATTGATTGATTGGAGTTTTACGCCGCACTCAAGATTATTTAACTTATATGGCGGATAAAAAAACTTTCTTTCGACCAGTTCACATAAAAAATGCAATAAAGATAAAAAGGACGGAAATACATTTATGATATATGTTAAAAAGAGTCTAAATCACTATTTCGGAGGATAAAAGGACACGCAATATTAAAAATGATCTCCAAAAGTAGCTTTCATAAGGAGCATATAAAATATGTATATTACTATAAAAAATTATATTTTGTCGTATAAACCGATTTCTTTTAAAAATGTGAAAATAAATGTGCTTTTCACCTTGGTGAAAAGCTCATTCATGGAGTTTGCCTTGAACAGGCGATTTCTCACCAAGGCAACTGCACAGACTCTAAAAGAACATGTTTGATGTCGAATCAGCTATCACAAGGGATGCATCAGATTTATGTAGGAACATACCACACAGGGCTATTTATTCGTATATTCGCATTGCGAAGTTTTCTAAAGAAGAAAGCCAGGGAAATTCAGTAGTGATTATGCGATATGTCCAAGCTCCGATTTGCACAACAGACTGATTGATTAATGACGTCACAGGAGGGATAAAATCCATCTGCCCATAAAAGTATTATAGGTGTGATGCCATGCATATGGCAACGAAGGGCTTAACAAAGATTCCTCCTTCATCCCATCATTTTTCCCAGAGTTATTCTTTGGCCAACAAACATTGATCTAACAGGCACTTCATCTAAAGTTCCCCAGTCATATAAAATGCAAGGTTGATTGATTCACAGAAGACAGTTCATTCAATATGATTGATTGTTTGGTGTTTTACGCCGCGCTCAAGATTATATCACTTATATGGCGGCGTTGCCAGTTTTATTGTGGGAGGAAACTGGGGTCTGTGCCCGGAGGAAACCCACGACCTTCCGCTGGGAACTGGCAACCATCCCACATAGGTCGTTCAAGTGAACCCAGTCAGAAAATTTTCCAATTTTTTTTGGACTGAGTGGGATTCGATCTGCAACCCATTGGTGGAAGGCTGTTCGGAGTGAGCGTCCAACGCTCTACCTACTGAGCCCCCTCATTCAATATGACTTACGGTTGGTGGAGGGAGGAAACCTGGCTCAGTGCTAGAAAAAGCCCCTCACATAGTCCAACTGGAGAAAAAAATGAATCAGGAATGGCCCTGTCAACAGTATTTGAGAAATGTCCATGTAAAACTCAAAATAATGGGGAAATAATTCCTTGTTGGATGGCTAGAGAAAACAGTGAATGTATTTGGGTATATGGAATCAATACACAAGTTTGCCCGTTTAAAAAAAAAGTGTCAGACATTTTAAGTGTAATTTGTTTCCTGGCCCCCCTGGGTTTTAGTTCTAGGAATTTCTGGTTTCCTTGAAAATAAGTTTTAATAAATAAATAATAAAGGCTGGAAACGATTCTGGAAGAGATAGATCAGATTAGGTGGATGGATGTCTGAACGTTGGGTGTGCTGTGGTCAGTTAACATAAGCCATACTTAGAATGATAATACATGATATACATGTATGACCCCTGCCATACGTTTTTACGTGTAGTGTGCACATTGTCCACTGTTGAACTGTTTAAATTATGGTTAAATACCACAAGAGTGTTACTAAAGAAACACCAAGTCATTTGGCTGGACAGAATTAAGGAAAGGCGTTGAAAACGAAAACGGACAATGAAATCGTGTACTATCTCCACATGAAATCATGTAAAATCCAAACAAATTAACAACTTTTCTTAGAGAACTTTATTTCAAAATAAACAATGTATGTAGATCTATATAACAGATCCTGAATAAAACGAATAATAACATGAATGGTAAAAAAAATAGCACCATTAATTTAAACACTTAATAATTTTCTTATATTATATGGAGTTTTTTACAAATGATTTTGTACCTTTTGTATGGTTGTGTATTGCTAGCTAGGATCTGAGAGAATATTGCATTAAATGCTAGTTAGTACCACCAACAAATCCCCAGCCTTTCATTGTTATATGACAATCCATCCATCCAAAGCTTATTCAGATAACATTGATAAATTTAAGTTTTTTTTAATGCCAAGCTCGAGATTATTTCACAGTGGGTGGAAACGTGGGTGCTCTATTGCAATGATGGTCCCATTTTGCTCTGTAGGATGGCGGAGACTTTTGATTTTGTATCCTTTATCAGGCATTTCGTGGATTAAATAACATACTTTATTAACAGTTGAGAAAACACTATGGCATTTTCATTCATAAAAATCCATATTAAAGTCTAAATATTCTTCTCTATGGTCAATTTTGACTAAGACTGTTTCTGATGTGATGTGGGCAGTAACCTAATGAAATATCATGGGTTTTGGTTCATTACAACAATTTATGATTGGCATAAACTTCTAAATGATATACCTCTTTTTAACACAATTAGAAACTTGTCTCCCTGGTTAATTTAGTCAAGAAGATTTTCCCCGTGCCCATGTGTTTTCATGTTAATAAATATCTAATACTGATTTATGCTTCTGTTTAGTTAGCCCACGAGTCTGGTGTTTGCAGTATGCTTTTACATTTTATATGAAAAGCCTTTAATATCTTTAATATATAATGCACAAGTGAATTAAGTTTTAAAAATAAACCAAAGATGCCTTGAAATGCATTCCAGTATGATGTCTTCAGCATAATGGGACTATTATATGGTCTGAGAGACGGTCTTTTTATCTGTCCAGAGTGTCAAGTTTAATTTCTTATAAATCAATTAAATATAAATTCAAGAAACAGTACTATTGAACATTATAAGTATCTTTGGTTCCATAAAATATATACATATCACAGAAACAACCAGTTAGGGGAAAAGTGATTAAATTTCTGGAAGAATATCTTCATCTGTATTTAAAAGTCTTTGTAGACTCTCCATGTCTTCTGTATTACCACAATCCCCATTCTTGGAGAGTGTGTTACTGCTGGAGAGTTCCACTTCCTGTGACATAACTGAATTATCTTCATTTGAACTCTGTAAGTTGAGACGTTCAGAAATCAATTCTTGTCGTTTCGTCCTGCCATAAGTTTGTTCTTCCTCAGCCTCCATTTCCCCTTCAGAAGATTCAGATTCCGTGTCCTGTGATGCGACAGTTTCAACCCTCATTTTGACTGGAGCGGCTCCTTGCCTCCAAGTAAATAAGGTTGGCTGGAAAACATGACAATAAATTGAAAACCCAGTGAAGTAAATACATGGTCTTAAAAACATGTGATAGTCAATTATAGAAGTACCGGAGCTGTTTCTCAACACATTTACGCTCAGCATGGCAGTAAGCCCTTACGTCGGACTTACGTCGGGGCGTAAATGTGAAACTGTCCCTATATCTTTAAGAATGTTTTTCTGAAATCCAACATTTTGTCACTTATATGACAGCGTTGCCTGGTTTAGTGGAGGAGCAAAACGGGCTCTTTGCCTGGAAACTCTCGCCTATCAGCGAGTACCTAGCATCTCTTCCACATTCCAACATGAGTGAGGTTGTTTGATACATGGATTTTTCATGGCTATGTGCTCAGATCCAGGTCAAAAATATTTACAAATTTTTGTGGTTGAGCGTCATTTTAATTTTATAGGGCCTGGGAGTGTACAGCGCAGGTGACAGGAAATTTGTGGAATTTTCACGATACTCCCACTCCCTATTGCTAATTCTCTAGATTGAGCGATCAGTACTATTAGTTACACACTCTGTGTGTGACCCAATACGCAAATATAAGGGGTTCGTAAAATCCATATTGGGAATATCCGGTTTTACTCACCCCATATATTTCCGTATTGGGTCACACACAGACTGTGTAACGAATTTATCCTGCTGAAGACCCTTCCTTAGCCGACGCTTGTCTGGGTGATAGTTTTTGACTTAGCAAAGGTGTTTACAACTCAGCCTATACCGATACGGCGATAGTTCTACTCAGTTCTGGCCACTAGACTAACCAGGTAACCTACATTCAGCAGATTTTGGGATAAGTACGCTTGCTATTCTCTGATAAAGGTTTCCACAGCGCCTAAAACTATAGCCATGCACATCCATATGTTCTGTTTGTATTTTTAATTATGTTGACTCACTTCAGCAGACGTGCACATGCTGTCGCAGCGTATATTCAGGGGCAAGTAACTCTAGGTAACCTGATACGAACTCGGTCTGCCTGATACGGAAAAATATCACGTCTCCACGTGATCGATGACGTCTAATGAAATGCAAGTATTTTGTCTGATGCGGGATAAATACATGTACCCCCATAATGAGGACAACATACCTGTGAACTATTCATAGATTGTATCATGAGGGTCCAGAGGCTGGTCAATCTAACCATCATGTCCTTTACCTGGTTAAAAGAAACATTCAACAACTGTCAATCATCTATTTTTATATAAATGTAGAGTGGAGGGCAATTACACTGTAACAGAGAGTTGGACTATATTGTATCAGTGCAGTGGAAAGTTAGATCTGGGCCTCGTTTCACAAAGCAGTTGCATCGCAAACGAGGTGTAGTTGCCAATGGATACCATATTGGAGAGATACGGTGTCATGGCAACAGCGGTTACTCGCACTGTGCGACGGCTTCGTGAAACGGCCCCCTGGCCCTAGCATTTATTCTAGTTTTTATAGTTTATCATTACTATCAATGATTGCCAATAGTTTCAACACAATTTTTGTTTTGGTTTTTTGACACTACAATGTATACATTCAGAAATGAAACTGAAAATATAGGGTTTAAAATTAAACATAAAAATTTCTGAGTAAAACGATTGATGTTTATAGCCAGGAATATAACCACACCTATACATATCTCGTGATATACCAGTCTGTCAATACAAGAAACTTTGCTCATCCAAATGTTATCATTTTCCTCTACCTTTTCTTTGTGCTTCTTCCTTGTAAATTAACTTTATTACTACATTGTGTATACATTTAAAACAAGTTTTTTCACATATATATCATGACTCACCCCCCCTCTAAAATTGGTAACCTCATGAATCACGAGGTTACCAATTTTAGAGGGGGAGGAAACTGGCCTCTGTGCCCAGATAAACCCTGGCCCCAACATGTTATTTACCTTGGTCCTGTCTAACATACAGATATTGTCTCTGATTCCGCCTGTCAAATTACGTATGGAGTCAGTTAATGTCCATAAATCACTCTGAAACACATGGAAAAACATTAAAACTATTGCTTCTGTAGTTCTGCTAAGTACCTTCAGTAGTCAGAGTGTAAAACTCACTCATCTACCATGTTACTATGATAATCATCTTAAACACCATGTTGATATCATTAAGAAAACTACCACTTCATCCACCATTGTCTGACGGCTATAACGTCTCACTTATATGGCATGCATATATATATTATCCTTTTTTGGAGAACACCCGGATTGGGTGACCCTCTATTGGTGTCGCTACAATGAATAATTTGGGGGGGGGGGGGGGGGGGGGGAACTTATCTTCATAGTTATTTTTTGTCCAGAAGGTACACCCTTTTAAATTAGAACAATTTAATTTGAGCCATTTTTTTGTCAAAAGCAAGGGCATAGTTTTCAGCTGGGCTGTTAGTGTAGTTTTAAGAAAAGCTGAAACATTGTAGAACCTCAAATCTGGGAAGAAAAACAATTGTGTGTCCTGTGTACATATGAATATTGTTCCGAGTCTAGAGGTACCTGGAAGAATCAATAGAATCTTATTAACTGAATACACTTCATACGGTTCGCTAGTTACATTCTCTTTATAAAGTCTGTTTTTTGAAAGTAGCTGCAATCATCATCAGGGAAATTACTAGACGTTAACCCTTGGTAGTTCAATTCTCATTGATTCTGCAGGTCATCAGCATGGGTTATTTACTAATTCAGTAATTTCCCGGATGATGATTGAAACTTACATTCGAAAAACACTGACTTCATAAAGAGAATGTAACAAGCTACCCGTTTCCAGCAGTGCAGGGTAGCTCAGTCGATAGAGAGGTGGGAAGGTAATCATAAGTTGTGAGTTCGATTCTCAACCTGGCTGGGAATTTTTTCCGGGTCATCAGTGTCAGCTATTTGCCAAATTAGTAATTTCCCTAGTAATGAAACTATTGCTCCAAATTATTAGCTTGTATTTTATTTCACTATAAATTCAGATAATGCACAAGGTGTAAATACTTTTCTATAGTCATACCCTTTTATATATTTCTGATCACTTAAACACACGGGCACAGGGGAAATCTTCTTGTCTATATATATCATTCATTAATATGTGAAATCTCACCATCTAATCTCTTATAGAGTTACATGACCTACGTGTACATGCCAGCTACTATGTATAACACAATGTTATGAAACCCACCTTTTCAGAGCTCTTGAGTTTCTCATTGCCCACACATCTATCCAAGAGCATGATAACTGATGACAGGAGATAGAGTTCAGAGTGAATTAACTCCCTTAGTTTATCAACCATACAGTGCAGATGTTCAATCTAAAATACAAAAACATTAAACATTTCTCATTGTTATCCGTTTCTCCAAAGTCTGCAACTTGAGCTACTATTTTACCTCCCTATATACATATATTATATTTATGAACACTAAAACACAGAGGCACTTTTTAATTGTGATAGTATGAAATGTAATTTAAAGAAAATTTAAAACATTTGGATATCCGATATCACACTGTTGCTTGAGAAAAAAACAAATTAGATCAGTGGTAGGAGTACAATTCCTATCACTATCCTTTGTTTACACTGTTTCTGGAGGCAAAATAGACTACGACTTAAACAATTGTTATTTTACAACTAAAAATTTGTTATGAACACACGGGCACAGGGAAAATGTTCTTGTCTAAAATAACCACGGAGACAAGTTTCTATTTGTGTTAAAAAGAGGTACAGTATATCATTTAGACCTTTATACCCCATACGTTGTTGTAATAAAGTAAACCTATGATATTGGTTTCAAGGTTATTAAAATAAAATGAATATGTCTGTATTTCAAATTCGACTTTGTTAATTTGCCTGGTCACATTTGTAATTTACTCAGTGTTTTTGTTCCATCATTAACTTTTCTGATTATAAATTAACAAACCTTAAGGAGATGTAGATCCTGACAGTGACGTTCAACACTGAGAATATCACAGAGGATAAGGTAACTGAGACGCCGCTGGATGTACTGCCCTCGTACAGTAAAGGGGAATAACTGGACCAGGTAGAAACGGTTATGGTGGTGATCGGTGAGATTTGAGAGTCGATGACACAGTAAAGAAGCCTGGACAAGCAAACAACAACAGAAAATGTGTTTTTTTTTGTACATATTTAAACATTACTGGTAGGACTGAGTGGGGATTCGAACCCGTGACCTATTGGTGGAAGTCTGTTCGGATTGAGCGTCCAACGCTCTACCTACTGAGCCACGGAGGCCCCGGTAGGTTCAGAGAAAATCTGTTTCTACATATACAGGAGCAATACAGAGTCCCAGGTCTAGTATGGATTCCACAAACTTCCTGTCACAGGTGCTATCATTGTGTATGTGTCTGAGTGTTCTTCGTTCAACAAACAGTAATTACATCATGGAACAAAGTACACTAAATAGAATATGCAGCATCACTAAACGTTCTTAGTAGCGTCATCGGTCACCGGATATCATAAAATCTTGTAGGTAACTTGAGAGTTATAATACAATGGATTTTCCATTCTGCTGTAAGCGCAAATGGGGAATACTCTGTTTTTTTTAGTATGTTCTAGCAGCCAAAACAATACAGGGTAAACCCTGACATAAATACATGTAGATACTGTCTGTACCAAAGAGAGTAAGCTAATTCTTAGATGGGCCAACATAAATTTACCATTGTAGAGCCTTTTTTTTCATCTAACAATAATAACGTAAGATCAGTCTGCAGAGCAGTGGTCCTCCAGTCTAATACAAGCCTTCCATCAATGGATCACGGGTTCAAATCACAGTCAGACTCAATTTTTTCTTCACTTGATCGCCCTATGTGGAAGAGTTGTCAGGTACTTGTCAAATGTTGGGGGTTTCCTCCCCCAATTAACTAGCAAATGCAGTCATATATTAAATGAAATAATCTTGAGTGCGGTGAAAAATTGAACTAAAGGTTTTTTCCTACCTGTGTTGTCCATTCGTTATCATTATAAAGCTCCAGTAAAGTCGCCAAACACACTTGTATTTCATGGTGTAGAAATAGACTGTAAAGGAAAATAAAATGTCATGGAGTGCACATCCTTTGAATTTCTGATTTTACCATTTCAGCAAGAACCTTGTCAAAATGAAGTAAATTAATATACTACAGCAGAAATATGACCTTGGAATTTCTAATTTTACCATTTCAGCAAGAAACTTGTCAAAATGAACTAAATATGACACCAACATGCACCTATATGACTCTTTAAGTCTTAGTCAAGGACAGAAATCTACATCCCTGGAACCTATTTCACAAAGTGGCGTAGCATAAATTATACGTACCGGTAACTGCCATAACAACGTATCTCTACAGTATGAGTTACCATGGCAGTTAAGGAAAAACTTAAGCGACGCCGCTTTGTGAAACAGGCTCCAGTATATGGGATAAAAGTCAGGTACCACTGGAAAGATGTGGGTTTCTTCTGGTCGTAAAGCTTTGTTTCCTCTCGAATAAAATGTATTTATAATAAAAATAATCTTGATTGTGGCATCGATTTAACACCGGACCAATCAATCAACGGGAAAATTTTACAGAAAATTTATGTGACAGAAACTGACTTGTTAAAGTTCTTCTCCAAAGCCACATTACACAGTATAACAGACAGGGCCAGTAGCTGGGACTTAGAATAATTAGGTCTGAAAAAAGAATAAAAAAAGGTAAATATGTTAACCTACATATGTATATATTTTTGAAGACTAAAACACACGGGCACAGGGAAAATCTTCTTGTCTAAAATAACCATGGAGACAAGTTTCTAATTGTGTTGAAAAGAGGTACACATGTATATATAGGACATTTAGACCTTTATACCCCATAAATTGTTGTAATAAACTAAATATGATTGTTTTACAGAGTTGTTTAAGACAAAAGTGAGGGACCAAAACCAAATGAGATCATTCATTGATAATACTGTGAAACTGATTAAATGGAGTAGTTGAAATTCACAGAGAGGATGTAATAGTTATAATATAGACACACAAATGGCAATGTACAATTCATTCTTTCTCATCATCATTTGCTGGGTGGGAATTGCATATTTTGACATGTGCCAGGCTGTGGTTGTGCATTTAGACAGCTGTGACAAATATTTAAGCACAATACTTGATATATGTTTTTGAGGCCCCTTACCTTCCTCTCAGGCCAATTGCAATAATCTGGAGCACTTGACGGAAATTTTCCCGATTCATTCCTCGATTATTAACCCTCTGGGGTTCAGGAAGGGGGTGTTCGCCATTGTTAACTTCTAAGGGAGTGTTTAATACCCTGGAAAAGTAGAGATGTTATCTGAGTTTTCAGAAAACCTGGACATAATATTTTTGCTTTGCAGTATGGGGGCCTGAATGGCTCCTTCAACAGAGGAACAGACTCTGGGTTGCAGGTTTAAGTCTTACTCGGTCCAAAGAATTTTTGAAAAATATTTCTAAACCTGGCAATGGCGGCATATATTTAAAGTCAGCCCAGAGTAAAAAGTCAATTAATACAATATATAGTGCATAAAAGCGCCACGAGCGAAAGAGATAGAATATTCAAAGTCCGCAATTTCTTGTGCATTTAAGCACATGTTTTGATAGTAAGCCTTATGGAATTATTCTCAAGTGATATAAACAAAATAAAATGATTTACCTGAACTTTCCATAGTGATTATTAAAATCTGAAATTTTTTTTCGGTGAAATTTTCAGGAGGATTTATATTTATTGATTAACACTTTTGTCTATTAAAGCCACTAGCCGCAGCAATACAAAGAAAGCCTTGTTGAAAAATAGGTGAAAATGCACTGTATGGAAGGATTACTTACCTAATTTCATCATCAGTCAGACCAAGTAATGTTTGATCTGCACATAAACTTGATACTGTAGCACCTGAGAGTAGAACATTAGATTACAGAAGAGAGAAAAAACATTTGTTAAAGGCACACTTGCCGCGAAAATCAGGAATATTGTTTACATTAAAAAAGAAAGACCGTATTCTGTATTTTTCCCAGACAATATAAGTTAGGAACTTTCTATTTTTACCAAAATTTAAAAGTTTGGACGTCACTTTGTATTTTTAATTTGAATTTGAAAATTTGAATTGTTACATACCCGGAACATAAACAAACCGATCTGCCCCCTATTGGCGATTTTATGTTTCAGTCGAGTGAGTGAACTAACGGCACAGTGTAATTTTACGTAGGCCTATTTATCTGAGAAAAACAGACTGACGATCGGTTAACAGCGACTGGAAAAGCCTGTTTGAGTGTAAACCACAGATACAAAGGCCTGAAATGAGGGTAATCCTACACGAAAGTTGACCGACACTGATCGTTGTTGTTGTAATCAGGCTTCGATTCTTCGTTTGTTTTTCACCCCATTTTTACAGTCTAAAGCTAACTAGACATGTTTTATGTGTCCTATGTTTAAGTTTAGTGGTATTAGTCATAGTAAGCTCATGTAAATTGGTTTTCTTAGCAAATTTAAACAGGCTACGGCGGCAAGTGTGCCTTTAAGGCTTTATAACAATATAGGTAGAGGGCTCTGCAGAGTGTAAGTATTCCAAAGTTATCCCCCTTTTAACTTTATACATGCAAGTAAATGGGGGACATTCAGTTTTTTTAGCGAGGCTTGAAACTTTGTTCAGAAAAAATCTTCAAACTTTGATCCTTATTCTTTTTCTAATTACTGCCTTAACATACATTATCTTAAATTATTTCTCTAATTACTACCCTGGCATAAATAGAAACACTTCTGCCTCTAATTATTGTCCAAGTAAACAGAAGAAAAAAATCTTTAATTCCTCACCATAATTCAATAGGATTCGTAATATAATTTGTAAACTTGGGGCCCACGTCACTGAGAGCTTTTCTAACTCTTGTTGATGGACTATAATTTCAGCTAAATCCTGACGTATTCCATCCACCACCAGACGGCTACCATGTACAGACACTGCAACAACAACATAACAAAATTTAATATCCCTGCTTATTAAAACACAATTGGATAATAACAATATTACAGGAACATCCACTGCTAAAATCCTAAACACTGTTCATATTAAACAGCAGATGAAATCTGAAGAATTGGAAGAATAATTCTCATATTCCTCCAAGATATACCTACCTGTACAAACACTTGCCTTTTGACCCTAGGAGAAAGAACAATCTGCATTTTACACAATAAAATCAAAAAATCTTGCCCTAACATCCTGTATAGTAATCTAGGCTAATGCCCTGTACTGGCTATCCGTTTGTACATACCGCGCATGCGCGAACCTTCCCTTCCGGTCTACCTCTTTCAACGCTTGCAGGCGTAATAGTGAGGGGAGGATGGGCTGGGTTTAACTGTTTGTACAGGTAGGTATATCTTGGAGGAATATGAGAATTATTCTTCCAATTCTTCAGATTCCCATAGATAGTACCTACAACTGTACAAACACTTGCCTCGCATGCCACAGTCCGGAGGAGGGACTAATACGCCGTACAGAGCATTAACCAAGTTTTTTTGATTCCCGCGTAAAGAATGGTAACCTCGGTATTACTCACCTCGAACTCTCCTGGATCCGTCCTCAGGTGTCCAGTGGGCCAGGATGAATTAGATCTTTCTCTGAACACTGTTTGGGCCGCTACCAACGGACCGAGTGAATACAACCCACCACGTACTAAAGTCATGTCACGGAGACAATAGTCCGCGAAAGTCGTCGGTGACTTCCAAGACAGATAGATTGATAGGTTGTTTGGTGTTTTACGCTGCGATCAAGATTATTTCACTTATATTGCGGCGTCGCCAGTTTTATTGTGGGAGGAAAACGGGCTGTGTGCCTGGAGGAAAACCACGACCCTCCGCTGGAAACTGGCAACCATCCCACAAAGGTCGTTCGAGTGAAGACCCAGTCAAAAAAAAAAAATTTCCATTTTTTTTTTTTTTTTTTTTTTTTTTTTTTTTTTTTTTTTTTTTAGGGCTGAGTGGGATTCGAACCCGCGACCCATTGGCGGAAGGCTGTTTGGATTGAGCGTCTAACGCTATACCTACTGAGTCACGGACCCCAGCCTTCCAAGAAATAAGCCCTCATAATCCGAGGACATCGTGTAGGGACATCATCGTTTATCAAGCGGCTTGGTAAACGAAGATTGCACAGGAAATATATTCTCTATCAGAGAAATGTGTTTTATTTTACTGATTTATTTATTTCTTGGAAATAAACTTCACTCGGAAAGGAATAAGCAACATTCCTGTGTCGGCTACGAAGACCGACGGAAGACATATGGTCTTCGCAAAGGTCCGCGCTCAAATCTGCAGACTTTCTGCGTCTTGACAAGCAAAGTCAGCACCCAGGCTCAAGTGGCCGTACATACTAGGAATAACGGCTGTTCGTGTATTTCTTACTACGGTAATATACACAAGTACTGTCGGCTTGCGTTCACATCCCGTCGACCCGTAATGGCGAAAGGGTGTAACAGTCGACTATCCAACAGGCCTATCGGCCGAGTCGTTGCTGATTAGCCAATCACAGCTCCTTTCTTTCCCCGGCATGGGAAATCATGAAGATGGCGGAAAGAGGACAATTCCAGCAATTGACGGGAGAAAAACATCTCTAGTATGGTTTATGTTCGAACCTAAGATCTGTAGTCAGAACAGGTACGGTACTTTTTCCTTTTGCTCATTTTGGAAAAAAAGGAATTTACTTGAAAACCAGTTGGCAAGAAGTCCGTCTAAGATTAGAATATAACGACATTCTAATGAACTAGGAGCTCGGTCTTGTACTTAGATTGATGATTGGTCTTCGCGCCGCACTGAAGTTATTTAACCTATAAGGTGGCGTAGCCAGATTGTGGGGGAAGGACCTGGGCCCGGAGGAAACCCCCGACCTTCGGCATGGCAACTCCTCCGCATACGGCAACCGCCATAATGTAAAAGTTGTCATTTTGCAACGGTAACTGCGAGAGGAAACTGTCAGGGTAATAATTTAAAGTGGCCTGTACGAACCGAAAACGTGTTCGAAAGTAAGCAAAATTTAAATAACCGGGACGACCATTCATTCATTCTAAGCCGAAGTTGGTTCAAACAATACTTTATCGTACATTTTCGAGCCCAGAAGCATTAAAAAGCTTCTGAATTATACGCCTTGAGAGAAATAGCATAATTTCAACATTCTGGTGTGACGTCAAAATATCAACATTTTGGCAGCTCATACCCCTTTAATAGTAAGCTGTCATGACGCAATGCCACAAGAAAATAACAAACAGCGCACCATTTTAAACTACGAACGGGCTGTTATTAATTTACAACCGCACAGTAGTGATATCATTTATTGGTCAGCCTTGAAATCTGCGAGCAGGCCGGGTGAGCAGTCCAACTTGACGATTGATTGATCGAAGAATTACGCTGCACGCAAAAGCTATTCCGTTTATACGGTGGCGTAGCCAGGTTTAGTGGGGGAGGAAGACCGGGCTTACCGTCCGGAGTAAACCCCGAACTCCGGCAAGTACCTTGGGAGTCTTCCACATACCCATCTTGACGAAGGCTGTGCCAACGCACGTGTGCCCGACGAGTGCAACCTCGTGTCAAGTGTCAAGTCTCATATGTAGTATACTGTGAAGGTCGTAGGGGACCCCCCAAGACCAAACCTCCTAAAGCCTGATCCCATAAATTATGGATGAGGGCTCACAATACTGCCAAGAGCCTGAATCCAAGAAGATTAGTCCTCGCCAAGGTTGCTCGTTGACGAGGGAAAATTTTTGCATGAAAACAGGCTCAGGGGTTCCTAGATATTACCAGTCGTCATGATCGGCTAATAGTCTTCTGTTTACGTACCTCCCCCCCCCCCCCCCCCCTCATGTCCTATGACACAACTTGCAGGTCGTCCTGCAGGTCCAAGGGGGGGAAATCTGATTAATGTATTAATCGCTGATTTTTTGCCGCAATCCATGTTATTTCACTAACCGGGCAACTTGTCAGGTTTAGTGGGGGAGGGAATCCCCGATCCTCAGGGGAAAGGGTTGCATGGTTAATGCTTTACGCTACATTTCGGCTTATTCCACTTATACTGCAGTTTTGCAAGGATAAGTTGGGGAGGAAAACCGGGCTCATCGTCTGGAGGAAGCCCCCAACCTTCAGTGAGAACCTGGTAACCCCTTTCCATACGGCGACTGAGTGACGAGTCCTCTCAGAAATGTATTTGTTCTGAGTAAGATTCGAACCCGCGCCGCATGATTTGTGTAAGTAGGCCCCGGGCTGACATTAAAAAAAAATCAAAGGCAACCAGGCGGGGTCCAGGGCCTAGCTTATCGGATGGGGAGACTCCCACGCTTGGGCGATTTCCCGCTGTCGACCGGTCACCCCAGTGGCCCGCTCTAAATTGAGCAGCAGCTGGTAGATATAGTCCAGGAGTTCAGAGAAAGTCAAATATTGATTGTCCGTCTCCTGTTGGTTTGACAGTTGGGATGATAACCGCCGGCGGTTCGACTCGCACCTGGGCGTACATCCATGGCCGAAACATGGTAGGTTTAGGCCACTTGGAACACCTCTTGGCGTTTTGACAAACCCAGAACCTGGGTTAGGGCTGTTAGCCTTTCCCCCCACTCAAGTTGTCAGGCCGATCGACTCATGAACCCGTGGGTAGTGTCGTAATCGAAGGCGCCGTAATTTGAGGCTCCCCTGTGGACTGACAAATCCAGAGCTTGGGATGACGCCAGTATTACAATCAGCCCACTTTAGTTGTCAGGTGGCCGACTCGTGTACCTGGACGTACAGTCAGGGTCGAGGCCGCCGTATGCTAAGCCCCCAGGTGGATCGACAATACCAGAGCTGGGGTGACGCCCGTAGGCCCACAAAGCCACTCCGGTTGTCAGGCGGATCTACTCGTGTGCATGGGCGTACAGTCGTGGTCGAGGCCGTCGTATGTTGAGGCTTCCCGTCGGCTCGACAGATCCAGAGTTGGGGTGAGGCCCGTAGGGTAACCAACCCACTCCGGATGTCAGGCGGGTCGAGTCGTGGGCCTGGGCGTACAACCCTAGTCGAGGCTGTCGAATGTTTAAGCATCCTGGTGGCTCAACAGATCCAGACTTGGGGTAACGCCCGCAGGACTCGCCCACTCTGGTTGCTAGGCGGATCGACTTGTGTACATGGGCGTACATTCGTGGTCGAGGCCGCTGTATGTTTAAGCCTCCTGGCGGTTCGACAGATCGAGAAGTTGGGATGACGCCCGAAGGCTCAAACCACTTCAGATGTCCGGCAGCTCGACTCGTGTACCTGGGCGTACAGACGTGGTCGAACCGCCTTGTTCAGTAGTTGAGAAACCCTGATCATCCGTATCTTCCGCCGAATCCGTCGGAGACTCCTCTCCAGTGGGCTCCGGTTCGGGATACTGGACGTTCGGCTGGAGGTAGTTCCCTGACCAAGTTTTAGTCTGGTAGTCGCCCTCTAAGAACTGGTCCGACCATCTCCTGGTCTCAGGGAGCGCCTCCTGGCGGTTCGACTGATCCAGGGACAAGGTTGCCGGTCGTTGCCTGATCAACCCGCCCTGGACGTCAGGCAACTCGACTCGTGTGCTTGGGTGCACAGTCGTGGTCGCAGAAGCCTGTTTAGATCGTGAAGATCTGGGCCCCTCGATTGCCGCGCCTGAGTTGTTTATTTACTCGAGCTTGGCAATTGAGAATTTAACGCCCTCGAACGTTTGTTCCATGGCACACAAACGTTCTGCGTCTGACCTCTGCGTGGGTTCCGGCTGACGGGTGTTCCGACACGCAGACTTCGTATGGGAAAGTGTAACTGACGTTCGGTCGCTGGCTTGAGACAAACTGTCGAAGATAAGCAAAATGAACAGAACATATGTTGAGAGCTAATCCCAACAAAGCATCAACGACAGCCAAATCAGAAGAGATAATCAACAAGAGAACACAGAAAAAAAAATTTTTTTTTTTTTTTTTTTACTAACTCGTTATTAATTACTCATTCCTGTTATATTATATATCGTTTTTTTCTTTTTATTACAATAAATAATAGTTATTGATTTAGGACTTGCCTGGACCGTTTAACCTCGTCCGCTGAGTCTGGGGAGATCGCGTGATCGCCCCCCCCCCCCTCTTCGAGGACCTCCTCGGTTTCGAAGAATTGCCCTCCTTACTGGACCAGGACCTGCTACTCTTCCTCTGAGGCTTCGCTGCTGATGATATTCTTGGCAGGTATTCGTGGGGTAAGTGCCTCCACAGGCACTAGACACCATTTTCCATCACAAATTTTTAATCTAAAAATAACAACGAAAAAGATTTA
The DNA here is from genome assembly GCA_963971465.1 of Lepidochitona cinerea. NCBI lineage: Eukaryota > Metazoa > Mollusca > Polyplacophora > Chitonida > Tonicellidae > Lepidochitona > Lepidochitona cinerea. The sequence goes on from OZ020553.1 coordinate 37,471,097, forward strand.
AAATTTAGTAATGGAACGTAATTTATTTAAACAGGGACGCACCCTGCTTTAAAAAATCGCCTATGAAAATATGTAATAGTGTTTGTATGGGAGGGTGGTGAGCCACAACAACCCGACCGCGTGGTGACGAATTTTGGACCCACGACAGCATATATGTGGGTTGAGATGGGTTGAGTCCGAAAACTCTCCAAAAACAAAAAAATACAGGACATTTTTTGGTCAGAAACCCTCTAGTAATCTAGGGGAGGGTATCTAACCGCTAGGGACAGTAAAATTTCCTACCAAAAACGATTCAGAGAGAAGGATTAGTAAGAAAAGTATACTTAGTATAATTTGCAGTGTTGATCTCTTCTCTGCAGAGTTGAAAGAGGTAGACCGGAAGGGAAGGTTCGCGCATGCGCGGTATGTACAAACGGATAGCCAGTACAGGGCATTAGCCTAGATTACTATACAGGATGTTAGGGCAAGATTTTTTGATTTTATTGTGTAAAATGCAGATTGTTCTTTCTCCTAGGGTCAAAAGGCAAGTGTTTGTACAGTTGTAGGTACTATCTATGGGAATCCCCAATTTTCCTCATAAAATAAAGTAGGACGCTTTCTGTTTTTGCCAAAATTAGAAAGTTTTGGCATGTACTTCTGATCTGAAATTGAAAATTTCATTTGTTAGGTACCCGCCGTGTAAACAAACTTGCGTAAATACCGTAAATCACGTAGAGCTGAGCCAAACAACATGCCTACTTCTGCAAGTGATTAAGCTCTCAGCTGGCGCCCTCCGTTGAAGTAAGCCAGCCTTCTCGAAGTGTCGGATTTTAAGTTAAGAATTAGGTGTCGATGTTCTAGGTGATTTACGGTAAACTGTGCTTGATTTTATTTTATGAATCTGAGAGAGCTAACGATAAAATCATTTCACGAGCTTTATAACATAAAAGAAATACAGATAAAAGATAATATATTTTTTAACAGGACCAATAAATACCGTCCAACCCATTGATGAAAGCCATTGATCCAAAATACTGTTTGTATTAAAACAGCAGATGGTCTTCCCATTTTCCATAGTAAATAAAGTACGACGCTTTCTATTTTTGCCAAAATGTGAGATTCCCATAGATAGTACCTACAACTGTACAAACACTTGCCTTTTGACCCTAGGAGAAAGAACAATCTGCATTTTACACAATAAAATCAAAAAATCTTGCCCTAACATCCTGTATAGTAATCTAGGCTAATGCCCTGTACTGGCTATCCGTTTGTACATACCGCGCATGCGCGAACCTTCCCTTCCGGTCTACCTCTTTCAACTCTGCAGAGAAGAGATCAACACTGCAAATTATACTAAGTATACTTTTCTTACTAATCCTTCTCTCTGAATCGTTTTTGGTAGGAAATTTTACTGTCCCTAGCGGTTAGATACCCTCCCCTAGATTACTAGAGGGTTTCTGACCAAAAAATGTCCTGTATTTTTTTGTTTTTGGAGAGTTTTCGGACTCAACCCATCTCAACCCACATATATGCTGTCGTGGGTCCAAAATTCGTCACCACGCGGTCGGGTTGTTGTGGCTCACCACCCTCCCATACAAACACTATTACATATTTTCATAGGCGATTTTTTAAAGCAGGGTGCGTCCCTGTTTAAATAAATTACGTTCCATTACTAAATTTTAAATCTTTTTCGTTGTTATTTTTAGATTAAAAATTTGTGATGGAAAATGGTGTCTAGTGCCTGTGGAGGCACTTACCCCACGAATACCTGCCAAGAATATCATCAGCAGCGAAGCCTCAGAGGAAGAGTAGCAGGTCCTGGTCCAGTAAGGAGGGCAATTCTTCGAAACCGAGGAGGTCCTCGAAGAGGGGGGGGGGGGCGATCACGCGATCTCCCCAGACTCAGCGGACGAGGTTAAACGGTCCAGGCAAGTCCTAAATCAATAACTATTATTTATTGTAATAAAAAGAAAAAAACGATATATAATATAACAGGAATGAGTAATTAATAACGAGTTAGTAAAAAAAAAAAAAAAAAATTTTTTTTTCTGTGTTCTCTTGTTGATTATCTCTTCTGATTTGGCTGTCGTTGATGCTTTGTTGGGATTAGCTCTCAACATATGTTCTGTTCATTTTGCTTATCTTCGACAGTTTGTCTCAAGCCAGCGACCGAACGTCAGTTACACTTTCCCATACGAAGTCTGCGTGTCGGAACACCCGTCAGCCGGAACCCACGCAGAGGTCAGACGCAGAACGTTTGTGTGCCATGGAACAAACGTTCGAGGGCGTTAAATTCTCAATTGCCAAGCTCGAGTAAATAAACAACTCAGGCGCGGCAATCGAGGGGCCCAGATCTTCACGATCTAAACAGGCTTCTGCGACCACGACTGTGCACCCAAGCACACGAGTCGAGTTGCCTGACGTCCAGGGCGGGTTGATCAGGCAACGACCGGCAACCTTGTCCCTGGATCAGTCGAACCGCCAGGAGGCGCTCCCTGAGACCAGGAGATGGTCGGACCAGTTCTTAGAGGGCGACTACCAGACTAAAACTTGGTCAGGGAACTACCTCCAGCCGAACGTCCAGTATCCCGAACCGGAGCCCACTGGAGAGGAGTCTCCGACGGATTCGGCGGAAGATACGGATGATCAGGGTTTCTCAACTACTGAACAAGGCGGTTCGACCACGTCTGTACGCCCAGGTACACGAGTCGAGCTGCCGGACATCTGAAGTGGTTTGAGCCTTCGGGCGTCATCCCAACTTCTCGATCTGTCGAACCGCCAGGAGGCTTAAACATACAGCGGCCTCGACCACGAATGTACGCCCATGTACACAAGTCGATCCGCCTAGCAACCAGAGTGGGCGAGTCCTGCGGGCGTTACCCCAAGTCTGGATCTGTTGAGCCACCAGGATGCTTAAACATTCGACAGCCTCGACTAGGGTTGTACGCCCAGGCCCACGACTCGACCCGCCTGACATCCGGAGTGGGTTGGTTACCCTACGGGCCTCACCCCAACTCTGGATCTGTCGAGCCGACGGGAAGCCTCAACATACGACGGCCTCGACCACGACTGTACGCCCATGCACACGAGTAGATCCGCCTGACAACCGGAGTGGCTTTGTGGGCCTACGGGCGTCACCCCAGCTCTGGTATTGTCGATCCACCTGGGGGCTTAGCATACGGCGGCCTCGACCCTGACTGTACGTCCAGGTACACGAGTCGGCCACCTGACAACTAAAGTGGGCTGATTGTAATACTGGCGTCATCCCAAGCTCTGGATTTGTCAGTCCACAGGGGAGCCTCAAATTACGGCGCCTTCGATTACGACACTACCCACGGGTTCATGAGTCGATCGGCCTGACAACTAGAGTGGGGGGAAAGGCTAACAGCCCTAACCCAGGTTCTGGGTTTGTCAAAACGCCAAGAGGTGTTCCAAGTGGCCTAAACCTACCATGTTTCGGCCATGGATGTACGCCCAGGTGCGAGTCGAACCGCCGGCGGTTATCATCCCAACTGTCAAACCAACAGGAGACGGACAATCAATATTTGACTTTCTCTGAACTCCTGGACTATATCTACCAGCTGCTGCTCAATTTAGAGCGGGCCACTGGGGTGACCGGTCGACAGCGGGAAATCGCCCAAGCGTGGGAGTCTCCCCATCCGATAAGCTAGGCCCTGGACCCCGCCTGGTTGCCTTTGATTTTTTTTTAATGTCAGCCCGGGGCCTACTTACACAAATCATGCGGCGCGGGTTCGAATCTTACTCAGAACAAATACATTTCTGAGAGGACTCGTCACTCAGTCGCCGTATGGAAAGGGGTTACCAGGTTCTCACTGAAGGTTGGGGGCTTCCTCCAGACGATGAGCCCGGTTTTCCTCCCCAACTTATCCTTGCAAAATTGCAGTATAAGTGGAATAAGCCGAAATGTAGCGTAAAGCATTAACCATGCAACCCTTTCCCCTGAGGATCGGGGATTCCCTCCCCCACTAAACCTGACAAGTTGCCCGGTTAGTGAAATAACATGGATTGCGGCAAAAAATCAGCGATTAATACATTAATCAGATTTCCCCCCCTTGGACCTGCAGGACGACCTGCAAGTTGTGTCATAGGACATGAGGGGGGGGGGGGGGGGGAGGTACGTAAACAGAAGACTATTAGCCGATCATGACGACTGGTAATATCTAGGAACCCCTGAGCCTGTTTTCATGCAAAAATTTTCCCTCGTCAACGAGCAACCTTGGCGAGGACTAATCTTCTTGGATTCAGGCTCTTGGCAGTATTGTGAGCCCTCATCCATAATTTATGGGATCAGGCTTTAGGAGGTTTGGTCTTGGGGGGTCCCCTACGACCTTCACAGTATACTACATATGAGACTTGACACTTGACACGAGGTTGCACTCGTCGGGCACACGTGCGTTGGCACAGCCTTCGTCAAGATGGGTATGTGGAAGACTCCCAAGGTACTTGCCGGAGTTCGGGGTTTACTCCGGACGGTAAGCCCGGTCTTCCTCCCCCACTAAACCTGGCTACGCCACCGTATAAACGGAATAGCTTTTGCGTGCAGCGTAATTCTTCGATCAATCAATCGTCAAGTTGGACTGCTCACCCGGCCTGCTCGCAGATTTCAAGGCTGACCAATAAATGATATCACTACTGTGCGGTTGTAAATTAATAACAGCCCGTTCGTAGTTTAAAATGGTGCGCTGTTTGTTATTTTCTTGTGGCATTGCGTCATGACAGCTTACTATTAAAGGGGTATGAGCTGCCAAAATGTTGATATTTTGACGTCACACCAGAATGTTGAAATTATGCTATTTCTCTCAAGGCGTATAATTCAGAAGCTTTTTAATGCTTCTGGGCTCGAAAATGTACGATAAAGTATTGTTTGAACCAACTTCGGCTTAGAATGAATGAATGGTCGTCCCGGTTATTTAAATTTTGCTTACTTTCGAACACGTTTTCGGTTCGTACAGGCCACTTTAAATTATTACCCTGACAGTTTCCTCTCGCAGTTACCGTTGCAAAATGACAACTTTTACATTATGGCGGTTGCCGTATGCGGAGGAGTTGCCATGCCGAAGGTCGGGGGTTTCCTCCGGGCCCAGGTCCTTCCCCCACAATCTGGCTACGCCACCTTATAGGTTAAATAACTTCAGTGCGGCGCGAAGACCAATCATCAATCTAAGTACAAGACCGAGCTCCTAGTTCATTAGAATGTCGTTATATTCTAATCTTAGACGGACTTCTTGCCAACTGGTTTTCAAGTAAATTCCTTTTTTTCCAAAATGAGCAAAAGGAAAAAGTACCGTACCTGTTCTGACTACAGATCTTAGGTTCGAACATAAACCATACTAGAGATGTTTTTCTCCCGTCAATTGCTGGAATTGTCCTCTTTCCGCCATCTTCATGATTTCCCATGCCGGGGAAAGAAAGGAGCTGTGATTGGCTAATCAGCAACGACTCGGCCGATAGGCCTGTTGGATAGTCGACTGTTACACCCTTTCGCCATTACGGGTCGACGGGATGTGAACGCAAGCCGACAGTACTTGTGTATATTACCGTAGTAAGAAATACACGAACAGCCGTTATTCCTAGTATGTACGGCCACTTGAGCCTGGGTGCTGACTTTGCTTGTCAAGACGCAGAAAGTCTGCAGATTTGAGCGCGGACCTTTGCGAAGACCATATGTCTTCCGTCGGTCTTCGTAGCCGACACAGGAATGTTGCTTATTCCTTTCCGAGTGAAGTTTATTTCCAAGAAATAAATAAATCAGTAAAATAAAACACATTTCTCTGATAGAGAATATATTTCCTGTGCAATCTTCGTTTACCAAGCCGCTTGATAAACGATGATGTCCCTACACGATGTCCTCGGATTATGAGGGCTTATTTCTTGGAAGGCTGGGGTCCGTGACTCAGTAGGTATAGCGTTAGACGCTCAATCCAAACAGCCTTCCGCCAATGGGTCGCGGGTTCGAATCCCACTCAGCCCTAAAAAAAAAAAAAAAAAAAAAAAAAAAAAAAAAAAAAAAAAAAAATGGAAATTTTTTTTTTTTGACTGGGTCTTCACTCGAACGACCTTTGTGGGATGGTTGCCAGTTTCCAGCGGAGGGTCGTGGTTTTCCTCCAGGCACACAGCCCGTTTTCCTCCCACAATAAAACTGGCGACGCCGCAATATAAGTGAAATAATCTTGATCGCAGCGTAAAACACCAAACAACCTATCAATCTATCTGTCTTGGAAGTCACCGACGACTTTCGCGGACTATTGTCTCCGTGACATGACTTTAGTACGTGGTGGGTTGTATTCACTCGGTCCGTTGGTAGCGGCCCAAACAGTGTTCAGAGAAAGATCTAATTCATCCTGGCCCACTGGACACCTGAGGACGGATCCAGGAGAGTTCGAGGTGAGTAATACCGAGGTTACCATTCTTTACGCGGGAATCAAAAAAACTTGGTTAATGCTCTGTACGGCGTATTAGTCCCTCCTCCGGACTGTGGCATGCGAGGCAAGTGTTTGTACAGTTGTAGGTACTATCTATGGGAATCTGAAGAATTGGAAGAATAATTCTCATATTCCTCCAAGATATACCTACCTGTACAAACAGTTAAACCCAGCCCATCCTCCCCTCACTATTACGCCTGCAAGCGTTGAAAGAGGTAGACCGGAAGGGAAGGTTCGCGCATGCGCGGTATGTACAAACGGATAGCCAGTACAGGGCATTAGCCTAGATTACTATACAGGATGTTAGGGCAAGATTTTTTGATTTTATTGTGTAAAATGCAGATTGTTCTTTCTCCTAGGGTCAAAAGGCAAGTGTTTGTACAGGTAGGTATATCTTGGAGGAATATGAGAATTATTCTTCCAATTCTTCAGATTTTTTTCCAGTTAAAATTTATTATTTGAAAGTTTTGGCTTGTATTTTTGATCTGAAATTGAAAATTTGATTTGTAAGGTACCCGCCATTTAAACAAACTTGTGTTAATAAACAAACTGTACATACGCACAAGCACCATAATGATTTGAAGAGTCTGAACGAGCTAATGATAAAAATTATTTCACGAGTTTTATGATATAAAAGAAATAGAGACGAAAGATAATACCGTCCAACCCATTGAGGAAAGGCTGGTGTCAACGTGAGAGATAATCACTATGCAGACTGAGACACGAGACCCCAATGAGCCACAAGTTAAAACATGGACTCAGACTTACTTATATAAATCAGCCAGGACAGAAGTGCCTCTGGACAGGACACTTTCCCAAAGGTCATACTCAATAGATGGGAGGTCAACAGGTCAGTTACAGCATCTAAAATAAAACAGGCAAAATGATTGAGTTTTACGCCACACTTAAGATAATTTCACTTATATGGGGGCATTGCCAGGTTTAGTAGGGGAGGAAACCGGGCTCTATGACCAGAGGAAACCCCCAATCTTTGGTGAGTACCTGGCAACTCTTCCATCATTAGTTTCTGAAATTCTACTAAAATACGCTTTCTTCAATATCACTATGCTTCACGTCAATTGAGCTGCAAGACGTTCTCAACCTATGTCAAAGGTCAGTTACCCGAGCCTACGATCGTGAATCTAACTAGAACTCCTCTCTTACCTGATTAATTTGAGGCCAGGACCCTGTTTCACAAAGCGGCGTAGCGTTGATTTCCACGTAAATGCCAGAGCAAGCTACAGTATGGGCTGCTATGACATTTACACGAAAACTTAAAGTGGAATGAGCTGCCAAAATGTTGATATTTTGACGTTAAAACAGAATATTGAAATTATTGACTATTTTTCTCAAGACGTATAATTCTGAAGCTTTTTAGTGCTTCTAGTCTCGAAATGTACGATAAAGTATTGTTTTGAACTAACTTTGGCTTAGAATGAATGTATGGTTGTCCCGGTTATTTAAATTTTGTTTACTTTTCGAACACGTTTTTGGTTCGTACTGGCAACATACTGTATGGATTTGCCTCATTCCAACGCCAATCATTTAGTTTTTCGATGGCCTTCAAAGTCTCTTACTGTCGGGACGATCAGAAATTATGAAAAAAGTGTGAATTGTGGCAGCTCATGCACTTTAAGCTACGCTGCTTTGTGAAACAGGCTCCATTTATTTATCTATGTAACTATAACCACTATGTAACCTGCTTGAGGGGAGGCCAGATATTTATCTAAAGTATATGTTACTGGAACCTCCCTCTTACCTGCTTGATTGATGTTTTATGCCACACTTACGATTATTTCCCTTGTACATGTATGGCAGCATTGCCAGGTTTAGTGGGGGAGGAAACCGGGCTCATTGCCCAGAGGAAACCCCCCTACCTTCGGCGAGTACTTGACAACTCTTCCACATGCAGCGACCACTCAGAAATTTGTCAGTTTTTATTCGGTTTGAGTGTGGTTCGAACCTGCGCCACATCGATGGAAGGTCTGTATGGGACTGAGGGATGAACACTCTAACCCACTGGACTACTGATGCCCCTCTTACCTGGTTGAAGGGAGGCCAGATATTTATCTATGTAACTGGAACCAGGCATAAATCCACAGGTTTGTAAGGAGAGAGTATCAGTGAAAAGTCGCTGGTAGGAGTTGGGTGTGAAAACTTCAACCCCAGGATGGATCTCAACGATCTTCTGTTCAGATACAGACAACTGTCAAAACAGACAAATAATGTTCAGATAGAGACAACTGCCAACATAGACAACCCATGTTCAGATACAGACAACTGTCAACATAGACAAATTATGTTTAGATACAGACAACTGTCAATATAGACAAATTATGTTTAGATACAGACAACTGTCCACATGGACAAATTATGTTTAGATACAGACAACTGTCAACATAGACAAATTATGTTCAGATACAGACAACTGTCAACATAGACAAATTATGTTCAGATACAGACAACTGTCAACATAGACAAATTATGTTCAGATACAGACAACTGTCAACACAAACAAATTATGTTCAGATACAGACAACTGTCAACATAGACAAATTATGTTCAGATACAGACAACTGTCAACATAAACAAATTATGTTCAGATACAGACAACTGTCAAGATAGACAAATTATGTTCAGATACAGACAACTGTCAACATAAACAAATTATGTTTAGATACAGACAACTGTCAACATAAACAAATTATGTTTAGATACAGACAACTGTCAACATAAACAAATTATGTTCAGATACAGACAACTGTCAACATAAACAAATTATGTTCAGATAGTTGGTATATGGTTCATGCACTTTTAGAAAAACTTTGAGACAGTCATCATAACAGACAACAATTTCAAGAAACCTGTAACTAATAATTTATCTCTCTGATTGTTTCTTTAAAAAAACTCTATGAACAATGTCTGCTTTAATTGATTTTTAGTTCGTATATTGAATGCAATCTCAAAATACTTACACATCTCAACTTCTGATGATGCTCTGGCAGTAATTCTGAAATACACATGAGATATAACATTATCAGAGTATTCACATTCTTATATATATGTACGTGTTAAAACATATGTTTGTTAAGAAGATAGTGAAACAAACATTTGGTACTGTAAAACTAAAATCATCTATCCCTAAATGTCCGATATATAAATCCTGTGTCAGTGTCTGCAACCCTCGCAATTCAGATTTTTACCACGGCAAAAAAGAAAAAAAAAGTTGCCGCAGAAAAGTCAATTTTCCACGGCAAAAGTGATTTCACCACGGCATTTTTATCCAAACAATTCTCACTACTCTTTTAACCATATTTAAAGCGGCAAATAGCAAAAACTGGCATCTAAAAGGTGCATTGACAAAAGAAACAAGAGTTTTAGTAAACTCAACATACGCCCGCCGTGGCAAAGTCGAACCGCTACGATTAACAACTTAACATTTAATATAACATTTGTTTTAATTTCATCAATTAGAATTTCTTGTTCACATTAGAAGTTTTTCTTTTCTGAATTTGATGAAGCTGCAACTAAATACCAGTACGTTATAGTACACATATATTATCTGTTAATTTCAATCACATTTTAATTGCAAAAACTGAAATGTGGCTGTTTTGACATTGCTCTTATCAATCAATACTGTACAATAGCTTACAATTCTTGAATTTTAACAGTTTTCACTGGGACACTGTTCTACTGGACTTGGCTGTAGCTTTATTACAAAGCAAACAATCTTCAGGCTGACCACTGATATGCTGGTGTGTAAATATACAAACCTTGGATGTCATTGTCCCCTTATCTCTATTTAAACAGCCACTCTGATAAATACCAGATGGGTAATAAAGTGAGAAAATGGTAATTTTTTTGTTATTATAGTGCACATTAAACTATCCAAGAAAACAGTCTCAGAATGTATAAATTAATTGGCTTCCAATATTACTCTGGACCAAGTGTACTCCAAAAAGCATTGATATATATTAATATATATATATTAAACATCAGGTACACATTTCTGATAAAAAAAACTCTTTAAAACAGACAAAAAATATGTGTACCCAAATCAAATTTGGTATGCGACACATCATCTACCTATAACTTATATATACTCTAAAAGAATTGGAGAGATTATATCAAAATGAAAGAAGTTTTGGAGCCGCAAGGGAATATTACATAATCCAATAGGGCTGCCATATTATGCAACAGGTGATGTCAGAAATGGTACGTGAAACACCGTCTGCCCATAAGGTATATACTCTGAGAGAATCGTCAAGATCGGATCAAAAATTTAGAAGTTATGGGGCGGATGGGAATATTACATAATCCTATATGGCTGCCATATTATGCAACGAGTAAAGTCAGAAATGGTACACGACACACCGTCTGCCCATAAGGTATATACTCTGAAAGAATTGTCAAGATCGGATCAATGGAGCGGAAGGGAACGAAGATATAGACTAAGACAGAATACTACATAATCCAATGTAGAAGCCACATTATGCAATCGACGATGTCATAAATGGCTCATGACACACCTTCTACCCACAAGGTATATGTTGTGAAAGAATTGTAAAGATTAGATCAAAACTCTTCAAGTTATGGAGCGGAAGGGAATCCGGGACGGACGGCCGGCGCTGGTGATACCATAATACGACCAACTTTTTTTAAGTCGGGCGTATAAAAATGTCAAACACTGTTCAACTAAGATTTTTTTAATTTCCTCTTTGATTATCATGGAAACCAGCATAGAGAAAATGCTAACTTTGTCTTACGTCTGACTGTAAAAGAAAAGAAATATCTTGTATTTGCATGGAAATAATTTGTTGTTAAATATATATTGCTGGTGATTAGTCACTTCACTCGGCAAAGCATTTCTTTTTCAAATCATTCTCTAAATCCTATCGTAAAGGTTATAGCCATCGTTTGTGTAATTCTGCATAGTTCAAAACCCATACAGACACGTGCACAGCTGATCTCTAACCTTTCTGTGGGGTGAAAGTTTTGAATGTTTCTATTTACAAGTATGGTCGGCAAGAAATATATTTATTATTTTGTTACAACCTCTTCAAATCTTTTTTTTTTTTAAATAAAAATTAGAACCTCTTTGAATCGATTTTTTTTAAATAAATGTAAAATTCTCTATTTCGTGTAACAACAGTAAACATGTACATGAGAGCAACACCCCTATAGATTTTGAATAGGGTTTACCCAATAAGACATAACTGACAGTTGGAGACATTCCGGAGCCGGAGTGCTAATTGGAGAGTTGAACTTTGTTCCATATTGTCACTTCACAAAGGCCAATGTATACAGTATAGAGCTACATCATACACGTGCAGAGTCCTTGGCTTTATTGTGGCCAGATTAAATACAAACAAATGAGTGGTTTCTATTAAATATACATTGAAGAAAAGGTAAAACTATTACTTGTTAAAATCTCCATACATAAAAAGTATTCTAGTGACCCAGGAGCTTTTCCCAAGATGTATATTTATTTTTCTCAGCGACATTTTTGATTGCCGTGGAAAAGCAGTTTTACGGCGGCAATTTCTACGGCATTGCCGATTGCCGCGGTGAATTGCGAGGGTTGTGTCTGGATAGGAGTTGGTCACTTTCCTGCTTTTTATTTCAAATGAATTCAAATGGCATCAGCTAAAGGGCATGACCTATCAGCCATTGTAGGATCATATGATCTTCTGACTGTCTATACATTTATGGGATTTTTTTCATTCAGAAATAACAGTTTTGTTTACAAAATGGCCTTGTGTTTGAATATGTAGGCCCAGACTACAGATCAATTGATTAATTGATGTTTTACGTTGCACTCAAGATTATTTCACTTATATGGCGCAGTGCCAGGTATGGAAAGGGGGGGGGGGGGGGGGGGGAACCGGGCTCATTGGCCGGAGGAAAACCTTGACCTTTGGTGAATACTCAGCAACTCTTCCACATATGGCGACCAAGTGAGTGAAAAAAAAACAACTTTTTCAATTTTTGACTGGTCTGAGCGTGATTCGAACCCGCGCTGCATCGATGGAAGGTCTGTTTGAGACTGAGGGACTATCACTCTAATTCACTGAACCAGCCAGTTGCTTCTGTCATGATTATAAATTTAAGAAACTGAGCATGAGCAGCTATTCATACTTTATCAGTGAAATAAAGAAGAATAAATGCTTAAAAATACAGATCTAGCCCAATCATGTTCATACGTGTAGCTGTGACCAAGATAAATTCAGAACAAATTTGAACAAAATCTTTGTTTGATAAAATCAAATTATGTTCTTCATCATTCCAACTTATATTTCATAAAGTAGTTTAATAGCGTCTTAATCTTGGAAATCTTGACATAGATCTAATTTATTTTTTACGACAGAGAATTTCAGCGAACTCAGCCGTGCTGTGGCTGTTGTCTATTTGAAACTTCTAATAAAATTACGATCAGTAAAATTTTCAATTAGTTTTCTGCGTTTAGTTATGCGATTAACAGAATCTCACACTCATTAGATAAGAAATTTATGAGACTCGTTGATAAAGTATTATAGTTAATATTCAAAACTTGTTTCATAAATTTTATATCAAATGACCACTTGAGTGAGATCCTCTCGTATTAATTACCATTATAGTCACAGAACTTACCTCCCACAGTTTCCTGTTTGTTATCAAAGTTTATCTGGAATACCATTTTAACCATAGAACTTACCTCCCACAGTTTCCTGTTTGTTATCAGAGTTTATCTGGAATACCATTTTAACCATAGAACTTACCTCCCACAGTTTCCTGTTTGTTATCAGAGTTTATCTGGAATACCATTTTAACCACAGAACTTACCTCCCACAGTTTCCTGTTTGTTATCAAAGTTTATCTGGAAGTAGCCTCCCTGTTTAATCACTTCCTGTTTTCAGTGGAAAATAAAGAAGAAATAATAAGCAATCAATAAATAAAAAAACGCATTGAATTCTGCGACCGACCCCCCCCCCCTCAAAAATAAAAATAATCATAAATACCCTTTTGCCAAAAGTATTACCAAAAGTTTGTTATTGAACCTGACAATCTGAAAGTTATATTTAGACATAATGGGCTTTTGTTTGGTAATCTTTTATTTGTTCAAGGTACTTCAAATGCTGAACTTCTCTAGACAGTCAGAATTTATCTGAATTTTAGCAGCTCCTGAGACTTAAATATTAACTATATTATCACCACACTAAAGTAAGTTCTATTCAGGTCCATCATGGGGTAGAAGAATCCCCGCATGGTTTTACTCAAGCCGCTACATATGGCCCTGATTTTGAGCTTAAGTTTGAATGATACATTAATGAATATATGAAAACAAAAAAAGAAATTGACACCTACGTTACATTCTTCTTGCATAGTTTCCAACTCCTCATCTTTGACTTTCTATATAACATAAAGAAAAAAATAAATAACACAAAATGTTTACACCATGATAATAGATACAGCTCATTATTCATTTCTTAAAAAAAATGATGGTATAAGGAAAAGATGTTGTTCTCCGCACTCATGATTTTTAAAATTACATGGCGGTGTTATGAGGTTTTAGTAAGGGAGGAGGAAACTATTCAATTTTGTCTTCAAATCTTGTGGAATATTTACCCTTTCTTTACGTTCTGTAAGTAGTCTGTCCAAGGACAACATATAGCGGTTACTGTTGTCTGGTTGGCTAGTTTTGGTTACCATGGAAGTCGCAGGCCATGAGGTGTCTGGATCATCAGATAAATCCTGAAAAAAGACAGCTTATTACTTATGATACCTTTGGTAGGTTACTTCCCCTTTACATAGGGACATTGCCAGAATTGGTTCAGGAGGTCAAGTGCTAGATTAATTGACATTTTACGCCCTATTCAAGATTATTTCACACACTAGGGCAAAGGAAAAACCCACTGAGATGTAAAAAAATTCAACCGAGCCGGGTTCAAATGTGCAACCCTTTGGTGGAATCCAAGAACAAGTAAAATTTTAACACGCCCTTCAAGCAAACTCTAGGGTTTAGTTCTAAACACTGGAAAAATATTGACAGCTTTTGGATGCTTCAACTGTATGTTAACCCTCAAAAGGGCAGTATAACGATGAAAATTAACAAAACATTCAGTAAAAAAAACAGATTACGCTATAGAGAACCTACATCAATTACAGGTCTGGGTTCCGTGCTTGGAACAGAACAGGAGCTGGAAAATAAGACATAAAATAGATACAAATTTTAAAAATAAAATAGATACAAATTTTAAACATAAAATGAAACAAATTTTTTACATAAAATAGATACAAATTTTTGTTATTTGTTATGAAAAACTTTAATTTGGGGATTATTACACAATATAGATATTGTATGCTTTATTGCTCATAAATGAAAATTCAGACAATAAAACCAGAGTTTAATATAGCTTATACAGTAATGGCAACTACCGTAAAATAACTGTGAAACGGAAATATTTGAATTACCTCGCTTTTTTAATTTTAACAAACAGAGGTACATCTTCCAGCTCAGAGTCTGAACCCGAATCTGAAATATCTGTAACATAATTAAAACAGTTTTTAAAAATATTTTCATTCATTTTGTTTTATGGTATAATCATGGAAGACATAAGACTGATCACATGGCCTTTATCAAAGGAATAGAGAAGCTTTTAGTCATGAGGAATGCAGACACTGCAGTTTAGCCATTGCAAAGCCTACCATTTTTATTCTGGCCTACAGACACTGATGATTTTTTCCCATGCCTATGGCAATGTCCCTACAGAGCAAATTGACTTCATGGTACACACAATTTTCACAATTCCTCTTGGATATACTTACCCATTCAACATGCAGTGAGGCATACGTTTTACACAAAAAAAATTTAAAATCTAAATTTTCTAATAAGAGAATCTTGTCAATGGTGGGTGTCAGGAAATGATATATCTGACTTGCACCAAACAGTCCGGTCAGTAGTTTGGACAGCTAAGTACACTGTACTGTACAGTAAAACCAATATATACAGACACGTTTTGTGGAAAGGTGTTGGTTTATACAGGGGTCAGTTTATCAAGGTTATTTAACAACGTATGCTTCAATAATATGTAATGAAGGACATGGATTTTTGAAACCCTAACATTGCAGCATTGGTCATTTTCCCCTGATGGCCCGCTAACAGGTCAAAGGCATCCATGAAACATTGTCTTAGAGGCTACCAGGGAAATTCCTGTAAAATACAGGGCCTCTTGGGCTGTCCTTAAAACATTCTATTCAATTTGTATTCATTATTTGAAGAAAAATTTTTTTTAGCAGAAGGTGGATAAAAACTTTTGAGTAGGCAGGTTTTTGGTAGGAGCGGGCGGGTTAAGCGAAACAAACAATTTTTTAAGGGCGACCATGATAGAATAGCTGAGAGTAGGTAGGGCATAGGAATAAACGCTGCTCTATCTATGAGCCAAAAATGAACAAGCCCATCATTGATGCCAGCTGAAGGATGAAGCAAACTGGCTGACTTAAGTAACTGTTCTTTGCCCGGAGGAAACCCGGCCCTGAGCTTCGGTGAGTACCTGGCAACTCAAAACAAACAAAACAAAACATACAGTGACAGAGTGAAAAATCCATTGGAGACTATGCATAAGATCTTACAGTTTAACAGATGTTTACTACAGCTTCAACTAACAATTGGAATACACCCCACTTGAGGCATTGGTCCAGTGTACAGATGAATTAAAGACACATTTCACAAGAACCACCTAACTGCTCTAGATAATTAATCTTATCTATGACTGTTACATGTTCATTCTGTGAAGGTAGGCAAGAGGCTTTTAGGGAATTCTGTATTTCAGTAAACTAAATAAACATATCAACCTTACCTAAATCACTTTTCATTGGACTGCTAGAGGATTCCTTCACCTCCACCCGGTCAGACTCCTTAAAGTCATGAGATTTATCTTTATCTTTGCAGATGTCAGGTACTTCAGAGGCAACCAAATCCACTGTTTTGGTTTGACTGGTTGTTCTGATATCGCAAGCAAGATTTACCATCAAATCTCTATTGGGTACAAAGCTGGTTTTCAAACAGTCAGCGATTGACACAGAGCAGGCCATGAGCTTGGGGTCGGTTTGTATTTCCAAAGAGGTGACTTTTGAATCGGATGATGCATTATCAACTTGCAAACTCCTTGACATCTCAACCTTTTCTTCAGCCAATTTAACTTCTCCTTCATGTCGTGAGTTTGTTACAGCAGGCACGGCTAGGAGTATGTCATTTTTAGTAGTTGTTTCTTCCACAGAGATATCTGATGATTTCTCAGATGGGCTTACTGGTTCATATTCCAATGTCTGTTTCCAGTCAGAGGAATCCAAAAGCTGCTTGTCTTTGCCTGATCCTGTGGAATTTTTATCTTTAATTTCAGTATCATCAGGTGCTGTCTTTTCTCTTTGGTCAGAAGAACTTGGTTTGTGCTGATCAGGATAACTGTTGGATCCAGAGTTACACCTTCCATTGGTATCAGAGAATTCAGATGTGGTACTCTTTCTGTTGTCAACTGACTTCCCTTTATGTCCGGACATTTCATAACTGGGCCCAGAAGCATGTCCCTCTCTGTTAGCATTGCTGCAGGACCTATCTGAGACACTAGTATGCGACGAACGTGGTGTTTCTTTCTGGTCTCCCCTATCGTCGAACCCAGATTTGTAATTTGATTTTGAAACAGGAGATCCAGATCTATGTCTATCTCTTTCCCTGCTATACCCAGAGCCTTGTCTCTTCCTATGATTACTGGCTTCTGACCTCTGGCTATATAATCTATCATTGGATCCAGACCACCTTCTATCTCGATCATAAACAGACCAAGAGCTACAACTGTCTCTTCGATCACTGGGTTCAGAGTTCTGCCTATGGAAAGTATGACTGTGACCTGATGAATGACGGTCTCTCTCGTGGGCAAACCTAGAGTTATACCTATCTCTTCTATCTCTGGATTCAGATCTTTCTCTATTGAATCTGTCCTTATATCCAGACTTGTCTTTGTAGAACCTATCACAGGAATCTGACCTATGTCTTGCTCTGTCATTAACATCCTGTGAGGTATGACGTTCTCTCAAACCACTGGATTCCGGTTTCTCTCTGGAATAGTCATCCTTTGACTCGGACCAGCGTCTATACTTGCCATCTTTTGAACTGGACAGATGTCTCTCTTTCTCATAAGGGGACTCACATCTTTGTCCACCTGCTATTTTGGGGGGATCTGTCTTCTCCGTTATTGGATTCTGTGGCTGAGAAAGAGTTTTGTTTTCATTTGCAAAAGACTTGACTTGAGACACTGGTCCTGTGCTTTTGATCGTTGGCGTTTGTTGTTTGGCCTTGTTGCTCAAAATGGAGTTTGGGGCAGGGTTTTGGATTACTTTTTGTTGGTTTACTTGTTGATTGGCCTTGTTGCTCACACTTGAGTTTGAGGCAGGGTTTGGGATTACTTTCTGTTGGTTTAACTTTGTTGGCGTTTGTTGATTGGCCTTGTTGCTCAAAATGGAGTTTGGAGCAGGGTTTTGGATTACTTTCTGTTGGTTTAACTTTGCTGGCGTTTGTTGATTGGCCTTGTTGCTCAAAATGGAGTTTGGGGCAGGGATTTGGATTACTTTCTGTTGGTTTAACTTTGTTGGCGTTTGTTGATTGACCTTGTTGCTCACAATGGAGTTTGAGGCAGGGTTTTGGATTACTTTCTGTTGGTTTAACTTTGTTGGCGTTTGTTGTTTGGCCTTGTTGCTCAAAATGGAGTTTGGGGCAGGGTTTTGGATTACTTTTTGTTGGTTTACTTGTTGATTGGCCTTGTTGCTCACACTTGAGTTTGAGGCAGGGTTTGGGATTACTTTCTGTTGGTTTAACTTTGTTGGCGTTTGTTGATTGGCCTTGTTGCTCAAAATGGAGTTTGGAGCAGGGTTTTGGATTACTTTCTGTTGGTTTAACTTTGCTGGCGTTTGTTGATTGGCCTTGTTGCTCAAAATGGAGTTTGGGGCAGGGATTTGGATTACTTTCTGTTGGTTTAACTTTGTTGGCGTTTGTTGATTGACCTTGTTGCTCACAATGGAGTTTGAGGCAGGGTTTTGGATTACTTTCTGTTGGTTTAACTTTGTTGGCGTTTGTTGATTGGCCTTGTTGCTCAAAATGGAGTTTGGGGCAGGGTTTTGGATTACTTTCTGTTGGTTTAACTTTGTTGGCGTTTGTTGATTGGCCTTGTTGCTCACACTGGAGTTTGAGGCAGGGTTTTGGATTACTTTCTGTTGGTTTAACTTTGTTGGCGTTTGTTGATTGGCCTTGTTGCTCAAAATGGAGTTTGGGCAAGGGTTTTGGATTACTTTCTGTTGGTTTAACTTTGTTGGTGTTTGTTGATTGACCTTGTTGCTCAAAATGGAGTTTGAGGCAGGGTTTTGGATTACTTTCTGTTGGTTTAACTTTGTTGGCGTTTGTTGATTGGCCTTGTTGCTCAAAATGGAGTTTGGGGCAGGGTTTTGGATTACTTTCTGTTGGTTTAACTTTGTTGGCGTTTGTTGATTGGTCTTGTTGCTCACACTGGAGTTTGGGGCAGGGTTTTGGATTACTTTCTGTTGGTTTAACTTTGTTGGCGTTTGTTGATTGGCCTTGTTGCTCAAAATGGAGTTTGGGGCAGGGTTTTGGATTACTTTCTGTTGGTTTAACTTTGTTGGCGTTTGTTGATTGGTCTTGTTGCTCACACTGGAGTTTGAGGCAGGATTTGGTATTACTTTCTGTTGGTTTAACTTTGTTGGCGTTTGTTGATTGGCCTTGTTGCTCACACTGGAGTTTGAGGCAGGGTTTTGGATTACTTTCTTTTGGTTTAACTTTGTTGGCGTTTGTTGATTGGCCTTGTTGCTCACACTGGAGTTTGGGGCAGGGTTTTGCATTACTTTCTGTTGGTTTAATATCATTGATGTTTGTTGATTTGCCTTGTTGTTCACACTAGAGTTTGGGGCAGGGTTTTGGATTACTTTCTGTTGGCTTAACATCGTTGACGTTTGTTGATAGGCCTTGTTGTTCACACTAGAGTTTGGGGCAGGGTTTTGCATTACTTTCTGTTGGCTTAACATCGTTGACGTTTGTTGATAGGCCTTGTTGCTCAAACTGGAGTTTGGGGCAGGGTTTTGGATTACTTTCTGTTGATTGGCCTTGTTGCTCACACTGGAGTTTGGGGCAGGGTTTTGGATTACTTTCTGTGCTTGAGGAGCTGTCAGGTTTTTAGGTTTTTGAATGTTGCAAACATTCCTATTAGGTCCAGTATTTAGGATAGCTTTCTCTGGGATTAAAATCTGTTCTTTATGCTGGTTCACACTGGAATTAAATCCTAGACTTTGTGGGGATAACATTTGGTCAGCTTTCTTTGGAGTCGAAGATGAAAAACTAGTATTAGTTTGGGGTTTTCCTACAACATTCTTGGATGTATTTTGGTTAACTTTCTGGGGGGTTGATGACGATTGTTGAAAGTTATCCAGAGTTTTCTGCTGAGCGGGGAGCTGCTGGGGCATTGAATATATGTTTTGCTGTTTGTTATTACTACAATTATTTTTGGGACCTGTATTTTGGTTTAGTTTCTGAGAGGTGGAAGCCTTTTGTTGCTCTTTGATGTCACTTCTATTAGCCTTAAGGCCTGAATTTTGAACAACTTTCAAAGGAGAAGAGGATATTAGACTTTGATGATCTTTGGTATTTTTTGGAGTGGACAGGATTGACTTAGACTGATCTATGTTTCTACCATCACACTCTTTGGTTACCGTATTCTGATTTATTATTTGAGCAGTAGAAGAAGTTGCCTTTTGCTGTTCTTTTCGGTTGGTTCTCTGAGGATTTGTTTGATTTGTGCAGCTACTTTCGATATTAAATTTAAGCTCTGGATTGTTATTAGCTCCTTGTTTCTGTTTCTGTACAACAGAAGAGACCAGTGTTTTTTGTTGTATTTTGTCAACTTTAATTGACGATTCCATGACAGGTTTTCCACAAGGCTCCCCAGAAAAGTCTCTTTTTCTACATTTAGGCTGAGTTTCTGAAGCTTCCGGTAAACTACGATTGAGAGCTTGATTAACAGATGGATTTTTATATTTGCTTTCAGTAATTGCACAAGACTGAACAACAGGGATTTTTTGGCCAATTTCCTCTCTTTGGGTGGACTTCCCACAGGTTTGGGATTTTAGGGGTTTGCCTTGACTAGCACTAATTGCATATACAGGATTTGAAATCTGTTCGGCATTACAGGTAACCTTTGACTCCTTCTTGAGACAGGCATTTCTACTGTCACCTTTCTGCAGGGTTGCATTCTGACGGCTTTCTGTTGAAGATGAACGTGTTCTACCCTCACAAGTTGTGCCTCTTTCAGTCCTACTTGGGTTCACAGTTTTTTTAGGCATGGCACTGTTACTAGTACTACTAGTGCTAGATCGAAGTGACCTATCATAGTGCTTTTGTTTGTTCGGATTCACATAAGTGGACGTGTCACTTTTTGATTGTACAGGCTTCCATTCAGATGTACATGTAGACCTTTGGGATCTAGTACGTACTTGTCTTTCATCGTCATGGAATCTCATGTAATTAGGACTTGTTGAATAGTCATCATTATGCCAGGTGGTTGAACTATGGTCTGGCTGGCCTACTGGTGGTACACCATACTCTCTTCGATGTGAATGATTAGGGTAGTACCTAGAGTTTGAATACTGGCTTCTGGTATTCCATTCAGACTCATACCTCCTACCTGAGACTGGGCAGTGTATTATCTCCCCTGTAATTCTGTACGGAGTGTCATGTCTATCTACACCCCGGCCATAATGCTCAGCAGAAGCGTTGTAACTGTTAGAATAAGATCTCCGGTGATAAGGAAAGTTGTTGTACATTTCAGGAGTGTCAACCTTTACTTCAGGATCAGAATCAAGTTTAGGTTTTTTAGCTGTCTGAATGGGATCTTGTTTTGAGGTTTGTTCTAAGCAAATTGCTGGCCTCTTCTTCTCTAGCAGACGTTCAGATTTCCTAGTTGTGTCACTAGACAGTTCCTCAACAGCTTGCTCAAGCAATACACGACGACCAGATAGGAGCAAATCGCTACTTGTTCCAGCTTTTATGTCTCGACAGAAGTTTGAAACGTTTTGAAATGGGATCACGGTTAATTCTTCCACAGGAGTACAGGTTCCTGCAAAAGATAAATGTATCATTAAAGCTGGGGCAAAAAAGAATAATTGATCAAATTAGACAATTCAATACTCTTACGCATAGAAAGAAATTTAGAACTGTTTAGAAACTATCTTTAAATGCGGGTTCCATTCTAACGAGAAATAATTAAGGCATCACCACGAAAACGGTTTTTGTGAACACCACCTACAGCTGTGCATGTATACCAAGGTCTTAATCAAGTTTAATTACCGCAGAGCCTGATGACGTCACACAGATTTACGCAAAGCTTTCTGGGCAAAATGTACCCCAGTTCGCCATTTTGTTAACCCGTACTTACAAAGTTATAGGAAGACGTCACTTCCTTGGAAAACATTGATGACATAACATATTTAAAAGTTGATACAGATAGAGTTAAAAACAACATGCTGAGTACCAAACTGATTGGTTGCCAAGTTCAAATGTTTATAAAAGTCCCAATAAGAAAAATGATAAACAGGGTTTTTTTCTCGCTGAAAAAAAAAATGTTGGTGTCCAGTGGACCCCCAATAAATAAAATCAGGGTCCTATTATATATACATTAGGTGGGGGTCCAATTAGTCTATTTATATGCATTGCAATCTATTTTTTTACTTTTTGTTTGCGTCCCATTGGACCATTCTCATTGCAATTTTTGTGTCCATGTCAGAGATGTACGTTCTACATGTCTCGTAAATCTCTGGTAGAGAAAATTACTTGCTTTCTATTTTTCCAAAGTGAAAGTGAGCTTTATGTTAGTACATGTACGATAGGTAGCACCAATGAACTATATGCGTGGAATGGAGGTCACGTGGTGCTTGATTTACATCGAATGCCGCCATTACTAGGATATGGTGCAATAGTGATCCAGATATGTTATTAATGCGCACTTCAACTATCAATGGCAGCACATTTACAAAGTCAGATCCAAACCAGCCAATGAGAGGTGTCCATTGGGTAGCACTCACACCCATAAAATTCTAACATGCATCCCTGTATTAGAATTTTGCTTAATTCACATACATCTTCAGTTCGTATGGGTTAATGGTTCAAACCAGTACTTTTTATTTGTCAAATTCAATCCTTCAGTTTTTATTCTTGGCGCTTGCATGTGAAGCCTTGACAGATGAAATTGTATATTAAGGCCCGTTCACACTGTGTGATTAGTCGTATCGACTTGTAGGATGCGATTAAAATGGATGCTTTTGATTGGTTGTTAAATCTTATTCACCAATTAGAAGCATTTATTTTCATCGCATCCTACAAGTCGATACGACAAATCGCACAGTGTGAACGGGCCTTTACAGAGATAGAAAAAAAAAAAAATACAATAGATCCATCTTCAGCTTACAGTAAATGCTGGTTAAAAAGGTATGTTTGCTTGATGAGAGTTTTTAAGCCAAATAAGGTTATTAGAAAAACTTCTGAAAGTGTTGGTAGACAGAGGTTTAGGATGAAGGAGGGGCGGGGAAAGAGAGGGATTGTGACTGCAGGAAACTTCAAACCTTCCTCAGTGAAAACCGAGGTCTCATAAAGTCCCATTCTTCCAAAATGTTTTAAATTTATATACCTTTCTTGGTGGATTTGCGAGTGGTTTGGGATAGTGTCTTTTGAACGGGCGGGTTCTGGTGTCCTTTCCTGAAAACAAAAATATCATTTATTAATTTTAACACATGCATGTACAGAATGCCAAAGGGTACTCTTGGTATACACGTATATGTTGATACTATCTAACTTCTAAAAGTGGCATGAGCTGCCAAAGAAAAATGTAGACAAAAATTTTGACAAAACATAATTAGCTAATTGTAAATGATATCAATAAGCACAAAATAAATGTAAAAGCTTTTCCCTGAAATCAAATCTCAGAGATGTACTTTATGGTAGTCTGTAACGATTAAAAACCCAAATTGTACTAAAAATATAGATCATTTCAATTTTGTGCTTTAATCAATGTAATGCTGAAGGATTTTGGTACCAATTTGAAAATATCTATATCCTCTGCTCCTAAAATGAGAGCATCACAATCTTTCTCACACATGTGAAACAGTTGAGTTCAATTTCATGATTTTTGCTCGCCTGATTCTACTTGGATATGAAATGGTCTGAAACACATCTGAAGTGCTTGATATTTTTTGAAGATTTTAGCAGGCAAATTATAACGACTGTTTTAAAGACAAAATTACATTTTAACATCTTTTATGCTTATAAGATGATTTGGATACGAAACCGGAATAGAACTTGTGCTTTGAATTTATACTTTTATATAAATTGCAAAAATTAAAATTCTTAGTTGTATTTAAATAAAATGTGTCAATCTGTTTTATTATAAGTCCATAAAAAGAACTTTTTAAGGGGTCTGTTAGAAGCTTTATTATGCACACACACTGTTTGAATAAGTATATTTATATTATGTGTCGCTATGGTAAAACGGGGTGTGTTAATAACAGTAAAGGTCCTAACAATCTGGGTAAAAAGGAAGTAGGGAGGAAACTCAGCTGTATGAGCACAGGAAACCAAACTATGTGCAAAAAAGATTGATTGATGTTTTACGTCAAACACAAGATTATTTCTCTGTATATGGCGGTGTTGCCAGGTTTTATAGTGCGGGAGGAAACCGGGTTCATTGTCCGGTGGAAACCCAGACTTTCAGGGAGTACCTGGCAACTCTTCCACATATGGTGACCGAGTGAAAACATATTTCTACTAGTCTACATTATGTCATATCAGCGACTCAGATCTGTTGGGTTTGTTAATTTCATTTTTATTGATGTTTTATAACCTTTCACATAGTGAGTGTCAGGGGTCTTTGCCCGGAAGAAACCGCCGGAGTACAGCTCTTCCACATACGCTGACTGAGTGATATTCAAACCTGTGCCTCAACTGAGAAATTATCACTCTGTAAACTGAGCCACCAAGGACCCCATTTCATTTTCAAAGTGAATATATACTTACATGTACAAGTTTACAAAAGGCTGACTAAGTAACACACCAGATGCTAAACCACCGTATTAGTAAGCTTGGGGAGAATTCTAGGTTAGTTACAATTGCAAAAAAAAGGATATATATTTTTGTTTTGAAAAAAAGGAATGTGAACAGTTTCTGGCTGTATTTTATAAAATAGACTAAGGCAAGTACAAAAGCAACTTAGGTTACTAATAACAGCATTAATATTATACAACCTTATTGAATCCTTACTATTTCTATAGCCTATCTCCAGCCTAATAAATATTATAAATAATAAAAATTCACATCAACATTATTGACTAACCTTAGCTAAAAGCATTAAGGATATGATTGCATACAGCTAGAGAAGAAATACATACATGTAGGTAGACAAAGCATATTAGATATATACAAAATAAGTGCAAAGCAAGTGTCTTTTAAAAATCTTACCTCATAATGGAGTTAAAAAAGTGTGCCAAATACTTCAAATGAAACAAAAATGATACATGGATTTTTTTTTTATAATACATGGATAAATACAAATACAATGTAACTTCAAGTCTATCAACTGACAAACTAGTATACATGGCATTAAGCCCATACCTGTTATACAGTTGACAAATCCTCCAAATACTAGTGTTCATGTAAATAAATATATTCAAATCAAACTATCTATGGCTGCACTGTAACTTATCCACATACATTTTTTCTAGTACTACCACCTGTTGGCAAATAAGATTGGGAGAGTGTTAAACTGTTTGGTGCATGGCCTGATTGGAAATGAATTTTGAAGCATATTAGTGCTAGGCAATAAAATGAAAATTTTTGTTTAAATATATTTTAGCATGGTGATAGTCTGGCCTTTTCTAATCCTTTGATTGGTCAATAATAATATGTATTCAGCCATACGCCTGTATGACTATGACAATTTCCAATGAACCAAGTCTACTTCAGGGCAATCGTATCTTGATGCAAGCATTATAAATATGCTAGATAACATACATGTATGTACAAAATGAAAAAGCACAAAGGCCTCAAAGGGATGGCCTCAGTAGCCTCCATTTCCAGCTTCCAGCAATAGGGCACTTGTGTTTCTTTGGGGGTGGGGGTGGGTGGGAATACCGTAGGATGGTGGGGACTGTTGGAAGTGACCTAAACCAAACATGTAAGAGCAAAGGTCAACTGAGGTCAATCAGAACAGTGACATGCAGTTCAATGTTAGAGTTGGTGGCTTCTAGTTTCATCGATTTTTCAATACTTTCAGCCTGATTTGGGCATGGATTTATGCCTCATCATGGTAATTTTTGAAAAATAAAGAGCGTGTGCTACACCTGGAGTCGTGGACAGTTAAAATGGCGAAATTTGTTTGACACTTTTAAGAACAGATTTCAGTAGGCAGGTCGGTGACGTCATCAAATGTTGGTACAAGGTATTTGATCATAAAAGTTAAAAAACAAAAGTGAGTCTCAAAAGTTACAAATAAAACAAAACGTCTAGTCTGTATATTTTTTCAGGGCCCTTTCACTGGACCCTGTTTGCTCATTTTGGCTTGAACAGAAAAATAACTACCATTCATAAAAATGCTTGAAAAAGGCCCATATTTAGAGACATAAGTTGTCTCCCCTGATTTATTAAATATCATTTTTCTAAGTAAATATGATTATATATGTGGAACTGAAAACTAATTACATCTTATAACAGTGTGAAGAATAGTTTGGTATAGGTTTTAGAAACAAACTATGGATGATTAAAATTGACCCGACCTGCCTAATTTCAGCGCACCTGGGGAGTTGACTTTGAGGATAGAACCTAGCCATTTGCAACAAGCTTGGAACATGCACTGTTGTTGTAAAAGTCGATAGTTTGCGGAAATGCAAGGACGGCTGATTATCATTTTTGTCCGAACGTTACCCACAGATCCGTGGGGTCTATTGGTGGACAACTCGCAGATTGGCGATTTTACCAACCTGGTAGTATAAAAAATTGGCAGCCTTGTCTCAATTTCGACATTCACTTTATATGTAACCTGTAGTGTAGGCCTACTCATCGGATAATCAATACCCGATTCCTGCTCCTGGAAACACACATTGATGTAAGATAGTTAAGGCTTTTAAATGAAAAATTTATTATTTATTAATCGTACAAGCCTTTTAGATTTTACCTTCAACACACATTTAAAGCATTCCTCTTTTCATTTTACTCATTACTTTGTTAGAATTTCATTGTAAATCTACCAAATCCCTCCTCGAAGAAAACTTAAAAATTGGTCTCACAGATTTCAAACTTTCCTTGTACAATGACAACCTGTCACATGGTCTGTAGTATGTCAGAGAATTTCCTAAATAGCTGAACAATTTGATGATAACGTAACTCTCGCATCACATGATTGCAGGGGATTTGAAAAGTCTGTTGACAGAGAATAGTTACCCCACCCCAGGGATTCATACACGTCCAATTTACTTACCGATATTCGGTTCGTAAAATTGAGTTTAAAACTGAATTTGGTGTTGAAAAACTCAATATTTTCAGTTTAAATTTTCCTTTTGAAAACTAAAATTTCCAAACTCAATTTGGGCGTGAAAAACTGAATATTGTTTGATTGATATCCACTGTTTATGATGAAAAAATCTAAGTTCAAGGGAAAAGTTTGTTTAGAAACCGCTGTCAAACGACCGTGGCCGTCATTCTCTTGTTGTTGTTGTTGTTGCCTCGTTTTCAGTGTCTCCACAACATGGCTTATTTTGCACTTTGGAAGTCTTTTTAATTACCTAAACATTTCTAAAAGAAGCTGATTTTGATGTATTGAGAAATTTTGGGGAGTATTACCCACAATAATCGTAATAATTCGCGACTTGTTATATTTATTGAGCTGTTTTTGGTCGTATAGAAAATAAAAGGGGAGACAACTAGTGTCTTAAAACATGAAATAAGTTAGTTACCTCACCTGAACCATAGTTCTCAAATAGTTCTAACTAAATATTTGTGTATTTTTTTTATTGTTGCACATGAAGAAGAGATTAGGGATAACTTTGATCTAGGTTTGACATTACATATATATTATTATCATTAGTTTTTTGTCATACCTGATTTTTTTCTTGGAATTCATACTTTCATGAAAAAAGGAATATTAAATTGGAACTGGTTTGTAACATAGATTTTAACTCAATTTTAACCCTAAAATGGTCGGTAAATTTAAAAAAAACTGAATTTTGCCTTCTAAAAAACTGAATTTTTCAATTTCGGTTTGTAAATTTTGGACTTCTATGAAATGGTGGTTTAATGTGTGGCTCTTCCTGACCGGCAAGTAAGTAAAATAGTAACACAGGAAAGAGACACATGTGTGCGGCTATGTTGTAAGAGTGAGTCTTCGAGCACAACATTCCTACTGTCACTTAGCAAGTGAATATTTTTGTAGTCACTAAAACACACGGGCACAGGGAAAATCTTCTTGACTTAGATAACCAATATTTGAATTGTTGTTGTTGCACTTACCCAAGTTTCCTTTTGAAGTTTTTATACAGGCAACGCGAAAATCTTGTGAACTGAACAGTTACAAGTTTCCACAATAACTATCATGGATACGCAATCGATATAAAAATAAGTTCAAGAAGGTTTGGGGGTCAAAGAAACGATTATTTGGTATTTGTGTTGAAATCATATTTGTTTTGCCACAAGGCTTGCTTACCTCGTCTTTCGTTTTCTCATTCTATCATTTTCCCTCTCCTAAAAGGGAAATATAGTATCCCAGCAAACATTTTATCCGGGGTTTAAAAATCAATTATGTGAGTTTTTTTCAAGAACATTAAGATCAAGTGAAAAGTAATGATCCAAATATAACTCAAAACGACAATAAGCATCCTAAAACAATATAAACTTGAGATTAAAGCATGATGACACAAACGTTCTTATGGGATATTTTGAGAGAGTTTGACGTTAGGAAACGTCATGGAGCCCTTCTTATATTTATCAGCAGCTGTTTTAGTGATTTCCCTTATAGCTCTTATTTCATTTTTAGCGAAATTCAGGACAGGAGATAGAACTGGTAAGGTAGTCTTTGAAAGTAGTTTTTTGTTATGTTTAATGGAATTAAAACTCGTGAAACTAGATTCAAAAGTGTCGAAAATTGGACACCTGTCTATTCGATCCACCTTGGAACTGGTGCACTTATTGGAAAAATTTAACCTGCAAATAAAGCAATGAATTTTGCATGTTTACACCCGAAACTGTATTTGAAGGTCTGACTTTTTAAAAATGATATGTTTTCAAACAAATTCAACGCAGTATATCACGTGTATTAATAATTATAATAGACAGGTCGGGTCAATTTTAATCATCCATAGTTTGTTTCTAAAACCTATACCAAACTATTTTTCAAACAGTTATAAGATGTAATTAGTATTCAGTTCCACATATATAATCCTATTTACTTAGAAATATGCTATTTAATAAATCAGTGGAGACAACTTATGTCTCTAAATAAGGGCCTTTTTCAAGCATTTTTATGAATGGTAGTTATTTTTCTGTTCAAGCCAAAATGAGCAAACAGGGTCCAGTGAAAGGGCCCTGAAAAAATAAACAGACTAGACTTTTTGTTTTATTTGTAACTTTTGAGACTCACTTTTGTTTTTTAACTTTTATGATCGAATACCTTGTACCAACATTTGATGACGTCACCGACCTGCCTAATAACAATTTATAATTATATACATAATACAGGGGGATTGCAACATTTAACTGGAACTAACTTCCAGTGAGTGATTGATTGAGTGGGGTGCTTCCTAATTGGCCTGACAGTGAGCGAGGCGCTTCCTAATTGACCTGACAGTGGGCGAGGCGCTTCCTACTTGACCTGACACTGAGTGAGGGGCTTCCAATTTGATCTGACAGTGAGTGAGGCGCTTCCTATTTGATCTGACAGTGAGTGGGTGTGTGTGATGCTGTCCAACTGACCTGACAGTGAGTGGGTGTGTGTGATGCTGTTTAACTGACCTGACAGTGAGTGGGCCTGTGTGATGCTAACTGACCTGACAGTGAGTGGTTGTGTGGGATGCTGTCTAACTGATCTGACAGTGAGTGGGTGCGTGTGATGCTGTCTAACTGACCTGACAGTGAGTGGGTGTGTGTGATGCTGTTTAACTGACCTGACAGTGAGATTGTGTGTGTCATGCTGTCTAACTGACCTGACAGTGAGTGGGTGTGTGTGATGCTGTCTAACTGACCTGACAGTGAGTGAGGCGCTTCCTAACCGACCTGACAGTGAGTGAGTGAGTGAGAGAGGATTTAACATCAGCATAAACATTATTTCAGTCTTATCACGACAGAGGTGGCAGACTTATGACCTTTGTGAGTGGGATTCATGGTATTGGTGGAATTATGCTCCGACGTATAAGTGTATGTTACATCTACTATACTATAGTTTCTCAATAGGCCTATATTTTACATCCTTTTAAAATATTCACAGGATCATCAGATGAAAATGCTGAAGCACGAGTTGCACGTGCACCTGCACCACCTCGAAATGCAGATGTTCCTGCAGCTGCCAGAAGACGAGGGGGTCGAAGGCGAATGAGGGTTAATCAGGAAGATAGCGGTGTGGATTTTTTTTACATTTATTTGTAGCTGTAAATTATTAATTTGTCGTGAAGAAATGCCATTGACCAATGACTATTTAATATTAAGTACTGTACATTATGTGATTTACAAACACAAGCAGATACATGTATTTTGTAATTTATTTTCCTGATTTATTAAAGTAATTTTAGATATCAACTGATCAATGGAATGTTTGACTGATTTCTTTGCGACTTTGATATATTATTATAGATGATGAGTTTTTAAACGAGGATGAACTTCTGCCTGAAATCGCACAGCCAGAAGGAAAAATTGGGGCTAAAAAACAACGGAAACTTCAAGAGAAAGCTGAGAAAAAAGCTATGAGAGAGGTGAGGATAGCTGCCTATTTCATCGGATATTGTGAGACTGGAGGGAGTGGGGGGGGGGGGGGGGGGAGCTATTTGTTAAGAGAAAAACCTCTACCATTGATGGGATGATTGTCAGTTACCACCGGAAGGTCGTGGGTTTCCTCCCACTATAAAACTGGCAATGCCGCCATGTAAGTGAAATAATCTTGAGCGTGACGTAAAAGACCAATCAAACAATCAATCTACCTCTGACGATTGCCTGTTAACCTTTCCATTAGTACTATGATAAAAAAAGTCGTTATAACTCAACTGCCTTGTCTTTCTTCAGCAACAAGAGATAGAGAGAGAAGAACAGAAACAAAGAAAAGTGCAGTTAGAAGAATTACAAAAAAAAGAAGACGCCAAAAGAGAGGCTGAGGAAGCCATTAGAGTAAGTTTCATTAGTACAAATAATTTAAAGTTCTAATGGACCCCAAATTTCCAAATTATGGGGTCCAATAAGTGTTCTTATAGATTTAGCCGTTTTTGTTGTCAACTCACCACAGCTACATGTACAAGTACGCTTAAACAACACAAGCAAGGATTGTCAGTAAGTAATATGTACATTGTAGCTTAAACAAGGTTAAGTTGACCTTCAAAATGGCCTATATTACCCAGAATGCAAACTTGGAACGTCATTGCAAATAATCTAAATGTATTGCACTCTGGAACCCTTCTCTTCGTTGTGTCCAAGGTAAGAATTGAATGAAGACTGCATGTGTATTTTGGAAATCTCTCTCCTCATTTAATCCCAATTAATCAGGTACACATATAAAACATATAAAAGTGAAATGATGGAGAGTGTGATGTCAATAACTGGATCAGTCCTGTAATATATCATAAGGCTTTAATCCCTCTTCAGTGAGCCAGACATGGCAATCCCCCATGTGCATGAAATAATCTTGAGAGTAATTTAGGCCTTTTCTTCTCACCCAATTAATCCTACAAGCTAAGAGATACAGCTGAAATGCTCGGGTGTGAGGTTAGTCAATCAATCAATAACTCAATCAATCTTATATACCATCATAGGCTGTAAACCCCTCCTTAGTAAGCCAGATAAAGACTCATGTGAGTTCAATAATCTTGATCTTGAATGTTTTATAAAACACTGTAATCAATGAATTGGTCAAGTCATCTTTCTTACACCAATGTTGATTTTCTGTGTCTTATCTTTGATTGCCTCAGGCCGAGGAGGAGCGTAAGAGAAAAGAGGAGCAAGAGAAACGTGAACATGAGGAGTATCTGAAACTGAAGGAGGCATTCTCAGTGGATGAGGAAGGAGAGGAAGATTTAACACCGGACCTCACGGTAAAGATACTCTATAACCAAATATTGATACATGGAGGTTATCTAATGAGAGCCAGTGTGTTACGATGAATATCACTAGAGTCTATTAATTTTCAAAGTCACAAATCTCTGACTTTGGAAATTAATAAACGAGAGAAATGACGTCATCAACGACGGCATCCCAGGCCCTTCAATATAGTGTTGCTGCTGGACGCTTGATCTTAACGTTATAATAACTGATGAAGTCATTCATTTAGGACATCAATTTTGGCAGTTCTTTCGTGAGGTCATAGCGTTACTTGGGCCATAATTTCACATGTTGATTATGCAAAAAATAACACACTGCCTGGGAGTGGAAATATCAGGGGTGTAGTGTGAGAATTATAGTTACAGCGTTTGTTCAAGTGGGGATATGGATATAGGAGGTCAGTAAACGGAATATTAGACATTTTCCCCTCCTACATGTATTTATTTACAATTTCTCTTTTCAGTCTGGATCATTGTTACAGGAATTTATTTCTTATATCAAGGTAAGCTGGGTATATTCCTTTTGTAAAAAAAAAATTTTGAAAATATAATTTTCTTTAAAATTAACAGTTATTTCTTGCTTCTGTTACCTGAACAAACTGACTGGTCTGGCAGATTAACTATCAAAGTTCAAATAACTTTTAAAATACTATAATTTTTTATCTCAAATGTAAGTTTCCAAAGGGGGTATTAGCAAAATACTTCTAAATTAAATTTTATTTTTGAGAGCATTGTCAGCAATTTTCGTATTGTGATTTAAAGATAAATATTACATTTTTTGAGAGCTATTTGCAGAGTTGTTCTATCTAACAAAGTATAGATATTTATACTTTATTATGGTTTTTGTTTGTCAGGAAATGAAAGTTGTGATGTTGGAAGATTTGGCCTCTCACTTTAAACTCAGAACACAAGTATGTATAATCTGGTCACCCCTATATTTCATTTGAGCGGTTTGCCTTAAACACATCGCTATCATGTGCGGTCATGATAAATGCCTAGAATCAATTAGTCTTTTTATAGCTTGTCTCAGGTTCGGGGGGACACATTATGATCCATTTTGTCACAAACATCATGTGACAATGATTTTGTCCACTGGATAGTCACTGGATTGCCTTGTGTGGAACATCAATTGTCTTACCCAATTAAAACTTGCAGTAACTGTAATACCATGCGAATATTCAGTGCTGCATGAAACACCAATCAGTCAGTTAACCAGCAATTATTGAATTCATTGATCTCTCTTGTAGGATGCCATTGACAGAATTTCTGAGTTACAAAAAGATGGAACATTAACTGGTGTGATAGATGACAGAGGAAAGTTTATTTACATTACTATGGAGGAATTAGAATCAGTTGCTAAATTCATTAAACAACATGGCCGTGTGTCCATCACAGAACTTGCAAAGTCCAGTAACAGATTAATCAATCTCAATCCAGATAACGCGGAAACAGCCAAAAAACTTTATACTGAAGTCTCAGCTTGAAGATTTACTTTTTAAATGAATTGTTGAATTATCTGTCATCAAAAGTTGGTTTAAATTGTTTCCCTTACCCTGCGCTTTATTTCAAAAACGCATTTCTTCAGAAAGCAGATACATTCAGTTACTTCTTTTCAAATTCAAAACTTGCACGTTTTGTTTTCCAATTTCAACCAATTGGGAGCTCAACAGTTATTTCAAATAACATGAAATAGAAATGCTATTGTCTAAGGGATTATGACAATTTAAAATATTAAAACAGAAGTATTTGTAATACCTAATTCTTTATTGCAGTCTAATTCTAAAAGAAACCCTTGATTGATAGATAATATATACTCTGTGTTTATATGGTTGAGGTACTTGAAATAAAGTTATGTAAAACAAATAATATATTTCTGTCTTTTAATTCACAAATGTTCCACTTTCTTTTAAAGCTCTGGTGAAAGTGGGATATGTGCAAGTATGTCCAAAATATAGATACCCAATGTTATATTACAAATTTAGAGTGATATTTTTTTAAAAATCTGAAGTACCTATCAAGCTAAGCTTATTCCAAATTAGGTTTTGATTTACAACTTCTGAACAGAGGTCAGGGGTCAAGTCTGATGTAGTCACAAGTATTTTTGCAAACCTTTCAACCAACATTATGAATTTGTATATTTTAACTAAATAAACTAATAGGAGTCAGTCATACTCCAGCCAATAGCATATTTTCTGTGACACCTTGTAACTAATCTTGAGGGTAATTTATTATAACTTCTTGTAGGGAAAAAAAAAACCAAGAGGAAAATCATGTTTTTTATACATTGGTTAATGCATTCTACGTTGCTCAGCAGGCTGAGCCAATGAATGCTCAACCACAGCCTTTGTAAATCTTTGTACAAGTAGGTGTGAATGTTATTGAATTCAAAGGTAATGTGAACAAAATCAAGAAAAATCTAGTAAGAAACTACAGATACACAGTTTACACGTACAGAAATATAAGTATCTGAAGTAATTAACATACGTCACATGAACACATCGCCCAAACTGACCATATGGCTGAACAGATTTACTGTCTCTTATAAAAGACAGTCACAATTTCAAGGTTCTTCAAACGTTCATCTTTTTACGACGATCGAAAATTATGGAAAAAAAATCCCAATTTTGTCAGCTCATGCTTTAGTCTGAAACTATGGGGATTTATGTACATGTCAAAGCCGACGGGTAGCGAGCGAAGATAGCCGACTGCTCATGTCTCTGAATATGCTTTGAAATGCTAGAAATGTCTAAGGACATCCTGGATCTCTTGGTAAATGATATAACCGTTTGAAAACACTGTCTATTTAATGAAAAGATAATTTATGAAACTGAAGCAGCGTGAGATTGTAGGAACAAAACAGAAACTTATATATATACTGTAAAAATATTTCTGTGACACCCCATATTCATCCGCGTCTACATGAACATGTATGGACATTAAAGATGGTCACTGAGCAGTATTATATCGGATATATGTCCGTGGTTTTGTTCTTGGTCGTTCCTGAGGTTCGTATGCTTGGTCATCCTTCTGAGAGCTCGGACTGGCGTATATAGAATAACTACCATTCACTGCTACAAGCACCACGTGCGTTTCGGGTATACCTCTGTAATGATTTTCCAGTTCGTCGACCAAAAACTCTGGCAGAGTTTTGAATTTTGGCGATGCGTTCTTCACGGTTACATTCCTCAGTTTACCAAACTTCAGAACAGCTTCTACCAGGAAATCCTCGCATGTTTTGGAACTATCCACAAATCTATCATTGTCTTTGAAATGGCGCAATGCCGACGGTTCGCTCTGGCTCGCCCTGATCTCTCGCGGTTCAAGATTCCGAAAAAAGTCACCTGGCCCGGACAATAAACCACCATCCGGTCCGTAAAAATAATGAGCAGATTTGGGTTTATATGGGATATCTCTGTCACTTCCCATGGCGTCAGTTTTGGCGTTGTTACCATGGTGATAATGCGTGCCTCCTTGCTGATTTAAGGGTGTCCTTGGAAGATGGTCGTTTACACGTGTAAGATAACTTGTGTCCATTGGTTGTTGAAATACATTTTGGTCATAGGGATAAATCTGCCTATGAGGAATCCCATTGACAACTGGATGATTATACCCGGGTTCAATATAACTGTTTCGATGACTCGGAACTCCAGGATACGAAAATTCATCGGATGGTTGGAGATTGTACAGTCCCATGGGATATTGATTCGTCAGGTTTGGAGGCGGGTGTCGTGGCAAATAACTGTTACTGTTAGGCGTAATCCCGTGATTATGTCCTTGTGACATTCGACCATAGTAGTTTGACTTGTAACCCTGGTTAAAGGGCGATGTAAAGTTACCAAAAGTTTGGCTTGGAAAATTCCCGTCCGTGTTGGGTCTTTGAGCAAAACAATTTTGTGGAACGAGAGGTGCTATTTCCATCAACGGTCTTGTACCGTATTTAGAGTCTACTACATATTCCTCCATGTTGTACTTCTTTACTAACACACTAACGGTATATCTGACCTCGAAAAACGGCCTTGAATGGTTTTAACATTTCTATACCTTTTGACTGACACCCATGTTGTTTTTGTTTGGACGCTTTCTCTTTTAAGTTTTATTGTTGGTAGCTTTTACATGCTCAAAAAGCTGTGCCTTTTCACTCCAATCTGAGGAAACCAGAAAACCTACCCGGCCGTGGAAGCTTTCTTTTGTCCAGTTTGAAGGGTTAAACACGTCCAAACGTCGACGTCTTATTATGTCTTTTGTATATATAAATCGATAGTTGGCCCTGAGTGTTATTGGAATATTGAAAATTTCATAGCCATCTCAAAATATCACAATACAAATTTATATAAAATTATTACAGTATCATTTGGCGAAAAAAGTCTAGAATTTGAATGTTAAGTGGCATGATCGCTGCTATAATTGTTTTTTTCTCTCTCATAAATTCCAACTTTCAAGAAAAGTGCTGCGTTTGAAGTAAAATGAACAATTTAAAGATTGACGTTGAAATAAAAAAGAAAAATTTGTTATGTCAGTAGTCCGGAGATGTTTTTTTTTTTGTGGAAATGGCGGGGGGGGGGGGGGGGGTATTGCATATAAAAGTGGACCATGGGCCAAATAGATAATCGATCAATCATCCGGGGTTAATTTCTGGTGGAAGAGGTAAAGTGTTGGATCATCTTTTTTCTGCCTATTAGAAAACCGTAGGAGGAACACCCAATGGTTTGTTATATTTATAGGTACCGGTATGTGTATGTCGTTAATGCAATACCATGTGTTTCAGTTTATTACAACAACTTATCGTTGGGTATAAATGAATTATAGCCTTTTAACACAATTAGAAACTTGTCTGCATGGTTATTTTAGACAAGAAGATTTTCTCTGTGCCAGTATGTTTTAATGTTCATAATACCGATCATGTACTGTCGTGTGCCCCAATGGTTAAAGTGGCATGAGCTGCCAAAATGTTGATATTTTGACTTAAAGGCAGAATGTTGAAATTATCGGCAATTTTTGTCAAGACATATAATTTAGAAGCTTTTTAGTGCTTCCGTCTGAACTAACTTTGGCTTAGAATGAATGAATGATCGCCCCGGTTATTTAAATTTTGTTTACTTTTCGAACACTATTCCGGTTCGTATAGGCCACATACTGTATGGATTTTCCTCATTCCAACGTGATGACCTTCACAGCCTCTTAGTCTTACTGTCGTGACGATCAGAAATTATGAAAAAAGTGTGAATTTTAGCAGCTCATACCACTTACACTAAACAGCCGCACTTTTGATATTTTTCTCTTGTATTTGCTTACTAATTTTAACCACGTGAGAAAATTCCATTCGTTTCATTGTATGTAGCGTCCGTGTTGAATGGTTTCCTCTTAACCAGGGTGCTTGTTTAAATTGAATTTCCCACGTTGAAAACATGTAAACAAATGTCAAACTAACATTTATAGCCAATCAACACATTTGATACAAAACGGAAGGACTATCAAGCGAGATATCGCGAACTTCATTTGACGAAGAAAGTGATGACGTCATCATACGTCATATCGAAACAGCTGATCTGACGAGAACGCATAGATCTAGAATGGATGCTCATGCGAAGGGACGCTGTAGCCTTGTACTCTTTTGGAAGACGAAGAAGGACGTAAAGCATTTTCGTGCCGTATCATGACGTATCACATGAAACACGCAGTGCCAATGAACAGAGTTTTTCATATTGATTCTCAAAAACTTTTCCCTGAGAAACTTTACGACGTGGTTAATGATGACTATTTGTTGCGATGGACTGACGGGGGCACTTGGGTTAGCGTTGTGGATGAGAAAACCTTTGAAAATGAAGTCATGCGACGATACCCTAAATTTTTACAAATTCCCTCTTTCATGAACCTTCGCAGACTTTTCCGTGAGTATAGCTTTGACTGGAGAGTTAATGAAGAAACGTCGCTGTACGAATTTCATCATCCCTGTTTTCAAAAAGGCAAACCACAGTTGTTATGTCAAATTATGACTAGACGAAAATCGTCCGGGCCTTCTTCTGGACGAAAGCGCAAAGCTTATGTTAAAAAATGCAGCCCTCCAGAAAACAAAGAGTGTCTTCCTGCAGAATGTCGGCAAGGTAAGCCTGGATACCAGAGCAGATTGTTTTCCTCATTACAGCCATCAAACGAAGCAAGCCCAGCATGTCTGGATAAGAATGGTACAACAACAACACAACAAATCGTAGCAGACAGCACCTCTTCGTTTACTGCGTTGCACGAAAATGCACAAGCACATGAAAGCAATCAGCAGGCACCTAAGGTTAAAAAAGACTTTTCCGAGTTGAAAAATACATTCATCAGAAATGAGAACGATGGGAATTCATTCCATGGGGCGTTGCCACCAGAAGTATGGTCACACACCCCTTTGCCTACATGCCCCAGTGCCATTCAGCAAGTTCATGGGGATTTCAAACAATGGGGTAATGTCTACCAAACCTTACAGCACCCCCCAGTTTATCCACAGAATGCAAATTATCCCCAAGGGGACAACGGTGAAAGATTAAACGGACAAAACCCTCAACAAGGGGGACAAAATGGAGAAAACCATTACAACATGGGATGGGGCCAATGTATGCCATTTTACTATCCTTATCCACCCAATTACTCAAAAGAGAATTACAGTAATGGAAATTCAAACCCTGAGCAGACCCGACCCCATGCTGGAGAAGGGTCAGGAGATTCCAGACAACCAAATGAGCCATCACCCAACCACCAGCCAACAGGACCCTACTGGGGCCTCCCTTATGGGATGCCTTGGTACCCAAATGGTAATTATATTGAGAAAAACTCTTGCCATGACCAAGCCTATCAAAATTACTATAGTGGTGACAGAGAAGGCAGATATCAGCAAAATAACTGTGATGGAACTGTCCAATAAGCCAGCACTAGTTGACGAAAGAATTTTAGAGTAACTGTATTGTCATGTTTATATAAGTAAACGTTTGATTATATTTACATTGTGATGCATGAACTTAATGCATGGGCTTTTTATATATAGATTAAACAATGTTGATTGTATATATATAATTCTTACTCATGTAATTTAGAATTTTTTAAGTCTTGGCTGTGTCAAAGTTGTTCTCTCTCTCTCATTTTGACCTTAGATTGAGAATCAAAAGTTAATTGTTGAACAAAAAAAACCAACCTTGGATATGTTTTTTTTTATTTTTGACTTAGTAGAAATAATTAAATGAAATGCAGCTTATAGGATAACAAAGATAACTCTTGAATGAAACATTACCGAGTTATCTCCCCTGAATAACACTGCTTGAAACTGCTATTGGAAATTTCATTTGTTAATTGTTTCTCTTGTACTAAAAGCACATTGAAAAATGTATCTATATTTTGGTTAATTACAGTTTCCTTTTTGTCAACTTAAATTTGGTTCTTGAAATTGTGTTGCTTTTAGATATAATTATTTACTCCTTGTTACAATATGTCCTTGCTGATTAGTCCTGTACTAGCCACACATGTGTGACAGACTAGTACCGAGATGGTTCTTTGTTGGAGCAGTACAGTCCGAGACCAATTTTTGTTGGAAAAGGTAAAGAATAGCAGATACTTAAAAAAGGTCAGTTGGCAAACGCTATGCTGACCCTACGTTCTACTTGGGGATGAATTGTTGAACAGATACATGTATGCCATCATTGAGCGACCCATGTAATACCTACTATTCTTTACTCTACCCAACATATCAGCCCTCTGTATTTGTTGGTGGATGATTTTAATTGGACTGTTCACAAGGTCTTGATTAATTGGGAGAATGCTTCACACAAAAAAATCCCCCACTAAACCTGGCAAGTGGCAACGGCGCCATATAAGTGAAATCTTGAGCGCGACGTGAAGCATCAATCATGCAATCAATTGTCCTGTTTTAAGTATGACATAATAGCGTCAACCATGATGTCAAATACAAAGATATTTTCCAGTGGTGCGAAAATTTACATATTTTTAATCGCTTTTACTATGACATCCAAGGAGTGTTTTGTAACGTACCTGTAACTTATCACATACTTCCTGTTAGCCAATGAAAAACTGCACTCCCCAGGTACCCGCAAAATGACAGGAATGTGACAGTCATTTCTGACGTTGTAGAACAAAAAACGTCATTTCACCTGATATCGGGAAATCTCTCGGCACACTCCCAGGCCTTATGGAATGTACATTTCATCCAGATGTCCAGATTTTTCTAAAGAAATTACACACCATTATACAGTTTTTAAAATTCAATTTTACATGGGCTCATTAGTGTGAATCATTTCTACTAATTCTACAGCATTTACTATCGCCGATATGTGATAAATGTCTTATAGTATGGTCACATTTAAAGGATAAATGACAGGTTTATGTCAAGGTCTCCTATTTGGTAATCAATTTGTTTAAAACCCTGCCAAAAGCAAAATGAGTTTTCAGGCACAAAACCTAAAAAAATCAAGGCTTTCTTATTCTCTCTACAGCCTAGATACGGAAATTAATTACCTTTAGCGACATAGCGTCATAGTTGACATCTGATGTGTACATCATACACAAACGCCGTTGAGCCAGGGCGTCTTCGTGGTTGGTTGAAATGACGCCGAAAACGTTCCAAATGTCAACTATGATGTCAAATACGAAGATATTTCCGATTGGTGACGGATGATATGCATATTTTCAATCGTAGTTTCTGTGACCTTACAAGAAGTTCGTTTCGTTTTAATAATTTTTTTAGATGGCATATTTACTCAATTCATTATAACAAATCATCGCTAGGTGTTCAGAAAGAACTTGACATTTATCCTCCAATTATACAAACTAATGCTCTGCTGACCGAGCCATCAAGGCCATGTTATTCAAACGTCCATTTATAAGGTAATATCCAGTGAAGATGTACAATGACCTCTCAGACAGCGACAAACATTAATAAGTGACTGTCGCCATCAGGACCCCTCGGGTCTGGGCCAAAGAAACCGAAGATATATTCATTTTCCAGACAATTTGATGCGAGTTAAAAATTACTCCACATACATGCATCACATTTACAAGGAGGTTTTTGGCTGACAGTCATGTAAGGGGCATAAATCTTGAAAAAAAACAACATCCGAGCGCGTCGATTTTAAATAGGCTTCATGTACTTGCTGTATTAAACAAATGTGTGAAGTTTCAAAGTTGTAAGTTAAAGACTTTTTTAGATGTGTTTACAAGGCTTTTTACAGCAGCGGTAATGTAAGGGGCAAAACTCTTGAAAAAACATCCGAGCGCGTTGATTTTCAATAGGCTTCTTGTACTTGCTGTATTAAACAAATGTGTGAAGTTTCAAAGTTGTAAGTTAAAGACTTTTTTAGATAATGTGTTTACAGGGACCAATGGACAGACGGACGACGGAGGCAACGACAATACCCTTCGGCAAAATTTGCCCGAGGGGTAAAAAAGGTTACAGTCTACAGAGATGGCGCTGACGTCATGTAATTTGTAATGTTACAAAACCGCGACGTGGATTTGTCTAACCGTTTTGGATGATTGGCCTGGTCATGTGACGGTGGCAGAGGTCAATTGATAACTGAATAATTCAACCTGCACATAGCATTGGGTCTTTGTCAAAAAATGTAAAAGGTTTTGTTTTGTTAAGAGTTTTTTTTATTAAATCAAGTGAAGTACATAATTCTTGTTCATAATTTGACTTTTTGTAAGAGTGCATTCAGCATAAGGTGTCATTTCTCATTCACAAAGTTCATACAGAGAAGTCACCCATCATAAGGATTTGTATAGAACACTAGACCCTGAGTATTATACAGGTCTACAGAAAGTATCTTACCTACCTCCACGACAAAGATTTAATATTGGCCACCACTCCTTGCAAGAATAACAAGTTTTCTATAATAGTTTGGAGTTATAATACAAACCTGATTTCTGCATAATTATTCATTTGTACCAGAAACCAAAAATACAACCAACATTTATTATACAAAAAGTTCCATGAAAAAATGGAGCCATGAGAGATTTGGTAAAATTATTTGAAATACATACATGTGTACATGTAGAAATGCAATATTTTGAAAAGGAATACTTCATAACTTAATAAAGACAATTATTTTTCTGTCTTTGGCATTTTATCATGCAGGAAAAAATGGATACTGACGAGCCACTAACTTTTCCTGGTTTATTTCTGAGATTCAAAACATATAGTTGTGTGGCGATACTGACAGACCGGGGTGGCAATACTGACAGACTGGGGTGAGGTTGATGAAAAATGCTACCCTTGAGTTAAATTTTAAACAGATGTACTTGTAAGAACGGAGGATACAAATTGATTTGGGTTTTCTGATTGCTATGTTCCCATTTCCCCCATTGATGAGTTAATAGGGGTCACAAAAAGGTCTATTCCAGGTAGGGGAAGGATTTATTACAATTTTTGGTATAAACCCAAAGCCCTGAGATTGTCAAATTATGTCAAGGGGGATACATGCATTCTGATCAGGTCTCAATTACCACCAGGATGCAGTTATATAAGCATGAATCAATAAACAGAGCTTAGTAAACATACTACCAGCTTTCTGACATTTTTTATGAACCAGAGTTGCACTATCAAATCCAGTCTATGCTGAAAACAAAACTGTATGAATTAAGCTGGGAATTGCTTAGGTTGGCATGTGCTACAATTGAGCATTTTGAGAGAATTGGCGAAAACTCTTTACAAAATAAGTTATAATTCAACATCAAGTCACCCGTGCTTAAAAGAAATACAAAACAGAACTTAAACTAATAAACAAAAAATTAAAAAAACAAGTTACACCTAAGTGAGTAAACATAAAAAATGGCACAAGTAAACAAGTTGACCAGACAAAATGATAAAATTAGGGCAATTGGCTAAAAAAGAATTTAATACTAATATATTCTCTAGTCTACAATGCTGATGGAATAATACAGGGCCTATGATTGGTCAGTGTGAACCATTTTTCACCAATAGCTATAAGCGGTACACATACGTCGACCAATGAAATTAGTTATGTGAATACATTTAACACAGGCAACTGAGGCAAGGTAAGTGGTCAGTTATAAATACTTGAAACAAAAAAGTTTATCATCAAATATGCATGGTTTAAAATGTAAATACCCTGGATTATGTAACATTCATAGGGATGAGAATACAAGAGAAAACAGGAATTCATTGTCCCTAAAAAAAGTGAGCTACATCAACACTCTTACTTTCCAGTAAATTAAGAAAATGGCTTGTGTAGCAAGGTAGCAGATGGTCCGAACTATGTATTGCTTCTCGGATTTCAGCAGGAAGAGAGATAAAAAAGCTCTTATACAAAAAAAAAAATACTGTAAGTTGTAAGAAGAATCAGTGCTGAATTACATTCAACTTATTGCTAGAATTTGGATTCCTCATACAAAACATGTATTTGTGGAAAAATTATTTTCAGCGCTCCTGTCGTTCAGGAATAGGATATTTTCAATCTAGTGAATGCTGAAATTCCAATTGCAATCTCTAAAAGCAAAGAAAATCATAAAAAGTGTAACATTTCATTGAAATCAGTATCAGATAGTGTTTCTGGATGCTCTTTATTATCTCCCTTTAAATTAAAACCTTTTCCACACTACTTACAACATTGAGCCTTCTATTGATCACACACAAAGTCTACAATCCACCAATAGTAACTCTTCTATATTTATAATGCACAATGACACAGCTCCATTGAGTGGACCAGGTGAAACAGTGATTCAGTATTATTGGATAAAATCACATTGGAGGGAACTATAACACAATGTCTGCCTCCAGATTATTCAGTCACCATGATCTCATTAAAAGATTCTAACACACATGTTTAAAATGAAGTTTTCAATAAAATGGATTTAAAATCAGTGAAAGACAAAGGACATCTTCTCCACTCAAAACCAGGCTGCTGAAGCCCAGAAAGAACTTGGTATGAAACAGTAGAGTTATTCCCCCTGATAAAAGTAAATTGCTTGTCTTCATTATAAGGGTTCTTCTATGTTGTCTTCAAACTGACTATACATGTCGATAATTCGCTGAGCCTCTCTTTGGCCAGTCAGTAATGCTCCATGGGTGGTAGAGTAGAAACATTTATGAGTTGCCTCCCCTGCGAACAACACTTGTGCCTGCAAAAATAGAGATTATCATTATTATAGAGCATTCACACTTCAATATAGCCAAACCTGTATTCTATACATCTATGTTAAGCAGATGTCCTTGATAAGTAAAGTTCTCCAGGAACACACAAAATACTACAAAATGTTCTTTAAAGTGACACGAGCTGCCAAAATGTTGATATTTTGACGTTGAAACAGAATGTTGAAATTATCGGTTATTTTTCTCAAGACGTAATTCAGAGGCTTTTTAGTGCTTCTAGTCTCGAGAATGTACAATAAAGTATTGTTTTGAACTAACTTTGGCTTAGAATGAATAAATGGTCGTCCCGGTTATTTAAATTCTGTTTACTTTTCGAACACTATTCCGGTTCATATAGGCTATACTGTATGGATTTTCCTTATTCCAACGCCAATCATTTAGTTTTTTGATGGCCTGTAAAGCCTCTTACTGTCGTGACGATCAGAAATGATGAAAAAAGTGTGAATTTTGGCAGCTCATGCCACTTTAAAGGGTTTATGAATAGGGTTTAAAGTTGGTTTGTGTTTGTATATGGACTAAATCAATGTATATTTTGAAGAGAAAAAAAAAGTTGAAATGAAACAACCTTCATGTTTGTTCCCCGGTAGTTAAAAAAAAAAAAGAGGTGACA
This sequence comes from Lepidochitona cinerea, assembly GCA_963971465.1. NCBI lineage: Eukaryota > Metazoa > Mollusca > Polyplacophora > Chitonida > Tonicellidae > Lepidochitona > Lepidochitona cinerea. The sequence continues at coordinate 37,515,645 of OZ020553.1, forward strand.
GAGGTAATATGCAAATTTTCCATATTTTTCAGAACTTGACGTCACACACAACCTTTTGACGCACAGACACAGCAGAGATTTTGTATTACGTCACCACTCTGAGGGTACGTACACAACAGAGGTCGAGTTTGACCTCATATGTCACTTTTGTAACCAAACAAACTGACCTTCTGAAATACCCAAAATAGCTGAAGGCAATCGGCTTTAAAATGAAAACACAACCCCATTGATAAAAAAAGTTTCAAGACCAAAACATATGACTCAACAAACTGTATGACAGCTGTTCAATGTTAAAATTATAAAGTTGTTATGACTCAAGAATATATCACAAATCAATGGCCAATAAAACTAACATTTGAGGAGAAAAAAAAAAAAAATCTCTTGAATAAGCTATTCATACAATTTCATGAACTAAAACCTAGGTTTTTTTTTATTCTGCAGACAGGCAACCACCAATATCTCTTTTTAGAAAAAGATATTTTAAAGAAGGGCAATGCAAACAGATAAACACAAAGTTCTATCTCAAAATTCTATCTCATTTAATAAAATTGCCAAATAAGAGCCAAACAGACACAAAAGGTTGATCAACTTTTTACTTGAAATATCCAGTGTCTGTAGTACAATACATGCTGGTTGAACATCTTATAGATCTAAGGTAGTTTCTCATGAGAGATCAGCCCTAAAATGAGGTTAAATCTGTAAACAAAGAGTCTGGTTTCTTTTTGCGTTGAGAATTACAGACATGTAAATAATCCAAGTTATTTTCATCTGGAAAAAGTCAGAACTCTATTGATCATCATCATTATTGCAAGCATTGACCTAGATACATAGGCAGACTGATGAGCTCATTGGTCAGATACACACAGTTTATTTATAATCAGAACTGGGTCAGCTAACCCAGTCAGTGTAATGGTACCAATGTTTCTGGTACTTCTAACCTAGTTTAGTTTACTCCGCAGATACCAAAGGGGTCGGAGGTGAACCTGAAAGAGGCCAAGGGTCATGATAGATGCACCTGATTGAGAAACTGCATGAATGAGAGTAAACAAGTTCAGTAAGTAAAATGAACACATGCATACTAAGGCAAAATGAGCAAGGAATGAAGCAGCCATGCCAAATCCACATTCAATAAATGGCTGCTGAAAGGCTGATTGGTTAAAATCAATAACTTCAGTCTGGAGGCAACTGGGTGCATACAGAAGATGGACAGTTCTATCTATACATGAGAGTCTATATTGATGAGAGCCAGATACCAGAGAGCTAGGTATATCCAAAGCTATAGTAAAGATTGATGTTTTACAACACACTCAAGATTATTTCACTTCTAATGAAAGCAGTGTTACCAGGTGTAGTTTGGGAGGAAACCCCCACCTGGCAAATTCCACTCAGACTGTAGTAATTTAATCACATTGCAAAGGAAGGCTAACGGAAACTGGTAATATTCATTTAACATGTTAATTTAGCAGATCAAGGACTAAATATAGACACATCATTTACGTAACAATCGTGTTAATGAATTCGACCAGATAAGACAAACATGTGATGAACTAGAACTTGACAGCAAGCTAAGCTCAAAATGAGCATGTCCATGCAGGCAAGTAACAAGTACAAAATTGACGAAAACAATACATATATTAAGATCTCCCATCTTTTGAGACTTGATTCCCAAGAGAGATATGGCTTTTTTATTCAGACATAAAAGCCATTCATTCACAACAGCTATGATAATAAATGTGCCATCAGTCTCATAACTGTCCTGTAAGATTACATGTAGTTACACACGGAGATGTTCTTAATTTTTGTTAAGGCTATCATATTCTTCAAAAGCTATTGAATAAAGTCTAACATGACAGCATAAATAATGAAATTTATAAGCTCGTCTTGGGATTTATTTCTTATTAGCTGAAGTTATTTTCCCATCTTAGAGTCTGTCACAGTCAAAAGGCCATAAATTGTATTAAATCCTGGAAGAAATATATGTATATGATGTGTTTTCCATTCGTCTCCTGTATGTATGTTACAAAGTTAGGATCCAGACTACGTAATAAGATCATCAAGATGTCTAATTAAGTAGCTTCCTGTTATTTATGGAGAAATTAACACATGGAAGTGAACAGGGAGAAAACTTTACGAGTGGGAGACAGAATTCTATCCAATCCACATAAAGCAGTTGATAATAACAAAGGCAACTGGGAGGCTGTTTATATATGTAGCATACAGAAAAAAAAAAAGGAGGAAAAAGGCAGTTCATTTGAAAACAGGAGAGGATCACAATATTTATATTAAACCATACTGTCTGTGCTTACAATGGTATTGTTATCATTATATTCTTTACCACAATATTTGGAATGCATAAATATAATATAAAGGTATCCGACAAGTCACTACATCATAAAGAGTTATTTGAGTCAAGAAAATTTTCCCTGTGCGGCCCATATGTTTTAGTGTCTAGAAATATGTATATAGGCCTACATGTACATGTACCTCAACAAAAATAAACCAACATTTTATGCAAATACTAGTTCTTACGACTGTGTCAGCATTGAAAAATATACACTGTAGCCAAGCAAATAGCTGTATGTATCTAACAATTGCCTCAAAAAGGGACATGCATATGGATGGGGTTCCCACATTTATTTGAAAATCATTTTCCAATTATAAAATAATTTCAAACCAAAGAAAAAATTCCCGCATAATTAAGGATTCCCAGGAAGAGCGAGAACCCTGATGGAAACTGACTTTTTGTGTAGATAATATATATTTTTTCATGGTATCTGGAATATAGCAAACATTGCTTTGCAGAGCTTAATTAGCAAATAACCTGTATGCACTAATTCTGTAATTTCTATGTTGAAGATTTAAAAAGCTTTGTAGAACATTATAGAATGTAAGAATATGGAATGTAAAAAATGCAAATCATGAATACACCCTTTCAGCTTAGAAATAAGAATGATGTTTTTATAACATTGTTCGAATTGTATGGCATTGCCGTCATTTCTCAGTTGCATGCACTGTGACACGTCTCTTTTGCATTGCGTCATAGATGAAATGAACACGAGGCTTACAATGTATGTGCAAGCGTCAATCTTTAAGCAACTTTTGCCACTTGGTCAAAGACAAAACTCTAGATGGTTGTGTAAGCAGAACTGAACCAGTTTAACACTGGTTGAATGGTTGTGATGCATTAAGTCAATTAATGAATATTCATAAACAAGTTAAACTTTTCTACTAACCTTTCCTCCATCAGCGAAGAGTGGTTCACCTAAAATCTCCATCTCATTAACATTACCACCCACTGCTACATAACTGTAAGCACCTTTAGTGTATTCTTTACTGCCCCAATTTGTCCTACAATCAGAAGAAAATAGTTCATGATAATTAAAATAATAAAAGGTTAGAATCGTTCACTGTATCAGAATTTACATATATATATTATTCAAAAGTAGGGCTGTAAAGATGCATAGAACTATTGATGCATCGCAATAGTCGATCCCTCGATAGAAATAGGTCATTTTCCCCCATCAAAACGATCTCCAACAGTTTGTGTAATGGTGTCACAATCGATACTTTCAACAGTTCAGATTTCTATTTTTTTCCCCTCATGAATTGGTTTGATTCTCTTCTAAAGGTAAACTGTAAGAAAACTCTAGTAATCACACCGTAACAAAAAAGCACTCTTGCCATACTATACTTGCAACCAATATAGATGTTTGGCATGCACATTGGTATTGTCACAGTGACTTCCTGTCTTTCCCCTGAAAGGTCAACTAATAATGGTAAACGACACTGTTGACAATTAATATTGCAGGCAAAACAAGATTTTCGCAAATCTTTTGATCTGTTTAAAAGGTTGACTGATTGTTTGGTGTTTATACGCCGCCCTCAAGATTTTTTCACTTGGATCGCGGCGTTGCCAGTTTTATTGTGGGAGGAAATCGGGTTCTATGCCCGAAGGAAACCCACGACCTTCCGGTGGTAACTGGCAACGATCCCACATAGGTCGTTTGAGTGAAAACCCAGTCAGAAAAAAGGAGCAGGAGTCCAATCAGTGGCATCTATGCATCGGCAATAACAATTTCAAACATTTGATGATTATAATGAGAATATCGAAGTATTGCACAGTATTTTTGCAAGTTTTTTATTCCTTCAATAAAAAAGCAAAATCTGTATATGAATAGAAATTTGAAACTTTATTTACCAGTAGTATTATGTAAAGCATCCTGAAAAAAAAAATAAATACCCTACATGTATTTATTGCAATAGTATCCTTACTATCGCAATACTATTGCAATAGTTGTTTAGACTTTCTTTATACTATCGCAATATAGTTATTTAACTGTAAGTACATGTACTCACCCCTTATTCAAAAGTAATGCAATTTCCTGTCATTGGGATCCAGTCAATATCATTGCTGCAATGTTGGTCGTTTTTCAAGCACTTTAATGCCATTTTACAGAATTTTATACTTTGATGCTTTGCATATTGAAGATAATTTTGGTTAAAGGATTTATGAACAGCTTTTGGAAATATTCTCTAATTTGCGTTAGTTGTGTTGTAGATTATGTACTTTAAAAGTCTGACCAAAAAGAAAATTAAATTTCAGAGACTTATGACGTCAAACACGACCTCCGTTGTGTACGTACCCTCACAACGATGACGTAATAAACGATTTCTGTTGTCTCAGTACGTCTTTGTGGCAGTTTGTACACATCGAAGGTTGTGTATGACGTCATTTTTCCGAGCAGTTACGAAAAATACGGAAAATATGCATATTTCCTCCCCGTTCGTTTTTTGACTACGGTACCAGGGAACTAACGCGAAGGTTGTTTCGTTTCAACTGATAATTTTCAAATATATATTTAGTCAATAAACAAGCACAAACCAGCTTTAAATCTTGTTCATATCTCCTTTAAAGCTTGTTTGGCATTCATAAGTATTGACAACAAAAACTAAAATACATACGCTCAACCACAACGTTAAGAGTCAGGCCGAGAATATGATGTACTTTACTAACAAAATAAACCTCAAATCAGCATTATATATCTAGATACATATTTGGACAAGCATCTATAATCAGTCTGGAAATGCCCAAAGTCCAACGACGTCACTCCAAAAAAATATGGGATGTAAGAGGGATCTCGTTTGAAGTGATCGTGTTGTTAACCGGCTATGTTCTTCATAGTGACATGCATGATTGCACACCTATACTTTTTTTAATCGAATATCCCTCCTACATGTATGACATAATGAGCAATCAGTCTATTAGCAAGTTATTATTGACCAATAATCCTTGAAACTTTGTGGTTGTTGACCACAAATGGAACTCAATTGGAAGCCCCTGAACATCCAGTGATTCAGTCTCTTTGATAGACATGACCTGTTCGATCGGCCAAGAACATTTAAGTGTTTAATAAGGAAATAAATGGTATATATGGTAGACTAACATTTCAAGTCAATTCCTATTCTGTTGTAACGGTAACAGAATTATTATTTTTTTCCTTAGTTTATAATAAGCAAATGTCTTTTCTAATTTGATAAATAAAATACCGGTACCTTCAATTCAATAAAATAGCTCATCTTTAATTTAATAGTGTTTTCTTCTTCCGTTAATTTATAAGCCTTTAGTAAATTAGAATATTATTTTGTAATATGGCTAACTATAAAATATTCTTCTTTACATAACACCTCAAACATATCTGAACTAATACAAATTATTAGTAAAGCCCACATGCATGTTAAAGGAGCCACTTTATTTTTTGTCAGATATTTATTTCTAGATACATGTATGTAGAAGAAGTCCATTTTTATCATACTGTAGTTGATAACCCCAGGGTGTAAATGTAAAAAATACCACGAGCAGTTTGCTCGTGTTTGACCTACATGTACATAGACAAGTGTAGAGTCGTTAATCAATCAATAGGTTACATGTACATATCATGAACAAATATGGGCCATCCAATAATTTGATCCATGTATTGGGGTACATCAATCACATTTCAATATTAAGAACTTTATGACCCGATTTATAAAAGATTGACATGCCTCACCCTGAAGTGAAAAGTACACAACATAGGTCTATCCAGTTGACCCCATAACAAGGCAGATTATCGGCCTAAATTCAACACAACTGACCAGTCAGTGTGCCCGTTACAAAATAAATGGACATTTCAGGATGAAATCCCTTCCCACTGACCATTCAGAGGGTCCCTTTTGAAATTAATGGACATTTGAGATTATTGGAATCGTGTGAACTGATCTCTTTATTGACTAGTCATTGTACCTTGGTATATGCGTCACTGTTTATTTTATCTATGATCAACTGGCGTGAATCATTGGATATTGAATGAGGGAGGGGCTTTCCAGGAAATAGGAACGGGGAGGGGGTAACACTATATACTCAGAGAGAAGGAAATGAGTTGTGTGTAGGGGAGGTGGTGAAGGCTTGTTTAGCGGTCTGTATTAGTCAGTCATTGCACAACACCTGGTTAATACGGAGAATTTCTTCACAGCATGGCACGGTTAGTCAGTCATGCCAAATACATGTAACAAAGGTAAAGTTCCAAAGCTATGTCATCTAGTAAGAAACTGTGAGACATTCCAGCAAGAATCCATCAATACTTGTTAACACTGAATCCATGATATTCAACGTTACTTAAATGTTAAAATCAAACAGAAAGTACATGTATTACTAGTATATTGGGTTTTTCGCAATTTGGCAACATCCTGATTTGTCTACATAATATCTTCAAAAGATGTAAATTATTAATCAGTCTTTCCTTGGATAAACACTTACAACCCTCTACATAAAACAAATCATCATGATTAAAACTAGGACAAATCAGTCAAATTAATTATAATTTTCATATTTAACCATGGTATGACAATCTGGGATGAGATTACATGTTATTGTATATTGTTCTATAGATTATTCAGATAGAAATCCAAGAATGGAAACCTGACGTCAATCTGTGAGTTGCTATGGATATCTTCAATGACAGGTGTAGTCCGTGGAATCTTTCAAAACATCCACGTCATCCAGCTAACTGATAATGGCATAATTAACACATTTTACAAATACATCGTAGTGTACATGTAAAATCACACTTGCTTCAGACAGACATGCTTGTATTCCGAGCCCTTAGATGCAAATAAATATCTCAAGACATTTTTACGAAAGTTTTGCCAAAGGATAACAAATGTTGAATGTCAGTTTTTCTTTCATTTAGTATACCAGTTGAGTTCTGATATTTGGCTCCGGAAATTGTTAGAGAAATAGTGATATTATCTGTCAATCATGAATATAAGTTTTATAAGCTAAAACTTAACAGGTTTCACTTATGTTTTACCTGATAAAAGTGTTCTACATATACATGTATCATATGTCAGGATGTGACTACTTTAAATAGATGAGTCTATTGCATGTTGGGTCAAATGACAACGTCAACAGTTTAGTAGGCCAGACTTCACTCTGTGGTGTATTATAATTTGTAGCAAAAATAAACGCAACATAAACATTTTAAAATTTAAATGTATTAAATCCTTCAGGTATGAAAGTGTGAGGCAAAAGAAAAGAAAAAAAAAACTTTTCAGGATGTTTTTCATATATGATCTTTATCAACAGGTTCTATAAAGAGGCCATAAAAAGTACAAGATAAGAAATGTAGCAGTAATTTTCCCTCTATCAATTTCATGCATGTGTGTTTTTTTTGTATCAAGTCAAAGAGACCAAATGTATTCCACGGGTCATCAATGATGTCAATAATCTGTCTGGGAAGTTGTCACGTGGGCACCGTGGGGCACAAGACACTTCATGAAAATAAACCCCATACAACATGTACATACATGTACTATTTGCTATTTACGTAGAACAATAATAAAATTTTGATTAATAATTTTCAATACTACATGTAACTCTTTTTTTCATTTTATCAGTTTTGATCAAGTTTAATAAAGGTTGAACTCAGCTTGGATAAACAAGGATTTTTACAAAAGTCATAACGCCCTCCCACAAAAAAAAAAAAATAATAAAAAACGGTACATGAAAACCATGATGTTGAAGTTAATTCCTCATTTTGGGTTATCATACATAAAGTACATTTGTAGTAAGTCATTGGTTACTTTTATAGCTGTTGTCTACACACCAATAGGAGGTGACATTTGGTAGGGAAATGGGGGCGGTGTGGTGGAGGTGGTTTGAAGGCAAGTTTAAAATAAATAAATACTCCCCCATTGAGATCTTATTGATTTCTGTTAACATCTGTCGGCACGCATAGAAGAGGTTATATAAGAGCAAAGTAGAATAATAAACTGGCGTTACATTTTCCAATTAGCATGTGCACCCTCGCAATATTTATGATAGCGGGATTCAATATATGCTAAACATTTTAACCATGGGACCTCCGTGGCTGAGTCTGCAAGCGATAGTACATGTACCTTGGTCTAACACAGGCATTTCATCGATGTGACAAGGGTGTGAATACCACTATTAAAATTGTTCCTTAGTGGATTTTTTATGTGGAAGGTCGAGGGTTTCTCCGGGCCAAGAGCCTGGTTCCCCCCTACCCCAAACCTGGCAACACTGCCATACGAGTGACATGATCTCGAGTGCAGCGTAAAACATCAATCAAGCAATAAATTTAAACAGCTTGCTTATTGTTCTCCATATTTCATTTTATATACTGACAGTCATATTTTGGTTAAAAAAGAAAATATTTATTTTGAAGTTAGAAACACGGACTAATTTGCACCTTGCTTGAAGAGCTCTCACAAAATTTTTTTGTTTACAAAATTTGAGTTGTAGGATAATGTAGTGAATAGAACTTTGGGACATAAATCATTCTTCTACTCCAGATTTGTTTGTTTTACTGGCGACAGTTAAAAGAAAAAGGAGGGTCAGAATTGTTTAAATTCTTCACAGACACTCATACATGTACTCATAAATTTCTTCAAGGGGGAAAAGCGTGATTTATTTGACAGCTTATCATAATATCGGATACTACCTATTTTCTGCTCAGAAAATTCTTTCTATTTTTAGACCAGTTTTATATTAGCCAAAATATCCGTTTCAATTGGGCTGAAAGAAAACCTATCCAGAATATCAATAAAAGATTTTCCCTATGCCGTGTGTTTTAGTGTTCATAAATAAAAGATAAAAAAAATAACCTCTAAAATTAACTTCAAGGGTGATTGATTTATTATTGTTGAACAGGATATTTCAAATACATATTGATTGATCTTTCCAACCATACTTAAGAATATTTCATTTAAAGGATAAATGACAAGTTTAAGACAATACCTACATGTACTATTTTATAACCAATTTGTTCAAGAACATATACTGTACACACCTGGCCCCAAAAAATGAGATTTCTGGCATAGAACCTACAAAATTCAAGCCATTCTTTTCCTCTCTTCGACCTCTATAGGCCTACAGAAATTAATTAGCTTAGCGTCGTGGCGGTATAGTTGACATCTGATACGTACATTACCATAGTTGCTGCGACGTCATACACGACCGATGTTGAGTAAGTGCGCCAGCCTTCTTGATTGGTTTAAATTACGACGAAAGCGTTCTAATGGTAAGTATGACGTCAAATACAACAACATTTCCGATTGTAAACGGGAGATATGCAGATTCTCAATCGCTTTATCTATGAAACCCTGAGACTTTACAGGAAGGTTTTTTTTTTCAACATTATGTTGCTAAAAACCTATAATCTATTAAGTCCATCTTGAATTACGAATCATCAGCACCTAGTACCGGATATTACGTTGAAGACAATTTTGTCAATATATAATAAAGTATTTCAGAAAAAAAATTACTGACTAATAAAAGCCAAACACCTGTAGACCTTCAACCCAATGAAATATCATGGGTTTTGGTTTACATGTACATGTATAACAACATTTGACTGGGTACAAAGGTCTCAACAGGGAGCAGGAGTATCGTGAGAATTCCACAAATTTCCTGCCACCAGGCGCTGTCATTGTGCATCGTTCAAATGGAATGCTCAGTTCTGACGTGGTAGAACAAAAAACGTCAATTTGATTGCGCGAAATCTCTCGGTAGACTCCCAGGCACCGTGAATACCTTCTTTAAACACAACAACATGTAGAAACTTGTCTCCATGGTTATTTTAGCCAAGAAGATTTTCCCTGTGCCCGTGTATTTTAGTGTCTATAAATATATATGAGGAACTGACCTGATTACACGTTTTGGTTTTGGAATGTCTTTTTTGAGGAACTTTTGAAGAACTGCAACACAGTCATTTGAAATCTGCTCTTCTGTAAGGGACTCAATGTATATGGCTTCCTTTCCTGACAACCAACCTAAGAAGAAATACAATTGTTAGAGTATTATACAATAGTAGGAAACTCAAGATAGCTTAGCAGAAACACTTTACAAAGAAACCAGTCAATCATATTTTCTAATTAAAAACAAACTGAAAAAAAATCTGAAGAGTTAAAACAAGAAAAGTATCAATGAAACAGCTGGATTCTTCCAGCTAGACAATCACAGAAATCTGTTCCAACAAATCGGACATACATGTACAAGTACAATCATTTTTTTTTTCATTTTTGTACATTTTTAAAAGGAAAATCGGCTCGCTATTGTGACAGTTTATGTCTGAATGAATCTTCATGTATACATGCCATTTTAACACAATGAGAAACTTGTCTCAATAGGTAATTTTAGACAAGAAGATTTTCCCTGTGCCCGTGTGTTTTAGTGTTCACAAATATAATATATAGTATTATGCAAAAACTTCTTGCTTGAAAAGGGGGCTACATGTACGTGTACATTGGTTAAAAGCTGGGCTTGTCCAATCTAGTTTTGCAGCTTTGTCACCTTATTATTTCTTTGTTTTTCTCATGTGTTTTGTTTTTGTAAAGATAGATCCCTTTAAAAGAAAGTTATAGTAAATTAGAAGTCAATGAATACAAAATGAACAAGAGTTTTAGTAAACTCAACATACGCCCGCCGTGGCAAAGTTGAACCGCTACGATTAACAACTTTACATTTACTATAACATTTGTTTTAATTTCATCAATTCGAATAAGAAGATTTTCTTTTCTGAATTTGATGAAGCTGCAACTAAATACCAGTACGTTATAGTACACATATATTATCTGTTCAGCTAATTTCAATCACATTTTAATTGCAAAAACTGAAATATTGTGGCTGTTTTGACATTGCTGTTATGTTCCATAATTGGGAAGGAGCAATCAATACAATACATGTAGCTTACAATTCTTGAATTTTAACAGTTTTGACTGGGACACTGTTCTATTGGACTTGGCTGTAAGTTTTATTACAAAGCAAACAATCTTCAGGCTGACCACTGATATGATGGTGTGTAAATATACAAACCTTGTGTGTGTACTTCAGTTCAGATGTCATTGTCCCCTTATCTCTATTTAAACAGCCACTCTGATAAATACCAGATGGGTAATAAAGTGGGAAAATGGTCTTTTTTTTGTTATTACAGTGCACATTAAACTATCCAAGAAAACAGTCTCAGAATGTAGTAATTAATAGGCTTCCAGTATTACTCTGGACCAAGTGTACTAAAAAAAGCATTGATATATATATTAATATATATATATTAAACATCAGGTACACATTTCTGATAAAAAAACTTTTGAAAACAGACAAAAAATATGTGTACCAAGTCAAATTTGGTATGTGACACATCATCTACCTAAAAGGTATATATACTCTAAAAGAATTGGAGAGATTATATCAAAACGAAAGGAGTTCTGGAGCCGAAAGGGAATATTACATAATTCAATAGGGCTGCCATATTATGCAACAGGTGATGTCAGAAATGGTACATGAAACACCGTCTGCCTATAAGGTATATACTCTGAAAGAATCGTCAAGATCGGATCAAAATTCTTCAAGTTATGGAGCGGAAAGGAACGAAGATATAGACTAAGACAGAATATTACATAATCCAATGTAGAAGTCATATTATGCAATCGACAATGTCCTAAATGGTTCATGACACACCTTCTACCCCTAAACTATATGTTGTAAAAAAAATTGTAAAGATCGGATCAAAACTTTTCAAGTTATAGAGCGGAAGGGAACGTAGATATAGACAAAGACAGAATATTACATAATCCAATGTAGAAGCCACATTATGCGATGGACAATGTTCTTAATGGTTCATGACACACCTTCTACCCCTAAACTATATGTTGTAAAAAAAATTTTAAAGATCGGATCAAAACTTTTCAAGTTATGGAGCGGAAGGGAACGAAGATATAGACTAAGATAGAATACTACATAATCCAATGTAGAAGCCACATTATGCAATCGATGATGTCATAAATGGTTCATGACACACCTTCTACCCACAAAGTATATGTTGTGAAAGAATTGTAAAGATTTGATCAAAACTCTTCAAGTTATGGAGCGGAAGGGAATCCGGGCCGGACGGCCGGACGGACAGACGGCGCTGGTGATACCATAATACGACCGACTTTTTTTAAGTCGGGCGTATAAAAAATAAATCTGTCATCGAATACATTTGAACAGTAAATTTGTGTCAGACTTTTTTTTAGGTCAAGAGGTTGAAGTTATACAAGCAGTGGGTATGTGTGCACTGGCTTGCTGATCAACTGTCACTGGTGTAATGATGGATAAGTTTATATTCCATGTCACATGCATTCATTAACATGTTTGGTTCAACCCCTGAACCTTGATGGTAATGAGAAGGGCAGGTGTGCTGTCTAACTTTAATATGAGATATAACACTGCAGTCGCTCCACATGACAACGCCATGAAATAGTCTTTAAAGCATCTAGGAATTCAGTTTCATGTTCTGTTCCTCAGTGTCTAATGACCATATTATACATTGTACACCAGGTTTTCATTAGATACAGTAAAACATGTAGTATGTACATACTAAGCTTATAACCAGAACAAAATCTGTAACCTAGCAACAAACAACCAAAGAAATCAGTTAAAATTGCCAACAATGTTTTGACAACAACAACATAGAGAACTCGGGAGATTGGCAGTTTTCCAAAAACTCAAGGATTCATGTACATGTAGGCTGTAGCCTGAAGATATACTGCAAACTGTACTTGTTCTTGCAAAAAACATAATATTGACAAGAAAAAATATATATGTAAAAAGGTTATATATATTCTTGTTGTTCTATCTTCTTAAATTAATGAGGCATACAGTGTATTTAAGCTACATGAACCCAAAATGTTGATACTTTTCCATTAAAACAAAGTTCACCTTTATTTTTTTTAAAACAGTACAAATTACAAACTTTTTGGTCGTTTAGAGAAAGTACATGTACACTAAGGTGTACATTAAGGTAGTACTGATACGTACAGTACATGTACGGTGTTAGCCTAACATGAATTAACGTCTAGGTTACATGTGTATTTAAATTATGTACTTTTAGAAGACTGCATGTGTTTGGCTTCAACAAATCGCAAAGGCCATGTGAATTTTCCTCATTTCAATGCCAATCATTTAATTTTTCGGGACATTTCTGATCATCTTGACAATATTAAAGCTGGGCCAGTTCAAACCACTTTAAAAGATTATGCCCAACTTGTATAAGATATCTAGGGGAATGGAGTGTGTAAATTCATACTGACCATGCAATTCAATTGATGCCCTATTTGTTATTATTCAGAACACAGCTGTTTTAATCTAATCAGCCTTCCAATGTTTTTATCTGTGACCCACTACATGAATGTCAATGTATCTCTACCTATACATGCCTAGTAAATTACAATCCACAAATGTGTATCATGTTTTGAGTTGAGTAGCAAGCTTATACACAAGCACTGGTACCTTTAGTCTGTGCCTGATGATAAGGGATGAGTCAGCAATTACCAATTTGTTATAGGAAGCTGAAACTGTCCATTTTTAACCATTCTATGTGTACATTGTATTGCAAGTCACATTTCCAAACTTGAATTTTTTTTAAGATGTACAATGCAACAAGTTTTAATTGGTTTTTAACATGCCTGACACCAGCAAAACGAAGATCATTAAAATGTGTGCTATTGGACTGTTGTTTTTCCATGAGGTTTCCAGATGGCCATTGTTATCTTTCCTACATGTAGCTCCCATGGATCACTGAATAGGGAGTTTTATTTGAGGGTGGATCACTCGATTGTCTGCTTTGTTATGGTAAAAAAAATATGACCCGGGTTACTTAGATAGGTGTTAAGACCATTTGTGGCTGCACAAGTGGTGCATTCTCGACTGTTTGTTTAGTCACTGTCAGACAGAAAACAATAGCGAAAACAATGTAGACTACATGTACATGTAGCAATTCACATCTGCAGTCTATTTGATGAACAGTTTTAAATTCGAACATACATGTATATCTGGTACAACACTACAGAGCAACTTACATGTACATGCACAAGATACTTTCTAATTTAGCAAATGTACATGTACATGTAGTACATGTAATAATACACTAAGTGAAGTACGGTAGATTGTAGAATACATTTTGGCTTCAAACACAATGTATTGTATTATTGAGTTTTGGCCCAGACTTGAAGTTCATGTTCAGTAAGCCAACATGTTATAACTGTCTTGGGATTCTTCTGCTCGGACATATGGCAATGGTCCAAATGTCCCTCAAAAGATGAGAGTTAAAAGCCATGTACATATAGATCACAATGTAAGGCCTGGTTGCTGCTTGAACAAGTTGTCTTTTCAGGTTTGAACATACATGAACGGTAGCATGATCCAGATTTTTTACACTGTTAACTTAGGTATTGAGTTACATGTATTAAAATCAAATTGAGTATTTTTGATGCCGAAAATCCAATATTTCCTTTGAACAAATTAATTTAGCCCAAAAGCATTATGGGTTGAGTTTGGGTGACGCAGTATACAATATATAGTTCTATGTGTTTAAAATGATCGATCACTGACTGATGTTTAAAGCAACATTCAAAATGATTTCACTATTAATTAATCTGCATGCATCTGGTGTTTTTATGAAGCTTGCAAGGTGGATTTAAACTACAGTACAATGTAGTTTGAGGTACATGTAGTGCAGATAACCTAAGTCACAGTGCATCAATATTGATCAATGAGTAGTCTTTGGATAGTACATTGAGTAAAAAAGATGTATGTTGGAATCTCATATGATCTACCATTGACACTGCCCACGTCAGACTACCTTCACTAACTTACCAAGAAAATGTCTAGATATCCACTTTTTGACATTACACTACATGTACAGTGTACATAACGATTATCAAAGCTTAACGACTTCTAAAACTTAGTCTGATGAATAGATTGAAACTGTTTACATTAACGTAATACAAGCTAAACAATATCTCAAACTACATGAACATATAGTATATAGGGTTATTTTAGACAAGAAGATTTTCCCTGTGCCCATGTGTCTTAGTGTTCATAAACATACATGTAGGATTGATGGAGACATTAATTAATGTGATTTTGAACAGTATTTAGTTTTGGTTCATTACTCAAATGTTCCGAGAAAATTAATAAGCGTATGGATTATCACAAAGATTAGTGCCCATGCATTACACCTGATCGACTTATACATGTGTATTTAAAGAACTGATCTTCTTATGTATCTAGGGAATTGTATAAAGTTTACATGAAGCAAATACATAGCAATAAACATTAGAGATGGAACATTGTGATTGCCACAGGAATCAATGCACATGTCAACAGAAAACTAATTAACTGCTTCCTTGCCCTGTATATTAAATCATGGAGAATATCTTAAGCAAAAGATTATACTAAATCTGAGGGAATATGGCTGTCAAGTTTTAAAATACACATGTAGATCCATTGATTGGTGCAAACCTAACACTCAAGACCATTTCACTTGTACATTGTCAGGTTTAGTTGGGTAGGAAACCGGCTCTTTTACCTGGATGAAGCCCTTGGTTTTCTACATGTACAATGTACAGCTCTTTACATTGGGTAATCAAATGGCAAAAAACCTATTCACAACTATTTTTGTGGAATTAGAACATGTGACTCATTGATGGAATTCAAATTGAAAAGATAACCTTTTTGGAAGTTTGACCAAAACTAAAGCGTAAAATGAGTTCTGGTTTCATATAAAAAAGATGCTTGTACTATTCTATGATAAGCTGCAGTGACAAAAAAACTAGCCCCAAATACATGTACAGTGTACATGTACTATCAAACAGAAAAGGCTTGTGATGTTATGCAGACTTGTGATTGCAGACTTGTGATTGCAGACTGGTGATGTTATGTATGTACATGCATGGTGCCAAATGTACGTAGGAAATCCTTACACATATTTATTATGTACAATCAAAGCAAGCTAAACACTTGAGATAAAACCTGCTTATTAAAAAAAGAAAGTTCTCAACTTTTACTTACCGACAAATACATGTTCATTGTTCACCTCAAAAGAATAAATCTTCTTGAACCAGGTTTTGGAAATGTCAGTTTCATCATCAGCTGACTTGTCCCAGAGCAATTCAATCCTCCAGACATTTTGATCAACAACTTGTTCATCAAATTCTAACATCACCTTGTTTACTACACCAAAACCTATGTTCTCAATGGCGGACATTTTGTCTGAGCTGAGAGCCGGATCAAAGAGCCTATGAGCTTTTTCCTTGAGCACACCAACAGATACTGTAACTACTACATGGTCAGCGTATAATTTCTCACCGTTTTCCAACTCAACACACACACCATATTGGTTATTGTTTAAGTTTTGATTCCAATGGACACACGCCACTGGTGTGTTTAAAATAATGTTTTCTTGAGGAATATTTTTCTTGAGAACCTCCAAAACACTTTCAAATCCGGGTGGAATGGTGTAATGGATGCCAGGAAGTTCCTCGTAACTTCCGTATTCGCTGAGTGAGAGGTCGTTGAGACTGTTACAGCCAGACACACAGCACTCTAGGGAGATCCGCTGTTGAAGGATTAACTCTCGCAGATGTTTATCTCCGTTGGCATACTTTTGTAATTTTTCTTCTAAGCAATCTTGTAGATATTCCCCAACACTTTCATTTTCTGATGGGGTCGGCGTATTTGTAAGAAAAAATTCTTCACACTGTTGAATTGTCATACCATACAACCAGTCAACTTCTTTGACAATCTTTTCACTTATTTGTTCCCCAGACTCTGTTAAAAACAAGTCTTTACGACACAAACTCTTATCTGCATTTCGAAGTTGAAGTAAGTGATTCTGATCAGCTATTTTATATATTGGATTACGCTCAATACCATGGATCCAATTGGCACCCATTTCTGCCTTCACGCCATGACTTTCTGCAACAGCAAAAATGCAAAAAATGTAAGCTAGACAAAAGCAAAGTTCTTACATATACATTGAGAACTGAAAATATCACCCATCACCATGTGGTAAACTGGGGGCCATTTCACGAAGCCGTCGCACCGTGCGATCAATTGCAGTTGCCATGACGTTATAATTTCAATATGGTATCCAGTGGCAACTAGGCTTCATTTGTGATGCGAGTGTTTGTGAAACGAGCCCCTGGAGCCTGTTTCTCAAGGCGTAACGTAAGTTTTCACGTAAATACCATAGCAACCCATACAGGTACTATAGAGATACATTGCTATGGCCGTTATGTAAAAACTTACGTCGCTACGTCGTTTTGTGAAACAGGCTCCTGGACTTAAGGATGCAAAACACAAACATAATATTTGTTAATATTCATATTTAACCAATAATACATATAATATGAATTATTGCTGGTACATTTACAAAAAAAAAAGTTCTAATGAAATATTATATGATTAGAGTCAAGATTAACTTTAAAAGGAATAAATAAAAAAAAAATAGTCCATATTAATTATCACAAGAAATAATCTGCGTAGTTCTTTTGAATGAATTTTTCAGCTGGGGGAATTGGTCACGGTTTGCAAAAACAAACAAAATCTTAATGAATTAATGACAGTGGCCTACCTAATAATCCAAGGCCAAACTACTTTTAACATTTAAATATTATGATGAACTGCTATGAAGCATAAACTACTCACAATGAATAGTAAAATGTAAGAGGATATTATTAATAGGAATGATTTAATACGTTTTAAGGCACATCCGTCACGGTTTGCAAAAACAAACAAAATCTTAATGAATTAATGACAATTGGTCTACCTGATAATCCAAGGCCAAACTACTTTTAACATTTAAATATTATGATGAACTGCTATGAACTACTCACAATGAATAGTAAAATGTAAGAGGATATTATTAATAGGAATGATTTAATATGTTTTAAGGCACTTGTGTGGTAGATCAGTTACAGCATGTATATAAAGTTAGGCAGAAATAGCAAATCATTAACTTTATCAAGTGCAAGTGAAATTTTTAACCCCGAGTCTAAATGTTAACTTCTAGTGATCTTATCTATAAATAAACACTCAGACATTGTGTCAGGATTAAGTTTCTAAAAATAAAGAAAAACTCCATTGTTTTAAGTATGTTAATTAAAACCGGACAAATTCTAGGGATTGGTTTATTTACCCTAAAGCTTTTGAAAAACATTTCACATTTTCATATAATGTAAAAAGTTCTACAACTACATGTACATGTACATGTAAGAAATTCTTTTTGAGAAGGTATTTATTAATAATTGACTTGCTCATGAAATTGTGTTGTGAAACCTATCCAGGTTTGTTTACATGGACTGTTGTCAAGGTGTGGTCAGCTGTTCATAACACACTGCAAAACCATAATAAACAGGGTACAGCAAAACTCAAATGCATTATATACCATGTTAAAAATACTACTAAGTGTAGGCCTACCGTTGTTTTCATTTTCATTTTTTGTGTAAAATAAAAATACATACAAGCTTTTCTAGAAAAAAAAAAGGC
Source organism: Lepidochitona cinerea (assembly GCA_963971465.1). Lineage (NCBI taxonomy): Eukaryota > Metazoa > Mollusca > Polyplacophora > Chitonida > Tonicellidae > Lepidochitona > Lepidochitona cinerea. The sequence goes on from OZ020553.1 coordinate 37,534,510, forward strand.
CATTCTTGTTAGATTTTCCATGCCCGACTGTGTTAATAGGGTTCATAAATATATATATATCACTTAATTTATATTTTATAATTCTGTAATCGAAATTCTGCTGATCTTCTAATTCAGAAAAGTTATGCATGAACCTACAGAATATTGATGAGTGAATAGACCCTTTCGGCTTAGAATAACATTTTTATGAAGTTATTCGTACTGTATGGTATTGGCGTCATTTCTCTGTTGCAGGCGCCGTGACACGCCTCTATAGATAGCATTGCGTCATTGACGAAATGAAACGATTCTGACGTCCGATTGATCCAAAAACTCAATTTAGCTTCATTTTGCCACATAGCGAAGCTTCTGTGCAAGCATCAATCCTTAAGCCGAAAGGGTCTATTGAAGGGTTGACTGTGAAACATATAACATGGCTGAGTCTTTGTCTTAGTTTAAGGCAAACATCAACAAATCTATCAGGCTTTAATACAACATATATACATAATTTATTCACCCACCAGACCATGAAAAATAAAAACAAAGAAAAAATATCTTTTTTTCATCTTTAATTAAAATGTGTATTCAGCTGTTTGGCCATTAATAAACTTCAGCCCAAAAAAAGCTAACACAGCAAAATTTTATATTATCATATATAAACATGTAGATTAATTCTTTCAGTACCGTCTGAATTTTTAAATTGGCTAAGATGCAGTTTTCATTTTGAGAAATTGTATTTTTTTTATTCAAAGTTGTTCTGAAGTGTACTGTCTCTGTATGTTTTGGTCAGAAGCTGGTCAAATATAAGCACCTGGAGTGCTCACGAGTACAGACAAACTATGCCCGGAGAAAACCCACGACCTTCCGGTGGTAACTGGCAGCCATCACACATACACTATACATGTAGGTCGTGAGTGAAAATCCAGTCAAAAATGTTTTTTGGACTAAGTGAGGTTCGAACCCGCGACCCATTGGTGGAAGGCTGCATGGATTGAGCGTGCAACGCTCTAGGTACAATACACATTTTATTTTGAGGACCATACAGTACATGTATATGCCCCAGTTGCAGTATAAATTAAAATTAGACATAGACGTAGGTATGTGTACAATATTTGTGCTAACAAAATATTCACTAAACTTCACTAATTTGTATGTTTATTTTGAATATATTAGGCAATACAAGACAGTTAGAGTAATTTATATGCCCTCCCTCTTTGTGTGTGTGTTCTGTTGAAGTTTGTTGTAGTTTTTATCCTTTCCCATTTACCATAAATGTAGATCTTCAAATCAGTCCAAGCATAGATGTGCATGCATGTGACATGAGTTTCTCATCTTCTTGAGTCAAGTTAAAATCTTCATGGAACTCTTTCCGTGTTTAAATCAAACGCCCACTGGTGGGAATGTAAGAGTTGTCTGTCCTACCCTTACAGAGTCTTGACCAATCAGCACTCGTTAACAGAAGCTCAAGGTGTATACAGCTGTTATTTCTCAGCTGGTGGAATAGTGTAGGTTTTGATAAGCTGCAAGAAGTTTTACTCGCATCCAATCGAAAGGTGCTGTTCGATTTACGGTTTGGAGTCGAGAATTCCGCCAAGGTAAAACACGAAATGGGTTCCTGGAAGATTTGAACTTGGCTTTAGAAGATGTGAGTTTCTATGACACAAGGCTGCAGCCAAGAAATGCAATTAAATTTCATACAAGTGGATCTTGCAAATTTACTTTTTATTTGCCGAGATCTAGTTCTGAATAATAACCCATGAACACTGGTAGTTGAATTTGTATCCACAATTTACATGTATAATACAAATGACCTGCCTTCCATGTACAAGTTCACATTGAGGACAGCCTACCCTTAGGCATTTGTAAGTACCACTAACTGGGTCACAGACTGAAGTTGACCTGATTTAAGGTGACTTTTTAGCCACATCAAAGTACTTGTTTATGTTTAATTTTAGATGATAGGAGAAAAGATAAAAGGATATAAACCTTTAAAATTTCTAAAGATAAGCGGTACCATTTTTAGTTCCATTTTGTAGCAGCTTCATAAAAGAAGAAGAAAGATTAGATGGTAATTCAATCATGTTATAGGTCGTGAATTTGGGAGGATTTGGAGTACCATACAGGATCTGAAAGTAGGGTGTTCAAAATAGCCCATTTTCCACAAAAGTGGGTGTCCAAAATGACCTATTTTTGTATCTTGACCCTGTTAAATTGAAGGATTTTAGGGAGTCCAAATAAGATGAATTTTGACCACAGCGTGTCCAAAAGACGAATGCAGACCCCTCTGGATGAACCCTTGAGGAGTACCCATTTTTGAAAGTCATCAATTCAAATATTAACTTTGAAAGTTGTTTATCAATGGATCTTGAGGATTTGGTAGAGAGGAGAGAAATGGTATACATGTAACTATATTGGGAAAGAAACTCAGGTTTTATGCTCACTGCCCAGACTTCCTTGAAAAACCTGAGACTCCCAACATACTGTGCAATTGCTACGTGTATGATCATTGGACACATGACAGGGATTAAAAGAGTGGCAAGTGTAGGGTTGAATCGGTCCACCAGTCCAATATATAAACACTAGAACACCTTGGGCACAGAGTAAATCTTCTTGCCTAAAATAACTTAGTTTCTAATTGTGTTAAAAAGAGGTACATGTATATCATTTAGGTAATGAATCTAGGTAGAAGACAGACAAGGGAGTTAAGCCCTGAATATGCATGTATACTTAAGTACAGTTTTACTGTTTAAATACTGAAGCCATAGAGGGAGAGATAGGAAAATCTTCATGGTTTCAAAACCGCCATTATGGTATCTGGGTAGAACTTAGAAGACAAGGCCTTTGTGGCCCTCACACACTACAATGTATAAGTACATGTAACTTTGCTGCTGGCAGTCATCCTAAAGTACAATGTACTATTGGATGCTAGTATTTGTTGGCATGAACCGGACCAGTGACTTAGCACCAGGAGTAAAATGTCCCAGATATGAAACAGCTGAGCAATCTGCCAATAAACATATTACCTAACAATAACAAAGTTCAGCTTGATCTGAAATGTGACCAATTTTAATATCTACAGTATCAAGTCAAAAAACTGTTCCATTCACATCTGGTAGTATTGAGATTATTGATTGGATGGCGTTTCTGTAACAGCTTGAACTATGATGAACTTTACACACAGCCTAGTATTGGTACTTCATGCTTATAACTAATACATGTACTCATTTATTTTCACTTTCCATGAAAGAAAACTATGACTGTAGAGTACTTCTCTTTGCACATACAGAGAATGTATCAATTCATCTTTTCTACATGAACCTTTTGTAAGCTGTTTAGATATCATTGGGTCAGTAGATTGAGTTCGGCCCTTTGATAACCTTACTGTCCTTAGTGACATAGTTACTTAGCATTAATGACAAACGGTCTACTTCAGACGGTGCCTTTAACAATATGGCTGCCAAATCAGATTTTCAACAAACGACTCCATACATGTTACAAATATGGCTGCCAAATCAGATTTTCAACAAAAGACTCAATATGTAAAGAATTTATTAGATCATTTATGCCACACTGAAGCTTATTTTCTTACTATTGTGACAGGACCCTGACATATATTTATGAACACTAAAACACACGGGCACTGTGAAAATCAACCCTGACATATAGATGCACATATATATGCCCACATGACAGTTTACAGATTTACGTCAGGCATAGATTACAATCTTATGCACTGAAACTTTGTAAGACAAGGCCCAGGAATATGGGATGGGAGAGTAAATTCTCAACCTTATGTTGGTTCTCGGGTCCCGGGAGAACTTATTCTATAATATCATGATGGCCGTAGACCGTAGTAATACACAGCCACAAGTAAACTTGTGCCTTGAATAAGCATTAGCCTGGAAAGATAATGCTTTCAGAACTAGTCCGATATATAAATGGTGAGAGATTTACCAAAATCAAGACCCCCCCCCCCCCCCCCCCCCCCCCCCCCACACACACACACCCGCACACACCTCATATACCAGCAAGGTTCAACTTTGCCAAGTAAACAAATACTAAGTCTTTTACTACTGTGAACTGTTAAAAGAAAGTATGGATTGATTGACTGATGTTTTATGCTGCATTCAAGAGTTACATGTATACATGTATTACACGTACTTGTAAACGGCGGCATTGCAAGGTTTTAGTGGGACTTGGAAAAAAGGTTCTTTGCTCAAAGGAAACAACCCCAAACCTTTAGCGAGCACTGGAAAAACACATAGGCCAATTGAATGAAAAAAAATGCTCAAAACTGTTTAATTTATCTTTGAACTGAGCCGGAATCCAACCGGCAAGCCATCAAAGTATGTGTCAGACTGAGAGACTATGGCTCTGCCTTTAGCCTGATATGAAAGTGTAAATTATTATCCCATAAATTCACTGAGGCACTGATACATGTAAGTAAGTTAAATGAAAGTACATGTAAATAATAACAGCCTCGAGTCACTGCCCTCATAATTAAAAACCAAAAAGTATGTTTGCGAATACATGTACCGGTACATGTGTTGTCTGACAAAAAAGCTGTAAGGATTTTCTTACATACAGCAAGACAGTTAAAAAAACACAAAAGGTTACCCGGTAAATGAGAAAAAGCAAACCTACTGGCAATCAACAAGACATGCTGAAACAACATGTTGATATACAGTATCATGGAATTAAATGCAATATGTCATGTATACTTCCATAATTTATAGCTCAAGTCTTAGTTAGTGGGAGAACGTCAATGTTTATGGGCAAGTACATTTGTATATATTTATGAACACTAAAACACACGGGAACAGGTACACTGAATTTTCCATTTTACCCAAAAACTTTTCAAGTTTGGGTAAGAAAATATTATTGCAAAAAAAGTTTCTCTTTAATTAAAAGCATGCTCTACAGCTGTACATCTCTGCAGCATGATAGGCAATCTCTGTTGAATGCTACATGTACATCCCTTAAAAAATTCTGTGCATTCTGACACTTGCTTCAAATTAATTAGATTTATGAACACTAAAACACACAGAAAATATTTGTGTCTAAAATAACCATGGAGACAAGGTTCTAATTGTGTTAAAAAGAGGTATATCATTTAGACCTTTATACCCACTCATACATTGTTACAGTAATAAACTAAACCTATCACATTTCATTAGGTTGACGACTGACAGGAGCTTGGCCTTAGTCAGTAGAATTTTTCTGAACACTTTGTAATGCATTGACAACGAGTATTAAGCATTTTCAAATTTCTTCTACTTTAACCACAGAGATGGTCTGAGGATCTGTTTTTCCTCGATGGAACATATTTGGTATACATGTAGCTTCTACACTCGCATAGACTAATCCAGAGACATTTTGATACCTGTATACAGGTATGGGCGCCCAAACTCACAAGCAAAAAATCCGCCCAAATTCTTAAAACCAACAGATTTTAATGTCAAAATAGCATTTAATGTTGAATTTTAGACCAGAGATGTTGTTTTTGTCTTATTGTTGGAACATTTTGAACCGAAATGGTATGCCCAAATTTTCCCTGGATCAGTCCCTGACTCGTGAATGATTGGCTAAAATTAGACAGGTCTGTTTCGAACTGAATGGAAGAAATGTCTGCCTACATACATGTGGCTTCATGATGTATATAATGAGGTCAAGGTATGCAGTCTAGAGAAAAATACTGATTACTCAGCAGAAAGTAACTCGACATAATGTTTTACAACAGCCTGATACATAATATGCCCACGCCTCGATATAAATAAAAAAAAAAAGTAAGAAAAAAAGTCCAAGTTGTATACAATGGCCTAATACCATGGTGTTGTTAAAGTGGCATGAGCTGCCAAAATGTTGATAGTTTGACTTTAATACAGACTGGTGAAATTATTGGCTATTTTTCTCAAGACGTATAATTCAGAAGCTTTTTAGTGCTTCTATTCTTGAAAATGTACGATAAAGTATTGTTTTGAAGTAACTTTGGCTTAGAATAAATGAATGGTCGTCCCGGTTATTTAAATTTGGTTTACTTTTTTAACACGTTTTCGGTTCGTGCAGGCCACATGCTGTATGGATTTTCCTCATTCCAACGCCAATCATTTAGTTTTTCGATGGCCTTCAAAGCCTCTTACTGTCATGACGATCAGGGATTATGAAAAAAGTGTGAATTTTGGCAGCTCATGCCACTTTAAAATTGTACTACATGTACACGTCTACAGTACAAGCATACTGTATAGATGCCCGATACATATCTGTTTCCAATCTGCAAAATTGGGCTTACTTAGGAACTCAATTATCAGTGTATTAAATTATTTCATTTATTAGATTTTCATCATTGGAGTATTATTCCTGCCCTTTGGTAATCAATGACTATCCCATTAAAAGCCCATTAAACCTTTCGACTACCATCCCGTTAAAAGTCAATTAAACTTTTTGACTACCATCCCATTAAAAGCCAATTCAACTTTTTGCATTTCATCTAACTGGTCCTTGCAGTTTTGATAGAAAAAAGAAGGAAAATTAGTAAAAACAATAGTACCGGTAATTGAAAAAATAATAAGTATGAGTACAGTGCCAAGAGTACGAATGAGATACATGAATCTAGTATTAGTAAGGGTTTAACATAGAATAATCCTTGTTAAATAGAGCATGATGATTAAGTTTAAATTAATCTCCATCTAAAACTACTTCTTATGCCACACATGTATTTATAAGTACAACTTGATGTCATGAATATATTAAATTCGTAAAACATGGCAGTACTGAGCAACAAGAGTAGACAAAATACATAAAATGAAAGTCAAAACAACACATTAACCAGGTAATTCAAGCCAGGCTATAAACACACCACATTTCTTTCATGTATATGTAAATAGCTCTATGAAGCTCTATATTCCAGCAAAGTTAACATGGTCAAGATGCAATTTAAGTAATTCATTTTGGACACCCACTCTATAGCAAATATTTTCATTTTTGGCAGTTATACTTTGTGCAATAAAATCAACCATTTGAGAAAAAAAGCTTCGCTCTGAAAGAACTAGCAACCCCTCCTGGCAGTATTTTGTCAAATACAGGGCAGGTAACTAAAAATCATAACAAAAGGTGCTTTTTGATTGGATAAAATCATATGAATTATGGAACAAAATAGGGTGCAATCTTTTCGTCACATGGAACCCCTCAAATGGCATTCCATTGGTGTGTTCTCACAGTTCGATTTTGTTGCATTCTACAAATCACATAGTATGAAAGTCCTTTAAAATTATTCGGGATGATGTGGAAATTTAGACGTTCTGACTTTCAAATTACATGGAAGGCTTTTCGTGAATGTCTTTCTAATATGAAACTGCATGACTCATCCAAAAGGGCATTGCTGGCAAAGGATGAAAAAATACTTTTATACAAGTAATAAGAAAAAGGGCATTTTTTTCATTAACAATAAGTTCTATTTCGCATCAAAGAAAATTATCTCTCTCTGTGTACTCTCTACTTGTTTTATTTTGTTTCTCTGAACATTTCGCCGAACAGGAGCCTAGGCTGTCCCAATGACATACCAAATTACTCGTTAAGTTGAAGAGTTCCACACAAAGATACATGTATGGTTTGTTACAACAATTTATGGGGCATAAAGATCTAAATGATATACCTCTTTTTAATTAGAAACTTGTCTCCATGGTTATTTTAGACAAGAAGATTTCCCCTGTGCCCGCGTGTTTTAGTGATCGTAAATATACTACATGTACATGTACATGTAGGTATTCTGCCATTCTATTACTGGTTTTAGTCATTGCTCAGTTTGGTTGGTTTACTGAATCACTGAACTTATTAAATGGATATATCGCCTGAGTCTGTGGCATTAATTATTAACAAATAATAATTTCCACAAGTAAACATAATATCATGCACAAGCTTAATAATGAAGATGGTCTGGGAAAAGAGGATATGTCTAGGCTATCATAGAGAGGGTATTGATGTTTATTATTTATGCATATGTGAAGGATTTCCTTCACTCACAATTCACTGCAGTGCAATGACAATTTTGTTATTTAACTAGTCAATGATGTCGCTGGACCTACAACTGTACTTGTACATGTACTTAAGTACTGACGTCTGTTCTACAACTACATGTACCGTACAACAGTGCATAGGATTTTGGCTGGAATATGTCAGAGGTCTTTTCAGCCATACATGTACATGTATTTAGCTTTGACATAATTAATTTAAAACTGAAGACACAAGATTGCTTCAATAAATAATGATTGATTGATGTTTTACACCACACTCAAGATTATTTCACTTATATGGCGACGCTGCCAGGTTTAGAAGGGGAGGAAACTGGGCTCATTTTTTTTTGGTCTGAGTGTGATTTGAACACGCATCGCATTGAAGATCTGTGTGGGACTGAGGGACGATCACTCAAACACACTGGGCCACCAAGGCCCATTTTAATAGAGGGTCCGCTTACCAGTTTAAATCAAAGCGTTAAAACATAACTTCATTTTCAACCGTCTATTGATAGTGTGGACCCTTGTACATATATGAGCATGGAACTCACGTCTCGTTAAATATAAATTTATAAATTACGAAAAAAAGACAATATCCACAACCTTATGATTTTCATAAAGCGAGGAAATTCGCACATGTCTCACTGGCCAATCATACAACAGCATCTCTGTTCTACACTTGTGACTCAGACCGTCAACTGTCAGATTTGTGGGCATTTAAATAGTCCTAAATATAGATTGTTGTTTGTAATTCTTATCGAGAAGTACAAAATAAAAGACCTGTATCCGACTGTTGATACCAATGTTGAGAAAGTCTGTTTGACTTGACTTTTGAGAACTTTCGTCATCATTTCAACAAATCACGAAAACACGCTGGCTGAGTTTGTTTAGTATATGTTCTTAAACAAATTGATTACAAAATACAGTCGGAGGTAATGTCTTAGTCTTACCTTATTCTTTAAGGTAGTCTTTATAAGCAATAAAAACCCCTAAAAAATAAAATGTGCTCTTACACACAGGTTATTTCAATTTTGTCCGTCATATGGGATACTGGTACCAGCTTTGCCAATTTTTATTATTTCAACATCAATCCTTTCGTTTTTTTCAAGGTAGATGTACATGTACTTCAACTCACTTCAAACCTTCGATGAAATCAAATTCATGAAAAAAGTGTGAATTTTGTCTGTTCATGCCACTAAACAAAACAATCTCCAGTGTAAAACATTGTGGTATGTAAAATATTACAGAATATTGTACAGCTGTGTTTGAATAGAATTTTATATATTTTCTTTTGAAAGGCGGTGGGATAACCAACTGTCACTCATGGGTTTTTCTGCGTCTTTCACTCGAAAAAATACAATTGCTATTCAAAAACAACTGTTGGATTTCCGTAACTGTATATATTTGTATCTTTTTGACCAGAAATAGCCACCTAGTGCTAAATTTAAAACCGTTAGTTCATTAAATCTTTAAGTTAAAAAGATGATGACAGAAACAAATATTATATTTCCGAGAAGTTTTTCAACTCTGAGCCCAACCAAAACACTTAAAAAAGACTAAAAAACACAACATCTGATTTCAAGTTCCATGGCTTTGTCCATTTAATGATTTATTTTCCATTAATATAGTATATGTTCCAGTTCATAGGCTGCCAGGTTAAATCTTTCATCATCTACCTTTACTTTCATCATGGGAAATATACAAACATGTGTCATGACCTAATTTTGTACAAACCTTCTCTACTAAAAAATATTTAAGTGGGTCATTTGAATATATATTTTGGAACTGTAACACTAAAACACACGGCATACATAATATTTGTTTGAAAATAAAGTCCCACCAGCACAGGGACAACAAGATTGATTTCACAAACAGCTAACTAAGTTGTGATTTCTTAATTTTTATCATAGCAATGTTGCTTTCTTTGACTAAACACAGTAATTTCTTAAAACATAATATTTATAAATATACACCTTTTTATAAAAAAAAAAAAATGCTTTAATTGATAGATAGTGGCAAATTTAAAGTGATAATCACCCCCTCCCGTCCCATGGCTCCCACCTGTGAGTCACACTCACATAAATTGCATGTGATTCTAGAAATGAGCTACATGTAATAGTAATATCATTCACAAGAATTCAAATACATGTACATGTAAGACCTGGATTTCTTTCATCATTTATGTCTAACACTTGTGATGGTGGCTAAAACTTTCCGACAGGACTCTCACAAAGGGGTTCAAATGAAATTATTGGGTTAAAAATCTCCTTAAATCTACTATGCAGTTTATATAGAAGGATACCTATTGGGACACCTTTATTAAATATTATATATGGACGAGAAAGGAAAAGTGGATACCCCTACAGAGCTAAATATATTTGTTTAAAAAAAGTGCTGATTAAATATTATTATTAATATTTCAGTCCAACAACAAAAATCCTAGCCTCATCAAAAAAATGTTTACAGTCCTAAACAGAACAAAATTATAAAGTATGGTACCTATAAACTATAAAGTTAAAGAAAGTCAGTTCAGTTTCTAAAATAGGTACACATGTTGGCCTGAGATCCTTTAAGTACTGCTCAAATACATGTACTTTGTGTCATGAATGATCTGCCAAATATAGGGAAATTAGAATAAGGTCCAAATATTCCCAATTTTAAAGAAATCATCCTTGAAGGATGTAAAGTAAACTCATTGATTCTGCTTTATCAGCTATCATTGAAAAGAGAGCAATATTAAAATAATTGGTAAAAATTATACACTAACCAACCACTAATGGATAGGTACATGTATAGTACGAGGGGTTGGATATCCTGTCCCGGCAGCAGCTATGGATGGTGGGTATCTTATACATGTACATGTATGTAAAATTATGTAATAATGAACTAAAAGTATTTTCTCTGCAAGGGTTAAGACAATAGATGATAGATCTATACAATACACACCTTTATTTTAAACAAGGAAGTAACACTTTAACAGGGAAGTATGAGGCTTCTGAGTGACAATTATAAACGTCTGCATGTTGGTCCTTTGTTTTCTTTTTCTGCACTCATAGTCATATATTAAAGTGTTAAGATGAGGAGATGGAGGGATATGGTGGTTGTGATTGATCCGACTTACCCCTAATCAAACATTCCTACCAAAGGATATGCGACTAAGCACTCAAATTAAAACAGTACATAAAAGTGGCATGAGCTTCCAAAATCCGCACTTTGTTTTATAAATTATGTTTGTCAGGACAATCTTATCACCCAGTTTAAAGTTTATTGAAAAACTAAACGATCGCAGTTGAAAGGAGGTACATGTAAATGCATACATTCAGTGGCCTGTACAAACTGAAATAATGTACGAAAAGTAACAACTAAACTTCAAGACAACCGAGGTATTCATTCTAAGTTAAAGAAATTCAAAACACTATTTTAAGGTACATCTACATGTAATTTGTACTTCTTGAAAAAAAGAACATATTTCTAAATTTTTAAAGGGAAAATAAACCACTTTGGCAGTTCATGCCACCTTAAATGTTACTCAATTTAATATTGGACATGAGGGTGGGGTGGGGGGGTGGGGGGGGGGCTTAGGATAACGTAAACTTACAAACAGCCAAAACTTAATATAAAAGATTTTTTGTTAAGTACCGTATATAAAAGAAGGTGAGGTTTCCGGATGCCCATTAGCAACTTTCCTCACTCCAATAGACCGCTTGATATTGAGTTTTATTTGGCAGTTCCTTTGCATTCTTTGTTATTGTTATTAGGGTTGACATAGTTTAGCAGCGTGACATGAGGTGTCATTTTGTTTCATAATTTGATATCGTTGTGAAACGTTCAGCATTTGAAATACAGATTGACAATTAACATTTATATTAAAAAAAAATCAGAAAAGCCAGTTACTCACACGAACCAAAAATGTGTACTAATAGCGGACAGAAATCTGAATAGGTGGGATGTACGAGAGCATTTTCAAGTCTTTGTTGCATTTAAAAACTACATGTACCTTAGCTTGAAGTTGCTTATAAATGTGTCATCCAAGATAGATATTTAAAAAAGCTCCAATTTCATACTTCTTGACAAAAATTACCAAAAATTAGCCAACTTTATTTGGCAGCTTGCGAATTGATAAAAAGGGTCAAATGGGTAGCCTATTGAAAATGGGTGCCCAAGTCAGAGACCTGTAGTGTACCTGTTTGAGCAATGCATTTCTGCTCCTTCTTTTCTTATTACAAATTAATATTATTTATTAATAACAATATTAGTTTTTACTAATACTAAAACTGGCAATGTAAATGGTATCAATGGCAATAGGCAAAACCATGTAGGCCTAAAACTCAGTAAAACTAAAAGGCTAAATATATATTATAATATATATATATTTTTTAATTTAGTTAACAAACACTGGAGTCAAATAACTTCTAGGCAAAAATCACATGACAAAGCAGTTGTTCAAGAACTGTAACATGACTCAGTGATTATTAGCATGTGGGTAGTTACTGTTCGGAGTTTTCTAGGAAATATTACCAGGCAAAGGGTTAACTTGTTAGTTAACAGGTTAAGTTAGAGCTTCTCCACTGAGCTCAAATGGCTTGGGTCGGGGTGAAGACAAAAATAGACATACCAACATCAACGCTCCAAATCCGACCACCAGTTCGCTCTGTAGCCTCGAGTATTTTGAAATCAGTAATGCCATTTCTCATCAAGTACTCTCCACAAGAAATACCAGCGATGCCAGCACCAATGATTAGTATTTTGGGCTTCCCCGATTTAGACTGAGCAGATTGCATTGTGTTGTTCGTTGTACTACATGTACTGTTACTCTGTTCACCCTTCTTACTCTCCGCACAGCTGAGACTAAGCGCTCAGATAAAAATTCCCACAACGAACAATTCTTGGAAACCACTGAATTTTGCCAGCCTTAAAAACAAGTAAAAACGACTTTCACAGTTAGTAATCGTCTCGCCGCGTGTCACCGAGATATGATAGTTTTTTCAAGGTGTGCCTTAGTTTTGATCATGTTCGTCAGCCGACCAAACATCCTTGTCAGCTGGGAAGGAGAACGCGGTGTCAATCATTCAGCGGGTGTTTATTACACACTGACGTCACGGTTTCCAGCGCCCTCTCACCATAGAACAACCCACTATGTTTTAGCGGGGGCGTTTTAGACCATTCCATTCTTTCATGCAGTAATAAGCTGTCAGAAAATCCCCTTTTCTTCCTTTCTCAGATTGTTTGCTCAAAATTAATCGGGTTAAGCATTTGGGGCAATGTACTACGTCAACCTTTACTTACTCCGTTCAATATCTTATACTGTTATAAATTAGACGTACATACAGTAAACACACCTCGCATACAACTATAGTAGCCTACTAGTACTACGTAGTACTAGTACGGCCGTAGTAGTACTACTACTAGTACTAGTAGTAGAAGTACGATGTGGCCCGTAGAATTATGTACATGTGTATGATGCCCTTTGATGGATCGTTATGATTTGATATTCAGTTACGATTAGTAATAGATATATGATTACGTTGAAATATATTTATTACTATTACTTTTCCCACTATATAATTACTAGTACTTTTCCCAATATAATATAATTACTCTTACTTTTCCCAGTATATAAAAATCATAATTACTATAACTATTACCTTTTCCAATATCACAAATAAAACCCGTTTAAAAAGTAGGCCTATACTAGTTACTAGGCCTACATCATGTATTGTAACTATATGTAAGTATCGAAATATAATATATATTATAATCCGAATTACTTCCATAGTTTCACAATTTAATGATACAGCTACAAGCAACGTTTATTTATTGTTGTTTATTATTTTTGAGCCATATCAATAAAAAAATTCCACCTCGTGTCGTAAATGCACAGATCACGAGAAAGTGAAACTTGCGATGGGCGTGGCTTCAACTTCAAGGTCAGGGGATGTAACCTAGGTGATTTCCAAGACGTATCGTCTGCTCGTCTCGACCAAAACATTGTATCAATCGCAACAAGTAAACAAAGGTAAAGTCTTGCTATTTTAAGCACATATGGTGTTTTATTATTTTTTTAGTATATTTATGAACACTGAAACACAGGGAAAATCTAGTTTAGCATTGCAAGCATTATGATTACCATAATACCACAGGCGTAGGCGACTTACTATAAACTAAATCGCTCTTCGCTTGCGCCGTTGTGGTAAAAATTTGCTTCAAATGCTATTATTAAATCTAGATAGCTTTTAACGTAAGCACAGCTGACCACGTGGCACTTTTTTTTTTTTTTAATACAGAATGGGTTGGGCCTAGTGATAGATTAGAAGTCATATGGCCAAGTCTTATAGTTATACGTAACTTATTCTTATTCTAAATTACTGTATTATTGTAGGCTATACATCCTAGTATAGGCCTATACGGGACTATATTCTAGGCTATATTGTAGTTAGGTACGGTATAGTTATATTATAACGTAAGTTTAAGTACGGTTAATTGTAGTAAACAATGGTGCGTCACAATAGTCAATAACGCTACATACCGGAGCTAAAGTACGGTAACATATTAAGTAGCCATGCAAGGCTTCCATGTATTACATGAAGTCTATGAATAGTAACTTCTGGTATTACTATTAGGCCTACATAGGCAGTATACATCAACATCAACAGACAGTCCTGAGCCACTTTTCAAAATTTTAGCAAAAAATAGTTTTACGCCGTACTGTCACTCGACCCACATGGCCCCTGTGGAGTAGGCCTGTTGATCCTTCTACAAATCCTGTGCCACAAGGATTTCACAGTATGAAAAAGATTGAGTTGACAGTCACATGGGAAAAAAATTAATCACAGAAATTCTGCTTGACAATATATATAGCCTAGACTTCATATCCTTGAATATTGAGATACTTAGATTAGTAAATTGTTAGCAAGGTATTAGATATTCAAACCGCCCAATTATTAGTTTAAAATAATAAATAACAAAGCATACAAATCCATATTTTCAAAAAGAGGAACATTCATTGTTTGGGGGGGCTTCAAGTCAGAAGCTTACCCTAAATGGAAATAAAATGATAGCTATAATATTTTCCCCAGGTTACATATTTCTGAATTTCTTTAGTTTTCATCTTGGTGAAAACATTATCATCTGGATGACAACATTTTTTTACCAGGGTGAACACTTTCCACCCGGATACAATTATGATCACATGAATGAAAATAATTTTCACCCATATGGTATCATTTTCACCCATGTGATAATACTTTTTTTCCCTGGTGACAATAATTACCCCCAGTATTAACGTTTTTTTTACTCCAGTTATAATGTTTTACACAGGTAGGTGAACATTATTTTCATCAAGCTATAAAAAAGGAAGGAAATTTAGAAATGTAATATTTGAGCCAGTACATAAGTATATAGCATATCAACTGTTATCCCCACCACAAACTTCCGCGCGGACCCGTGCGAAGACAGCTTCGCTTTTTTAAGCGTATGTCCCCTCTATAGTCCTATTCATCGCGCAAACTGACTTAAGTCGGGATGTTCTTTGAATCTCGGCTTAAGTCAGATTGATTATTGCACATCAATATTTTAAATCTACATTCCCATGCGATTCTGTATATAGATATATATATATATATTCCCTGTATATACCCGTGTGTTATAGTGTTAAAAAAAAAATATGACATAACACTTTTGATCCTTGAGCTTAAGAACTACTCATACGTTAGAGCGATAGTCCCTCAGTCCTACACAGAACTCCCATCGATGCGGTGGGGGTTCGAATCCCGCTCAGACCAAATAAAAACTTGAAAAAAATTGAGTGGATTTTTCACTCGATTGCCGTAAATGGGAGAGTTGCCAGGTACTCGCCGAGGGCAATGAGCCCGGTTTCCTCCCCCACTATAGCTGGTCGCCATATATAAGTGAAACAATCTTGAGAGCGGTGTAAAACACCAATCAATCAATCAATCAATCTAAGAACCACATTGGTAGTTTTACTTATGAATTAAAACTTCTTGGTTTATTTGGTGACGACATTTCAATGTATAGGGGTCCCAATCTAAAATAGAGATTGATCCTTCTGCCATTCGTTGAGATATCATGTCTCGTGTTGAAGATCTCGTAGAATGGCACGAGATCTCGATTGTAGGGGTCCTAGTCAAATAATGACGCTATTAGAACTATATCGAAACGTCATCGCCCAATAAACCCAGAAGTTATTATCAGGCATATAAATAAAATCATATCATACCCGCTCAACTTCCAAATCCATTGATACTTTGGAAAGGTCCCTTTTAGTTTATTAATATAATATATGTGAAAGTTCCGTGATAGTAAATCGTCTTTCAGCCTCATACTGCTCGGAAAGTATTATTTTAGTAAATCAGATCTGTTTTTATTAGCCCGGGAACAAGTCAATGCATCTCTTCCATGGACAGGACCCGAATCCCTTCGGGACCTTCATATATAAGCACGTATAAGCTGAATATACTGAAATATTGTCGGTCAAGGAATCATATCGTCTCTTTAATTCCTCATATACAGTAGGCTGAGCCTATTGAATCGTCTTAAAAAGGTCTGGATCATATTACTGGAAGAATATTATAAGCTTTTGATCTCTTACTGGACTTATTTACTTGTAATGTCTGTTTTTAACGACGCGGAGTCGAACTTTATCAGCCCAGGTATTGAACTATTACTAAGCAAGTGTCGGGTGTGTTTTTATGAGACAGTCAGTCTCTAGCAATTATATGTGATGATTAGATGATATCGTTGAATAAAAGCGCCCCCAGGGATTGTTGTCCTTGACCCTGTGTTACATATAGGTTGGCGTGACTAGAATATTATATATTAATCGATATTATCAGTCATATAAGAAGTTAATGCTCTTCAAATTATGCGTTTTAATACCGCACAATATTCAGATCCCACTTTAAGTGGCACGGTCTGCCAAGTATAGGGGGACTTCGGATTTTATTATCAATTGGTTGAATAAGACGAATTAGAAAATGGCAGCTGCCGAATTAGTGGGTTATGGAACTTATACTCTATTATAAGGGCACAGTTTAATGTCAACTATAGGCAATAAATAATACATTGGACTATTGTTTAGACTGCACGAACACTGCTCTTTCCAGCAAAACTACATGTAACCTAACGTTATTTTTTTCTTCTTTAAATATATTGGCATAATCACATTCACAAAGATGACAATTCAGTACGAAAAATACATCTACATGACAATTATCAGGATAATGTTAAAATACCCGAAATCTACCAAGAAGGATCCAAATCTATACACGAAAAACGCTCTTCTCGTGGATTCGGATACTTTTAGTATTATTGAACTAATTTCCAAGCATGCTATACAATGTTTTTTTTTATTTAAAGTGGCATAAGGTGTCAACTATATAGTTTTGTGAAAAAAAACTTTTGTAAAAACAGAATTTGCTCATTGAAATTTGTTTGTCACACCAAGAGCTTGATCAGCTGATGCCTATCTTGGGGATATACGTTAAGGTAGTTTTATTGCATCGTTTATCAATGGCCCGATTGTAAAGTCGTTTTTTTTTGTTACAACTAGCCGGGATGACATTTTTATCATATGGCAGCATTCCTTTGATGACCTTCATATTTTCATTGAAACTCTTAATTCCCATGATCCCAGCATTCAACTAGAACCAACTATTGATCATTGATAGTTCTTTGGATGTAACTATTTACAAGGGTCACAATTATCATACGAAACACAAACGTTTGGAAAGTGAAAGTTTTTCCATTCAAACGTTACAAACTATTCACCCTTTGGGTTTGAACTTGGATCCTGGAAGGTGCATGTCGTGAAAAAGTATTATACCATTTATGTTTCAGTACAATAGGGTCAGCGTGATTATGTCCCAGAAAATAAAAGAAGAATACAAAGTGATTCATAGTAAAATGGCATTACTGACTAAAGTCAAACTCCTGGGAGCTGTTTCACGTAGCCGTCGCAAAAAGCGATCAATCGCAGTGGCCATGACGTCGTATCTCTTCACTATGGTATCTAGTGGTAACTAGGCTTAGTTTGCGATGCAGCTGCTTTGTGAAACGAGCCCCATAATATAAGACAACTATTCGTCCATGTAAAATTCCCAATAGCTGAAATAGCACTTAACGAATCAGTTAAAATGATTACTCGCAAGGGTAGAAGATTTGCTAAAAAAATTTAGTGCGCAAAAAATTCCAATCAGTTCAGCTGTGAAAACTGAGATTTTATCTGACAGTCTGAAATTCTTATTGATCTTAAGCTCTGGTATACAAAACCCACAGCCTACTTTACCCGAATATGGGTCTTTGGATGCGGATTTGTATATATTATGAATTATGCAATGCAAGCTGTTCATGAACACGTCTAACTCTTACGTGAAACGGCTCCTTCTTTTGGTCAGTTACATCATAGAATGCATCATAATAAGATGGGGAAAAATCTCACTGGTAGAATCATCTTTAGATGTCATTAGTTTTATTCCAAACTTCAGCGTGAGAAATTTCCTGCGTATAGATAGCCATTCGCCACACATGAACTGCAGGAAATTTAAAGAGTTGTTCTCAATGCGCCAGTAGCGACTGGAAGGGCTGCACATAGCACCGTGTCAAGTTTCTGCTTCAGCGACTCGCCTGCTGAGTCTTACGCCTCGCACGAGAAGTCAAATCTAGATCGGATTAGTGTACGGTACATAAGTAGTAGACAGTGTTTGTCCGCACCCCACGACGTTCCTGAAACAGATCGCAAGATGTTTAGAGCTTTTTTTGCATTTGGTAACAATATGATCTATATGACACTTCCAGGAAAGTTTTCAAACTTAATGAAATAACATGAGTTTTGGTTTATCACTGCAACCTATGACTGGGTATCAAGGTCTAAATGACATACATTGTACCACTTTTAACACAACTCGAAACTTGTCTCCAGGGTTATTTTAGTGAAGAAGATTTTCCCTGTTCCCGTATGCTTTAGTTTCGATAGATATATATACTGAGTTAAGACGAAAGTCTTTCATGAAGCATTATTTAGATTTCACTTATATCTTCTGGATCGTTTATAAAGTTAACATAACCCCATAGCCTCAAATCATTTGAATGCCTTTGTTTTGTTAGCAAAATAACAACTTCTTTTTCTATGTTTTTCAGAGAAAAATGCCTTCATCATCTCAAAATCCCAAGTTTAGAACCCCCTTTCGGCATAATGCAAAACCAAGGTTCAGTTCTCAAACAGACGAACCCGAAGTTACTCCCAAGAACGTCGACTGTGAGTCAGGGGATATGCTGGATTTAATTCGCTCACAAAGGTCTAGCCAATATCAACCTGCATGTACCCCAGGACTGGAGACCAAAAGAAAAACCAACAAGATCCCGAAAAGGCAACTTTTCGCAGACAATCACGCCAATTCACACCAAACGCTGGACACAGCTGAAGTCAATCAGGATTCCGAACCAGAGTCTGTTCGTATGCCTTCTGAAGTCTACGAATTTTCTGTATCCCCTCCAAGAGAATCGGGTCAGTGTAGAGGAAAGACTCAAAGAAAGGTAACCACATCGGCCAAAGTAAAACCAAATAAGACCTATTCACACACACACCCACAAAAACATACGAACGGAAAAGAGAAAATCTATATTTTGGGGAAAAGAAAAAGAATTCTTTAATTCTAATTTTGACAAAACATTTAGCTTACGATTTTATTAAATACGTGAATGATATACATGTAATTCAGGATTAATTGAAACTGTATATATACTTACCTCTTTTTAGCACCATTAGAAACTTGTCTGTCGTCTCCTTGGTTTTTTTAGACTAGAAGATTTTCCCTATGCCCGTGTGTTCATAAATATACTTAATTCCGTAAATATTTGTTCTGTCTTTTTGTACAGAGATTGGCCGAAAAGCAAGTGTTGCGAACTATCTTCAAAATGAGTGAAGAGATCAAAGAGTATCGTTCGAGGTTAGATAAGCTAAGACAGCAATTCCCAGGGCTTGTTGGATACAGATTTTAGAATGGTGTACACCATCCAACGATTGCAGGATTGAGCATCACCAAAGTCAAGGTTTGCAGTTTATAACTAATTGCTAAAAGTGAACCAAAGTTGATCAATTTTATATTCACCTCAAGAACTTTTTTGTTTTCATCCACTGATCAGTTCAATGTTTTAATGCCTGGTCTGTTATGGCATCCATGTCATTTTATCAAACCATCCCACACTTGGAAAAACGAAACGTATCATGAAATGTAGGAGGGGATCATTTCAATATTTCTTCATTCGAACATTTACGACTTTGTTGATTCCACGTATTTCGGTATATATTTTCGGATGGAATCTATGCAATTTTTCTGTTTACTTGCTGTTCAATCATACTATATGGTATCAGTAGTTCCTCGAATTCCTGTCATAAACCTATTCTGTTAATTAAAAAAAAGCCATTGATTTAAATTTTGGCCATGACACTATACTTGACCCAAAGCAGTTTTTGTTAACACCGAGCCCCCTCCCTCTACTCACACACACGCGCACACAAAACTAAATCTCGTCTGTGATACTTGTAATTCCTGATATTTTGGTAATTTGATACAAGGGTATTTTTAAAGATTATCTGTGATAGTACTCTGTATTAGTTCTTACTTAAAATAAATCTACTGTTTCTAGAAAAAAATCACATCCTTTGCATCTGTCTGACAAAGCCTTTCTTCAATATAGAAAGTTTCATCTGCAAAAAGTTATGTTTATCTTGCTACAACAGTTGCCGATTGTTGAAAATCTTCTAGAATAAAATGAGTATAACACAGAGACAAACGAATTTTGTAGTTCTGATTGTGGTGATAAATTGTTTGTATTTGGATGTTCTGTCTGTAAACGCCATTTATGAATCTCTTTCTAGTCACCTATAACGATTTGACTCTATCTTTCTTGGTTGGTTCAAGAGCTATTTTCAGAATAAAGTGATTTAACCTACGATTAAAGCTCTAAATTACATGTTGTTCTGTTTGACTGACCAGGTATACAATTTACTAAATATAGTTAGAAAAAAATCGGAAAAAGAAAATGTAGTTAACAATGCGGATTATTTGATCTTATTTTTGGAAATCCGATCTTGTTTGTTTTTTTTCTCGCCTGGACCTATTTTTACATTTCCACTGCCTCTCTTTCTTTCATTACGAGCAGCGGAAATTACCAACAGCTATTTCGTTTTGTATCTGCGTTGTAAAATGCAATTCAACATCGATTTACTAGTTAAGATTAGATTGTTGTTTGGATTTATTTCAAAAACCATTTATGAAACGCTATAAGCTTGAACACCGAAATTAACATTCTTGTCGATCAGTCGTGTACAAACGATCATTAAAGAGAGCTCTTCTGGAAACGGGCCCTCACAAAACCTGAAAACTTTAAACAATGCCAAATAAAGAAAAACAAAAACAAATTAAACCACTATGTAATGAAGGTTCCTATTTTTAGGCCATGTTATTAAGGATGATTCCCAAAATAGATTCAGTTGTATTGGGCATTGGATATTTACTGGAGTGTAACTGACAACTGACCCACTGGATGATATATGTAAATTAAACATATATGGGCTATTAAACTATATAGCTGCTGGTCAGTTTGAGGATATAAGTTAATTAACTGTACCTGTCTGCACTTACCTTAAATATACACTTCCACCTGAATTTTTAATTTTCTGTACTAACCGTAGCTTCAGGGTAAAGGTTATAATTAGGGTATAAATTAACGAGATTATAAAACTATATTATGTATTTACTCCTCTCCATCCATACAAACATAAGTGATAAGTTCATTCGGAAATTAAATCATGGCTGAAACACTGTATAAAGGTCTAAATGATATACCTCTTTTTAACACAATTAGAAACTTGTCTCCATGGTTATTTTAGACAAGAAGATTTTCCCTGTGCCCGTGTGTTTTAGTGTTCATAATTATGTAATCATGTATCGAGAAAAAGGACATTTTAAAGTGCCATGAGCTGATACGCAAAATGTTTATGTTCTGTAGAGAACGCGGAAATTATCGGCTATGTTTCGTCCCGGTTATTTAAATTTTGTCTATTTTTCTGACATTATTTGGGCTTGCATGGGTCACATGCTGTATGGGTTTTCCTCATTACATTGTCAATCATTTAGCTTTTTGATGACTTCCAAGGCCTCTTATTGGATTGCATTCTAAGCTTTAAGAAGGAGTCGTCGATATAAGATAAAAATAACACTCATTGTTAGGGGTTTTAAAACACAGATTACATAAATTTATCTCGGGTCTTGAAGTATATGTCCGGCTTGGTTTTAAAGCCAAGTATACAAAATAAGCTCCTAATTAAATACTTACAGTTACAGATTTTTAAAAAATTAGTTTTACGTTTCAAATGAAATGTCACTAATGAAAGTTCACTTTAGTAACAAGTCCAAATTACCCCAGCCTGCATTGGTCGGTAAAGATTCTAGTCAGTGGGGACATTACACTCGGATATCTTCTGGGATTTTCGTACGTCAAATATCCATTGACAGGTTGGAATTCTTTTTGAATCCGGCGACCAAAAAGATAGTCGCGCAACGAACACTCCCAATACCCTCTTGGAAGCCTAAGTGTTCCAGTGATAACGAATGAACCAAAACCCTCCATTTATTAACTTTGAGTGTTGGTTGAAGCATTGTATAAATTCAGATATATGTACCGAAACTGCGTCTGTCTCCGTTTGTGTAACACAAGATGTGGTTTACCGGGCTAAATTATATATGTAAACAATTTGTATTCAGTCCAAAATATGGTAATTTACCGTATAAAAGGCAGCTGTCCGAGGCATGTCAACGCCGACCGTAAACAAGCAAAGACAGCCGTTTGCAAAATCGTAACCTTGAATATAGTTACCCCCCCCCCCCTCCCAATTGAATACATTTTCTTTGTTTTCCAAAAATCGTTTCCAGTTAGGTTCGGAATTGGGTAATGTTTGCAGCTTTCACAGTGGAACAGGGAAAATCTTCTTGACTAGAATAACCACAGAGACATGTTTCTAGCAGTCTGATAACTTCGGGGATTTACGTGCGTGAAATACCCTCTGATAGACTGCAGGTCATTTTGAATATGACGGCCAAATAGGTAACCGTGAAACGTACAATTCCCAAATCCTCTTTAGGGGCCCACAAAAGTGTCCCCGTGATAATGTAAGGGACCGAAACACTCGGTTTGTTAACTTTCAGCCTCGATCAGTTATATAATTGAAGCATTGGAGGATTCCTGATATGTATACCGAAACTGCGTCTGTTTACAACATGTAGTTTACCGGGCTAAATAAAATATATAAACAAATATCTTTCTAAATGATATTAGCATTTAATAAATTTATGATTACTTTTATTTTCGTTTTTCGTCTGTAGTAAACCATTTTGATATTTACTTTCGACGCCATTTTTATTCAGCCCCAAAACACGGTGATATAAAAAGCGCAGACTGCCCGAGGCGTGTCAAAGCCGACCGGTAGCGAGCGGAGATAGCCGAAGGGAGTTCCGACTGATGTTTCTAGTTGTGTTAAAAGGCGGAATGTCATTTAGACCTTAAGATCCAGTCATAGAGTGTTACAATAAACCAAAACCCGCGTTTAATAAG
Source organism: Lepidochitona cinerea (assembly GCA_963971465.1). NCBI lineage: Eukaryota > Metazoa > Mollusca > Polyplacophora > Chitonida > Tonicellidae > Lepidochitona > Lepidochitona cinerea. Next base: position 37,558,128 of record OZ020553.1, read on the forward strand.
GTTGAAGCCAGACAGGAGTTTGGTTTTAGTCATAACTCATTGAATTTTTTTCTGAAAGACTGTATATTGACAAAGTTGTATGGAAGTCAACAAGTCGGGTAAACTGAAATTGAACAAAATATGATAATGCGAAAAGAAAGTGAAAATATATGTCATTTGGTTCCTGGTTAGAAGATATTCAAGAAAGATAAGGAAGTTTAGTGCTGACTATATACTAGATCTTTTAAACTCTTTGTTCTTATTATAAGCAATGGCTGCGGCCGTAATTGGCTCAGTCGAATCATTTTACTCCGAAACAGTATGTATTCTTCTTATATAATATGGGCGATATTCATGCTGGCCTTATTGTAGTGAAACACTAATGGCATAATTCTTTTTTCACGATACCTTCCCGGGTCTAAGCTCAAACCCAAAGGGCAAACAGTTTGTAACGTTGAACCCAAAAACTTTCCCTTTCGAAACGTTTGTGTTTAGTATCTTCAGCAGATGTGAGGAGAGGGATTCTTTCAATAGGCATGATTTCGAGATTCTAAGGTCCTTAACCGAATGACAAGGGGTATATTAAAATGCCGTGCCACGGAAACAGCATTTCCAAATCTATAATGACATGTAGAGAAATGTTTGGCGGCTCTTTGTGGTATATTCTGAGTTTCTCTTATGTATTGCTTGCGACATTTTGTGCACGTTATAACATACGCGTTGCTATTTGATATTTTTACGTTATATATATGTTTACAGACTCCGGCTGAATTGCCTGGAGGTAGATTGAAAATACATGGAATGTGGTTGAAAGAAGCCTGATTCAGAGGTTGTGAAATACAGCACATGCTAATGGAAGCAAAGCAAGAATAAAAAAAGAAAAGATTTTAACACTTTGATTTGAATAACAATATGTTATTTATAAAGAAATATGTTGTAAATAACCCAAATCTCCTAAAACACTTAGCATTTGCTTGTTATTTTAATTCATCTTTTTATACCTTTCTATAACCTGTTTCGTCTCTAAATTGGTGAGTTGTCTTTTAGAGAACAATATAAACTGACAGAAGATCTGTTTGTTCTCAGTTGTTCAAATGCACAATCACATTTTATGAGCTAATAAATTAAACGAATAAAATACTTTCTAATCCACTTTGAGAGAGGAAAGTTTCACGACGTCACTGATAATGTTTTGCCGCTGGTCAAATCTGATTTAATCCATTTTTTGATGGACTTGAACATACTTCTGGATTAGTTTGGGCTTGGTTGTGATTAGCTTTATATGTACCGAGTTTGTTTATTGTAAGGGTATCCTCTTACATAAGTTATATATGACTATTCCATTGAATTTAGCTAAATTCTCTCGGTCAGAAAAAAGCTCGTTGCCGTTCAACCTCATCCATATTGTAATTTTTCTCGGAACAGTATAGCTGTTGCGGATCCTTTTGTTGGCTTGATAACAATGCCATTGTTCTGATTGTCAATTTAGATACCGCCTGGATCTCTATATACGCAGTAGATCAACGAGTTCGAGAAAGGTTTTATAATCACTGTCACCATAATAAACATTTGATTGACCTGAATATTTAACTGGCTAGTTTTCTTGTTGTTGATACCAGCACCCAAGATAACTTTTGGGTTAAGGGACCTTGATATATTTTTGAACCGGATTACGAAAATAATTGAAGTTTGCCTCTACCCTAGATAAGACAATCTGCATATTGTCAAATATAACTAATACCTCTCATTTCACATTCACGTTCTGTTATTGTTTTGAAGACGAATTAAAACAAAAAAGTGGTGTTTATATTTGTTTGGAGAATTATCTCAGGTGATGGTTTGTGTTATATGCCAACCTTATCTGATAGAATTCCCGATGCTCTACAAAGCTATTGTAATCGAACAGCCACTATCATTGACAATATGTATACCCTGGTCAAAAAGAACGACTGTGCCCTAAATAGATCAACCATTTGATCTGCTTGGAACAAAAAGTACACATTCTACTGGCTTCGCAGAACGTTTTATTTTCTAGTTATTTAGTCTTATTTTGTTTCAATCATGTTAGATCATTATATTTAGTTTTCCCTGAGCAGTCGTCTCCGAACTCACCACATTCAGGACCTTTGCCGATCTAGATCCAATGTTTGCTGCTATATATGTGAGTGGGTGATTGGAAACAAAGATCCTTCTATAGTGAAAATAACAATCTCACTGCCAAGTATAGAACAGTGTTCTCAAATAACATATCGAACAATTGAGTTCTTCTGTTATTGTTTCAGAAGTCATAGCAGTGTTATAGCCTGTTTACCTTGAACGCTTCACAATTCCCACAGTTCGCGTCTTTTCCCATTCGATTGACATGATCTCATATTTATTCTTGTATCTTATGACCTGTTTAAAACAACGGAAGCTCTTTAAGTTCGTTTATCATTTACCATTGATGAAGGTCCCTGGGTCTTCCACTGCTAGCAACCTTAACGTCAGTGCCTGTTTCCCCACCAGTATAGCCGCATGCCTCATCACTGTTTTCATCTCTATATATTTTAACACAAATAGAAACTTGTCTCCATGGTTATTTTAGACAAGCAGATTTTCCCTGTTCCCGTGTGTTTTAGTGTTCATAAATATAGTAACCATTTTATACTGAGAATAATTGTTTAGTTACTTCTATAACTGTTTTCTGTTGAAGTTTGTCCGGTTTTATAATGAGACCAATGATTCGGGTCATAGAGCATATTTACAACCCTATATAGGTAGAAAGTTAATCTTAACTCAAAGAAGATTCTTGAATTCAATGGTAAATAAATTCAAGTGACTATATATAACCTTTATATTTTCTCAAAATAATATTGCTTGAAATAATTACAGACCTTGTTAGGCTTTAGTTGTTTGTTATAACATTAGAGTCGAGCATTATATCGGTCGGCATGGTACATTTCAGTGAACAGAAACATTGGGGTACATAACCGAGGTATATGATGAAAAGTGTTGCGAACCTTCATATCTACTGTATGTATGCGAGGTATTATGCAATGGTCCACAGGGAACGATTTTGAAACGTGCCATATTGTATCCAATCTTCACAACCCAGAGGCTCGTGGTATAGAGAGTGCAATTTAAAGAATTGGAAACATAAACCTCTCCAAACAAAAGTTGTCGAAAACGGCATTGTTATACCTATATAAAGGCGGATATCCTATAACTGGGTTGGTAGCTTCAGCTTATTGGCTGAAATAAATGATACACGTCCCCCTCTTTAAAATAACTAGAAACTTGTCTCTGTGGTTATTTTAGTCAAGAATACTTTCCCTGGGCCCGTGTGTTTTAGTGTTCATAAATATATGAAGGAGGAAAACAAATAAATATGGATATCAACTTCTTGGTATATTGTGGAGCAACGTTTATCTACTGTTTGGTGTTCAAAGCTGGATCGAAACGTTGTGTCGCAATATACCAAGAAGAGACTCCCGCCTGGCTAAATCTCTAAGTAAACAAAACAGCTTCAAAGGAATTTAAAAATCGTATTAATCTCGTCATTCAACGATTTTTTAATCTGTAATTTTCTTCATATGTGCGATGCCCTTTTAATCAACTCGGTTACGTCTAAATAAAGTCCCGTGTGAATTTCTGACACTTAAATCAAATTAGGGCATTCCAGAAATAGAATACTATATGTTCATCTGAAGCTTTCGTTCTTCTACTGTAAGAAAATGATCTGGGTATTGCGAAATCTAATGTTATAGTGGAAATTTAGAAATTGTTTTTTTAAAGCGATTGGACTCCAGCTTTAATAAAATGTGAACTCGTTGCAGGAATTGAATATTGAATATCCAATTTTGAATGATAAACAATCGATGAATGCCAGATTGATGATTTCAGTGTGAGAGTGTGTTCTCTATTGTTTACCGAATTTCGAAATATATAGGCTAGTTGTCAGAGTATCAATACCGGTATAGGCTTTCCACGCATGGCTTGGAAGTCTGTCCCTCTAAATGCGATAAAATGTCAATGAACCTCACCTGACTTTGTCGCTGTTATTTCGTCTCTCCAAAATCTACATGATAATGCTGGGTCATGCAGGGAGAAACGTCATAGGTTTATATAGGACCACACAGAGTCAGCGTTATTCCATTGTTGTTAAAAGTAAAAGAGCCAGTGAATGTTAATATAGCAGAAATAATTTTTTAATACTCGTTCGCTTCGCATACCAGTACATAATTTCTTTCCAACTTTGGCATAGAAAGCAAATTGCCATAGATATAAAGATATCTCTGACGACAGTTATCCCGACATTTTACCCAGATCAATTACAAAGAGATTTATAGAGTACCTTGTCGATTTCTGTAGTAATGATAGTTCTATAGTATAGAGTTATTGCCCTTTCTTTGATTTGGATCGTTTGAATCTCAGTTTATGTTATTTGCTAGGATTTCTACCAAACGCGATTCGTATATATATTTATGATCACTAAACACACGGGCACAGGGAAAATCTTCTAATTGTGTGAAAAAGAGGCACACCATTTAGACCTTTATATCCCATAAATTGTTGTAACAAACCAAACCTATGATATTTCTTTAGGTTGACGACTAAACAGTGATACTTTTGGGTGTGAATTTTAGGGTTCTGTTTAGCTCCGGTATGTAGCGTTGAAGTGAGGCCCGAAGAGCTCCAACTCATTGTTTACTACAATTATATTCTATATTGGTCATATGTAGTTTTCTTAATGGAGATGAAAAGGAGAAAAAAACTAAAGGTTATTTCAATCATTTAGAGACACTGGTAGCCGAGAAATCTGGGCTCTGACGAATTTTTTTTCTCTCCGTGTTCGTCGAGACACATTAGCAGCCATATAATGCCAGTCGCCGTAAGACGGATAATCCGGGCTAGAGACCCTGGTAACTAAAAACAAATATTCTAACTTCCACATGTGAAATATATGTATAGGCCTACTAACTTGTAGATCAACGTTTTTGGGAAAACATGACAGCCTTTATTCGGTGGAGATCGTTGTTGAAATTGGGAAAAAGGTAGACTTGTGACTGATATTGCACATACGATTAGCTCACAAGGGAAGTAATTCACTTATACTTTTTCCTGCCAATTTCTATTTGTAAATGGTGCACTTCACTTACGATCGAACGTGAGTTTGACAGATTCCTTTTTTTTTATTTCACACCGTAATTAAACCACGCACAAGAATCTCACAGATTAATATAATACTCTATGTGAGCCAGTTCGATGTAATTACACGTAATTACATGTGTGTACCGGTCAGCTTTAAATCGAAAGCGAATACATGTATTGCGCGGACGAGATTGAGAGCTTGACCACTGGTCGTCTCTGTTTTGGGTTTAGCGGCGCGTGTGCATTTTCAGTTGTTTATTTACTGACTATCAGAAAAAAAACCAATAGCATCAAGAAATTTTCAAAATAACTCTTTAAAAGTAGCCTATACTTGTTTGGCGGAAAATGGATTTCTGGCCCTTATGTGAGATTGATATCTACTTACATTTCTACTAACTTGAGGGTTAACGAAAAATCACGACAAACAGATTGTGAGTCCTCTCAAGACTGGGACTTGATGCTACACATTACATATACACGGTGGCTGCGTATAGCGTCGCATTTATTTTTCTCCGCGATAGGGATACTTTCTCCGATATAGTTACATGTAAGCACGTTTTTCTTGACCCATCTTAGTTGAAATTGGACGACTGCTGTAAAACTTTGATTATATTGCTTTGGAGAACAAATAGGCGAAATCGCCCCAATTTTTATTTCTGACAGTCGATTTTAGTTATGGTCAAAATCAGGTGTAAAAGAGCGAGAGTAGAAAAAAAAAACCCAGCTTAACCAGAATGGACAACCATCCTCCAGTTTGTAGAAGGAACAACTATGACATAAACAAAAGAAAATGCTGAAGTTTCACCTAAGTATTGACTGAAAAAAATATTTTCCATATGAAGAGATTTTTATTACATGTTTTGTATATTTTTTATGAACATGATAATACAGTTAATACAGGACAGTATAGGTATACCCGTAAATGTATGGCAGGGTGAGAAATATGTACAAAAACTGTCATAAAATTAAAAAGATGAAAAACGCATTTCATATTAAATCTCACAAAACTGTTTAAAGCACTAAGTAGACCAAGGTATAGGATTTACCTGAAATGTGAAATGAAAGAAAACATGATGAAAATTATTCTTAGCTGAGAGTTTCTTAGAGATTCACTTTTATTAAGTCACTTATTTAGTTCACGCATTGCATGGGTAGCCGTAAGTCTTACCCACATTGTGTTGAAACATGTCAATTCTACCGACGTAATTGCATTTAGGTTACTAATTGGTTTAAGTAAGTGGACGCAGCTGTCATTTTTTAACAGAATATAGGCTAAATTAACAGTTTAATAAATTAAATTAAAGTGTAGTGCAAGAATCAATGCATAAATTAAGTATATGATGACGAAACAGTTTAAGGGTTTGTTTTTTGGCATCTTCTCCGAAGTTTTATATTTATAATTAGATTGTATTTAAAGCGACTAGGGAAGTAGTTGACGACGGATTCCATTCTATAAACTATATGGTGAAGTGAAATAGGGAGTTTCTAGCAAAATACAGGATGTTCCTAAACATATTCATGGATCTGAGCCCGCAATGTATTGAATGGGTTAAAGATATTCTTATGCGCCCATAATATCTATATGGAAGAAGCCAATATTATGGGGGCATCAGAATATTTTCTATCCACTTAGTATATTGCTGACAAGATATATTGGTGTATGTCCATTCCCATACATGTCAATACCATTATAAACTTTTCGCATATATGGTAAAAGCATTGAACAATACATCAAAGCAGTGCTAAAATAAATATATATAAATAACTACTCTATATATAGGAAAAGTTCGACTTACAATATACGCTAATTGCAAAATCTCGACTAGGAGCAATTTTTTTTTCTCAAAATAAATGTATACAATTTGAAATCAGTGTTTTCCGAACCGCTGTTGATGAAGGGGAGGTGACTCCCTTGCTTTAAAATAGGTTAGTAGGAATTGCCTCCCCTACTTCAAACATTTAACCAAGATGATGGTTCGTCTATCTTTATAAAATCTCGCGGCAAGTTTGTCACGGTCATAAAATGTCCAGAGAAAATTAATTCATTAAAAGAAAACGTATTTTAGCCAAACTTGTTTTAATATCAGATAATTTAAAAGACTAGAGCTCGATTCACTATAAAAACAATGACTTAAAATAACTTATTTTATAACTCTGTTCTTTCGAGAAAAAATAAATATAAACCAAAAAATTACAATCGATGCGAATTCTGTGCTTCACAGCATTTAAACTTGGCTGCCGTTGATATCACGTAAGTTTTCTGTTTATGTGACAAAAATGGGTAGTTGTAAATATTTACAAATGTCATGTTAAGTTGTTGAATTTATAACTGTGTCGAATCGATGTTTAAGGTCACAAATAGGGTCAAGTGTTCGGTGGTAACCATGGGAGCACGTGGTAATTGTCATAGATGATCAGTACAACATTGATGAGTCTTTGTTTGGAACGGAATCATGGAGTCCGTGTTCCCATTGGCCAAAGGATATATCAGGTGACCCGGCGGAAAACTTTTGCGCCAGACGAGACTGAAAACATATAAGCGAAAAAAGAATCATTAGATTTGAAATATAGGAAACAGTTACAGAACGAGTATCTATCAAAAAAGCAGTTTGGTATGTAATTTTAGAAAGAAAGATGCCACAGTGACTTAGATTGGAAAAAAACAAAAACAATTTACCATTTATGTGGCAGCAAAATATGTTATTGTATGTATAAATGATAAAACGTATCGAAAAGAGAACTTACTCTGTACTCCTCTTCTTTTCTAGCAACTGCCCCTCTGGTTTTATACACCTGTAAATGTTGAACAATCAGTTAATTGGCCTGTACAGACGCAGTTTTTCGTCAGTAACTTCATATTTCAAGATATTTCGCTCGGAAGGCTTAATTAGGATATAAAGTTTAAATGCATGGCAAAAATGAAAAATCGTATGTCCATGTGCTTGGTAAATTCGTTTTCACTGGTTTTCTGACAATTTATAACTAAATGTAGGAACACCAAAACCAAATTTTATTTAATAATTTTTCAAGACTCATTTAAAGAGGAGAGTTCACACAGCCAGTCACATGATTAAATGTACGGACGGCATTACACCCTGTTATAGACGGAAGATACATTTTATATTACAAACTGAAGCATGTCCAAAAAAGTGCCATTTTCAATCAAGTTCAAAAAAATATTTCACCAGAAAGAACTACAAGAGTATCCATGTTTATAAGCAAATTATGAAAGATAGAAAAATGTATGAACATTCCCAATTTAGTCAGAGTGTTGATATATAGGAAAATCCCGCTTTCGCCAAAGGCAACACCAGCCTTCAAGCCTCTGTATCCCTATAACGGCCTTTCAAATAGTACGATCGTCCTTATCTTTATCGGAAACATTTTATGATATGTTATTTTTATAGATATTATATTGTAAAAAATCAGCGGCAGAAGTCCACGGACAAAAAAAAAGACTTAAAAGAAACAAATTGCTAATGGGGAAAAACTGCAACTTACTGTGGTGAAAATATATCCAAATATGATGCCATGGAAACCAAAATACAAACACGCCATGACAATGATGATAGCGCCATCTGGTGATATTTCCATTTTGCCGCCATGTTCTCTTACAACAACGACAGCAACTGCATTCATCAGACAGGCTAACGACAAATACATTAATGTTGCTATCGTGTAAATGTCCTGGAACAAGCAAAACGTTTCATTGTTAACACTAAATCGACAAGTAGCATAAGAATTTGTGACAAAAACACACATTTTTTCGGACTTAAAGTCATACTCATTACCGTTCCATCTAAACCTATTTATAGGTACAAAACCATATGGCCAAGGTTGAGAAAACAAACTAAACATAAAACATTTAAATCATGCGGGCTTAAAGAAATGGGATCATTTTGAAGAAATTTATTTGAGATGAATTAAGCTAGTAAACTTACAAAACCACTAAAGCATGCGTCCATAAACTTACCAAATATGAGAGGAAGGATACTTTTTCTGAGGTTTGTGCTGATTTATATCGGAAGACAAGTAAAGTGATGACCAGGATTAGATCAGACAATAGTCTCTCAGATTGGGGAGGCATTGCCATTGTCAAAAACGACATCAAACCAATTATAAACTGAAAGTAACAGAAAAAAGGGTATAAGGATTTGCATTTTAAACACAGTCTAATCATCTCCTGAAATTGAACGGATACGAACGGAGGTACTTCAAATTCATTTAAAGTGGCATGGGCTGCCAAAATGTTGATATTTTGACGTAAAAACAGAATGTTGAAATTATCGGCTATTTTTCACAAGACGTATAATTTAAAAAGCTTTTTAGTGCTTCTATAGTCTCGAGAATGTATGAAAAAGTATTGTTTTGAACTAACTTTGGCTTAGAATGAATGAATGGTCGTCGCGGTTATTTAAAGGGGCATGAGCTGCCAAAATTCACAGTTTTTTCATAACTTCTGATCGTCACGACAGTAAGAGGCTTTGAAGGCTATCGAAAAACTAAATGATTGACGTTGGAATGAGAAAAATCCATACAGTATGTGGCCTGTATGAACCGAAAACGTGTTCAAAAGTATGGAGTCTGCTGGCCGAAACCGTCCATTTTTTCTTCTGAACAATAGCTCTGTAGCTTAATGAATGACATGGGCTATTTGAGTGGGGTTGACTTTGTACTGACCGCTTTTTACTAGCACTTGTACCGAAACACTAGACAGCACACCTACACTTTTAAATTAAATATTTTCACTTTGTTTTCCCATTATTTGAAATGTTTGATTTCAGTTTACCCGACTTCTTGTTATAGCTGATGATCCATAAAACTTTGTCAATATATTACAAAATATTCCAGAAAATTCTAGTGACTAAAGCCAAACTCTTGTCTGTCTTTAACCTAATGGAATATCATGGGTTTTTACAACAAAATATGATTGGCAATAAAGCTGCCCCCGCCCCCTTTAAAAACACACACAATTACAAACTTGTATATGCCTATATATTTTTTAGTTGATCTGCCCCTTGCATAAAGTCAGAGACACTCTTTGGTGTGTTATACATGCTTTTTTTAACCGCAGGACTCGTCAACATGGCAACGAGGATATCAGTGGACAATCTTTGGTTTGTTAAGTTCTTTGAGCCATATGACTCGTCGACATCGCAACTAGGATATCGGTGGACAATCTTTGGTTTGTTAAGTTCTTTGTGCCATATGAGTCGTCAACATCGCAACGAGGATATCGGTGGACAATCTTTGGTTTGTTAAGTTCTTTGTGCCATATGAGTCGTCAACATCGCAACGAGGATATCGGTGGACAATCTTTGGTTTGTTAAGTTCTTTGTGCTATATGAGTCGTCAACATCGCAACTAGGATATCGGTGGACAATCTTTGGTTTGTTAAGTTCTTTGTGCCACATGAGTCGTCAACATCGCAACGAGGATATCAGTGGACAATCTTTGGTTTGTTAAGTTCTTTGAGCCGTGGGGCTAATCGACATGACAACGAGGATATCAGTGGACATTCTTTGGTTTGTTAATTCTTTGTGCCATATGAGTCGTCAACATCGCAACGAGGATATCGGTGGACATTCTTTGGTTTGTTAATTCTTTGTGCCATATGAGTCGTCAACATCGCAACGAGGATATAGGTGGACAATCTTTGGTTTGTTAAGTTCTTTGTGCCATATGAGTCGTCAACATCGCAACTAGGATATCGGTGGACAATCTTTGGTTTGTTAAGTTCTTTGTGCCATATGAGTCGTCAACATCGCAACTAGGATATCGGTGGACAATCTTTGGTTTGTTAAGTTATTTGAGCCGTGGGGCTAATCGACATGACAACGAGGATATCGGTGGACATTCTTTGGTTTGTTAAGTTCTTCGAGTCGTGGGTCTAATCGATAACGCAAAGAGAATATGGGTGGACATTCTCTGGTGTGTTAAGTTCTTTGAGCCGTAGGACTCATCCATAACGCGACGAGAATATCGGTCTACATTCTCTGGTGTGTTAAGTTCTTCGAGCCGCGGGACTCATCGATAACGCGACGATGTTAATGTACATGAAAAAATCATATTAAGCAATAGGTGATTCGCCAATTACTTTCAAATGACGTAATTTAGCAGCAGCCCGAAATGGTAGACCGGACAAAGCATCCGCCTGTTTTAACTCGTAATTTTCAACTTTTTGACACCATATTTTAAAACAGAAACCAGATACAGTTATGTCGGAAATAATCAAGTAATGAGAACAAATATTGCATTAAACGGGAGCTTGACTGAATATAGCTGAAGTCTAATTGGAAGCTGGGCTTGTCAGGTCTAAGATTGGGGCCACGACTACATTGTTGCGCGAAAAAACGGCAAATGGTCTATTACTTATTATTTGAAATTCCCAAGAGTTAAAGTAACTAAGCGACACAACGACATAACTGTTAAAAAAACCAATAAAATATATCTAGATATAAGACGACACCTCAAAACAAACCTTAAAGATTGTCTATTTGAGAAATTTACAAATACAGATACATGAGCGAATGAATGAATTGAAAATAAAAACAAACACGGTTAGCAATTCTTAATGGGGCAACTCATAAAAATGTGTAAACAAGCTACATTTGCTCACTCAAGCGACACTGCCTGGTGGCGATGTTGACATCCAGTACCAATACTTCCTACCACCAAGATCAAAATAATAAAATACACCAGTTCTACTTCTACTGGGCCTAGTTCCACAAAGCGATCTTAGCTAAGGGTGATCTTAACTACCATGGCAACCAATGCTAAAGGTATATGTTGCCGTTGGTAATTAGGATCCCCTTCAGCTGAGATCGCTTTGTGAAACTGGGCCCTGGTTCCCAATGATCTTACCACTTCCAGGAAGACGTTCCACCAGAGGTACCCAAGACGTCTGGAGACATAGCACCGGAATGTCAGCACTGGCTTCGTCACAATCCTTCGTGACAGTTCTGATACACAATCTTTAATGACGTCGATGTGACTGTAGACATGCCAGTCACGACTGATCTGAACAGCCTCGAGATGGATCATACTCGTGCGCACTTGACTCTCACATAAATCAATCTCATTGGTAGATCGAGCTGACGTCACACGGATGCTCAGATCCTGAAAAAATTATATATTTTGGATGAACAAAAACGAATATTTTGTTTACAGATTAATTAATGCAGTTGTATATCCTTAAAATTAAAAGGTATTTTAGTTCGGTTGTAGCCTACACAGACAGTTCTTGGACTTTTTGCATTTTATTGGTCGTGATATCAAGACGTCTGCGATTTCAGGGGTTTAAAGCTATGACTGCCTTATATTTTTAGTTCTCAAAATATTAACCGTTTCCTCATATACTCATATGCTTTTTGTAGGCATATGTTACTCGTACTCATATGTTACTCGTACTCATATGCTACCCTTACTCAATGCTACTCGCATCCATTTGCTACTCGTACTCATAAGCTACTCGTACTTATATGCTACTCGCACTCATATGTTACTCTTACTCATATGCTACTCTTACTCATATGCTACCCTTACTCAATGCTACTCGTACTCTTATGCTACTCGTACTCATATGCTAAACGCACTCATTTTCTACTCGTACTCATTTGCTATTCGTACTCATTTGCCATTCGTGCTCATATGCTACTCGTACTCATATGCTACTCGTACTCATTTGCTATTCGTACTCATTTGCTATTCGTACTCATATGCTACTCGTATTCATATGCTATTCGTACTCATATGCTAATCTTAATCGTATACTACACGTATATCCATGTGCTACGCGTACAGTAAAGCACTATTTGTTTCCTTATAAATTCTCATCATAAACATAACGAATATCTATTAACTGTTACCTGAGTATCAAAGGGGTATTGTTGAAGGTTGAAGGGATGAAGGAAACGGCCTTTGCATTTTCTCAACATAACCACCGTGGGATCTTGGCTGACAACATGGGATGGGATTATCAACTGAAACACAGTGTCAAAGTCCAAATCGCCTTTCACGTTGGCAATTAGCAGTTTGGGATTCCAATAACGATCAAAATCAACACTTGCAAATTCCTGAAATGTTAAAACATGTACACACTATAAACACCTTCAGGTGGTATGTTATCTGCAAATGGATATTGACAGGAATTACCAAGTTCTTCAAGAGTTGATTCTGAATTGGAAAGGCTGATAATCCTAAAGTGGCAATAAAGATATTATCTGTCATGGGAGGGTGGCAAAAAATATCCCGTTTGAATGATTCGAGTTCTCATGGTTACACAGTTAGCTCTCAACAGCTGAGGTTTGTCATCCATTTTTTGCATGTGCAAATGAACTCAGCTCTGAGCCCGAAATAACATTCTGCGGGGTTACCAACAGACTGGGCTTGGTTTTTTTCTGTGTTCCATGCACGTTGGGTATCGTTGTCAACACAGTATCAGTCGGAAAATCTTGGAAGTTTATTTTGCAGATGGTATTCATGTGAGATTTTGGACCCATGTTCTTGGAAACAATGATACATAACATATTGCCACGGGTCACCGTGATCATTATGGCGATTTTTGAAAGTGCAATGGAGGTTTTTGTAAGCGAAATTAACGAGATGTCACATGTACGTGCTCTAGAGCTCCCAGGCCGATCAGGAGAATAGCTGGTCCAAAGATATCCGTTGAACTGTTTCTCATCGATCTTGGTAATAACACGTGGTGCATATGTGTAACGAATGACATGTGAATTGGTTACGATCATGATTATGATCAACATATCATGCACGCTTGAATCAGCTTTTCATTTATTGCATCTTTGAAGAAAAAAGAATCTTCTTTAGAAGATTTAGAGCCAAAGAAAAGAATATAACTAAACACCCTCATTTATTTAAAGCCATTCTTCTGCAAGGTAAAAATAAAGAAGGCGAAATACCGTATCTCTCAGGCCTCGAAAAGCTGGATCTTTCCATCGTGCTTCCAACAACACTTCCGCTTCAAAATATTGCTCAGGGATGTTTAAATTAAGGATTTGTAGAATAGAACATCTAACCTCTGTTAGGACCTAGAAGAGGCAAAGTGCAATAACATGAATATAAGGTACAGTCAAGCGATACATGCAGTAGAACCTCATATTACATGTACTTCAATATCTACACTATTTCTTATACAGTGTACCTTAGTTCATACGAAAGATCTTAATCGTGTTTTCCTGCATTTTTTTTACTCTTTTCCATGCTGTTCTATCCAGTAAAAACACGATAGTATTTGTGCCTAACCTCGCCCCCCGTCCCCCTTTACAAAGCAGGCTATGCATCAGGTTACACAGATTTGTTCAATTTTCATGTGAGGAACCATCCTCAAATTTGAGCAATTCCATGCAAATCTGGGATAGGCGCAACTCACATCCATATATGAACATTTTAGACAAGAAGATTTTCCCTGTGTCCGTGTGTTTTAGTGTTCATAAACATATATAAACCTTAGTTACTTCGGCTTGCAGTTCTCTCTGGAAGACTGGATATTGTGAACATAAAAACGGGTGGTCTTTGATTGTTTGCCAGTCGCTGATTTGAATCTCAAATTTTACCAGTGAGCCTTACTTTGTTTACACGACATAACCTATTGTGTTGGGCATCATCAGGCCTACCTTAAATTGACGTCTAACACCTGATAAAAATGACGCCCTTGACGTTGGTTCTTCATCACCGGATTTCAACGCCTCGGCAAGGTTTTTGAAAGCCTTGGAATTTCGTTTGATGAGGTCATTGTTCTTGGCAAGAATTGACTGGAGATCATTGGTGGTGTCTGTTACGGAATTGTGCCTGTCGTAGTCTTTGTGCGATGCAGTATGGGAAGCCGGTTCCACCAGCAAACTTAACTTCCGTTCCTTTACTAAAAAGAAGAAAAATACATGGAAAAAATAGACCAAGTATTTCCTTGAAAGAAATCAAAAGTTTCAAGACATTTGATTTTCAAATTTCCAAATTTTGGTGAATCTTACCGGTAGGTGGCGTTGGTGGAGGGCTACTAGAGTAGCTCATCTTTAGCCTTCTTTGCTTCGCTAGATGGCGCTTCAGTTATGGTATTCATCTGCCAAAATAGAAAGAACATCATTTCACTTTTAATCCCGTAGAAGGCTTTATGAAGATGTTACTAATTGAGTTACATTCGAGATGGTCTCATTTTCGGGATCTAGATATGCCGAAGACACCAGTAGAATTCAAGCCCTTGAATCAGGGGCAGCGAGATTTTTACCACCTACATATTGACATAGTGGACTATATTTTAGAGCAATATGTGGGGATATATACGTTCAAAAGGATCAAAGGTCATCAAATCCTTAATTTGTTATGACTGCAATGGAGCAAAAATTAAAAGAAAAAAAAAATCTGGAGATTTTGAGCCAATATTCTCGAGCCAAATCTAGACAAAGGATGATGTATGCATTTTTGTACTCTATTTAGGAATGGTAATTACTGCTTAAGGATTCTTAAGGACTTCTTATTTTGACGTTGAACGCGTGTAAATAACATGCTACTTGGATTGAGTTGGGCACCGTCTGTCAAAAGCTCATTTTCGTGAGCCCATAACTACCTGCGTTTATTAGTGACCTTAAAAATGTTTGTTTAATTATAATTCATCACTTTATTGTTTGCTAAATACAAAGTCGAGAGAACCTACGCTTCTTTGGGGTTAAATAAAAGCCAAATTTAAAATCCACCCAATCATCGGTTTGAGATTTCGTGACACTTGATTTTTCGAAGAACAGTATTTGTTATGCAAATAATATTTCATCAAATTGATTTTTAAGCAACGAATTAATACTTGTACCACTGCTAAGTTTAACATAGTACACAAGTAGCGTAACCCGAAAAACGTAACACCCATATTTGACTCAATATTTCGGCACTTTATTTCTCCATCATCAAGACGATCAATTAATACTAGCATAGCGAAGATTCAAGGGGATGTTTTGGTATAGCAGAATACAAATTTTCGAAAGATTCCACAATGCAAGGATGGTCTATCTTAAAAATCACTAAGAATAAATGCCTTGCCTTTCTGGTTTCATACCATCATCACTTTTTATAGGTAGACCTATTTGTACTATACGTTTATTAGTAGATGTAGGGATAAATTCATTGTAAACGTTGACAAATGCAAAATGTAAAGAGTGAGGAAAGGCATACGTGCACATGCAATAAAATAGGAAAACGTTTCAGAAGATTGTTTTAATACTTATGAATACCCCCATAGGCCTTGGTTCTTAGACCTGTTCGACAACTTAAAAAAATATTTCTGTGGTTAAGATAAAACATATAAATGTATGTGTTTTTGTAAAAGGTTAACAAAAATTCTTTTGATTAAAGAAGCTGCTTACTTCCTGTTCTGATTTTTAAAAAAATCAAATCAGAAAAAAACCCTAACCACATTATGCTATTGGGGGAACTCTTCTAGAACAGTCCAAGCAGCATAGCTTATATGAACAGTAATTTTTTGAAATGTAAAATGACTAGCTTTGGCTCATGTACCCTAACAATAGTTCTCGAAGTTCCACAATTTACATCCAAGATGAGTGTATATCAACAAATCGATCCATAGATAAATCAGTACTTTACACGTTAAACTAACGATTAACAATTTAGACCCAAGTCTAATCCATAAAAATGGCCGATTTTGACGCTAGATGTCACTTCTTGACTTAAGAAACAGGATAACTGTTAATTGAAAATTCAATGTACTATAACACCGTCAAAACTTTCAAAATAAAAAACAACGACAGTATAAAAAGTAAAATAATATAATTCAACAACTGGAGTGAATAAAAAAGTGAAGGAAGGAAGAGAGAAACAACAGCGTAAATAAAACTTTACCTGTTTGTTGTTTTTGTATCTTAAGAACAAAGAAGTTTATTTTAAGATTTAGTTTCGTAGTTAGCAGGCAGAACAAGTCAACAAGACAGTCACTCTGATTTATTTGAAACTATAGTGTGTGTCTGACTTCTCTCCTTTGAACCTCGTGACCTTTAGAGAACCTGTGACGTAAGTGGAATAATGATGATACAGCCCCTTTAACGTTTATTTGACAGTGCAACTCACATGGCCTACTGACTTCGTTTTGTTTATTACAAAACGGGTTTTTGCTATTCTGTTCTTGCATCAAAAAGTAGTCATTCTTTTTTGCAAACTCTTACGACAGTGTTTTTGTTAATCTTAATTTATTAACCCTGCCTTCTCTAACGACCGTGTAAAACAGGCAATAATTTATCTTAATTAAGGGAGCTGCTTAGATGGGCTTGGTTATAGTTTCCAAACCGAGACATGTGCTTGCATTGAGTCGTTGTGTGAGAAGAAGGTTTAGCAAGAAAAGACAGATGAGATAGTGTATAAATAAAGGCCTACAAAGAAAAGCTGTAACTGTGCACAGACTATACTGATCGCTTTTAACACACGGGATGGTTGATGATTGGAACTGTTCCAGGGCCAAAGATCGATTAATCCAGCTACAATAATCATACTAAGAACTTGATACCTAAAAAAAAAAGTATTTGTGCGCTGCACATGGGATTGCTTATTTTATCTGACACAGAATGCACATATTATCTCTACCTGTCCAGAAAACTGAACCACTGATGCCACTCACAGTATATTATATCAAAGACGTTCAGAAACGTCCGCTATAGTGCAACTTAAACGTGTAAAATGAATGTAAGCACATTGATTGTTGCCACGGTATAATGCCGATGTCTCAGTAATATTGCCACTTTTACTATCCTTATTTGAAAAAAGCAACAATTTCAAGCGAAATCCAAACCCAGACATGAGTTTGTTACTAGCTTCTTTGACGACGGTTTTTTTTGCAATTCATGATTCAGTTTTATCGTATTTGTCTCAACAAATCAAAAGTCACACCTGGTTTACGTAATTACTGACTGGATCAAAACAATTGTCTTGTTCAATGTCCAAAACGAAATCGCCATTTCACATTTCTGTATTGTTCTCTCATTACTTGTTAAATTAAGTTTTGCTAACACGAGAAGAGGAGGCCAGAAATCTTGCGTGTTTAAACGGATATGTATAGACCCACGTAATAACGATGTATTGGTATCTCTAACGCCTACAATAACGAAGACCCCATGTTAAGCCTAAATGAATGAATGCTGTAGATTGGAAAATTTCATTAATGGAATTCATTGTGTTAGGATTTAATGTTAAGACATCTGCTGTCTGTCGTATATTGATGCATTTTTCGCATTTTTCTTCTTGACTGAACGCTTTTACTTGTCTGTCGTTGACATTGAAATGTTCTTGGTATGTGATATTATTAACGCTGTTACCTTCACAGTATCGGGTGACAATGTCACGTGTGTGAAAAACCGAGGATGGGAAAATTCCCATTAAATATTTCCACTTTGGGAGAATCCATGGACATTTGGAATATAATAAGTCAAATAATTAAAGCAGGCAGATATATCAACTTTAATTAAAAAGGACTGCGTGCAGTGATGCATGTAAAAATTGTATAAGGCGTTTAGTACAAAATGCCTCCGGTGTATTGAAAATGTGCTGTCCTTTAAGAGAAAAAAATAATAACAATATTTCTGATTGTCAAGGTTATGTGTTATGATAATTATCATTGAAAATATATAGAGAAGAAAAATACTTCTCATTGTAAAAGCACATAATGATAGAGTATTTGTAGAGAATGCCGAATCGAGTGCAAAAGTGACATTTCGGATGCTCTGAAGAAATGAATGAGGTATAGTTAAAGGATGCTTCGCAACATCATCGATACATATGTAATCAAACCGTAACCACAAATCGAGCATTTCCGATATCCACTTAGGAGTCCCTCATTCGTAACATAATAGACAAAACGCTCTGTTTGCTTCCAGTCCTAATCAGATACAACGAAAGACACTGCGGTAACCAACAGATATACCGAAACTGAGACTTAGACGATCGCCATATTCTATTATATAAGGTGCCGTTTGCCGGACTAAATACTTTTAGTAAACAAATGGTCTCCTCCCCCGCCACTATCCGTACAATAAAACTCTTCTGCATACTTTATGAACGCTAGTTCTTTACAATCCTGAAATAACAGGATATTATATACTGGAAAGAGCCTATAGTTTGTTGCGATTGGCTTGCATCATGTTGTATGGAATATCAAAGAGACTTTTGTCATTCCAAAACATCGTCAATATTTCGCGCCGTATACCAGAATGTAGTTTTCATACCTTAACTTCCTATGGTATACAAAATTATTATTGGAATAAGAAACGGAACGAGGAATGTATATAAGGTCAGGGGTCTTACATGCATGTAAATGGGAGAAGTAATTATCTGGCAGCACAGTATACATATAGATTTCTGTGGGTGAGGGTTAATGTAATGTAGGAGGTGTTAATTCCGACAGATGTCAGCTATTAACAAGATTACCTGTTCATAATTAGGCCATTAACTATCAATATTCTATGTCTCGGACATGGTGACAGCAGATGCTGTTTATTTCTAAGCTTGTTTCAATAATTTCATAATCTGAATTCACCTGTAATAATTCAGTTAGGGGAAATTGATGCCGATGTAGCCTGGATGGAATGTGTCAAATGGCCACTGGAACTATTTTTCATCTAACCATGCTGTATAAAATCTGTGTCATTAAAATATAAATCCGCTGAATTTATCTAAAGGGCTTTTTCGTCCCCATGCAAATATGTATATTAGTCGAATGTGCGGTAATATATTGATTATACAACCAGGCTTTTTATTTCATTCATTTTGCTGATATTATGTCATATATATAATGTCTGCATCCCAAGATCATGAATATAGTCTCATAATAGGTTTACACTGCGCATAAGTTAAACAAAAGCATTCGTTTCAAGATGTAATTAAATCAGCTTAGACACAATTAACAGGAAACTGGTCCAGCGGCAGAACATTTCATCTCTCTCTCTATACTACTCTTAAAAGATTGATTTATTGTTTGTTGTTTTACGCCGCACTCAAGATTCTTTCTCTTCTATGATGGACACCGCCAATGCCCCGAGGTGAAAGCGATTATGGCCAATCGAATAAAATTAAAAATCATATAGCATAAATTAAAAATAGGATACTTGTTCTTCTAAACTGGAAAGATTGATTGATTGATTGATGTTTTTGCGCCGAACTTATTTCACTTGTATGGCGGCTCTGCCGGTTTAGTGGGAGGGGAAACCAGGCTCTTTGCCTAGAGGAAATCTCCGACCTTTGGTGAGTACCTTGCAACGACTCAGTGATAACTGTCCGGCATTATTTTTGTTTTTAGCTATCAACTGAAATTACCCTTCTAATTGTTTAAGGTCATCTTTCAGTATACCATCCAGTCTGTCGACAGCCAAGATAAGACACTTTCATTGCAAATGTATGCGCATATTGCTCATTTCTGTCCCGATTTAATAAAAAGTCACATAAGCCACTCCAATGGTTACAGTTTACGATAGAGATGCAGCCGTTCATTAGGTTAAGTATGTCATGTCACTGCACATTATAACGGTATAAATAGACAACAATGGAGACGGGTCAATAATCAATAGGCCCCATTACAACTTGAAATCTGGTTTTGCAACACGTGTTTCAATCCATATGGGACAGCTTGTTTCATTTCATTTATTATTCATTTATTGTTAAAGATTATCATTAGACTTGTCCGATTTGTATACCAGGGTAATTCTCAATTTTACATAGCAAAATATCCATCTGTGTTACAAATTATTGTCGTTGGTGTAATTCAAATATTTTAATTATCACTTAAAGTATAGGGATGGCCTATAAATATAACACTTTGACGGCCCTCTAATGCACCCTATATGTCATCTAATAATGGCATTGAATTATTTGATCCGTCTGTTTGAAAATAACTGCATAATTTATATGGAGTTTTACTAGGGCGATAGTTATTTTTTTTATAACGTGAAGTCTTAAATGCTAATGTTCAAAGCGAACTTTTTAAGTTTAACCAATTTTTCTACGGCGCAGTAAAACAATTCCAGTAGTAAAAAATGTTGACATCTTTTTTTGGTATATATTTCATATAGCTTTAGCGTTCACACTATGTGTGTTGTTCTCTATACAATGTATTTTTTACAACGGAACGAATTGGTTTTTAACTAGTTAATGCATATAAGACGTCGTCTAAGTTGAGTTTTTACGACAGTTAAGTCTTTGCCAAGCTTAAGAGGAGAGGCTGCTTTTAACAAAAAACTGGCGTGGTAACAGTCGTTATTCAGGGAAGCATCACTTCTGTCTCCATCCAAAGAGGTCTCTTTTCTTCTCCATCTATATACAGTATACACTAATTCCCATCAGGTGACTCCGAAATTAATTTCCAAAGAAATGCTTTGCTTTTACAGGTAGATTTTCACCTGAGATTTAGATTTAAGCATACCTGCTTTTGACCTAGATTTCTCACAATACCCCATGAGACAGGTTCGTTCAAAGGCACTAGCCCGTAACTAAACATTATTACTTATCATGGTATATACACGGCTGGGTAAATCTCGAGTGGCTCGTGTACCTGGGCACATTTTGTTTACCTAATAACCGATTCTTTTCATCTCCTAATTACAGGTAACAACATACATCCAAAAGACAACTTAATCAACTCCCAACAATAAGTAAGACTAATCCCTTCTTACCTGGCTTAAAGCTGTGTGGATTCCTTCCATACAGCCGTGTCGTCATATTGAAATACTGACCCTGCTCTCTGTACACGACCAACAGGTGTATTCTTTATTCAGAGTGCGCCTCTGACAACTCAAAACCAGATTTACAAGTGTTGTTATGTGCGGACCGGTAACCTGAATACACTGTCAAGATTACCGAGTAAAGAATCTCTCATCCCTTCAACATTCTACTGACGTATAAGGAGTTATAACTGTCCCGATGAAAAGTGACTTGACAGATTCTAGTGGTGGATCAGCCACAAAAAATAACTAGTTCTTTGTACAAAGGTACAACCTTCTTTCGTAAAAGTCCGGAACACATCGTTTTACTACGCAGTCAACATTTTTGGACAATATACAAGATATGACCATTTCCTTATCGCATCCAACAGCTCAACCTATTTAGGATGGGTGTATCATTTAAAATATATCGAGATAATATTATAAGGATAACAATTGCTGTTTGTTATATAGCAGGATAGCATTAAATTTAAGATTTGTTTTTACTTGAATTAAAAGTATTTTACATATTCGTTAACATGGTAAAAAATATAAGTAAGAAATTGACGAAGAAAGATTTATCAAAACGTGAATCGAAAATCGGGAATTGAACCTTTCTCAGATAAATAGAAAAAAAAGACTTCTGAATAATAATGGTTTATCTCAGGACGTATCTGTAAAACTGGTATGGTTTGGACGTATTCCAAATTTCAATTCGCTCTGGTTTGCATGCTTTATACCTGGCCTATAGCCTTGGTTTAAACGAGCATTCCATTAACGGATGATTTTATTTATGGGGCAATGTTTTATTTTATTTATTGAACGCAATAAGATTCTTTTTTTTATTTCAAACCACAGTTATACTATCTTATTGAACTGTCGAGGTGTGCAGTTTATTGAATCTTTCAATGGCATTTAGAAGTTGAACTATTAAATCAAGAAGTTGTTATCCATAGTATAATCCTGTATTAACATTATCTCGAGTAGGGTTCTTGTGCTTAATTTAAATTATTGAACATAACAACTATGTTGTCAGAATGTTGATATCATGTTGAAACGCACGTACATGTACACAGTAGATACAATGCTAAGGCCAAACTCCTGCCTGTCGTCAACCTAATGAAATATCATGGGTTATGGTTTATTATAACAACTTATGATTGGGTATACACGTCTAAATGATATGCCCCTTTTTAACTTGTCTGTAATTATCTTAGACATGAAGATCTTACCTGTGCCCGTGTGTTATAGTGTTAAAATATACAATTCTGAAGTTAAATTACATTGATTCTGGATGTTCCCGAAAACTGCTATATAAATCTTCCCTTTAAGGTTACAACTATCTTCTTCCATCTGAAATTACTGATAATTTATATCAAGACTTACTTGCCCCTTTGAAATCCATCAACATGCAGCTATGTACTTGAAGAAAATGTCCAGGAATAGATTCCAAATCAATTTATATTGAGTAGAATTTTGTTACAACTTCGAATTCACATTTGACATTTTTCTATATATTTAATTCTGATGGCACCCGATACAACTAAGATCACCCCCTTCAAGAAGAACCAGATCATTACACAATTTGCCCTTCAAGGGGTGATCTGATATAATACCATATCATATGAGATCAGATCATACGCTTCAAGCGAGGGATAAGCTGCCATCCTATCCCAGCCTGTGAGAGCGCTTTTCGGAGGAGTTATATCCCTGAATGGAATTCTCGGCTTTCTCTTGGGATACCTACCTGTCATTCATCACACATACAATATTTAGTTTATTACAAAAATGTATGATGGGGTATAAAGATCTAAATTTTAAACAAAATTAGAAACGCTCCATGCTTATTTTAGACAAGAAGGTTGTCTCTCTGTCTGTGTATTTTAGTGTTTATAACTATATAGGCGAGGTTGTAAATTGTTAACGCGTACCCGTTTAATCTGGGCCTCTGAGAAGAACTGAACATCAGAAAAGCTTAATAAATAGGACATTCATTGATCGATCGAGTTTTAAAATTAGTTATATACCTTAAGTATGATTGACACTTCAATGTGTGGACGAGAGAGGCTCTCCGGTCATATCTGATTGTCCCTGTATAGTATAGTAACGCCAGCAACATTGTCATATATGACATTTGTTAATTGGAATTCGAACATGGGGTTTGAAACATATTTCACGTGAAATATTGTCGTAAGCGTATCATGGCAACATAACGAGAACGATTTATATTAAACAAAACGACTTTCTGTTAACATTTTTCACTTCATTCAGAGTATCTTGAATTGGGAATTTTATGCAAGGTACCCGCAATGTTAACAAACGACGAGCCGGGGTATGGGCAAAAGTACTCTAAATACACAATTTGAACCAGCGCTGTTTTGTCTAACGAGCTTATGGTAGACATATTGTCTTAATCTCATAAATATATGACGAAAGATTTCATTTGAGCGAAACAAAAGAGACTAACGCAAAGTTTGAGTTTATAAACTATGAACGAAAAGATCACAAAATTTTAATGTACATTCTAAGTTTTAAGTAATGGGGTTTCTAATCGATCGGTTGTTGTTTGGGTACACCACCATTCGGAAATTGATAGCTGGGAGTCACTCTGATAACTTCGGGGATTTACGTGCGTGAAATACCCTCTGATAGACTTCAGGTCATTTTGAATGTGGCGACCAAAAAGGTAGCCGTGTAACGTACAATTTCCATATCCTCTTCAGGGCCCATCGAAAGTGTCCTCGTAATAATGTAAGGGATAGAAATACTCTGTTTGTTAACTTTCAGGCGCGATCAGTTTTATAATTGAAGTATTGGAGGATTCCTGGAATGTACCGAAACTGCGTCTCTTCTTTGCGTTACACAACATGTGCTTTACCGGGCTAAATATAATATATAAACAAATATCTTTCTAAATGATATTAGCATTTTATAAATTTATAATTATTTTTATTTTCTTTTTTGGTCTGTAGTAAAACATTTTGATATTTACTTTCGACGCCATTTTTATTCAGCCCAAAAATACGGTGATTTACGAGCGAGCTGGGAGTATGTAATATGGCCCATGTTTAATTCTAGGGATTTTACATATCGCAAGTTCGTGTAGGCCTACATTCAGTTTGTTCAAGAACGCCGGAAAGGCTACGGAGACGAGTGTGCCTTTAAAACACTTTTTTTTTAAATTTGATCGAATGAGTGTATAGCACAAGTTTGAATTCAGGAATGAAATGCATCCAATATTTAGGCATACTCTGCTCAACTACTCTCATTCAGCTTAATTTTTTGATTGAGGTCCCCAGATGATTCTTTCCATAAAGCCTGATGTCCTTAGCTAACATTGGGGTCAAAATCTAGCATACAGAATCAACACTGCACTGGATAGCCATTGGGCAATCCTTTCTTTATGTAAATGCCGACATATTTGCGAGCCTGGAGAAAACGAAGGCCTATTAGTTATCTAGAAAACCAGGCGAGGGCACTGGACACCCGGGCCAGAGAACCTTGTAGGATTGGGATCTGTTCAAATGCCTTTTGAAAATAAAGAACGCTTAAATAACATTCTCGGAAGCTCTGGTTGACCGGCTATGTAGAGTCTGAGGGTTATTTTGGTAATAAAGCTGATTTTATTATCTCGTTACCTGTATCATATTTACATATTAAAGTGGAAGTCTGATGTAGAATTACATCATGACGTCACATGGAAGTACCAAGTTGCAATGTGAGAAACTTGGAGTCTAGGTCAGGGAGGGGGTCTGTATAGTATAAAAATCCATAAAACTCAACGTAATATCTCATAATTGTAAATCTGTTACCCTCCTCCCCATTGAACTATATTTTTGTGCTCGTATAAAGTTAAACGTATGTTGATGGCAAGGTGAGACACGGTGTCTATACATGTATCATGCTCAGGTGAAGGAGATAGAGCTGTTCTGTCTGGGATATCATGTATATATCATATATAAGTTCTATGAACGCAGGATACATTTCAAGATGCCTTTGAGTCTTTGTGGCTATCTTCGATACAATCTTTGTGAATTCTCTCCATATATGAGCTAAATGCATTGCTTCGGATCAATCGAGTGACTGTATCCGTGTAAAAGGTGTTCCTTGGAAATCCAGCACACAAAAATTTATTTAAGGAGAAATAAATAAAACAGTTTCGTCAACTTATACGGTTTATACCTTTATTTAACATTTTAACAATGTCGTGGCAACAATCAGACAGTCAAACCATCTGTGTCAAGGGAGACGATTACTTATGATTTTCGGAATACTGCGTTTGCGGAAGAGTTTTCTCCCTTTGTTCAATATATTACTCCAAATGGCCACTCTGGATGAGTCTTAGCACTGAAATGATATAACAGTGAAACGGTTAGAATTATTATATATACATCCTAAATCATATCTATATCGGATTCCTTTTAATCATGCTAAATCACCATGACCCTCAAGCGATGCATTGTTCGAAATATTTAGGAATATATTACAGCTACTAAAGGTTGATATTTTCCCTGTTAAAACTGAATTTTAAATTATCGATTATTTTTCCAAAGACTTACAAATAAAAAGTTTTTTTACTGGTCTCAAGGACACGTAAAATTAGTGGTTTGGACTAAATTAGACCTAAAATGAAGGAACGTTCGTTCCGGTCATTTAAATGTTGTTTACTTTTGAAATACTATTTCGGTTCGTTCAAGCCACATCAGGCTGTACGAAGTTTCCTTAATGATTTAGTCGTGCCTTGAACTTGAAACTCTCTTATTGTCTTGACAATTATGGAAAAAGTGCGAATTTTCGCATCCAATACCATTTTTATTGAACATTGTCGACGGAATAAGAAACCGATCAGAAAATGCAATGTCTAAACGACATACGATCCCACAACCGGACGTTGCACAAGAGAATCAAATGATATATACACACAACGTTTTTTTTTATCTTGACCTATAATTTAAAGCATTCCTGTCAATTTGTCGTTTTGTACTAATTCAAGAAATTTTCTTTTCGTGGAAATCTTCTCAAACTTACATGTCCTCCGTATAAGCCCTGAAGTTTTTATTTATTGCCCTCAGTTGATCCATTTCGTCATCATTCAGAGTTATATCAAAGATCTGAATATAAATCAAATTTAGGGATATTACATTAAATTTTTTTAAAGTGGCACGAGCTGCAAAATGTTGATATTTTGACGTTAAAACAGAATGTTGAAATTATTGGCTATTTTTCTCAAGACGTATATAATTCAGAAGCTTTTTAGTGTTTCTAGTCTCGGGAATGTACGATAAAGTATTGTTTTGAACTAACTTTGGCTTAGAATGAATGAATGGTCGTCCCGGTTTTTTAGATTTTGTTTACTTTTCGAACACGTTTTCGGTTCGTACAGGCCACATACTGTATGGATTTTCCCCATTCCAACACCAGTCATTTAGTTTTCCGATGGCCTTCAAAGCCTCTTACTGTTGTGATGATCAGAAATTATGAAAAAAGTGTGAATTTTGGCAGCTCATGCCACTTTAATCCCCTGAACATGTTTTCCCTGTTCAGTGGGTTATTCTTGGATACTCTTGTATACTTTTAATTTAAAAGGCTCTCCTTTTAAAAGAAATAATTTTGAGAGTGGTGTAAAACTCCAATCGATCAATGTATATTTGTAATCGCATAGTGTTCAGAAGAATGCCAGAAATATATATATGTAGAGCTATATGCATAAGAAAATTAGGTAATTCAGATCAGCATGTTCAAGAATAAGAGTTTCTTGAAAAATCAAAGCGAAAATGGAAGACGATGACTCGATTTAAATACTTTTGTACCCTGTTTAAAAACACTGTTTCTCACCTGGAAGTTTTCTCTGATTCGACTTGGGGTAATGCTCTTAGGAATAGCTGTTATACCCAGCTGTGTTAGATAACGTAAACATATCTACAATCAAGACGTATATAACTTTTATATTTATTCATTTTTTTGTAGCCTAAAGTTTAGATCACTATATACAGGTGCCACAAGGGCAACATGAAACATGGTATTTTCTGAAGAAGGGGTTAAACTAAGTTCTCTTGGGCACATTTTACTAAGGCAGGGTAACTTACGCATGGTTGCAAGTCTGAGGCGCAATTCCACGCTGTAAGTCAATGCATAAGCCAGCCAGCTGGTTGGAACAGGACATACGACCCAGGAGAGGGGTGGGATGGGTTGGGGGAGGGTGTAAAGGGTTCACAAACATTTATTAAAATGTTTTTACACTACCTGTGCTTCAGTAAGTTAGCATCTTGGTAAACTGAATGTAACTATATGGTAAAACATTCCTGTATTTGGATATCATGAGCTCTCCGATGTTAAGATCCTCACAATACCTTACCTGTTGGTGTATATTTTACTTACTTGTGCGTTGGTCTTTTTTCTGGCCGCACCAATTTTCGCCACAACAGGATCGTCAAGTAATCGGGGTTCTGATTTAGTCACCCTGTGAATGCGAAAAAAAAAATAGGAAAGGTTAACGACAGATTTGCCCCTCAAATAGTTCCAAGTCTGTATTTGACCAGTGAATGATACTTTTGGAACGTAAGAGCTCCACTACATATAAATTAACGACAGATTTGCCTCTGAAATAGTTCCAAGCCTGTATTTGGCCAGTGAATGATACTTTTGGAACGTAAGAGCTCAACTACATACTAGTATACAGAATTTATAATATAAAGCCAGTACAAACAAAACTTGTTGCTGACAAACGCGACACACTTCGACCAATGAGTGTAAGTTTGGTCTCGGTATTTACAAAACCTGGTTTAGTTCAGCTGCATTATTAAAGCTCTGGTAGAATTATTCAATCAAACAAATAAATATACTGCAAATAGATGTTCCTATGTTACTTTGCTTGAGATTGATTGGCTTAGCAAACTGACTTACCAAGGCCGATTCGGAGCACCCAGAGGTGCATAGGCAGTGACATTGATACCGTTTTCTCCACAGTGTTTCACAAGCGCTGGATTGGCAAAATAGGCATTCAGTTCGACCTGTAAAAGAATTTTAGTTAAATAAATAAAATTGAAAAATCTTAATAGTTAATCAAACCAATAACTTATAGAGAGTGTTGTAAAAGGAGACACCGTCAAATATTGCTATGAATCTCCGCTGATCTTCAGATTTGGAGAAAATTAAGAAGTGATCAATCTCGGATGAAAGGCTGTAAGTCAATTTTCCGCCAAAGAAAATAGTTATTTAAGAAATCCCTTGTTGCTTTGTTGTCTAACTGACAGTCAGTAAACAGACAGACGAGAATGCACAATACGCGTCCCCTTTATAACGGGCTTGTACCGGGCAACTAACCCAGGAATCCCAGGAATAACTCCCTATCCAGCGTTCCAAGGGAGCCATGAAAGTTACCAATGGTTATATAGAAACCTTATCTTTATATAAAAAACAGTCGAATAGCAAATATTTTAACGATATTCCTTTCTATAGTTCTGGGTATGTCCCTTTAAAGATTACTTCATTGTCCAAAAACTATTGAGAAATTCCCTTCTCCAGAGTTTTGTTTTACTGTGACTTGTTGTCAACAAACATATGCAACAATATCGGCAATTTACTTCTTTCTAGAAACAACGATGCTCAACAACAGCAACAATGAACAACAAATTTTAAGAAAAATGGTCACAGTTTTCTATTTTCAGGTGTCCTTGGTCACTGTGACTTATGGTTGTCAACTAACATACAGCCACCAACATCTGCAATTTACTTCTTTCTTGAAATAACGATGCTGAACAACATCAACAAACAATTTTTTTTACGACAAATGGTCTTAGTTTGGACAGGTAAATTAGAATCCTATGATGCATTGTAATTTGTTAAGGTTCTCACCTGTAGGGAACACGGCCTGATCCTTGCAACTTTCAACACTCGGTCCACCTGCGATCTCATAAAGTTAGAAACACCGATATTTTTAGCCAGTCCTTGGTCAACGCATTTCTCCATTCCCTACAACCACATTACCATACCATTTAAATAGGAATGGCCGTGTGTTTATAACGAGATGGTAACAGTATTATTTTTAATTTTAATTCGATAGTTTTCTATGCAATTTTCAACCACAAAGCTAGATAAATGATATTGGAAGCAAATATGACAAAACAACCATAACGCCTGTAATAATTGAACTTTTTCTGTATATTGTAAAGATTGAAGCTGTACATTAACGGCTTTCAAGTATTAATGGTTTTTTGCCTGGATTGGATGAATGTTCAAACTGCGTAAGCCGAAATATCTATGATGTTTGCTTCCTAGTTGACCGCATGTTTTAGGAAATCCATAGGAAAACATAACTGGGCATGGGACATGAGCTGCCAAAATACCAATTATTTTATGAATTCCGATTTTCAAGAGAATTTAAGCATTTGAAGTTAGGCCTACCTTGAAAAACTGAAGGATCGACGTTGGATTTAAAAATATCGTTCAAGTGGCATATTGGCTATTTTTCTCAAGACGTATGTATAATTTAGAAGCCTTTTAGTGCTTCTAGTTTCGAAAATGTACGATAAAGTATTGTTTTGAACTAGCTGTGGCTTAGAATGAATGAATGGTCGTCCCGGTTATTTTAATTTTGTTTACTTTTCGAACACGTTTTCGGTTCGTATAGGCCAAATACTGTATGGATTAATTTGGATTTCCCTATTTCCAACGCCAATCATTTAACTTTCCTTAGCCTTCAGAGCCTCTTACTGTCGTGACGATCAGAAATTATGAAAATAGTGTCCCTTTAAATAGATCAAATTTAATTCCTGACCTTCCATGTTTCCTCGATAGGAGTATTCGTGTCAAATATTATGTCACCATTCGCATCCTTGGGAAAAGGCTCATCTCCAGCCTGTAAAAAAAATTTAACTGTTTTCCCAACAATTATGTGTGCTTAAGTTTGGTGTATGCATACATGTAGCTATAACAAAACAGATCGGATTTCTGGCCTCACAATCAACAGGCAATAACGTTTAGCTATTTTTATTGAAGAAGAATCATTTTTGTTTGAGTTACCAAGTCATACATGTATGCCAGGAATAAAGGATTATAAGTTTTTCACGGAACGGTAAGACTTTTCCCCCATATTTCTTTTCTTGTAGGGTTTACACTAATTAATTATCCGTTACCGATATATACAGACACACTAAGTATGACCATCATTGCTTTCTCTTTTTACAGAGGCAAGTAGAAAAACTATTACTGGGGGGCCGTTTCACGAAGCCGTCGCGATCAATCGCAGTTGCCACTATGGTATCCATTGGTAACTTCTCTTCGTTTGCGATGCGACTGCTTTGTGAAACGAGCCCAAGGTCTATATTTTGTATTACTATAACATGGTATAGGACAAAGTCATTAGAATTCGGGGTTACAATATTCCTGGATTATATTATATTAAACTTCATTGCTGAAGCGAGCTTTACAGTTTTTTAAGCAGAACTTCTATTATTTGAATACGGTACCTGAAATGTATGAGGCCAATGGACCAAACATAAATCTACGTAATCTATCCCCAACCACGACAGACTTTTCTTTAAACACTCCACTGGACGCTCACTTCCATGGAAGGTATTCCAAACCTTTAGGGGAAAAGAAACCAAAATGGTACAAGTAATAATAGATAAACGCCCTTCCTTATGGATCATTTATAGGGCCATAATTCTACTGTTAATATGCGTACGTTAAGATCTTAGATTGTCATTAATATGACACGCTAGAAAACAGAGGTTTATAGTCAGATAGAAGTGTAATTGACACAGGCGATATTTTTCGTAAAGTTTTCCATATTCTATTCTTATGTGCGATAAGCGTTTTATCTGTTAACTAAAGAGAAACAGAGAGATAGAAAGAAAAAATAACAACAAACGAAATCCTAAATCCTATATATAGGATGACTTGAAAAAGAAGCCTTACTAGGCTACATTAAAACCTAAATAAAAATGTCTACACTTTAACAGACACTTACTAGCTATACACGCTTAAACTTTCTTAAGTTTCCATTGAAAAGTTTTAATGTAAGTTTTCCATGCCAAATTGACTTGAATTATTAGTTTGTCCGACATTATCACGATAATATAGAGCATGCCAAAGATTGGACCTCTTGCGTTCAACAATGTTAAAACGTTAGGCTTACGCCAACCAACGTGTGGAATCCAGGCAAAGTTCCCTTTCCCATGTTGGTCCATATGGGACTACACTTAACGCGGTTCAATAGTAAGATATGTAAATAAGTGCTGGCTCAGTGTTGGACAACTTCTATTGCAAGCATCTGTCCACCAGTAGGGCCCTGACCTATACAAAAAATCTATATAGAAGAGGAAACGTCAGGGCATAAGCATAAGCAAGTCTTCGGCAACCAAGGCCTTGGATGCGCTTTTTATTTTTTTCACTGAATAATAACTTTTGAACCCAAGTATGGGACATTTCCTAAATATATAGAGCTATAAGCGTTTATTAAATAGTGCAATTTTTTGTCTTCATAGTTAAAGTTTGACTATACGCATTTTTTTCGAGCCGATACAGGGTACATTACACATTAATCAAAAATAACTTGTAGTGTTGTCGATAATGTTGGCTTGTAGTGTTGTCACCAATGTTGGCTTGTAGTGTTGTCGATAATGAGGCTTTTGTTGGCCCTTCTTCCTTACCTTGCCTGTTATAAATACATCTTCTCGCTTTAACGTTCCGTCGTCAAATTTCTCCTTCAGAGCTTTACCGACGGCTTCTTCATTCTGATATACGAAGGCACAGTCAATGTGCCTGTAACCTGTCTCCAAGGCACATTTCACCGACTGGTATACGGCCTCATTAGAATCCTGTTACAAATATAACTGCAAATCACTATTCCAAATATAGTAGTGTTTTTGTGGCGTCATAATGTCAAAACCCCAAGACAAAAAGGAAAGGTAAGCGTTATATAGAAGGCGCTGATGATTTAGTGAAGAGTTCAGCGTATTGTTTCTGCTAGCGGAAATTACCTCTGGGACGCTCTTGTTGTTATCGACGTCACTTCAGCTCTACATTTTCGTCACAGCTTGATGTAACTGAATGTCGAGGGCATTTATTTCCGTGTCACTATCCCAAGTCAAACGCCATAAACTAGGCCAATTAGACATACAACAAAATTAAATTTTGAGTGGTCGCGGGTTCGAATCCCACTCAGTCCCAAAAAATTGGAAAATTTTCTGACTGGGTTTTCACTCGAACGACCTATGTGGGATGGTTGCCAGTTACCAACGGAAGATCGTGGGTTCCTCCGGGCATAGAGCCCGGTTTCCTGGCAACGCCGCTATATAAGTGAAATAATCTTGAGCGCGACGTAAAACACCAAACAATCAATCAATCAATTTTGAGTGGGGTTTTCACCTGATTGTCGAGTTGCCAGGTACTCACCGGAGGCGGGGGTTTCCTCCGGGCAAAAGGTCAGGTTTCCTCCCGCACTAAACTTTGCTATGTCGCCATATAAGGGTTCTAATCTTGAATGCGGCGTAAAACATCAATCAATCACAACAATTCCTAAGTGGCGTATTCAATGGAACCACATTTACCGTTTAAATCACATTGTATATTTTAGATCAACCTATATAGCATACAAATTGGTTACACATCAAAGACTTTATATCTATAGACTCATTCCGAATTATGATCATATTATACATACCTGCCACACAGACCAGGTCCCAAAACCCAACATAGGCATATCCTGTCCTCCGGGAAGACGTACTGTCGGAACTTCACCCATTGTTGTAAATAATTAACAGGAACGTACTATAACTTTACAATTATGTGTGATTCTTGAATACCGGTGATAAACGGATTGTTCAGTGAAACACTTTGTCCACCACAGAACAAGCACGCGTTAGGAGTATGTCAGAAATATCGCAATATCAGCGTTCAGAGAAGCTATGGATTCCCGAATCTATGTGGTATAGATATCACGAGAAGACAGTTTTGCAAGCTGTATCACATTTTCTATCTAAACTAGGTCGACATTTTATACTTGGATTCAAACTCCCCTTGTTATCGCTTGAGATAGATTTACAACATAATGTATAGGTTCTCTAAACGCTATAGATAAAAATGTGATTATAGAATATAGGTCTAAAGTTTGCAGTGTTGTGGTCCTCACAACTCTGAAACTATATTGTGAGAAGCAGACACTCGCAAATGTACTCATACGTCCCGGATATTTGAATTTCGTCCGTTATTAGCACACATCTCTTCAGATCGTGCTGGTAACTGAATTTACCAACATTTTTATTTCAACATGAATCTTTGAGTTTTTCATGGTATTTCAAACATTTAACTTCTCTTGACAATTGGAATTTTGGCGACTAATTCACTGCATGATAAAACTTCAATTGAGAGAAATTTTAAGCTGAACAAAAGGAAAGGAAAATGAAAGGAAACTGTAAGTACAGTACAGGTGCATGTTGTAAATTTTCCTATCCAACCGTAGGCCTACTAAAATTTATGTTTTTTTCTGGCCAAACTGTGCTCTAAGGAAGTTCTGAAGCGTTACCAGATAATCGCTTATGACACAGTAGCCATATTCACAGAAGGGCTTGGATTGATTGATTAATTGTTTGGTGTTTTACGCCGAGCGTAAGATTATTTCCCTAATGCCCCAGTCACAAATCAGTTGCGATGCGTCGGCGATGGGTAAAACCCGGGAAATGTTAACAAAATCTTGAGACAGATCCCACGATTTTGCACCCGTCTGAGGCGCTCTCCGGGCGCCTGTGGCTTGTCGCAGATTTTTTAGGCATCGCCACAGTCGTCGCGGTCCCCAACTTTGAACTTAAAATTTTAAGATTGCTTTCAAGATTTTTTAGCAATTTTGGCCATCCAAGACACAATCTCCGATGACCTACGATGCCCTCCGATTAATCGTTGAAGTGACTGTTCTATGTGCAACCAGATGAGGGATACCACGCTACAGTGTACAGGAAGAAATACAGACGCGAGGTCAGAAAACCGTCCTTTCCCCCCACATATACCCAGGGTGGGGGGAAAATTAAAAGAAAAGACCCTCGCAGATATCGTCTCCGATCGCCTCCGATGCAACCGGAGGCGATCGGAGGCTAATCCCACGATTTTTCGACAAAACCGGGTCAAATTCCTTGAAAAAATCTCAGACAATGTGACTGCTCCACTTTTATTAGGATTATTCAAGGATTCTTTATTTTCTACGACGACCCCAGGCCAAAACTAATCACCGACAGATCGCCGACATTGTGACTGGGCCATTATATGGCGGCGTTGGCAGTTTTATTGTGAGAGGAAACCAGCCTCTTTGCTCAGAGGAAACCCACGAGGTCCGTAGTAACTGGCAACCATCCCACATAGGCCTTTCGACAGAAAACCCAGTCAGAAAATTTTCCAATTTTTGTTTTGGGACTGAGTGGGATTCGAACCCGCGACTCATTGCTGGAAGGCTGTTCAGATTGAGCGCCCAACGCTCTTCCTATTGATCCATGGAGGCCCGCAGAACGGCTATGAAGAGTGTCTCGTTCGGGAAATCAGCAGACACATAGCTCACCGTCTACTGCAGGCGCAAGAGAAATTGGTCAGTTCTGAAAGTCTGTCATTTTAAACCTATAGGTTAATTTCAATAATTTTCAGACGCTGATAAAAACGACAACCAACTCGATCTGATATTTCTAGTGGCTTGTAAATCAAACTTTTGGGGAAACCTGACACGCTGCATATAGGGTGTGTGTGTGTGACTTGTGAAAGTAGCATTAGCTTTGTTTTGCTGTTGCACTCAGTCACCAATGGAACTCTATAGGCTGATATTATATGTTGCAGTTATTGTGAGATTCATAACTGAATTGAACCCCGGGCTTTCTCTTTTCCATCTTCTCGACCCGAGGTAAAACTCTACTTGTGTCATTTCGTGTATTATGCAATTCCTGGCCACCATACCTTATTGTCGAGATGATGCCTCCTTTTGTCAAAGCTGTTCGCATTGAAATTTAGTTTGACCAATGTAAGACAGACTTTTATGCCTACATATACCTCGAATGGTTGCTCCACGACCTTTTTGACATACCTCCTCACCTTCTATCATTTTCAAATAAAAAATCTGAGGTTAGTTGAAATTATTGACAATTTCTGAATATTAATGGCGGGTAACTTTTATAAGATGCTAAGAGGGTATATGTATTGACCACCAGTGCAAACATCCTGAACAAAATTCATCCGTTCAAGGCGTTCAAGACTGTCACTGGACCTTCGCCTGTTGGAATGCGGTAGTGGGCATCCCCACTTTCGATTACTTTTGACGTTACAGGATGTGTCGCAATCAGAACCAAAATAGAGAATTTCACGCGAGCGCTCTTTGTGAGAGAGGTTCCAGGTACTCGACGAAAGTCGCTTTGCTCACGCACTTGATTTTTAGAACACTGCGATATAAGTGAAATAATCTTGAGTGTGGCCTAAAACATCAATGAATCAATCCAAACTAATTACCTTAATTCTATTGTGCTCAGAGTGGATATAAAGGAATCGTTTTTACACCTATGTCATTGAAGCACTTGTTACTAAGTCACATTATCACCTTATAGTTCACTGACGAATTTGTACTATATAATGACCAATATAATTGAATTACACAGCCGAGAATAGAAGCAGTTTTGATTTCGCAGATAATTCATCAACCTGACTATTTCACACCCTCAGTCTAAACACGGTAGGTAAATGCCAATTTTATTCCTGAAAACCATTATTTTACCGAAATCACCACCTGCAGAATTACATTATGTCCAATTGGTGCAGACCCTTTTGTCAACGTCGTAATCGTTGAAATTAGTTCTGAATTGTCTCCCTTTCGTCTACACTTTCCTGACAGGAAATGTAAGCAATTTTGCAAATAAGGAGTGAAATTTGTTTTATCTTTTCTATACCAATTTTCTTTGGCCTTATAGTTGATCTTGTGGTGTTCTTGTCTACAGCTGCCATGTCAGATGGGTTTTCGCTAAAAAGTGACTTGAGCTGCCAAATATATATGGACAATTTCGTTGAAACGGAATAAACTAATTGATCGTCATTTTACAAAATAAAAGCTTTCCGCTGTAGCTGCAGGTGACCGATAGGTTCAAATCTGATCTTGAAGCCTTTACAGGCCTCTCTTGGATTGAATAACATACGTTATTTACTGTTTGTGTGAAACTCTTGTATTTCCATTGGTAAAAATCCATATAAACGTCAACTCAGACAGCACAAAAAACGTTTGGCGGACAGCTGCAGCCTATTGATCGGAGATGGTCAAGAATTAAACCAGCGCCAATACTTCATTTCATCAATATACGACTATT
The DNA here is from genome assembly GCA_963971465.1 of Lepidochitona cinerea. Taxonomy (NCBI): domain Eukaryota; kingdom Metazoa; phylum Mollusca; class Polyplacophora; order Chitonida; family Tonicellidae; genus Lepidochitona; species Lepidochitona cinerea. The sequence goes on from OZ020553.1 coordinate 37,595,257, forward strand.
CATTGGTAATAAACCTTACTGGACTACTAACGTATGCCAACGTTGAATCAATTGAGCAAAATTATGCAGAAAACCTATCTGAGGATTAATGTCAGGCGAACACTTGTCCAACTATTCGCCGACATTGGGAAAACCTAAGACCATCGTTTTGCGATTGCCAAAAGGTTGCTGGCACAGCGGGGAAACCCGATCCTAGTCCAACCATTTAAAGAAATTCCGACAACCACTTACCAACAATATGCTATACTATACACAGACGGTTCACCGGCATATATAGTATCAACCGTTATACAACATTGCATGAACCCAACGTCCGCCTATTTTGGGCCAACTAATCACCAGCATTAAACCATCGGTTGGGAGGAACGTTAAACGTAAAACAAAAATGATCAAAACTCAACGTTTATAACTGATCGTTGACTTCAGGTTGGTTTATTGTGCTGTCTGGGAGAAATATACTCTCTACAATTCACCTAAAGACACTCGAGTAAAACAAAATTACGTCTGCTAGCTCTGTACGTCATTCGCTCCTAGCTCCGTAAATTTTCAGTCTGATACGACTGCATCGATATTTATGTGTATTTTTACAACGAAAATGCAAGAGTGGCAACGTAATCGTTAATAATATATGTTATTTAGTCCAACAGTTTGATTGGTTGATGTTCTACGCCGCACTCAAGATTATCTCACTTATATGGCGGCGTTGCTAGGTTTAGTGGAGGAGAAAACCTCCCACCTTCTGCGAGTACCAGGTAACTCTCCCACATACGGCGATCGAGTGAAAAATCCACTCAGAATTCCAACAGTTTGAACCGTCCTACAGATCCAAATGGGACCGATCTGTGACTATACAACAGTCATTGTATAGTAGAGTCACTTGAGTATATCTGCAGATACCAATCTCAATGATTTACATTAAGGCAGGGTTTATAAGCAGCAGCAAACTTGATATGCGCTTTTGCATCCTCGGTACTTAATTTTGTCCGTCATTTGAACACATCTTCGGTTCGCACTGGTAACTGGGTCTGGGTAACAAACACGTGTTCAAGGTAATTCAAATGCTAAACTTTTCTTGACAACCGGAAGTCATGAAGAAAAGTCTGAATTTTGACAGGATTTACTTCTTAAAACCTGCCATTTTACCAATCAATTGAAGGATTGTTCAACTTTCCCTTCAACATGAATTAAAATTACGTGAACAAAAAAACACCCAAAAATTTCGCACAGTGAATAACTTCTTAAATGTTTTTATTGGTTTCAACAGAGGATTTCATGTTTTATACAATATGCTGTTTTTATTTTAGTTTGGCTGGTATAATTATTGAGGCATGACTAAGACAGGCTTATAATATAATAGAGCTTCACAATATTTTGTTTTGAAATACATGTTTTTTAAAATGCTCTTTTTATGAATGAATGGATTGAAAACAAACGACAATACTGTATTGATACAATTAAACTAACTTCAAACATAAGATATATTTGGCCAAGAAAAAATCGTTTACATTTTGTCGTCATTACAGTTACTTAAATAGTACTACAGAACAACTAACGGTATTCCGCGACAGGATCGTGTCTTTACCATTAAGTACTGTACTGTATGAGAAACTGGAATATATCAATAGAATATATTACACATACATTAAAGTGACATGAGCCGCCCAAATTAAGATAAATTCATGGATTCGGATTGGCAAGAGACAGAGGACGTTTTCAGCGGATTGACAAACTACACAAGGCATACAGAATCAAACATTATTCATTTATCGCTGTTTGTTTTGAAACTGAAAAAAAATGTAGACCATTTGGTAACTACAAGACGCTGCAGCTGATCTTTCTCAAGCAAATTAGACTGCTGGTCCCTTTCTTACAACCTGGCCAGAGCGCATCGACAAAAGTCTTGGGTCATTTCATCAGTATTCCTTACTGATCCTAAAGCTCTACTCATCGAATGACTGAACCTCGTTTGCTTGAAGTGGCGTTGTTGTTGCATTTCCACATATTTTTGGAACAATGTACGAATATGCTCGATTTTTTTAGGAAAAGGTCTGCCATGCCGTAAATAATTTTGTCCCGAAAAGATGACATTTCTCGAGCCTTACGGTTCATCGGTGAACTGTATATGGATATCAGCACGCCCCCCCCCCCCCCCCCCCCCTTTCCTTGGTTATTGAGTGGGAGTGGCACAGAAAGCTGAGATACACGAGTTTATTTATAAACAATTACTTTACATCCATTTATGAGGGAGATATCAAGGAAAAGTCTTTTATGGTGCTGTTTGGTAAAACTAGCCCTATTTTTTATCTGTGTGAAATTATTCATTGACCTAATTCGGATTTAAATCCTTATTGGTGAAATAATACTTTCTGCTCTGTTTAAACACAAAGAGTGACTTGTTTGATCGTTGAACTTTGTTTTAGGAAGTAGAAAGCTGCAACCAAGTCGTCACTTTTTAAAAAGTTCTTGGACGTTTTAGGAATCATTTGCCTTGAAAACAAAGACTTACAAATGCACTTGCAAGTTTGATGACGGAAGTGCAACCTGAACAGTATATACACATTTCGAGAAAAATAGTTTTGTAGAAGAATGTTAGCCATAATGCTTTTGTAACACTTTTTAAGCCTGAGTTTGAGTTGTTTCATCATGACCGTCAGCTTAAAGACGATTGGTCGATCGGCCAACGGCTATATCCTGTACCTCTCAGTTGGTTGCCCAATCTACAGCACTGTCAGCTAGCTAAAATAGAAAAAAAAAACGTTATGAATCGATTTTTTAGTTCGAATTATTGATGGATTTTGACGCAGCATTTAAGAGTATTTCACTTATATGGCGGCACTGGAAATCAGGTGCTTTGTCCTGAGGAAATCCCCGACCTTTAGTGGGAAGGGCGTACCTGGTAACTCACATACCACATAGGGCGACTCAAAATCTCACGCATTCAAACTTTTTGTTTTTTTTACATTTTTGTGGGGCTGAGCGGGGATTCGAATCCACGACCTAACGATAAGGGCCTGTGTTGGACTGAAAGGTCGCTCGCTGTCCGCGACGGAGCCACCGATGCTTCCCACCAAAAAGGAAATTCGTTCGATATGTAGAAGCATTTCTGACTAGCAATAAGCACCATATTTGTTTTAATAAGCTCAGATGTTGATTTGGATGGTATATTCTGTATCATTGTTTCTGCTGTGCAATATATCTTATGTTCACTGGATGATACAGACGATAAGCCCCAAATTATATGAGAACCATGACCGTTTTTTGATTGGGTTCTTACATGACCCACGACAATGGCATATTTGCAAAGTCTCCATGAGAGGTGGGAGTACTAAGATGCATTGACTGACTCTTTTTTCATTGAAACTTTTTTTCCTTTCCAATGGTCTTGGAAACACCGTCATATTTGTAATTAAAGTGAACTTCTAATTATCGTCCAATTAAACAATGAACTTATGTTTAGGATTAGATCTTTGTCAACCCACAAATTTTATAATGAAGTTAATATAAGCCTCTAAGTCTTGAACGGGCCTCTTTAATCATATATTGACTGCTTAAGGCCCGTTCTCACTGTGCGATTTGTCGTATCGACTTTTAGCATGCGATTTAAATGGATGCATTGGATTGGTTGACAAATCTTATTGGCCAATTAAAAGCATCCATTTTAATCGCATTCGACAAGTCGTTACGACAAATCGCACAGTGAGATAATCCGCAATAGGCATCTTTGAGCTATTATTTAGGGCGATATAAATACATCTTTAGTTACATTTAGAGGATTTGATATACGAGCCACTTTAACCCGTATTCAAGTGTCAATTATAAAAGCCCCTTTGTTTCACAGTTCTGTTGTCCATTTTTAACGTTACGATGTAATCGGAGATATACCCACAAAGCCGTACAAGGTATTTAACGATTCTCTATCGCTCTGCTAATTCGCAGTCAGACAAATTTATCTCTACTTACTTCCGGTGTCAGGATTTGGTCCGTGGAGGATCGAACGTCAGTTCCTGCTTGTTGGTTTTTCAACTCCATCTTAGATAAGGCTATCAATAAATCGTAAAGAGAGAGCTTTGTCGCTAATGAAGAGGAACCAACTTTGTAATCGTTTCTGTCCAAACCTAGCCTGTCACTGCAAAAGGGTAAAAATATATGTCCATCAATAGAAATATATCTGTGACCTATAATCAACTTTAAAGGCATTTGAATGAAAACAATTGATAAGCAAACCATCAGCATGCCCATTAATCAGCAAACCAATAAAACAATCAGAAAACCATTAAATAAATAAACAAACCAATCAATCAATCAATCAATAAATCGATAGAAACCAATCTTCCCGAAATCAATTAATTAATCTTGTTTTCAAATTATGACCTTTAATGCAGTGTTCTTATATGGTGAAAGGGGAAATTCTTGATGAAACAGAAAAAAACATGTTTTGTTCTTAGACCATAACTATGTTCAATGGTAAAAGAACAACAAAAAACCCCGAAAAATTAAGGTAATCGATCGATCGATAAATCCAACTTGTAAATGCCTTTGAAAATATTAATCATATTTTATCATTTACAGGAGTTTAATTATGATTGTTTAAATATCGCTTATGATTGTTTAAATTACACCTTGTACAATAAACTCAACCCCAATTAGAGAATGGTGTACACTGCGAACAAAAGCTGTCCCATTTCACTTTGAATATGCGAGCATAAAAAAGTGCGCTTTATGGATTTTTCTTCTGCCTTTATAGTGCATATTAACTAATCTGACAAGACCAGTCACAGTGTCTTGTAATCAATTCCCGTTTCATGTCCGATTGGGTTTTAATGCGCTTTACGCTCTTCAGCTACTTCGACTTTTGACTCCAGCTATTGTAGGCTAACTTCAACCTTCTAGCCATTTTTGTCAAAAGCGCCCACCAGGTGGTGTTGTAGGGAAAGCGCCATGCAGATGACATATTGTTTCTGGCTCACTTCCTGTCATCATTGATGGACGAGTTCTGATGAGCACATCTCGGTGAATTATGGCTAGAATTTCGCTGGGGTATAACCAAATTGTTTTGATCTCGCCTTGATGGGCTCGTAAGGTAAGGCTTCCCAAGCTGATAGCGAAAATCGCAGAAAAAATCACCGCAAGATTTATCACGAGGTGAAATTGCATTAACTGCTGGAACGATAAGAACTTGGAAGCAATGGTGGTTGAATAAGTGCAACAGGGATTACATAGCCAATGACCGAGGATATCATTCAACAATTAACCTGTAAATATAAAAGAAACGTACGAATCTTTAAACCCAGGCTCTCGATTTTAGAAACCCGTCTTGGATCTTTCCGATAGTTCAAGTAGCAGTGATATTATTAAGCTATATCTCCGTGTAGAATTGAAGAGCTGGAGAGAAAAATGTTTTAGGAAGAATTTGCAAACCGTTGAATCGGCAAAACAAAATAAATAAACAAAAGCTTATTCTGCACTTCTGCCTATCCCTCACGCGCCTTCCTTTACCAAAAGCTAAGTTACGACCAAATGAACAAACGACATTAGTTAAACTGTAACATATACGTGCAAACATCCGGCAACATTCAAATAACCTGCCTATTCACATTTCAAGCCTTTCTTACGTACATGTATATCATAAAACTACGTGATTCGATATCATATTGTCCGTTTGTTTTAATTAGTCGAAATTTTGGAAGCTGATTAAAATTTTGTGTTTGATGGAATCTCTTTTTCTTTAACTCCTGTTGTGTAATAAACTTAATTTGACATAGGGTTTTAATTTCAACTTGATATCTTTAAGAGGAACAAGTTGACAGAGCTGTTTGTGGGTTTTTCATAAGGGCTGTTTCAAAGGAGGATGGGCAATATATCGAGTGACTTTTTAGAGGTCACATGTCGTTGGGATATGTTTGTATCGCCCCTTGTCGCCCCTGCACATCTGCCAATCATTAGCCGATTATTAATTGTCCACGCCCACTGACTATTGCCTTCACGGTTTTGAATCATCACGATGTATTAGCAATCTTGATGAAAACAGTCCTTATGGTATTTAGCAGGAGAAAACATTAAAGCTCTATCCACGCCCACTAAATATTACCTGCACGGATTGAATCATCTCGATATATTGGCAATCTTGTTGAAAGACAGTCCTCATGGTATTTAGCATGAGGAAACATTAAAAGCTCTATCCACTTATCAATGCTTATCGTATCAACTCGCAATTTGAACCCTGTGGTAAATACAATTTGAAAACCCATTCTACAAATACATATGCTGCTCGTACCTTTCCCGCCACGTTGATTTGTCTTTTGACTCGTCTATTGATGGATAAACCAAACCTCTCTTTGCAGCAATACCTCGGCAGACTGGAGCAAATACGAATTTCCTGAAGAACGAAAAGAGAAAATAAAAGTATTGAAAGTGTTTAGACTTTTATACAAGTATATAAGATTGAAGTGCAATGCTTAGTCATATCCTCAAGATTTATCTCATTTTGCTTTTGCATGACTTCATATTATCTAAGATCAAAGACTTTACGACACTCATTAAAACGACAAAACAATCGTGTAGGCTAATCATTTCGCAGACACACAGTGCCAACACGTCTATACAATACCATTAAAGATACCGTGTTGGAATTAGTTGACTGTTAACGACATTAAGGAACACTAGTAGACCCGATTCGCGCCGTTGATTTAATGTCCGTATTTTGTTACAGCTCCAATTATTGTATTATTGACATTTCTACTATGAATCCGTCAAACAGGCAATTTAATTTGATCTTTACCATTTTCCTTTTGCCCTTAGCACAATGCCATTTGCTTGCCAGCTGTCGATGAAATGCTATTTATTAATCAGTAGATTTGTTAAGTTGGTAGTAGACCAGTAGGATATTTATATGGGCCATTACGGAGCCGCCGTTACACCCTTAAGCGAGTCATTAATCCCGAGATAAATCAGAAATTTAACACGGACTTGTCGGCGGACTTCCAGTCACGTGAGTAGACACCCTCGCTAACTAGGGAAATTGGTCGATCAGCCAAACAATCTTCGATGTTTTAATTGAAAGAAAGCACCAACGATTTGCAATATATTACACCCGATCTTTACCCTTCGTTGACAAGAGACTAGTCACGTGATGGGTTTGGTAATTATCATTGGCTGACGACCACTAAAACTTACTTCCTGTTAATATAGCTCGAGGAGACGACGGTCTATATAGAAAAGAATCCTATAAAACACAAATAAACAAAGAATAGAGAACTAGGTGCGCTGTTATATCAGTTCATTAGATCACGTCAGCTTGGCTAGTCACGTGACAAGTTGTGTCAGGTGAACAGAAAATAAAACCAACTCCTTCACGGAGGAAAACTTTCTTACCAACCCTGCTGTCCCCAAAACACTGTTTGTCAGATGGTAATTCTATGTAAGGTCCAACGAATAAAAAACGTTATCATGGATAAATGTTGCTAAAGATTTACTTGCTGTCCTGTCTTCTTAAAACTTAAAGTTTTTTAAAGTGGCATGAGCTGCCAAAATTCACACTTTTTTCATAATTTCTGATCGTCACGACAGTGAGAGGCTTTGAAGGCCATCGAAAAACTAAATGATTGGCGTTGGAATGAGGAATATCCATACAGTATGTGGCCTATACGAACCGAAAACGTGTTCGAAAAGTAAACAAAATTTAAATAACCGGGACGACCATTCATTCATTCTAAGCCAAAGTTAGTTCAAAACAATACTTTATCGAACATTTTCGAGACTAGAAGCACTAAAAAGCTTCTGAATTATACGTCTTGAGAAAAATAGCAAATAATTTCAACATTCTGTTTTAACGTCAAAATATCAACATTTTGGCAGCTCATGCCCCTTTAAACTTATAATTTAAACCAATAATCCATATAGTTTTGACAACAACGTGTTGACGTATTACGTAAGCATTAGCAGCGGTAATTTTGACGTCTTTTTTATTCAGTAGAATTCACACAAGACTTTTTGCATTACCAGCCACTCGAACATACACTAGTTTCTATTGTATGCTCCGCACCAAAACACACAAAGATCGCGTAGACGAGGCGTATCACGCTGCGCAGGGGCTCGTTTCACAAAGCCGTGCTTAGTTGCCAATGTATACCATAGTGAAGCGATAAGACGTCATGGCAACTGCGATTGATCGCGCTTTGTGACGGCTTCGTGAAACGGCCTCCAGTCTTTCACCAGATGCAGTTTTGACTACTATATTGTTACGTCGCTATATTACGTCATTGGAAAATTACGGGCAAATGGACTATTTCAGTTGGGCACGATGTAACATGTACTCCTTGATTTTGGCAATCGATTTGGAAGTCATTCTAAATTATTCTGGAGACTTCAACACCTGAGCCAAGGTCTTTTTACAACGGCCCTTCTACAGAAATCTCACAGAAGAATTTCTGTTCTTTAATACATAAAAGGAATCCCTATACGTAATATCGGACGCCATAAAACAAAATGTAAACTCTCTACAAAACGATATGAAATCATTAGAAAATTGGGCTAAAGCTTGGTTGGTGGATTTCAATCCACAGAAAACCAAATCCCTGCTAGTTTCTCGACGGAGACCCCCCTCAAATATACGATGTACGTTCGAGGGTTGTCAAATTGAATCCGTGCCCTTCCACAAACATCTTGGAATAATTTTTAACTGCTCTGCTAACTGGAACCACCATATTAACAAACTTATCGAACTAACCAATAAAAAAGTATCCATGTTCAGAGGACTCAAATACCAACTTTCCAGAAAAAGTCTGGAGATTATGTTCAAAAGCTTTATCAGACCATCATTTGAATACGCAGACGTAGTATGGGATAACATCGCAGAATACCATGTGACAGCACTCGAGAATATCCAAAAAGACTGTATTAGAATCATAACTGGACTAACTAAAAGTGTTGCAACCGCTCTACTATATCAAGAGTCTGGTTTGCATAAATTATCTACCAGACGTAAAATCCATCGCCTACTAACCTTCCATAGAAATATTAACAATCCTGAAAGCACATTAAATAAAATCCTGCCGCCCCCAACTCACATCCGTAATCCTTACCCAGTTAGAAACGCAACCCAAATAACCACGTTCCGATGTAAAACAGCCAATTATAGTAAGTCGTTCTTTCCGCAAACATTACGGGAGTGGAATGAACTACCTGAACCAACTAAACTAATGACTTGCCAAATATCCTTCAAAAATTCCCTGTACAAAATTTTCCCCATACCGAAAGTTCCCTCTTGGTATTACGTTGGACAAAGAACGGGCAATATCATTCTTTGTAGAATCCGAAACGGTTGTAGCTCTTTAAACGATGACCTATTTAATAATTTTCTTACTGACTCTCCAAAATGTTCCTGTGGATTTTCCTCCGAAAATGCAACCCACTATTTTTTTCAATGTAAAAGATTCCTCTTGCCGCGCACATCTATGGTTGAAGAAATAAGGTCACTTGGATATACGGGGGATCTGACAACCACTCTTTTACTTTATGGGTCCAATGACCTCACTCAGGAACTGAATAAAGACCTCACAATTTTAATATGCAAATTTATCATCCAAACTAAACGTTTCTAATATTCATATAAATGGGGACCAATGCGTGACACGACTTGGACGGCCAATTAGGTACATCTAATTATATGCGTTTATGCATGTGCATTTGTATGCTTGTGTGTGTATATATGTGTATATGTATCAATATGCGTATTTGTCTGTATGTTTATACGTGGGGAGATGTATATGTATATGTATATACATATATATATACACGTAAGTATTATGCATATTTGTCCTTTGTTGTTCCATTCACTATGTCTATATATGTTAAACAAGTTTGTTGACATTGAATGGGAATTAAGTATAAACTCTAAATACTATTATTTTGTATTTTGATAACCCTCCTTGTAAATATTTATCCTACCTTTGAAAACTTTTTCTCTAATATTGTATTTAATCATTGTACAAAATAAGCTCTGAGCTTAATGTGCAAGAAATAAAGATTATATAAAAATAAAAGGAATCTCTTTAAGATTTATTATTCCAAGCTGGATACACGATGAGTCACTTAGAAAGACGGCAAATCTAAATTCAATGGTCAGTAAAGGGGATGGAATGGTACTATAGTTCTGTATTAGATTAGAGGCCATCGATTGTGATGAAGTGCTTTCCTCAGACGAGTCCATCACTGTTCTCTGTTCGGCTTAATGTGACAAGGTGTTAACCGTTAACGAGCCAAACTTCTGCTCAATCAACACCGGTTGATTTCATTATAAGGTTCAGCTAGCCCTTGCTCTGGTCACTATTATAACAGGTTAATGACTACGGCGGCAAGACAGAAGGCTCAGTACTTCACACCCTGGCCGGAGAAGGACATCAAAGACAAATATCCATTACTACAAGACACGAACATAAAGCCTCTTTATGAAAACAAAGTGCCTAAAACATGGCACCATTGTTGTATGAGCATATTGAAGTACACTGCTAAATTACTGTATTCATTGATACCTCAGTCGGAATTGTGTTAGGCGAGTATAAGATCACCGATGCAAAGAACCCTTACTCCTTGTTATGGAAAACAACGTCAAAGGAAACAGCATTCTTGTATAACATAGAAATTTAGAATTCGGCCAGTTGCTAAAGGCAACAGAAGTTGTGTGAGAATTTAAATTCTTCTGTTTTCGCAAATTCTGGGGAAAGCTAGGGACCTACCTGGTTCAAATGAATCATACTGAAATATTACCATTATACCTTTGATACCAAGACAGAATAATCGTAGACTAGATGATTTGCCAATCACTTACAAATGGAGTAATTTAGCAACGTCACAATGACTGGCCTAAGTTGCAGACCGTATTCAAACAATCCCTGCGTTATAACTTAAAACTTTCACCATTTTTACAACAGATTTTACAAAGGAATGTCGATAAAGTGACCGTTTATATCCAAAGGGATCTGGTTATGCGAAAAGAACTTTTATGAAGAGGGATTATCATATGGCGAGTCTAAATTATAGTCGTGTTTGTCGGTTTGAAATTGATGCCATGACGTCATACCATTGTTGTGCCCACAACTGACAAATTCACCGACGACAAACAGCGTTAGTGTGATGGTTCCAAAGCAGCAGAAATCGGTCAAGTTCCAATGAAAACAGTATGCCTGTTCATTATAATCTCCTTGATTTCAGATTAAGGTATAAAGATCGCACCCACGCATCTATAATATTCAAGTTGGGTTATTTCATTTAGTTTCCCCCCTTTGTTTGATTAGCCATCAAAGACAATCTGAACGCAAATGTATTGGTCCGGACAGCGAATCGAAAAACTCTTAACAAAAAGCCATTTTCGTGTAATTGAAATCGAAAACGGTAGAACGCTATAGACAAGCATTTCGCCTAAAACTGTCTTAGCAAAGCCGAGCTATCACTTTCGTGTAATAATATTGTCACCACAACGACTATATCAAGTATATTCAAAATGAAGTGCCTGCATTGCTTTGAATAACATCTCCTTGTTGCGTACTATACCAAGCACAAGCCTTTGGAAAAGGGAAGTTTTGGGATTCAAACGCCCCAAACTGTTTACCCTCTTGGGTTTGAACTTGGACTCGGAAAGGTGTCGTGATTAAAGTATTATATTATTGTGTTCCAATATGGACATGGCCTAACGCTATCATATTTTGTTTAATTTCAGTTTATCCGACTTCTTGTCATAGCTGAAGATGCCAACAACTCTGTCAATATATTACAAAGTACCAGAATATTCTACTGGCTAAAGCCAATCAACGTAATAAAATATTATGGGTTTTGGTTTCTTACAACAAACAACCTATGATTGGGTGTAAATGTCTAAATGGCATACCCTCTTTTTAACACAATTAAAAACTTGTCTTTATGGTTATTTCGGCCAAAAAGATTTTCCCTATGCCCATGTATCTTCCGTTCATAGATATATACTTTACATTTGCATTATCAAGAAGTCAGATTTGTGTATAGGCATGTTGTTCAAATGTCTCAAACCACGCCTCATTGTCAAACCATTGTTGTTGAGAAGGATTATAATTTTACAGATTTCTAATTGAATCGGGGCCCCGATGGCTCAGTCGGCAGAGAAAGTGTCTCAGTCTGACACTGGCCTTCAATTGATGAGGCGTAGGTTCGAATCCCACTCAGTATAAAGAAAAATTACAAGAGTGGATATTCAACTCGATCGTCTGTATCTGGAAGACTTGTCCGGTACTCGCCGAGGGCACAGAGTCAGGTTTTCTCCCCCAAAACCTATCAGCGCCGCCATATAAGTGGAATAATGTTGAGTTTGGCGTAAAACACCAATCGATCAGAGCGAATCAATAGCAAAAAAACATTGCTCTATAAAATAAGAGGCTATGTAATCGTCTTAAGAAAACGACCGGTTTAGATTGGTACTTGACTAATACCGCCCCAATCATACCCACAGACCTAGAAATAAACCGAATAATCCGCCAAAATTGCTTTTACCCTTAGACTCACATAATAGAAATATTCTGGCCTAGTCTATTAAAAGGAAATTCCCACTATCCACTGTAATTATTCCTTATTTATTCTAGCCATGGATTCCATTGCGTTTAGGATTCTGTTCAATAATTCATAGCACTTATAAACATTTATGATGAGACTGCGATGGTATTGGATGTTTGTGTCATTTACTAGTTTCTTAAATAATACATTTCCATTGGTAATACTTCTTTTGCGTTAATACCTCGAATTCTCGTGGGAAATAAATGTTCTTTAAATACAAGAAAATTAACAATAGTTATCATAATGCTATTCCTTTCATACTTTTAGAATAATCTTTTGAGTTATTTTGTTTATTTGACAAAATGAGGGTAATACTGCATGTTAACTTGTTAACGATATAGATCATGGCTTCTTCGCGAATCGTTTCCTCCGATGCGATCGGGCTTTCGCTGTATAAAATAAAACTCCTGGGTGCTAATCCAAAGTGTCGATCTCAAATGGTTGTATCCCACGAGAACCTTCCTTAGCACTTGTTACAAGTAGGCACACGGTGGGATGTGCAAGTAAAACGTACATTCCACATACAACGTATATATTACTTTTTAGTTCAGGATTTATTATATTATGACTGGCTGTTTACGCATACTTTTCAAAGGTGTATTTATTTGTAAATCACGCTTGCTGGTTTATTTCATTCAAAAGTACAAATAAATAACTTAAATATATACTGCTACATATATATTTCGACACAATGTGTTGTTAAAGGACAACCCTGACGTTTCAAGAGTTAAGCATAGAACTCGAGATTTTTGCAAGTTTTACCCCTTTTTCGGTATTTTTATCAAATAATTAAACCAAGGCTCGCTACAAGACTAAAACGGTATCGAGAATGTCCCTGTAAACTTAAGCTGTCATACCATATAAGTGAAATAATCTTGCGTGCTGCGTAAAACATCAACCAATCAATCAAAATTATACCAGTATAGTATATGCCACTGGGACTTGCACAATCATAAATCAATATGTCTGATACTGATTGCATGAATAGCATTTTAGATTACGTTAGTTCCAGATGGAAAAAAGACATTTCATTTTGGCTATTGCTACCTAAGTTTGGTAATGACTGTATTATGTACTTAATGGTTACTTACGTGCAATCCACTCGTCGCCGCCTAGCGTCTGTATTTGATGATAAAATTATGACTACGACGACAACGACAAGAGCATCCACCCTCGACAACCCCATCTGAGAAAATAAAAAGATACCTAGGATTATTCAGTCTGACAATAGAACGTAATTAATTTTTTTTTTATAATGTTAATAAGCATTCTTTTTTTCTACAGTCCAAAGGGCGTATTACCCTTATTTTAGACCGGTGATGGGATGGTTGGTAGGGGTGGGAAGAGGGCGTGAATGCATACTCCGGGTATAAAGGAAAATGCTTCTTAAGTACCCTTTTTTAATGCAGTACTCTTGAACCTCTAACGTTTAATTGGCAATCTATTAAAAACAACACTTATCTTTGAAGAATATTTTGTACGGATCATACTTTAATACAACTGACTACCATTTCCCTACGTTTTCATGGAATCCAGATTTAACCCCGGTCTATTTATGAATAGGAATTATTTCAGTATTGGTGGTCTATTTTATGTATAGAATACAATTTCATGTTGTCTTAACTGTGTGTTTGTTTCTCTGTATAAAACGCAGTGAGAGATAAACAAAAAGCAAAGAAGAGAAAAAACAAAAACAAATATCAACAGCAATAAACACTGAAGTCTAATCCATGTTTTAAATATTGACATTTTTTTTGGCTTTAACATTATTACACACATAAAATGTTTCTTGTGTCAAATCTTGTCGAATTTATGGTTGACGCGCAGTGTATGTAAAAACAAATGAAAGCGAAATACGCCGACAAATCAATACAAAGCCTCATCCGAAAAAATAAGTTCGTCTTCAAATTTGTAGATACGGAACAATGATAACTCTTTACCTGTCGACTTTTTAGAGACAACGTTAATACCAATGCAATACGATCAACCAAATATTCGGAAACTGAATCTCTACTGCGTTATAAATAGTCTACTTCTTGAAAGGTAATGTTCCAGAGGATGTAAATATTCAATGCTAATGAACGATTAACAACGAAATTCTATTTCTATTTCTCTATATTTGAGAGACTATTATTTATAATTGAGTGTTATTAATGTTCATGTCCAGTACTTCCGTTTGGTAAACAACCAGCACTGACTGTCCCGGTAGTATGATAGATGGCGCTGTGTTATCATTGCTCTCCACAACTGTCGAAAAATGTCGGCTGTTTATAGAATTCGGTATAATTAATTAATCCGCGAGTAGTTTAAACTGCAGCCATCAATAAAAAGAACCAACATAGCTTCCATTTACTGTTAATCTTTCTCGCCAACAAAGTGTCCGGGGTCGATGTCCACGGCGTGATTTTGTGATATGAGATAGCTTATTCTCTCAAGAGGCCATCCAACACTGTTTGCTGTGAACACAATTTAAAGTGTCGAATATCAGAATACCGTTTGCTAAGGGGACAATGGGAATTGGCAAATCAAGAGCATATGTTTGTGTGCAGGACTGTCAATGTACTTCCTACGATCCATTATCAACCGACAACTATTTTATTTGGAAAATACGTCCGTTAATATGTTAATCCAAAACACTTAGGACGGATGCAAAAATGTTTTGTTCTTCATTATCCCTCACAAAATATGCCCACAAAACCCGACTCCCTTTGTTGAATCTGGGATTATAGATGCAAATGATTCGTAAACGACGCACTAAATCCGTGGTTTACTATCGATGCTTGTAGTTTGTGCTTGCAAAAGGCAACTCATAACAACTGCTATACAGGATGCACCATTGTAAGATTTAATGGTACTATCGTAACCAGAATCATCATTGTTTTCTAATAATATCCTTAAGTAATGTTGTTACAATGTTCAGGCTGTTTAAAACACCAAGCCTATCTTTGTGACTCTCCCGACCAAGAATCGATAAATTCAGTTAACTTAAAAAAAATGTATCCGTCAAAAGCAATATAAGCCAGCTTTAAGTTCTAGTACAGGAAATGTTTAGTAACCTCCACAGATTAAGTATGATTAGACACGTTAATCTAAATAAGGTACTCAAGATTACCCAATCCTGTTGACAGGCGGCACAACATCAATATTATCATGTGTATCAAGTTTATCTGGAGTCATGATGAGCTATTTTTAGAAGAAGAAGTTGGAAGATGTCTTTGATGGCATTTACATTTGGGTCAACAGTGTTTCAAGCGTTGTAACCAGAAGCATTTTACTTATATTCTAATAAACTTTTTCAAGCGATCTTTATAAAATGATTGAAACATGGTTACAATATTAGAAGAAATTGTTTATGCATACTACATGTATTTTCCAGAAGGTTCTACTGACTTGACTAAAGCCAAACTCCTGTCTGTCTTCAGTCTTATGAAATATCATGGGCTTTGCTTAATTACAACAACCAATGGTTATATGTATAAAGGTCTAAATGATACACCTCCTGTTTTAACACAAATAACCTTATCTCTAAGGTGCCGGTGGCTAAGTCGGTTAGATTGATAGCCCCTCAGTCCGAGACAGGCCGTATATCGATGTGGCGCGGATTCCACTCGCACTCAAACCAAATAAAAATTGAAAAACTTCTGAGTGGATTTTTCACTCGATCACCGTGTTGATGGTCGGTGGTTTCCTCCTCCACTAAACCCGACAACGCCTCCATGTAAGTGAAATATTCTTGAGTGCGTGAAACATCAATCAATCAACCATGGTTATTTCAGCGAAGAAGAACTTCCCTGTGTCCGTATGCTTTAGTGTTTATAAATATTGATAAAAGTAAATACACATTATTTATCTTCTGCCGTTTTCTAATAACACCATTAGAACAAGTTAACCGAGATGTATTTGACCAAGATTGACATGTACGTCAAGTTTTGCTGCTCTAGTCTTTCCGGCACTTACTGGTGCTCCAAAAATGTTCAAAAAGCACTCATTACTGGGTATTTGAGCAAAATTACCTTGTTTAAAATATGGAATTTGTGCACTTGTATTCCAAAGGAATCGTAATGCAATTATGATATTACTGTACAGTTAAGTAAGGAAAGTTATTCAAAATTGTCAAAATTATTCACTATTGAGGACGTGGGATTTTCCCAAAAATAATCACGAAAAAATTCGTTACTTTATTGGCGATGGTCGTCTTTCCAGTAGTAGCAAAGGCATTTTATTGCTATACAAGTTCTTTGTGCCGCAAGGAAAATCATGTCAATATTTCATTGAATTTTCGGTTACAATAGACAAAAAAGTTGAATGCAATACGTCTGAGAAAAAAATTGCTAACTTTTTTGCCTGTCTGAAAGTCACATTGTTTTTGCAAGAGGGACCAGTCCAGAAGATATTATTGGAATACTGGTACGGTTAGCCCCCTTCTCTTTTTTTGTCCTTTTTCTGAAATGTCACATATTATACCTTATTTTGTTGCAATATTATGCACGTAACGTAGCTTGTGCTTGCATATTTATGAAATAATACTGAGTGCAATAAACTCAAAGACACGCATTTCCCGGGACTGAACTTCAGACATGAGCCTTGAATGATTATGTTTTTATACCTCGATACCTCGAGTTTTAAATCAAGATTTCATACGAATAAAAATACCAAGATTTGAATGTTAAAAGTGTAAAACTGTATCTTATGTTGTGCATATCAATAATTCACAAGAATGCATCGGCCATTAAACAGAAGAAAGATTCATGTCAATTCATAATTCAAACTAAAGCCATCTAAAACAAACTATCACGGATTCAACAAAAACCTTCCCATAAAATGGCTGAAGGGCAAATTCATAATTCTGGAGACTAGCTATTGACTTCGTTCCTGTAATGTGCTCTTTGGTTAACGCATATGCGCGTCATGTTATACTTTTCTCGGCTTTGGCTAAGTGACTGCGCATGTCCAGTTCTTTAAATGTTAAAGTTCGTTTTCGGTTCCTATTTTTATTAAAATTAAAATCCGTTCCATGTTTTAATGTAACGGGTTTTAACGGGTACCTTGATTAAACACAGTTAAGCGTAATGTGTGACAACATTTAATGTAACCTCATAATGAAATGTATAAAGTCAGTAGAAATTCAGATATAGAATCACTATATATCATACCAAAATCAGATATCGATTAACTGGCTCTGTCAAGGACGATTATTTTCAATCGATCATACTAGGATTTCCCACCGCGATATAATACAGCTGAATTGACCAACTTCGTTCTATTACGAAATATTCATAATGTAATGTAGTCCTAAAGTTAATGATGAGTTGTTGTAGGTGGATGTTAAACAATGTTTCCAAATGAAGGTTTTTGTATTGTTAGACCATCCAACATCCAATCATTCGTACAGTAAGTAATCATACAAAGAGGCAGGAGAAGCCAAAATTAGGATATTTTCATGAATTCAGATTGTCAAGAGAAAGAGGAAAATTGCTGTTCATCGAAAAACTAAACCAGTCAACCAGAATCAAAAGTTATTCATTGAGTCTCACTGCGTAGTTACTTGAAGAAATTTATTGCTGTTTGTTTTGGAGCCATTTTATTTTGTTAGTACCAGGTGATGCCACTGATCTTTTCCCAGTAGTTTCGCTTGTCGGTAACTTTCTTACCCCACAGAGTTCACCTAGAATACTTCTAAAGCCTTAGTCCATTTCTACTACAAGGGCATTATCAACGAAAAGCTCTTAATTTCGGTAAAATAGCCGCTCATCTTGAAATTCTGTTTTAACGGGAAAATAGTAAACGTTTTGCAGCCCACTTAAAATATAAATACCGTAAATTCAAAGTAACGCGTTGGAGTAAAAATAATCCAGATAAAACCATTTCAGAAAATTAGTTCTATCACACTCCGGAGAGTAAAGCTTTTAAAAAATGAAGCCCAAACTAGAACATGGTGTTATCACATTTTATATGAAATTGTGAATCCAACCTGCCTGTAACGACCACTGTATTTTCTCGATCTGACTTTTAGCCCCTCGTACATACATGTAACGATTGGGAGAGACAAGTCGGGAATCCCAAGCCCTTGTATTTCTTTTGTCGATAACGGAGAGTGTACCGATATGGCTCCAGGCTTCCATATTCCCGAGAAGTCTATCAGATAAACCTCATTTTCAATAAACCCCCGTATTATCGGCTATTTTATTTGCTTTTAATTTACGAAGTGAACAAATACAGATTTAGGATTAAAATACCTGAAGAACTATTGGTATATTGACATATGGTATCGTTATGAACGAATTGGTTCTTCGATTAATAATAATGGATGGTCCACTTTAACCGCCTACTCCCTTTCCAATTGTATTAAGAGTGTTTTACCAAAATTTATCGAGTATAGTCTATCAAAAAAACAACCACCGTTGACTGAATCATTTTAAGGTCGTTGTCTGAGTAATATGGCCACTCCGTGGATGTGGCAGGCTGCGAAAGACAAAGTTAGGATATTATGACATTTGTTTCATTGATCCAATTGATTCCAAGGCATACCACACGATTATCCAATTGGAAAACGCCTTGATAAATTGATTGATTGATGTTTTACGCTGTACTCAAGATATTTGACTTAAATTGGTGAAGAAAATATTCGACTTTTGGCGAATACCTGGCAACTCTTCCACATACGGCGATCGAAGGAAACATCCATTCAGAAATATTTATTTTTTCATTTGGTCTGACTCCTTGATAAAATGTTGTTTATAGAAACACACAGGATTTCTTCGTTAATAGGGCAATAATAAATATGCTAATGAGATAATATCAATGGACACACCAACCAAAGATCATAAATTATGGCGATTTTATTGAAGCTAAAAATTTTAGCTAGTTCAATTGAAATTTGAATAAAGCTCTGCGTGTGGTGATACAGACAATTACCATTCGTTTAATCAATTAGCTCTATACATCATTCTAAAATGAAGTTCTAAACTACATACGTTTTAGAAGAAGTTGGAAGATGTCTTTGGTGGCATTTACATTTGGGTCAACAGATGTTTCAAGCGTTGTAACTAGTAACTACGAGTATTATTGCTTATAAACTACCTTGACGTATATCATCAAAAAGCAGAAAGTTCTTATTTTGTACTTCTTGACAAACAACTAACCAATACTGCTTCAAAGTAATTTTCCCTATATTTGCCAACCCATGCCATCTTAATATAACAATGTATCTATGTACACGTATGTCCCAGATTATACCCCCCCCCCCCCCCCCCATCCAACACCCACACACACAAACGTGCACAAAACATCAGTACATATACTATATTAGTGAGAAATGTCTGTAGGACTGATTACTTTTCCCATGTTTTAAAAACCTTGGCTATTCAAGAATTTACTTATGCCTATCCGCCAACTGTCTGACGTGACTGATATCGCCATTTTTCTGAATATGATTTCAAATAGCCAGACATTAGTAGCCCTACGTGCGTCCATATTTGTTACTGAACACATCGGATAGTCCGACCTCTTTCAGAGGATGTATGCACGGAACAATTTTCTTACATGTGTATATATAAATTTATGAACACTAAAACACACGGGCACAGGGAAAATCTTCTTGTCTAAAATAACCATGGAGACAAGTTTCTAATTGTGTTAAAAAGAGGTATATCATTTAGACCTTTATACCCCATCATAAATTGTTGTAATAAAGTAAACCTATGATATTTCATTAGGTTGACGACTGACAGGAGCTTGGCCTTAGTCAGTAGAATTTTCTGGAATAATATATTTTCTGTATATATAAACATGGCGTAGATTGGAACCACGTCATTGATCTCCAAACATTTTAACCGAGTATCAATAGCTATGTCAAATCCACGTAGAAATCTACAAAAATCAACCTTTTTAACCGAGTATTGACTTTCAATCTACGGAACAAATCCACGTAGAAATCGATAACAAATCAACTGTTATCCTCTCAACGGTTTAATTTACGAATTTTGAATCACATGTTTTTCAAAACCAACATATTTTGCCTCATAATCTGATGTTTTGCATATAAGTACACAATAAAATACATGTACATTCTCTTGAAGTGGCATAAGCGGTCAAGATTCTCACTCGATAAATATTTTCGTTTATAGTTCATAGAAAAACTAAATGGTTAAGGTTGCAATTCCATACATTCTTTAGCCTTTACGCAAAAACACAGTGTTCGAAAAGTAAACAAAATTTAAAGAACCAGAACTAATGTTAATTCGTTTCAGGTCTAAATTAGTTCAAAACACGGCTGTAAATTTTGCTAGAGGTTGATTGTTTGGTGTTTTACGCCGCGCTCAACAATTTTGCTAGAGACAAGTACCACTAAAACGCTTCTAATTCGCAGTTCTTGTGAAAAAAATAGCCGATTTGTTTTGACAGAAAAATCAAAAATGTCCGTAGCTCGAGTCACTACAATCACAAAAACGGTATTTTTCAACCTACAGAAATTTGGTGTCTGTCACAGAACTGAAAAAGATGACGCAAGGAGACTCGAAGGGATTTCAAGACCCCAGAGAAAATGGTTAGTTATCTTTCTAACATGTTTAAATTTTATGTCAGTATATGTGATAAGTTGCCATGTACTCGATGAAGGTTGGGGTCTTCTCCGGACATTGAGCCTGGCCCCCCGCTAAACCTAGCAACGCCGCCATATAAGTGAAATATTCTTGAAAGAGGCATACAACATCAAGTAATCAATTCTATGTCGCTGTGTTCTCCTCAATATGCTTTATTTGGAACTATCAATGATACACGCTTATACGCGTAATGTTGTGTAAGCCAATTGAGGTGAAGTACGCCAAATTAAAAAAGTGGCAGAGCGGACAGTCAGATTTGTTCGTCTTGCTCGTTCTTTATAAAGCTAAGCATGTTTTATAGTTGAATATGGATTCTAGTTGGAGCACTGCGTTAACTGAACGCGTCCTTCATGTGTGTCTTTTTGGAAATCCTAACAGTGAACATGGAAATTTCGCAGCAGCAAAGTATTTCATAATACTTAAGCATGCACGTATGTATTCGAAAAAAACTTTTGAAATAATTCGTCTGGTTCAGACACATTAAGTTGCCGTTTTGTTCAATTTTCTCTTCAAATAGATATGCTGGCACATCGGATCATTCAGGAGCTTAAAGGATTACCAAATCAGGTTGTCTAAAAGCGTAAATGTCCAGTCACTCATACAGACGCTATCCATTCAATATATGCCATTCAAGCCTTCTTACGGACAGCTTGGCAAGTATAGAGATGTTAATTAAACCACTTTGAATCGCCTCCAGCAAGGAGACACTATACACACCGTTATTATTGGATTTGACGATCTTGCTATATCTTACAGTCTGTGGTATATCTGTCCATGGACAGAGATTCGACGACTTTATTTTCTAATATAAAACTTACCTAAAAAGTTATTATTTGAGTTCTCCCCCCCCCCCTGCCCCCCGAACCTAACCCTAAGTCGTTTGTGATGTGTTTACCAAACAAAAAAGCAAGATTGAATCCGATGTCCTATTTTCATGATCCGGTTCTGATACATTGGGATCTTTGTTTTTGATACTTTCGACGAAGTCAGGGATTATCGTAAAAAGATAGTATAGGAGATTAGCACAACCCTCCCTTGAATACGTTTAGCTAAACCACGGGCGACGATTCATGAATTATATTTGATATCAAATCGCGCTAAACTAATCAAACTATAAAAATACCTTAGTATAATTCGGATTCGTAGAGGTTTTGCGCCGCACTCAAGCATATTTCACTTCTATGGTGGCGTTGCCAAGTTTAGTAGGGGAGTAAACCGGGCTCCTTGCTCGGAGCAAAGCCCCGACTTTCAGCGAGTCTTTGGCAACTCTTCCACATATGGCGATTGAGTAAAAAAATCCACTCAGAAATTTTTCAATTAATATTTGGTCTGAGTGAGATTTGATTCTTCGCCGCATTGATGGAAGGTCTGTGTCGGACTGAGACTTTCCATTTCGTCGAATTTTATTTTTTTGCATTATTATTGTCCGTTGCCATCCAATGTCGTTTAGATCTTGTTTTCTCAATCTCACTCTGCGAGAGAGATAAAAAAAAAGGATTTTGCCCGAGAGGTCACAACTCCTTGCTCAAGATTTTCTAGTAGGTGTATCTTCTTTTGATTAGTGGGGGTTTTATTTTAAATTCAATGATGTCAAGCCACTACAATCAAATCGATATTCTGAAGCCATCGTTGATGACAAGGTCCTTTGGCAAAACAACATGGACAATACAAAAACTGTTGTCAAAGGGCTTTATTTGCAGCCAGTAGTCCCACCCTTTGATGCCTCTATCCTTTACTTGTTTGCCTTAGTTACTTTTTACCGGTATACATGTACATGATTAGCGGTTACGTTTTCACGGCTCTGCTGTTATATAGTCAATACTTTATATTAAGGTAATTATAAAATATCATAGGTCGATGGAATTATGCATTTATTATTAACTCGTTAATTTGCACCTTGTATTCAGATAACTAGAGACCTGTGTTCGAGGAAAGTCCGTACAGGACTATCGAACCGGCAGATCTTTTGTTAAATGAAAAAAGCGACTATCGCGAGAAGAAATGAGAGTTGTCTGGAGTGGGAACACTGCTGTGTTGCATTATCTGCAAAGTATCAATGCTTCCAATGTGAGAGGTGTTCAAGGGTTACCTTCATTGCCAGTAGAAAGAGTTATTGGAGTGAAAAGCTTTACCAGGGGCTTGGTAGTGGACTGGTGTTTTTTATTCGTTTGAGTAAAAGGATATTAGATTCTTTCAATAGCATACACAGTGAGTTCTATCCTTTCATCGAACCAGAAGAGCTAAGACAATTGTAGTTAGAAAAGGTTTTTCTTTAGCATTTAGGTACAGGAGAGTTTACGTCCAACGTATCGTCAATTTGGCTTCCAGACATTGATGCTTGTATAAGGTTAAAAAAGCTTAAATGCAGCGAGTTTTCGAGAACGTTAAAAAATCTTTCCTATTTTAGTTAGACTCAAGGCGATTCACGTCGATTTATATCACTATTTGTCTTCAGACTTAAACTGCTAAATCTTAATTTCAATTCTGGATAGTTAAATTCATTATTATCCATTTGTGACTTATATAAATGCAGCTCGCCTGAAAGCGGCTTGGTCTAGCGGATATTTTATAGTGACCACACGATGCCCTGATCGGACATGTGTATTTGAAACTTTGTACAATCTCTGAACAAAATTAAATCTGGAAATTAATTGAATATGGAGTAAAATGAAAATACATTCTTTTAAAAGTTTAAGTTCCTGGTTATGTGAATTTGTGGTTAGATTTGTCCGTTATAAAAAGGGTTGTTTTGGGTTCTACAACACATACAGCCATATGTCAAGTAAGCCGAAAGCATTAACTGAGTGACCCTAATGTACTCTATAATACTAAGGAATTCAGAAGGTTCCTACGGGTATGGTCATCTCGGATACACATTGTAATTAAGACGAAACTTGAGTTAGTATTATCCCTTATCGGTTTTACAATCCACAAGATTAATTAAAATAAACTTAAAATCCACAGCCGTTGTCAAATCAATTAATTATGACCTTAAGCCGTTCTCGTATCTTCTTCAAGTGAATTTCAAACTCCGGTCATACATATTCGGACTTGTGTGGGGCGTGTTCAACTTGTTCAAAATACAAAGTTGGTTGATCCACCTCATTCAAAGTTGGGCTTGAATGACAATCCATATTTGTTCTTATTAATTTTGATACAATGTAATAGAACTTGGCTGTATACATACAGTATGTGTTATCCAACAATATATCATCAATAACTAACTTTAAAAAGTGTTTTTAAAATCATTCAATCTAATTACATATAATATTTATATTTGATGGTATAATAAATAGCATTTTTCAAAAAGTTGGTTAATGTTTAGAGTTGAAGAGATCTGTCGGCTTGAAGCATAGTATCTGATCTTATGTGGTCTGTGGGTATATCCGATCATGCACGGCCTAGAAAGACCCGATTGTTCTTCAAAGGGATGCTCTAAGTTGTATCTGGTGGTCATTTGATATTTTATGCAATGGTATCATCTCTTGATACATAGTTTGTTGGTTTCACGAAATGCCCCTTTCATTCAATATTCATGGTGTATTAAACTCAGTAATGGATGACTTCGTTCAAAATGTCTTTTCCTAAACTAATCAATCAAAGAATATAATGATCTTCAAAATAAGGCGTATGTTCTGTAAGGATTACTATAACGTTCAATGATATACAATATAACATTGATTCCAATCGAGTAACTGTTACTATAATTGCTACGAACACTAATTCGCTCTAAAACGCGTTACAATGGAGGTACAACTGTGTTTACGATTTATAACAGTCTTTGTCTTTTTATCCCTCATTTTATGAGCATGAACAATTTCATACAAGGAATAGAATTAGAACTTAATTAATTTCAGATGTAAAGTGTTTATGTAAAATACATTTCGCCAATATCGATGTTTGATAATTTAGGAAATGATTTTCTGGGCACGCTATGATTGGGAGAAATGTTAAGGATGATACATGTTTGATTAAAGTTATCTTGGGAATGATTAACACTTGAAACGACAGATTAATTAGCGTTATTGAAGAAGATTTTAGCTGGTCATTATATATCGGAATTGTTAAGATTTTCAGTGAATGGACATAGCCAGAAAATGTATGACCAAAACGAAGTGAAAGTTCTAATACACGCGTGAAACGCCTGGGTCGAAGTGAACTGATCTGTTCAACTTAGGTACAAACTGCCTCTTGAGGAAAGAGACAATTTTCCCTTGATGCAAACAACACCCACCTCTGCCACATGGACGACCAGTTCATCCATATCACTTTGTCAATGACCTCTCAATCCAACTTGATGAAGTGGTTTTCAATTATAATATGGATTCATGTGAACTGCACATGCGCATGCTTCGCGAGGGATTTGTCGGCAGTAAAATAAAGCTTCATTAAGCACGATCATCAGGCAGATGGGAAATATCTTCTGTGTTCTTGGGTGGGGTTTGACTGCATGTCAAAGGTCGCCAAATTATATGATACCTAATTAGACAGATGAAGAGTAAACGTATCACGTGAATCGCGAAAGTGTGTTAGTCCATCTGCAATTCGCGAATGGCTTTCTGCCCATCGCGATTATTTTCCAATCTAATTGCTTCTTACTAACGCTGTCAACGCCTTGGTTCAAATCGAGAATCGAACTATATTAGACAATTAATACAGGTTTACTAAGTTTGCAGATGTTATCTGGACATCTGATTCTTTTCAGTTACTCTTGTCGCTATGAACCTATAAACATCTGCCATGTATACTTTAAACGCCTGTATACATCGTGTCTAAATGTACCTATCATTCAATTAGTAATGAAATTCATCGTCAGAAATTAATTTGTCATCTAAGGTAGAATAGGGGAAAAAAGAGATTTGAAAGCTATTGAAAACTAAACCAATCACAAATCACGAGATATCTCAAATTGCAAGACATCAAAAATCACAAGGCATCACAAATCACAAGAAATCACAAATCACAAGAAATCACAAATCACAAGACATCATGCACAGATCACAAGACATTATGCACAAATCTCAAAACATTATGCACAAATCACAAGACATCACAAATCACAAGAAATCACAAGATATCTCAAATCACAAGACATCGCAAATCACAAGACATCATGCACAAATCATAAGTGACTCGTGAATAGTCGAAACCACATGTAGACATGTGCAGAAACATTGGGAAAGGCATGATTTTGTACATTTAGTTAGAGGTTTGAGCAGTGAGATACTGGAAGCAGCGAATCATATTTAAAAATTGAAGTAAACGGTCGATACCAGTTAATTATCCCCTGGGTCCACGCAAATTTATAAACTCTGACGAGAAATATTACAAACATTGAAAAGCCATCTATTACGATAATATAGAAATATTTTCTGAAGTTTATCAAGAACCCTGATGCTAACTTCGAATCCTGTTTATTTGTCTTCAAAACGGTCTTGTGACTGATCAACTCTTCTTGTGAAAAATTAAAACTAACATCAGTATTTGAAATATAGGTCTATAGCTTGCGTCACTTCACGACAGCAGTACCGATGTTTACTTATTACTAATCGATATATGTCATTTTACACTGAATTAGTCAACTCAATATTAAACACTTTTTTTCCATTTGGCACTATCGCATTTCTGTTTATACTTAAGTTGTTTCATTAATAAAAGATTATGGTTTTAAAGAGAAAGTGTCGGGTATACGAGTGCAATGCCCGGAGCAATGCATATTACCATATCTATCCCGGGAAACTAGTTCATATAAGCCCGGTTCCCATTAAAAAGCCTGTCGGCGTTTCACAGTTATCACACTGGTACATACCTACTTTAGCAGAAAGTTCGTCCGAAGTATTAAAATGTAGGTGACATTTTCATTTGAAAAGACATCTAAGACAATATGTGACAATGCAGAATGTTATTAACCCATAAGAACATATTGTTAATAACATGAAGCCGTAGTATTGTAATAGCCTTATGTTTTATTGCCAGAATATGCGTGTGACAGGATAAGTTATCACAAATTATAACCTTCGGGATAAAAAAGCTCAGCACTGACAGCCCTTTATAAGTGTATTTTGAGTGATTTTTATGAAACCCTATTTGGATTGTTGTGGAGACTAACGGCATTGCAATCCCAAGGCGGGTGTATTCTGCTTTTTGGGTTTCTGTATCAGAAGTTAACAAATAGCGATTTATTTGCAGGGTTTAGTCCCTCTCTATAACATTTAATCTAGCGTGATTAATAAAAGAACTTTTCTGACAAATTTTTACGGATGCATGAAGACGATTTATATTTCGATAACAGTAAAGATGTTTGGGTTGATATTTTGAAGTTTTTCGTTTTACCTTATCACGAGGAAAAGTTATCTGAAGACATTACAAACTACTTGGCAACTTCCTTTTTTTTTCTGTTAAGTTCCCCCCGGTCTCATTTCACCTGGTTGTACTAATGTTGAGGTAATACTTTTATCCTGACGCTCAGCATTTCATATAAACCTGTGCTCAAGTTTCACTGTTAAAAAAACAGAGTTTCTTAACCTGAAACCTGTTCATAACCTGCAGGTAGAGTCTGAAAGGAAAAACTTAAATTTGTTATAATGAATGAAGTCAACTTACCTTAATCTATTAGTACAGCGTTTCCTGGATAAAAAAGATATACCTTTCCAAAAATTACAAATGTGTTTTAAATCTCCCCTTTCAGCGCTTGGGATAAAACTCCCTATTCTTGTCTCTTTTTTTGATTCCAACACACAACAAACTCTTTTTAGGAACAGTGACCAACTTTTTATAATAACTTAGCCGACTTAAAAACTAATTCCTGCTATTCCTTTTCAATCCAAGAAACTATATAATAGACTGTATCTGTTGACGGCTGGAGGATGTTAACTGGCCAGATAGTTGGTTATTGGTGGGTTCAGCAAAAGTAGAGAACGCCGACTTCAATTCGATCGTTAAATACCATTGGCTTTCCTAACATCTGGTTGGTCAGCAATACAGAGGGACTGTAACGGCGTAAGTGGCTCAAATGCTATTAACTTGCTGATAGATCCGTTGATAAATATTGATGTGGATGCATTGATTGTTTGGTTTAGGCTTTGTTTTCAAATCAATGACTCTTGGATTCACCGGATATGCTAGGCTGTACTGTACAATGTTAGGATAACAAGCCAATTAATATAGTTACCGAAAATGTATTTGGCGAATAATTGGACGTTTTCATTAAATATCGGAGTTTATGAATCATTCGTATACTTATTATCAGTCACTCAATAAATGCATCAGGCAATTAATCATTCAATCGCTTTCAATCGTCGGGCTGGTGGCCTTGTAGCTTTGCTTTATCCAAGTTTGCTGACCAAGCAAGGAGGCACATAAAGGATGCCAAATACATTAGCTTTCCCGACGTTCTAGGGTTTGTAGAATGTCAAGATTACGATGAAAGTGAATGTATATTGGGGAGATGATCTTTTCGTCGATTGATATACTTTTGTCGCCATATGAACGTAGTTGCATGTTGATTGTGACGTAAAACTCCAATCAAACAATCACTTTCAAATAACTCTATATCAAGGTAAATAAAACTTTACAGAAAATATTCATGAAAAAATTCTCATATTTATAATTGTAAGCTTTATCAATTAAGATGGAACACATTTCCAAATGATCTTCTTTCTGTTTGCAGAAATTAAAACGGTTTCAAAATAATGCATGTGATTAAGATGCAAACTCATTTAGAATTCAGCAAATTTACATAAATGTGAATTTAAATTCAAATGTTTTACTTTCCTGCAAGAGTTTTCTTTAAGACTGGAAACATGCACAGCTTCCCCAGTTCTTCACTTCATGTTACATGTCCGGTAGGAGTGTCATTAATTGCCTAATGTGATGATTGTCGCAGATGGTTTAACTAATAACGACCGAGTAGTTCACACAACAGTAATAACTCATCTGTGTATTAAATATTACACCTACTTTTTAATAGTCTTTTATAATATGATTTTAATTAACTTCGTAATTAGGTACTCGGGCATTTGCGTCATTGGATATTTTAATATGACTAATTGATTAAATAACATTTGTCGTCTTCAAGAATTAGTTAACGGAATATTTCTGTGGATCACAGATCACTGCCCTTAATACGAACGCTGTCCTTAAACCCAAAGACTGTCCTTAAACTTGAACGCTATCCTTAATCCGAACGCTGTCCCTAAAGCTGGAAATGTCCTCTTGCCGTCTTGTTAGCTCCCATCGGAAATCCGATTTCACTTGTACTTGATTCCAGTCGTTAACGTATTCACCATGTCTAACTTGTTCCATTAATCAGCTTCGCTTAGCATGCCGACACATCACAGCATTCTCTGGCAGCCTACAAAGGGTGTGTCCCTTCCTCATACGGCTATATAGACTAAAGCAATAGTAGACAAATGCTTTCATAGAAATCATACCTGTAGCTTACGGCCATTCTATAGTATCGCTTAACTTTGATGTTTTACAAACACTATTTATAAAATATTTGATCATCACAGACTAATGGCACAAACCGATAGCTCTGAGGCTTCCTGAAGACGAATGTGTTTTAAATTATACACTCTGTCTTACTCTCATGCTTTGAGCATACAATGCATTTTCAATTGATTTTGGCAGTTTTTGACGATCATTACACCCCCCCCCCCCCACCCCCACCAAAATATTTTTCATTAATCGTCAAGAGCACCCATTTCAAACATTCCACTGTACGCTTAGTGAAAAATCATTTCTAACTTGTGAGTTTGTTTCTTGGGTCTTCAGTATGGTTCAGTTGGTAGATCGTTGGACGCTAAAAGAGATCTCCGCCAATGCTTCACAGGTTCGAATGACATTCAATCTGCTCATATTTTCTTGCTGGTTTTTTCTTCGATCAAGGGTCTCCGTGGCTCAGTAGGTAGAGCGTTGGACGCTCAATCCAAACAGCCTTCCAATAATGAGTCGCAGGTTCGAATCCCACTCAGTCAAAAAATTTGAGAAAATTTTCTGACTGGGTTTTTCATCCGATCGACCTATGTGGGATGGTTGCAAGTTACCAGCGGAAGATCGCAGGTTTTCTCCGGGCATAGAACCGGATATCCTCCGCCAATAGACCTGGTTACGCGGCCCTACACGTGAAATAATCTTGTGTGCGGCGTAAAAAATCAAACAATCAATCAACTAATCAGCATGATTCAATCCAATACAGGTTTGTGCTGTGGTTTATTCAATATATTTTAGTTTGTAATGGCTAATGAGAAAATTTAATTCGGCAAACAACTATAATTAAATATGAAAATGTAACTTATGTTTTATTGTTTCATATATAACTTACATTTACATGTAATTGTAAAGTACAATGTTGCATCACAGCACCAGAAGGCATCTTTGCAGCTTATGGCGATACCCTGCGTTAGCATGCACGTGCCAACGATGTGAATTCAAATTAAAACATGTATCTATTATAACAGCTAAGAACAAAGTACAGTGTACTGTTTTGGCAATTCGAGCGAGGTAAACATACGAGAGGATATCAACGGTTTTTTAGCCTCAGCATTTTTTCAATTCAGATCGATTATTGTTTTACGCCTAATGTACATCTGATGTGACAATCCGCTTGTTGTCGTTGAATTTGTAGAGATTGGCCTTGAAGCAAAATATAGAAGCATTTTTCATTTAGCGCTATGTTTGAATGTTTGAAATGGGTGATCTTGATGCTTAATGAAAAATATTTTGCATTAGGCGTTGCGTTCTGGCGCTTAATTAAATTGTTTTCATCAAGCGTCGATTTTTCATTAAGCGTTGTAACAAAGCGCCAAAAAACCAAACCTGCAAAAAAATGTATTTAACTGAAGTATTCTCTATGATAGAAATTAAAATTATCCATTTAACTTTTGGTGGCATTTTATTACCATTTCATCTTATCGTGGGGGGGGGGGGGGGGGTCTTCTTTTACTTGAATGTACGATGAAAAAGAAATCATCAAACAATTGATAGCTATTTGCTATCTCAATCAAGGGAAAGAATTTACATACTTTAAGCTGATTCAAGTATTAACGTTACACTCCAGATCATTTCAATTATATCGGGATGTTGCTGTAGGTGTATCGAGGTCAGAAATACAGCTCAAATGCAAAGGAAACCCCCCAACTCTTCGCTGGTTGATTGACTGATTGATGTTTTACGCCACACTCAAGATTATTTCACTTATATGGCGGAGTTGCCAGGTTTGGTGGGGGAGAAAACCGGGCTCGTTGCCCGGAGGAAACCCACGACCGTCGGCGAGTACCTGGCAACTCTTCCACATACGGCGTCCGAGTGAAAAATCCATTCCGAAATTTTTCATTTTTTTTTCTCTGAGCTTGATTCGAACCCGCGCTGCATCGATGGAAGGTCTGTGTGGGACTGAGAGACGATCACTCTAACACACTGGACCATCGAGGCCCCGCCTGAATAAGCGAGACAATGATAAATCTCAATCTAAAATAGAGATTGATCCTACTGCCATTCGTTGAGATATCAACTCTAAAACGATTGAGTGACATGTTGCTTGAACACAAAGGGAGGCCACTACCGTCGACGTCCTTACAACGACACGTGACACTGATAGTTGACTGGGTTGTGCTGAGAGTATAATGTTATTAATCAGCATATTCTCTATTGGCATTGTTACAGGTCCGAGGATAGTCGTATTGGTCCGAGGCCAAAGGCCGTGAACTAATACGGCTGTCCGAGGACCTGTGACAATACCAATAGGGAATATCCTGATTAATGAAAATTTTATTAATTGGCTTTCAATGTAATTTAAAAATAATAGTGTTTTAATGGACACGTTCGCAAGGAAAGTTGACCATTATTTTCTTAAAAATTTCTTTATAAAATCTAGGTGAAGTGTACCAAGAGCTGTCCCCCTTTTGTACATAAAACATAGGAACATATTTCTTTATTTTTACAAATTATTATTAATGCAATTTTTAATTTATCTAATGAAATAGACGGGATATTTGTTTTTCTTTAATTGTACATTGGCTATTTCCTTTTTTTTCTGTTGATGAATTCAAGAAAAATAGCGTTGGGACTTTGAAGTGATAGCAAGGAAACGGTCGCCATGTTCGATCTCGTATTGGCCCAGTCCGTATTGGCCTTGTTTGTTCGTATTAGCCTAGTTTGTTCGTATTGGCCCTGGTAAGCCCTGTATGAATGTGACCGTTTCTCCGTATTATGCCAATAACATTGAAAGTCAATTAATAAATATCCGATATAATTCTGGTAGGTAACGTTTAAGCCGCCGATAAACTGTTTTGTTATATTGATTGCAACTCTTCTAATACACATAAAATACCTTGAAATACCTTGAAGTCCAGATCATATTTTGCATGGACATCCATGGGCGCTGCCATCTTGTTTTAGAATGTATTTATGAGCTGATGTAACGCCGATTATATTTTTGATTTTTAACAAG
This sequence comes from Lepidochitona cinerea, assembly GCA_963971465.1. Taxonomy (NCBI): domain Eukaryota; kingdom Metazoa; phylum Mollusca; class Polyplacophora; order Chitonida; family Tonicellidae; genus Lepidochitona; species Lepidochitona cinerea. Next base: position 37,627,885 of record OZ020553.1, read on the forward strand.
TATTTCTGCCCAAAGGCCTTGCGATACGGGTTATTATTGTAGGGTTACATGTTTGGGAACAGTATAGAAAAAAGAACTAAATATCATACACATTATGAATTCTCGGTAAATTTCTTACTGTTCACTATGCGCGAAAATGTAGGGCGACGGCTCTCGAGCCATGTCTCGTGTTGAAGATCTCGTAGATTGGCACGAGATCTCGATTGTGATAAATCTACCTAGGCTAAAAACACGTCACTGTTACTCGGGATGAATATTGACCAAACCTTATGGTTGGATATGACGATTTCCGTCATGCACGATAATACACTGTGTTTAATTAAACCTGTCGATTGTCTGTTCAATAACATCAGTGACACATCGTCATCTTTCCCCAGGCTATATACGTGTATCATTTTGTATCCCTAACCATCTCTACAAACATCACACATCTCTTTGTCAATTAGTTACAATAATAAATAGGTAACTTAGAAAAGTTCTGTATATTGACGGACCACTCAGTAGTTAGAACGCCTGACTATTGGTATATTAATTAGAGGAAAAACAAGCACTCTTTTATCTCTAAACCCAGCGTTCTGATTGGTAGTCTCATGACTCGTATTACTGCGTGTATGTTTCTCTTTATCTATATTTGGACAAACAATTTACCCAGTTTTAGATGCCAACTAGAATTTCTCGCTTTGTTTTGTCCATTCGTCCGTGGGGCTTTATTACAAATGGTCCAAATTTTAAGAACTGTAAGTATTTTGACAAAAGTGTGTATGTGTAGACCCAAGGGTCTATCCCTATTGGATGCGAAGTCATATAATAACCTTTTTATTATACATATGCAATCCAACGCCAACAACAATTATTTCAAGTTTAACTTTAAACAAGCACAATAATTTATTTCAATATTCAACGTATTCACAATTGCTAGAACGTCGCATTTCGTCTTCTTTTTAGTGTTTTCTGGTATTTGACCCTCGACAAATTTATCTATATCAGCGTCATCTAACATCTTGCAGAGATATGAGGGTTCTGTCAAAACGACAGGAGCGAAACAGACGACTCCGCGGTGACGTCAGATTCGAATGTTACACATCATCGAACTGACGTAGTCGCTCTTCTCTCTGCCGATACCCGGATGGAAATCCAATAGCACTATCCGATATCGTTTTCGGCTCCAATATCGACTGATATATGATCGACACGTGGTACAAATGCTAGTCTTTCATTGGTTAGTGAATACTGGTTGTATAATAAGAGTAGATACTGTACAAGTGTATTTGAATTACACATATTTTTTTCGCGTGAAAGTCAGAGGATAGATGGTATTCAAACGTAGCTGCACAAACTAGCCGAATGGGGACTAAAAGTTTGCGCTTTGTCCGCCAGTGCATCCATCAGTCAATCAGGCCGGCATGTCAGCATTCCGGACTTTTTTCTAAACTCTTGGAGATATTTTGCTGACATTTCATATTTGAGTCTACCGTGATCAGCTACAGATCAAGTTTTGTTTCGTTTCGCATAACTTTACGGAAATTTCTCATTTATACTGCTAATTAAGCCTAATTCATAAACTCGGCAATGTCAGCTTTCATATCTGTGGGCATTTGATATTAACCATGTTCTCTCTCCAGGATAGAATAATGGTCTAAGATTTTACTTTTCACTGTTTGACCGGACCATTGGATGGCATTGAATACAGTTAGTGCTACACGCAGTGCATGGTCCAATTCTCTCACAACGTTGTGAACAAACTATCGAAAATGAAGTTATGTATTAATGCTTTCATTTAAAATTAGGTGGCACGCCTACCCCCTATTGAAGCAAACTAATGCCTTCCGTTTAAAATGAATTATATTCAAGCTAAATGTGACTGAAAAGGCGTCTCAAAATTTTATGCACTGGGGCTGGTTGCACAAAGGTGTATTAAGCTTAAGTCTGACTTATCTAGGCAACGTCACAATCAAATTCCTTTGTTAGGCAACATATTTAAGCCTGACTTAAGCTTAATACAACTTTGTGCAACCGGCCGCTGTAGTATGTTGTATAATTGTAAAATCGACGTTAGTACACAAGAGAGAAGTAGGCGCAGTGATGTTATCGTCTGCAGTTGCGTGCAGTTAAATAACAAAAACTGTTATTGCCCTGCAGTGAATAAGGAATTTTCTTAGTTTTCACTTATGAATAAATAATGAAAAGGGGTTTATGATGTTTTTCGAAACTTCTAAATAACATTTTGCTGATATCCGGTTAAACCTTGTCGAAAAAATGCTGCATTGAAGTTACCTCAAATTCTCACTGACAATACAAAAATGTACGTTATATGTAAACATCAAAATCGTGAAATGATTTTTGCGGGAAACTGGAAGCCCTTTACTTTGGCACCTCCGCGGAAAACACCGAGGGCTTTTCGTAGGGTACGTCGGCAGATGGATCATTTATGATCTCACATCAATTTAGATCAAGTAGTTAGACCAAGATTCTCAAAAGCAGATTCTCAAAAAAATAACGCCGGAAGTAAGTCTTCTATAAGGCGTAACCGTCATTCTAGGGAATAATTTCTTATGCCCTGCCCTGGACCTGACTTGCATAAGTCTCATAACCGGAGATCGGTACGCCCTCTGGATGTTAGATGCCTAACTCAGCCGGAAAACGTGAGCTTATTTTTGAGTGTTTGGTATTTCTAGGCAATTAGTTAACGTGCAATTCTGAGGCTGAATTTAAGAAAAGCTTTTATTTATACTGTTTGTAAAAATAGCCATTAATTTTGAATTTCTGTTTAAACGGAATACTCAAGCTACTTCAAAGCTAATTCACACTTTTTTCATAATTTCTAATAGTCACGACAGTATGAGGCTTTAAAGGCTGTCTCAAAACTAAATGATTGGCGTTGGAATGAGGAAAATCCACACGGTATGTGGCCTATACGAACCGGAATAGTGTTCGAAAAGTAACACAATTTAAAAAACCGGAACGACCATTCATTCATTCTAAGCCAAAGTTAGTTCGAAACAATACTTTATCGTACATTCTCGAGACTAGAAGCACTAAAAAGCTTCTGAATTATACGTCTTGTGAAAAATTACCGATAATTTCAACATTCTGTTTTTACGTCAAAATATCAACATTTTGGCAGCTCATGCGCCTTTAACCTGGCAACCACGAGTGCCTCGTAAAACAAGCAATTAATCCATTATAAAAAGTCCATTGCTAGTGTTCGTTCTCTATAGAGATACATAGCAGATAAAGCTTACTGCAATTATAATTATTTATCACATCACGTTTATCACCACAACATTATCACTGTTTGGTGTGAAATACAACTAGGTATAAATGAAACGTAGCTGTGAAGACAATTTATATCATTGGATAGGGAAGAATGTTCAAACAGGGAAAGTTAACTTACAGCAGGAAGTCTTATTGGAAGCATTGGCTATTTTTAGTAAACCCCTTCGAAGAAAAGAGCACTGAAAGATAAAAATAGTCTTATCGTATTTTCTAATAACTCACGTTGTTGTAATAATTCAGTTTCTATGCCATTCAGAGACCACGTAATTGACTCAGTGGGTAGACCGATAGATTGCTGAAGTAGATATCTTGTCAGGTATAGTATAAAGTGTATTCCAAGATACAATAGATGGTACCTACCATTTTCCACCTGTCCCACGGATATTATGGGTTATTGATACAGTAAGGTGTTTGTAAGTAGGGTTTGGGGGGGGTGAATTTAAACGGAAATCTCCAGTAGATAAGATGGTTTGCAATTTAAGTTATAACAGAAAATAAATGGTTAAATTGCTTGTGTTTTGAGAAAAAGATATCGTCAAAAAAGCTTAAACATATTGTTTTCACGTTGGATGTAATAAACCTCAAACTATGGAATTGCCATGATGTATTTGGCAGGAAAACATTGTTTTTCTAATACGCAAAATGAACGTCGGCATCGAGAGGGTTTCTTTGGTTAGATAAGGTGAGATATTTGCAGCGTTTCTCTACTCAGTTTTGTCGTGAAGTCGTAATGCTTTATTTCTTTGACATCGCTAATTCACAAATGATCACCGCTTCACCGAAATAAAAAACAGAAATCACGTTATTATCAGAAGAACCTTGGGCAGAGTTTTTTTTATCTTCATGCTTTTGGGTTTGTTTAACTCCCTTACTGTTACGTTTAACATTGCCAGATTATCAAAATGATAATTCTGTTTAGATTTTTCTTTCCAGAAGAAAAAAAGAAAGCATCAATAGCAGTTCTAAAGAGAAACCCTACAAGTTGGTTTCTCGACATGACCAAAATGTACATTAGATTTCAATCCACCCACCTTCTCATTTTGCAGAGGGTTCTAAGAAAAAAGGACAGCCGTCATAAATTCTGATTCTCAACAAAATGTGAGTGATTGACGTTTATCGAAAAATGAAATGACTGACGTTGAAATACTCATACAGCCATTTGCCTTGTTTGAAAAACCACAGTTTGTCGTTTGCAATAATGTTAATGCTTTGACTCGCCACACCTTTCGTAACTTCCTTTGAGCCACATCATTCGGTGGGGGCCTTAAACAGTCCTTTAGTAACCCCTACCAATTTCCGGAAATAGATAATTCTGATCTGTGTCCGTCTATTGCATCATACCAGAGCCGATTTTTAGACCAGTGGTTGAACTACACATTCTTCTAAGTGGACGTTTATTTCTAGCACTTTGAAGAGGTCCATTTTTTTTAGCCAAATCGTTGGTTTACTAGATCACTCGGTCAATCGCCCTGACACCTCCACTTTACCATAAGCTAAAATGACACTGACAATAAGGCGAAGAATTTCTTATGGACAACAACTTCTTGGTTTATTGGGTGACGACGTTTTGATGTAGTTCTTTTGATGTAGTTCTTACATCGAAACGTCGTCATCCAAATAAACAAAGAAGTTGTTAACCATAAGTAAGTCTTTGCCTAATTGTAACCGTTTAACTTCTAAATGCCATTGAAATATTTGACGGAGAAAATGGCTCCCATCTTGAACAGACTCATGTCCCTTCACTCACTATGCTACAATGAACTTTTAAATGTTCATTACTCTCACAAAAGCACGAAACTTATTGGATTGTTGTAGACTTCGGAAACACTGCTCTTTCAAGATAAATTAGTTAAACATTAAAGGGGCATGAGTTGCCAAAATTCACACTTTTTCATAATTTCTGATCATCACGACAGTAAGAGGTTTTAAAGGCCATCGAAAAACTAAATGATTGGTGTTGGAATGAGGAAAATCCATACAGTATGTGGCCTGCACGAACCGAAAACGTGTTCGAAAAGTCAACAAAATTTAAATAAGTCAAAGTTAGTTCAAAACAATACTTTATCGTACATTTTCGAGACTAGAAGCACTAAAAAGCTTCTGAAGTATGCGTCTTGAGAAAAATAGCCAATAATTTCAACATTCTGTTTTAACGTCAAAATATCAACATTTTGGCAGCTCATGCCAATTTAATAAGGCCCTGCCTATAAATGTCAGTCATAGGATATACTTTAAGAAAATATTTCTAATATATTTATCAAAAAAGCTGTAGCACTTTGTTTTGACCGTACAGGTATTAAATATAAACGTTGTTGTATGTGCTGAAATTTGTGTGGCGAAACGTACATTAAATAAGCGTTGGCTAAAATTTTGTTCTACCAGTTGATCCGCGCTTAAGTCACATTGAGATTTAACCTCTTATGTTCAGCAACATCGGCCACATTTAGATAAACCAAATCGTTGGAAGTTAATATATATTTGCTTTGAGGTGTGCATATACCACAAGCATAAGGACTGGTATACTTAACATATATTTGTTTTCCAATGATATAGTATTTGGACGAAATCTACATTAATATCAACAGATAATACCTGCACTTTTATACCTGGCCTACTTGTATTGCAGTTTATCGATGCGAAATGATCACGTGCTGCATTGGTGGATAGAAATGAGGGAGAAAAGCCCAAGGCGACTGTATGGTATGATTTTGGTGTTATTATTGAAACAATAGACACGTTCAATTAAACCCAAACTATCGACAATGACCGAGAGGATTTGTTATCGGTGTGCATCCATTGCCGCTGTAAGAGAGAATGGCCAGCTTTCTGAGTCAAATAACAAGTTTTTCAAAAATGATTCATCAAACTGAACCTCTCAATCTGGATTATCATTTTGAACTTTCAGTCTAAATCTATGTCTATTAAAACGTCGTCTGAATCAGAAACCTTCATTTGTTATTGATTTGAGTCCACCGGAAGTAGTATCCTCTGACAGCATAATATACCGGAAAGTGCTTGGAATGGTAGTAGAATAACACAGCGTTTTGAAGATGGGTCTTATGGTACACATATTGATTGATGTTTTACGTCGCCTTCAAGATTAGTTCACTCTTGTGGTGGCGTTGCCAGATTTAGTTGGGGAGGAAATCGGACTCTTTGCCCGGACGAAACAGCCGACCTTCGGTGGTTACCTGGCAACTCTTCCATATAGAACGAACGAGTGAAAAATCCACCTAGATTTTCTCCAATTTTTGTTTTGCACTGAGTGGGTTTTGAACCCGTGGCTCACCGTAGAAGGCCTGTGTCAGACTCTCTCTGCCAAGTGAGCCACCGAGACCCCAACAGAAAATTGAAAAAAAAAAACAATTACGTATCCAATCTTTCCATTTGCAAGTCTTGTTCATACATTTAATACCTTTTTTCTAGAAATCGTACCGGTAAGGGTTTCTATTAGGTGACTTGGTTCTGCAGGATGGATAAAGGAATATTACTGCTCAAACGTTTCCGGATAGTAGTTTCTACACATTACACATTGTTTACTGTATTTTGGAGAATTTCCCCAAAAGTGTAACAGTTTTCTCCCCAACGATTGTCGAATTACGCATGAATGAAGTTCCTTATCTGACAACGTTTTCTTGGAAATCAGTCTTTAGGATACTTTCAATGAAGTTTGCTTTCGACTTGGCTGAGGTGTAGCGAGATTTAGGGTCTAGTCTGTTTCCGGCTCTTGATTTTTTGCTTATGTACCATTTAAAAATCGACCGTTTCAATTTTCATCTTCATCCGTAACCCGGCTCAAGAACCTTAGAAATATTACTGCAGAGACAGATAACTTTTTTGTCACATACTATTATTTTTTCCACCTATAAGCGTCCTGCTATGGTTAGCACAGCTCTGTCTGGGCCTTAAAAATCTGTTTTGGCCCAATGGCGAGAACTATTAGGTATTCCAAACGTGTAAGCATGGTTGGCGTCTTAAGTTTAGTAAAATGGTTGGGTTGTTTATCTGTAAACTTCGGTTGTCAAGAGATGGTGAGCGTTTAAAGTATCTTGAAAAATTAAAGAATTTACCTTGAAATAAAAATCTGGGTAATTAAGCAGTACGAACCGAAAGTGTATGCTAAATATGATTGAAATTAAAATCGTCGGGATGTATGCTCATATTTAGGGGCTTGTTGCTTATATAAACTACCTTTTCGTATCAGTGGTTTTGCAATTCTTGATTAAAAATGTCAAACAATTATATTTGGCAGCTTGGGCCACTTTAATGACACATTAAGCAATCAATTAGGCATCCCCTGTCCTAATTGCTTCTGTTACACTTACGCCACTCTCCCTCGGCGTGTTTACAAGTCTGCTGAAGATAGGACGCGTTCCAATTTCACTCATTGCCTTACTCGATTGTAGACATATTACTGGAGTTTAATTCGATCGACAAATGGGATGGTTGACAGGTACCAGCTGAAGGCTGGGGTTTGAGGTAATCGGTAGTGGGGTATATCAATAAATATCTTCTACAGTGTTTCCACGAGAAGTAACTCGTGGACGAGCAAGGCACTCCAATAGCGTCTGATCATGACAAATTGCTTGACACTCCAATCATTCCATTGTATAGAGACTTTGTGTTTTTTAGTTACCACGAAATACGTTAAATCGGTAAAATATATATATTTAGGAACACTAAAACACACGAGCACAGGGAAAATCTTCTTGTGTTAAATAACCATGGAACCAAGTTTCTGATTATGTTCAAAAGAGAGCATTGAGACCTTTATACCTCATCTTAAGTTCTTGTAATAAACTAAACCTTGGATTTTTCATTACGTTGACGACTGACAGGAGCTAGGCCAGTCAGTAGAATTTTTTGGGAAAAATCTAGATAGAAGACAGACAGGGGAGTGTAGTCCTGACCAATATTTCTTTCAAACACTTGTTATTTTTATAAGCAATGACTGGCCTTTGGGTCAGAGGTCAAGCCAGTTCGTATTCTTCTACAATAATCTTGGTCATAACTATGCTGACCTTGTTATACGGAAACACAAATGGTATTATAGTTTTTGTCACGATCTTCCCAGGCCCAAGTTCAAACCCAAAGGATACCGTAAATAGTTTGTAACGGTTAAATCCAAAATCTTTCCCCTTCCAAATGTTTGTGCTTGGTATCTGTAACGGAAAAGAGAATTTGTTCAATGGCATAATTTCAAAATGGTCCTTGACCGAATGACCTAGAGTGTTGAAATGTTAAGTCTAATACTAGATAAATGGTTGGCTGCTCTTTGTCGTAGAGAGTTTCCCCAACGTATTGCTTGCGACATTTTTGCAATGATAACATTTAAGATTCTCTGCCATTTGATATTTGTTGAGAGATTGTTCTCCGAAAAAAGGGCCACGATCTGGCACGTGTACATCGAATGTGCATCGCATCTTTAGACATTTCATTGATGTACCTGATATATATATATTTATATTGGTAAACTGAGAATAAACCAAATATGATCATGGGAAAAAAAGCGAAAATTTTTGTTCCATCTGAAATACCGAGGTAGAGAAAGGGTAAGGGAGTTCAACCCTGAATAGTAGAGTTTTCAAACGTTTGTCGACTAATGATAAATAGGTAAAATAAACGAAACTCGATCCACTGAACTGCTTACATCATACTTACTACTTCTCCAGATCTCATAAGAGGGTATCGGGCGTTTATAAATGACGCCTTTTTTATAACCTTTAACTATGTATTACTAGTAATATTGCTTCTAATGTATCCAGAATTAATAAGATAAATTTGTCAAGACTCTTGGTATAGTAGCCCCCCTCCCCCCAAATACACAACAAAAATCTATATTTCATTCTTTTATTTTCATCTTCTACAAAAACAGATTTTTCACAAATAACTACTCCGCAATTACGTATTTGGGGTCGTGAAGATTTTTGTAATTCATCAACTTTTCAACTCATTGCAGAGTTTTACCCTTAGAAGAACCTGTTCTGAAGAAACCTGAGATAGTCTTGACTTTAAGCTAAATCCACTCCAGCCATTTATCTTGGTTTCTCTCTACAACAGTAAATGGAATCGACATCTTGTCTCTGAAGTAGATTCGCCATTTTGTCTTGTCACCCGTTGTTTCATTCAGACTGTTCTGTCCATAATTACACTCTCTCTCGGTCAGTCAAGCTCTGTTTCCAACCAGCGTAAGCACACCGAGACCTCAGGGCTAAAATTGGACAAATGCTGAATCAAACTAGATCCCAGCATTGTTTGTCGGCATTTGCTGTACCTTTGCATATTATGGGGTTTGCTAGGGTGTTCCGAAAACACGATTTTGACGGACGTTACCGCTTTGTTTTGATAATCAAAAGTCAAATTAAAATGGTATAATGGCTGCTCTTGTTTATAGCTGAAACACATTCAACTGTTTAGTGACATTTTAAAAATGTGTCACTTAAGCGCGGATCAACTTATGGAACAAACATTTTAGCCAACGCTTATTTAATGTACACTTCGCCACATTACATCTTTTTGGTGCTTCTAAATAATACGAAAAATATTTTATTCTTTAAAGCAATCAAGCTATCACTTCTTGTTAAACTATACAAATAAATCACGGGAATATGCATGTATCGTTGGTAAACAAAAACAGCTAATTATGCTTTTCAATTAGGACTAATTGGTATTGTTGTTTCGGCAGAATGTGTGTCTTTCTGAAACCAACAAAACCATCTCAAGGAAAATGTAAATATTAGTGGCTGGACTTTTCAGTCTTAATTGTAGTGCCATTGTGGTCCAGTATTATAATGGGATATCAGCACATGGGACTTGAAACAATAACTGACATCTATTAAGTTCAGTTAATTAACGGGTAATCTTCTTGTCAAAAGGTATTGTCGCTTAATGCAGTAATGATCAGTGTGAGCATAGCGAATGGCATATCACATTGTTGATGTTGTGCCAACGAAAAGCCGCATTGTCTATGCTTAACGGTATATTAATATTAAGTTAATTTAAGTTTTCTAGTTTTTTTATCCCTTTTTATTATTTTAGATAGCAGAGCAGCTTTTGGGATTTGTCAATTTGCGACATTTTTTGCGCTTCTACGTTGCACACGCATTGCTATAATAACGTGTTGCCAAATGATTCTGTGGTTATGATTCAATGCTGAAAAATGGACTTTGTTATTTCATTGTATCCCCTTTAACTGTTACCCGTCCATATTATGTGGCCATAGAATCCCTCGAGAAATAAGGCGACGTCCGTTTGATTTGATATTGGTGGCACTAAAATGCCAGTTGATTTTTGTTGTTGTTTGAACCTTTTGATGCATTGAAAAGAATTCTTCCAGGAGTGAAACTCATCCCATAGTGTTCTTTTTTATGCGACCCACCGAAAGGCGGAGAGTATAATGGTATATCGTTCGCGTCCGTCCGTCTGTCCGTCCGTCCGTCCGTCCGTCCAGACTATAACTCCAATGGTTTTGAAGTCACAGCTCTTGTTGTGGTGTATAGAGTTCGTCGGAACTTGTTATTTTTAACCTCAAACCGAACGAAATAATTATGTTGCAATGATTCAATATTTAATACAAACATTTTTATTAACATCTTTATAAATGTGCTTTAAAGTTGTATCATAAAATGAGGAGATAACTCTATTACACTTCTACGTATGCTATACTCTTTGTACACGAAGTATGTTTTCAATGTTTAGAGGAGGATGATTTAATAAAACTGAAATATTGAAACTCTAACCTGCCTCGCTTGTCATTCCTCCCAGATGACTTTGGTATGCTATTGAGTGGGAATAATAACAAGCTGATCTTGTGCTTTTTCCCTTCATCGTCTCTGTCTCTGCAAATAAATCTATTGGATTCGATTTCGCTTCGAACAGCTATATGAATCAAAGTTAAGTCAACGAGGAGTTATCTCTCATTGTAAGGACCTCTTACCACAAACCAGCACAGCTTATTTGATTCTCTCTCCATCAGCATTGTGCATTAAATTGGCATACTGGCCAGTGATTACAAGAATCTTCTAAAGATGTGTTGAAGATTTATTTGTAGACACTAAATCTTGTTGACTAAAATAACCATGGAGACAAGTTTCCAGTTTGATCAAAAATGCCACCTAGACCCCTACACCCATTCACCGGCTGCTGCAACAAACCAAATGATAATCCCATAACATCCCACTAGGTCAAAGACAGACAGAAATTTGACTTCACTGATGTGTTCGTTTATTTGATGGGGGGGGGGGGACTAAAATGTATTTAAGGAACGGTTCTATGTATTTTCGCACAAGAACGTTTTTATGACATGGTTTTCTCTTGTAGAAAATACACTGAGTCAAATGTGACTATTCATATAGGATATAATATAATCATAATTTTAGGTTAATTGGATATTTTCAGTTTATAAACTTCATGCCGTTTGATATCTGGGCTTTAAACGTTTGCTGTTTCGCAGCAATTGGGAGAAATGACAATTAGTAAGAATTTTGGTTGATTATACCACATTATTGCAGCAAGCGTTGTGTAAACAAACGTATGATGTCATCAAGGATATTTTTGTCAGCATAAAACACATCAACAACATTGTGGCTGGATTTACATTTTACAGGTTTGGATTTAAAGATCAGGGTTAGCCTCTTAAATCCCCTAATCTCTAACTTTGTGTTTAGAGTGGCGTAGAAAACGACCGGTGCATATTCAACTTAAATCTAATTCATGTGGCACAGACTGGCTATCTGGAATCGTGTTCGCATATCACACAACTCTGATATCAGATTGTTCACATATACACCGAGGCTGTTGTGTAAACACCAGATCAATTACGTCCCATCGTGGTCAGCTGGGAAGCTGGTCAATTTAATGCATTATCCGTATTGCTGTGGGGTTATTTACAGTTCTCGGCCAGCATCGGACTGATTACTAACTCTCAAATACGGTGCACTTATGTTAAGTTATTATATTTATTGACGGGTGTTGCTATACTCGTGGGTGGACAGAGTCGGTTTATACCCCAGACATCTGTGACTTACTGACCTCTTAGAATTATGTAATTACTGTCTATTTGTATGGATAATTGATTGCTTCTACTGGCGTTATAAAACTCTACGAGTGCCAGCGCTTTGTGCGAAAAGCCCGTGATAGACATTTTATGGACAAAGTAAACAACAATGACTCGATTGTCATGTTATGCAAATGAAAACTTTCAGTTACTCATCACTATAGGATTAGAAACTCGCCCCATTGTATATGTATATTTATAGACACTAAAACACACGGACACAGGGAAAATCTTCATTTCTAAAATAACCAAGGAGACAAGTTTCTAATTGTGTTAAAAAGGGGTATATCATTTAGACCTTTATACCCAACCATAAGTTGTAATAAACTAAAACCTATGATATTTCATTAGGTTGACGACCGGCAGGAGTTTGGCTTTAGGCTGTAGAATTTTGTAGAACACTTTGTTATACATTGACAATGCTTACGTATCTTCACCTATGGCAAGAATATCGGTAAACTTAAATTGAGCCCAATACCATGGACCATGGGCAAAAAAGTTTGCTTCAGCCAGAAATACGTATGTGGAAGACAGGCAATGTAATTTAGCCCTGACTAGTATGTCATTCAAACATTTGTTTTTTTTTTATTCAGATGTCAGAGATCGAGTCATGATCTGGCCTTTTTATACTGAAACACGAATGGAATAATAAATGTCCAGGCGAAATTTAACTCTTTTTGTTTACCAGAACAAAATGGATGTATTCCCTTACCCGAGCATGCTATTTACAACAAACATTCGTGTTTAATCCTAATTTGTTTTACATCAATTGAAAATAATGTAATTAAAACATTCTTTGTCCTTGAATAAGAAAATTGCCAAAACGCATGTAAGGATGTCACTATATTGCTTATGCCTTTCTGTTTCGCCTTTAACCCAAGCTTATGAACCTAGGATGATGCAAATTCATGATGGTTGAACTTGAAAGCGAAATTCTATCGAGATATTGATTTGCCCATGGGCCGATTAGTAAGAAACTTTCTAACCATAACGTAGGGGTGGCAAAATAAAATTGATTGATTGTTTGGTGTTTTACGCCACGCTCAAGATTATTTCACTTATATGGCGTTTTTATGCCAGTTTTATTGTGGGAGGAAACCGGGCTCTGTGTCCGGAGGAAACCCATGACCTTCCGCTGGTAACTGGCAACCATCCCACATAGGTCGTTCGAGTGAAAACCCAGTCAGAAAATTTTTCAATTTTTGGACTGAGTGGGATTTGAACCCACGACCCATTGGGGGAAGCAAAATAAAATAACCATGGAGACAAGTTTCTAATTGTGTTAAAAAGAGCTATATCATTTAGACCTTTATACCCCATAAATCCTAACATATACATGTATATATCCCCACAAATTAATCCAGAGTACCGAGGGTTTGAGATCGAATCTTGTAGTGCAATATCTTGGAAGCAATCGTGATCCATTTTGGGACTGAACGCAGACTCAAAGAGGCGCATTTCACTCATGGCGGCGCGAACATTTCGCAAGATTGCATGTTTTCAGTATTATAGTTAGTTTCAAAATACCAAGGCTACCCGCTACCTCTTCGTCGGGATCATAATCGACTTAAAGGTAACACGAACATTGGTTGAAGCAGTAAACTGCATTTGTCCTGCTGCACCGGAAGTAGTATCGTCGGTCAGCTCATGATTCCGGAAGTTGCTTGAAATGGTTTTTAAACGATAAGGAAATTAACGATTCATGCCTCGTTGACTCGCGCACTGGGAAATTTCAAATGTATGTCACTCAGTATTCAAGTCCTTATATGTTTATGACCACTTGTATGTCTTTTATGCACAAACATAAACTCTGATGTATCAACGAATACCATTTCCTACTTCCGCAACTTTTACATATACGCTCTTTATATTGTCTGATAAACCTGTATAATTGTGATAAATCCATTACGGGTTAAAGTAAGCCCTGTACTCCCCCATCTCAATCTGTATTTGAACAGACCAAAGTACTTTGAGAAGGCAATAAACATAAAAAAAAATCAAGGATCATATAATAGTGTCATGGTACATCTTCTTTTTTATGTTCCAACATCCTCTCTTACTACATTGTCATTAAGTACTCTTATAAGGTCTTCAGATCCGAACTTAAATACCAGGTCTATAAAATGGAGCTCGGGTAGATGTTAATAAGAAATCTAGTCCACCTACGTCCACTATAAGGTTTTAATAACCTAATTCATATAAAAGGTAGGCTGTGCTGCAGAACATACTTCTTCCGGTACGTTGAAGAGCACGATCAAGGGAGCCAACTCCTTCTAACTATGTAAACCTGTAGTTTGAGTATATGCCATTCTGGTGAATAGCCCACAGGTGTGTCTGATTTATGGAATAGATATACAAGTTACAGCATTTCTACTAATGCTCAATGCAGTGATAAAACAAACTATTTAATTACCGTGTATGTCATAAAAAGAGACACGGTGATTAATTATGGTTGACAACTATAAAGGTACAGTGAGTAGTCGTCGACGTGCGTTCACAATTAAAGCATTGCATTGAATCAGTCATTATTGCTGTTTCAGAAAATTGATAATAGGTACAATGACAAGACAGGGAAAACAAACGACAGGAGTGTTTACATTCTATTAACTTTAATCACCACAGGTATAATTTTATTGACTTTTGTCACAGATATCATTGCACCAACAAAAATAAAAACCGAAGATAAAATACATTACGCTTAAAATTAGAGGAATATATTCATCTGTTTTTTGTTAAATTTGATTTATTTCTGTAATTTTCTTAAAGCTGCAACAATTCAGACTTTTTATGAATCTCGATTGTCAAAAGAACGTATACGTACCTTGGAAAACTAAAGGATTGAGGTTGATCTTATAAATATCGATAAAGCCAGTAACCAGAGCCGAATATCTGCACAAATAACGGACACAATTCAAATAGCCGGGATGTATTTATAGCGTGTTAAATGCTTATATATACTACCTTCGCTTGGCACCAGCAGAAGGCTCAAATTTTGTACGTCTTTAATATTTAGCGAATTCTGTTTCAAGGATTTCCCCCCTTAATTTGGCAGTTCGTACCACTTTAATTATGATTACATCAAATCTAGGACGCCAGGTTTCTGAGAAAATGCTGTTGTATGGATTTTGTATTTTGAGTTCTTAGACATTTTCCCTGTGTGCGTGTGTTTTAGTGTTCATAAATATAAACGACCAATGCACACACCCGAATTCAGTCAACGCAACCAGATACTACTAAGTCGAATATCGTTAACCTTTTTCTCTATCATTTTCATCTGCAAAAATATCTAATATCAAGTCGAAATGTTTTGCCATTATTTGTACATTTGTATAACTGTAATCAAATGTTAGCTGGTTGGTTATAGATTGATTATAATGGACAATATTTACAATTTTCGACCTGTCCTAAAAGTAATGTAGTGTATTGATGCAGAGAGATATCCTGTTAATTGGTATGGGTAGATACAAATGGAAAGCTCGAGGGGACAATATGATTAGCCGTTGATGGTATTATAGAAACAAAATAAACGGTTAACTGAACACAATTAATCAACTGTAAACCACTTATCAAAACCCTAAGAATTCTTAGGGGGGGGGGGGGGGCTTTATCAAACAGGTATATATCCGACTAACTCCCAATATTAGAAGAACACACCGCTTAATATTGTTATAGTTTTTAGTTGAGAAATTCCAAAATGAAACACAATATCCAACGGTCCATGGAAGCTAGGAACGTTACCAATGTTAATCTGGAAACCTCATCTTTGTATAAATAACAGCCTAAAAGCACATTTTAAAGGTCTTCTCGGTCGCTTTGCGCTCTGGGTTGTCTCTGAGATACGACTCAACTTGCTTACGTGTTACTATTGCCCTTTTGAAGAATATTTTAGAGCTCTAACATTTATATTTCTAACATAAATAAAGATACATATTTGCACTTGAAAAGACACCGGCATAGGTGTCGAAAGTTCATGTTGTTCACACACAAACTTATTTCGTGGTTTATGGTGACATAACCAATATATTGAATGACGTTCAATTGTATTCGAATCCGTGAGGTCAACTGTCAGGGGTCGTTGCAAATTAATACCCTGCAATGATGGACAAGGAGGGGTACAAAGAGATGTCACCCAGGTCTCTCCTAATGACATTTGACCTCTAGGATTAACATAAATTGTTACTTCACTCGTTACATCGGCAGTATTGTTGGAAAACATGTGTTTAACATGTTAAAACAATAAACGCTTTATCCAAGTATTCATGTTAATGGTATTAATACAACGTTTGAACGTTATGTTAATCTTAGTTCGTTATACGCCGCACAACTTAAAGAAAAAGAGATTTCGCCTTAAAACAAGTCTTTAATTAGCTTCTAAATCTGCGATTATTTAAATGAAACGGACAATAGTGATAACAATAAAATGCCGTTTGGATCACGAGTTAATATACGAGGTTATCAAACCCCGAATTGAATATGATTTGAAGAATATTATATACCAAGTTTTATTCTTTATTTGATCACATTCGTCACCTCTATCATTTTCCTATTTTTGCATCAGACGTTTTTCTTGATTCCTTCCTGGAAAATCAAATTAGACTTGGCTATGCGTTATGTGAGCGTTGGTATCGGCATGGCTTCTTGGCTGAGATATCGCGAGATTTATGATCGATAGATTTGTCCGTTTTACGAGTTGTCTTGCGTCATATTTGTCAACTTTTAACTTGATAAAAAATGAACGGAGGAAGCATTTACGCACGCTCTTGAGATTTCTGGTACGGTCCTAACCGCACTCATGTGTCTCTTTCCTGTGTTACTTACTTGCCGGCCAGGAACGGTCCTTGTGTTTTTTTCTTCTAAACATCTTTATTTTGTTTAATGATTGTACACTTAAGCCCTGGGCCTGGTCTCCCAGGGAAGGTCACACGAAGCGTATGCTTGCCGTGATATATTTGCAAACGGATTCCAGTATTAATTTGTTTTGGAGAAATGTTAGCTCAACAGACCCGTATAGCAAGAGTGTTGTACTTATTTCTTCGTTGAAACCGCCATTACGAATCTCTTCTGTGAACTTTTACCTTTGTACAGAAAATAGTTTGCAGTGAACTGAGTGAAGAAGCCTTGTGTTTAATGAATGGGGAATTCATAAATCTATAGACAGGCCATTAGTTCAAATTTTTTCTTTAGATTTTACCCGAGATAATAAAATTCAAAATATGAAGGTTCAAAATATCTCTAAATAGATCCCTTCCATAGTTTTATTCCTGTGCATTGCAACGAGAACGAGGCTGTCGCACTCATACCACCGAATGCACCTCTACTTTGAAGAGCTCTACTAATGGAAATAGAACGTATTCCAATCAGTCCAAAGGTTAACAATTTCAGTGTGTTATCACTTGATCGCCCTTTGTTTAAGATATGCGGCAATAGTCAATCCCACCCATTATATAAAAATTAAGTTAATATTAAATTTAGACAATTACTTTTTAGGTTTGCCCACCCATTTAGTAGTAATAACGCTGTAAAGATATAGGCTATGAGTTTTAGTATATTACAACAACTTATGATTGGGTACACAGGTCTAAATGATATGTACCTCTTTTCAACACTATTAGAAACTTGGTTATTTTAGATTTCCCCTGTGCATGTGTGTTTTAATGTCCATGAATGTATACAATGCCAACACAGGCTGAGACTTGAGTAGCATAACATAGGTTTGATGGGAAATCCGTGTGCAGTTTTCTTGTTTTACTTCAGTGGATAAAATACGTTAACGTTTTGCGACAATCTCATGAAGTATGAATTTAACTTAAAACGACAGCCCTTTATAACTTGTAAATAAATTAGCACATACATTGTACCTATTTAATGATGTTTTGCGAGTGTAAGAAACGAAGAGAGAAAAATACAAAGGCTTCTCATTAGTTTTGAATAAGAAATGCCCATTCATTAATGTGGCATGAGCTGTCAAAAATCGCACATAAATTCTGATTGTGACGACAATACGTGGGTTTGGAGCTGATGGAGAAACTAATCGTCAACATTAGAATAAGTAAAGCCCATATATGAGTAAAGCAGTTTACTTAAACCAAACCTTTCAGATAATTCAAACGAACATTTCGTATTTTTTTATTTGTAATTTTAAATTTGAAATGTTCGATCTCGCACCACTTTTGGTTCTCTTCTGGTTGGTGGTGGTGTTTGTTTGCACTGGCGTTCTCCATCCGTAGTGGATGATGCACGCCATCCTTTCTCGTTTTGTTCACTTTCTGTTTTTCATGTCAATATTTTCGGATATAAAACTGTGGGATAGCATTGTAACGTGGATAAACAATTGACACTTATAAACATGAATCGATTAATTACAAATATACTTGTCAACACATATTGGCATTTCCGTTATGGCATAATTCTGATATTTATTTCTCACTTATGGAAATCCTGGAGTTTAGGGGAGAGAAGGGATGGGCTATTCTAATACAGTTAACCCCAAAAAGACCTTAATTAAATCTGCTCGGGGCATTGTTTGTATGTAGAGCGCCTTGCTAATGCACTGATTCAGTTGTCTATGTAAAGAGTGTTCTGAATCTCAATTCGGTATACTATTTGGACAGATCCGCTTGTTAATAACTTCATTGTCATTATTCCATTATGAACATATATTATCTATTCAAAATTCTCCATGGTTTTATGTGGTCATAAATGATAAATCCCTAAAGGTATACGATTACGTCAAATGACGTCATACTGTTGACGTCATAGTGTTCTTCTCAATATGACATACATACATCACATAGAAATCGATTAAATCCGACCATCAGCTGCGTAATGTGTATACTGTAAGTGTTTCTGTAAAATTTATAATATAATGCCTGATTTCGTATAATCAAATTTTTATCAAATTTTACCTCAATGGTTTTATTATTAATCTATTCTGAATCCTTTTGTTTTCGATGACCTCCACGCACTCGATTTGTTGATACAGTCGAAATTTATCAGAATAAACTGGGGATATTATCAGCTAATTTCGCATTAATGATTGGGTAAAGATATATGTTTGATCACGCTGACACATGGACAATATTTCCAATTCAAATGTCCATGGAGACAAGTTGGAGAAACAGGTTTATTCTAAATTGGTCGGATTTACTGTTTTATTTATACCCGACACGGAACGAACGGGGAGTCATTATATACTCTGAATGAACAACGAATTGGAAATGAAGAAGTCACAGATCTGAAGTTATTATCGGGATTGTTTCGTCAATTTGTCTTATAGCATACAAAGAATGCTGTTATTCTTGGTATGTTTGTCAGACAGCTATGTAAACTTTGTGAATTTCAACATGATGGTGCAAATCGACAATAATCAGTTTTGAACAGAAAAAGGAACATATCGGGAACTGGCAACAAAAAATAAAACGTCATTTAGAGTACTTTGTCGTAACGAGTTCTCATTCCTGCTTAATTGTTGTATATGCAATTTGTACCCTTCAGATAAAAAAAATCCAAAGAAAGGTTGCTGATATTTATGAACACGCAAACACACGTGCACAGGGACAAGCTGATATATTAGTGGGCTTTATGGTTATATTTCAATGCCTCTATTAGCTTCGTGCTGAAATCGTCATCAATTCTATGGGAAGGTTTCATTGAGAAGATGTTTTTGTGCAAAGGTGTTAAAATTGTGGACAAACATGGCAGCTTTCCTATATTCTGCTCGTACGTGTTTTTTCACTGCCGCCTGGCTCCGTCTTACCAAATAAATCTATTGGACTAAATTGGATCGGATTTAGCTTCTGAATTGAGTTCAATAAATGAGGATAAGGCTTGTCTCTCGCTGTAAGCACCTCTTACCTCAAACTGGCTTCGATTATTTGATTCTTTCTTTAGAATAGAATCTTGACGGGGAATATCAGTCAGCCCGTTTAAAGATCTGGGAAGTGAATCTAGGTGTAAAGATAGGCTTGATGAATGGTTACATCTATTTTCAGGGCCCTATATAAGCCATTCCATTTTTGTCACACCATCTTCTTTGCAAGTAGTGCTCGCCGAATGACGGGGGTTTCCTCCGGACAATGAGCCCGGTTTCCTCCCCCACTAAACCTGGCAACGCCGCCATATAAGTGAAATAATCTTGAGAGCGGCGTAAAACATCAATCAATCAGTCAATCTTTGTACGTACCTATTTTGGTATGATGTTTTTCCACAAATCTGATAGGATCTATTGAATTGAGTAATACATATGGATGGAGGCACGTGGTGGAGTTTTATACCACTCTTAAGACTATATTTATGAACACTAAAGTACACGGACACAGGGGAAAATTGACTAAAATAACCATGGAGAAAAGATTGTCATTGTGTGTTAAATAGAGTATGTCATACCCAATCATAGGTTGTTGTAATACACAAGATGTCTTTGAGTCCAAAATAGAACATAATGTATACTTCGACTTCTGACTTATTCATAGACCTTGTGGAATACAGAAACAGAAAATAATCCATAGAATTATCGGACATGCATAATATGGACGGGGTTCAAAACCGACCAGGGGCGTCGGTGACTCAGTCGACAAAGTGACAGTCGCTCAGTCGATTACAAGCCTTCCATCGATCACTCGCGGTTCAAATCCCACTCGGTCCAAAGGAAAATGCAAAAAAAACTGAATGGCGGTTTTCGTTCCAATGCCTATGGGAAAGAGTTTCCTTGTACTCACCGAAATAATCATGGATGCGGGCGAAATCAATCAAGTCACGCATAATTGTTTGTCATTGATTTAGTGTTTACTCGGTTACTATAATTTGTGTACACATTTTAAAAGTTACTTAAGAGAGTAAACATACCAATATTGCTATACAAAGTTTCTGTGACAAACACTAACTTGATCAAGATTCCTCACAGCTCAAAACTCAGTCATCCATGTATAAGTATCGTGAGCACGGCGTAAAGCACCAACAATGCCTGTTATATATTAAATCAATAATTTCCATTCAAATAAACGTGGTTTATTACATATACTTTGTACTCGCTTTTAATGGGTATACCTGTAACCTACTGTCGGAGTAGAAGTTCTACTGTCTTTTATTATAACAGTAATGTTTTCGGACGTAAGGTAATTGGATATCACTGAGATGTGAAATGATAATTGGCACTAATTAGCTTCAGTTAATTAACAATCATTCTATCTGTCAAAAGATATTGACAGTTCTCTGATACATGATACAGTTCCATCATTTTGTGATGGTATTGCTGTTTTACTTAAGGAACCTTCCGGAAAAAAACACTTTTAAAGCTTATCCAAAATAAACGAGAAGAACATCTGCGTAGGCCTCTTCCATTAAACTGTTTTTTGTGCCCTCCGGACATCTAGCGGGGTTTCGATATCAGTTTTATAAGATCAGTTGTTCCCCAGAGTTAAATAACAAATATAACATGTGCCATTTCCTATTGCGGACCTCGGCCACTTTGGTAGAAAAGTTTAATGGATACTATGGTGATGGTAATTTATGTCGTTTGGGAATAAAGTTCGTCATTTCTTGAAATTTCTCGACATAAAAGGGTGTGACTCGTCAATTTGGGTGTGACTCGTCAATTTCCGACCACTGTACCATCATTCCAAGCTACTTCCGGTATTTTGGGCTGTCGGAAAATACTATATCCGGCTCATAGATAACACCAGGGGTAAAGACCAGGGTAGGCAATTCCCAAATATTTTGACCTTTTTTGTAAAGGAGGAAAAAAAGTGAAAATAGACCTGTTGGCAAACAAACCTAACTTGTCAAGTTATTCAACGTTACATGAGTGTTTTGTGGAAAGGAAAGAAATGATTAATGGTTAACCTGTTTTAAGACTGGTAGATGGTGGTCCTAGACTTGATTTCACTCACATATCTGTGAAACTTTAGTGTTTCATTAAAGCATAAACGCATGTACCTGCTCAATGTTTACACGGACACAAGGGCGTTATGTTAATGTCCAAACTGCCCAGCTTTGTCATCTAAATCGGACCAAATTATCATTGTTGATGGAACCAAAACGCTTTGAGTTTCCAAGATATAGACGAAGGAGTATGGTTTGATATATGATGGAAGGTAATGTAGGTCATCCGCTAGTTTTCACTTTTAACACTCTTTGAAAAAAAAAAATACTTAAAAAAAAAACATCACCATAGCAGCGCTCAACATAATCTATCTATCCAAATATTACTACACGATTGAATGCAATGTAAGTCAACCACCAGTTTTCACCTTTTTAACGCTAGGAAATTAACGAGGCAGTTAATTGAAAATGTAATTGTATAAATGTATGGGGCTATATATATATGATTTTACCAAATGAATCTATAGTTGAAGTTATTTTTTTGGATTTATGCAAGTCTATAAACATATACAGAATAGCATCAATAGTATTTCGTCTATGGTTTCCTGTGGAAACCAAAGTAAAAAATATATTTGTTTTTATATTTCGGACGCTAATTGTTCCGTGTCGATCGAATCTGTCGTTCGACTGTATTTGCGGTCAACCAAAATCATAAAGTTTACCGAATGACCTGTTTATAGTATAGTAGTTAATTGGGAAGGGATATGTGGTGTTTGACTAGTAGGGATGGTTAAACAGTAAAAGGGATGAATGGAACCCCCCGGGTGACTTAGTCATTGGAGGACGAAAGTTTAAATTGGCTTGGGGTGGCACAGATAATCGCTGCAGAGATGCGTAGGTGATTTGGTTATAAGTTTCCTTTGAATGACATTTTAACAAATATGTTGAAAAAAGGTAGTTTAGAGTTAATTTTATTGTGACAGCACTAGTAACTACATCGGCTTGCTAAAAAACGCTATTGAAATGGAAACTTGTCAACTTAAAAGACATTAAGACAAAACTTTGCACAATTTATTAGACATTTATTGACTATATACATGAGAAATTTCCCAAGCTTGAGTAATAACATTTTTATCCAGTAAAAAATTTAAAAAAGCGTGGTCAAAAGTTGCATGACAAAAGTTAATCATCAAGTTTTGGCCAATTAGATTATTACTGTTGACCCAACGCTTGCAACAGAGGTTTGGGACATCATTGCTTCTATGGCAATAATGGGCCAGTAGTTTTTTTTTTACACCTATTGTGTATTTAACATGGACGATGTATTGTTATTCTACCATGCACAACATCCTTACTATTGGCAAAAATAGAATTATTCCAGAATTTACGCAAAGCAAATAAACACACACAGAGCCTAATTTAACACTCTAAAGCCTTGTTTATTGTATTCATGTATAGAAAATAATCAGCAGAGAAAAAATGCGATTATTTTTAACTTACAACGATCTTTACTTGTCTGAGACTACTAAAATAGTTCATACGTTCAATGAGAAACTGTTCTAAGTTAGACGTCAGCGTTGACAAGTGATATGATAAATTCTATAAATTGTTATGTATATCGACGATAGACAGAAGGGCTTTAGAACTACTCACGTGTCAATTCCACCACGTTGTATTTCACACCAAACTGTGATGATGTTATGGTGATAAACGTGTTGTGTTCAATAATTATAATTTCGTAAACGCACGGTATTGGCACGGTATATTCCTAATCAGTGAATGTGAACAAACATTATGAAAGCAGCAGGCTAAGAAATACAGGAATCTTCAAACCCAGCATGGATCTGTTAATGTAGATTTTCAAATGGTATGTACCCCCAACGAAATAGTAAAACTGACTACTTCTGCAAGTTGACAAACATATATTTATTTGAAAAAATACTGATGAAAAATCTCTTCATACCCTCCCTTATCTACACTTTCTAATACAGCTATGTTAAATTAACATTCTTAGTCTTTAATTACAATTTTTTTCTTTTATTAAATCGCCTACGGCGGGATTCGAACCTCTAACCTCCCATACAGGAGTTGCGCACAACTACATGCGCACTAGCCATAACCGTAGCCTTTAAGCACTGGACTAACTACAAATATGAAGGGTTGGTGGCCACATTTCCATGCCTTACTAGCGCTTCGGTGTGCGCATGCGCACTTCCGGTTTTTTCGCGCCCTTTGACCGGCAATGACGTATTTTGGACGAATCCTTCACGGAAAACACCAAGGAGATCAGATCTCGTTAGCTCGGAAACGACAACTCTGTCTCAAAGTTACTTTACGGTACACGACCGTAAAGCTTCCACTGAAGTATAAAACGGCAATTTACCGTCAATTTCAAAATATTCTACTGCCTATTTGACGGTTTGACGGTAAACTGTTACAGTGTATAGTTTTTCTGTATCCGTATTTATTGGTATAATTCCCCTCATATATTTGATATAATTTTGAAGTTGCTAGCAACACAACATATCTCAAACAGTATGGAAATATATCTGCTAAAATTTCGTCGTCAAATTGAAAAAATAAATTGTCCTGAAAGAAGTATTTTGCTGATTATTCTTTTTCTTCGTGCCATTAATTCTGAAAATTCTGTCTGAAGACCAAATTTAACAATTTGAATTCCAATCTTAACGGGGATCCCACCAATATCTACTAATCTTTATTTCTAGAGTATTGTTCTTCACAAAGATATATCCTAAAATAACATATAAATTTAGTTTGATTTTATCGAGGGCAGTGTGTCAAGCGATAAATCATTTCGGTAAATAGAAACTCATGTACCATGAAATATTATCCACTTTTGTTGAACACTGCCTGGTTAGTTAACTTCGTTGACATGACGTGTGATGAAATCATTGGACAGATAGGTCTTTGTAGTCCACCTACACGTTTCCGTTAGCAGGGATGACTGAGTTAGATAACTAGTATACCCCCAGGCTCTCTGTTTTATATTTTTGAAGCTTTGTATATACCTTCTCCTAGCCCTCTTTCTTTTACATGAATAGACATTAAAACGTATTTCCATTACTCGTTGTTTATCTTATAGGTAATACGACAACAATTTTCTTTAATGAGTCACTTGTGCCATTTGCTGTTGTATAAAGTACACACGTTAAAACTGGATGACCGGAGAATGTATGGTCATTTATGACATTTGGCGGAGGAATGAAACTTTGATCCTTGCTGGAAATTTATTTACATCACAGTGCGGTCACTGGGGTGTGACTAGTCAATTTCCTTGTTGTTTTCTATCTTTCCACGCAACTTCCGGTAGCCTGGGCTGTCAATGAATACTACTTCCGGCTAACCAAGGTCAGAGATGAATTGAAACTGCTGCTGCAAAAGTTCACTCTGATAACTTCGGGGATTTACGTACATGAAATACCCTCTGACAGACTGGAGGTCATTTTGAGCGTGGCGACCAAAAAGGTAGCCGCAAAGCGAACACTTTTCATAGCCTCTTGAGGGTAAAGCGTTCGTAAAGCGATAACACCTGCCCTATAACTATCGGCGAGAGATGTCGTAACTTGAGGATAATCGTATGAAATCATTTACATATTAAAAAAGTCTTCAACCACAGCTAAGTATTTTAATTAAAGTGGCACGAGTTGCCAAATATAGGGAACATTCTGTTGAAACACAGTAAGCTAAATGTTCGCCATTTTTATCAAGAAGTACAGAAAAAACGCTTTCAACTGATATCAATATTGGAGATGTATACGTTAAGGTAATGTTTATAGGCAACGGAATATACTCATACATTTAAGCTTTTTGGACTTGTCTGTTATTAGCACACACGTTTGGTTCGTGCGGATTACTGGTTTTACCTAGATTTTTATTTCAACGTGAATGCATTGGTTTTCGAGGTTGTTCAAACGCTGAGCTTCTCTTGGCTATTGGAATATCTAAAAATTCTAAATTTTTGGCAGCTCATGCCACTTTACCATATCGATAAACTAAATGGAGAGGAATAAGCGAAGAGTTTTAAAACATACTGCATCATCATAATTTTATCCAATTGAACTTTTTAACTTCGGCATGAAATTAAGGCTTTTTTTTACAAAGCCGTTAAGACAGTAGACAAATAGAAATACGATCCAACTTGCCTCTTGTTCTCGCTCAGTAAATGAACCACTTTCTTCTCAAGGACCTCTTACATGCCTCAATCCGACTTCGATTATCTGTTTTTTTACTTTGTAATTGACTCTTGAAATGAAATATCAGTTTGACATTTAACGGTTTGGTAAGATATAGTCTTGATGAATGGTTAAACCTATTTTTAATGTCGTATTTAACCATTTGCTGTTTAACGTTCTAGTATCTACGGTTTCATTAAGACATTTTTTCGTAAACCAGATGGAGGACGCGTTAATCTAAGGAATATAAATTTGAGGTTTCGCGGCATGTTAACTGACGGTCAACATTTTCAGACTAGGTGTTTTATACCAAATCACGCATCAGCTGTTACATGCTTTATCATACGATCATCCCCACATTTTCAAGGGAAGTCTAAGGTTTTTAGATTGTATAGAAACTGTAGTTCTTTAGATTTTTTAAATCAGGCTTGTTCTGTTCTTTTTAAAGCTCTTCACCCTAGGGGGTATTCTATTAGGTTACTCCGAAGGATCAAGTCTGACACAAATCACTTCTCCCCTTCAGTCCCCGACGCGCTTGCTTCTCCTTCACGATTGTACCATTACCGCCCGAAATGTCTCTCAGGTACATCAATGAAATGCCTAAAGACGCGATGCAAACTCGATGTATATGTGCCAGATCGCGGAACCCTATTCGGAAAACAATCCTGCGACAAATATTAAATGGCAGAGGTCTAAATGATATACCTCTTTTTAATTGAGGTTGCCATGACGTCGTGTCTCTTTATTATGGTATCCAGTGGCAACTAGAATTAGTTTGCGATGCAACTGCTTTGTGAAACGAGCCCCGGCACGTACTCACGCAATAATTCGATCACTGGACATAATGATTTGAAACTCGACTAGGATATTTGTAAACACGTATAGCTAAAATGAAAGCAATGACAAGCGTTATGAAGCTTTAGTTTATTCGTCTTATTAACTGGATTGTCTACCTTGACTTCACCTAAATGAGTACCTAAACTATTTTATTTCGGATTTGGTCATTTGTGTTCGGTACTTGTTGTGCTCATGTCTGGAAAGGACTTATTCGGCACATTTTGTAGATTAAAAAATAGACACGATATATATGTGGTTTAGGGTTGAAGAAAACGTATGCTACTTCCTCTCTAAAGATTAAAAAACATGGCTTCCAGTAAAGCATTGCAGAGTTTTGGGACATGGAAGCCTCAGTATCGACGACTGAAATTTCATGAATCTTAAAGCTGATAAATTAATTCTGACTGTATAAGTTTTTCACTAGCTGAAGGGAGCATTGCTTCAACGACTGGTTGAAAATTGTACTTAAATGCGTACCGTTTTACGCAAGACCCCATATACTACATGTCTCTTTTACATAACTATCTCTGTCTCTCCCAATAAAACAATTGCATTGAAATTAGATCGAATTTAGCTTCTAACAGCTATAAATCTAAGCTCAATCATTCAATACGAAAGCGTCTTGTCCCTGGCTATAAGGACCACTTACCTCAAATTGGCTTCAATTATTTGAATCTGTCTTTATCGATGCCCCTTGACTTTATAGATTTCAGAAAGAGGTTCACACTGCTTGGTGTGTTGGTGGACAGGCTTGATTAATAGTTCAACTGTATTGTCTACGGCCAAATGTATTCTGAGCAAATGTTTACGCGTTTTTTTGTATGGGTTTATTCGCTTTGTTCTGTGTCAAAATTGCTACATTGAGAGTTTAAAGTTGCTGCGATCTCGGGCCTTAAACAAAGTGATCAATTTAAGTTGGAGGCGAAACTGTCAAAACATTTGTCCGTTTCGATGAGAAAGATATTCCTTCGTTAAATCGGGTTTAGGTCTGCAATGAACCTGTATATGAAAGAGTATGGGAACTGGGCTGGTAGAGTAGGCTACATTCAAGATTAAGCGGTCTGCATGAAACATTGGACGAGAAGACAAAACGATGCATGTATTCTCCGAGACAAGACGTCGTTGTCAGTTAATACTGGAGAGGCGAGAACAAATGGCTGGAGTAAAATTAGCTTGGAGTCCAACCGATCCCACTCTTTCTCGGAACACCTTTTCCATGCTCGGAAAGCAGAATCATATTTCGTTGAGCGCGTCTTAACGAGTTGCGCTCGGTTTGCTTCGTAGAGAAGGGGAAGTGGAGAGGGGGTGGGGGGGGGGGGGGTGGGGGGGGCGTCAAATGTTTCTTACGCTGTATATAAAACAGAATAAATGAAATGTCTGTAAAATGGATTTTTTACATGCAGATGAAACTTTAGAAAGAAATTTAACGACAGCGTTACATATAAAAAATAAAAAACAAACGACGCACAACTATCTATGCCTGCTATTTGAATCAGTCCATTCTAGAAAAGAGTACAAAACTACATACATAAATCAACGTTTATCGTGATTTTGACAGTAGGGCTTTCAAACCCTATAACACACCATGTTGTTTCAACTTCTCCATTTTTTCCTAATATTGCTCACTCATAAACAATTGGAGTGTTTGATAGCATTTGATCCTTTTTAACATAAAGAACCACACAATGAACTATATGCGTGGAATGGAGGTCCCGTGGCATTTGATTTGCATCGAATGCCGCCATTACTAGGGGATGATGCAATTTCTTTATCCAGATCTGTTATGCACGCCTGCTTCAACTATCAATGGCGGCACATTTTACAGTCAGATCGAAAACAGCCAATGAGACGTGTCCATTCCACGCATATAGTTTATTGGAACCACACATATCATTATATTATTCAATCCACATAGACAATGTCGAAGTCGTGAATATCTCGTTGCCCTGTGATTCAAGGATTGCGTGGATATGTATTGTATTCGTGCCTTCGGCAAGTATCGACACGATATCACGGAGGTAATTCCCAAGCCATATTAATTTTTTATTTAAATTTACCGCAAATTCTTCTTTTCTATATTGTCGATAGAAAATCACGCAAACAACACCACTTTTGGTAGTTTACGTCACTTTGAGGCAAGTCTAAATGAAAACTCATAAATGCAGACCGTGGGAAAAAAAATAAGGAAACAAACTAGTTGGAGATTCATTATTATATTAATATATTTCTTGAGTTAAACTCGGACCGATCATTAAACTGGCTTCCACTTGTGTATCGATGGGGTCTGGGTGGCTCAGTCGGTTAGAGTGATTGTCCCTCAGTCCGACGCAGGCCTTCCATAGATGCGGTGCTGGTTCGAATCCCACTAAAACTGAACAGTTTCTGAGTGGATTTTTCATGCCATCGCCGTATTTGGAAGAGTTGCCAGGTACTCGAAAGTCAGGGGTGTCCTCCTGGCAAAAAGCCCGGTTTCCTCCCCCACATAAGTGAAATAATCTTGATTGCAGTTTACGCACTTTACAAAGTCAGATCCAAACCAGCCAATCAATTAATCAATGTGATGCATCCATATGATAGTTATTATACAGTAGTTCGCAGTGTGTTCATATTACCTCAAATCTTGATCGATGAAGACCAATTCTTCGATCTAGGTCAGTGTGTCAAGAGATAAATCCTAACGATAAATAGAAAGTCGTGTACCTTGAAATGATAATATGCAGCGTCTTCATACTATAATGGGTTAGGTCTCGATCGTCCTCCAACAAGTTTCTGTTAAAGCAGGAATGACTGAGTCAGATAACTTTATTGTTGGCACCTCTCGTTAAACAAATATTGGTGATTTAATCTTCTGGATCATGACCGAAGGCAATTCGAATCTTATGCCGTTTATACCAATTCTGACTTCTGACTTAATAAGAAATACCGAGGTAGAGAGCAATACAGAGGCACGAACGCAGAGAATATTTTCTCTGGAATACCCTGTGCTGAGGTGTTTCTCTGACGTAAATCAAACTCACAAAGGGATCCGTCTATATTCCAGATTGAATCCATTTATTTCTGCAATAAAAATGCAAAGTTTAAGCCATCAATTATGACATGAATGCTGTGTATTTAGTTTGACATTCAGTTGCAAATACGTCCTGCATGCACCCTTACACAGATGTGAAAGCTGAGATGCATCATTCTAAATCTGTGTTGTTGGAGAGCATCGGTGTGTTAGAGCAGATATTGGTTCAATATATCTATAACATAAAAAGCTGATGAAATATTGTACATGGAAACTTTTTCTTACAAAAAGTAAAAAGACATATCATGTTAGACCAATGGTGTGAGGTCACACCTATGGTTTACACAATATAATGTTGCTGTACCTATTGCAATTTGTTCCAGGTTACGGCTTTTTATTCACTAAATTGATTGGACTAAATAGACCTTGACTTTGTTTTTGTACTACCTGGTTAGCATAAACTTTCCCAAATGACGACTGTCAATTTGCACAGCCAAGGGTTTTACAACACTTTTGTTTGTTCCAGATGGCCATCATGAGGGTCTATGTATTAAAAGACACAACGATTGACTTCCATTTCCTATTGTATTCATTTGGTAATTAAAATACAGACGCTAAAAAGTCAAAATGGATAAGCAGAGGATGTATACTGGGACTTTCTTTTCGCCATAGTGCAAATCACTGAGATGTGACTCGTCAATTTCCTTGCCATTTTAACATCATTCCGCACAACTTCCGGTGTCCTGTGGTGACAGAGAATACCACTTCCGGCTTACCGAACTATGGGATGAATGAAGGCTTAGGCTTCAAAGGATGCTTCGGTTTATTTGTAATTTCTGTAGTAAAATAACGATGAAAATTCAGATGGTACATGTATATATGTTATTTTTATAGCAGAGATAATGGTGTACAAAATCTAGCATGTTCGACTGGACAAATAACAATATCCTACATTGATTGGAAATAGTTATTTAAGTTTCTTTGGTGAATTTTCGTGAGGTACTTAAAAGTATGTTTTGAAGGAAGCAAAACACAGCCTACGTAACGTTATGGTCGTAAGCAATGGTTCCGTGTACGAGATCTCGATTGCAATAATAGGTTGAGGTGCCCTGAGGGGGCGAAGATGTCATTGTTTGGCTTACATTTGAATCAAAAAGTTACACTTAAAGCATCACAAAAAGTACAAAAACAAATAACAGTCTATAAAATAATTAATATTGCTATATATTTATAAATGTTGGTTCAGTCCATTGCGGTAAGAATGACTTAGGTAAGTACTCAATTCTGGAGCAGTATGCATTGTCTTGATGGCTTATCCTGAGAAATGTGGTACAATAATATCGGATTTTATCTACTTAAAGCCAATTGACACATTAAAAAAATATGTTGAGGTTAAAACTATTTAGTCCTGTAATTGAAATTAGACATAAGACTTTACTTTCTTTGGTTCAAGAAGGTAACATGTACTAAGAGATGGGGATTAACAGCAATCTTAGTTAAGCCATATTTTTTAATTTTTTTAACACTTTTAAAAATGATAAGAAAGGCCTGTTAATATACAATGTAACACAGGAATTCTCCTACTTAAGACTATTTAAAAAAAAGAATGGTTTGATAATGCCATACTGATAAAAGGGTAATATAAACGTCTCTATATACATATATACAAAGTTTGCTAAAGATCATATCAATTTCGTCCCAGCCACTTAAGGCCTTTGGAACAAAATGTCATACAGTTAGCATTATTATTCTGACACCTGCAAATACACCAGGAACAGATTATAATTCCAATCAAATATAAACATACATCAAAAAATAGAGTTTACATAATATATGCCTACAAATATAAATGGCAAATGAGTTAAGCTGTAGGTTTCAACTAAATAAGACTAGTTATTTATTTAAATAAGAAACAGCAAATGACATTTGATTGGAACTTTAAAAAAAACAATAATAAAAATGTTTAAATATAATACCAAAATTCGGTCCTGAATTTAATGCCAATGTTTGCCTTATGGTTCTAATATGGTTACCATCTTGATATAAGACATGTTATAAATGACTAAAGGGCATCATGGGGTTGAAAATCCATTACTTACCTGGCAGAAACTGTTAGTGAATCATGGGACAAAAAATAATATAAAACTTTTAACTGACTTGAGAAATTTGAGGTTGTGTTGGTTTCGGTGATGAATATCCCTACTTGACCACTGACCATTGAATCTGAACAATGTAAATTTTTACCTTGGAATGGGCTGGGATAATTGGCACTTAAATCACTAAATAATGAATTGGTTTTGACCGACATATATCACTCTAACTAGGTTACAGAAATGCCATAAAAGTGTAAGTGATGCATAAGGTAGTGTCAGAATAGATTTGAAGATGGCTTATTCCAGAATTAGGGCACACCGCCTGTGATGCAAGGTATAGTAGAATTACTTCCCTTGACAACATGCAGAGCGCCACCTATTTACCGGATTAAGCCGTGACTCCTTGTCAACTGGACCCCATCCCAGCTGTACAGGCAAAACAATGGTTGTCCACGATGATCCTAGATTTATTTAAGTCATCTGTGGATTCCAGATCCCAAATTGTCATCCCCTTCTTCTGGCGGACGGCGTCAGATACATTTTCTGTTTGGAGATAGAACGAAAGCATTGAGTACAGTTCTTCAAACAGGTTCCAATGTTGACATTTTTTTCACAGGAATATATGTTTTAGGTGACATTCACAACTTGCTTAGATCGCTAGCTGTTCTAGTCATTAAAGTTCAACCACAGTGTAGGACAAGAACCCTCAGCGCATAAGGGAACTCGTTGTTGTGTATTTACATAAAACTCAGTTTAGAAGCAATTCAAGATAAACCCCAGTATTTATATCAAGTTATGAAAACATCTTCGTCTATATAGGTATTTGATAGAAAGATATGGCGACCATTTCCACTTACCAATGTTTTGTTGAAGTTTCTTTTGTAGTATAGGAAGGTCCAGTTGCTGGTTAAAATCGCAATCGTAGACACTTCCATCCCAGCTTATAGACAGGTAGTCCAAACACATGGCTTTGTCTACTGTCTCTACGTTAAAATTACGTATCAACAATTCCATGTAGTCATCAAGTTCATTCCTAGAAAAGAACAACACTTCCAAATAAAACCGACTAAGAAACAAAATGGTTTCCCCGCATAATATATAAGACGTAATAACGCAATTCCTTATACATTTTGGATTTGAATAAAGTGAGTGTTGATTTCAGCATAGGTTTCTCCAAAAACTCGTTTAATTTATTCGTCTCTTTTTAGAAAGTTGGAGTTACACTTAAAAAGAAATATATATATTTTTTACCTTCTGTGCAGGAAGTCAAAGAATCGTTTAATGGGCATGTTGGTAGCCGTGAAGAGTCTATTGAATTCAACACCAAAAACTTCCCATAATTCCGCCTTGTACTTAGCTTCCAGCTCCTCTTGAGGGGGTGGTAAAAATCCACCTGTCAAAATATACAACACATCTTACCAAGGGACATCTTCTCGAGCAAAGTTAAAATCTTCATGGAACCCAATCCCTGTTTAAAACACGGAACGGGTTCCATGATGATTTTTTTAACTTGGATCCAGAAGGTGGCCAAGGGATGAAGTTTAAGGGCGCTTACAAACGATGTCAAAGCTATTATAATTTTGCCAAGTAAGATAAAGATTGGTCACAGTGCCTCCAGAACTCAATTCGTGATATAAAGGACAAATAATAGGTATATATTTCCGTCCTTAAAATGAGCAGCAGGCGACTTGAAGTTTATTTGTGTTCTACTTCTTGCAGAAACCAAGGCAGATTAAGTCCTTGAAAAAATCTCTGTCCAGGGATGTGTTATTCGGCCAGTCAGCAAGACCCTGGACTTGTACATTCTGTTAGCTTGATGGTTCAACCCCTATTGGCGGAGGAACCTCAACTTAACTATGCAAAACCTTAAAATAAAACATCTTGACTTGATTTCTGTTAAGTCTCGTGAAAGTTCAATGATATTTTCACTTCTAAATAATCCGTTAAACATACCCAGAGGGTTGTACATTAGATCTAACTTTAAAGATGATTCTGGTTTTCCATAGCCGAGAGAGTTCAACAACAGCAATCCTTGGATACTTTTATCGAAAACTCCAGATCCCCGTTGTAGGTTGACATTTTTGGCACTGTAACACGGTAATGATGCAATCACATGGACCTTGTTGTCAGCAAGAAATTGAGCCGTGTCCTCTTGATCTAGAATTAGAAAATGCATACATTTTTTGCATTTTGAGTGGACTTTGATTGGTGCCAAATTCTTTCTCTAAATGCGTGTCTCAGATGCTTGGCCGGATTAAAGGTTACAAAACTAGTGTTTTCGATTTTCTGACCTTGTAAATTAAAGTGGCACGAGCTGTCAAAATTCGAGCTTTTTCATAAATACCGATTGTCACGACAATCGAAAAATTTAATGATTGGCATCGGAATGAGTAAAATCTACAAAGTCTGTGTACTGTACGAGCTGAAACAGTGTCTGAAAAGTAAACATAATTTTTTAATAACCGGACTTTTCATTCATTCTAAGCCAAAGTGAGTTCAAAACAATACTTTATCGTACGTTTTCGAGACTAGAAGTACTAAAAAGCTTCTGAACTGTACGTCTTGAGAAAAATAGCCAATAATTTCAACATTCTGTTTGACCGTCTAAAAATCAACATTTTGGCAGCTCATGCCACTTTAAATTCCGATTGTCACGACAGTTTGGGGCTTTGAAAATCATCGAAAAATTAAATGATTGACTTTGGTATGAGGAAAATCTACAAAGTCGGTGTGCTGTACCAGCCGAAATAGTGTACAAAAAGTAAACACATTTTTTTAATAACCGGGCGAAAGTTCATGCATGCTAAACCCAAGTTAGTTCAAACACTACTTAAGCCTACATTCTCGAGATTAGTACCACTAGAAAGATTCTGATTTGCACCTCGGGTGAAAAATAGCCGATAATTTCCACATTCTGTTTTAAAATGGAAAAATATCGACATTTTGGTAGCTGTGCAACTCAAATATCAAAGTTGAAAGCCATGGCTGTAACTTTAATTTTATATTCCGAGATAAATTTTAGACTTACCTGGCTCAAGTAATGACGTGAGATTGCATCTATCAATGACCTCTCGACCTCTGGCCTTTACACCCGTAACCAAGTGACGAAATTCATCGCACAGCTCGGGGGCACCACCTGCAGAAAAACAAAGTTATCGAATGAAATGATATATGGGACCCGAACGGACAAAAAATGAATAGTTATAGATTAGGCAAATTTCAGAACTCTGTAAAGGTTGACAACATTCAGGGAAATTTGTTTTTATGGTACCAGAAGGCAGGGTAATATAGGTCTGACGCACAATGCCGTTGGAAGCTTAGAAGGGTCGAAGTCAGTTATTTCCTACGAAACTCATCAGTTCAAATATCCTGTATGGAGGAGAAATAATGAAAAACTTTTTGTCTTGCTTATATTTCATTGTACAATACAAATAATCCACAACACTCAACCCAGCCACGTCTCATAATTATTTTCAATGCGCTTTTCTCACAATATAGCAACTCTCACATCCATAACCTGTTAAACTCAATACTATCCCATCTCCGAAATATTCTAACCCAGTATCCATTCCTACCATGCTACCTTAATTTACAAAAGATTTTCAACGACTTTGTGAACTAAAATTCAGTTAAGGAATCGTCGGATCAACATACCCGTGATATCTACTGTCGTGACACTTGGACTCTTGTCCAAAATATCCAAGCACTTATCGACAATCTCTCGTGTCATCATTTCTTTACGTTTGGGTGAAGATTCCACATGACAGTGGCCACAAGCTTGGTTACAATACAGTCCAATGTTCAGCTGCATCACCGATATATCTCGCTTCCGTAAGATTTTTTCTTCATCTATTGAACAAAAAAAGAGGATCGTGTTAAACATGATGCAAAACAAAAAATAAATAATAATAAACATAAAAGGTAATGACAGTAAAAATTAACTCATTCTGTGGCATGTATCACAAATTTATCTGTTTTAAAAAAAAGGGTTATTCCTTAAATGCCATAGCTTATAATGATGATTGATTGATGTTTTACGCCACACTCAAGATGAAAAACCGAGCAATTTGTCCCGAGGAAACGTCCGACCTATAGGGCCTACTTAGCAACTCTTCCACATACAGCGCCATTGCTAATAGGCTAATGAACTAACGAAGCACTAACAATAAAATCGAAAACGCAGGTTTAAGATATGCGCTCATACGAAGCTCCTATAATCTCAAAAATTGGCCTTAGGCCTACATACTCCAGCTTGATCTGTGAGGGGTTTTTGTGGGGTGGGGGGTGGTGTTCCCTTGACAGAGACAATAACCCCTTGATAGAGGCAATAATAGTCAGTGTAATATTTCCTTACTGTTGATGTTATGTAGCGCTCTCTGTTTGCGGGTGTATTGCATGAAGCTTCCTATCTCCAGTTTATCCAGGACTTTCTGTCTTCTCTTCCATTCTTCAAGGGTCATTTTCTTCTGACCTAATTTCTTCAGGTTGGCAGCGGTCATTTTGAAGTCTAAATCCGTCTCCATTTGAGCCAAGGTGTCTGGGATTAGGGAGCCCTGGAAGTTTAAATTTAATTTATGTATAATGAATTCATATTTATAGAAGAAAAGTCGCTTCTAGACGGAGTAACCAATGTATTTTATTTTGTTTTCTTTGAAATCCTATTTAGTTTTCAAATTTTACTCTTTTGTTCAGAATTTATAAATTATATTTGGTAACTTAAATACGTCAACTAAAACAATGATCGAGTCGGGAAGTAGACTTTCAAAGGAAAATATAGACCTAGTAGACGGTCGTGAAAATGACGGTTAAGGGGAGGTTATTCAGCATAAAAACAAAATCTGCGAGTTTCTCCACAGTAGCCTCCCATTGATAGTAATTATTTTGTAAGATTAGGAAACTGGGTCACAGTGTGCGTATTTATATAATCTTACGAAGACAAAGGCGAAAGAAAGCCACCGTGGAATAAATTGTAATAACATTTACCTTAGTTCTATCTTTTAGTCCCTTTAACCCATGCCATCGTCTCTGTATCGCAGGCGGAGGTGGTTTTTCAGGTCGTTTCAATTTATGCTCGTGAATGTTAATCGTTGTTTTCCCATAGTCGGGCATCTCTGAGGTGCTGTTCTGAAAGCTACTTTGTCTTGGTAAGATCGCCGAGGATCTTAAAAGTTTTGCTCCTTTCCACATTTTGATACTTAACTTTGATTAACTATATTATAAATCTTACGAAGAACACAAGCGACGATGGCGTTATCTGGTTTATCAAACTCACATTTCTAGTACATATGTACTATCGCTTATCTCCCTTGTGTTGTTTTTTTCACGTAAACTTCATATATGCCTCCCGGCTAAAATTGAGAAATTCAATGGATCGAGACGGATTCACATACAATTAATAAGTGTACATGATACATTAGTTACAATGACATTTTTGTATACCTCACAGCCGCCTTTACTCATTAGCCTGTTGTAAAAATATTTTGCACCTGTATGCCGCATGCACGCATCAGGGTAGCCTATGTATACATGTATTAAATATTGCCTACGTCGACATGCATCTGATGTTCAACTAGCCATGCAATATTCGAATGACCAATTTAACGATTCGGGTCTTAGTTTCGTGAGACCTACTAGTGGAACTTTTACTTTTCCAGAGTTTTTTTTTTTTTTTCCTTTCTTTAACAGCATTTTGCACACCGCGTTTCCACCGTGTGGGAAATGTTTACGCCACGGAGAAAAGTCTTCTGCGCGGTGAGAACCTTTTCTCCGCGTTGGAAATGTTTCCCTTGTGATTTGACAGTTTGTATGCGTTTTTCGACATTCTCTGCAAATCGTTTTACATATAGATATGATTCTTATGATACACGCTTGGTATTTTTCGACATGCAGAATCTCTCGTCTCTAAACCAAGTTTCCAGTTGTGCAAAATGCTGTTAAAGGCGGAAAAACACTAGATATGTAAAAATTCCACCCATGGCACTAATAGGGCTCCGTAGGCCTAATCTCCAGCCATATCTAAAGTGTGAAAAGGGTCCCTGACATATAGAGCACCCAGAGTGCACACTTTCAGATGTTGTCATTGTGTTCGGAAAAGGGCTATAATAAAACTTTCGCAAAATCACGTGTACAGTTTCTTTTGAGAAAAGCCCTCAAAGCTTATGTAAACCATGTCGAGCAGTAAGACGTCCCAATGCCTTTACACTGCCTCGACTCTCGCCTCTTGACCTGCGATAGCTAGCCCTACAACTGGGGAAACAACACTTCCGAAAATCCTATTCATTTTGAATAAGTTTTCAGTATAGTTCTCAAAACGCATCTTCAGTCATCTACAGGGTCCTGGAGCTTCCGGGTCCTATGTTGCCCCCTTGTCTGCTAGTCAGGTATAGGCAGTCTAAAGGCCCGTCTACACGATGCAACTTTTGTTGTACAACAACGTACAACTTTTGTTTTATGATGTTGGATGGCAAATGTTTTATCGTGTAGACCGCCTTGTCCAACAACGTTATACAGCGTACAACTTGTTGGACAGTGTTGAAACTAATTCAATAACATTAAATGTCTACAGGTACCTCGTTATTTATGTTTGGATATTTATTGGTCGGTACCAGGTCGACATAATAAATAACGGAGTAAGACCTTTCAGGGGCGGATACAGGATTTTGTGAAAGGGGGGGGGGCGCAATTCCTATATGCAGTAGGTAGCCGGGGGCAACTATCACAGCACCATAAGGCGTGGGTCCAGGGGCCGCCTAGGCCCCGGAAGCTCTGGGATCCTAGATCGCCGGAGAGGCGTTCTAAGCCATTTTGGCGTGTAAAACTAGACATTATTTTTCAGAGTACATCTTCATAAATATAGCCGGTGAAAAAATTTCTAAGGGAGATGGCGGAAAAATATGTCTATCAGAAAGATGTTTTAGCTTAGAGCCACGTCCGAATAAACGAGAAGGTCCAATGGGCCTACATCATAAGCGTGATACCTCTATTCCCTCTCGAGTATCACTTATTTTAATCAAGTATTTTAAATTCAACCTAATTAAAACGTTATAAAATTGTTTTTGTTCAAGTCCCTGATAATGAATTATCGGTTGCTAACTTTATTTGCGGAAAAAATTAATCGAAATGGAACTGTGTATGTTTTGCCTGTTTACGTAATACTCTCAGTAACAATTTCAAAACAATGTCAAGATTAGGGCCTAATGGCAGTTCTGTATAGCTTTAAAACGACAGCTTGCGATTTTTGCGCGAAAATTCATCCATATAACTCTGGAATAATTCAGCGGCAAATCTTTATTTACATGTAAATACAGATGAGCAAGTCCATTCATTCTCTCCTCTCCCATGGTTCACAGTTTTCAAATGTTATTTTATGCTATCTATACAAGTTAATGATCCCATCTGATTTTTAAGTGATGACGCATTGATAATTATAATAACACTAAGCGAACAGTGGAAGTGCATGTGCTTTCAATCGGGTGCAACAGTCCTATACGAGTGCATGCACGAAACCAAACATTTCAGTTAAATTCTCATAACGCATTTTTTGGTGTGTGGCCGATTATCCTTGGGCCCAATGTCCCCGCCATTTGCAACGCTTATATATTGTTTTGACTCTCGACTCCCCCAGTTACAATAGGCTTTTATAAGAGTACATAGTTACGATTTGCGGCGAAGCGGCGAAAATTTAGCGATTTCTCTCTTGATGAAACCCCAGAAATTATATTTTTAGCCTTTCTGGTCTAATTGTGAGTAAAAACATTACCAGTCCACATCGCTTAGCTTCGTGTGGCTTTGCGCCCCCCCCCCCCCCTCCAACCACTCTCCTTACCACTTCTCCAAGAACCTGGTGTTTTAAATATTCAACACACATAGGCACGGCCCACCAATGAGGCAAATATACGAACAATTTAAATGTGATCGTAGCTCCATATAAAGCTTCCTTCTTCATAGTATTCTAATGTAAGATATTTTCGTTTTCCTACTCTTTTCCTTCTCTCTTTTTCTCTTTGCCTTCTCTCTTTTTCTGTTTTCCTTCTCTCTTTTTCTCTTTTCCTTCTCTCTTTTTCTCTTTTCCTTTTTTTTTTTATTCGTTTTTTTTTGGTCGGCTGATAGGGGGGGCGCGCGCCCCCTGCGCCCCCCCCCCCCCCCCCCCCCCTAAATCCGCCACTGCCTTTACTAAAGTGAAGTATGTTGAAACATGCTTCTATTTTTCAACAGCATACAACTTTTGTGGTGCCCTACTTTTGATGTCAACCAATCAGTACAGCTACAATGGTCCATGTGACATTCCTATGATCACATGACTACAGCAGGGCGAGCGAAAATGGAAATGGGATAAAGCGAAATCGAGGGATTTATTACAGAATACGAGAAATTCCCGTGTCTATATAAATAACAGCCTACAAAGACCGGTTCTTACCAGTTGGAAAATTAATCTTTAAAACTAAGCTTTAGATGGTCTACCATTTCAGACAAAACAGTTTAAGAATTATTAAATGGGACTTGTGAAGGTCTTTCACTTATTAAATAAATGGGACTTTTGTAGTCCGAAATATCTGCGATGATGATGTAAGACATTTTCTGACAGATACACCATCATCATCATCATGATGGCCTATCTGTCAGAAAATGTCTTACATCATCATCGCAGATATTTCGGACTAGGACTTTTGATGATCTTTCACTTTGTGAAAATATCATGGTGTTTGGTTCACTTCCACAATGCATCGCAGGTTAGATTGATTGATTGTTTGGTGTTTTACGCCGCACTCATGAAGATTATTTCACTTATGTGGCGGCATTGTCAGTTTTATGGTGGGAGGAAACCAGTCTCCCTGCCCAGAGGAAACCCACGAAATCCCGGTAGTAACTCGCAACCACGCCGCATAGGTCGATTGGATGGAAACCAAGTCACACAATTTTCCCTTTTCTTTTTGACTTAGTCCGGGTTTCTGACTCCAAAATGACTTTTTGTACTGACGGACGTGTTAAAAAAGCCGGAGCCTATGTGGTCCGATTTAGACAGTGAAATAACAATATAACCTTCTCAAACCGTGTAAAAACGGTCATAATCGCGTTCATGAATAATTTAGCTACCCACCAGTGTCTGATAGGGTCGTTCAGTAAATGTAATTCGTCCCTTGAATTCACTTTTTCCTCCTTCAGTCTCAAACTTCCCCGCCATTGATGACGTAACACTATTGTGCTGTTTTTTTTTTCAGGTTTCCAATTCACTTTACAAAAGGCTAAATTATCCGTAAGTTTACGTAATTTTAACGCTATTTGAGTAAGATATGTTGTTATTTACTGTCTAAATCTGACCACAAACTGTCCGTTCAAATGCTGGCAGTCTACTCCGGCTTTTTGATTGCAA
Source organism: Lepidochitona cinerea (assembly GCA_963971465.1). Classification (NCBI taxonomy): domain Eukaryota; kingdom Metazoa; phylum Mollusca; class Polyplacophora; order Chitonida; family Tonicellidae; genus Lepidochitona; species Lepidochitona cinerea. The sequence continues at coordinate 37,669,535 of OZ020553.1, forward strand.
AATACGGCCGTCAGTTTAAAAAAATATTTATTTTGGAGTCAGAAACCCGGACTATTTTTGACTGAGTGGGATTGGAACCAATTGTTGAAAGGCTGTTCGGATTGAGCGTCCAACGATCTATAAGCCTGCCTAATAAGCCACGGAGGCCCCCGGCAGGTTAGAATCCATTCAGTTCCAAAAACAAAATGGCAATTTTCTTATTTGATCGGCCGATGGAGGGCACTCGCGTGGTTTTCTGCCATATTAAACGTAAAAATGTCGTTAAAGTTAAATAACCGTGAGCGAAGCGTAAAAAAATTAACCGTAGTTCAGATTTATCACGAACTTTGATATGATTGGATTGACTTAATAACTCTTCAAAAGAGGCTTCGTTCATTCTGAGGAAGGTATGTAGCTTAGAGAGATCTGAAGATCTCAGCTCTTTCATGAGGTTATGGAAAGCCCTGCCCTTTAAGATTCCTTTTGGATAATCATTAATTTATCCATATCCTTGACTTTCTTGCTCGTCGACGTCGTCTTCTTATTGTAATAATGTTTGATATCAAATTCGCAGTCACCACAACAGATATAACCTTCTTCACATAAATTTTTTTATGAAGTTAAGAGCCAATTTTAATTATTTTCCCTCTTTTTAATCATGCAACAGCGTACAACAGCATGCAACAAAAGTTTAACGTTGTATTACCGTGTAGACACTCACATGCAACTAAGTCCAACATCGTTGAACAAAAGTTGTATGTTGTTGTACAACAAAAGTTGCATCGTGTAGACGGGCCTTAACTCTTCCTGGGTTAATACACCGATGGTGGACATTGATCGACCCTTCATAAATATACTCCTTTTAATGAACAGTGTGAGTGTCTTCGTCACAATACGTCAATCAAACCCGATATGTATAGTGTATGTGACTGAAATACCATAAAAAATGACAAACAATTACAGCTAATTCTACGCAGGCCTATTAGTGCCATGGGTGGAATTTTGACTTTTCCCTTTTTTTTCCGTCTTTAACAGCATTTTGCACAAGCGAGGAAACTTGGTTTTGAGACGAGAGATTCTGTATGTCGAAGAAAATCAAGCGTATATCATAAGAATAATACCTTTATGTAAAACGATTTGCAGAGAAAGCCGAAAAACGCATTTAAACTGTCAAATCACTAGGTCAACATTGCGGGAATGTTTCCACCGCAGAGAAAACGTTCTCACGGCGGAGAAAAGGTTTCCACCGCGGAGAAAGCTTTTCCATAGCGGTGAGAACCTTTCTACCTCGGCGGAAACGTTTCAACCGCGATGGAAATATTCCCACCGCGGTGGAAACATTCCCACCGCGGTGATAAATCACATGATGTCTAGAAATAATTTGAATTTCAACCGCGGTGTAAACGTTTCCACAGCGGTTGAAACATTTCCACCACGGAGAAAAGTTTTCCCAGCGGTGAGAACCTTTTCTCCGCGGTGCAAAGGTTCTCACCGCGGTTGAAATATTTACATCGCGGAAAAAACTTTTCTCCGCCGTGTGAACCTTTCTTCGCGGTGGAAATGTTTCCTTTGTGATTTGACGGTTACCATGCGTTTTTCGACTTTCTCTGCAAATCGTTTTACTTAAAGGTAGGATTCTTATGATACACGCTTGATTTTCTTCGACATTCAGAATCTCTCGTCTCAAAACCAAGTTTCCGCTTGTGCAAAATACTGTTAAAGACGGAAAAATTACTGGAAAAGTCAAAATCCCGCCGATGGCACTAATATAGGCCTCCGTAAAATTCTGTTTGAACAAGAACTTCTACATATTTCTGCCATAATGTTGACAAGTTTCAGTTAAAGGTTATTTCCCTTAAGAAGTGCAAATTAGAAGCTTTTCGGTTCTCCAAGTCTACAGAAGATACGCTAAAGTAATGTTTTGAACTATATATTTATGATCACTAAAACACACGGGCACAGGGAAAATCTTCTTGTCTAAAATAACCATGGAGACAAGTTCCGAGTGTTTAAATTTTGTTTTTTGTATTTGAACACTATGCGGATTCATACAGGTGGCAGGCTGGAAGGATTTTCCTTATTCCAACGCGTTTTTCTATAAATTTGTTAACTTGGCTAATCTTGTTATTGATAGCCAGATGTTATGGAAAACTACCTTGTATTGAACTTGCGTCGGGAGTAAATGTTTTCAGAAACAGGCCCTAGCTTAGCCGCGCTCGTCTCTATCCTGGTTTACTTACTTTGCCGGTCAGGTAGATAGCCCTAGCTATCCTTCAACCTTTTTTTACCTGTAGGACATTGATTTCCGTAATATATATATTAGCCCACTCCCCCGCTTCTGTAACTGCTGTCCTATCAGTGCAAGATTTGTACATATAGCGTGAACCTGGCAAAGGCGTGAATACTATAGATTCTTTTTAATTTCCATTGGATATGCTTTAGTTATTTTCAAGAAATAATAGATTCTGTCTTAACAGTATCTGATGACCAGCAACACAACATGCTAATATATTTAGCCTCAGAATTGAATACTAGTAATTCCCTTTATTTTGACGACACGGACACTTTAAGACACACTTGCCGCGAAAATCAGTCCGTTTTCTGTATTTTTCCCAGACAATATAAGTTAGGAACTTTCTATTTTTACCAAAATTTAAAAGTTTGGATGTCACTTTGTATTTTTAATTTGAATTTGAAAATTTGAATTGTTACGTACCCGAACGTAAACAAACCACACTGCCCCCTATTGGCGATTTTATGTTTCAGTCGAGTGAGTGAACTAACGACACAGTGTAATTTTACGTAGGCCTATTTATCTGAGAAATATAGACTGACGATCGGTTAACAGCGACTGGAAAAGCCTGCTGATTATTATTTGAGTGTAAACCACAGATAAAAAGGCCTGAAAGGAGGGTAACCCAACACGAAAGTTGACCGACACTGATCGTTGTTGTTGTAATCAGGCTTCGATTCTTTGTTTGTTTTTCATCCCATTTCTACATTCTAAAGCTAACTAGACATGTTTTATGTGTCTTATGTTAAAGTTTAGTTGTATTAGTCGTAGTGTGCTCATGTAAATTGGTTTTCTTAGCAAATTTAAACAGGCTACGGCGGCAAGTGGGCCTTTTTAAGTGAGCCTTGTTCTGATACATAATTCTAAAACGATATGGAATTTAACTAACAAAAAATCCAGAATGTTTTATGTGATAAAGTTTATTAAACACTTTAATAGATCTCCAGTACTTAAATTTAGACAAGCCAACAAGAAAGGGAATTCCTTACTATAACAAAAGTCAACCGTTTATAATAAATATCAACAAAGTTCTAAACGTTGTACATAAGAGTTTCAAGTAAAAAGCTAGACAAAACAGTATTTAAAAAGTGTCAGTAACAAAAGAAAGAAACCACAAAAATTTGTAACCTATTTCCTGATAATCACGACTTATATATGAAGTTTTCTCGAAAATGTGACCCGATATAGGTTTCCATGGTTTCAATATCTAACAAACATTATGTAAGATGACTTGAGTTATTCTTACTAAACCTATGAATACTATTGTCCAAAAAGACGATAATGCTGGGATTTTAAATAAAAAGAATAAATCAGAAGGCAAAGGCAAGATACAAATATTTGAGGGGAAATTATACAAAATTCTAGATTTTACAGCAAATTAAATCTTACGATGTATAAAAAACAATTGGTGTATACTGATAACATTTGAATACTGTAGTGTAATAAGTGTTTCAGTCTGAGTCTGATGTAATTTGATATAGTTAAACTGTAATAGGATGCCCACTGCCCACATTTTGGTATTCTGTCTTGTACATTTTGGGGGCTGTCATCACCATTTTACTACCAGGCTCTGAATAAGGACAAAAACAAGAAAGTTAATCGATTGTTTTACAAATACCTAAAAAATAATTTGAAGGATGCAACAATATTGTTACATTCAGAGGCTGGTTTAATTAGATTTCTGCGGCAAATTGGAACATATTTTTAAATTGAAGCTACTTTCCACAAAAAAAGTTAAATTATTTGTGTACTGTTAAATTCAGTTGAAGACAAAAATGAGTAAATTGGGAATTTTTTGTTGTTGTAATTTTGTATTTACACTGACTCACCAGGTAAAACAAAAGGTGTATCCACTGGGCAAAAATAATTCTCTTTCATTCGGACATCTGATGGGCGAGTAAACGAGGACTTCTGTTCAGATTTCAACCCTCTATAAAGAAAAAAAAAAGAATACATAAAATAACATTTTAAAATTTGAACATTCTTCGTTATATAAAAAATTGGATTACAGAACCCCCTGTCCAATGCATCCCCCTCTACCTCTGTGTACTGAGTGCAAACTTACAATCTCCCACTGAAAACAATGAAAATGTGCCTTTTTAACTTGATTGGGAGGGATAGAATTGAAAAAAAGGTTATGATTAAGGCATTCTCCTAGTCTGTAACTGAGTTGAACAGTTGCCATGTATGTAAATCAAAAGTCAAAAAAAAATTGGTTAAAGAAATTCTGTATTTCAAGTCATTTTACTTTAAATTACACAATTCTGCAGGTAACCATAAAATCATAAACATTCTATGTACTGAAATAGGACAGTCATGATGACTGAGTCATCTGTTTAGACACCGACAAAACTGCATTTACCCATAAAAGCATAAACATTCTAAATTCTGAGAGAACAGTCATCTGTACTTACGTATGTGGAACTGGGACCAAGGATTTTGGTATGCGTGGTATTTTAGTGGGTGTTTTAAACCAGATTGGGTCTCTCATGGGTAACCTCTCACGGGGTACAGAGTCTTTGGGAACAGGGCTACAAACAAAAATAAATATGCTCAAAAGAAGAAACAAATTCAATAGTTCTATGGGTAGGTTGATAACTAGGGGGCGCCTTCATACATACAGGTCCTGGGTCTCGTTTCACAAAGTTGTCTCATCGCATACGAAGCATTGATGCCACTGGATACCATAGTGAAGAGATACGGCGTCATGACAACTGCGATTGATCGTACTTTGCGACGGCTTCGTGAAACAAACCCCTGATTCTGAAGAGGTGGAAATGTTATCTCTGGTCAAAATAACAATCAGCTGAGGTGGGATGTCGCTAAAACGCTAAAATAAATCATTGTGATCCAAACTTACATGTATCAGATGACCTAATCTTAAAAAAAAACAAAAAAAAACTAAGGCATACCTAATGCTGTATATATATTTTTGGTGATACAGCTGTTTTATGACTTTTGAAAGTTATATGGCTTCACTTACTTATGTTTAAGTCCATGTCCCCAGGCCTTAGGGTAGTCCTCACATTGCCAGTAGGTTGCGATATCTTTTTTAGGGTATTTCTTCAGTTCACTTGGTGTGAAGACTCGGTGATCTCGCTGTGTTGTTGTACAGTAAGGGTCCAATAGACGCAGTAAACTTTTATCTTTCACATACCATGGGGTACCTTGTAGCTTGGGGTTTTGGGAGGTTGCTTCTCCATACTGAAATTTCAAACACAAAAAAATGTTTTTATTCAGAATAGAAGGCATAATTTTTGTTTCATGAAATACATATATGTTAAAAAGGTTTGGGGGTGGGGTGGGGGGCGGGGGGATTCTTATAGTGACTTGAGTTCATTTTACAGAAACATTTTTTTTGCGAACCCCTCTCATAGTTACATATATTTTGTCCAGAAGGGATTCCCTGTCATGTGTGCCATTGTGTTTTTAATTAGAAAATATGATAGTAATTGTTTTGAGTGATGTCACTCAATAAATCAACTGACTGCTGTTATAATTATTTTTTAAGCATTCAAATTCAGGAAACTTTAAGTAACTGTATCAGTTACATATATTTAATTCCTAATCATTTTCATAAAACTTTAAAAACTTTCAGTATGTTTTATGAAAATAAAATTATTTATTTACGGCTACATGTACATGTATTCCTTCTGTATTCTTCTTCCGTGTTTGAGCAGTTTCAAAATTACAGGCAACGCAAAATTAATCAGATCTCTCACTTTGCAACTGGATAATTTATTTATTAGTAAAATTACTACTATCCCCTTGAAAGGAACCTATGAAGTTAAGAAGAGTTAAATAATATATTCACATACCTTTGATGGTCCGTTATTGTAATGATCATGTAAAAGGAATGAAGATGGAACGAATGTATCCTCAAAGTTATAATGGTCACGGACACCTTTCTTCGCTTGGTATTGTTCCTGTGTTTCTGTCAGCTGGTTACCCATGGTCAAAGGTTTTCTCCATCCACCAGCTCCTAACTAAAACACAGGGATTAACATTGTAATAATAGCTGATAACGTTGTTATCAAACTAATCTATAGTAATATCTAACAATGATTGAGCGTCAATTGCCCGGTAGTAATTTTAAGGTTTTATAAGATAGGGTCAAAATTAAAATGACCATATTTTGCTAATTTTCTTCACTCCAAATAGGTCTCAGTCTGTAGACTAATTGAATAATGCATCAATGTTTTTGCTTGTATTCATCCTTTGACTCAGAGCATCACTATCTTGCCTTTTTGTTCTTTCTTGGTACTGCCTCTTTTCCTGCATTTCCATACAGGGCCTTGTAAGAAGTGTTACACTGAGATCGAAACAATTTGCCAATTTACCCACTACGCAACTTTTTGTAAAACTTACGAATTTCTCTAAAACTACACCTACCTGTTCAACATGTTCCTTGATATAGTTGACTTTCCTTGATGTTGGAGCTTTAGTATGTGCTGGGTTACCGTATACCCCAGCCTTGTATTTTCTGTCATGATATGTTCCTGTGGTAGTTTGATATTTTTGGTCATTGGTAAGTTCATCTGGCTTGGCCAGATCTGGTGGCAGAGGTTCATACAATACTGCCTGTGAGAAAGAAAAAATAACAGTTATTTGAAGAGTTCAATGTGGCATATCACGACTTGCCAAAATTCACACTTTCTGATAAGGCTTATACTTGTTTGAAAAAAACCCCACCAAAATTGAAATAAACAAGACGAGCATACATGCTCTATACTAGTATCACAAAAGAGTTTCTTATTTGTATTTATTAACAAAAAAAGCCAAAGATTAAATAAAATTGTTTCAGCAGAAAAATATGAACATATCAGCAGTTCTTGTCACTTTAACTAAAGCAATATTTGTTTACAACATTTTAGCTTGCATTGTAGTTCTAATACAAATTGTGATAAACATTAGATTCCCATACTTTTATATTCATATAAAGAAAACCCTTCAGAATTGCCCACAATATGGAGATACTGGATATAAAGTGGTTTTAAGAATGAGTGCTTCATATAACTGAAGAAAAAACGGCAAAAATGATTCTACTTTACTCTAAATTAAAGGAATGTCTCTGGAATCAGATAAGCCCCATTGATGAGACCAGTCAATTGAGAATTTAGGTCCAACTTACAGGCATGGCTTGGAATTCTATTCAAGAAGGGAGAGCTTAGAACTGGGCTCTGAATGCTTAAACACAAATAAGCCATGGGTTTTATCTCAGTCACATATTTTGCAACTGGGCTTTTATTGATGGATGTTATTGGATGGCTTTACCAGCTGGGCAGAAGCCAATTAATGTTTTATTACTATGAAATCTACTATCATCATATATGTGATTTGATTGAGTCTACCGTCTATGTTATTCATTCGTTCAAGTAAATTAGATTTTCTAGAAGAATAGATCTATCAACTAGTAATGCTATTGTTAGTATAATGAAGATAAATTGTCTTGGGTGACTTTGACTGTGGTATAAAACACCAATCAATCATCTACTAAATAGAAAAAGATAAAACTCAGCTGGATATCTTAACCATGCTTGTTCAGATATACTTCTTTTAATCTACAATTAACATATTGCCTACCAAGTAATGGTATTTTGACTGGATTCTCGATGTAATAGTTGCTGTCTGACATCCAAAATTACTTCTATTAAGTTTGTGTGCTCATTTTAACTCCAACACATATAACTAAATTGTAGTAATCCATACATACATACATGTACATAGAGTTATTGTTTCTAAAACTTACATTGCTAAAAGATTAATAAAAAAATCTACTGTTAATGTTAGACAGTATAAAAATATAAAAATCCTAATTATAACTATCCTACACGTAGGTCTAAATGTCAAACCATATGGTATACACACCATTTCCCAAGCCTGCAAAAATACAAAGAGTTCAATCATATTTGAAACACATTAAAATTGTTTCTTTAAATAGATTAGTTTAATAGTTTTATTAACTGATGTTAATAAAACTTGGCTTTCAAATAAAGTAGCACTATTGGCCAAGTATATTATTATATAATTTAGTCTGTGAGTCAGTGTGATTGCCATTAATGCCATTAATTTTTCTTTATATATTTTGTAAATTGTATGGCACTCAATTTTTGTCTTTTATAAATTTAAAGTACGGCAGTCATTTACTGTTTAAGTAATTTGTGTCATCTATCTCTCATTTCGAAGTACGAATCAAAAAGCCACAATTTGGTCTCATTTACGCCATGAGAAACACACTCAATCCAGGCCCCAAATTTAAGGAAGGTCTTAGCTTAGCCTAGATTTTAAATTATGAATTTGTACTGAACGAATTTGTCAAATATCTAAAAATTTCAAGACGTTTAACATCCCTCTGAAGTCCTATTTATATCCAAGTTGAACTTGCGTCAGTGCATGATCTACTTTACTCAACTTTTCAAGTAAAGGTAGGAATGTATAGTGTACCTCACATGTCACTTGATTGTGCACCTAATTGAAAGCCCTTTGAACATGCCTTAGTGTAGTTTTTATCTGATTGACTGAGAGGTTACCAATACTGGTTCAGCGCTGTTTGATTAGTTCTAACACCGATCAGAAGTCAACAACCAAGGTGTCAATAATATTAAATGCCTACACTGCTACAGGCACCTCGTTATTGATGCTTGGATATTTAATGCTCGGTACCTGTTCGACAACCAATAAATTAAAAAAATTATTAAATAACGGAGTAAGACCTTTACTTTACTAGTTTAATAGACAGCTTAATGAAGTAGGCCTACAGTCAAGGCAGTTTTTTCTATGGCAAACAGTTACTAAAATGGCCAAGTTTGGAGGCTGATGTTTCAGAATATTGATGTTCCGGGGCAGGTACGAAACTTTTAAATTTATGTGAACATATGAGGTCAATTATGCATGATCATGTGATTTTAGATTATGATATTGACATTTTTTATGACTCGGCAAACTAGAGAAGAAAATCCTCAATTCCTCCAACCATATCACATTTCTTTCAGGACTACATTTTTGATATTGATAACGTTCATGATGACTGACTCACTGAGTCAGTGAGGAATCGGGAAACAAACCTGAAATTTTGAACTGGGAAAATAATAGCCTGGTCTGTAATGGTGAGCCACCTCCGAGCTCGTTTGGTGCCAGTCTTGCCGCCGAGAATCCATGGGGTAAATTGTGTCCTTCTGCATGGCGGTTGTTGTTTTGAAACCCCTCTCAAAACATTGACTTAAAACCCGACCCTGTTCAAGCAGTGTTGTTGTGGTCCATCGCTTCCTTGTTGTCATGTAAACGAAACTCTGGGGAATTGTGGGTACTCCGAAAAATATCGGAAACTGGCGGAACTTTACGAACACAGCAACAACAACACATGAAGTTTGACAGTCATCTTTCAAAGTATGTTCCTGACCGGCAAAGTAAGTAAAACAGTATGAGTAATTCACTCCTTTAAAAGGTCTTACAGCTGCTCCATTATTTTGATCACAACTACTGACATGTATTTAAAGTGCACCCGTTACCTGACCGGCAAAGTAAGTAAACCAGGATAGAGACACACGAGTGCGGCTAGCCGTACGGTAGCTCCGGCATGTAGCGTTAATTTGAGGCCCGAAGGGCTCCTGAGCTGCTCCTGAGCTCAAGCTCATTTGAGGATTGTTTTACTACAATTAGAGCGAATATAGTCGATTAGAGTTTAGAAGTTAAAATTGGTCCGTCTCTTACAATCTTACAACTTCGTTCAGGGGAAAAAAAGCCGTTTTTATCTATTTATTTCAAAACTACTGTGCTTCTGACGTGCTGCGCGGCGTGCCAATGACATTCCTCAGTTTTCGTTGCTATAATATTAATAATTAATATTGGTTTGTGGAATTTTCTTGGTATAACAAATTTGTCTGTAAATTGTATATCATGGTTGCTGCGTTTTTCTTTTGATGAGCAGTCCTCAACAAATCAGATACTCAATGGACATAGAGTGGACGCGGCTTAAAAGCAGAAGTTGTGGAAGTTGTTGTATGGCTCTCTTGACTGGGTATCAGAGAGTAAAGTTGTAATTTTACAACTATTTTACAACTATGTTCCATGTGAATGATACATTACTATAGACAGCCAGTGAGCAGCATGTATATTAAAGAAATGCAACTTTGTTAAAAAACTTTGTTGTACATAGTTTGCCAAGAGTGAAACATGCACCTAATACACTCGCCACAAAAAAATCAAGTGCGCATTTCCTGTCAAAGACTCTCCCACTAAAGGCATATGTGCCGCCAAAATGTCAAACTGTAGTGTTTACATTATCAAAAGCCACGTGTATCTATATTGTTCTCAGAAAAAAAGTTAGGAACAGTCCATTTTTGCCAAAATGCAGAACCTTTGACATAATGTTTTAATTTTAATTTGAAATTAAACACTTAACACAAACAGTTTTCGGTATTATTATGGTGGCTTAAAAAATACCAGTATTGAAACCAATGAAAGAATAAACACACGAAGAGATAAGATAACCGAAAAAAAATGTAGAAACAAACATTTTATTTGCGATATTGGCTGAAAGCCAAGAGAAAGCAGAAATTTAGGCTTACTTGAAGCTGGGATGAATATGAAAGGGATATGAAACACCTTTGTTTTGCAGTCAGTGGACTGGCAGCTGTTTGGCTCGCTATTGTTCGTGTCAGACATCCCGTGACGGCATTCCGATCCACTCCGTGAATAGCCGAAAACCGTGTTGTGTATTCCGATTCATTCCGAACCTTACCGATGTCATTGATATATGGACTGCGCATGCCTATTTATAAGCTAGCAACAGCTGGCGAACCAAAATGGCGATTGTTTTCTGTTGCTAGCTTACAAACGGGCATGCGCAGCCCATATATCAACGACATCGGTATGGTTTGGAATGAATCGGAATACACAACACGGCTTTCGGCTATTCTAGGAGCGGATCGGAATGCCATCACGGGGTGTCTGACCAGAACAATAGCGAGCCAAACAACTGCCAGTAGACTGACTGCAAAACAAAGGCGTTTCATATCCCTTTCATATTCATCCCAGCTTGAAGGCAACAATTTATTTGATAGGCGGCTATATAATTTTTGCTAAAAGCCACCAAAAATAAGGAACCAACCACCAATTTAGGCTTAAAGGCCCACTTGCCGCCGTAGCCTGTTTAAATTTGCTAAGAAAACCAATTTACATGATCCCACTACGACTAATACAACTAAACTTAAACATAGGACACATAAAACATGTCTAGTTAGCTTTAGAATGTAGAAATGGGATGAAAAACAAACGAAGAATCGAAGCCTGATTACAACAACAACGATCTGTGTCGGCCAACTTTCGTGTTGGATTACCCTCCTTTCAGGCATTTGTATCGGTGTTTTACACTCAAACAATTATCAGCAGGCTTTTCCAGTTGCTGTTAACCGATCGTCAGTCTGTATTTCTCAGATAAATAGGCCTACGTAAAATTACACAGTGCCGTTAGTTCACTCACTCGACTGAAACATAAAATCGCCAATAGGGGGCAGTGTGGTTTGTTTACGTTCCGGGTACCTAACAATTCAAATTTTCAAATTCAAATCAAAAATACAAAGTGACGTCCAAACTTTTAAATTTTGGTAAAAATAGAAAGTTCCTAACTTATATTGTCTGGGAAAAATACAGAAAACGGACTTTCTTTTTTACTGTAAACAATATTCCTGATTTTCGCGGCAAGTGTGCCTTTAATTGAAGGCAACCAAACAAAAGCAAGGGCAACAAACATTTCTTATCTGGTCGGAAAGAAAAGTTAGTTTTGCAAAACTAGAAACTTGTTTATATCTTATTACAGTGATGTTAAACGCTGCAAAAATCACATCACATCACATCCAGACAAGCTGCATTTGTGATAACGGTTTTAGACCAAAGCTCGCTATTATGGCAAATAAGGTTTGATTTTCTTGTGATGATGTCCCACAGAATTGGCAAATCCAAAGGGCATATCTCAAATTTTTTCAGAGCCACAGTGTTATATTAAGTCATGTATTGTGTAAGAAAAGTTTTCTCAAATGTTTCTACTTGCTCATCAATGGAACTAATGAAAAGTGTTATTTTAGACGTTGATTTAATACTACACTGACATTTAAAGCTTGTTTTCTTTTCACTGTTTCTTATGTTTTTCCAGATAATGGAGAAACCATGGAGTAATACAGATTAGGAAATACTGGATATATTCCTGTAATGTCTCGCTTCCTGCTCAAATGCACTGGGGCTTTGGGATATTTGGTTCAATATGGATGCATTGCACACTGTGCTCTGGAATATGGAGGAGATTTTGTTGTGGTACGTTTCATAAAAAAATCACCACTTACAATTATACATTTATTTAATACCCTGAAGGCCTATTGTTTATCACATTATCTCCAAAAGTCTTTCACTCACAACTTAGAAATTCTACACAGGTGCTCAAGTCAAGAAGACAAACACAGGAAGCCTATTGAAAATGGGCTTGCTTGGATGTTTTTTTTCTTTCAGAGTTATACCCTTTTATAAATTACCGCCTGCAAAAATATTTATTTAAACACATTATCTCAAAAAGTCTTTTACTCTCAAATTTGTTGTTGTTTACTATGGCAACCAGAGGAAGCCTATTGCTTTAGGTATTTTTTTAAAGTGTTATGCCCCTTACTGTTACATTGTCATTAGCCAACAATGTCTTTGTAAACACGATATCTCAAAAAGTCTTTCAAAAGACATTCTTGGAACTTGAAACATTTGTTTGATAAGTCACACTGAATTGAAGAAAAGAAACCCCCTCCAGTGACCAGGAAGAGAGACTGAATGATCTATGATCAATGTTTGCTTGGTTAAAGAAGGAGGTCACTTGCAGTTGATGACATCATATGTGCTTATAAGTCAATGTTGCTTAATTTTTTAAAATTTTCCTTTTTTCAGTGTAGTGGACCTTCCATGCAGCCCACCATTCATACTAATGATGTTGTCATTACAGAACACATCTCTGTGTTAAGGAACCTTATCCAAAAGTAAGGAGTGGGATTTTTACAATTTAGCTGTCCCTTTTCTGTTGACTGATTGAACTTTCACGGCAGATTCAAGTTTAGATCACTCCCCCCCCCCCCCTACTATAATGGTCATTTTTCATATTTGTTATATATTACATAGCTAAATATTGCTTGGTATTTTAACAGCCTTTCTTTGGTCACTTTGCAATAGCTGAGTGAAAAGAAATCATAATATTTGTTTACTTCCTAATATAAATTAGTATTTTTATCTTTGCTTGTTTTATTAGAGGTGATATTGTGATTGCTCACTCTCCCACTAATCCCAGGCAGTATATTTGTAAACGTGTGGTTGCCATGGAAGGAGATAGGGTGTTTCTCAGTAGATCTAACAGCCAAACAACAGTAAGTTCTGCTGTTGTTTATAGAGATATGTTTATAACACTAATATTCAAATATTTTTTTTTTTATCATTTTAGAGCTTTTTCAGGTTTGCAAGTTCAACGCGGATACTCTCATTAGTCCCAAAATTAGTGGAAAAAATCTAACGTTTTTTTTTTTTTAATTGAATGGTTGCTAGATACCAGTCTATGGTCAAGCACTTCCAAAGGACACAAGTTTCTTCTCTTTTATTACTTTCTTTTTATCACCAATATTGCCATGTTGTAACAATTTCTTCTAGTATAATTGTGAACAGTGAACTTCGTTTTAAAGGTCCCCCGTGGGCATGTCTGGATAGAGGGAGATAACTCTAGCAATTCCACAGACTCCAGAACCTATGGTGCTATCCCTTATGGTCTTCTCCGTAGTAAAGTACTGCTGAAAGTAAGTTTGGATAGGAGCTGACATTCCCTAACAGACTTGTTAATCATTCCTAACTCACAGTAGTCCATTTGTCAGTTATTTTCCAATGATATAATTTAGTTCATTGATTCCTGTTTTGGGCCGAAGTCAAGATTGTTTCCCTTATATTTCAAAGGAGGGGGACCTGTCTCTCGTTTTTCTAGAGGCTTCCGTTGACCTTCGACAAGCTGTAAGATTCTCCCACATAGGGCTATCACGTCAAAAATTCACTTGCAACTTTGATTGGACGCTTGTGTTTGAATGAGAGACTAATAATTATATGAAACAGACAATAGACCTACAGCTACATTGACCATTCAGTTAAGAAATATTGAGTCTGGCAAGTTTCCTTACAGATTGTGAAGACTACGGCCAAAGAGAGTAGATTGACAAGAGTGGTCACTTCGTCCTCGCCATGTTGAATTTGAACTGACATGATTCGATTATTAGGAACCTCCTCTCTGTAGGGGGGCGCCCAACAGTCGAATCGTGTACAATCGGAACACCCTTCCGCTAGGGGGCCAGAAGAACATGCCGGCAATGCTGATTGGACGAAGTGACCACTCTTGTCAATTTACTCTCTTTGCTATGATTTGACTAGAGCAATGTCATGTCACCACTTATTTGAATGAAGTTTTATGTATGACTTCAGATTATTTCACATATATCGTGACATTGCTAGGTTCAGTGGTGAAGATAAACAGACTTTGTTCGGAGGGAATCCCCCCAATCTTGACGAATACTTTCCATATGTGGCTATCATAGCACCCTTTTGGGAAAACTCCATTACTGATCGAGGTAGTTTTTTTTAAATTTAAAAAAATATTGTCAGTGTCAGTAAAAAAATATTGTCAGTGTCTATTTTTCTTTAACTAGGTATGGCCACTCTATGATATTGGAAAGTTAAAACACCCTGCTGAGAGTTGATGTCCTTTCAAAGTTATTCCCCTTGAATGCTATCTCCCCCCCAGATAGCAGCTATTTCATTTCAGGATTTGCCAAGCAAGTAAAGCAATCTGAATTTAAAACTATGACATTTGTCTGGCTATTGTTTTCATTTTGTTGGTTTTATATTATTATAAACAGATATTTACATATTTTTGAAAACAAGAATTTCATATCACTTTGTTATTCGTCAGATCTACATATATTTCTCTTTAATAGATTGTGTGTATTTAATTAATATGCCGAAAAATACAACATTCATAAAGAGTTCATTAAGTTATGGCAGCCATATTGAACTATATAATATTCTCTTCACTCCTTAACTCAATCTTTACTACTTTTTCCAACCATGAGTACCTTATGAGCAGAAGATGCTTTTTACACCACTTTTTATGCTTACAGTATCATCCAAAGAAAGCAATATGTATTCAAATAATAAAAGATATATTTGTTGAAAAAAAGCCATGTACAATATTGAGTGTTTATTCATAGCTTGTCAACTTGGAGACATCAGGCATACATCTTTGTTGAGTTTAACTCTTGTTTGTGACTGTTATCGTATCACAGTGTTCCTTCAAAAGTTATGAATGATTTAAACCATATTTGTCAAAAAAATATGAAATGGGTTTGGTTTTGATTCTGCTAAAACTACCTTTTCCACAGAATGGAATGCAAATGATTATTAATATTAATAAAACTGAATACTGGTAGTGATTGCCAGAACCATTTACATGTATTCTGTGAACTCTCAGGTTTTATTTCATGAATTTTTAATCTGTAGGCTAGAATGTTTAAATATACAAGTCTTTGTAAATTTAAGTTATTTTTTTTAAATGATATCCATGTAAATACAGATAACTGTTTTGTTTAATTTTAATTGGTTTATCATTTTAATGAGCCTATTCAATTTTACCCGGAATTTGTTTGTTTTTGTCTGAACTATCATTTCAGATAAAGTTTTCATATTCTAACAATGGATGCTGTCAATAGTTAGGTTAAAGAATTTGAACTTTATCCATCTCATTGTTTGCCACTTATTCAATATCAGGGTTGATTGCGGCTTAATTTATCCACATGGTTTCATAGAAGTCAAAATCTTTGAGGCAGTAAACTTGAGTATTGAGTTAATTCCATGTAGAATTGAGTATTTTAGTTGCCACAAATTAAATATTTTCTTGCTAAATTAGCAGTAATTCTTTTTTTTTTAATGGGGATAATTTAGTTTTTATAGTCATTTGAGAAAGATATTCGACCTCAAAACTTAACTTCCAGGAAACATTGATCTATTTTTACAACTCTCTCTATTTCAGGGGGGCGTTTCACGAAGCTGTCGCACAGTGCAACCAATCACAGTTGCTATGACGTCGTATCTCTTCACTATGGTATCCATTGGCAACTAGGCTTCGTTTGCGATGCGACTGCTTTGTGAAACGAGCCCCAGGTCTTTTAGTGTACCCTGGTTTTAAGAGAAATTACATAACTTATCATATAACAGAGAGAAGAATGTGACATATAGATAAAACATAACCTTACTTAGGATCAAAACTGTCCTCTTACATTTGGAATATGTTAACAGCGTACAGTTATAACCTCAAGACTTGCTGCCATGCTTACGTTCCTAAAGTTAAAAATCAGCATTTGCAATAAGCATTTTTTTTTAAGAAAGAGCTCCTGTGGTAAAAAAACACATTCTGTGGATTCAATTGTCTATGGTGAACACAGTTTCATACATCCTAAATTAAATCAAATATAGGATTGGATCTGGTGACAGCCATTAATGTGGACACATCGATTCCAAAGACCTTAACCCTCGGGCTGGGGGCGGTGTGGTTTTTGCCATAGCCATTTTCGCCTATTAGCATGGAGCAAAATTAAGTATGCCAAATACATGAGCCTTCCTGACGTTCATATGGTCTGTGGAGGTTTTAATGTTAAAATTTAGGTGGGATGGGGGGTGGGTAAGATCTTTTGGTCAGTTGGTACTTTTGTCACCATATAACCTTAGCTGTTGAGTGCGACGTTAAGCCCCAATCAATCAACCAAAGACCTTAAAAAGAAGGTTGCCAATATTCTGCAACGACACATGCTTGACTTAGTTGGTTCAATGACCATTTAATGACCACCCTAAGACCCAGTTAGCATCAAATGCAGGTCTACCTCAGTTATAGTTCTAACATGTCGTTTGTCAATCCGGTCAAGTGTTGCCTGTAATAAAAAATAACTGAAAACACAATCAAGCTGCTGAAGAAAATCATTTGGCTGAAATAACCTTTCAGGAATGCAAATGTTATATATTCCTGTCACAAATTTCCAGATTATTTATGTGAATAAAATATATGGAATAAATCACTTCATAATTTATGAATTTTCAGTTGGTTATTGTTTGAGAATGCTTTGTGGGTTTGCACCATGTATTTGCAATTGGTCTTATTGACATATTTAAACGCCTTTACGGGATGGTTCTTTATACTGGTCAAATTTAAAATTCTTTTTTTTTTATGGTTTTTCAACCAAACGCTATATTATACACATAAACCTTACATTTGGTTACATGGTTAACAGGTACCTGGTTCTTCCCTTCAATCCCTTCTCACGATAAAACATGGCAGTGTCTCCATGAAAGTGAAATTGTCTTGAGTGTGCATTGTGTAAACCAGCGTTTCGCAAAGTGGGCAATATAGCCCCCCAGGGGGCGATGAGACCTCCTTGGGGGGCCATAAAAACAAAAAAAGGGAAAGGGGGGCGATGAGACCTATCAAGGGGGCGATGAACAGTGACACACACAAAATTTTAAAATTTCACATTGGCAAACTTATTGAAATTAACGCATCAAATCCACCCTTATCATTAAATACTTGTAAGAGAATCTTCAAAGTGTCGACAAAACAGAATAAAGTGCATCAATCATTTTTAAAAACTTGAAAATCTATTTACGTGCAGAGCACTTTGTAAGAGTGGCCTTGTTATTAAGGTCTCAATTTCCGCGGGGTGTTCTTCATGAAGTAATATCATTTTCATTACGCCAAAAAAACCCAAACAGATGAGTCGTGACCATATGAGCACGTAAATTTTGTTAAACATTGTCAAGTATTCTTATTTCTGTTCGACATTCCTTGGGAGTGCATATTGTATAGCTGAAGTGACTAAGCATACAAGTGTACCATCAAAGGATTGGTGTGTGTGTGAGGGTGGGGGGGGGGGGGGGGGGCGACGGAGCTATGAGCAACCAATCTCAAGGGGGCGATGAGCTTAACAAGTTTGAGAACCACTGGTGTAAACCACCAATCAATCAAACTCAATATCTTTTTGACATTCTTCATAAGCTTGTCTGACAAAGGGAGGTAGTTATCAAAAATCACAATTGGCTATGAACACAGGCAGGATTGTTGAGATTTGATTCCTTGGAATGAATTTAAAAAAAAAAAAACAGTGACAACCCCACCCTTCTCCCCAGGGGAAGACGTTTCCAATATTTTCATATAGATCCATTACTCACAGCCTAACCTTGGCACTTGTTATGCCATTATGTGTAGGCTGGTCTACCCGAAATCATTTCAATCTAATATTTTAATGTGCACGATTCAATTTCAGAATAGCAAAGATTTGCCCTATTTTACAACTTATTTGTCTTTGCTTCATTTTTCTTGAACTTTATCTCACAATTTATTTGCCACTTCAGTGCTAGTCAAATATCAGTGGGCCTTGGTGTATCGTTGACCCACACCCACCCACCCCATCAAAGGCATCATTCAGTCTCTTTTCTCAAACCTACATGTACCGGTACTTGTTTTTGAAATCACAAAATTATTGGTGCCTCTCTGCTTGGGCTAATTTTATGGGCGTTTGGAATAGTTGGTGAGTGATGGTTCGTTGTCATTTTACCACATGAAGTTATCGAAAAGGCGTGGGCCTATATATTAAAAAAATATGTATATATACGCGGGCAACCGCCCATCATCAATATCTTGGCAACGGAGTTTGAAGAACTTCAACTAACGTTGGCCTTGGCTAGTCTAGTGCTGGACAAGGAAAAGTTTTAACAGGCGAAGCGACTTTTTTATTTTATGTTATTGACGGGAGTGTGCATAGGTTTGTCATTAATAAATGACAATTAACGATTAAATGAATGCAAACACGTTTCCTTTAAAGAAAAATCCAGCATACAAATTACAAGTTTTGCTGTAAGTTTTCTGCACAAATAATAACTGCATTTAGAAGCCCAAAACCTAATCACGACTGTAACATCCCTCTAGTCTTAATTTGTATCGCTCCGCTGCTGAATAATAATTTCAAAGTTTATTCACCTATTTCTCCCCAAAATCAAGCAAAGTGTTAATAAAGAAAATGCTCAACTTCTAATGTGAACAAATGTCCATTTTAACATTTGGAAATTAGTGTAAATAGTTAATTTTTACCTAGGAACTATTTCGTCTGCAGCGTAAGGATTTCTAAGCGTAAATGTAAGGGCCACCATTTTGATTAGAAAACTGCAGAGAAAAAGTACTGAATAAGTGTTTCTTGTCGCTATTTTATGGGGTCAAATGCGTTTTATTTTGGTGGGTAGCAGGATTGGAGCATGAATTAAGAGAAGACCTCGTTCAGAACGACGATCGCTCTCACCATTGCTTGGGCTGAAGTGCCGAAGGTAACTTGTCAGATTTGTCAAATTTCCGTGCTTTTCGGTCCAGTTTCTCTTCTATTTTTGAAGCCGCTATTTTATTGTTTACTGATTGACGTAGGAAATTATTATGATTTGTTAAAGTTAAATCTCGAAAATGTTTATGCATTTGTATTGCTTCATTTAATTCTGTGGATATGGAAGTTAAAATTGTCTTTTAATACTAGTGCATTTTCTCTGGTCTCCATTGATCAGAAGAATGCGGAAGCGGGCTAAGTGCTTTGGTCAACTTGGAGTTATGCCCCCTTTGTGATATTAAAAAAAAAAAAAAAAAAATTACTGACAAGTGACATTCAGCAGTCAGTACACCTGCTTTTAATGGTTGATTGTTGGTTTCAAAAAGTCCTTGTCAATAAAAGGGAGAATTTTATTGTGACTTAAATCATTTAAAAACACATGATACTTTCTTATATATTATAATTATATGCAATGAAAGACCAGTATTCTCGGTTCTGGACATCCAGGTACTTGTGGTCACATGGTATTTGCTCTGCCTGGAAACTAGATGAAAACAACTTGGACGCCGTTTCGAAAAGTGATTTTGAGCAGTTAAGTCCTCAAAAAAATAAACTTTGCAAACCATTGACTATGCCTAAACGTGTTGTCTCCGATTGTACAGATAACAATTAAAATTGTGTCGGTCTCCCTCTAAATAGTAAGTTAAAATGGCGTCGCCATGGACTTGTTTTCACCTTTATGCAAATTTGGAGCCTTGTCCTAATCGTGACATCACGCTGAAATCGAGAATAATCTTTAATGAGCCCGAAAGAAATCTGAGGTACCAAGCAGTTCCAATAATACTTTCATGGCTTTTAAATTCTGCATGAAGGTCTGCAAACTTTACCGCATTGCATTTCCAACTCGTACACTGGTCAGAAGGCTGGTATATGTAGTACTAGTATTAATAGAATCCTAAGTTCGGTAAAATTTAACTAGATAGAGTATATGTACAACATGATGTACCCTGTGGCACAACATTTCAATACTCTAGGTCATTCGGTCAAGGACCATTTTGAAATCATGCCTATTGAGAAATCCCTTTTCTCACTTCCGCTGCAGATACCAAGCACAAACGTTTGGAAAGGGAAAGTTTTTGGATTCAAACATTGCAAACTATTTATCCTTTGGGTTTGAACTTGGACCCAGGAAGATGTCGTGAAAAAACTATAATACCATTTGTCTTTCAGTATAACAAAGCTAGCATCGCTATGGCCAAATTTTCACTGGCTTTTTCCCATGACCCTATAACGATATTCTTACCATAGCTTAAGATACGTAAGCATTTTCAATGTTATACAAAGTGTTCCAGAAAATTCTACTGACTAAGGCCAGGCTCCTGTCAGTCGTCAACCTAATGGAATATCATAGGTTTACTTTATTCTCGGTTTCGGACATCCGGGTACCTGACCAGCCGACCAAGTAAAACACCTGTGCTTCTAGGGTACTTAGGGTCGCGTGGTCTTCCCTCAGCCAGTCAAAATGCAGTCGTCAGGGACTTGTTGTCACCTCGGAGCCCTTGTTGCCGGGATCGTGACGTCATGCCGAAATCGAGAATTACAACAATTTATGATGGGGTATAAAGGTCTAAATGATATATACCTCTTTTTAACACAATTAGAAACTTGTCTCCATGGTTATTTTAGACAAGAAGATTTTCCCTGTGCCCGTGTGTTTTAGTGTTCATAAATATATACCGTTTCCAATAAGTCATGCAAGTTTGATATCTTGACAAGATCCCAATTTGATCTTACACATGACAAATGTTGTTTTTCTTCATTTACTTCCATGTTAAGTCAATACATTATATTTCGTTCAAGGAAAAGTTACTTCCCTTGCTGTGCTCCCTATTGAAAGGAGGAAGCATGGCTCCACTCTCACGAGATTTCTGGGATGGTTGATTGATTGATTGTTTGGTGTTTTACGCCGCGCTTAAGATTATTTCACTTATATGGCGGCGTTGCCAGTTTTATTGTGGGAGGAAACCGGGCTCTATGCACGGAGGAAACTCATGACCTTACGCTGGTAACTGGCAACCATCCCACATAGGTCGTTCGAGTGAAAACCCAGTCAGAAAATTTTCCAATTTTTGGACTGTGTGGGATTCGAACCCGCGACCCATTGGTGGAAGGCTGTTTGGATCGAGTGTCCAACGCTCTACCTACTGAGCAACTGAGGCCCCCTGAAGAGTTCTACTAATGGAAATAGAAGGTATTGGCAGATCAAAACCAATGGATGTATAAACTCTATCATATTTAAGGGAACTCAGCGGGGAACTATTATTTCGACTAGTACCGTAGCAGTAAGTCCTTAGGTTTTAAAATTTTTTCGGAACGAAGTTTGAAGATTTGTAAAAAAAATGAACATCCCCCATTTACTCCCATGTAAAAGTCTGCTGAGTGTAAAGGGAGATAACTTTGTATGGCATAATGTCCCTCTGATTTTTGGCATCTTTCAGCAGGGCACTGCAGGTTATATGGCCTCTGAAGCCCGAACAATAACTCAGTGTGACTGTGTCCCACCAAAACTGAGAATGGCCAAAGGGATTAAGTGGCATGAGCTGCCAAAATTGACCATGTTTTATATCACCTTCAAATTTTTTCTCAGAATATTGATGTTCTGATGTACTCCGGGTTTCTGACTCCAAAATGACAATTTTTTATACTGACAGTCATATTTTGGAGTTCGGGTTCATTGCTATCAAAAAGCCGGAGTTCACTGCTTGCTCAGAAGCGGACAGTATTTAGACAGTGAAATAACAATATATTAACGTACTCAAATAGTTTTAATACAGCCATAATCACGTTCATGAATAATTTAGCTGCCTACCAGTGTCTGATATGGATAATTGACAAGCAGAATCGCTCAGTAAATATTATCTGTCCCCTGAATTCACTTTTACCTCCCAGAGCCTCAAACTTAAGGCTTAACTGGCTGCATTGGGAGGCCATTGTATAAATTGCAATAAAAGTAGTCTTACAGCTGATATTGCAGGTTATAGTAATAAAATCAGCATTCATTAGCAGCAAATAATTAAAGTATTTTGACAAAGATATATATAAAAAAAAAATTCACACTGCATATCTGTGAAACAAGGCATTGGCTGTCTGTTATTACAGTATATGGCTAAATACATACCAAAAGACCTCCTTGGGGTTGGAGGATGTTTTTTTTTTATTATACCCCCCGCAACGAAGTTAGGGGGGGGGGGGGGGGTATACTGGAATCGGCTTGTCCGTCTGTCTGTAGACACAATTTAGTCCGGACTACTCCTCCTAAGATTTTGCTTTGATTTCAATGAAATTTCACAAATATGTTACCAATGGTATGTAGATGTGCATGCCCAACTTACAGGATGGTATTTCCTTTTTTCACGTTTTTATGACGTTTTTGACTTATAGGACTTTGCCATTTTTGGGGTCTCATTCCATATGAAGACAGGGTTATCGTGTTATCGCCCCTCCCTACCTTCCCCCCTCCCCCCCCCCCCCCCCCCCCCCCCCCCCCCCTTCTACTGCCATGAAGTGTGTATGTACGCTCATACATCCGTCCAATTGTTGTTCCCTCTGTCCGTCCGTCCGTCCATAGACACAGTTTTGTCCAAAATACTCCTCCAATAGGTCTCATTCCATATGAAGACAGGGTTATCATGTTATCGCCCCTCTCTGCCTACCCCCCCCCCCCCCCCCCCCCCCCCCCCCCCCCCCCCCCCCCCTTCTGCTAGCATAAAGTTTGTATGTACACACATACATCTGTCTGATCGTTGTGCCCTCCGTCCGTCCGTCCGTAGACGCAATTTTGTCCAAAATACTCCTCCCAGATCTTGATTCTTTTTGAATGAAACTTGACAAATGTTACCAATGATATGAAGTTGTCCATGTCCTACTTGCAAGGAGATATTTTTATATATTTATGGCATTTTTGGCTCCTTTTGACATTTCTCTGTTCTGCCATTTGTCTTTTCATACATTTGTTTGTAGACACAATTTTGTCCCATTGTACAGTTGTACGGTACTTGCTGTGCTTGTCATATAAGCCTGCATGTTTCATCATTGTGCTTGTGGCACTCTTGATAGCCTACTTCCTCATAGTGAGTGCTGGTAACATGATCAGCAAGCAGCCTCATACAATGTAGTCTACTTTCTTGTTGTCGATGCTAACTAAACATGACCAGCAAGGAGTATTTTGCATGATATTTTGTCTTACTCCATCATTTGTCACAGACATAGCATTAAATCATGCCCAATTCATGTGTCTCCTCCTCTTGGTGCTGTTTCTCCATCTTTATCATACATGTGCATATACATATCATCCTATGTGCATATTGTTGTACTCTATAAAGCTTGCTTATCATGGCTAAGGGGCTATCCTTTCCCGCTTCTCCGTCTTGCTTACAGTTGCAGTTACAAAAAGATGACCATGCAGAGTTCGTAAATTTGCTATGCTGTTCAATCATTCTCCTAGACTTACATTAACATAGTTTTTTACCCCTCGGGCAAATTTTGCCCGAAGGGTATTGTCGTTGCCTCCGTCGTACGTCTGTCCGTCTGTCCATTGGTCCTTGTAAACACATTATCTAAAAAAGTCTTTAACTTACAACTTTGAAACTTCACATATTTGTTTAATACAGCAAGTACAAGAAGCCTATTGAAAATCAACGCGCTCGGATGTTTTTTTCAAGAGTTATGCCCCTTACATTACCGCAGCGGTAAAAAGCCTTGTAAACACATTATCTAAAAAAAGTCTTTAACCTACAACTTTGAAACTTCACATATTTGTTTAATACAGCAAGTACAAGAAGCCTATTAAAAATCAACGCGCTCGGGTGTTTTTTCTTGCAGAGCGGGGGGTATCTCAGTTATGTCTAGTTTTCATTATTATGAGTCCTTTGCTTCATCTTAGTTATACATGTATGTTGTTGTTGTTTCAGTGAATAATGGTGGTGGAGGGTAGTAGAGGTGTTCCTTCCACGGGAATGACCTCCAGAGAACTGGCTGAAAATGATGACATGGCCACCAGTCTTGTGCTCGACTCATATATGGGATTCTCGACTCATAAAATGAACACAAGGTTTGTACTATGAAATCATATTTTTCAATTCTAGTCACTTTTATTGGTTTTTATCCAATCAAATTATGTATGAGGGATACAATAACAGCGATTTACTCTTAGTTTATCGTTTAAATATAAATGGAAATAACACTTAAAACTACCATGTCAATATTTTGTAGGTGCCTGGCAGATGCTAACCAAAGTACTTTTGATTTTTGATTTTTTGAACATGTTGGCATTTGTCAGAATATTGTTGTTTATATGTTTCTTCTTATTTTTTTAATTTTTGGTTTTGTTTAAACAGATTTCGACCGTTAAAGGGGAAACAAGAAGAGTTAAAAGCCATTGTGGCGAAATTTAAGAAGACCCTGAAATATGAAGAAACCTACAAACACTTTGAAACTTTCTTGGAGAAAAATAGAGGCTGTTTTCTGTCTAAATCCAAACCACAACTGAATACATTCAAAGAACATGTAAGTGCTCTTCATGATGGTATGAAAAAGTTCAGTCAGGGTTTGTACCACTTCTAATGATGGAGAGGTTTAGTGTTCATAAAGTTTAATATAAATGTATTAAGGTCTAAATGACATTTTCCCCTCTTTCTAACGCAATTAGAAACTCTATTGTTATTTTAGTCAAGAAGATTTTCCCTGGCCCTTTGTGTTTTATTATTCATAAATATATACAAATGTACATACAGTAAAACTTGAATATATCGACATCTTGATATATTGGAACTCATAACCAACAGGATGCTTTTCTTTTGTATTAAAGTGTATGTTAAATAACCCTGATACACCGACACCTGTCCACTCTGGAGACCGACCGTCTTTTCAAAGCCCACGTGTATCTAAACATTAATTTGACCCATTTTGACCAACACGACATGTTATCTCCTTTATCTTATTTAAGTCCTGTGTTTGATTTTACAGGTGTTTCGTTACCTTCGGATGTTTGATTCTCGTGCTGGCTTTGAAGTTTTACCCTGTTATCGTTATTCTATGGAGGGACAGATTGGGGGTAAAATATGTGCCACTAAACATTGGTAAGGATAACTGGATCGTCTTATTACATTTTGTTCTGTGGAGTCTTCATTATTAGCTCTGTTTATAAAACTCCAATCATTCATCGAGGGGTTTCCAGTGAAAACCCTCTCCGTGCCAAAAAAAAAAAAATGGTAAAATTTCTGTTGGTTGCCAGGTAACAACAGAAGTGGAGGTAATCCTCTCGCCATCAAAACTGGCACACAAGGGAAATAGTCTTGGGTTTGGTATAAAACATCCGTTATCAATCTATTTTGGTGTTATATTGGACAAAGCCCGGTTTCCTCCCCCACCAAACCTGGCAATGTTGCCATATAAGTGAAATAATCTTGAGTGTGGCGTAAAACATCAATCAATCATGAACATGATTCAAGATACATAAAAAGTTCATTTATGCAACCTTGTGTCAGCTCAATGAATCCTGCAATTTTAACTCCATCATGTAATTTCTTGTAGGAAATGTGGTGAGAAGATATCCATGTTAGTGGGTTGTATTGCAGAATTATCTGAAGAAGAAGAACATGACATGTTACTGCCTGGGGTGAATGATTTCAGTATCATGTACTCCTGTAGAAAGAACTGTGCTCAACTCTGGTTAGGCCCTGCAGCATTTATCAACCATGACTGCAGGTCTAACTGTAAGGTATGCAAAACAGCTGTCTGAACCCATTACCTGTATTATTCTCAGAATTATGAAAATTAACTAGCCTTTCTCATTTGGGAGTTCCCAAAATTGTCTTTCATTCATTCATTGTCTTCCCCCCCCCCCCCCCCCCCCCCCATAGGGTTAGCCAGACACCCGTCCAATTGAACGGGCAATTGGCCGACGGGCTATTTTGCACGGGCAAAAAAAAAAAAAAAACATATTTAACACCCTAAAAATTACGTAAAATGCGTAAAAAAATGACACGACAGACTTCATGTCGCCTGTATCAACTGTTATGTCGGTAAATTAGAAATTACGACTCAATTATTTTGTTTATTAAAGTACTTGTCGATGTTATACATGTACTGCCTTCGGAAGGACCGCCTGGAGCTCAAATAGCAAAAATCTGCGTGCAGTAGTGGGATGGTTCCCGTAACAGCCGGCCAGCTATATCAGGCCTCGCGCTCGGTTTAACGCCTTCTGTAATCTGTAGCCTAGTTTTAATGTTTGTTGTAAAGCAGCTTTAATCTTGAAAGGCTTTTATTTACTGTTTATGATCCTTATACTTTCTAATAAAATGGGAAGTAAAAGACGGTGCCACATCGCAAGTTCACCAGGCGACCACGTGATCTTCGTGACGTAATTGCCTTCCTTGTTTGACCTTTAGCCAGGTTAGGAAGCTTTTTATTCACACTTACGGCGTAGTGTCTTGGCTACGAATATCTTTTAATTGACAACAGTGCCACTCATGCAAGTGTTTACGCGAGTGATTGGAGTGAAATGTCATTTTCCTTGGAATTTTTTGATAGAGTTTACACCGTACGGGTATCCGATCAGTTATCCGATCCGTAACCTATACACCCAACACTTATGCGTGTTTAACCCAAGCGATCAGGCTTTCCCGCCGATGACAACCGGCTTACGTATCGAGGCATCTCCTTTCAAAAATTCAACCTCCAAATATAAATAAAACTTTTTATTGAGTTACATTTGTCAGCCGACCCAAGAATAGTCGCCTTCTGCCGTGTCGGGGACTTTTTCGAACACGAGAAATGACGTCACATCAGCTTTAACGTTGGATGTACGATAACTGGTTCCCGTCACTCTACAAAAGATGCAGACGAGCGGTCCCTAAAACTTCATCTCAGAGTCTTGAGAGAAATTAAACTATTTCAACAAAAGTCGGCTGAGCCCAGCTTCTTTTCTGTGAAATTTCTTGTCAGTGCAAACACTGATGTAAATTTTAGCATTGAAAACCCGGCAAAAGCGTACGATAACTGATCGGATACCCGTAGGGGCTGCATATTGACGTATTGGGACTGCGGCAGCGCACGTCTGTTTTTGCTTTGGAATGGTGATTTAGTGGGTTGACCGACAGACGACCTTATGTAGGAGTGATTTGTTCAAGCATCCTTTTCTTTTTTATTCTCTGTTTGTTGTACTTTTAGTCAAAGTCGGAACTTAAATATTTGATACACTTAAAAGATTGTACTAAATCAATGCGTTAACGAGTGTTTGAACTTACTACGGTACGCCGTACGCCGTAGCATAAACAAATTGTAGGATTAATCGTATAGCCTACAGTACAGCTCTACGTGTACAGATATAAAAAATAAATTTATCATGTTTGCTCACGACGTAATTTGTTGTTTGTTATTTCTTCAAATAATAAATTAAAAAAAAAAATAAAAAAAAGGTGAGAATTTTTTTTTTTTTTGAGGGGGGGGGGGGGGGGGGGGGGTCAAGCGCCCGTGGCTCTAGAGTTTTGGACGGGCTACTTCGAATTTCTGGCTAATGCCCTGCCCCCCCCCCCCCCCTCTCGCCTCGCCTCAAATCATTTTAATTTTCATTACATGTCAA
Organism: Lepidochitona cinerea; assembly: GCA_963971465.1. NCBI lineage: Eukaryota > Metazoa > Mollusca > Polyplacophora > Chitonida > Tonicellidae > Lepidochitona > Lepidochitona cinerea. The sequence continues at coordinate 37,697,856 of OZ020553.1, forward strand.
ACTATTGATATAAATATGTGTTCCTATCTATGTGTTATAGTTTGTTCCTACTGGAAGAGATACAGCCTGTGTTAAAGTTCTCCGTGATATAGCCCCTAATGAGGAGATCACCTGTTATTATGGGGAGGACTTCTTTGGAGACAACAACTCTCTCTGTGAATGTGAGACGTGTGAAAGGTTAGTTTCTTTTTAAAAATATGTTTTTTGAAAGTGTGCAGGCATGTAAACCTATTGGATGCATCAGTCAGTAGATTGATAGATAGTCTTCACAAACAGAAGCCTTCCATCCATGGGTTGTGGGTTTGGCTTCCACTCTGCCATAAGAAAATTTGTTATCAGTCTCATGTATTTTTTCTCCACCCCGATGGGTTGTCAGGTACTTGTCGAAGCTCATGGCTTTCCTCTTGGCAATCCTGGCAGCGCTGCCATCCACGGCTAACAGGACTCTGTTCTAAATGAAAGAGTTGCCAGGTACTTGAAAATAGGCGAGATTTTACCATTCCTTCACACTTAACCTGGCAACATTGCCATGTAAGTGATTTAATCTTGAGTGCCTAAAACATCAATTAAACTCAGGACTGGCCTTCCTCTATTTTGTTTCAAGACATGCTATTGACCCCGTTAACCCACCTAACGATGTGTTGCAAAGGTTACTTTTATTTCTCTTTTGTATGTCTATGTAATATAAAAAAAATGATTTGTATTTGTATCTTTGCAGACGAAAAACTGGAGCATTTCGTCCGAAGAACGCTCCCCTAAGTCCAGAAATGGATGGATATAAACTGAGAGATACAGATGACAGACTAGGTCGACTCAAAGCAAAAGCTGCTCAAAATAAAAGTCAACCCTTGTCATTTGCAACTTCTGTCCACCCTGCATATGGTAAGCCCATAGATGCTATACTGTAACTAAACCATGTATATCTAGGGATGTATCTACGGTAAAAATTCAGCTAATTTAAGGACGAGCAATGTGAAGATAACAAATTATCAGACTGCTTTCTGCCATGTTTGGTCTAAAGCAACAACAATAGCTATTGTTCGATAGGATTATCAGTCGCTCCATGCAGGAGGTAAGACACCCAACTAAAAGTCTCAAACTTTTAGAGTACTTTTCGTAATGTTTTGAGTACTTGAATTACCGAAATTCTTATCGTATGTATAACGATATGTATATCATGATATTTAGGTCAGCTGTTGTTGTCAACGATAATGTCAACAGATTTGATGTGTCCTCTTTTTCTGAAGTAAATGTCCAAAACAAAGTTATTTTCTCATCTGATGCTTGTTCATTCTCATCTGATGTGTGTCCATTTTTTTGCCAATGGAAGGTTTTGGGGCATATGTAAAGAGAAATAGTCAGACTATGTTTGTATGTTAAACTTACAGAAATTCCAGAAAGCTCTCAATTGACTCGTTGCGGGTTCAACAACACAGTCAAAAAAGAAAAACTGAAAACCAAGTTTCCTTTGTTGAATAATTGTCAGGCTATGGGCCTTCCTGCTTCTAAAGAGCCTTGTTCCTGTCCAACTATACCTGGTAACCTTATCATATAATAAGGGAGATAATCTGTCCAAATTATTTTCTTCGATTTATCGTTTGTGATAGATAAATATTTTCACATAGATAAATATTTAAGTTAGATAAATAGATATTTTTAGATAAATAAATATTTAATGTTGTGATATTTTTTTTCCTCTGTAGAAAACTGGGACGACCGTGATAATAACCTACAAAAGCAGGCTCACCTATTGAAGGCAGCTGAATTAAAGCGTCGTGGGATTACACGATATGATGCTGAAATTCTGATATCTCAGGGATTAGAACTGCCAGATCCTAAGGTTGTCTTGGGAAAGAAACTACCTCCATCTATACACCCTCATCGAACTGTGAAAGTCAAAGACAATGATGAGATTTCGTTAAATGAATGTTCACCGGCTAAGAGTACCAGATCAGCTACAAGCAATAATGTGCGAAAAGAATCAAAATATAAAATAACCACGCAAAGAAAGGCAGCAATTTCCCAGATGCTACGCAATGTTACTGTAGGGAAAACTTCAGAACCAGTTGTAGATACGTCCTGTATAAAGTCCGAACCTGGTGAGGTATTGAGTGATAACAATGCCTCAACAGCTGAACAGCCTGGATTAGATATATCTAAGATTAAAAAAGAGAGTACAGAAAATCATATAAGCTGTCCAAATATATCTAGGGTTAGTGAAGTGGCAGTTCGTGTCAGCCCACGGACACGTAGAAAACTAAACTGTGCAGACACCAAAAATGGTGTATTATCTAATTTAAAATCTGTCAGTGATTCTTTTACTGAACCCCATGTGCCCTCTATTGCTAGTCTAACCTCACAAGAAAATATGGTTTGTCAAAGTGAGACAGCCACCTCTATAGCATCGCCAACACTTAAACTGGAAGTTAAGGAAGAAGTGGACAATTTGGACAGTTTACCTGAGCCAGGAGACACTGGCTCAGTGAATCGTGTTAATTCTGAGCCTTCCACTGACAGTAATCTAAATGCTTCATCTCGCTCATCATGTGATCACCCGTCGCCTACCAAAACTAAATATTCTTTTAAACGCAAAATGAAAGACGTTATATATGCTAGTACGTTACACCAAGACTCTGATCTCAAAGTGCCTAAAATAACCATCCGTATGACTCCAAAAACTACAGACTCGACTCAGGGAAATTCAGAAAATATTCTATTCAATGGACAAAACTGTGAGAGTAAAGACTGGGAAAATGGTTATTCAAAATCACCCCATAAAAAGAAAAAGAAGTCCAAAAAGGAAAGTAAACACAACAAAAGTGACGTTTTCCATCGCCATGACAACAGTTCTAATGACTCTAATGTCTCGTTACATTTCGATCCGAACAGCTTTTACCATTACAACAACAACAATGATTCTACAAATTTCGAACCTCAGAAAAATGTGAAACGTTTGCGACTCAAGTTTGGTGGGAAGTCAACTTGTATAGCTATTACTCTTCCTGATAATTTATAATTAATAATTGACAAAGGGCAAATCATATTTTTATTACCCATTTTTACTTGTTATACAGGAAACAATATTGTGTCCACAAAATATTTAATCTAAATACTGTAAACTTTTGTATTTTTTTTTCAACACTCATCTTGTTATCCCTGATGTATGTCAGTCTTTTTGTACTATGTTTCGTTTCCTATCACATTCTCTCTCATAACATTTTTGTCCAACTCTTAAGCTATTGACATTGGTTCTTTTTTTCCTTTCCTTTCCTGAGAATATACGCTTAACAATTTAACCTGCTTATATCTGACTTAACATAACTTGCAAATATTATCAGCATATGTAGATTGGTTTCAATGTGTGTGTACTGCAGGAATATCAGGATTTCCCATGGGCAAAGAGTTCGACCTCTCATTTTCCTCCTCCACAAAACCTTGGTCGTACAATTATAAGTGAAATAATGAATAACATCTAGATTTGTAATAACACCTCATTTGTTTGCTTAAATGGAGGAGCAGTTCAGTTATTTTTGATGTCAACTATTTAAGTTGTTAGCTTTTTCATGACACGTCTTTGGGTACCTTTTTTTCCAAGGTCAGTTTTGCCTTTGTGGTTTACATTACCCTGTCCAGAGAGACCGAGAAGGCACGAAGGCAGGGCAAGTCCACTGGCCCTTTTGGTCTTGATTATGATTGTTGTGCATGATCATGTCTTTATAATTCTGCTTTGTGTAAAATATCAGACTTTAGTTAATCAAAAAGGAACAATTAGCAAGAACATTGACATCATATTGACATATAGTATACAGGAGAGAATGATATTTAATATTTTTAAGTTCTATACTAATGTCAGTGTTTTTGGCATGTTAATAGTTTAGAACAGAACATTTACACAAACCGCAAGGGTCTGTATTCCTGCAGTTAACAGCCGGGAAATTATTTACTTTGCTTATTAGCCTTTCACAGTATGGTATTATTTTAACAGTTTTTACTGATTTATAATATTGGTGATAAGAAATAAAGTTGCTGTGATTGGAGAAGAAAAAAACGTGCCAAAGATATTTTCTACATTAATCCTCATATCTTGTTAGACTTTCTACACAAACACAGATACTTCAATGTGTGCACATGTATTATTATACATCTGACTTTGTTGTTGTTGTTGCTTTTCTTTAAGCAAATTCTGAAAATTACTTACTAGTTAAACTTTTTGTAATTGACAAAGCCGCAGACTAAAATCTATACATCTGAAACTATGTGAGCTTTTATCCTCTGGGATGACCTTTTCAGGTCATCGAAACTAGTAAAAACCGACCTTCATAACAGTAGGTTAATTTTTTCGTCAAGATAACCAAAATTCCAGATCATTTTTTTTAGAAAACACTTGACACAGGACACACCTACTTGACTAAGCAGAATATAAGTTTAAATAATGTATTTTCACAAATTTAAAGTTACCATATTTGATAAGACTTGACAGAGTGACAGTGATTTGAAAAAGGCTGTATATCATGTTTGTGTTAAATTTAGTTTCTAATGTTTTACGTCAGTCATTCTTTACACAGCTTTATGAATGTTGTGCATATATTGTACTGTACAGTCTATTTATACCTGTTTTGGTTCATCCTCTGTTGTTATATAAATAGTCTGCTATATTTGTACGATGTTTTCAGTATTTTTTTTCTCTTCTATTTCCATGCTTAGTTGATTGATGTTTTACGCCACACTCGAGTTATATGGCGCCATTGCCAAGTGAAGAAACCGTGCTTTTGCTAGGTGAAATTCCGACTTTTAGCAAGTTTCTTACTGGGAAAAATCTTAGCCGAGAAAGCTGGGCTCTGCCGGATTTTTTCCGTATTCGGGGGGGATTCAGCCAAATATAAAATAAGTCTCCCTCCAGACCGAAAATCCGGGCTAGGAAAAATATTAATCATTATCACCCTACTGTGGCATGAGCTGCCATAATATGCGTTTATTTTTTTCCCGAAATAAGTATTGTGAAAACAGAGGGTTTGAAATTCGACAAAAATCCAATACTTTATGAAATCCATCCAGTCGGTGACCTGTATGAACTTTCTTTTTGGGTACCAGAGAAAGATGTCTGGATTCTGGGCCTCTGTGGCTTGAATTAGTCCGACAGGGGGCGGCCTTCTATGCGGGAAATTGCGGAATGAGTGGAACTTTCACTCGATGGCCATATGTGGTAGAGTCTGGTTTCCTCCTCATTAATCCTGACAACGCCGCCATAAAAGTGAAATGATATTGCGTGCGTTGCAAAGCGTCAATCAAGTTATCTTACATCATATAATCTCGTGAAGAAATTCAACAACGTAAACCTGTATATGGCCCGTTTATATATTATAAGCGCTGGATATATCTTAGCCCTCCACAATTTACAGCTTTTATCAATTTCTTTGCGCTGAATTATAAATTATTTTAAATGTCTACGGGATTTCAGATGTTTGACATGGTTGTTGCATTCCGTTAAGCCAAAATTCATTTAGCGTCTATTTTCATCGAGTATAACTTTTAATAGTTCCCCTGGGTTTGGTTGAGAAGAAATCAAAATGGGGTTGTTTTATTTTTGGACCTCTGGCTTGTACGAAATCGCATTAGGGACATACATGATTTTATTTTAGGCCTCTGGGCTAGCTCGTTTTAACGAGATTAAAAAAAATCCGGATTTGGGGTATAATTCGAGTTACTACGGAACCGTGGAAGGGACATGCATATTTTATTTTTTACGTGTTCTAACAATCAAATAAATAAAAGAAAAACTAAAATATAAAAAGTCGGGGAAAATTAATTTTCCCCGGATAGTCAACCAATCTAAAAGCTTTCTCGGCAAAAGTTGAGAACTGATTGGTCAAGTGACTGGCATTATCACGGTGTAAATTAATTTTCCCTGACTTAATAATAAAGTAAAGAAAATTTTTTTAACGGACTGACATAAAAAAAGAATTATATAACTAAAGTAATTTCCCCCGACATACGCAGCCAATCGCTGCCAAGGACTAAGTCGGGGAAATTATTCCCCCCCCCCCCTACCCCCGTGCTAGACAGCCAATCACAGCACAGAACTAAGTCGGGGGAAATTACTTTGCCCCGGATTCGAATCCCACTCAGACCATATAAAATTTATGATATAAATATAAATATTAGATTGCTGCCAATTTAATTGTGTATGCCTATAGTTATGCAAACAATCTGTTAGGGACATAAAAGCCATTATTATAAGTTGCCCTCACTATATGTGATTGGTTGTGGTTGGCGGAGATCAGAGCCTCAACATATTTTGACCTGTTTATATTTACAAAACATAGGCTTTTCGATAGGCTTTTCAACTAGGTATAACCTAGGCTCCAGAAGCTGTGAGGTTTTAGATGTCTATATATGCCTTGTAAGAGTTTTAATTAAAGTTTTATGCGTCCTATGTTTAAGTTTAGTGGTATTAGTCGTAGTAAGCTCATGTAAATTGGTTTTCTTAGCAAATTTAAACAGGCTACGGCGGCAAGTGTGTCTTTAAACTAAAACTATAGTCAGGCAGTTTGCAGGCAGGATGCAACGGTGGTCCTTTTCCCATAGACGTAGGCCTATGGGGCAGCTTCATTTCAAGGTGAACAAAAATTAAAAGGCACGTGACAAGGTGAACAAAAAGTTCAAACTGACTTATTTCGATCACACTCGTTTCAACTTCAGGAAAATTTGTTTAAAAAATACAATTGATTGAGTGAAATCATGACAAAATTATGGGATGCGAGAGGGTATTGTTTGAAGTGCCCACCATGGGGCAAACCCTTGTAACGACACACATGACTGCACGCCTGTACTTTCAGAACAGAATACTTTCTGTTCGCCGCGTTATTTTGCAATAGGTCTAAATAAAATAATAAATTCGGCCAGCCGAAGGATGTTCCTACTGCATGTAGGCAGGCTAGTCGCCGAAGGTCGGCCCCGGGTTTCCTCCGGGCAATGAGCCCGGTTTCCTCCCCAATTAAACCTGACAACGCCACCATATAATTGATATACGGTAGTCTTGACTGCGGTGTAAAACATCAATCAATCAATCAATCAATCCTAATTAGTCAACCCAGCTGGTCATCACCCCACGACCCACAAAATATTGCAGAATAAAATGGCTCCTCATTGCAAAAAAGAAGTTAAACTTGTGAGTTGTCTCCCTGGAATCGTTATCTCGTGACAAGTCATGTGAGACTCATGCTTCCTTTGGCCCTGGAACGTGAATACATCAGTAACTGGACAAATAACTTTCTATTTATGCCCTACACACGTAAAACTAATAAGCCACAAAGCTGCGGTGTTTAAGGTCATTGTTTAATCTTTTGTTGACGGCATGCGGGTGAAATAAGGTTTGTCTCGTGGTGAGAAGTGAGAACGCCGTTATCACGTGCTTGTTCAGGGGCCACGCGGATATATAGAACCGGCTTCTCCATTTTTTCGGTCTATTCACTAAACGACAGAGTTGACAAGAAGCGAAAATGAAGTTTCTCCTGGCTGTTACCTGTGCTGCTCTTGTCTTTTTACAGACAGATGCACTACTTAGGTAAGCATGTCTTAAACACTATACAATCATTTTAAAAACTGTATACCAGTGAGTGAAGAGTGCTTGTTTGAGTGACTACCCTCAAACAATGTGAAATAAACAAGTCACAGCGTCAGCATGACAAAAAAGTGAAAGTGACAGACAAGTCACGCGAAGTGGAGGGGGATTAACAATGGTGTAGGGGTCGGAAGGGGGCCATTTAGATAATATGGGAAGTTGGGAAATGGGTTTTTTCAACAAGGCTCAAACCGAGCAAATATACACATTTTCCATCTGAAAAGTTGAAAACTAACCTGGACTCTCCAGATAAACTGTACGCCAATATTAACTGATGAGTTAACTGTACAATGCTATATTCGAATCCATTAAAAACTTTGAAGTTATTTTGCAGGAAAATCGACCATTTTCCACAGAATGTCTTAATGTCTATTAATAATTCTCCTCGGGCGAGCAACATTATTATCTGCATGGAGACTGAGCATGCATGCTCAATACATCGGATAAGTTGACAAAACTGGTCAATATTACAAAAATCTTTAAACTACGGCTTGGGAAATGAAATTTAATGACCACTAAGGATTTTGCCAATCCTGTTTGTCCCTGCAGACAAATTATGACCTTTTTAAAACAATCGATCTATGGCGGACTATTGTAAGTCTATCTTACACTGGCTTCTTTTCTCCGGGTAAAGATCAAATGTCTTGACAGATGTATTGTGCATACATGTACGGTCTCGATTTCCATTCGGAGAATGTCACACCAAGGAGATTCAAGAATATGTGGACAGGGTTGATTTTCCTGCAGAACAATTTTAAGAAGTTTTTGATTGATTGAAATATGACGGGTCGATTGGGAGTGCACAATTGAAATATATATGCGTATTGGGGCCATTTCACAAAAACATCATCATGTCACTTGTCAGATGCGATTAATCGCATTTTGCGACGGATCTCTTGACTATGGTATCTATTTGCAACCTTCGCCTCGTTTGCGGTGCATCTTCCTTGTGAAATGAGGCCCTGACTTTGAGAGTCTGTGACCGAAGAAATTCTACGAAGTTCTATGAACACTGAACACCAACTCACCATCACTGCTTCCAGACAAAATAAACCATATCCTTTGTAACTATATCCTTCGTGTTAAGCTGCACTAGCTTCTCCATTCCACAAACCAGTTCAAAATTACCAAAACCTAAAAACCTACATTTGTGCGCAAACTCAGTTGGGAAAACCTGTCCTGTTAGTATCAAATCAAAACTAATTGGATCATTTTTTTTGTTGCAAAAACTGCTTATGGGATCATGAGTTTAGGTCGACTTAAGCTAAATATTAAATCCCCTTGGACGTCTATATCTGTCACCAGGCACTTACTTAGCGATACATGTTGGTCATTTTGGTTGAAAGGAGGACCCCCAAATATCCGAATCAATTCCTTTCCTTGAATGAGAAATCAGAAACATACGAGATGCATTTTTAAACGCAAATTTAGTTCCCAATGTCCCAATACTCCAATACAACATTGATGAACTTTTGCCATTGCATTTGGATATTTCCAACCATAGTACATATTACTATTACTAGTAGTAACAGAGACAAGAGCATGTAATCTATTACTACTTTTATACCAATTGTACTTTTATCTACAAGTATGGTCTGCTGGGCTGTATATGCATGTTATGTACTGTATAAAGAGTGGGTGTTTTATATTGTTGACCTATTGGTCCTTTGTGATAGTGATACTGATATACATGTACTATTATCTGTTCAAGGTGGACCATGTTGCATATTATAATCCGACATGTACATGTAGCCCAGCAGTTATGCATACATACTGCATAGAATTGTTGGATTCCTTTAAAGTTAAACTTTATTTGCTTTGTCAAACTTTTCTTTGTAAATCAGAGCAGACCATTCCTTCTCATAAGCAGAGGCAATACAATTGATTATAGATTGACATAGATGAGGATATCTTACAGGGTAAAATACAAGAACCATGCTGCTTTTGATCTCCAACTTGAGGCTGTCTGTCCCTCATTTCAAGAAATTGTCCCTTGGAATACTCCACTGACTAGATCCGTTCAACAGCGCTAGATCAGCGCCTGTCCCAGAAATCTTGTGGGATTCGGGCAATGCTTTCTCGTTTCAGTACCCTCGGACTGGGGGCGGTGTGGTTTTTGCCATAGCCATTTTCGCCTACCTAGCATGGAGGAAAATTAAGTATGCCAAATACATTAGCCTTCCTGAGGTTCATATGGTCAGTGGAGGTTTTAATGTTAAAATTAAGGTGGGATGGTGGGTGGGCAAGATCTTTTGGTCAGTTGGTACTTTTATCGCCATATAACCTTAGCTGTTGAGTGCGACGTTAAGCCCCAATCAATCTCCTTTCAGTAGATAGTACAACAAGGTGGTAACTTTTCGGTGATGGAAATATAACGTTTTGCACTCCATCAGTTTAAGTCGAGTGGCTCTGTTTTCCCTATCTGATTCTTTATAGAGACCTATTTATAATGTTCATCAAATTCAAAGTAAAAAAGAACAATTAAGAAATGGTGGGCTGCCCTCTCACCCTATTTCGGGTGTAACAAAATCATTTTTAGGGCTCACATTCATCACTAAACTTAATGTCAGTTTGAATTCAATCTGGGTCAGAGTCACTTACAAAGGTCCGTGTCATTTATAACACTTCAAATGCAGTTACACCAAGGTCATTTTTGATGACCTTGAATTTATTAAGGTCATATGGATGTTTATACTGACTGAATTAAACTGCTTCACTATCATTTTCTTTCTCAATCATTTGAAATTACGTAGTAAGTTTGGTTAAAACAGGTTTAAAATAAAATTTGATGTTTTATGGGACCAAGTTCAAGGCCAATGCTTACATATGAAAAGTAACTGTGCACTTAGTCCATAATAAATTAGTCCAGAATTATGGAATGGTCATTTAAAACAGAAATTAGCATTCAATTTCATATTCTGTGAGAAAATTCTGGTGTGGCACTTCCATAAAATGCAAGCCCAATATCTTTGCCAGGACCAAAGCCTTGATACCAAGGGCATTAATTCCTGCTGTAGATTTGTACTTAATGGACTCTGAAGTCAAATTCTGTATTATAGAAAATATGTGTCGAAAATATATATATATTTATATATGTACATGTAGATTTTTGAATCCTCCACATTGTGGTTGACTTCCTTCTCAATGTATTAAGTGGACATGTCTACCACATGATTTACTAGATTTGAGGGGACAGATAATACACTTGACATGCTTGTTGAAAAGATAAATTAATGTCAAAGGGTATAGATTAAAATCCACCAACATCTGTTTGGGCCTTGGTTGCTCAGTTGGCAGCGGGGAGTGTCGGTTAAAACAAACCTCCCATTGATAGGTTGCAAGTTTGAATCACGGAGTCCCAGAAAAATAGAGAAATATTGTCAGTGGATTCTCTTGATTGTACTACATGTATGTGTTGGTATCTCTTGACACTTTAGGGCCTAACTTTATTTTGAAAATTGCAAATTTTGAACAAGCAGAAAACGAGCAGACCAAGCCTTTATCCTTATTGGCAGTATATGATATATGTTCTTTGTGATTTGAGTTTTTCTGGTCAAGCTGTAGACATATTCAACCCTCGCAATTCACCGCGGCAATCGGCAATGCCGCAGAGATTTGACTGCCGTAGTGAAACTGCTTTTCCAGGGCGATCAAAAATGCCGCAGACAATAACAAATATTTATCTTAAGACAAAATTAGCATTTTTCTGGTTTCTATGATAATCAGAGTAGAAATTAAAAAAATCTTTGTTGAACAGTGACATTTTTTCTTTTGTCAATGCACCATTTAGATGTCAATTTTTGCTATTTGCTGTTGCTGATTATAATACACTTACAAAAGCAGTGAGAATGGCTTGGGTAAAATTGCTGTGGTGAAATCAGTCTTTCCATAGCTTAAGATCCATGCAATTTTGTCTAAATTTAATTAAGTAAATCCAAATTCCTGTCTGTTATAATTGAAATAATGTGTGCGATTTCAAAAAAAACTTAATTAAAATTTTAAAACTTTTTATGGATAACACACTTCAGTGTACATGTATAGCTTAAAGGATAAATGCCAAGTTCTTTCTGAACATCTAGCGGTGATTTGTTATTGTAAATTGAGTCAATATATACCTAAAAACAAAATTCTGAAACAAAAGGAACTTCCTGTAAAGTCTCAGGATATCAAAGAAACAGTGATTAAAAATATGCATATCTTCTGTCACCAATCGGATATATCTTTGTAATTGACCTCATAGTTGACATTTGCACGCTTTCATTTTTCCCTGTGCCCGTGTGTTTTTGTGTTTATAAATATATATTTTATCATTCCTTCAGTTTGGATTTGTACTTGGACTGGGGAAGAGGTAAAAAAAAAAGAGTTTCAGTACAATAAGGCCAGCATCGATATGGCCGAGATCATAGAAGAATACTAACTGCTTATTTTATCTTCTGCCTCTAAAATAAGGGCAACTTAACACTCCAATCAACCTGCAATTGTAAATTTGTAACTATTTTTTTCAGAATTAAACTGCACAAGATGCAAAGTGTAAGACGTCGGCTGACAGATGTAGGAACCAGTATTGAGAAGCTAAAAATGAGGTACAGCTTGAGTCTGAACAAACTGGGTGGCCCAGACCCTGAACCTCTATCAAACTACCTAGATGTAAGTGCTCTAAGACCCATATTGTTTTTAAACATGATCTTACTTCCATAAGGTTATCTATTGCCTCGGGGTTCGTCCACACGTTCACAAAGACCTTCTATTGATGCGACGCAGGTTCGAATCACACTCAGACCAAGTAAAAATTGAAAAATTTCTGAGTGGATTTTTCCCTTGGTCGCCGTATGTGAAAGAGTTGCCAGGTTGTCGCCGAAGGTCGAGGGTTTCCTCCTGTTGAATTTGTACTTTGCATTTGTGACCAGTCTTGTACACGAATGATGTACATAATACATTGTGGCAGCACATGTACATGGATGATCTGCAAGTTAATTGATGCAAATATTATTTGTAAACTGATAGTCAAATGTAGAATAAATTTCATAAAAATGAAAATTAGATCCAGGTTGCAATCAGAATCTGTTGGTGAAAATCATTTGTTTTGTTATATTACATAAAGGGAGATAATTTCATCATAGATATCTTACAATAACTTGATTGGCTAAGCGCTATGCGCTGCGCATTAGAATACGGCACAATAGTCCGTCATCTAGCAAGATGGCGGACTATCATATTAAGGTTAGACTAGAAAACAACTTATTTACGCAAGTCAAAAATCACATAGCAAAACGGCGACTTTGTTGCCGGAAGTCACTTGTCATTAGCCTATCTAGTTATTATAAGATATCTATTAATTTCATTACCTAAGGGGAGATAATTTCATTACCGAAGGGGAGATAATTTCACTACGTAAATGGGGGATAATTTCACTACGTAAGGGGGTATAATTTCACTACGTAAGGGGGGATAATTTCACTACGTAAGGGGGGATAATTGAAACTACGTAAAGGGGGATAATTTCATTACGTAAGGGGGGATAAAGGTAGAATTAATCTCTATGTATTTTTCCTCTGCAGGCTCAGTACTATGGAGCTATAGGGATTGGAACTCCCCCACAACCTTTCAAAGTTATTTTTGATACTGGTTCCTCTAACCTCTGGGTGCCTTCAAAGAAATGTAAACTAACAGATATCGCTTGTTGTAAGTATCTTCATGGGAAATGCTCCCTGGGCTAGTAGGGGGCAACTTAACTTAACTTCCTTATCTATCCTGGTTAAAAAAGTGAAACATTCAATGAGTATCCTATTAACGTAAAGACTAGAAAGTGAAACATTCAATGAGTATGCTAGATGTAAATGCACTCCTGTACCTACATAGATCCTCATGTCAAAATAAAGGTGGTATGGGTTTTTTGTAATTCACCATTTCCTTGTAAATGTCAATTAGGTCAATTAACTTATTTTAGAAACTGCGTAATAATCCAATGAAAAACAAGACATTCAAGCTGCTTATCTGTAAAATATGCCTAAATTGGTAGCAAAATTGTGACTCTGGGGATACTTCTCAAACTAAGTTTGGTGCTAGCCGAAGCTCTGGGGTTTCCTCCCCTACTTAAAGGCACACTTGCCGCGAAAATCAGGAATATTGTTTACATTAAAAAAGAAAGACCGTTTTCTGTATTTTTCCCAGACAATATAAGTTAGGAACTTTCTATTTTTAGCAAAATTTAAAAGTTTGGACGTCACTTTGTATTTTTAATTTGAATTTGAAAATTTGAATTGTTAGGTACCCGGAACGTAAACAAACCACACTGCCCCCTATTGGCGATTTTATGTTTCAGTCGAGTGAGTGAACTAACGGCACAGTGTAATTTTACGTAGGCCTATTTATCTGAGAAATACAGACTGACGATCGGTTAACAGCGACTGGAAAAGCCTGCTGATTATTGTTTGAGTGTAAACCACAGATAAAAAGGCCTGAAATGAGGGTAATCCAACACGAAAGTTGACCGACACTGATCGTTGTTGTTGTAATCAGGCTTCGATTCTTCGTTTGTTTTTCACCCCATTTCTACATTCTAAAGCTAACTAGACATGTTTTATGTGTCCTATGTTTAAGTTTAGTGGTATTAGTCGTAGTAAGCTCATGTAAATTGGTTTTCTTAGCAAATTTAAACAAGCTACGGCGGCAAGTGGGCCTTTAACGGACTTCACAGTTGAGTGTAAAAAATGTGTTTGGTACCAATGGAATGAAAAAATTAGCATGCTTCTTCTGGATATTTTCTCCACCGGGAGTCCACCCTTTGAAGTGAAACCTGCGTGTGGAATACTTTTTTATATCAATGGTTGCACGTACATGATTGAATCTGATTTTTCTTCCTCCATTTCAGTACTACACAATAAGTATGATAGCACCAAATCTTCTACTTACAAAGCAAATGGAACCCAGTTTGAGATTCGATATGGAACTGGCAGTCTCACTGGTTTCTTAAGTACAGATGATGTTAAGGTAATGTTCAGTTAATATAGAGTCATCGTACAATCTTTATTTCCAACAGTCTTCTCTCTATCTATATGAAAAGGATGTCAGTTACCTGCAGGGGTTTATTCCTCTGAACAAAATCTGTTTTTTCCCTCGCTTAACATTGCAACATATAAATGAAATAATCTTGAATGTATCGTGGTGGCTGCCTAATTATCAATTAATCGAGACTATCAAACAATCGAGACTACTGTATATTGTAACTTGGGCATGACCTTTATCAAACTTTGGTCTCCTGAATTTATTCTTGTCATTAAGCCCAATTGGAAACTGACATCCCTAAATTTGAGGCCTTATCAATTAATGTGAACTCACTATTTTGTCACTAGTACAGTGGCTGACATGTCACTTGAATAGAACAAAGGCATTGTCTGCAGCACATCGATTGAAAGACAGTCAAGGGGAATATGGTGTATTGAGGTGTTGCCAGTATTGAGTGCAAGTCTCATAAGAATTATTACAAGATTTTGTGATATCCGGTGACAGATGATGCCATTAAGAACGTTTTTGATGATGTTGCAATTCCATTTGACGTATTTTGTTCCATAACGTCGGATTAAAACGTCATTTTTCAGTCACATGCGCAATGCAGTGCCGGTGACAGGAAATTTGTGGAATTCACACTTGACTTGCGCTCCCTATTGAAACTCTGCTATATTGAAAGAGGGAAATCACAAGTTAAATGCCCGGTTTCCTCCTCCACTAAACATGGCAACGCCACTATATAAGTGAAATAATCTTGAGTGCGACGTAAAACAATAAATCAAATCAACGAGTTAAATGATAAAGTTGGCAAATACTTGAATAAGCAAGACCTGCGACGTATCAACCCATGCTGGTCAACCTGAACACTTTAACAAGACTTTATTTATGAAGTAAAAATGTTTTTATTACAGGTTGGTGACATCACCGTTAAAGGTCAAACTTTTGCCGAAGCAACCCAACAGCCAGGAATCACTTTTGTTGCTGCTAAATTTGACGGTATCCTTGGTATGGGTTTCCCCACAATCTCTGTAGATGGTGTTGTCCCAGTCTTCCAGAACATGATGAAACAAAACTTAGTGGATGCTCCCGTTTTCTCTTTCTACTTAAATAGGTTTGTAATTTAGAAATTGTAATTTTCTAAAATAAATGTAACAGTACTCCAAAAATCAGAAAGACATCTGCAATATTAAGTCCATATTAAAGGGGCATGAGCTGCCAAAGTGTTGATATTTTGACGTAAAACAGAATGTTGAAATTATCGGCTATTTTATTTAAGACGTATAATTCGGAAGCTTTGTAGTGCTTCTAGTCTCGAAAATGTACGATAAAGTATTGTTTTGAACTAACTTTGGCTTAGAATGATGAATGGTCGTCCCGGTTATTTAAATTTTGTTTGCTTTTTGAACACGATTCCGTTTTGTATAGGCAACATACTGTATGGATTTTCCTCATTCCAACGCCAATCATTTAGTTTTTCTATGGCCTTCAAAGCCTCTTTTAATGTCGTGACGATCAGAAATTATGAAAAAAGTGTGAATTTTGGCAGCTCATGTCACTTTAAGGATTTGATTGACAAAAATGTGATGGTTGTCAGACACAAAGGTCAAAAGTCATGCAGCCAAGCGCCTCCTCCCAATACCACCTTTTCCTTTCCCCTCTCGTCAACCCTACTCCCCAAATAAAGTTTCTATCCATCAGCCTTCACCATAATGAAAACAATCTGAAGATATGTCAGTATTTTTTCCCCTGTGGCTAAAATGTTTTCTCGTCAATTTTGTATTTCGAGCAGTGTTGATTGCATTTGTGCTTCAGTTAAATCCGGTTTTACCATGACAACTCACTTGTATGGCAAATTGCAACTGTTGAGCCAATTTTAGCCAATTTATTCTGTAGTTGTTTTTCAACCAATCCTGGGGGCCTCCGTGGCTCAGTAGGTAGAGCGTTGGACGCTCAATCCAAACAGCCTTCCACCAATGGGTCGCGGGTTCGAATCCCACTCAGTCCAAAAATTGGAAAATTTTCTGACCGGGTTTTCACTCGAACGACCTATGTGGGATGGTTGCCAGTTACCAACGGAAGGTCGTGGGTTTCCTCCGGGCATAGAGCCCGGTTTCCTCCCACAATAAAACTGGCAACGCCGCCATATAAGTGAAATAATTTTGAGCGCGGCGTAAAACACCAATCAATCAATCAATCAACCAATCCTCCCTTGTGTGAAAGGTTTAATTATTTTGAATATCACGTAAAACACAGATAAATTCATTGATCTCATTACTGTGGAATTCAATGATGCTGATAAGTTGTCATTGTATTACAGAGATCCTAGTGGTAAGGAAGGTGGAGAGTTGATCCTGGGTGGTAGTGATCCACAGTTCTACAGTGGCAATTTCACATACGTCAATGTTGACAAACAGGCTTACTGGCAGTTTAAGATGGACGGGTAAGGAGTTCATCATACAGGGCACAGGGAGTTTTTGTCCTTACTAGAAGCCAGGATTGTCTAACTTATTGAGTAGAATTTTTGAACCTGTAAAACTAAGGTTAATCAACAAAATCCCTGCTACAATATTAGTTATTTGACGTCCTTCCGTGAGTATTACTATACAAGTAGATATTTGGTATCTGACATCAATATTTTTTCGAGACGAAGGCAGCTTTTAGGTCAATAAATTCACTTTATAATAAATGGGCGGTGTTGTTTTGGAACGTGTATTTGACTTCACACAGATCAAAGTGGTCAACGTGAAATTCTATTGTGACGTTGTTATACGGATCTCGGAGACGAGCTATGCTTACCAAACCACATTCTAAACTGGCGTCACTTTAGGATTTCTTCTGGACTGAAGAATTCTGTTACACATTAATATCTTCACTCCGTGTTAATATCAGCACTGGGTGATACAGAATCAAATATACATGTTTGCTGTTTGTAGGTCATGAGATTGAGTTTATAACCTTGTTTATAGACAGAAATCAGTCGGTTACATACTCGCATTCTGTGCATTTCGACCAATCAAATGCCTGGAAATTTCTTTGAATGGCGATAATAGATGAAGTTTTTTTTTGAGTGCTTTCCTTCACTTTCTTTGGATCTAATCAACTGTCTAAAAACCTTAAATTTATATCTTTCGGTTAATCAATTAGTAGCACTAGTTACATTATAGACTTCAAGTTGTTTTCTGAACTACACAACTGAATTCTTTATTTCTATCTAATGCCAGTTCACATGATAAGTATATATATTTTCCTGGCCCAAAATGTTGTAAATAAGAAAACCTAGAGACTTTTTCCTTCTGTTTAGTATTCAGATGAATGGCAAGTCCACCTCATACTGTAGTGGTGGTTGTCAAGCTATTGCTGATACTGGTACCTCCCTCATCGCTGGACCTACAGCTGAGGTCACTCAATTAAACCAGGCTATTGGAGCAACACCCCTGGCCAAGGGAGAGGTGAGTCTTATTTCATATATATATCTGACCTACTCTCTGAAAATAAATTGTTTTTGATTTTGTGTTGATCTAAATATCCATTTACACTTGTGAAGTTCAAAACGTCCCTGCTATCAGGCACAGAACTTGGCCCCATAACAACCGTTGCTAGGGCACCTGCAGAGCGCTAGCCGTCATACTATGGTATCTTAACAATATATAGTTCCCAAACTCTTGATCTGAAATTAATATCAATTACATGTAAGTATACTTAATATCTTGAGGGGCCTCCGTGGCTCAGTAGGTAGAGCGTTGGACGCTCAATCCGAACAGCCTTCCAACAATGGGTCGCGGGTTCGAATCCCACTCAGTCTAAAAAAAAATTGGAAAATTTCCTGACTGGGTTTTCACCCGAACGACCTATGTGGGATGGTTGCCAGTTACCAGCGGAAGGACCAGGTCGTGGTTTTCCTCCGGGCACTGAGCCCGGTTTCCTCCCACAATAAAACTGGTAACGCCGCCATATAAGTGAAATAATCTTGAGCGCGGCGTAAAACACCAAAACAAACACACAAACTTTATATCTTGAAGCCAGCCTTCTCTTTTTTACTGGACTTGTTATTTGACATTGGAATTCAAAACGAATGGTTATTATAACTGACTTCATCTTTTCCAGTACATGGTTGACTGTACGAAGATACCATCTCTGCCTACTATTTCCTTTGTACTTGGTGGCAAAGCTTTCACTTTGGAGGGAAAAGATTATGTCTTAAGGGTAAGTGTTTTACATCTACGGCCTTTCTCTACCCATCATGCCTCAGTTCAATCCCAATTTCCTAAAGCTTTTGCTGTTTCACTTTATCTTTACAGTTTAAGTTCATTTCTAAAATGTTTCTTAGTTATTTTTAAACAAAGTTTGAATTAATTCAAAGTCTGCAAGTTTCCAATATTTTTAAATGAAAAAAAAAACTGAAATAATTTCTCATCCAGCTGTTAAAACTTATCTATTCTAAGTTTGTTTTTTTAATCAACGTATCATCTAGTACATAAATTCACTTGCAAACCTGTTGAACCTTTTCCTTTTCTGGAAGTTACCCCCCCTCCCCCACCTCCCACTTTTCCAGTTAAAATGTAGCGCACAACTCAGCTGTCAATTGGCAGAGTTTTAGCAAAGCACTCTAAGATTGATGAATACTTTAAGAATCTTAGATACATGTAACAATTATCGTGTTAAAATGTTTGAATCTGAACTTATCGGGAAATAAAGCCCTCCTAAAACCATAACTTCCCAAATCTCCAAGAACTGAAAACTAACAAAGCTATACTACATGTATTTTTACATCCATACCCAGTTTGTTTTTACAACTCTTGGTATCCAAAGTTAACTTAATTACCGATAACACTTTTGGGGAATGCAGAAACTATTTTGGTTTCTTGGTATAATAAAATCGTTTATTACTACCGTGTTCATTTGACTTAAATGTACATGTAACCTTACAGTGCTTTGTTAATCCGGCTAAGTTACCCCTCTGGCCATGTGACTAATGTTGGTGGGTTTAATTAACTCTAATACAATTGACCCCTCCATCTGCATATGGCCTGACCAAACCTCGAATTTGTCCCACATAAAAAAAAAAGCAAACACACTGCCTCTGTGAGACCTTTTTCTGGGCAATTTCGAACGTTTGGCTTGGCCATGGTGCACTGGCGGAGTTGTCCCTGTACCACAATATTTCCATTCCATTCCTGAGTAGACCGTTATGAATTGGGTTTTTCTTGTAGATAAGCAAGCTGGGTGAGACAATATGTCTAAGTGGATTTATAGGTTTGGATATTCCCAAACCTGCCGGACCACTGTGGATCCTTGGAGATGTTTTTATTGGACGATTTTACACTGAATTCAATTTTGGCAATAACTCTGTGGGGTTTGCCAACGTGAAAGCATAATAAACCGTTGATACAGATTTCATGGCAATCTCTTTGTTTTCAAGATCTCCAAGTTTAAGAGGCCCTGATCTTTCAAACAGAAATATGATTAGCAAACAAAGAAATGTAAATTTTTAAGACTTTTGCTGGTATTTCCAGCTAAAGAAGTAAGAAACTTAACAAGTACAACTATTTAGGAATCGCTTAGAATGCTTAAAGTTAAGAACCATTCCAAAAGTAAACATGTGTAAATATTGTAACTGGGAGATTATTGTTGGTAGCCTTAATCAGTTGCCAGCTGTACTACTGTATATAGGAATATGACATATTAATAATTTTTTCGTACAGTGCTAATTAGATTTGTTATGTCATCTGTCTTGTGATGTTTAGTGCTTGTGGTATATTCCACTTAATATTTGAATTTTGGATTTTACAAATTTCTGTTTGTTTCTTGGCTCTGTAATTGAATTGCGGGGTTAGTTGTAACTTAAAATTGTATAGCTGTAAATTTTTAAGTATCAAAAAATTATATGCTGAGTGAGGTGCTTTAACATTTATGATTTTTGGATTGTTTGTTTAGAATTATTGATGTAATATAGTTGAATTCTCCTATACCCACAACCTAACACCTGTTTATTTCACCTTGTCCCATCCCAGATTTTCCAAATTGGCTTTTCCATTCACGATTTAAATTTCTCATGATCATTAAGTTACTGTAAATTTCTTAGGTCAGCTGAGAATGATCAAGATTGTTAACTTTTGAAATTGTCTTTCCAAAGATTTAGATAAATCATTTGTAAATATTATGACTAATCTAAACACTAATTATCATTAGCAAAATCTTTATATAATCCAACTTAGGAGTCTGTTCAGGATAATCGATAAATTCTACAGCATATTTAGATTTATTTTGCTTTTGACATCACATTTTCTTTAACACCCTGCCCCCTTAGGTGGCTAATAGAGGCGAAACCATTTGTTTGAGTGGATTCAGTGGAATTGACATTCCCCCTCCAGCGGGACCTTTATGGATTCTGGGAGATGTTTTCATTGGACGATTCTACAGCGAGTTTGATGTCGGGAATAGTAGAGTGGGATTTGCCACTGCAGCATAAATCATAAGCCCCCCCCCCCTCCTTCGTTGTCTAAAATATGTGTATTATATGTGATTTGTCCACCTTCATGTAATACCGGTTATAAAAAATATTTTTTTCACCCAATCTTTCATTATATATAAAAAAAGTCCGATTAAAATCTTTCTCCAAAATGGTGAATATTGTTGCAATTATTTTTTCTTCGGTTTCCTTTGTGACGGTGTGGAGTGAAATTTCTGGAAAGGTTTTTCGTTCCATAAGACTATGAAAACGAGTTGCCAGGTACTCTGTAAATGTCATATCCCATGAATAATTTGATAGTGATTTTTTTTTTCCAGCGTCGTCCAAGACCATCTATATTGTTTTTTTTGGAAAATGACTAGGGCCCAATTGTGGCGAGCAACATGTACACGAAGACCTATTCAGACTCGTATTAAAATATTTACTACAGTCACTTGATGTATCTGCTTGGACGCTCAATCCAAACAGCCTTCCACCAATGGGTCGCGGGTTCGATTCCCACTCCAAAAATTGGAAAATTTTCTGACTGGGTTTTCACTCGAACGACCTATGTGGGATGGTTGCCAGTTACCATCGGAAGGTTGTGGGTTTCCTCCGGGCACAGAGCCATATAAGTGAGATAATCTTGAGCACGGCGTAAAACACCAAACAATCATGATGTATCTGCCATAGGTGTCGAAAGCTGGTGTTGTTCACAAACAACTATGTGGTGATTTCTTTTACTGCATGGATACTAAATCAGAATATGATCATCACCCTTACATGCATCTACATTTCTTGGGAGGAATAATCCTGGAACCTTTGGATACTTAAAGTTCATAATTTATTTACAATTTAGGCAAGGCCTTTTTACATGTTAATATAGACAAAATTAAATACATCATATTAATCTGTTGGTAAAATCTCATCAAAATTCAATATACCATGATTCCACAAAGTTCTAGAATATGTATTTACAGTTATCAAATAATTATTTAAGAGATTCGGTTGGGTTCATCAAACATCCTTATTTCAGTACAGATCTGGTTGGGTTGACCGGACATCCTTATTGGTATTTTTGGCATGTTCTTTTAACAAGTTCATTATTTCACTGTCAAACTCTGATGGTGTCGGCTTAGCTCCTACAACAAATAAATACAAAATATTAACTGTTTTATTATGTCAAAACAGATTCTTTTATAAAATGGTGACCTGGCATGTTACTAATGATTACAACTTTTCCATATTTTCAATTCTGAATTACTAGCAGGGGCATGAGAAAGGCATAAAATAAAAAGCCACATATATTCACCATATTCAGGGCTTTTGAAATTGTAAACAGTTGTGCAATTTCAAATAAATTCATTCTGCATTCTTCTGGTATTGGTTGTACCGACAAACTACAAAACCTGTTACCACCCAGCGCGACATTCCGGTGAATTCAATATACATCATCCAACCATAAACTAAAGTGATCTGAGAAAGAATTATTTCATTGCTTGATGTTTTACGTCGCACTCTGGATTACTTCACTTTTATGGCGGCATTGCCAGGTTAAGAGGGGGACTTTGACATACAGCGACTGAGTGAAAAATCTATTTGTTCCGAGTGGGATTCTAACACTCGTCTGTGTAGGACTGAGGGACGATCACTTTAACCCACTGGACCACAGAAGCCCTGCAGGAAAACTTGTGAAGATCAAGTCAAATCTTCAATTTATGGAGCTGAAGGAAATGCGGGACGAAAGGCCCTGGTCATACCATATATAGGTATATACAAAGAGATATTACATAATCCAATATATATGCCATAAATGGTTTGTGTTGTGAAAGAATTGTAAAGATCCCATTTATATGGAGGGGAAGGGAACCCGGACGCTGGCGATACCATAATACAACATAATTTAGATGTCGGGCGTGTAAAAAAAAATGTATGTTTACAATAAATTTGTCAATACATAAGGTCAAATGCAGATTTTAGTAACCTTTATGTTGAACTGCAGTTCCAGTCTGGAAGGCGAAAAACTATCTAATCAATTCCTGGCACATACATATTAGTAACCATGATGTTGACAAATGTGATTCATGAAACTCTTCACAGCAAAAATCAAAAGCGAAATTAAAATTACAGCCCGAACACGAGATATGGTAATCAGTAAAATCATAACCGTAGTAACCACACATGAGAAACACATTGCCATCAAAGCGTCTAGTACCTTTAAAACAATTGTGACAGGACTATTTGGTAACTATGGTGCTGACAAATAAGATTCAGGACACATCATGATTCATCCCTAAAACTGTAGGTTCACGCGAAAAATCATAACCACAGCCCACACATATTCCAAACTCTGATAAAGTAATCCGCTAATTGATAACCATGCATATGAGAAAATTTAAGTCCTGAAACATCGTCATCTATGCATCTAGCCATAAACCGGACTTTAAAATCATTGAAGATAGAGCCAGGAGACATTAGGTCTACAACTTTATGTGAAGTGGTGAAATAATCTGGAGAACGTAACTATGCGCCCTCACCCGATGCCTAAGTTTGTTCAACAGTGAACTGCCATGATGAATTCTTTAAAACCAATGAGACTTGGTAGACTTACCTGTGACCCAGTAGTAAATCTCCCAGTCATTTGATGGTTGATTGATCAGTTTATCATACACCTTCAATTCCTTTTCACTAAAATTATCCAGGTACTTTGCAGCAAAGGTACTAAAATGAACAAAGATGAACGGTATTAATTGATGTTTAAGGCGGCATTGACTGATTTACATTTTGTGGAAAAAGTTAGATGAGTGGAATTAACAGATATTCTGTGCTGCATATACATGTGTAGATGTCATTAACAAGCTGGTTCAGTTTCTAGCTTCTCACAAAATCCAGGGACAGTACATGTAGTGCTTCTGAAAACATTTATGTCCCATGTGAGTCTAATGCAAGCGGTAATTGTTCAGACAACATGTACCTTTAACACACCCTTATGATCAGCACAAAATCAAGTAAGACATTTTAATAAACCAAATAGAGAAACGGCCCCCTCTAAGAATAGAAAGTGTTATTTCGAGGGATTTAACAATTCCAGGAAAAATGTGAATAAAATTTAACTTTAAAAGCCATTTGACAATGTAAAAATTCCCCTAAACTAATCTCAAACGAATACCCCAAACTATATTAATATTCAAGAGCAAGGACTCCAAATAATAAACTTTGATAGTTGATGGCACAGCTTCACGCACACAGTCCGGACAAGTTGATGTGTAAGGATAGGTTACATCCAACTCAAAGCTTGAAATATCGGGATAAGTTCTACCAAATGGCAGTAAGCAATGTCAGGATAAGTTCTACCAGATGACAGTAAGCAATGTCAGGATAAGTTCTATCAGATGACAGTAAGTAATGACAGGATAAGTTCTATCAGATGACAGTAAGTAATGACAGGATAAGTTCTACCAGATGACAGTAAGTAATGACAGGATAAGTTCTATCAGATGACAGTAAGCAATGTCAGGATAAGTTCTATCAGATGACAGTAAGTAATGACAGGATAAGTTCTCCCAGATGACAGTAAGTAATGACAGGATAAGTTCTATCAGATGACAGTAAGCAATGTCAGGATAAGTTCTATCAGATGACAGTAAGTAATGACAGGATAAGTTCTACCAGATGACAGTAAGTAATGACAGGATAAGTTCTATCAGATGACAGTAAGCAATGTCAGAATAAGTTCTACCAGATGGCAGTAAGCAATGTCAGGATAAGTTCTACCAGATGACAGTAAGTAATGACAGGATAAGTTCTACCAGATGACAGTAAGTAATGACAGGATAAGTTCTATCAGATGACAGTAAGCAATGTCAGGATAAGTTCTATCAGATGACAGTAAGTAATGACAGGATAAGTTCTACCAGATGACAGTAAGTAATGACAGGATAAGTTCTATCAGATGACAGTAAGCAATGTCAGAATAAGTTCTACCAGATGACAGTAAGCAATGTCAGGATAAGTTCTACCAGATGACAGTAAGTAATGACAGGATAAGTTCTACCAGATGACAGTAAGTAATGACAGGATAAGTTCTATCAGATGACAGTAAGCAATGTCAGGATAAGTTCTACCAGATGGCAGTAAGCAATGTCAGGATAAGTTCTACCAGATGGCAGTAAGCAATGTCAGGTTAAGTTCTATCAGATGACAATAAGCAATGTCAGGATAAGTTCTACCTGATGACAGTAAGCAATGTCAGGATAAGTTCTACCAGATGACAGCAAGCAATGTCAGAATAAGTTCTACCTGATGGCAGTAAGCAATGTCAGAATAAGTTCTATCAGATGACAGTAAGCAATGTCAGGATAAGTTCTACCAGATGACAATAAGCAATGCCAGGATAAGCAATGCCAGGATAAGCAATGCCAGGATAAGTTCTATCAGATGACAGTAAGCAATGTCAGGATAAGTTCTATCAGATGACAATAAGCAATGTCAGGATAAGTTCTATCAGATGACAGTAAGCAATGTCAGGATAAGTTCTACAAGATGACAGTAAGCAATGTCAGGATAAGTTCTACCAGATGGCAGTAAGCAATGTCAGGATAAGTTCTACCAAATGACAGTCAGCAATGTCAGGATAAGTTCTACCTGATGACAATAAACAATGTCAGGATACGTTCTACCAGATGGCAGTAAGCAATGCCAGGATAAGTTCTACCTGATGACAGTAAACAATGCTAGGATAAGTTCTACCAGATGACAGTAAGCAATGTCAGGATAAGTTCTACGAGATGGCAGTAAGCAATGCCAGGATAAGTTCTATCAGATGACAGTTAGCTATGTCAGGATAAGTTCTACCAGATATCAGTAAGCAATGCCAGGATAAGTTCTATCAGATGACAGTTAGCTATGCCAGGATAAGTTCTATCAGATGGCAGTAAGCAATGTCAGGATAAGTTCTATCAGATGACAGTAAGCAGTGTCAGGATAAGTTCTATCAGATGACAGTAAGCAATGTCAGGATAAGTTCTACCAGATGACAGTAAGCATGAATGTCAGGATAACTTCTATCAGATGGCAGTAAACAATGTCAGGTTAAGTTCTATCAGATGACAGTAAGCAATGTCAGGATAAGTTCTATCAGATGACAGTAAGCAGTGTCAGGATAAGTTCTATCAGATGACAGTAAGCAATGTCAGGATAAGTTCTACCAGATGACAGCAAACAATGTCAGCATCAGTTCTACCAGATGACAGTAAGCAATGTCAGGATAAGTTCTATCAGATGACAGCAAACAATGTCAGCATCAGTTCTACCAGATGACAGTAAGCAATGTCAGGATAAGTTCTATCAGATGACAGTAAGCAGTGTCAGGATAAGTTCTACCAGATGACAGTAAGCAGTGTTAGGATAAGTTCTATCAGATGACAGCAAACAATGTCAGCATAAGTTCTATCAGATGACAGTAAGCAATGTCAGGATAAGTTCTATCAGATGACAGTAAGCAATGTAAGGATAAGTTCTACCAGATGACAGTAAGCAATGTCAGGATAAGTTCTATCAGATGACAGTAAGCAATGTCAGGATAAGTTCTACCAGATGACAGTAAGCAATGTCAGGATAAGTTCTACCAGATGACAGTAAGCAATGTCAGGATAAGTTATATCAGATGACAGCAAACAATGTCAGCATCAGTTCTATCAGATGACAGTAAGCAATGTCAGAATAAGTTCTATCAGATGACAGTAAGCAATGTAAGGATAAGTTCTACCAGATGACAGTAAGCAATGTCAGGATAAGTTCTACCAGATGACAGTAAGTAATGTCAGGATAAGTTCTACCAGATGACAGTAAGCAATGTCAGGATAAGTTCTACCAGATGACAGTAAGTAATGACAGGATAAGTTCTATCAGATGGCAGTAAGCATGAATGTCAGGATAAGTTCTACCAGATGACAGTAAGTAATGTCAGGATAAGTTCTACCAGATGACAGTAAGTAATGACAGGATAAGTTCTATCAGATGACAGTAAGCAATGTCAGGATAAGTTCCATCTGATGACAGTAAGCAATGTCAGAATAAGTTCTATCAGATGACAGTAAGCAATGTCAGGATAAGTTCTACCAGATGACAGTAAGCAATGTCAGGATAAGTTCTATCAGATGACAGTAAGCAATGTCAGGATAAGTTCCATCTGATGACAGTAAGCAATGTCAGAATAAGTTCTACCAGATGTCAGTAAGCAATGTCAGGATAAGTTCTACCAGATGACAGTAAGCAATGTCAGGATAAGTTCCATCTGATGACAGTAAGCAATGTCAGAATAAGTTCTACCAGATGTCAGTAAGCAATGTCAGGATAAGTTCTACCAGATGACAGTAAGCAATGTCAGGATAAGTTCCATCTGATGACAGTAAGCAATGTCAGGATAAGTTCTATCAGATGACAGTAAGCAATGTCAGGATAAGTTCTACCAGATGACAGTAAGCAATGTCAGGATAAGTTCCATCTGATGACAGTAAGCAATGTCAGGATAAGTTCTATCAGATGACAGTAAGCAATGTCAG
Source organism: Lepidochitona cinerea (assembly GCA_963971465.1). Taxonomy (NCBI): domain Eukaryota; kingdom Metazoa; phylum Mollusca; class Polyplacophora; order Chitonida; family Tonicellidae; genus Lepidochitona; species Lepidochitona cinerea. Next base: position 37,725,496 of record OZ020553.1, read on the forward strand.
GAAAAGTTCTACCAGATGACAGTAAGCAATGTCAGGATAAGTTCTATCAGATGACAGTAAGCAATGTCAGCATCAGTTCTATCTGATGACAGTAAGCATTGTCAGGATAAGTTCTACCAGATGACAGTAAGCAATGTCAGGATAAGTTCTACCCGATGACAGTAAGCAATGCCAGGATAAGTTCTATCTGATGACAGTAAGCAATGTCAGGATAAGTTCTATCTGATGACAGTAAGCAATGCCAGGATAAGTTCTATCAGATGACATAAAGCAATGCCAGGATAAGTACTACCAGATGGCAGTAAGCAGTGTCAGGATAAGTTCCATCAGATGTCAGTAAGCAATGTCGGGATAAGTTCTATCAGATGACAGTAAGCAATGTCAGGATAAGTTCTACCAGATGACAGTAAGCAATGTCAGGATAAGTTCTACCAGATGACAGTAAGCAATGCCAGGATAAGTACTACCAGATGGCAGTAAGCAGTGTCAGGATAAGTTCTACCAGATGACAGTAAGCAATGCCAGGATAAGTTCTACCAGATGGCAGTAAGCAGTGTCAGGATAAGTTCTATCTAATGACAGTAAGCAATGTCAGGATAAGTTCTACCAGATGGCAGTAAGCAGTGTCAGGATAAGTTCTACCAGATGTCAGTAAGCAATGTCAGAATAAGTTCTATCAGATGGCAGTAAGCTGTGTCAGGATAAGTTCCATCAGATGTCAGTAAGCAATGTCAGGATAAGTTCTATCAGATGACAGTAAACAATGTCAGAATAAGTTCTACCAGATGACAGTAAGCAATGTCAGGATAAGTTCTACCAGATGACAGTAAGCAATGTCAGGATAAGTTCTACCAGATGACAATAAGTAATGCCAGGATAAGTTCTACCAGATGTCAGTAAGCAGTGTCAGGATAAGTTCTACCAGATGACAGTAAGCAATGCCAGGATAAGTTCTATCAGATGACAGTAAGTAATGCCAGGATAAGTTCTACCAGATGACAGTAAGTAATGCCAGGATACGTTCTACCAGATGACAGTAAGCAGTGTCAGGATAAGTTCTATCAGATGACAGTAAGCAATGTCAGGATAAGTTCCATCTGATGACAGTAAGTAATGCCAGGATAAGTTCTACCAGATGACAGTAAGCAGTGTCAGGATAAGTTCTATCAGATGACAGTAAGCAGTGTCAGGATAAGTTCTACCAGAGGGCAGTAAGCAATGTCAGGATAAGTTCTACCTGATGACAGTAAGCAATGTCAGGATAAGTTCTACCAGATGACAGTAAGCAATGTCAGGATAAGTTCTATCAGATGACAGCAAACAATGTCGGGATAAGTTCTATCAGATGACAGTAAGCAATGTCAGGATAAGTTCTATCAGATGACAGTAAGCAATGTCAGGATAAGTTCTATCAGATGACAGTAAACAATGTCAGAATAAGTTCTACCAGATGACAGTAAGCAATGTCAGGATAAGTTCTACCAGATGACAGTAAGCAATGTCAGGATAAGTTCTACCAGATGGCAGTAAGCAATGCTAGGATAAGTTCTACCAGATGACAGTAAGCAATGTCAGGATAAGTTCTATCAGATGACAGTAAGCAATGTCAGGATAAGTTCTCCCAGATGACAGTAAGCAATGTCAGGATAAATTCTCCCAGATGACAGTAAGCAATGTCAGGATAAGTTATATCTGATGACAGTAAGCAATGTCAGGGTAAGTTCTATCAGATGACAGTAAGCAATGTCAGGATAAGTTCTATCAGATGACAGTAAGCAATGTCAGGATAAGTTCTCCCAGATGACAGTAAGCAATGTCAGGATAAGTTCTATCAGATGACAGTAAGCAATGTCAGGATAAGTTCTCCCAGATGACAGTAAGCAATGTCAGGATAAGTTATATCTGATGACAGTAAGCAATGTCAGGATAAGTTCTATCAGATGACAGTAAGCAATGTCAGGATAAGTTATATCTGATGACAGTAAGCAATGTCAGGATAAGTTCTATCAGATGACAGTAAGCAATGTCAGGATTGGTTCTATCAGATGACAGTATGCAATGTTAGGATAAGTTCTACCAGATGACAGTAAGCAATGTCAGGATAAGTTATATCTGATGACAGTAAGCAATGTCAGGATAAGTTCTATCAGATGACAGTAAGCAATGTCAGGATAAGTTATATCAGATGACAGCAAACAATGTCAGCATCAGTTCTATCAGATGACAGTAAGCAATGTCAGAATAAGTTCTATCAGATGACAGTAAGCAATGTAAGGATAAGTTCTACCAGATGACAGTAAGCAATGTCAGGATAAGTTCTACCAGATGACAGTAAGTAATGTCAGGATAAGTTCTACCAGATGACAGTAAGCAATGTCAGGATAAGTTCTACCAGATGACAGTAAGTAATGACAGGATAAGTTCTATCAGATGGCAGTAAGCATGAATGTCAGGATAAGTTCTACCAGATGACAGTAAGTAATGTCAGGATAAGTTCTACCAGATGACAGTAAGTAATGACAGGATAAGTTCTATCAGATGACAGTAAGCAATGTCAGGATAAGTTCCATCTGATGACAGTAAGCAATGTCAGAATAAGTTCTATCAGATGACAGTAAGCAATGTCAGGATAAGTTCTACCAGATGACAGTAAGCAATGTCAGGATAAGTTCTATCAGATGACAGTAAGCAATGTCAGGATAAGTTCCATCTGATGACAGTAAGCAATGTCAGAATAAGTTCTACCAGATGTCAGTAAGCAATGTCAGGATAAGTTCTACCAGATGACAGTAAGCAATGTCAGGATAAGTTCCATCTGATGACAGTAAGCAATGTCAGAATAAGTTCTACCAGATGTCAGTAAGCAATGTCAGGATAAGTTCTACCAGATGACAGTAAGCAATGTCAGGATAAGTTCCATCTGATGACAGTAAGCAATGTCAGGATAAGTTCTATCAGATGACAGTAAGCAATGTCAGGATAAGTTCTACCAGATGACAGTAAGCAATGTCAGGATAAGTTCCATCTGATGACAGTAAGCAATGTCAGGATAAGTTCTATCAGATGACAGTAAGCAATGTCAGGAAAAGTTCTACCAGATGACAGTAAGCAATGTCAGGATAAGTTCTATCAGATGACAGTAAGCAATGTCAGCATCAGTTCTATCTGATGACAGTAAGCATTGTCAGGATAAGTTCTACCAGATGACAGTAAGCAATGTCAGGATAAGTTCTACCCGATGACAGTAAGCAATGCCAGGATAAGTTCTATCTGATGACAGTAAGCAATGTCAGGATAAGTTCTATCTGATGACAGTAAGCAATGCCAGGATAAGTTCTATCAGATGACATAAAGCAATGCCAGGATAAGTACTACCAGATGGCAGTAAGCAGTGTCAGGATAAGTTCCATCAGATGTCAGTAAGCAATGTCGGGATAAGTTCTATCAGATGACAGTAAGCAATGTCAGGATAAGTTCTACCAGATGACAGTAAGCAATGTCAGGATAAGTTCTACCAGATGACAGTAAGCAATGCCAGGATAAGTACTACCAGATGGCAGTAAGCAGTGTCAGGATAAGTTCTACCAGATGACAGTAAGCAATGCCAGGATAAGTTCTACCAGATGGCAGTAAGCAGTGTCAGGATAAGTTCTATCTAATGACAGTAAGCAATGTCAGGATAAGTTCTACCAGATGGCAGTAAGCAGTGTCAGGATAAGTTCTACCAGATGTCAGTAAGCAATGTCAGAATAAGTTCTATCAGATGGCAGTAAGCTGTGTCAGGATAAGTTCCATCAGATGTCAGTAAGCAATGTCAGGATAAGTTCTATCAGATGACAGTAAACAATGTCAGAATAAGTTCTACCAGATGACAGTAAGCAATGTCAGGATAAGTTCTACCAGATGACAGTAAGCAATGTCAGGATAAGTTCTACCAGATGACAATAAGTAATGCCAGGATAAGTTCTACCAGATGTCAGTAAGCAGTGTCAGGATAAGTTCTACCAGATGACAGTAAGCAATGCCAGGATAAGTTCTATCAGATGACAGTAAGTAATGCCAGGATAAGTTCTACCAGATGACAGTAAGTAATGCCAGGATACGTTCTACCAGATGACAGTAAGCAGTGTCAGGATAAGTTCTATCAGATGACAGTAAGCAATGTCAGGATAAGTTCCATCTGATGACAGTAAGTAATGCCAGGATAAGTTCTACCAGATGACAGTAAGCAGTGTCAGGATAAGTTCTATCAGATGACAGTAAGCAGTGTCAGGATAAGTTCTACCAGAGGGCAGTAAGCAATGTCAGGATAAGTTCTACCTGATGACAGTAAGCAATGTCAGGATAAGTTCTACCAGATGACAGTAAGCAATGTCAGGATAAGTTCTATCAGATGACAGCAAACAATGTCGGGATAAGTTCTATCAGATGACAGTAAGCAATGTCAGGATAAGTTCTATCAGATGACAGTAAGCAATGTCAGGATAAGTTCTATCAGATGACAGTAAACAATGTCAGAATAAGTTCTACCAGATGACAGTAAGCAATGTCAGGATAAGTTCTACCAGATGACAGTAAGCAATGTCAGGATAAGTTCTACCAGATGGCAGTAAGCAATGCTAGGATAAGTTCTACCAGATGACAGTAAGCAATGTCAGGATAAGTTCTATCAGATGACAGTAAGCAATGTCAGGATAAGTTCTCCCAGATGACAGTAAGCAATGTCAGGATAAATTCTCCCAGATGACAGTAAGCAATGTCAGGATAAGTTATATCTGATGACAGTAAGCAATGTCAGGGTAAGTTCTATCAGATGACAGTAAGCAATGTCAGGATAAGTTCTATCAGATGACAGTAAGCAATGTCAGGATAAGTTCTCCCAGATGACAGTAAGCAATGTCAGGATAAGTTCTATCAGATGACAGTAAGCAATGTCAGGATAAGTTCTCCCAGATGACAGTAAGCAATGTCAGGATAAGTTATATCTGATGACAGTAAGCAATGTCAGGATAAGTTCTATCAGATGACAGTAAGCAATGTCAGGATAAGTTATATCTGATGACAGTAAGCAATGTCAGGATAAGTTCTATCAGATGACAGTAAGCAATGTCAGGATTGGTTCTATCAGATGACAGTATGCAATGTTAGGATAAGTTCTACCAGATGACAGTAAGCAATGTCAGGATAAGTTATATCTGATGACAGTAAGCAATGTCAGGATAAGTTCTATCAGATGACAGTAAGCAATGTCAGGATTGGTTCTATCAGATGACAGTATGCAATGTTAGGATAAGTTCTACCAGATGACAGTAAGCAATGTCAGGATAAGTTCTACCAGATGGCAGTAAGCAATGCTAGGATAAGTTCTACCAGATGACAGTAAGCAATGTCAGGATAAGTTCTATCAGATGACAGTAAGCAATGTCAGGATAAGTTCTCCCAGATGACAGTAAGCAATGTCAGGATAAGTTCTACCAGATGACAGTAAGCAATGTCAGGATAAGTTCTACCTGATGACAGTAAGCAATGTCAGGATAAGTTCTATCAGATGACAGTAAACAATGTCAGGATAAGTTTTCCCAGATGACAGTAAGCAATGTCAGGATAAGTTCTACCAGATGACAGTAAGCAATGTCAGGATAAGTTCTATCAGATGACAGTAAGCAATGTCAGGATAAGTTCTACCTGATGACAGTAAGCAATGTCAGGATAAGTTCTATCAGATGACAGTAAGCAATGTCAGGATAAGTTCTCCCAGATGACAGTAAGCAATGTCAGGATAAGTTCTACCAGATGACAGTAAGCAATGTCAGGATAAGTTCTATCAGATGACAGTAAGCAATGTCAGGATAAGTTCTACCAGATGGCAGTAAGCAATGCTAGGATAAGTTCTACCAGATGACAGTAAGCAATGTCAGGATAAGTTCTATCAGATGACTGTAAGCAATGTCAGGATAAGTTATATCAGATGGCAGTAAGCAATGTTAGGATAAGTTCTACCAGATGACAGTAAGTAATGCCAGGATAAGTTCTATCAGATGGCAGTAAGCAATGTCAGGATAAGTTCTACCTAATGACTGTATGCAATGTCAGGATATGTTCTACCAGATGACAGTAAGTAATGCCAGGATAAGTTCTATCAGATGGCAGTAAGCAATGTTAGGATAAGTTCTACCAGATGACAGTAAGTAATGCCAGGATAAGTTCTATCAGATGGCAGTAAGCAATGTCAGGATAAGTTCTACCTAATGACTGTATGCAATGTCAGGATATGTTCTACCAGATGACAGTAAGTAATGCCAGGATTGGTTCTATCAGATGACAGTAAGCAATGTTAGGATAAGTTCTATCAGATGACAGTAAGCAATGTCAGGATAAGTTCTACCAGATGACAGTAAGCAATGTCAGGATGACAGTAAGCAATGTCAGGATAAGTTCTATCAGATGACAGTAAGCAATGTCAGGATAAGTTCTATTAGATGACAGTAAGCAATGTCAGGATAGGTTCTATTAGATGACTGTAAGCAATGTCTGGATAAGTTCTATCAGATGACTGTAAGCAATGTCAGGGTAAGTTCTACCAGATGGCAGTAAGCAACGTCAGGATAAGTTCTATTAGATGACAGTAAGCAATGTCAGGATAAGTTCTATCAGATGACAGTAAGCAATGTTAGGATAAGTTCTACCAGATGGCAGTAAGCAATGTCAGGATAAGTTCTACCAGATGACAGTAAGCAATGTCAGGATGACAGTAAGCAATGTCAGGATAAGTTCTATCAGATGACAGTAAGCAATGTCAGGATAGGTTCTATCTGATGACAGTAAGCAATGTCAGGATAAGTTCTATCAGATGACTGTAAGCAATGTCAGGGTAAGTTCTACCTAATGACAGTAAGCAATGTCAGGATAAGTTCTCCCAGATGACAGTAAGCAATGTCAGGATAAGTTCTATCTGATAACCGTAAGCAATGTCAGGGTAAGTTCTACCAGATGGCAGTAAGCAATGTCAGGATAAGTTCTACCAGATGACAGTAAGCAATGTCAGGATAAGTTTTATCTGATAACCGTAAGCAATGTCAGGGTCAGTTCTACCAGATGACAGTAAGCAATGTCAGGATAAGTTCTACCAGATGGCAGTAAGCAATGTCAGGATAGGTTCTATCAGATGACAGTAAGCAATGTCAGGATAAGTTCTACCAGATGGCAGTAAGCAATGTCAGGATAGGTTCTATCAGATGACAGTATGCAATGTCAGGATAAGTTCTATTAGATGACAGTAAGCAATGTCAGGATAAGTTCTATCAGATGACAGTAAGCAATGTAAGGATAAGTTCTATCAGATGATTGACAGTAAGCAATGTCAGGATAAGTTCTACCTGATGACAGTAAGCAATGTCAGGATAAGTTCTATCAGATGACAGTAAGCAATGTCAGGATAAGTTCTACCAGATGACAGTAAGCAATGTCAGGATAAGTTCTACCTGATGACAGTAAGCAATGTCAGGATAAGTTCTACCTGATGACAGTAAGCAATGTCAGGATAAGTTCTATCAGATGGCAGTAAGCAATGTCAGGATAAGTTCTACCAGATGACAGTAAGTAATGCCAGGATAAGTTCTACCAGATGACAGTAAGCAATGTTAGGATAAGTTCTATCAGATGACAGTAAGCAATGTCAGGATAAGTTATATCAGATGGCAGTAAGCAATGTTAGGATAAGTTCTACCAGATGACAGTAAGTAATGCCAGGATAAGTTCTATCAGATGGCAGTAAGCAATGTCAGGATAAGTTCTACCTAATGACTGTATGCAATGTCAGGATATGTTCTACCAGATGACAGTAAGTAATGCCAGGATAAGTTCTATCAGATGGCAGTAAGCAATGTTAGGATAAGTTCTACCAGATGACAGTAAGTAATGCCAGGATAAGTTCTATCAGATGGCAGTAAGCAATGTCAGGATAAGTTCTACCTAATGACTGTATGCAATGTCAGGATATGTTCTACCAGATGACAGTAAGTAATGCCAGGATTGGTTCTATCAGATGACAGTAAGCAATGTTAGGATAAGTTCTATCAGATGGCAGTAAGCAATGTCAGGATAAGTTCTACCAGATGACAGTAAGTAATGCCAGGATAAGTTCTATCAGATGGCAGTAAGCAATGTCAGGATAAGTTCCATCTGATGACAGTAAGCAATGTCAGAATAAGTTCTACCAGATGTCAGTAAGCAATGTCAGGATAAGTTCTACCAGATGACAGTAAGCAATGTCAGGATAAGTTCCATCTGATGACAGTAAGCAATGTCAGGATAAGTTCTATCAGATGACAGTAAGCAATGTCAGGATAAGTTCTACCAGATGACAGTAAGCAATGTCAGGATAAGTTCCATCTGATGACAGTAAGCAATGTCAGGATAAGTTCTATCAGATGACAGTAAGCAATGTCAGGAAAAGTTCTACCAGATGACAGTAAGCAATGTCAGGATAAGTTCTATCAGATGACAGTAAGCAATGTCAGCATCAGTTCTATCTGATGACAGTAAGCATTGTCAGGATAAGTTCTACCAGATGACAGTAAGCAATGTCAGGATAAGTTCTACCCGATGACAGTAAGCAATGCCAGGATAAGTTCTATCTGATGACAGTAAGCAATGTCAGGATAAGTTCTATCTGATGACAGTAAGCAATGCCAGGATAAGTTCTATCAGATGACATAAAGCAATGCCAGGATAAGTACTACCAGATGGCAGTAAGCAGTGTCAGGATAAGTTCCATCAGATGTCAGTAAGCAATGTCGGGATAAGTTCTATCAGATGACAGTAAGCAATGTCAGGATAAGTTCTACCAGATGACAGTAAGCAATGTCAGGATAAGTTCTACCAGATGACAGTAAGCAATGCCAGGATAAGTACTACCAGATGGCAGTAAGCAGTGTCAGGATAAGTTCTACCAGATGACAGTAAGCAATGCCAGGATAAGTTCTACCAGATGGCAGTAAGCAGTGTCAGGATAAGTTCTATCTAATGACAGTAAGCAATGTCAGGATAAGTTCTACCAGATGGCAGTAAGCAGTGTCAGGATAAGTTCTACCAGATGTCAGTAAGCAATGTCAGAATAAGTTCTATCAGATGGCAGTAAGCTGTGTCAGGATAAGTTCCATCAGATGTCAGTAAGCAATGTCAGGATAAGTTCTATCAGATGACAGTAAACAATGTCAGAATAAGTTCTACCAGATGACAGTAAGCAATGTCAGGATAAGTTCTACCAGATGACAGTAAGCAATGTCAGGATAAGTTCTACCAGATGACAATAAGTAATGCCAGGATAAGTTCTACCAGATGTCAGTAAGCAGTGTCAGGATAAGTTCTACCAGATGACAGTAAGCAATGCCAGGATAAGTTCTATCAGATGACAGTAAGTAATGCCAGGATAAGTTCTACCAGATGACAGTAAGTAATGCCAGGATACGTTCTACCAGATGACAGTAAGCAGTGTCAGGATAAGTTCTATCAGATGACAGTAAGCAATGTCAGGATAAGTTCCATCTGATGACAGTAAGTAATGCCAGGATAAGTTCTACCAGATGACAGTAAGCAGTGTCAGGATAAGTTCTATCAGATGACAGTAAGCAGTGTCAGGATAAGTTCTACCAGAGGGCAGTAAGCAATGTCAGGATAAGTTCTACCTGATGACAGTAAGCAATGTCAGGATAAGTTCTACCAGATGACAGTAAGCAATGTCAGGATAAGTTCTATCAGATGACAGCAAACAATGTCGGGATAAGTTCTATCAGATGACAGTAAGCAATGTCAGGATAAGTTCTCCCAGATGACAGTAAGCAATGTCAGGATAAGTTATATCTGATGACAGTAAGCAATGTCAGGATAAGTTCTATCAGATGACAGTAAGCAATGTCAGGATAAGTTATATCTGATGACAGTAAGCAATGTCAGGATAAGTTCTATCAGATGACAGTAAGCAATGTCAGGATTGGTTCTATCAGATGACAGTATGCAATGTTAGGATAAGTTCTACCAGATGACAGTAAGCAATGTCAGGATAAGTTATATCTGATGACAGTAAGCAATGTCAGGATAAGTTCTATCAGATGACAGTAAGCAATGTCAGGATTGGTTCTATCAGATGACAGTATGCAATGTTAGGATAAGTTCTACCAGATGACAGTAAGCAATGTCAGGATAAGTTCTACCAGATGGCAGTAAGCAATGCTAGGATAAGTTCTACCAGATGACAGTAAGCAATGTCAGGATAAGTTCTATCAGATGACAGTAAGCAATGTCAGGATAAGTTCTCCCAGATGACAGTAAGCAATGTCAGGATAAGTTCTACCAGATGACAGTAAGCAATGTCAGGATAAGTTCTACCTGATGACAGTAAGCAATGTCAGGATAAGTTCTATCAGATGACAGTAAACAATGTCAGGATAAGTTTTCCCAGATGACAGTAAGCAATGTCAGGATAAGTTCTACCAGATGACAGTAAGCAATGTCAGGATAAGTTCTATCAGATGACAGTAAGCAATGTCAGGATAAGTTCTACCTGATGACAGTAAGCAATGTCAGGATAAGTTCTATCAGATGACAGTAAGCAATGTCAGGATAAGTTCTCCCAGATGACAGTAAGCAATGTCAGGATAAGTTCTACCAGATGACAGTAAGCAATGTCAGGATAAGTTCTATCAGATGACAGTAAGCAATGTCAGGATAAGTTCTACCAGATGGCAGTAAGCAATGCTAGGATAAGTTCTACCAGATGACAGTAAGCAATGTCAGGATAAGTTCTATCAGATGACTGTAAGCAATGTCAGGATAAGTTATATCAGATGGCAGTAAGCAATGTTAGGATAAGTTCTACCAGATGACAGTAAGTAATGCCAGGATAAGTTCTATCAGATGGCAGTAAGCAATGTCAGGATAAGTTCTACCTAATGACTGTATGCAATGTCAGGATATGTTCTACCAGATGACAGTAAGTAATGCCAGGATAAGTTCTATCAGATGGCAGTAAGCAATGTTAGGATAAGTTCTACCAGATGACAGTAAGTAATGCCAGGATAAGTTCTATCAGATGGCAGTAAGCAATGTCAGGATAAGTTCTACCTAATGACTGTATGCAATGTCAGGATATGTTCTACCAGATGACAGTAAGTAATGCCAGGATTGGTTCTATCAGATGACAGTAAGCAATGTTAGGATAAGTTCTATCAGATGACAGTAAGCAATGTCAGGATAAGTTCTACCAGATGACAGTAAGCAATGTCAGGATGACAGTAAGCAATGTCAGGATAAGTTCTATCAGATGACAGTAAGCAATGTCAGGATAAGTTCTATTAGATGACAGTAAGCAATGTCAGGATAGGTTCTATTAGATGACTGTAAGCAATGTCTGGATAAGTTCTATCAGATGACTGTAAGCAATGTCAGGGTAAGTTCTACCAGATGGCAGTAAGCAACGTCAGGATAAGTTCTATTAGATGACAGTAAGCAATGTCAGGATAAGTTCTATCAGATGACAGTAAGCAATGTTAGGATAAGTTCTACCAGATGGCAGTAAGCAATGTCAGGATAAGTTCTACCAGATGACAGTAAGCAATGTCAGGATGACAGTAAGCAATGTCAGGATAAGTTCTATCAGATGACAGTAAGCAATGTCAGGATAGGTTCTATCTGATGACAGTAAGCAATGTCAGGATAAGTTCTATCAGATGACTGTAAGCAATGTCAGGGTAAGTTCTACCTAATGACAGTAAGCAATGTCAGGATAAGTTCTCCCAGATGACAGTAAGCAATGTCAGGATAAGTTCTATCTGATAACCGTAAGCAATGTCAGGGTAAGTTCTACCAGATGGCAGTAAGCAATGTCAGGATAAGTTCTACCAGATGACAGTAAGCAATGTCAGGATAAGTTTTATCTGATAACCGTAAGCAATGTCAGGGTCAGTTCTACCAGATGACAGTAAGCAATGTCAGGATAAGTTCTACCAGATGGCAGTAAGCAATGTCAGGATAGGTTCTATCAGATGACAGTAAGCAATGTCAGGATAAGTTCTACCAGATGGCAGTAAGCAATGTCAGGATAGGTTCTATCAGATGACAGTATGCAATGTCAGGATAAGTTCTATTAGATGACAGTAAGCAATGTCAGGATAAGTTCTATCAGATGACAGTAAGCAATGTAAGGATAAGTTCTATCAGATGATTGACAGTAAGCAATGTCAGGATAAGTTCTACCTGATGACAGTAAGCAATGTCAGGATAAGTTCTATCAGATGACAGTAAGCAATGTCAGGATAAGTTCTACCAGATGACAGTAAGCAATGTCAGGATAAGTTCTACCTGATGACAGTAAGCAATGTCAGGATAAGTTCTACCTGATGACAGTAAGCAATGTCAGGATAAGTTCTATCAGATGGCAGTAAGCAATGTCAGGATAAGTTCTACCAGATGACAGTAAGTAATGCCAGGATAAGTTCTACCAGATGACAGTAAGCAATGTTAGGATAAGTTCTATCAGATGACAGTAAGCAATGTCAGGATAAGTTATATCAGATGGCAGTAAGCAATGTTAGGATAAGTTCTACCAGATGACAGTAAGTAATGCCAGGATAAGTTCTATCAGATGGCAGTAAGCAATGTCAGGATAAGTTCTACCTAATGACTGTATGCAATGTCAGGATATGTTCTACCAGATGACAGTAAGTAATGCCAGGATAAGTTCTATCAGATGGCAGTAAGCAATGTTAGGATAAGTTCTACCAGATGACAGTAAGTAATGCCAGGATAAGTTCTATCAGATGGCAGTAAGCAATGTCAGGATAAGTTCTACCTAATGACTGTATGCAATGTCAGGATATGTTCTACCAGATGACAGTAAGTAATGCCAGGATTGGTTCTATCAGATGACAGTAAGCAATGTTAGGATAAGTTCTATCAGATGGCAGTAAGCAATGTCAGGATAAGTTCTACCAGATGACAGTAAGTAATGCCAGGATAAGTTCTATCAGATGGCAGTAAGCAATGTCAGGATAAGTTCCATCTGATGACAGTAAGCAATGTCAGAATAAGTTCTACCAGATGTCAGTAAGCAATGTCAGGATAAGTTCTACCAGATGACAGTAAGCAATGTCAGGATAAGTTCCATCTGATGACAGTAAGCAATGTCAGGATAAGTTCTATCAGATGACAGTAAGCAATGTCAGGATAAGTTCTACCAGATGACAGTAAGCAATGTCAGGATAAGTTCCATCTGATGACAGTAAGCAATGTCAGGATAAGTTCTATCAGATGACAGTAAGCAATGTCAGGAAAAGTTCTACCAGATGACAGTAAGCAATGTCAGGATAAGTTCTATCAGATGACAGTAAGCAATGTCAGCATCAGTTCTATCTGATGACAGTAAGCATTGTCAGGATAAGTTCTACCAGATGACAGTAAGCAATGTCAGGATAAGTTCTACCCGATGACAGTAAGCAATGCCAGGATAAGTTCTATCTGATGACAGTAAGCAATGTCAGGATAAGTTCTATCTGATGACAGTAAGCAATGCCAGGATAAGTTCTATCAGATGACATAAAGCAATGCCAGGATAAGTACTACCAGATGGCAGTAAGCAGTGTCAGGATAAGTTCCATCAGATGTCAGTAAGCAATGTCGGGATAAGTTCTATCAGATGACAGTAAGCAATGTCAGGATAAGTTCTACCAGATGACAGTAAGCAATGTCAGGATAAGTTCTACCAGATGACAGTAAGCAATGCCAGGATAAGTACTACCAGATGGCAGTAAGCAGTGTCAGGATAAGTTCTACCAGATGACAGTAAGCAATGCCAGGATAAGTTCTACCAGATGGCAGTAAGCAGTGTCAGGATAAGTTCTATCTAATGACAGTAAGCAATGTCAGGATAAGTTCTACCAGATGGCAGTAAGCAGTGTCAGGATAAGTTCTACCAGATGTCAGTAAGCAATGTCAGAATAAGTTCTATCAGATGGCAGTAAGCTGTGTCAGGATAAGTTCCATCAGATGTCAGTAAGCAATGTCAGGATAAGTTCTATCAGATGACAGTAAACAATGTCAGAATAAGTTCTACCAGATGACAGTAAGCAATGTCAGGATAAGTTCTACCAGATGACAGTAAGCAATGTCAGGATAAGTTCTACCAGATGACAATAAGTAATGCCAGGATAAGTTCTACCAGATGTCAGTAAGCAGTGTCAGGATAAGTTCTATCAGATGACAGTAAGTAATGCCAGGATAAGTTCTACCAGATGACAGTAAGTAATGCCAGGATACGTTCTACCAGATGACAGTAAGCAGTGTCAGGATAAGTTCTATCAGATGACAGTAAGCAATGTCAGGATAAGTTCCATCTGATGACAGTAAGTAATGCCAGGATAAGTTCTACCAGATGACAGTAAGCAGTGTCAGGATAAGTTCTATCAGATGACAGTAAGCAGTGTCAGGATAAGTTCTACCAGAGGGCAGTAAGCAATGTCAGGATAAGTTCTACCTGATGACAGTAAGCAATGTCAGGATAAGTTCTACCAGATGACAGTAAGCAATGTCAGGATAAGTTCTATCAGATGACAGCAAACAATGTCGGGATAAGTTCTATCAGATGACAGTAAGCAATGTCAGGATAAGTTCTATCAGATGACAGTAAGCAATGTCAGGATAAGTTCTATCAGATGACAGTAAACAATGTCAGAATAAGTTCTACCAGATGACAGTAAGCAATGTCAGGATAAGTTCTACCAGATGACAGTAAGCAATGTCAGGATAAGTTCTACCAGATGGCAGTAAGCAATGCTAGGATAAGTTCTACCAGATGACAGTAAGCAATGTCAGGATAAGTTCTATCAGATGACAGTAAGCAATGTCAGGATAAGTTCTCCCAGATGACAGTAAGCAATGTCAGGATAAATTCTCCCAGATGACAGTAAGCAATGTCAGGATAAGTTATATCTGATGACAGTAAGCAATGTCAGGGTAAGTTCTATCAGATGACAGTAAGCAATGTCAGGATAAGTTCTATCAGATGACAGTAAGCAATGTCAGGATAAGTTCTCCCAGATGACAGTAAGCAATGTCAGGATAAGTTCTATCAGATGACAGTAAGCAATGTCAGGATAAGTTCTCCCAGATGACAGTAAGCAATGTCAGGATAAGTTATATCTGATGACAGTAAGCAATGTCAGGATAAGTTCTATCAGATGACAGTAAGCAATGTCAGGATAAGTTATATCTGATGACAGTAAGCAATGTCAGGATAAGTTCTATCAGATGACAGTAAGCAATGTCAGGATTGGTTCTATCAGATGACAGTATGCAATGTTAGGATAAGTTCTACCAGATGACAGTAAGCAATGTCAGGATAAGTTATATCTGATGACAGTAAGCAATGTCAGGATAAGTTCTATCAGATGACAGTAAGCAATGTCAGGATTGGTTCTATCAGATGACAGTATGCAATGTTAGGATAAGTTCTACCAGATGACAGTAAGCAATGTCAGGATAAGTTCTACCAGATGGCAGTAAGCAATGCTAGGATAAGTTCTACCAGATGACAGTAAGCAATGTCAGGATAAGTTCTATCAGATGACAGTAAGCAATGTCAGGATAAGTTCTCCCAGATGACAGTAAGCAATGTCAGGATAAGTTCTACCAGATGACAGTAAGCAATGTCAGGATAAGTTCTACCTGATGACAGTAAGCAATGTCAGGATAAGTTCTATCAGATGACAGTAAACAATGTCAGGATAAGTTTTCCCAGATGACAGTAAGCAATGTCAGGATAAGTTCTATCAGATGACAGTAAGCAATGTCAGGATAAGTTCTACCTGATGACAGTAAGCAATGTCAGGATAAGTTCTATCAGATGACAGTAAGCAATGTCAGGATAAGTTCTCCCAGATGACAGTAAGCAATGTCAGGATAAGTTCTACCAGATGACAGTAAGCAATGTCAGGATAAGTTCTATCAGATGACAGTAAGCAATGTCAGGATAAGTTCTACCAGATGGCAGTAAGCAATGCTAGGATAAGTTCTACCAGATGACAGTAAGCAATGTCAGGATAAGTTCTATCAGATGACTGTAAGCAATGTCAGGATAAGTTATATCAGATGGCAGTAAGCAATGTTAGGATAAGTTCTACCAGATGACAGTAAGTAATGCCAGGATAAGTTCTATCAGATGGCAGTAAGCAATGTCAGGATAAGTTCTACCTAATGACTGTATGCAATGTCAGGATATGTTCTACCAGATGACAGTAAGTAATGCCAGGATAAGTTCTATCAGATGGCAGTAAGCAATGTTAGGATAAGTTCTACCAGATGACAGTAAGTAATGCCAGGATAAGTTCTATCAGATGGCAGTAAGCAATGTCAGGATAAGTTCTACCTAATGACTGTATGCAATGTCAGGATATGTTCTACCAGATGACAGTAAGTAATGCCAGGATTGGTTCTATCAGATGACAGTAAGCAATGTTAGGATAAGTTCTATCAGATGACAGTAAGCAATGTCAGGATAAGTTCTACCAGATGACAGTAAGCAATGTCAGGATGACAGTAAGCAATGTCAGGATAAGTTCTATCAGATGACAGTAAGCAATGTCAGGATAAGTTCTATTAGATGACAGTAAGCAATGTCAGGATAGGTTCTATTAGATGACTGTAAGCAATGTCTGGATAAGTTCTATCAGATGACTGTAAGCAATGTCAGGGTAAGTTCTACCAGATGGCAGTAAGCAACGTCAGGATAAGTTCTATTAGATGACAGTAAGCAATGTCAGGATAAGTTCTATCAGATGACAGTAAGCAATGTTAGGATAAGTTCTACCAGATGGCAGTAAGCAATGTCAGGATAAGTTCTACCAGATGACAGTAAGCAATGTCAGGATGACAGTAAGCAATGTCAGGATAAGTTCTATCAGATGACAGTAAGCAATGTCAGGATAGGTTCTATCTGATGACAGTAAGCAATGTCAGGATAAGTTCTATCAGATGACTGTAAGCAATGTCAGGGTAAGTTCTACCTAATGACAGTAAGCAATGTCAGGATAAGTTCTCCCAGATGACAGTAAGCAATGTCAGGATAAGTTCTATCTGATAACCGTAAGCAATGTCAGGGTAAGTTCTACCAGATGGCAGTAAGCAATGTCAGGATAAGTTCTACCAGATGACAGTAAGCAATGTCAGGATAAGTTTTATCTGATAACCGTAAGCAATGTCAGGGTCAGTTATACCAGATGACAGTAAGCAATGTCAGGATAAGTTCTACCAGATGGCAGTAAGCAATGTCAGGATAGGTTCTATCAGATGACAGTAAGCAATGTCAGGATAAGTTCTACCAGATGGCAGTAAGCAATGTCAGGATAGGTTCTATCAGATGACAGTATGCAATGTCAGGATAAGTTCTATTAGATGACAGTAAGCAATGTCAGGATAAGTTCTATCAGATGACAGTAAGCAATGTAAGGATAAGTTCTATCAGATGATTGACAGTAAGCAATGTCAGGATAAGTTCTACCTGATGACAGTAAGCAATGTCAGGATAAGTTCTATCAGATGACAGTAAGCAATGTCAGGATAAGTTCTACCAGATGACAGTAAGCAATGTCAGGATAAGTTCTACCTGATGACAGTAAGCAATGTCAGGATAAGTTCTACCTGATGACAGTAAGCAATGTCAGGATAAGTTCTATCAGATGGCAGTAAGCAATGTCAGGATAAGTTCTACCAGATGACAGTAAGTAATGCCAGGATAAGTTCTACCAGATGACAGTAAGCAATGTTAGGATAAGTTCTATCAGATGACAGTAAGCAATGTCAGGATAAGTTATATCAGATGGCAGTAAGCAATGTTAGGATAAGTTCTACCAGATGACAGTAAGTAATGCCAGGATAAGTTCTATCAGATGGCAGTAAGCAATGTCAGGATAAGTTCTACCTAATGACTGTATGCAATGTCAGGATATGTTCTACCAGATGACAGTAAGTAATGCCAGGATAAGTTCTATCAGATGGCAGTAAGCAATGTTAGGATAAGTTCTACCAGATGACAGTAAGTAATGCCAGGATAAGTTCTATCAGATGGCAGTAAGCAATGTCAGGATAAGTTCTACCTAATGACTGTATGCAATGTCAGGATATGTTCTACCAGATGACAGTAAGTAATGCCAGGATTGGTTCTATCAGATGACAGTAAGCAATGTTAGGATAAGTTCTATCAGATGGCAGTAAGCAATGTCAGGATAAGTTCTACCAGATGACAGTAAGTAATGCCAGGATAAGTTCTATCAGATGGCAGTAAGCAATGTCAGGATAAGTTCTACCTAATGACTGTATGCAATGTCAGGATATGTTCTACCAGATGAGAGTAAGTAATGCCTATGTAAGTTCTACTTAATATCACTCTGCTAACTGAGTAACACTACAAGGCCGTTAGTACCAGTATGAAAATAGTCTGTTATTTTAAGTAAAGTGATGCCATGATGAATACATCAGGTTTACAAGCCTTTAGACTGCTCTGGTAGACACCAATCAATTGATTGATTGATTGATGTTTTACGTTGTACTTAAAGAGTATTTCAGTAATATGGCGATGTTGCCAAGTTTAATGGAGGAGGAAACCAGGCTCATTGCCTGGAGGGAACCCGACCTTCAACGATTACCTGGCAACTCTTCCACATACAGTGACCAAGTCAAAAATCCACCGAGAAATTTGTTAATTAAGAGTGGGAATCGAACCAACACCGCATCTATTGAAGGTCTGTGTGGGACTGAGGGATGATCAACGAGCCACCCCCACCCCCCCCCCCCCACCCCAAAACCGAGGACCCCCAATCAACTGAAAGAACCAACCTTAGTAGCAGGCCATTCTCTGTCATTCCACGTTTACGACTCTGGTAAAGTAATCTGGCTCTTTTAATCTCACATTCTTCATTTTGACGTTCAGCATATGGTGGAATAGGAGGTTCTTGGATCCCTTCTGGTGGTACAATGTTTGATACAGCTCGGACTGGCAGTGAAGCGAACATAGGGGGTATCTGAAATACATCCAAAAATAAATGGATATCTTAATCAATGACGTAAAATAAATTTTGGTCTAATGTGTTATGTGGTGACATTTAAGACTAATTCAGTGCTGGAATCGTTCACCGTTAATTTCACCTGATGTGTCAATCCTACTGGTACAGTGTTGGTTACAAAGGTCAAGCAGGAAAAGTAGTTTTTTTTATAAACGTATGTCTTTCCCTAAATGACTTGTAAAGGAAATCTGATGTTTCAAGACCCCCGAAGGATGGGGGTTTTCACCCCCCCCCCCCACCACTAAACCTAGCAACGCGGCCATATAGGTGAAATAATCGTGAGTGTGGCGTAAAACATCACTCCATCAGATGCTTTGGAAGATAACTGGAAAATTGAAGAGGTGGACACAGAAACTTTGTCAGAAACACAATGAGGCATCATAGACAAGCATTTCTTGGTTATTTTTATTTATCCAGACAATGCTCAACGATGAATGGAAAATGGACTCCACTAAAATTCACTTCCTAAAAATGGGTAAAAATCATATTGCAATACATGTACATAATGTGTATATATATCATTTCAAAGTCAGAAATTTGTTAAATTTGGCATGGTCACACCTAAATTGAAATCCTTGAAAAATTAATAAAGCGTTTTTCAATTTTGAATAGAAATAACTCAGGAATAGTAAACTCACCATACACCCACAACTATGACTGATTACTCTACATTATAGAAAATATTAGTTTAAATTTCAGGAAGTTAAATTCTACATTTGTATGTAAGGTTTTCGTTTCTGTATTCGATGTCGTATGAACATATATGGATGTCGTGTTATATGCATGCAACCAGGGATGTCCTAAATTGTTCTCTACACACCATCTGCCATTTAAAATTGTCAAGGTAAAAACTAAAGAAAATATGGAGAGAGAATATTACAATACATAATGTAATATAGACGCCATATTACAAATGTATGCAATGTTGCACATGAACATGTCATGCTGTCAGTGTGAAAGAATTGTAAAGATCAGACAAAAACTCTTCAAGTTATGGAACGAAAGAGCACAAAGATATTCACTAAAAGAGAATATTATATATTCCAATAAAAAAAGATAACAAATTATGCAATTGAGATGTCTTAAATGGTTGATGACACACCATCTAACCATAAGGTACATGTATATGCTGTGAAAGAATTGTAAAGATCTGGTCAAAATTCTTCAACTTTAAGAGTCAAGTTAGCTTACTGAAATGGTTTACTTTCCGTCAACTGATCAGAAGTTTCTCTCTAAAACCGTTTTTCTTGCAATCAAGTTGTGCAAGACTACTATTTAATGTATTTATTGTATGGCATAGAAAACAATTTTCTTAGGGCCAGATTATGAAAGCTTTTAGATAGCCTAAGTTTATCCACTGATGGGTACATGCCAAAACTGAAAGATGGAAAAGAAGTTTGAATATATCTATTCATACTGATTGATTGATTGTTTGGTGTTTTAAGCCACGTTCAAGATTATTTCACTTATATGCCGGCGTTGCCAGTTTTATTGTGGGAGGAAACAAACATCGTTAAAATGTGTGCTATTCTACCCTTGTTTATTAAGATGAGGTTTCCAGATGGCCATTGATAACTTTCCCAGCTCCAACAGATCACTGGATAGGGAGTTTTATTTGAGGATTCCAATGTCTGCTTTGTTGTGGTAAAAAGAATAGAGTGAGGAGTAGAGCCCTTTTCTGGCTGCGCGTTTGGTCTACTTTTGGATGTTTGTTTACTGACTGTCAGACAGAAAACAATAGCAGCACGAAATTCCCTATAAAATAACTCATTAAATGTATATTTTTAGACAAAAGCCGATTGACAGCCTTTTAATCGAGATTGATCACATTGTATTTTTCTAATAATCTGAAGGTCAACGGAGAACCTCAACAAAAAGTGATCTCTCCATCTCATCCAAAATGCAAATTTTACCTTTATTTCCCCCCCACTTTGGGAAATATTACACACAGGCTGGCGGGGATTGTTCAATTATTGGAGTAAAACAAAGCCTATCTATTCTTTTACCAATGTAACCTACATGTATATTTTGTTCATGTGATATAATTTGTGTAAAGCTAGTATATATCAATCACACAGCACATGTAAGCTAATATAATAAATTTCCAGTGAGACCGTTTCTGAATAAATTTCATAAATTTAAAATTCATTAACTTGTAATTCGAGCTGTAATTGCCTTAGCTGTACTGTATGTTCATTCCCGGGCTGCATTTAAATTAAAGTACCAGATAATTTTTTAAGGAAGTTACTTCAAGTTAGATTGATTGATGTTTATACGCCACACTCAAAAATGATATGGCAGCGTTGCCAGGTTTAGTGGTTGAGGAAACCAGGCTCTTTCACACATTTGCGACCAAGTGAAAAATTCAATTTTTCAATTTTTATTTCATCTGAGTGGGATTTGACCCCCCCCCCCCCCTCCCCCATAGACTGATCCAGAGACATTTTGATACCTGTATACAGGTATGGGCGCCCAAACTCACAAGCAAAAAAATGCGCCCAAATTCTTAAAACCAACAGATTTTAATGTCAAAATTTAAGACATATATGATTTTCATAGGCGTCGGAAGCGGGGGGGGGGGGGGGGGGGGGGGGGGGGGGGGGGCCAGGGGGGCCTGGGCACCCCCACTTTTCATTAAGGGGGGGCCAGAGTATGTGTGGGCCCCCCCACTTTTCGGCCTCTCAACTGACCTCTCTACGACCTATTACCCTCTCAATTACCCACTTTTGGGGTTTAGGAAACTCAGAAAGTGTCATTTTTTCCCGGCTGCGCCGCAGATCATTCGAGCATACACTACAAGTATAGTTTTTGAGGGATCTAAAGAACAAAGAAGATCCAAGTTTTCTGAACTGCGCTTTTAACTCAAACTGTCTTTGTTAGGTTGTTCTTTGATATTTGATCGTCTTAACGCAATGTTGGCTTATATGCTAATTGTCAATTGTAGTGATTTGGGGACTGTATAAATTCGTTAAAGTCGTGTGTTAAGCGGCGTTTCCACTTGTGCGGATACGGTGGGGATACGGAAAGCCCTACGCTAGGCTATGCGGCACGTGTGTTTCCATTTGTGCGATTGTCCGTACGGCATCTGGATATTTTCTTGTACAAAATACCCATGTAGTTACCAAATCTGACTGACTTTTCTTGGTTAAGAAAATAGTTTTTTGCTGGCTGTGTGTGTTTTTGGTTTCCTTCGAACTATGTAGACCAAAACAAGCTTCACTGGATTAATTCTGTTGTATTTATGTATTCTAAAGATTAAGGAATTATGTCTTACATAAACTTCCATGATTTTTTTTTATTTTAAGAGCAACAATCCCAACTTTTTGTGAGAGAAAGGGACTTCCTCAGTAGGTTTACCCGATTTAATATGGAAATCACCGTGCGGTTCCGCATTGGCGCCGCGCCGATCGCTACATGGTCCGGTCAGTATTTACCCCACCCGTACAAGTGGAAACACCTCTTATTTAAAGATTTTTGCCTTACCCATATCCGCACAAGTGGAAACACCTCTTAAGGGGCTTTCACAATTAAGATACGGCGGGTTTACGGCTCTTGCGGTCATGAATTTTGGCCTTCCGTACGATGGACCGCAGCCTTCCTTGCGGGCAACCGCACCTTACCGCGCGAAATTTTTGTGCCGCAAGAGCCGCAGAAAAGTTTGGTGTGCACATAGAATCCAATTTTCGGCCGTGCGATTTTTTTTATTACCTCTGATCCGTGCGAGCGCTAGTACGTTCACCGTAAACCGTTGTATCTTGACGCGCGGTTGTTGCACGATTTTTTTGTGTCATAAGATGCTCCGTACGGTGAAATTTCGCCGATTCGCCGTCTCGGTCTTGCACCGCCTTGCGTTCACAATGTGAAAAATACCCTCAGGTGTGCTACAGGTATATATTTTGGGGTGCTTCATTTTATCTCACAACAGTTGAAGCTTTTACAATGGATGCTGCTCTACCTGTGCCACCAAAATCGTCGCACGATTTGACAAAACGCGCCAGCTCATTGGTGCGCGGCGAAAAACAATGACGCACGATGCATCTTGCGGCACGTCGCACGTTCCAACCAATCACGTAGCCCCTCCGCGCAACTGTCTCACGGATCACGTGCACTAGACGTGCGTTGCTTGCGTCACTCCGCAAGAGATTCGTGGATTAAAACGTGCGGGAGCTTTGCCACGCCCTTGCGATGCCCCAGCCAATCGTAAAATGGATTATTTTCTTGTGGTAATTTTTCAGATTCTACTGCGGCCCGAAAAATGTTATCTCCACCGTGCGATCGATTTCAGTATTTTGACCGTGCGGCGAAAGTCTCAATTGTGAAAGCCCCTTTAAACCTTAGTGGCACATCCCTCTTATAATCTGATTCGCAGAGGAAATCATTAACTTTTGGTACCAATAGCATGAGAAATATCGACTTGAAGACAGCGTTTAAAGAAAATTTGTTTTATGTTCAAGAAGTTGATAGATCAAAAAATCATGAAAAGAGAACTAATTATTTGCAGGCCAGTTGATCAGATTTATTTCCAGAATAACCCTTGGAACGCATCTCCGGCCGTCTGGGTCCCAAGAGCTTCCGGGGCCTAGGCAGCTACCTGGACCCTCGCCTATTGTGCTGTGATAGTTGGGCCCCCCCACTTTCAATTACGTTCCGACGCCACTGATTTTGCCTGTAACTATGAGGTTGTCCACTGATTTCCAATAGGCTTCTTGCACCTGGTGTATTAAACAAATGTGTGAAGTTTCAAAGTTGTAAGTTAAAGACTTTTTTAGATAATGTGTTTACAAGGCTTTTTATAGCAGCGGTAATGTAAGGGACATAACTCTTGAAAAAAACATCCGAGCGCGTTGATTTTCAATAGGCTTCTTGTACTTGCTGTATTAAACAAATGTGTGAAGTTTCAAAGTTGTAAGTTAAAGAATTTTTTAGATAATGTGTTTACAAGGCTTTTTATAGCAGCGGTAATGTAAGGGGCATAACTCTTGAAAAAAAATATCCAAGCGCGTTGATTTTAAATAGGCTTCTTGTACATGCTGTATTTAACAAATGTTTGAAGTTTCAAAGTTGTAAGTTGAAGATTTTTTTAGATAATGTGTTTACAAGGGTTTTTATAGCAGCGGTAATGTAAGGGGCAAAACTCTTGAAAAAAACATCCGAGCGCGTTGATTTTAAATAGGCTTCTTGTACTTGCTGTATTTAACAAATGTGTGAAGTTTCAAAGTTGTAAGTTAAAGACTTTTGTAGATTATGTGTTTACAAGGCTTTTTACAGCAGCGGTAATGTAAGGGGCATAACTCTTGAAAAAAACATCCGAGCGCGTTGATTTTCAATAGGCTTCTTGTACTTGCTGTATTTAACAAACGTGTGAAGTTTCAAAGTTGTAAGTTAAAGACTTTTGTAGATAATGTGTTTACAAGGCTTTTTACAGCAGCGGTAATGTAAGGGGCATAACTCTTGAAAAAAAACATCCGAGCGCGTTGATTTTGAATAGGCTTCTTGTACTTGCTGTATTAAACAAATGTGTGAAGTTTCAAAGTTGTAAGCTAAAGACTTTTTTAGATAATGTGTTTACAAGGCTTTTTTTAGCAGCGGCAATGCAAGGGGCATAACTCTTGAAAAAAACATCCGAGCGCGTTGATTTTCAATAGGCTTCTTGTACTTGCTGTATTAAACAAATGTGTGAAGTTTCAAAGTTGTAAGTTAAAGACTTTTTTAGATAATGTGTTTACAAGGACCAATGGACAGACGGACAGATGGACGACGGAGGCAACGACAATACCCTTCGGGCAAAATTTGCCCGAGGGGTAAAAACTACGTGAAACGATCTACATCAGAAGAATCAAACTCCAAGTCCAAGTCCAGGCTTTGAATTACATGGAAACTTAAAGTTCTATGCTTTACACTGCACTCAAGATTATTTCCCTTATATGGCGGTGTTGCCAGGTTAAAGTGGCATGAGCTGCCAAAACGTTGATATTTTGAAGTTAAAACACAACGTTGAAATTATTGGCTATTTTTCTCAAGACGCAGAAGCTTTTCAGTGCTTCTTATCTCGAGAATGAACGATAAAGTATGGTTTTGAACTAACTTTGGCTTAGAATGAATGAATGGTCGTCTTGGTTATTTAAATTTTGTTTACTTTTTGAACACTATTTCGGTTTGTATAGGTCACATACTGTATAGATTTTCCTCATTTCAAAGCCAATCATTTAGTTTTTCGATGGCCTTCAAAGCCTCTTACTGCCGTGCCGATCAGAAATTATGAAAAAAGTGTAAATTTTGGCAGCTTATGCCACTTTAAGTGGGGGAGAAAACCTGGTTCTTTGTCAGAAGAAAACCCCCCAAAACTTGCATTTTGTAACTGACTGTGAGCATGGGTGGATGATAGGTAGAAAACATTAGAAAATTAGCAACATTTTTATTAGTTTGTGTATAAAGAAACCCCTATTTTTTGCCCTTTATTGTTGAGGAGTCTTCAAAGAAAGCCATAGCATGTCTGATACTGTGTGTGCTATTTATTTTTGTGAAAACAACAATTCTCAGTCTCCAAACACTTGTAAAAGAAAGTGACGTCTCAATTTGTGTTCTTGGCTCCTCATTGGTCAAACCTCCTCAGGTGGCACCTGTCTTGTCTGGGATCTCCATGACAACTGTCAGTTATGTCACATTGAGAGGAAAATCATTTTTATTTAGAGGAGGGGGGGGGGACTTTTAATTTCATGAAGATCTGCTTCCCCATTCGTACAAACACTCCTCACGTTTTTCTAAATATTTGTTAAAGGATTTATGAACAGGATTTAAAGCTGGTTTGTGTTTGTTTATGGACTAAATGTATATTTGAAAAACACAGCTAAAACGAAATAACCTTGGCATTAGTTCCCTGGTACGGGGAGGAAATATGCATATTTTCCGTATTTTTCGTAACTACTCGGAAAAATGACGTTATACAGGACCTTTGATGTGTACAAACTGCTACAAAGACATACTGAGACAGCAGGAATCATTTATTACGTCATCGCTGTGAGGGTACGTACACAACACAGGTCGTGTTTGACGTCATAAGTCTCTGAGATAATTAACTTTCGTAAGCATTGTAGATTGGCAAACGTAGCTTGAATTTTGTATGTTTCTGCGACCGAAATTTAATTTTCTTTTTGGTCAGACTTTTAAAGGCCCACTTGCTGCCGTAGCCTGTTTAAATTTGCTAAGAAAACCAATTTACATGAGCTTAGTACGACTAACACCACTAAAATTAAACATAGGACACATAAAACATGTCTAGTTAGCTTTAGAATGTAGAAATGGGGTGAAAAACAAACGAAGAATCGAAGCCTGATTACAACAACAACGATCAGTGTCGGTCAACTTTCGTGTTGGATTACCCTCATTTCAGGCTTTTTTATCTGTGTTTTACACTCAAACAATAATCAGCAGGCTTTTCCAGTTGCTGTTAACCGATCGTCAGTCTGTATTTCTCAGATAAATAGGCCTATGTAAAATTACACTGTGCCGTTAGTTCACTCACTCGCAGTTTGGTTTGTTTATGTTCCGGGTACCTTACAATTCAAATTTTCAAATTAAAATTAAAAATACAAAGTGACGTCCAAACTTTTAAATTTTGGTAAAAATCGAAAATTCCTAACTTATATTGTCTGGGAAAAATACAGAAAACGGTCTTTCTTTTTTAATGTAAACAATATTCCTGATTTTCGCGGCAAGTGTGCCTTTAAAGTACATGTTTTACACACTTAACGCAAATTAGAAAATATTTCCAAAGGTTGTTCATAAATCCTTTAAGACAATAATTATATAAACTCAATACGTTCTTTTTGATCATACTTTTAACTAAAAGGCAAAAACACAAACCCTGGACCCCACAGAGAGTGATTGTTTGGTGTTTTACCCCGCGCTCAAGATTATTTCACTTATATGGCGGCGTTGCCAGTTTTATTGTGGGAGGAAACCGGGCTCTATGCCCGGAGGAAACCCACGACCTTTCGTGGTAACTGGCAACCATCCCACATAGGTCTTTCGAGTGAAAATCCAGTCAGAAAATTTTCCAATTTTTTTGGACTGAGTGGGATTCGAACCTGCGAGGCTGCGACGCATTGGTGGAAGGCTGTTCGGATTGAGCGTCCAACGCTCTACCTACATGTACATGTAGTACCTACTGAGCCACGAAGGCCCCCATCCCACAGAGAAGTTACCTTGTTAACCATCTGATTATGAATCTAGGTTTTTAAACATGCATGTACATGTACATGTATCTATTTAAAGGCACATTTGCCCCATAGCCTGTTTGACATTTGTTAAGAAAACCAATTTGCACAAGCTTACTACAGCTAAAACCGCTAAAATAAACATAGCACACATAAAGCACGTCCAATTAGGTTTAGAATGTATAAATGAGGGTGAAAACAAACGAAAAATCGAAGCTCGATTACAACAACACCACCGATCAGTGTTGGTTAACTTAAGTTTTGGATTACCCTCATTCAAGCGTTTTTGTCTGTGGTTTGCACTCGGCAGGCTTTTATAGTCCCTCTTACTCGATCGTTAGTATGTATTTCTTAAATAAAGTTCGTAAAATTATACTGGGTCGTTAGATCGCCGACACGACTCAAACAATTACGGCACTTGTGCACACGCTCAGTTCGAAGGTTGTTTACATTGCGGATACCTGAAAAATCTGTTTTTCAATTTCAAATTAAAAATCTAAATGATGTCAAAACTTTCAATTTCTGGTAAAAATAGAAAGTTCCTAACTTTTTCTGTCTGGGAAAAATACAAAACCGTCCACTGTTTTTAATGTAAACAGTCTTCTGGATTTTCGCGGCAAGCGTGTCTTTAAGGAATCACTGGTAAAGCAAAGAGAGTAGATTGAAGTATAGATGGCACTCTTTCACGCGATTTCCTAGTGACGTACCTGATTGTGACGTAGGGCCTACACTGTGACGAGGTAAAACAAAAATCATTTGTCCGAATTTTTAATACTACATGATGCTAAAAATAGAAAATGTAATGTTTTTCAATATATATATAATCTGAACATTTGTTTTACCTTCAATTTTTTTTTTCCGCCCAAATAATTTTCAAAAATTTTTTTTACCAAACATTTTTTTTCTTGGAGTTTGGGCGCCCATACCGGTATCAAAATGGCTCTGGGTAAGTCCCTGGGAATAAAATACTGATTGAAATTTCTTCAAGGAATACACATTTAAGAACCAAGAAAGTTAATGTGGACCAATATGACATTTACGGTCAGTTTTCCGTGACAGAATTAAGACTTGATTCGCATTAATATAAATTTTCCTTTACATTGTTTTCTTTTCTAGTATGGTAATCGAAAAACTTTTCCATTTTTTGAATAGATGGATTAAACGCTCTAAGTTATCCCCAAGTGAGACTAAAATTGGCAAAGAAGTGTAAGCGACCGACTCTAACACTGAATTTGCGGTCACCCTTCTGATTGACCTCCATTGACCTTTGCTGTTCCATGTTTGGTAGAGGTCACTTCCATTTTTTCCAACAATTTCAGCACCATTGGGACAATCACGTGGATTTTTTCAAAATCTACAGAGCGTGAGCTACACACGGATAGGTAAAACATGTCAATAGATATTTCATTTTCAGTTTATTTTTGAAACAAAATTCAATCGCTTCAGTGCATGCAGCAATTTGACTTTAAATGTAGACTGTAAGTTTAAAACTAGCCATTCGTAACAAGCTAGGAACATGCATTATTGCGGAATATCAACTTCTGTCTATATACTACGAGTCCTCTGCAAAACGACACAATTGTTCTAATTGCGCATGCGCAGCTCCACTTCTCGTGGATAAAATTTCCCGCCGGTTTTGTCAACTGACTAGTCAGACGAGCTGCACATGTACAATTAAAGCTATTATGTAAGAATAGTGTCGTTTTGCAGAGGACTCGTAGTATATGGACAGAGGTTGATATTTCGGCAAACCAGAGTCTTCCAACTTTTTTGTTGATTTTGAATATAGGCGTACAGCCATAAGAAGGTCTTGGGAAGAAGCCAGGATAGTTTTCAGATCGAAAATGCGTTTATTTGCTCAGTTTTGAGGGTTGTTGAAAATATCCGTTTCGTAACTTCTCAAATTATATTATATATATATCTTATAGAGCTAGGGTATGTCGCCTTACACCATTGAAAATTCCCCCTTACACCATTGCTTCGCGTGACTGTGACGTTACCCACCGATCGGCGGAGTGTATTCTCTGTCGTTCGGGGGTGAAGCGCCTGTTAACACACCGATCGGTGGACAACCCGCTGATAGGCGACTTTTCCCAACCTGACATTGCCAATATTTCGGTGTCCGAAAAAACGTAAACAAACGTTTCGTAAGGTGCTATGTTTTAAAGTAAATTAATTTCTACAATACAACGGCATTCGATAGAATTCTCAAACCTTCTCTTATTAGTTCCTTACCTTATTGCAGTCTTTTAACGGCGTGTAAAAAAGACTTTTCAGTTGTTTTGAGCATTTTGCAGCGGAGGAACAGAAAATGCGTGCCGCCATCCCGAGAAGATTGGACGTGCTTTCGTAACTTAAAACGTAGGTGAGGGTTTATCGAGGGAGGTAACTATGGCATTACTAAATTTATCAAATACAGTTGCCTCCCCTGCATATAATTTCAGATTTTTAAATAAGTCTTAATAAATACGCTTGTGTACAATATATAGCAAAGTACTGTGCCCGGTATCATTTGTATTATGGTCACAGTTCCTGTAATAAATGCTTTATTGTACCCTGGGTGATAATCAGGCTACCAACTTTGCCCCTTGTGCAGGTATATATCCGCGTGCAACCTGAGCTCGATAAGAACCATCACAGTACCAGAGTCACACATGCGCGGCTATCAGTTAGAGGGATGTCCTTCGATACCGAATAGGTTACCGAAAGTAGGTGAAAACAGATAAATTAGCCATAAATATGTATAATAGCTAAAAAGAGCTATCGGCCGGTAGCTCAATTCAATTCAAAAGACAAATGTACCATCTTTAAACTGTTCTATTGGTGATAAAAGCTCAGAATGTCCCCATCCGTCTTAAACACCAACCGTCCCCTAATCCCAGTGAGGCAGCCTACATAACATGACATATTTTTGGGGTTGAGTCTGATTAGAATCTTATCCGAGGAGGACTATTTGTTTAGAATGTCTAACACTCTAGTGACTGAGCCACTAAGATAGACAAAGTTCAAAATTCCAGTTTTGCACAAAGTTTTGTCGTGCAAAGCAAAGGTTATGTTAATTTTGATATAAACTTGGTTTTTAAAACATCGCATCATCAAATTTCGCCACGTTTTCTCTTATGTTAAAATATAATCAACATAAAAACCCAAAGAAATCCAGTATAATTTTCTTAATTTTATTCCGTTGAAAAGTTTACAAACAAAGAAATAAATGGTAAAAATAATCTAGCAGAGAAAGACTGTTTTTAAAAAAAAAGCGGCATGTGTTTGACATTTCATCCCATTTCATCGCTGATTTCCACATTTCTTACACATCGCCTACCATCATTATACTCAAAAGAAGGTGGTTGTTCTAATCCGCCATTGTTGTCAGTAGCATCGATTGTGCGAGGATGGCGTACGGAAAAAGAAAACTCTTCATCAGACAGATCATCTGATGACGATAGCGACCATAGTTCCCAGCGACTGTTGTTTGTATTAGACCGAGACGGGATCAGGGGCAGCTCTTTTTCCTTCTCGGCCTTTTCGATGTTATCCAGAACCTTTAGCAGACGACAGTTGCCGCCATGATGCCCATATTTGATGTCTTCCCAAGAAACGCTGTGAAAGACACGGTGTCTCATCATCTCCCTGGCACCGAATGAATATCCCAGTCTGTTGGTTTTCTCACGTTCCAGTGCTACAGAGATGAAGTTTTGAGCATTCAGAGATAACATGGATATGTCCGGGAGAGATCCTGCCAAGGCTCGCAGCTCTATTTCATCAGCATATCGACCATGGTAAGGGATTTTGTTAGTAATAATTTCATAGAATACACAAGCTGTTGACCAAAGATCTGCCTGTGTCGTTGGCTGTTGTCCGGTTAAGATTTCAGGAGAGGCATAACCAGCTGTGTATCTATGAAATTCCTCAGTGTTTTTATTGACCATCCGGGCACTACCGAAATCCCCAATAACCGGATATCCCTTGGAACAAATTAGGATATTACTTGGTTTAATGTCCAAATGTAATATTCCTTTGTTATGAATGAACTCCAGTCCAGCAATGATATAGGCAGTGGTGAGTGAGGCTTCTCGCTCTCCAAAATAAACCCGGTCTTTGTCCTTCCTCAGCCAATAAGCCAAGTCAAATTGTTCATAGAATGACATACACAGAAATTGATAATTACCTTCTGACAAAACAGCCTGCATTTCTACGACGAACGGACCTTGACATTGTTTTAATATATCAATTTCCATCTGTCCGTGTTCTCGAGAAACAGTTTTTAAGGCAAACTGACGAGATAATTTGCCGCAGTATGCCACATCCACCGAACCGTTCCTTGTTCTTTCCACAGTTTGTCTCTGGCTCCAACAATCATTGGTGACGTCATTCCATTCGGCGTTGAAGGCAAATTCTACATTTAGTTTAAACGGTTTAATCAAGTCCTCTGAGGAGTGTCTGTTAAGAGACAAGTTTAGATGAAGGTCAGCGGCGTTATGAGAACATCCTGGAACAGCAAGGCAGGAATTAGACAAACCACCAGGATCAGCTTTACCTGGTTTATCAGTAGTCAGGGGGTGGGTGGGTAAAGAAGAGCTGGTACTTTGAACCAGGCTCTGACTCAGCTCATCATAGGGTTGGATATTTTGGAGACTTTTGCTAGATCTTGCTTGGAAACTGGATGAATCTGAAGCAAGGGATAAAGCAGGATCAGAAATTGCGCGGAGAGCAGTGGTTGAGATTTCTTGTGCTTTAAGCAAACTAGTATCAGAGTGTGGACGAATGTGTTCCAAATAGTTTAGGTCTTGATGCAATCCTTTTAGTTTCTTTCTGAGTGACAAAATGTCTAAAGATGGGAGGACTGAATAGATGCTGTAACCGGATCCTTGAACATTCGCCGTATTCACTGGACGGGATGTAACTCCGGAAACAGTCGGACGGAGTTTAGGATGTGAAGTTGTTTGTTGTAAAACAGAGGTGTCAAAATGGCCGTTGTTTCTCCAGTACCCAGTGGGTCTCTGTACACCAGAGAGAGGAGAGTTAATGATCAACTCGTCAAGGTAACGGAAGGCAACATGATCATCCGTCTGGTGGTGGGAAGCCAAAGTCCAAAGAGGGATAGTGGATCTCTTGAAGTTTAAAATCGGATTAGTTCGAGATACCTAAAAACACAAACAAAACTTGACTAAGTAAACCATAATAAAAAAAAAAATTCCACAAATATATGCGCTGGTTTAAGGCCAGTGTTAACTTTTTGTAATAGGAAAGAGAAGAAATCCAGATAACATGAATAAAATGCTTTATAGACCCATTTACTGTTTCTTTCAATAAACATTTCTGGTTAAACTACAAGTATCAGTTTTAATCGAAGCTTGTATTAAATGTAAACGTATATTTTTGCGTGTAACTTACGGAATCTCGAGGCCTGTAATCAACGCATTGTCTCTTTGTTGGAAAATGTCTCTGAACGTAACTTCCGAGTAGCGAGACTGGTTCAGGTGGAGTTATGGATGTGTCTTTTCGAACCCAGTGGACTGGGCCGATAAATGACGGGACGTCAGTTGGGTCCACGACATTCCGACACAAACCGTCATCTCTCGTCGAGGCATGACAACAAATTAATGGTCTCATGACTCGAGGAAGGTCTCTATGAGTTAGTACTTTCGACACAGGAATCATCTCTCTTGCGGTTTCTTCTCTCGTAGTTCCACAACATTTACAGAACCTCCAAAACCGTCTGGTTACTTCTATCATTTGATGCGCCGCTCGACGCAATCTACGTAACCTTCTACACATATCGGCTAAATGCCTTAACACGTTTTTTTGATTGAACAATCAGTCTAGTGATATAACAAAAGGCTCTTCTCTAAGCGAACGTCAGAGATGAACAAAACGTTACCGTTCGCAACAACGATACGGGTTCTGTCTGTTTGTGACGCAACAACGGACATTGTCTGTTTGTGACGCAACAACAGACGTTATTGAGATAAATTGCTTTAACAGACCCTTTGTATGACGTTGTTCAAATTGTACGACACTGACGTCATTTCTTTGTTGCAGTCGCTGTGACACACCTCTTTCACATTGCGTCATAGAAAAAATGAGCACGATTCCGACGTCAGATTGATCTGAAAAATCCACGTAGCGTAATTTTGCCATACACAGACGCTACTGCGCAAGCGTTAATCCATAAGCCGAAAGGGTCTATTAAACATCATTTTGCCATACAGCGAGGCGTCTGCGCCGAGCGTCAATCCTTAAAGTGGCATGAGCTGACAAAATGTTGATATTTTGACGTAAAAACAGAATGTTGAAATTATCGGCTATTTTTCTCAAGACGTATTATTCAGAAGCTTTTTAGTGCTTCTAGTCTCGAGAATGAACGATAAAGTATTTTTTTAACTAACTTTGGCTTAGAATGAATGAATGGTCGTCCCGGTTATTTAAATTTTGTTTACTTTTCGAACACTATTCCGGTTTGTATAGGCCACATACTGTATGGATTTTTCTCATTCCAACGCCAATCATTTAGTTTTTCAATGGCCTTCAAAGCCGCTTACTGTCGTGTCGATCAGAAATTATGAAGAGAGTGTGAATTTTGGCAGCTCATGCCTCTTTAAGCTGAAAGGGAATAGACCATCAATGAAGTTTTTTATTTATGATCACTAAAACACACGGGCACAGGGAAAATCTTCTTGTCTAAATAATGTGTGGGTAATTTTTGTTTAAAAAAATTGTTATTTTGAACCCCTGACACAGGCAAATACATATATTTATGATCACTAAAACTTCTTGTTTTTATTGTGATCTCGTATTTCTGCATTGATCCGTAATTTGCCTGCTTACTCTATTGTCTTTTTTGCCGTTTTCGTAGAAAGATGGCGTATTGTGAGAGAGGGGTGAAGATCGGCCGCGCCGATTTCCAACGGTGAATAAATTGTGTTCGACTGTTTTTGTTGACTAGACCTTTTTTCTGTTAGAATCAACATTTGTTTTCATAAGAAATGTTTGAAACCCTCTTAAATTTTAAGTTTGTCATTTGTCATTTTTCTTATTTATTTTTTCACGCCTTGTGCACGTCTTTTGGGCAGGTTGTCATTTGTTCTTCCCCACATTTTGATTTGATTTTAAATTATACAACTGTTTACTGAATTATATGCATATCACCCACACACAGCTGTCCGGTTTCACAAAACACCTGTTTTTAAACACATAGAATAAGATTGATTGATTTTACTTATAGGGGCCTAATATTGGAGTGTTGCCTGGCTTTCTGAGGGGGGGGGGGGGGGGACTAAATTTTGCGTTTGGAGGAAACTTAAGACCAGAGACAGAGTTTTTTCTTTTTCATTTTTGCCAGTCCCTTTCTCGGCGGCAATGTTTAACGCATTGTTATTGTAAAATGTTTATTCACCGTTACAACATCACTACATTTCCACGCTTAAATCGCTTGATGTCCCTTTCTTCATTGCTGACATAGACTGAAATAATGTTAAATCTTTTCTCGCTCCAGTGAAATTTAAAAAAAAGTCAGAATCAAAAGAAACCCCGAAATGTACTTTAAAGTGGCATGAGCTGCCCAAATTCACACCGTTTCCCTAATTTCTGATTGTCACGACAGTAAGAGGCCTTGAAGGCCATCTAAAAACTAATTGATTGACGTTGGAATGAGGGAAATCCATAAAGTCCTATACGGCCTATACGAACCGAAATAGTGTCCGAAAAGTAAACAACATTTAGATAACCGGGACGACCATTCATTCATTCTAAACAAAAGCTAGTTCAAAACAATACTTTATCTTTCTTTCTGGAGACTAGAAGCACTAAAAAGCCTCTGAATTATACCATCTGAATAGCCAATAATTTCAACATTCTATTTTGACGTCAAAATATCAACATTTTGGCAGTCCATGCCATTTTAAGTGAATCAATGAAAAATTTGAGACACAACAGTATTTTAAGTGGCATGAGCCGCCAAAATGTTCATAAATTGAGCTGAGAGTCTGATGTACATTATCAAACTAAAGGAATAACGTTAAAACAGAAAATATCGATAAAATCGGTAACTCGTAGAAACCAAAAATGTGTGTTCATAATAGAGAAAATTCAAATAGCTGGGATATAGGTGTAGATTTTAGGTGGGTTTGTTTTGCTGATAAAATCTAGGCCTACTTTGGATCCCGAATATTCGTATCAACGAAAAGCTCTTTTTCGCATTTCTTTATAAAAATGACGTACAATTAGCTAATTTTGTTTTAAAATAACTTTTTAAATAGCTCATGTCGCTTTAACAAAGGGTTTTTTTATAGCTAATACTATTTGTCATTTCCGTCAAGTGAAAAAAAAAGTTACTGTCCCTATTAAGAGACTCTATTGAGTGCTTTAAAATTTATTGACACGAATTATGATTTGACGGACTGTCCTTAACTTCTCTGACATATAGAATTTACTTCACCTTATTTTCCTTGCGTGTACTTTCTCTACGCCATTACCGTATGCTAGTTTTTGGTAAGTCTTGTTTACAAATTACATGTGTGTCGAGAGTACGGTATATGCCCCGTAAACATGGATAGATGTTTAAATCCAGCTAACATTTGGGTTAAAAGGCATAAAAACCTTACGTGTGTCAATTCTGCAATAGCCATTTCAGTTCAATTTAATTAAGTTCAAAGTTTACTGACATCAGCAATAATTTGCTTCTTGTCACAATGATTTGTGTACAGTGAATTTTACAGTGATTCAAACAACAATATAAATATTTATGATCACTAAAACACAGGGAAAATCTTCTTGTCTAAATTAACCATGGACACAAGTTTCTAATTGTATTAAAAAGAGGTATATCATTTAGACCTGTATACCCCATATATTGTTGTAACAAATCAAACCTATGATATTTCATTAGGTTGACGACTGACAGGAGCTAAGCCTTAGTCAGTAGAATTTTCTGGAATCCTTTTGTAACACATTGACATTGGTTACGCATCCTAACTATGACAAGTACATCGGTGGACTGAGCTTGAACCCCATCAATTTGGCTTCCTCCACCCCCCCCCCCCCCCCCACCCGCCGGGCACAGACAAAACTATGAAACAAACAATAAACAAATCAACCATAAACTCCATCTCACGACCAACAAGGTTATAAACTCCATCTAATAACCTACAAACAACAGGGTTATAAACTCCATCTCATAACCTACCACCAACAAACAACAAGGTTATAAACTCCATCTCATAACTTCTAGCAAACAAAAAGGTTATAAACTCCATCTCATAACCTACAACCAGCAAACAACAAGGTTATAAACTCCATCTCATAAGTAGATAAATATAAATAATGTACATCCTGACACACACAGACATATTCTTTTTGATAAACAGAATATACTTATTACAATGTCAGACAGCTTGTTAGGTTTTTTTTCATCAGTTAAGGTGGGACAGGCATTTATTTGTTTATACATCACGGTTTTACAAAGTAGTGCCGCAAATATATTGGTCCACGTGACAGTGAGGTGTTTATCCTTGTTTCTTCTTCGATCTGTGTCATTAGAACGTCTCTAATTGAAATTATTGAAACTACGGAAGCGTACTAAGACCAGGTGAAAAAAAAAATTCGCTAATTTGGAGTTACTAAGTCCGAATTAGCTACGTGGACATTGTACAATGTAACTCCGAATTATCGAATTTATTTCACCTGGCCCTAATACGCTACCTTATAAAACAATGTTGCACTTATGAATATAATTTTTTAAGATTAATGTCTCGTTTCTTTTGTACTTGTATAAACAAATATATGAAAAAAGTACTTTCTGGATGATAGAGGAACAAGATACATTACATGGTTTCAGATAGTAATGGCGTCAAAAAATGACATTTACTCATTTTAGACATAACAGCTATTACATTCTGCAAGTAACTTCTGAAGCCCGTTAATATTACTTCCCTATCACTTTTTCTTTTTCTTTTTTCCCTATCACTTTGTTGACCACGATAATTACTAGGCACCGATTTGTCTCCCTTTTTAAGAAGTGATACAGTAACACCTGTTCAACTCGCAGGGTAAGTGCCACTGGTCTGTTTTATGCAAATTATAAAATATTGGAGTAACAACTCTGTAGTTATAGTAACAACTCTGTAGTTATATCACTTTTTCGCATATTTCTTCAGTAACGGATTTGTTCGTAACGGTAATGCGCGTTATGGAATACAAATAACATGATTTTCACTTTGTCGATCAACTCCAATGAAAACCTTGAATATTATTTTGTTTAACTCCAATGTCTTACGTTAAAATACATTTTAAATTACTCATTGGAAGTTTTATCCCCTCGCCCCTTTTTAAACTTGGTGCACTGAACTAGAATTTCTGTGGTAGGCCTAAATGTGTTTAAATGTTCCGAGAACTCCACTCATGGAGCGGGTTTGTGCCTCTCTTCAGTTTGAAAATGCCTAAATTGTAAATCGAATATGGGCGTTATATGGCACAATATGTGTAGGGGCCCGCACAGGCCCTAGAAGATCTGACGCTCAGGATGGCCGAAGGTGCGTTCGAGTCCAATTCTACCATATAAAACTGAACATATTTTTAATCAAATATTTTTTAAATTGAG
Organism: Lepidochitona cinerea; assembly: GCA_963971465.1. Taxonomy (NCBI): domain Eukaryota; kingdom Metazoa; phylum Mollusca; class Polyplacophora; order Chitonida; family Tonicellidae; genus Lepidochitona; species Lepidochitona cinerea. The sequence goes on from OZ020553.1 coordinate 37,763,418, forward strand.
CAGTACACTGCAGACAGACATATCGGTGAGGGTAAGCGGGGGTACACATTGAAATAGTCCGGGTTTCTGACTCCAAATTTACTATTTGCAGTCAGTATATATATAAAACACAAGGCTATTCGGAAAATTCTCGGACTAGCATTTGTAGAAAAGACATTTAACTTCTGAAGGTAGAATGTACCTATTTATTAAATGTAATCACGATATCGAAGCCGCAGAAATCCCATAATCTGTCCATTTAGACGTATTTTTGGGGCACTATTTGTTCCGCCCCGCTGCTTGTTACGCTACTGTTTTGGATCATTCAAAAATTGCTTTTCTTTCACATAGGCCTACCAAGGACCTTCTCCTATGCTTAAGCATAATAAATGTAAAAAAACAAACAAACAAAAACAAAACAAAGAAATCCAGTATCATTTTCCTTATTTTATTCCGTTGAAAAGCTTACAAACAAAAAATCCAATCAAGGAATAAATGGTAAAAATAATCTAGCAGAGAAAGATTGTTTTTAAAAAAGCGGCATGTGTTTGATATTTCATCCCATTTCATCGCTGATTTCCACATTTCTTACACATCGCCTACCATCATTATACTCAAAATCAGATGGTTGTTCTAATCCACCATTGTTGTCTTTAGCATTGATTGCGCGAGGATGGCGTACGGAAAAAGAAAACTCTTCATCAGACAGATCATCTGATGACGATAACGACCATAGTTCCCAGCGACTGTTGTTTGTATTAGACCGAGACGGGATCAGGGGCAGCTCTTTTTTCTTTCCGGCCTTCTCGATGTTATCTAGAACCTTTAGCGGACGACAGTTGCCGCCATGATGGCCATATTTGATGTCTTCCCAAGAAACGCTGTGAAAGACACGGTGTCTTATCTCCCTGGCACCGAATGAATATCCCAGTCTGTTGGTTTTTTCACGTTCCATTGCTACAGAGATGAAGTGTTGAGCATTCAGAGATAACATGGATATGTCCGGGAGAGATCCTGCCAAGGTTCGCAGTTCTATTTCATCAGCATATCGACCATGGTAAGGGATTTTGTTAGTAATAATTTCATAGAATACACAAGCTGTTGACCAAAGATCTGCCTGTGTCGTTGGCTGTTGTGCGGATAAGATTTCAGGGGAGGCATAACCAGCTGTGTATCTGTGAAATTCCTCAGTGTTTTTATTGACCATCCGGGCACTACCGAAATCCCCAATAACCGGATATCCCTTGGAGCAGATCAGAATATTACTTGGTTTAATGTCCAAATGTAATATTCCTTTGTTATGAATGAACTCCAGTCCAGCAATGATATAGGCAGTGGTAAGTGAGGCTTCTCGCTCTCCAAAATAAACCCGGTCTTTGTCCTTCCTCAGCCAATAAGCCAAGTCAAATCTTTCATAGAATGACATACACAGAAACCGACCATTACCTTGTGACAAAACAGCCTGCATTTCTACGACGAACGGACCTTGACATTGTTTTAATATATCAATTTCCATCTGTCCGTGTTCTCGAGAAACAGTTTTTAAGGCAAACTGACGAGATAATTTGCCGCAGTATGCAACATCCACCGAACCGTTCCTTGTTCTTTCCACAGTTTGTCTCTGGCTCCAACAATCATTGGTGACGTCATCCCATTCGGCGTTGAAGGCAAATTCTACCTTTAGTTTAAACGGTTTAATCAAGTCCTGTGACGAGTGTCTGTCAGGGGACAAGTTTAGATGAAGGTCAGTGGCGTTATGAGAACATCCTGGAACAGCAGAGCAGGAATTAGACAAACCACCAGGATCAGCTTTACCGGGTTTATCAGTAGTCAGGGAGTGGGTGGGTTAAGAAGAGCTGGTACTTTGGACCAGGCTCTGGCTCCGCTCAAAGGGTTGGGTATTTTGGAGACTTTTGCTAGATCTTGCATGGAAACTGGATGAATCTGAAGAAAGGGATAAAGCAGGATCAGAAATTGCGCGGAGAGCAGTGGTTGAGATTTCTTGCGCTTTAAGCAAACTGGTCTCAGAGTGTGGACGAATGTGTTCCAAATAGTTTAGGTCTTGATGCAATCCTTTTAGTTTCTTTCTGAGTGACAAAATGTCTAAAGATGGGAGGGCTGAATAGATACTGTAACCGGATCCTTGAACATTCGTCGTATTCACTGGACGTGATGTAACTCCGGAAACAGTCGGACGGAGTTTAGGATGTGAAGTTGTTTGTTGTAAAACAGAGGTGTCAAAATGGCCGTTGTTTCTCCAGTACCCAGTGGGTCTCTGTACACCAGAGAGAGGAGAGTTAAGGAACAACTCGTCAAGGTAACGGAAGGCAACATGATCATCCGTCTGGTGGTGGGAAACCAAAGTCCAAAGAGGGATAGTGGATCTCTTGAAGTTTAAAATCGGATCAGTTTGAGATACCTAAAAACATAAACAAAAATTCAAATAAGTAAACAATTATCAAAAAAATATCCACACATATGTTCGCTGGTTTAAGGACGTTGTTAACTTTTTGTAATAGGAAAGAGAAGAAATCCAGAAAACATAATAAAATACTTTATAGACCCATTTACTGTTTCTTTCAATAAACATTTCTGGATTAAACAACAAGTATCAGTTTTAATCGACGCTTGTATTAAATGTAAAAGTATATTTTTTGCATGTAACTTACGGAATCTCGAGGCCTGTAATCAACACATTGTCTGTTTGTTGGAAAATGTCCCTGAACGTAACTTCCGAGTAGCGAGACTGGTTCAGGTGGAGTTATAGATGTGTCTTTTCGAACCCAGTGGACTGGGCCGATAAATGACGGGACGTCAGTTGGGTCCACGACATTCCGACACAAACCGTCATCTCTCGTCGAGGCATGACAACAAATTAATGGTCTCATGACTCGAGGAAGGTCTCTATGAGTTAGTACTTTCGATACAGGAATCATCTCTCTTGCGGTTTCTTCTCTCATAGTTCCACAACAATTACAGAACCTCCAAAACCGTCTGGTTACTTCTATCATTTGATGCGCCGCTCGACGCAATCTACGTAACCTTCTACACATATCAGTTATATCTTCATTGCACACTAAGTAAAGTCGTATAACAAAAGGCTCTTCTCTATAAGCGAACGTCAGAGATGAAAAAAACGTTACCGTTCGCAACAACGATACGGATTCTGTCTGTTTGTGACGCAACACCGGACGTTGTCTGTTTGTGACGCAACAATGGACGTTATTGATATATATTCCAATGAACTATATGCGTGGAATGGACACGTCTCATTGGCTGGTTTGGATCGGACTTTGTAAAATGTGCCGCCATTGACAGCTGATAAGCGCGTGCAGAACAGAACTGGATGGACGCTCCACTATCTCCTGGTAATGGCGGCATTCGAAGCATATCAAGCACCACGTGACCTCCGTTCCACGCATATAGTTCATTGATATATTCCTGCATGACGTTGTTCGAATTGTATGACACTGACGTCATTTCTTTGTTGCATTCGCTGTGACACACCGCTCATAGAAAAAATGAGCACGATTCCGACGTCAGATTGACCTGAAAAATCCACTTAGCGTAATTTTTGCCATACACGGACGCTACTGCGCAAGCGTTAATCCATAAGCCGAAAGGGTGTATTTAACGTCATTTTGCCATACAGCGAGGCGTCTGCGCCTAGCGTCAATCCCTAAGCTGAAATGCAATAGACCATCAATGACGTTTTTTATTGTGATCCCGTATTTCTGCATTGATCCGTAATTTGCCAGCTTACTCTTTTGGGGTTTTTTTGTTGCCGTTTTCGTAGGAAGACGACGTATTGTGAGCGTGAGGAAGATCGGCGGCGTCGATTTCGAAAGGTGAATGAATTGTGTTCAACGGGTTTTGTTGACTAGACCTTTTTCAGTTAGAATCAACATTTGTTTTCATACGAAATGTTTGAAACCCTCTTCAATTTTAATTTTGTCATTAATTTTTCTTATGTATTTTTTTCACGCCTTGTGCACGTCTTTTGGGCAGGTTGTCATTTGTTTTCCCCCACATTTTGATTTGATTTTAAATTATACAACTATTTACTGAATTTTATGCTTATCACCCACACACAGCTGTCGGATTTCACAAAACACTTGTTTTTAAACACAGAGAATAAGAATGATTGATTGATGTTACCCGCTGCACTAAAGATTATTTCACAGCTAATTGATTACTATCTAAAACCTATAGCAAATCGGCATGTTAGCTTTACCAAAAATACTGATAATTTGTTTCCAAATTATCTTTTCCAGAAAATTCTACTGACAAAGGTCAAACTCTTGCCTGTCGTCAACCTAATGAAATATCATGGGTTGTGGTTTATTATAACAACTTATGATCGGGTATAAACGTCTAAATGATATGTCCCTTTTTAACACAATAAGTGGTTATTTTACACAATAAGATTTTCCCTGTGCTCGTGTGTTATAGTGTTAAAATATAATATTGGGGCGTTGGCTGGCTTTCAGAGGGAGGAAACTAAATTTTGTGTTTGGGGGAAACTTCCAGCCCGAGACAGAGTTTTTCCTTCTTCATTTTTGAAGCAGCGATCCGTCAATGGCAGTCACTTTCTCGGCGCCAGTGTTTATCGCATTGTTATTGAAAAATGTTTATTCACCTTTACACCATCACATTTACATTTCCACGCCTAAATTAATTCATGCCCCCTTTTTATCGCGATAAAACTGAAATAATGTTAAAGGTGATGTTAAATCTTGTCTTACTCCTGTCAAATTAAAACAGTCAGAATTAAACGACATCCCGAAATGTACAATAAGTGAATCACTGGAAAAAGACGTATTTAGCTTTCGAGTGTACGTCACTTGCCAAGACTAATAATTATATTAATATATAGATATATATTGATCTTTTAGTATCCTGATTTGAGACCGTAAATAACAACTAATTCGTAATTTAAGACACAACATTATTTTAAAGAGGCATGAGCTGCCGAAATTCCCACTTTTTTCATAAACTCTGATCGTCACGACAGTAAGAGGCTTTGAAGGCCATCGGAAAACTAAATGATTGGCGTTGGAAGGAGTAAAATTCATACAGCATGTGCCCTGTACGAACCGAAAACGTGTTCGAGAAGTAGCAAAATTTAAATAACCGGGACGACCATTCATTCATTCTAAGCCAAAGTTAGTTCAAAACAATACTTTATCGTACATTTTCGAGACTAGAAGCACTAAAAAGCTTCTGAATTATACGTCTTGAGAAAAATAGCCGATAATTTCAACATTCTGTGTTTATTTCAGAATATCAACATTTTGGCAGCTCATGCCCCTTTAAGTGCCATGAGCGGCTAAAAAGGTTCATAAATTGAGTTGAAAGTCTGAAGTACATTGGCAAACTAAAGAAATAACGTTAAAACAGAAAATATCGATAAGTCGGTAACCTGTACAAACCAAAGATGTGTGTTAATAATGAAGAAAATTCAAATAAAAGGGATATAGACTGTGTATATTTTATTTATGATCACGGCGGCTTCACGAATGTTCAGGGAACTTGAAAACGTCTTCGGTTGGCTCTGTGCAAACAGATTATCGTTAAACCAGAAAAAAAACGAAATACATGTTCGTCCAATCCAAGTATTTGGCCCCATACAGGTGTGTTTGAGTAATGAGCCAATTGAATGCGTATCTTCTTCCTTGGAATATTCTTCAACAATTCTCTCAACTGGAAAACCCATATTCATTACATTGGACAGAAAATCTCTCAGAACATCGGGTTAATAAAACATATCCAAAATTCCATAAATAAAAAAACTTTACTTATCTTGTATTACTCTCTTATTTTTCCCTACTTTTGTGGGGAAATACATTTCGAACTCATCTTAATCCTCTTTTAATTCTCCAAAAACGTATTATCCGAATTATATCATTTTCTCACCGACTCAGCCATACTGCTCCACTTTTCCAGCGCCTTAAAATTCTGCGTATTCCACAGTTAACCCTTTATTGCTCACTCTGAGATGTTTCTTTATATGCCACACTGCGTTCCTGCTTCATTTGGTAACTATTTTGATCGGCAGTCTGAAATCCATCCAGTTAGAACTCGAAATGCCTTATTCAATCTGTATAGACCCATCCATTGTTCTAATCTGTCTCTACATACCCTCCACATACTTGGTCCCAGAGAATGGTTGATTGATTGATTGTTTGGTGTTTTACGCCGCGCTCAAGATTATTTCACTTATATGGCGGCGTTGCCAGTTTTGTAGTGGGAGGAAACCGGGCTCTATGACCTTCCGTTGGTAACTGGCAACCTTCTCACATAGGTCGTTCCCAGAGAATGGAACAGACTGCCTCAAACTTTAAAAAACAGAACAATCACTCTCCTTAAAATCAGAGCAAATCTTATGAAGTATCTCCGTGGGCTAGGGAATGATTCTTTTCCTTAATTTGATATTATGGCAACTTTTAACTATATAAAATACTTTCATCATATCATACTTATTTAATAATCTGTCTATAATCTTCATGTCCTCTCAAAATGTTGGGATAAAGCAAGTCCACCAGGACTTTATTCCAGCCATTTTATTTTATGTACATTTGTTATTCTTACTATAATGTTATATGGTGAAATAAACAAAACAAACAAACAAACAAACAAACTAAAACACACGGACACAGGGAAAATCTTCTAATTGTGTTAAAAAGAGGTGTATCATTTAGACCTTTATACGCCATAAATTGTTGTAACAAACCAAACTGATGATCAATATTTCATTAGGTCGACGACTGACAGGAGCTTAGCCTTGGTCAGTAGAATTTTCTGGAATCCTTTTGTAAAACATTGACAATGGTTACGCATCTTAAAGCGGCATGAGCTGCCAAAATATTGATATTTTGACGTTAAAACATAATGTTTAAATTATTGGCTTTTTTTCTCAAGATGTATAAGTCAGCAGCTTTTTAGTGCTTCTGGTCTCGAAAATGTACGATAAAGTATTGTTTTGAACTAACTTTTGCTTTGAATGAATGAATGGTCGTCCCGGTTATTTAAATTTTGTTTACTTTTCGAAGACGTTTTCGGTTCGTACAGGCCACATACTGTATGGATTTTCCAACGCCAATCATTTAGTTTTTCGATGGCCTTCGAAGCTTTTTACGGTCGTGACGATAAACAATTAAGAATAAAAAAGGAATTTTGGCAGCTCATGCCACTTTACCTATGGCAAGAACGTCGGTAGACCGATATTGGACTGTGTATATTTTAGTTGGGTTTGTTTTTTGCTGATAAAATCTAGGCCTACCTTAGATACCGAATATAAAAGGGACCTACCAGATTGAAGAAAAACAAACATTTAGATTAAACAGAGCGTTTTTTCATGCATTGATATGCTTGTATAGCTGAATTCAGCTACCGACCAGTAGCTCTTTTTAGCTATAATATACCTCTTTAGACTTTACAGCTATTATGGCTGTTTTCAGCTACTTTTCATAACCTGTTTTTTCCAAACGTTACCCACCGATCGGCGGGGTCTATTCTCCATCGTTCGGGAGTGAAGCGCCGGTTTACCCACCGATCGATTGACAACCGGCCGCTCGGCGACAACCCGCCGATCCGCTGACTAACCGCCGATCGGCGACTTTCCCCAATCTGGATATGTGACATTGCCAATATTTTCTGTGCCCGAGAAAAACGTAAGCAAACGTTTCGCAAGGTGCTGTTTTTCAATGTGAATTTATTTCTGCAATATAACGACATACGATAGAATTCTCAAATCTTCTCTTAGTAGTTTCTTACCTTGTTGCACTCTTTTATCAGCGCGTAAAAAAGACTTTTCAGTTGTTTTGAGCATTTTGAGCATTTTGCAGGGGAGGAACAGAAAACGCGTGCCGCCATCCCGAGAAGCTTGGACATGCTTTCGTAACATAAAACGTAAGTGAGGGTTTATCGAGGGAGGTAACTAAGGCATCACTAAATGTATTGAATAGAGTTGCCTCTCCTGAAAATCATTACAAATTTTTAAATAAGTGTTAATTATACGCTAATTATGTGTACCATATATAGTAAAGCACTGTATCGGTATCAATTGTATTATGTATTATGGTACTTTTGTCGCCATATTACATTAGCTGTTAAGTGCGACTTCAATCAATCAATCAATCAATCAATCCTATATATCAAACGCCATCGAGAGTATGTAAAAGTGGCATGAGCTGCCAAAATTCACACTTTTTTTCATAATGTCCGATCGTCACGACGGTAAGAGGCTTCGCAGGCCATCGAAAAACTAGATGAATAGCGTTGGAATGAGGAAAATCCATACAGTACGAGCCGTCATAATGTTCGAAAAGTAAACAAAATTAAATAACCGGGACGACCATTCATTCATTCTAAGCCAAAGTTGGTTCAAAACAATACTCTATCGTACATTCTCGAGACTAGAAGCACTAAAAAGCTTCTGAATTATACGTCTTGAGAAAAATAGTCGATGATTTCAACATTCTGTTTTTACGTCCAAATATCAACATTTTGGCAGCTCATGCCACTTTAAATTCTCTTCGTCATATATAGGGGCTAGCCGAGAAATCTGGGCTCTGCCGAATTTTTGTTTTCTCTCCGTGTTCGTCAGACACATTAGCAGCCATATAATACCAGTCGCCGTAAGACCGATATAATCCGGGCTAATATATGGGCCCAGCGATTGTTCGGACTGGGTTGTCTTTTATAATAAGCTTCTGTGTGTTTTGAGGGGCCTCCGTGGCTCAGTACGTAGAGCGTTGGACGCTCAATCCGAACAGCCTTCACCAATGGGCCGCGGGTTCGAATCCCACTCAGTCCAAACAGAAAAAGTCGAAAATTTTCTGACTAGGTTTTCACTCGAACGACCTATATAGGATGGTTGCCAGTTACCAACGGAAGGTCGTGGGTTTCCTCCAGGAATAGAGCCCAGTTTGTGCCCACCATAAAACCTGCAACGCCGCCATATAAGTAAAACACCAAACAATCAATAAATCTGTGCGTTTTGAAGAAAACCCTAATCCTACCTGAAAAACTATGGATGCCCAGAAATATCAAAATTTCTAGGTATAGGCCTACCCGGTATACTTGATACCAAATTAGATGCACGGATTTTACCAAGTATTGCTTTCAAAAGACAAATAAACCGTCTTATAACTGTTTTATTGATTATAAAAGATCCGAATTTACCATCCGTGGGATTTTGTCTTTAACACCGACAGTCCACTAATCCCAATCATGAGCCACCCTACATTACATATACATATTTTAGGGACTGAGTCGGATTCGAATCTTAACCGTGAAAACCTAATCGTTTAGAATGTCCAACGATCTACTGACTGAGCCACTGAGATAGACAAAATTACAGTTTTGCACAAAGTTTTGTCGTGCAAATCAAAGGTTATGTTAATTTTTCTATATAAACTTTGTTTTTAAAACATCGTTTATATTATTTCAAATTTCGCCAGGTTTTCTCCTATGCTAAAACATAATAATTATAAAAAAAACCCCAAAGAAATCCAAAATCATTTTCTTAATTTTATTCCGTTTAAAAAATTACGAACAAAAAATCCAATCAAGAAATAAATGGTAAAAATAATCTAGCAGAGAAAGACTGTTTTTAAACAAAAGCGGCATGTGTTTGATATTTCATCCCATTTCATCGCTGATTTCCACATTTCTTACACGTCGCCTACCATCGTTATACTCAAAAGAAGGTGGTTGTTCTAATCCGCCATTGTTGTCTTTAGCATTGATTGCGCGAGGATGGCGTACGGAAAAAGAAAACTCTTCATCAGACAGATCATCTGATGACGATAACGACCATAGTTCCCAGCGACTGTTGTTTGTATTAGATCGAGACGGGATCAGGGGCAGCTCTTTTTCCTTTCCGGCCTTCTCGATGCTATCTAGAACCTTTAGCAGCCGACAGTTGCCGCCATGATGGCCATATTTGATGTCTTCCCAAGAAACGCTGTGAAAGACACGGTGTCTCATCATCTCCCTGGCACCGAATGAATATCCCAGTCTGTTGGTTTTCTCACGTTCCATTGCTACAGAGATGAAGTGTTGAGCATTCAGAGATAACATGGATATGTCCGGGAGAGATCCTGCCAAGGTTCGCAGCTCTATTTCATCAGCATATCGACCATGGTAAGGGATTTTGTTAGTAATAATTTCATAGAATACACAAGCTGTTGACCAAAGATCTGCCTGTGTCGTTGGCTGTTGTCCGGATAAGATTTCAGGGGAGGCATAACCAGCTGTGTATCTATGAAATTCCTCAGTGTTTTTATTGACCATCCGGGCACTACCGAAATCCCCAATAACCGGATATCCCTTGGAGCAGATCAGAATATTACTTGGTTTAATGTCTAAATGTAATATTCCTTTGTTATGAATGAACTCCAGTCCAGCAATGATATAGGCAGTGGTAAGTGAGGCTTCTCGCTCTCCAAAATAAACCCGGTCTTTGTCCTTCCTCAGCCAATAAGCCAAGTCAAATTTTTCATAGAATGACATACACAGAAACCGACCATTATCTTGTGACAAAACAGCCTGCATCTCTACGACGATCGGGCCTTGACATTGTTTTAATATATCAATTTCCATCTGTCTATGTTCTCGAGAAACAGTTTTTAAGGCAAATTGACGAGATAATTTGCCGCAGTATGCAACATCCACCGAACCGTTCCTTGTTCTTTCCACAGTTTGTCTCTGGCTCCAGCAATCATTGGTGACGTCATTCCATTCGGCGTTGAAGGCAAATTCTACATTCAGTTTAAACGGTTTAATCAAGTCCTCTGACGAGTGTCTGTTAAGGGACAAGTTTAGATGAAGGCCAGCGGCGTTATGAGAACATCCTGGAACAGCAAAGCAGGAATTAGACAAACCACCAGGATCAGCTTTACCGGGTTTATCAGTAGTCAGGGAGTGGGGGGTTAAAACAGAGCTGGTACGTTGAACCAGGCCCTGACTCCGCTCATAGGGTTGGACATTTTGGAGACTTTTGTTAGATCTTGCATGGAAACTGGATGAATCTGAACCAAGAGATAAAGCAGGATCAGAAATTGCGCGGAGAGCAGTGCATGAGATTTCTTGTGCTCTAAGCAGGCTAGTATCAGAGTGTGGACGAATGTGTTCTAAATAGTTTAGGTCTTGATGCAATCCTTTTAGTTTCTTTCTGAGTGACAAAATGTCAAAAGATGGTAGGACTGAATAGATACTGTAACCGGATCCTTGAACATTCGCCGTATTCACTGGACGTGATGTAACTCCGGAAACAGTCGGACGGAGTTTAGGGTGTGAAGTTGTTTGTTGTAAAACAGAGGTGTCAAAATGGCCGTTGTTTCTCCAGTATCCAGTGGGTACACCAGAGAGAGGAGAGTTAAGGAACAACTCGTCAAGGTAACGGAAGACAACATGATCATCAGTCTGGTGGTGGGAAGCCAAAGTCCAAAAAGGGATAGTGGATCTCTTGAAGTTTAAAATTGGATCAGTTTGAGATACCTAAAAACATAAACAAAAATTCAAATAAGTAAACAATTATCAAAAAAATATCCACACATATGTTCGCTGGTTTAAGGACGGTGTTAACTTTTTGTAATAGGAAAGAGAAGAAATCCAGATAACATGAATAAAATTTACTGTTTCTTGAATTAAACATTTCTGGATAAAACTACAAGTATCAGTTTTAATCGAAGCTTGTATTAAATGTAAAAGTATATTTTTTGCTTGTAACTTACGGAATCTCGAGGCCTGTAATCAAAGCATTGCATCTTTGTTGGAAAATGTCCCTGAACGTAACTTCTGAGTGGCGAGACTGGTTCAGGTGGAGTTATAGATGTGTCTTTTCTAACCCAGTGGACTGGACCGATAAATGACGGGACGTCAGTTGGGTCCACGACATTCCGACACAAACCGTCATCTCTCGTCGAGGCATGGCAACAAATTAATGGTCTCGAGACTCGAGGAAGGTCTCTATGAGTTAGTACTTTCGATACAGGGATCATCTCTCTTGCGGTTTCCTCGCTGATGGTTCCACAACATTTACAGAACCTCCAAAACCGTCTGGTTACTTCTATCATTTGATGCGGCGCTCGACACAATCTACGTAACCTTCTACACATATCAGTTATATATCTTCATTGAACACTCAGTAAAGTCGTATAACAAAAGGCTCTTCTCTAAGTGAACGTCAGAGGTGAATTAAACGTTACCGTTCGCAACAAGAATTCGGTCTCTGACAGTTTGTGACGCAACAATTAACCCTTTCGGCTTAGAATATGTTGTTCGTGACGTTGTTCAAATTGTATGGCATTAACGTCATTTCTCTGTTGCAGGCGTGACGACATGCCTCTCTCGCATTGCGTTACACACAAAATTAACGCGATTTCAATGTCAGATTGATCCAAAAACTCAATTATGGGGTTATTTTGCTATATTATGAGGCTACTGCACAAGAGTAAATCCTTAAAGGCACACTTGCCGCGAAAATCAGGAATATTGTTTACATTAAAAAAGAAAGACCGTATTCTGTATTTTTCCCAGACAATATAAGTTAGGAACTTTCTATTTTTAAAAAATTTAAAAGTTTGGACGTCACTTTGTATTATTAATTTGAATTTGAAAATTTGAATTGTTACGTACCCGGAACGTAAACAAACCGATCTGCCCCCTATTGGCGATTTTATGTTTCAGTCGAGTGAGTGAACTAACGGCACAGTGTAATTTTACGTAGGCCTATTTATCTGAGAAATACAGACTGACGATCGGTTAACAGCGACTGGAAAAGCCTGTTTGAGTGTAAACCACAGATACAAAGGCCTGAAAGGAGTGTAATCCAACACGAAAGTTGACCGACACTGATCGTTGTTGTTGTAATCAGGCTTCGATTGTTCGTTTGTTTTTCACCCCATTTTTACAGTCTAAAGCTAACTAGACATGTTTTATGTGTCCTATGTTTAAGTTTAGTGGTATTAGTCGTAGTAAGCTCATGTAAATTGGTTTTCTTAGCAAATTTAAACAGGCTACGGCGGCAAGTGTGCCTTTAAGCCGAAATATTGTATTGACATTATTGAGATATACGCCTTAAATAATCAGCAATGACGTCTTTTTTGTGACGCCATATTTCCATATTTACAGCAGTTTACTTTGCTTACTTACAGTGTATTTCCACGGACATGCGTTAACGCGTGCGTTGACGGATGCGATTTCTCCCCAGAAAATGGGAATACAGACATACACTGTAGTGTTTCCACGGCCGGTGTGATATTTTTAACGCACGCGTTAACGGACGGAGAAATGATCTTGTCCGATTTTAAACGCATCGGACCAGGAAACGGGCGTGACGCCATTGAATGGGGTTTTCCGACCCTGACGACCTTTTACTGTCAGATCAAAGTCGACAGTAAACAACGAGTGAGTTTCTTTACTCATTTTACTGACTTATAAATGCAATTTGTCTGAAAAAGCTATGTAGATGTCCACTTATTCACATTCGTTCCCCACCCCGATCCCCCTCCCCTCCAAAATATCGTCGGCGATATTGACCGTAACCTTTTGAAAGATCGCACTCTCGATCGCATGCGTCAAAGAAAGTCCGCGGAAAAAACTTTATCCTATACGTTAATAAATCGCATCCCTCAACGCACTCTTTTGTCTTTTAGCCGTTTTCAAGTTGATGTTCAGAGAGCGCCACCATTACTACCAGTTATACAAAGCATCGGCTCTATTTCATGTCACATTGCAAGCATTAGCATATAACGCAGGCGTATAGCGAATTAATATATAGATTTTATTTCTCAATCTGATGGACTTCCAAAATCAGACCTAACAAACTTCTGGATTAAAAAACCGAATTACATCAACAAACAGTGTGGCTCACAAAGAACAGGTGCCGCACCTAGTTTTGGTCAACATAAATTTATTGTTTGATGATACAGGAAGTAAGAACTATGTACAATGCGTCAATGCACTTGAAATTCCTTTTTAAAAATTAATATCTCAAGGTTGCCCTCTGGCCCATAACAGCTTAGGAAAGCATTGGAGCCTGCAATAAATCAATCCTGGGTTGAATCTCCCCCCATGCCTAGGATTATTAATACGATTTCTTGGGGGTGATATTATCCAAATGGTGCCTGGACACAAAATAATAGTTGTCATAAATGTTATCATTTTCCTGCGGTCCAAACTGACATCAGTCTTTTGGAAGAGACTGAATAAGTGAGGTGAGTATATTAACATTCTTCTTAGACTAATGTTCCTTTAAATGTTTATCTCTTCAGTAATTGAATAATGTTAAAACATGACTTACACCCTACGAACATAATTTTTGTTTAATTTGTGTCATTTTGCTTTTGGACGGATTTGTATTTTAATAGCTGGTGTTTAATATTAGTTCATGTGTTGGACTGGGATCAAGAAAACGCCGGACTAAATTCTTCAAGTCCTATCACAAACTCATTTTTTTCTTTATTTGTCTTTGTCCTGATTCTAACCTGTAATCCACCAATACAAGGTTTATGTCATCATTTTAATAGCTGGTGTTTAATGTTTAATATTAGTTCATACATGTAATATATAGGACTGGAATCAATAATACTCTGGGCCAAATTCTGCAAGTCCTACCGCAAACTAAAACCTGTAACCCATCAATGGAAGGTTTGTGTCAGCATGGGAAACTGTCACATTTATCGACTGAGCCATCAAGACCCTCCTCCAAGTTTTGGGTGAAAGTTGAATGACACGTTTTAATTGATAGAAAATTCCAATTCTACTTGAATATTTAACAAAATTGTTGATGTTATTCTGGTGATGGAGGCATTGTAGGACAAACAGCAAACGGAATAGAAGGCAGCCTTTAGCCATCACACTTGAGGATCTTGTCCAAACTAGTAAAACCTGTGTAACATACGGAAGCCAGGTAATTCACCGAAGAGCCTGTGGCAGGCTTCATGATAGTCAGGACACCCTAACAACAGAAGAACAAGCTAGGGTCATGCAGGCAACATTAGACAAACGTTACAAGGGAATAGCTGAAGCTGGTTTCTCCGTATTCGGAATCCGTCAGTTTTTGTGAACATTTGTTTAGAAGATGTTGAATTCGAAGCTGCAAAGCAGCCAAATAAGAACTCAGTCTTAGTAAATACAGATTATGAAGAATTGTGTGGCTTCTCGTGGGATAAAATATTTGTGAGATGAGCCACCAAAAGTCATTATTGATGGATGTGCTGTTAGGAGTAGCCTTGCCAACATGCAAGATTGGTCATGCTAAGCATTCTCTGTTGTTTGTGCCAAGAATAAGTCTTATTTATGGTATGCTTATGCAAGCAAGATTTCACTCCCTTTAATAGCAGAATTCAGCGGGTGGTCTCTGTGGCGCATCTTCACAAACATGTTGCCGAAAAAGTTACAAATGCATATATTTGCATTTTCATTTCTTTTCAGAAACTATTTTGTTGTTTTTGAAGTTAGATGACATCAGTTTACTGCTAATAATTTTGTGCAGAATATTTGGTTATTGTTTAAGTATTTAATTATTTTCTTGATAATAACTGAATGAAATAATATACTACATATATTTTAATAACTTTTAAGTTAAAGGCACACTTGCCGCCGTAGCCTGTTTAAATTTGCTAAGAAAACCAATTTACATGAGCTTACTACGACTAATACCACTAAACTTAAACATAGGACACATAAAACATGTCTAGTTAGCTTTAGACTGTAAAAATGGGGTGAAAAACAAACGAAGAATCGAAGCCTGATTACAACAACAACGATCAGTGTCGGTCAACTTTCGTGTTGGATAACCCTCCTTTCAGGGCTTTGTGTCTGTGGTTTACACTCAAACAATTACCAGCAGGCTTTTCCAGTACCTGTTAACCGATCGTCAGTCTGTATTTCTCAGATAAATAGGCCTACGTAAAATTACACTGTGCCGTTAGTTCACTCACTCGACTGAAACATAAAATCGCCAATAGGGGGCAGATCGGTTTGTTTACGTTCCGGGTACGTAACAATTCAAATTTTCAAATTTAAATTAAAAATACAAAGTGACGTCCAAACTTTTAAATTTTGGTAAAAATAGAAAGTTCCTAACTTATATTGTCTGGGAAAAATACAGAATACGGTCTTTCTTTTTTAATGTAAACAATATTCCTGATTTTCGCGGCAAGTATGCCTTTAAAAGTGTTTGAACATAGTGAGTATGCTACCTGTCCAAATCCAAAACACTTCAAAGTACTTCTATCATCCAAGATGAATCAGCTTCAATTGATTGCTTGATTGGTGTTTCACTCCACACTGAAGATTATTTCACTTATCACATATATATCAGCGTTGCCACTTTAAGTGTGTGTGTGGGGGGGGGGGGGGGCTGGCTATTTGCAAGCAGGAAACGAAAAGCATTGGATACAGTCGAAACGCGAACATTAAATCAAAAAGATGCAAACGGAAATATATTACAGCTCATTAAATCCCTTTACTCAGATCTCTCCTACAACATTAAGATTAATGATAATTACTCGTCTGCCTTCCCGACCTATAGAGGTGTCAAGCAATGTTGCAGTCTCTCTCCAACACTAGTTTATTTTCTGCACACAACTCCTTGAGGGCATCAATGCACTTCTGAAAGCCAGTAGGTGATTCAGAAAGTAAGAGTAAATCATCAGCAAACAGTACATGATATAATACATGGTTATTGAGATTGACTGGCGAACAGGCAGCATTAAATCTGTCTGAAATATCATCTATGAAAACATTAAATAGATCAAACTTGACAAAATTGAAGTTCGCGTCTTTAGCCAAGATCCAGTATCTTCTGCGTTCCAATGGCACCTTGGTGATATAGCAAAAGACCAAACAAACCAATACCAATATTTGGGAACCGTATTTACAACCGTATTTATTTTAAACGGAAAAGACACACTGATTGGCACCAACTGCCATTTATTCCAAACGCTGATTATACCAATCTTATTGTTTGGTTCTGATGTGGAGGTGGTGGTGGTATTGGTAGGGGGGGGGGGGCAGTTTGTTTAGTAGAAACTTACAGTTCATTTTCGAACAGGTGCAAAATAAATTTCACAAACGTATATTGCAGGTAAATAGAACCACCCATAATTGGGGTCCGCGCTGATATTGGGGGTTCATCCATTAATGTATGATATAGTCCTTCGGGCTAGTACACAATACAACCCGAGAGCAGCTCAACATCCACTAAGCTTCAATGTATTGCAGTTGATAGCTTTACCACACGTAAACAAAGGATGGCTTCATAAGCTCAAACGAGTTTTTACCGACGAATTTAAAAATGTAGCGCTTTGCCAACCGTACTAGACAACTATTATCATCAACTTTTAAACCAATCATTACAGGACTGCATTACAACTTCAAATAGAATGATAACTTACGGTTTTTTAAATTTGAAATTAATTTCGAACCTTACTTAAACCTCTGCACACACCAGCCTGCAAGGACATTTTCACAAAATTACGCTTACATGAGGTCAAAATAGAGGGTGGACGCCACCCGAGACGCCGTCACCAGTAAGCGAATGCATTTGTAAGACATGCCATGTAGATGGAGACGAACAGCATTTTGTCATGTCCTGCAGCAGGCTATAGATGATGTGAGGCAGGTGTTATTGAGAAATTTATAAAAGAATATCCCAAACTAAAGCTATAATGTCCTGTAACTTAGCAAATTGTGTAAACCTTGTTACTCGATCATTACTGAAATGAGACAATGCTTTATATTCCCATAAAACTAAGTATTATTTACGTAGATCTTATGATAGTAACTTACTTGTGCAAATGTCTTCACCATTAATGCAATATAATGATTGCAGCTTGTCATCTGGTATAGCAATATCACCAGATTATATAATAATATATTGTGGCTTAACTGAGACGAAAGAGACGATATATGCGTTAACGTTAGACATAAAGCTCTTCTCCATAGGGGATATTCTATTAGATTACTCCGAAGGATCAAATCTACAGTAAGACAAATCACGTTTCCCCCTTCAGCCCCCGATACGCTTGCCTCCCCTTCACGAGTGTACCATTACCGCCCAACATTTCTCTCAGGTACATCAATGAAATGCCTTAAGACGCGATGCAAATACGATATATACGTACCAGATCGCGGTACCTTTTTCGGAGAACCATCTCGCTACAAATATCAAATGGCAGATAATCTGAATTGCGACTCCTCTAATATTGTGTATGTTATCACGTGCAAAAATGTGGCAAACAATACGTCGGAGAAACTCTCTATGTAGGATTCTCTACGACAAAGAGCAGCCAACTATTTATCTAGTATTAGGCTTAAACATGGTGTGCCCGTGGCAGAACATTTCAATACTCTAGGTCATTCGGTCAAGGACCATTTGGAAATCATGCCTATTGAGAAAATACCTTTTCTCACTTCCGCTGCAGATACCAAGCACAAACGTTTGGAAAGGGAAAGATTTTGGATTCAAACATTACAAACTATTTATCCTTTGGGTTTGAACTTGGACCCGGGAAGATGTCGTGAAAAAACTATAATACCATTTGTGTTTCAGTACCGTAAACTGGGGTAACTTTGAACGGCGCGGTATCTTTGAACAGTCAAAGATGAAAATCCAAATTTTTCGTTATTTGGTAACAAATACTAAGAAAAGTGGTAATAATTATGTTGTTAGCTTATAGTAGAAGAAGATTATAGTAGAAGAATACAAACTACTTCAAAAGTTTCACTGTCTTTTCCCATGACCTTATAATATATAGTCTGATGATATTCTTACCATAGCTTAAGATGCGTAAGCATTGTCAATGTAATACAAAGTGTTCCAGAAAATTCGACTGACTAAGGCCAAGCTCCTGTCAGTCGTCAACCTATTGAAATATCATAGGTTTACTTTATCACAACAATTTATGATGCGGTATAAAGGTCTAAATGATATACCTCTTTTTAACACAATTAGAAACTGTGCCCGTGTGTTTAAGTGTTCATAAATATATATATGTTATATATACAGTTTCATTCAGCCTTGTGGTTCTTATTTGTATTTCATACTTATAACTTCATTTTTGTTTGTTTGTTAATGTTTACAATTTGTTTATTTTGTTTTGTGTACTTTACCCTTGTCGGGTGTTCGTACAATTCATCTTGAATCTTGTTAAAGGCACACTTGCCGCCGTAGCCTGTTTGACATTTGTTAAGAAAACCAATTTGCACGAGCTTACTACAGCTAAAACCACTAAAATTAAACATAGCACACATAAATCATGTCAAATTAGGTTTAGAATGTATAAATGAGGGTGAAAAAAAAACGAAGAATCGAAGCTCGATTACAACAACAACACCGATCAGTGTTGGTTAACTTAAGTGTTGGATTACCCTCATTCAAGAGTTTTTGTATGTGGTTTGCACTCGGCAGGCTTTTATACTCCCCCTTACTCGATCGTCAATATAAAATTCGTAAAATTATACTGTGTCGTTAGATCGCCCACACGACTCAAACCATTACGGCACTTTTGCACACGCTCAGGTTCGAAGTTTGTTTACATTGCGGGTACCTGAAAAATCTGTTTTTCAAATGTCAAAACTTTCAATTTCTGGTAATAATAGACAGTTCCTAACTTTTTCTGTCTGTGAAAAATACAGAAAACCGTCCACTGCTTTTAATGTAAACAGTCTTCTGGATTTTCGCGGCAAGTGTGCCTTTAAACTTTGAATTGAGGCAAAGGTAAATTGGTGCCTTTGTGGACCCGAGCCTCCAAAACAAAGCATCACAATATACCTTTGCCTCAATTCAAAGTTTAAAGGCACACTTGCCGCGAAAATCCAGAAGACTGTTTACTTAAGTATATGCATATAACTCGTTATCTTTTTAGTCCATGAAAATGTTAGTTTTAGTGGACACATGCATTATGCGTTATTAATGAATAACATTCTACTCCCTAGACATCCCAGAAATGGAGTATTATAGCCTAGTGTTATATAACCACACACTTTGGGTACAGAGAAGATGGGAGTAACGCCGTAACAATTCCACAATATGTCACACATAAGAAGTTAGCGGACATGATCTTATGATCGAAATCCTTTTGAGGAAATTTACAGATTAAAAATATAACAGATTTATAGTGACATAAGCTGCCAAATATATAGGGGGATTTCGTTGAAACTGAATGAGCTAACTGTTCGGTAATTTTACCAATCATGGATATTTCCGTTTTAGTATAGTTTTATAAAAAATAAAAAAATATTCACATACATGTCGGCTATTTGGATTTTGTCCGTTATTAGTACATTATTTGGGTAGTTCATGCCAATCTAAAAGAATTGTTTTAGAAAAAACATCGATAGCGGTCTCGGGTTCGATCTAAATAAGCCAGATAGTCACAGATACGGAATGTTTTTGTTGCACTTTAAAACATCTCTTTGAAGACATATGTCCGCGTCTTGAATATGCATCTCTTTACTAAGGATAATGCAGTTTGTTAATGACGACCGGATGTTGAGGGAGCGTTGTGCGGAAGTGTCTTAAGAATTTTAGCTTACCCATCAATATTTACGTTATTAAAGCCAGCTACATAACTTGATTTTTGACGTTGAGTTGAGTCGGTGTATACGTCAGTGGCTTTAGAAAGCCCGATGTTTCATCCATTAAAAGCTCTCTCGCTGAAATCTTGTACCAGCCAATATATTGTGTGTGATAATCAAACTACCATTAGTTGGAAGCAAACAAAGAGAGGTAACTTCCTGTTCATTCAATTTTACAAAAAGGAAGACATTTTTTTCAAATCAATAGATGCGAATATTATTGTTTAGCCTATATTAACCCTGGTCCGCTTGTACTGGATGTATCATAGTTGCTAAACGCTTCATCCATCCGTTTAGACCTGTCAGAGCAAGAAAGGCAGAAACATGGTAAGTACAGAGATCAAACTATAACTCCTGAAAATGAAGTCAAGCTCTCTGCTAACTAAGTGAATGTTAGATCTTTTAAAATATGCACGTTAAACTTTGGAAACCTGGATTTTAAAAAAAGTCCAAGATTTAGACGCGCAAACGCGACGCCAATGCGTAACTTTTCATCATTGTTGTGAAACTGGCAACAATAACATATTTCTTACAACGGTTTCTATGTTTAATGTTGCTTCGTTACTCGGGGATTCAATGACTTATGGTAGAATCCAGAATCCATGGTTAGGTATAATCAGAAGTCTATGAACATTCATAGACTTCTGGTATAATATATATAACTAGTTTATATGAATATCGGTTTTCAGTCATTTGACGTCCGCACACGGAATTATCACTTACATCACTATCTATAATTTGACTAATTTGCCTTTATACTGTTGTACAGTCCAAATGGAATCGATTTGAAAGCATAATGTTTTTGTTCAAAATTCAACAAATAAACTACCGCTTATAACCTGTTTAGTGTAGATAAAAAAAGTGGCATGAGCTGCCAAAATTTGCATTTTTTCCCCATAAATTCCGATTGTCAAGATAAGTTCAGCGTTTGATGTACATTGAGTATTAAAAAAGATATTAGTAAAGCCAGAAACCCATACGAACCGTAGACGTGGTCACATAACGGACAGACTTTTAAAAAGCTTGGATGTATGTGTACCGGTACAGATTGGGGGTTTTTGGTTGCTTTTAAAACTACCTAAACCAGCAAGTTTGGTATCAAAGAAAATATCATATCTTGTACTTTCGGATACAAATGGTGAACCATGAGCTAATTTTGTTTCAACGACATTTCCAATACATTTGACAATTCCTGTCTCCTGCCTTACAGCATATGCTGCCATGTGATAAAATGTCACCCTTTAGTTTGCTGAAAGATTCCCCCATTTTATTCAAAATCATTAATTTTTAAGTTAAGTTCAAACAATTCTAAAACGTATTTGTCAGGACGGCGCGGTCGTCAGGATATCTTTGAAAATGCTGACTTTATCGATTTTAGAACCAAGTATATATCAATGTTTGTATACATAGACTCCTTATCTAGAGTAATTAAAATCGCCTACCGTAGGATGCATTTCTCAGATAATTTGGCCAAAAATCATCAGTATTTTTGATAAAGCTAGGATGCCGATTCACTATATACGATATGATAGAACACGGACTCTGAATAAAGAACGTATTTTTAAGCTCTATTTTACGCCACATGTAACGTTAATTCTCTTATATTGACAAAATTTAAAGGCCCACTTGCCGCCGTAAGCCGGTTTTACATTTGTAAAGAAAACCATGTTACATGAGTTTACTACAACTAAAACCACTAAAATTAAACATAGGACACATAAAACATGTACAGTTATGTTTAGAATATATAAATGGGGGTGAAAAACAAGCTCGATTACAACAACAACGATCAGTGTCGGTTAACTTGGATTGCCCCTACTTCAGGCGTTTTGTGGTTTGCATTCTAAATTTATCGGCAGGCTTTACTGTCCCTCTTACCCGACCATCAGTCTGTACATGTATTTCTCAGATAAAAATCTTCAAAGTATGCTGTGTCGTTAGACCACTCACACGACTCAAAACATTAGGGTGTTTGTGTATATGCTCAGATTTGGAGTTTGTTTACATTGCGGGTACCTAAAAAAATCTGTTTTTCAATTCAAATTAAAAAAAACTAAACGATGCCAAAATTGTCAATTTATGTGAAAATAGAAAGTTCATAACTTCTTCTGTCTGGGAAAAATACAGAAAACCGCCCATTGTTTTTTTATGTAATCAGTATTCTGGATTTTCGCGACGAGTGTTCTTTTAACGGAGAAGAAAAGAGGGCTTTAATGTCAAATTGGAAAGCCGACTCTCCGTCGACATCCGACGATTACACACATAGGATATTATTCAATATTATACTCGTGTTTTTTCCGGTTTAAGTTATAAAAGGGGACATTGAGAATGCGCAGCTATGTCGTTTCATATGAAAGTAAACAAAAACAAAAGAAGTCTCGTCTAATTAAGAGGAAAAAGAACAGACCTAACGCCTATATATTACTGATACAAGATAATAACTCTGTAATGTTCCCTTCCACTGATAATATGAGTGGACAGATTTGATATAAAGTAAAAATAAAGAGGGTATTTAGGATTCCGGCTGTTTACAAGCAGTGTTATGTATCATTGTTGATTAGCCATATCCAACGAACGACTCCTGAGAGAACACAACCCTTGACCAACTATCCGACTAATTACCAAAGTTCTCGGGCTGAAATCGGTGTCAGCTTACACTTGTTGCGTTAGTTCTCATCAATATAAATTCACACACAGATATTTTTCGATTAACCTTTTGGGACATCCACGGGCGTCAGGGTCATTCCGAAGCAGATTTTCCTAGCGATTTTCATCTTGGTAAGTTGAATGCATTCTTTTCGATTTGACTTCCAGCATTTTAATGTGTTATTATTACACCAAAGGTAACAAGTTTGCTTATTGTTACCAATGTGTACAAATTAGGAACTTTTATATCTGTGGGCATAAAAGTAGTGTACAGAATCAAATAGCTTAATGACAGATTTCTCCATTATAATTAAATGGAAATTCATTTCCTTCAGCTTCAAACTTCATTTCTTATTTGATACGGAATCCTATTGTTTTTTTCACCATCATGAACTCAATGGTCACGAACCCAGTCAGCAATTGGATGGTCAGCTTACTTGTCCTTACTCACGATTATACGATTGATGTTTTTAGACACACTCAAGATTATTTCACTTTTATGACGTGTTACCAGGTTTAGTGGGGGAGGAAACCAGACTCTTTGCCCAGAGGAAACCCCCGACCTTCTGCAGGTATCTGGTAACTCTTCCACGTACGGCGCACGATTTATTTTGTTGGTACTAGATGTTGCCCGTATACCATGTTGGACTCCTAACCCCTGAGGAAGCCACCGGCCTTCGGTAGGTACCTGACAATCCTTCCACATTGGGAAATCAGGGGAAAACTCACTGATATTTTTTTCATTTTCTGCTAAGTAGGATACTTTTCTGAGTAGGATTCGAAACCTCGACTTATACATTTTGTTATTTTTCTTTTATTTTCTACTAGGTTTTATTATACAAGACACTTGTCAACAACGGGATACTGTTCGTTAGGGGAAAGGTAGTCATAGTGCGATAGAACACAAAGTAGCAGCATGGTGGGTTCATTCTGTTTTTCTTAGAATTCAATATTTTTCTAATGATAATTACACTTATACTACATGTAACAATCTACCAAAACAGGATTTCAATAGTACATTTCTTCTGAATTCAACAATAAAAGTTGCGTTTTGAAAAAGATCAAAATGTTTTTCGTTAGTTTAAACTTGCACAATTTGTTGTTTTCGCAGGAGATCATGGACATGGCAAATGGTTTCTTCAACCAAACTATATCCCTGTGGAACGCCTCTGTCACACCAACTGATATACCGGCTATGCATGAAGGAATAATGGGGCCAGGAAAACAAACTGGTCCTGGCGGCCCAGGCGGTCCTGGTGGCCCAGGCGGTCCTGGTAGCCCAGGCGGTCCTGGTGCCCCAGGCGGTCCTGGTGGCCCAGGGGGTCCTGGCGGACCAGGGGGTCCAGGTGGGCCTCCTAATATGGTCAATTTCACAAACACAATGCTTCTGGCGTTCACCTATCCTGTAGCATTGGTGGCCACAATTTTAAACGTTTCTTTGTTAATAGCTCTGTATAGGGCAAAGACAAATAATTTGAAAGCAAAGAACTTTATACAAAACATGGCTTTGGTTAACATTTTGTTTCCTATATGCGCATCAATTGACTTTCCTTATATCGGACAGCTCATTGGTGGGCTGGAACCAAATATTATCCAATGTTTTAATGGGTTTTATCACAGATTCACTCACTCATTGATACTGGCTCAGTCGGTTTGCTCTCTGGGGCTCTCCTTCGATCGGTTGTATGCGACTGTCGCTCCTTTGCGTTACCATACAGTTGGATACAACCGAGTCATAAAGATTGTGATGTTGGCTTTTCCTTGGTTTGTCGCTGTTTTGGAAGCGGTTATTCTTATACTGTTAGTCGACGTAGAGAAAGAGATGGGCCGTTTTTCTAATGGGTACTTAGTTTGTATTCTGCTTGATGTGACCTCTTTCAAAGAAATAACCAACGGATTATTGGATGGTTTTATAATGATCTGCAACTCAGTCTCTTTTCTTATTTACATTGGGATATTTGTTATGATAAAGTATCAGCATATGAAAATGAAAGCATTGAGCGAGACACGTAATAGCGGCCGTTCAAGTCTATCACTTTCCTTAACATATTTCACTATGAATTTGACCACTCTGGCCCTGTATTCACCCTTGCCCTTGTACGCGCTTAACGTAAATGCGAACAATTCCGGACCACCCCCGAGTAACATGATGTATATACTGAGGGGCCTCCATCTTCTATATACGCTTAACAGCTGTATCGATCCACTGATCCTAATGAGCAGAATTCCTGCTATTAGAGAAAATTTACCCGTTTTGAAGCAGGGAGAATCACGAAGCAGTACAACGCACAATGCAAACAATCCAAAGATGCCCAAAACAGTAGGCAAAGATAAATGACTCTCCAAAATATCTTGCGCATGCTGCAACGACTTCAAATAAAATTTCTCATTATTTATTTGGAAGGGAAATTTTATTCCTGATTAGTTTACATGTGTTGACATTGTGTGATTGTAGTTAAAAGGGCTTTTACTTATATAGTTTTAAGTTCGCATTCATATCCATTGGTGTACACAGAAATTAGTCTTGATAGTTTCGGAAATTTTTTCCAGAGCTTGATGTCTTTGTATCCGGTTTTTATGAAATCGAGATATATTTAGTAGGATATGGGCATACGCATTCGTTTTTCAATACCTATAATATATGAGATAAGTAAATCATCAAAACTAATGCGTTTTCAGCGGTTTAACATTTACTGGTAAACCTTACATTCGCCAGGTAACGGCCATGCTGAAAATGCTATGGTATATTTCTAACTGTAATTCCTAGTTTAATTCGCCAAAATATTTAAATCATGTTGCTCCCAGGAGCAGGAATGAAATTGATATCATGAGCTTAATACTGCATGAAGTAATAAAGTAATACATGTCCAGTTTTAAAGTTATGAAACGGGATCGGTATTTTTAAGAGAATTTTAACGCAGTTTTAAAGCCGCATGTATAATTAACGTAAAATTAATGTTTCTCTTTGGAAAATAGTTCAGATTGTGTTCTTTTCGGCTGAAATATGATGGGTAAATCAGAGGTAAGCTTTGGAAGTGATTTATATTTCTTTCTGAATACAAGCCCTGATGTATAGATGAATAGTTTAATATCGCAAAATTGATATATGCATTTCGTTATTTGTTGTAAATTGTAATTTACGGCAATTGCTTCTAAAATAAATGTTAGAGTTGGACGTAGTGATTTTGTTTGTCTTGATTTTCGGAAGCCTTTTATGAATTGTGGGCTACGGAAGGGACATATTAACCAGGAAATGAATACGCAAAATATTCCATATTCTTTGAATCTCTGAATTAGATGATTATCCTACCTATTCCCTTGACGGCCGTCATTAATGTTACAGACAGCTTACAAGGACCGGCTCAATTCTTTGTCTGTGAAGGAACAATTGGTTGTTAATGATGTCAATGATCTTGGCATTACTACTCAAGGGATCATCCATACACACTATTCAGTTTAACTTCACAGTGTGCTTAATTACGTCAGTCAATTTGATTGTAATGCTGAACCGATCCGGCCCCGAGTTGCTACCCCGTGAGACTCCCATTTCGTGATCAAATGGTTATCAAAATGGAAAATTAGCTGGAATACTGGACACGTGGTATTAGCAATTGGAAGTTTATATAAATAGGACCAAACAAATGGATGGAATTATTGCTAAATATCGTGGGTATTTATGGCTTCTGATTGTGTAAACAATACTAGGGTTTGATTTATCCTAGATTGATTGGTTGATGTTTTTACGCCACACTCGAGGTTATTTCACTTATATGACGGCGTTGCTAGGTTTAGTAGGGGAGGAACCCGGGCTGTTTTTGCCCGAAGAAAACCCCCGAGTTTATACGCAGACTAATTTTTACTTGGTCTGAGTGTGATTCAAACTCGCGCCACATCGATGGAACGTCTGTGTCGGACTGACGGACTACCACTCTAACCGACTGATTCACCGAGGCCCATCAAGGATTTGAAGTACGGCTAAATTATTCGCGCATTAATACAACTAGAAATTTTCTTAAAATGAAATTTACAAAGTGAGGGGAATTAATGTAAACTGTTTACAATGTGCGACTCCAGTAACTAATTCTTCTTCCACTTTACCAAAACCCTTTTAAATGTAAGTAAGTGAAGTATTTAACAAAATAAAAGCTCTCCGAGGATATCAATGTTGGCTGAGTAACTTTAAATAGTCCTTAAATGTATAGATACATCACTGCTAATTGAAGTTTGTCGGGCAGTTGCATCCTCGATACGTGAGGGTTACTGACCGATATTTTTATTTCAACGTCAATCCTTCATTCAAGGTACTTCAAATACTGAACTTCTCTTGACAATCAAAATTTATGAAAAAATCCGAATTGTTTGCAGCACTTTAATAACGTTGAGGCCTTGTCGGGCATAGCTGATAAAGATCAAACAGACAGGCTTATTGAATGGAATAAAAGGTTTATTCCTCTAACGTATACGTTCCTCTAACATATATTCATCTGAGGGGGGATTAGTAGATAAACAATGGTGGAGTTAATCCGCCCCAGGAGAGTCGTTAATCCGCTTAACGGATCAATGCATTGCTGAACAGTCGTCGACATGTGTGTTCTTTCAGCAATATCTACGTTCATTCTAAACTTCCCTTCTGAAAGTAAAGAAAGCTTCTGCGATGACCAAGGTTGAGTTTATACCAATTGCACGTGGAGGGAGAAAGCTAGTGCATAGTGGTTACACATATCATATTAACCGGAAAAATGGATTGAAAAGCTGGTGGATATGTATTAAACGAGATTGAAAAGCCAGAGAGGAAGTTACGCCTATGCCCAGCAGCGATTTCGCTGGGGAGAGACCACGTTGATCCAGTATGCCAATTCTGCCTATGTGTTCTTTCATAATAAAAATATATACTGAGTTCACTTACTTATAATTTCTTTTATGACTTTAAATTTGACATCCTGCGCCCCCCGCAAATTCGGGTAGACCAACCATGGTTTTGATCCCTTCATCTATAATCGTCTAGGCAGATCATTCCTCTAACGTATACTTTTTCAACTTCAACTTCTTTATTACACTTAGACCACTACTGTGGTATATAAGGTACATGATTAGGATTAAGGTTGGACTTCCGTGCAAGGAGTCCTTTACATTACAGTAACGTAGCTATAAACCTAAAATATCTTTACTGAACACAGTTTTGTCTTATTGGAAATGACTACTAATCAGAATAAGAAATGTTGATATCTTAATTAGAAAAGGCACATGAGTAACACAGAGTAGGGCAGCAAGTTTTCTTGGGCAAGGGTTAATAAGATAGTATGGAGGTAGGCACTGTCGCCTTGCATTTACAAAAAAATAACACTTAAGTACATAATGGAGTTCGTCTCCCACTTCTCCTGTATTACAAAGAGAGCAAGTTCGGTCAGACCTTGGTGTGTTAGACCACCTCCCAGTTTCGACAGGTAACTTATGGTTTGATGTCCGAAATTTGACTAAGATTTGTCGGTACCTTGTAGGAATGGTGGACAGGTATTTTTCAAATTGTAGGGTCTGCTTAAGAGAGTCATACAGCTGTCCTTTGGTCGAGGATAATACAGATTCTTTCCAATTTTGATAAAACTGATCTTTCAGAGTAGACTCTGTTTTCATTTTTATTAAACGATTTGAAGGGGGTTCTTGGTTTAACCAAATATAGTTCCTTCCAGTACCTTCTAAAATAGCTTGGACACAAGATATCCATTTATGATCGTGAATACCCCTTTGCTTATCCGAAAGTAGAGCCTTATATAAGAGTGATGACAGTTTGTTTTCTGGTATTGAACGAACTAATCTCTCCCAATAAGAAATCATGCGCTTTCTAATATGAATTTTTAGTGGATATCTACCAGTTTCTCCATACAACTTATAAATTGGTGTGCTTTTCCTTACATTAAGAGCATAACGAAGGAAATCCAAGTGGAATTTTTCTAGAGGCTGGAGATCAGCATAACCCCAGACCTCACAACCATAAGTCAGAATTGGAACAATTAATTTGTCAAATAAGATAAGCTGAAGGTCAATGGGTAAATCATATTGTCTAATTTTTTGTTTAAGTACAAAAAGCGCACGACGTGCACTATTAACGGAATTGTTAATGGCATCTCCAAACTTACGGGTTCTAGAGAATATGATACCTAAGTATTTGTAAACATTTACAGTTTCCAACTCACTATTATTAAGTCGAAATGAGTGGTTTACTGTGCCTCTTGACCCAAATACAACAACTTTGGTTTTACTGACATTGACAGATAGCCTCCAAATTTCACAATATTTGGCAAACATATTAATATTATGCTGCAACTCTTGTACAGTTCTACCAACCAATATAGTATCGTCTGCGTATAGCAAAATAAGTAGAGTAAAATATTCAACAATATCATTCTCTATATGCTCAATGTCACAACCATTGCAGTTATTCAATATCATAAATTCCTCCAAATCATTTAGAAACAACGCAAATAAGAGTGGTGACAAATTTTCCCCTTGACGGAGACCGGTTTTACAATTAAAGTAATTAGACTTTTCATTATTATTTAATACACATGATTTAATACTTGCGTACAAGTTAAAAATTACTCTGAATATCTTACCATTTACATTGCAAGATAACAATTATAACCAGAGACCACTTCTCCATACTGTGTCGAATGCTTTAGCAAAGTCGATGAATACACAGTATACTAGTAAAATACACCGAATAAAAACGCCAGCTTAATATTCTTAATATGACTGTCCATAGTAGAAAAAAAAATATAACCAATTAACAAGGGAACACAAATGACACAGTTTCCAAATGGCGGATTTTACAGGTACCTATCATTGTGAAGCACTGAAATTCGGTATAGATGTAGCAAAAAATCCCTAATTTATAAAAACAAATGTGTATTTTAACTGGAACTTGACATCAAAAGACATGATGATGATTTTATTCTACCAAAACATGAGTGAGAGCCAGAGAGGTTTTAACGTCACTTTCAATATAATTCCATTTTTTCATTCGCGAACCGATGAGAATACGTCAGAATTCTTGGGAATATATGAAACAAAATGTCTCACACTACATGCCTAATTCTACTTAAGCATTTTCCCAGTAGTTTGCATCTGAGATTGAGCTTATGAAACTTTCTGCGAACGCGCTAACCTGAGTATAAAGACAGACCTATTTTCACCCGGGTGGGGCACGAATTATAAGGGCGGCAGTTCCAATGAACTATATGACAACAAGCTACAATTTCAATTCCCATTTGCTGTAATATCAATGTCTGCACCAACAATAACCTTCCCTAACTTTTGTTGAACCTAACCCTTTCACCGGGGCCTTCAGTAGACCTCCGAAAATCTTTTAAAAACAATTTAACCAGAACTTGGAGGTAGAAATTTTTTCACTATTATTAAAAACAGCTGATAGTCTACCGGGGGTAAACAGCCAAACAGGCCAAAGCACACTCAACTATCAGATGTCCATCCACCTAAACTGGTCTTATTTCCCTTCTTAAATCATTTTCAAACAGAAACTCAGCCCTCGTCCTTTCCTGAAAACTACAAAAATACCGAGAAAACACACACATTTATTCCCTACCAATAAGCATCCCCCGATACGCTTACCTCCCCTTCACGAGTGTACCATTACCGTCCCATATTTCTCTCAGGTACATCATTGAAATGCCTTAAGACGCGATGCAAACTCGATATATACGTACCCGATCGCGGAACCTTTTTCGGAGAACAAACTCGCAACAAATATCAAATGGCAGAGAATCTTAATTGTGACTCCTCTAATATCGTGTATGTAATCACGTGCAAAACATGTCGCAAACAGTACGTCGGAGAAACTCAGAATTCTCTACGACAAAGAGCAGCCAACCATTTATCTAGTATAAGACTTAAACATGATGTACCCGTGGCACAACATTTCAATACTCAAGGTCATTCGGTCAAGGACCATTTTGAAATCATGCCTATTGAGAAAATCCCATTTCTCACTTCCGCTGCAGATACCAAGCACAAATGTTTGGAAAGGGAAAGTTTTTGGATTCAAACATTACAAACTATTTATCCTTTCGGTTTGAACTTGGACCCCGGAAGATCCCTCGTGAAAAAACTATAATACCATTTGTGTTTCAGTATAACAAAGCTAGCATCGCTATGGCCAAGATTATAGTAGAAGAATACAAACTACTTCAAAGTAAACTTGCTCGACCTCTGACCCAAAGGCCAGTCATTGCTTATAAAAAGAACAAGAGTTTGAAAGACATACTGGTCAGGGCTAAACTCCCCTGTCTGCCTTCTACCTAGGTTTTCTGGGAAAGGGGTATGGGGGGGGGGGGGGCAAATTTTCACTGTCTTTTCCCATGACCCCATAATATATAGTCTGACGATATTCTTACTATAGCTTAAGATGCGTAAGCATTGTCAATATAATACAAAGTGTTCAAGAAAATTCTACTGACTAAGGCCAATCTCCTGTCAGTCGTCAACCTAATGAAATGTCATAGGTTTACTTTATTACAACAATTTATGATGGGGTATAAAGGTCTTAATGATATACCTCTTTTTAACACAATTAGAAACTTGTCTCCGTGGTTATTTTAGACAAGAAGATTTTCCCTGTGTCCGTGTGTTTTAGTGTTCATAAATAAGCAGAATTGTGTAACTGTGGCCTGAATCCTACCAGAGGCAAAATATTGCTTCAATCTCATTCAAATCTGACACATTGAGCTAGAAAGTATTTTAAATGATATCTTAAAAGGAAAACTCAATACAATGTAAACTAAACCCTCTGTAGCCCTCCCGTTCGAACATAACAAAGGCAATGGCTGGAGAGCTAAAAAAAATTGCTTAAAATGGAATATATGAATTCTCTTAACTCTTTTGAGGTCTGCAAATGGCGTTTTAAAGTAAAATACATAGTTTAGGGAGATACATTGAGGGTATCTTTTTATGGTCTCCGTAACTAAAACATGTTGTGTTTTTGTTAAATATTTAAACTTTTTTTATTAGAAAATTAAAAAATTCCACTCAAAGTAAGTCATACAGTTTTGTAATGGAATTGTAATGGAAAGCTTAAAACCAGAGGAGAAAGTCACCTGCCACATGGCTAATTTGTGTACCTGTATATAGCCTAGCCCAGTGAACCACACTGTACCAAAACAAAGCCAAAAAGGACGTAAAAGGGTATTTCTGGGAAAATGCTAACAGAACGAATAAAAAAAAAACATATGGTGGGGCGGATGGAGGGTAAATATAAGTTCGTGTTTGTTTTTCTTAAATAATAGATACCTGCATATTGCACGTGAAAATTGTATATGGCACATACAGGTACTGGTCAAAATCAGGAAAGCCCAAGTCCTGAAAATCTGCGAGGTTTTATGTCAGTTTTGGGTGTTATTTGTGGCATATTAATAGTGAAGCTAAGTCATGCCAATAGTAAAATTACCCCTGGATATATAGAAAGAGCCTCGGTCACTTTCCTTTGATGTGCGAATCAGCAAAAACTAGTCACAGGTGGATAAACGATTCCATTCATCTTACATATGAATGAAATAACCCGAAAGAGTGCAACATATATTCAGTTTGACATAAAACAACATTGCAGAATTTATTTTTTAAAATAAAAGAATTTGGTAAGACTAAAATAAAAAAAGTTATGTTTCTCATATGTTGGCAATCATATGAATATAAGAATTATAGCTTTTGGTCAGAAACCCATATAAAACACCAATATGTACATACATTTGGTAATGCCCAAATTCTTAAAAAAATAGTGGTAGGGCTAGGGTAATGAGAAAATGTAAGCAACCAGATTGTATGGCCTATAATTGCAGCAAAAGATAAACTACTATATTGAAACATACCATTTACTAAGTTACTGGAGAAATCTAACTATTATAACGTGTATATTAAATTACCCGAAAAAATATCAAGACGAAAATTTGTGTAAATATTTTGCTAGAAACGACATAAAAGATACATTTTCAGCAGGTCAAAAGAGTAATCTAGAAAAACCAAGAAAACGTTTGGCATCATTTGTATTTATGATTTGAAATTTGGATTTTCTACAGTGTAGGCGCCCGCAATCTCAACGACCCTGGACGTACCTTAAAGCGCCCTCATTACTTGAACCAAAGTTATATTTAGTCAAACAAAGTCAACGATAAACGTATTTAGGGGTAAAATCTGAGAATAGAGTTTGAGGTACACAAAAAAACCCTGAAGATAAATGGGAGATTGTAAACGAAGACGAAGCTACGCGGTTTGGGATCGATAGGTGGTGTTGGGGCTTCTTTTTACGTACTCTTAACCGAATTCAACATGCATAATGTATTCCTTTCAATTGTAGTGGTTTTAATCGCAGGAAACGCTTGCAAATTTCGCTTTCTTCATGTAGCCTACGCCAGAAAGACTACAGGGGCAAGTGTCATTGTCGTTTTCGACATAATTTGAGCTTTTGGAATTTAGGCCTGTAACCAGACTGTCTTAACCCATGCTTCTGGACTGAGTTGTTCAAAAGCATAAGGGTAAATACAGGTCCAAATGACGTCGCGTAAAAATAAAATACAATTATGACGTTTTCTGTCACGTTTTACGTTTTCCCTTATACTTGTAACGTTGAAAATCATTGCATCAAAACCTCACGACAATGCACCGTTTTACATTGTTCCGCACGCGGAGTGACGTGTCAAATTCGGGCGTATCCATTCTAAGAAATGTTTGAAACTCTCTTTCGGTGGAGTCCGCAGTGATTTGAGCTACCGGCTACCAAACTTTTGCAACAAAAACATCTTCCAAAATACATTTGAAGAGTGATAGAAAAGAAATAATGTTTTCGTTCGATGCCATTGTCGTGGGATTTAGGTTAGATAATGTGGGCGAGTTTTATTTTTGATTGATTGATTGATTGTTTGGTGTTTTACGCCGCGCTCAAGATTATTTCACTTATATACTTATATGGCGGCGTTGCCAGTTTTATTGTGGGAGGAAACCGGGCTCTATGCCCGGAGGAAACCCACGATCTTCCGTTGGTAACTGGCAACCATCCCACATAGGTCGTTCGAGCGAAAACCCAGGCAGAAAATTTTTCATTTTTTTTTGGACTGAGTGAGATTCGAACCCGCGACCCATTTTAATTTTGAACGAGGGGCACAAAGTTAAACCGGTATAGAGCCTTTCGGCTTAGAATGACGTTTTTATGATGTTGTTCGACTTGTATGGCATTGACGTCATTTCACTGTTGCAGTGACACGCCTATTTTGCATTGCGGCATAGACTATATAAACACGTTTCCGACGTTAGATTAATCCAAATACTTAATTTAGCGTCATTTTGCCATACAACAAAAGCGTCAATCCAAAGCCGAAAGGGTCTTTTAAGCCTAATGCACGTTGAAACAACCGGCTTCTGAATATAAGCATGTTGTGTATCCCCATCGATGACTCTCCTGGTGATGGAAACAATAAAGTGCAGAAATGGTGACTTTTAACAGAACACCCCCCCCCCCCCCCCCCGCCTAATACAAAAAACCCAACCCAAAATGGAGAAAGCCCTATATTTGATTTATATACAACACATTTGTCTCTCTTTCTAGGAAACAACAGGAAGAG
This sequence comes from Lepidochitona cinerea, assembly GCA_963971465.1. Classification (NCBI taxonomy): domain Eukaryota; kingdom Metazoa; phylum Mollusca; class Polyplacophora; order Chitonida; family Tonicellidae; genus Lepidochitona; species Lepidochitona cinerea. The sequence goes on from OZ020553.1 coordinate 37,798,259, forward strand.
ATTACGGTTTGTTTAACGAAACGTTTTTCACGTGGAACGCTACCACTGGGGATGACGTGGAACTCGAGAGCGGAACCCAGGAACACCGATCCACATTTCAACCAAGAGAACCAGAAACTCCAAACCCAGAAGGAGTGTTTGTTCCGAGCATTGTGAATTTCCCAAACACAATGATCCTGGCGTTCACTTATCCAGTGACATTATCGGCAGTTTTTTTAAACGCTTGTCTTTTAGTAGCTCTTTACAGAACAAAGAACACGAACTTGAAAGCTAAAACTTTTATACAGAACAATGCCTTAGTTAATATTTTATTTCCTCTCTTTTTAGCCCTTGATGGGCCATATATCGGGCAGCTCATCGGCGGATTGCAAACTAATATGATTCAATGTTTAAATGGTGTTTTTCATCGAGTAAACCATTCCTTAGTTATTGTGCAATCTATATGTGTTCTAGGCCTTTCTCTAGATCGCCTCTATGCCACTGCGACTCCATTGCGTTATCACACGGTAGGATATAACAGAGCCCTCAAGTTGACCATGCTAGCTTTTCCATGGTTTGCTGCAATTCTAGCGGCAATTTTTGTTGGGCTTTTAGTCGACATAGACAAAGAATCTGAACGTTATGTTAACGGTTATTTAGTTTGCATAATCTTTGATGTATCCACTGTATTTGAAGTATTAAGTGGGTTTCTGGATGCTTTTATAATAATCTTCAACTCGTTTGCCTTTCTTAATTATATAACTATATTTGTATTAATAAAATATATGTTACTGAGGATGAAACGTTTGAACGGGGCTCAAAATAATGACCGTTCCAGTTGGAAACTTTCAATCACCTATTTCTGTATGAATTTGACGACCTTAGGTCTTTATTTGCCTTTACCCTTAAGCTCTCTAGCGGTGAGTTCCAATAATACGGGACTTTCGTTGAAAACTATTGTAAACATACTAAGGGGATTCCATCTACTGTATACGCTTAATGCCTGTGTCGACCCATTGATCTTGATGAAGAGAATACCTGTGATTCGAGAAAACCTCCCGTTTATAAAAAATGAGAAATCTCGAGATTGCAGACCGCCACGCAGTTTCGACATCCAGACTAAGACACCTAACCTCACAGCCACTCCAGGCATTTCGACAGATCAGTCATGATATGGTTATTCTTAATGAATTATATACGTGGAATGGACACGTCTCATTTGCTTGTTTTAATATGGATTTGTATAAGTTCCGACATTGATGGTTGATGAGCGATCTGGATCAAAATTGCACCGATTCGATGAAAATCAAATAACCTGTGACCTCCATTTCACGCATATAGTTAATTGGTTATTCTCTTACTGTCTTTCCTCAAACTCGAGATAAACCAGATATGACGGTTTCTCCATAATATGAGGATATAGATCCTCTTGATTCGTCTGATCAGTATTTAGCTTCACATGTGTTTTCCTATTGCTTTTCTGTTATGTTTCACTTGTGGTGTATATTGTCTCTAAAGGTATACATAATATCGAAATAAAACATACTCTTCGTTATTGCTTATTAATGTATTGATATGACACGCAAAGCACACTTTAAGAGTAAAGATTTATCATTAGTTACTTTGATGAGTTCCACATAATATACGAGTAGTTTTATTCCGAATGGCGTGAAATGCATTTTTCTGCTATGTTTATTTGGGCATCCTTAGGAGTAAAGATGACTATAAATACATAGTCATCTTATTGAAATCAAATATACGGAACCGTGGAAGGAACTTTGCGAAATAAGATTTAAATCTCATCCGAAGACCCAAATTTATTTTTTCAACAGGGCCATTTTGATTGGTTAATTAAGTCAAGGCCCGCGTTGTAATCTCAGACCCGGTGTAATTTCATTTAAGTGTCTCTTCTGTAAAAAAATAATTTGGCGTGCCTTTCGTTAGGTGTCCCTTTTACAGATGTCCCGTTGTCGTCCAAGAGATGAAAATAACAACCAGAAGCATTTTAGTGACAAGGCACTAGAGAATGTACGTTAAAGTAGCGTTTGGGAATATTTTAAAGGATGAATGAATGTGAATCTAGGATAAAATTTTATTTTTGGATAGGCCATATAATATTGATAGATTATTGTATTATTTCAACTTGTTTTCCATTGAAATGCAAAGGCTTGAATAGTTTTTACAATTCGAATTGATGAATAAATGAGAAATCTGTAAGCCAATTTTGCAGATCCAGAGAACACACAAAGGCACATAGATTATAGTGTATTATATAGGGAAATAAATCTTTCGGTCTAATGCCATAACGAGTATCTGCCCTTCAGATAGGAGTTGTTGGTTAGTAACAATTCTAATAGACCGAACGAATAGAAAGCTGTCGCGTATCTACTTTGGAATTTCATACGAAAAGATAATTAAATTTGAGATTTGTTTACTTATGTTACCATAACTTTGAGGCGAATTCTGCATTTGGGGTCCCTAAAGAACTTTCTAAACCCGTCGAAATAGTTGTTGGTGCGAGAGAATTTATCAAACTAACGCCCGACAAAATAACAAGTGAGATCACTCATTCAGATGGCAACACGTTAACTTTGGATATGGGCAAGCTCCAAAGAGTAGATGACGCAAAATGTCAATCTAAATGTCGCTATAAGATAGCCTATGTCGTAATATAAGGACTTGGGAGCATCCTATTAGTAATTAAAGGTTATATATGATCACTTCAAGACCATACTTTCTATTTTGAAACCAACGTGCTTAAGAACATGTGCTGTACGAACTCGCCCCAGAAAATGTTTGGCGCAATACTTATCGATTTGTTTTGTTGTTTACGACATCTCCGAAAATCAATTATCATACAGTAGTCATTGTGACATAGCTTCGTTGAGTCAGTGTTTCTTTATGATTAATTGGGACGACGATTGATTGATGGTTCACGCCACACAGCTGACCCACCATGACCCCCCCCTCCCCTTGATAGGACGACAACAGCGTTCAAAAAGTAAACTGACACGTCAAGTGCGAGTAATTTTTCGAGTGTGGACGGAAAATATGCATGTTTCCATTGCCCTTTTCTTTGACGCTAAGCTAGGGACATTTCAAGAAGCTTAAACCGTTTCAACATTATGTTTTGCAAGAACACACGAAGTCAGTTTACAAGTTATTTGGCAATGAGATATTTCACATTATTTTCAAGTTTTCTCAAATGTTAGCATCAAGATTAGCCATGAAAACCTCTGCGGATTTTATGAAAAACAAAATATTAGACACTTTAAAACCCCCCATGCTGCTACTTTTTGACTGATGGCTTTTGAGACATTTTGTCAGGCCTGTCATTCCAAACAAAAGAAAAATAGTTTTCTGTATTTCTTTCTTCTGAAGGATTATGCAAAGAAGAAACAGGTGATTCTTTTAGCTAAACATTTCAGTTTATCTGCACAGTTTCATTTTTTATCTGTGTCACAAACCTAGGACATCTGCAAAAAATCTATACACACGTTTTGCCACCATATCAGCCTCGAACATATTTCCCAGGAAAGCGCCAATTTTGATCGGTATGAGAAGGAATCATGGTCTTGAAGTGGTCATATATAACTCGGATAACTCTTTGTTGTTTCTAATACTAAACGACATTAATTAATAATTAAAACGTCAGTTTTAGTAGATTAAACTTTTAAATTCACACAGCCACAAGTCCAAAGGCAACCGGCTGTTTAAATTCATAACCGGGAAACTCGCGACTCGTAATTTACAACCTAAAATCGGGTTTATCCATTAGTTGGGAAAATCTTAGAATTTTCTCTTGGGCCAAGTTATCCCCCCTTGACCTTGTTTTAGGGAGCACTATTTTCACAGTAAAACTGGGCCTTCCAATCATTTTTATGTTTTAGTAGTTTATTGAATGAAATGCGTTAAAAAACAATTATCTCAGTAGGGATTGGTGTGCGGGGACAGAAAATGTTCATAATTGACGGTAATCGTTCTTTCCCCCCAAACCTAGAGCTTAATAAGCGTATCTAGTCAATATATGGTAAACACAAAAGGTCGCGTAGAATGGAGCGAAATCGCAAGAAAAAAAAAACGACAGCGTTTTGTGGTCTGATATCATTTTACATTCTTCAAGCTGATACAAAATATATTTGAAACCTTAGTAAACACGTGTGATGATACATCGTCATCCAAGTATCTAGTTATAAACCGAACATGACAGCTTTACAATTGAAACCCTTGAAGCTATAGCTCGAAAACACGAACACCCACGTAAAAATGCTGACAAATCAATATTGGCTATTTGGTAACCACGAAAGACATTGATGTCGACGAATTTGATTCAGGGCGTGTCGTTATTCCTACAACTATGTTGACGTGAAAAGTCTAAGGTGTGCCGAAATTCAAATAAAAGTTCATCTCTGACACGGGTCTGTCTTGCAAGATGACGTGGGCGTAAATGTTTACTTAACTGTCATGTCAAGGTATCTAGCATTGCTTACGGTGGTAGCTGCATTTTTGTGAAACAGGTATCGAAGAACAAGCTCTCGTATGATAATCAGGTTATTGGTAACCATGGTAACCACAGATATGAACAAACATAAGTCATGACAGATCGTCATCCAAGTATCTAGGCATAAATCCAACATAACTTTACCTTTATAACAACTGGAGTTATATCATAATGCTGACACATGACTACGGGCTGGTAACCACGGTAACTATTGACGTAGAAGGAGTTAATTCACGACAAGTCACCACCCTTATATCTATGTTTACACCAGAATTCAAAGTTGTGCCGAAATTCAAATTAAAACGAAAACCCGCACACGAACACATAGCTAAGATTCTGAGTGGGTTTTACTCGAAGGACCTATGTGGGATGGTTGCCAGTTACCAACGGAAGGTCGTGGGTTTCCTCCCACAATAAAACTAGCAACGCCGCCATATAAGTGAAATGATATTGAGCGCGGCGTAAAACACCAAACAATCAATTATAGCTAAGATTGATTTATTGATTGGGGGCTTAACGTCACACTCAACAGTTAAGGTTATATGGTGACAAAAGTACCAACCGACCAAAAGATCTTCCCCATCCCGATCCCACCTATATTTTAACATTAAAACATCCACAGACCATATGGACGTCAGGGAGGATAATGTATTTGGCATATCTAATGTTCCTCCATACTAGGTAGGCGAAAATGGCTACGACAAAAACAACACTACCCCCAGCCCGAGGGTCATATCTAAGAACAAGCTCAGCTATGATATTCAGCTATGATAACCACACATATGAGCAACATAAGTGTACCACATCGCCAACCAAGTATTTACTTAAAAGTCAAGCATTATTAGTTATCATGGCTCATGGAGGGGGATATGAATTATGTACATGGTCAGTGTGATAATGATAACAGTCGAGCCGACCTTCTGTGTTAATTGATCTAGTTTAATTTATATATCTGCCTGTATTTTACCTGAAAAACAACTGGGGCTACAGCCCGGGCAAGTAAAACAATTACAAAAAAAAAAACGGCTGGCACACGTTTGCTTACCACGGTAACCATTGACGTCATCTAATTCATTTCAGAACATGTCGTCATCCTAATAACTCTGTTCACCTCAAAAGCAAACGTGTATGAAATGCAAATTAAAATTACAGCCCGGGCACGAACACCTACCTAAGGACAAGTTCTGATAAAGAATTCATCTAAAATGGTAACCAGTATTTTTGCTCAAACAGGTCATTTTATTTCTCAAAGACATCAAAATCTTTGCTGTATCGACAATCGGAATTGATAAAAAGTTTAAATGTGTGCAGCTGGAAAAACGAAGGTCTACTGTCTTTATATAGACTCTATAACAACAATAACGTGTACTGACATTTAGCAAAATTCAAGAAGTATATTCCCTCTCAAAATCGGAATAAAACTGGTCAAATTATTTTGAACAAGGCCGGCTCTACCGACGGTCGAGAAAAGTTTGTTCGGAGTCGTTTGCGATTTTCGATTCGTTTGCGTACAAATCTTGTGTACGTAAAACACGCGTCAGTTTAAGATATAAAATTATTGCTCAGACGAAGAACAATCAATACATCTTCTGTCTTCTTCTTTAACATACACTAAAAATTATTTCACATTTACTGGAGGAAGAAACCAAGAGGTAATCCATGACTTCCCCGTCGTTCAGGATGCAATTTTGTGCACTTTGGTCGATTGGTTGAAAACATATTTTTAGTTTAGACCGAGTAGGACTCGAATCCATACCCATACGGCATGGGCAGAATGTTATGAAATGTGAGTTTGATAATGCGAAAAACATAGATGTGTGAATGTTTTCAAAGACATTAGCACAGTGGAATTAATCCAGAAGAAATTCAACCGTCAAACAGATTGCCACAAAAAGAAGACTAGAGAGAAAGTAGAGAGAGGCTTAAGTTGTGGGTAATTTTTGTGACATAGTTCCCTTTTCTCCAATGACTTTTCAAGAGAGTTTTTAAATACATGTATATCCCCCTTGCTTTTTAACAACTAAATAAATAACAGTGTTAATGATAGGAGAGACACATTAAAAAGACGGATTCAAAATTTAATTCTATGGCATTTTCAGCTGTCGTGGGCTCAAAGGCATCCGAAGGCTATGGATTTCGTTATAGGGTTCCCATGGGCTACTAAAACGAACAACAGGGGTCAATCCTTGTGCTTGACACCTGGTATATTATTCTGCGAACGAAAATCAGGTTAGCTTCTAACATAGAATTATGTTTTTACATATATTTATGAACACTAAAACACACAGACACAGGGAAAATCTTCTTGTCTAAAATGACATGGAGACAAGTTTCTAATTGTGTTAAAAAGAGGTATATCATCTAGACCTTTATATCCCATCATAAGTTGTTGTAATGCATATCTTGTGAATGGATAGGCCAGTGAACTCTTAACGCTTACGTGATAAAAATCGGAGATCCATCTAATGAGATATTTCTAGTATAACTCTCAGAACTTATTTCCGGCCATCAATGATGCTGAAGCTTCCTGGGCCTAAGGCCGCTTCTGGACCCCCGACCTCTTCAACTATGAGCAGGTTAAGTCTACACAATTTACTCATTGATGTTAAATTAGCCTCAGGACCAATACAAGAAGTATATGTCATTCATTTACTTTTGCTCAAATATATTCTGTTGAACTAAGATGCGGGAGAGAAAGCTATTAGCAATAGTAGAATAATTCACAAATGCCTTGGCGGGTTCAACCCCTGAGGTATTGAACGAGGCTCATTGTCGATGGTGAGTTAAATGTTTCGTTCCCCCGTTTATTGCCAGAGCACGGGGTATCTCGAAGTTGAATAGATTTAAAAATAAAGGTCCTCTCAGCGTTTTCCCAATAGACGAACTCGATCAAAAGGGTCTCATGAACACTTAGGACAATGCACACTATGGTTATCTAAACTTAATAATAAAGGCAGTTTCCATGTATTCATTATAATAGTAGGATAATAGGGAGATTTTCACGTATTTGGGATAATAATATGAGTTGGAATCATATAAAGCCTACGTTTATCATCGTTGATAAATACTCTCTCGAATTACTTTGAAGATAACTCGATGTCACCATGAGTAACAGACGGGAAGAAAGTGGCAGATATCTGCAATCAGGTATGTACTGATGTATTAATGTACGGGTGTGTATGTGAGGGCTTGGCGGAAATTTCATCTAACAATTTGGTTGAAGCCTAATACATTTAATAGCCCACGAGAATTACAAAAAATGATGTCAAACTATTCTAGCTGCTACAATTCATTCAATACCGCGTACAGGTTCTTCTTTAAAAAGGGGTAACGAAAATCAAATCTGAAATCGTTAAAATAGTTGTGGTCATCCATTCACCCTACTTGATTACTCATTCACTCAACACTCAATCTACTAAGTGCTGTAAAACACGATACCAGTTTGAAGCAAATGTCTTCTGTAGAAGATTTTGTGAGGCAGAAGTTTTAGGCAGTGATTCTTCTAATATGTAAAAGCGATATGTGGGTGAGACATGCAATGCCAGTACCTGCAAATTTCTACTACCCTGGGCAAGACAATCCACCATTTGAGTCAAGCTTTAGAAAACATGTACACACATTGGAGAGAGAATCCTATTGGATCAAATAAAGATTATTTTTATACCCGGATAGATATAAGAAGAAAAATATATACGACTGCTTGTGTTTTTGTTTAATAAAATAAACCAAGCGTAACTATGGTAAAAATGACAGTTGACTGACACAGAACACTTAAATGAACTATGACTCGTCCATTTAACTAAAGGCTAAACCTTTGAGAAAAACAAAGACAAAGGTAAACAGTGGGTATGTAATTATTGTAAAGAACAATAAGCACAATGTTTATGACCAAACATTAAAGGCACACTTCCCGCGAAAATCCAGAGTACAGTTTACATAAAAAACAGTGGGCGGTTTTCTGCATTTTTCCCAGACAGAAGAAGTTACGAACTTTCTATTTTAACCAAAAATACAAAGTTTGGGCGTCATTTAGTATTTCTAATTTGAAATTGAAAATTAGATTTATCAAGTTTAAATTGGTTTACATGATTTACAAATTGGTTTTACAAATGTTCAACAGGCTACGGCCGTAAGTGGGGTTTTAATGATGAAAGGTTATTTCGTTTTTCGTCTAAATTTTGAAAGGTAATTAAAAAAACAAAACAGCATTGCATTTGTTATCATCTGCTTCAATAAACCGTGGGGCATCGCTGACTCATTCAGCCGATAGTTCCTCAGTTCGACACAGGCCTTCCATCATTGAGTTACGGGTTCGAATCCCACTCAGACCACATGAACAATGATTGATTTCTCAATTAATCGCCGTATGAGGAAGAATTTTCAGATACGTGCCGAAGGTCAAGTGTTTTCTACGGGTTATAAACATGGTTTCCCTTCTCACTTAACCTGACAACGCTGTCATTCAAGTGAAACAACAAAAATATCGTTTTCAGAAACAGGGGGGTATTTCATAAACAAGTTTAGGAGGCTAAACTGACCTAGCCGACTAGAATAGCACTGCTTTAACATTACTGCTTAGTCGACTATCTAACCGTAGTCGGCTATATGTGGTTTATGAAATACCCCCCTGAAGACAACGTGACAAAATCAGCTGCTCATTTTTGTTCACACATATAAAGAAAATATATAGAGATCCAACCATTCAACCGATACATATGGATTTTGTCGTTTCAGTTATCATATTATTTAGCCTAAGGTGTTTAATAGGTTGCACACCGGACGTGTAAATTAACTAATCAACACTATCTCAGTGACACGCGAGAACATAATAAAGGACAACAGATACGTTATGCCATTCAAGACACTATGTGTCACCTTTGGCTATATCTCGAAACAAAAACATGTAATATTATCGTACTTTGTCTGTTATTTGGTTGGGTGTTAACAGTTGCCAGTTTTGTTGACAAGTATAAGGTGAGGTGTTGTTTAAGTTGAAGGTGATCAACGAATATAGTTGGCATGGTTAAATAAAATAAACTAAAAGCAGCCCGACATCACATTTTGTATATCAAGAAAGCGGAGAACATCAAGAGGGCACTGAAATTAAATACAAAGGTATGTACAGGGATGTAACTCATTTCACGTAATGAAAATTCAGATTTGGTCAGTGTCCGGAGAAAAACCCCTGACCATCGGGGAGTACCTGACAACTCTTCCACATACGGGAATCGAGTGAAATTTCGCTCACATTTTTTTCTATCTTTATATGGTCTGAGTAGGATTCGAACCCGCCCGATTGAGGGAATATTCCTCTGCCGACTCAGGCATAGGACCCTTTATGTTAGGAGTATTGCTTTGACTGCAACAGCTGCTTTGACTTTGTTGGGATAATGGGTGGAGTTTTAAAAATATATTTATGTCTTTTATATCACGATGTCAAAAATACGAAAGCCCAGAGAGCTCATTCGAATTTCAAAATCTGAAATTCGGAATTGGGAAATTGACTTTCAGTATCAAACAAATTTATTGCGAGTTTACAAAACATGGCCGCAGAAAGTGAAACGAGTGTTTGAAATCTAGACGGCCATCTTAAAAGTGATGATTTCGAAATTGGAATGGGAGTTTTGAAACCTCGAAACTCACGTTCCAATTTCCGATTTCAATATTTTAAATTCGAAACTCACTTTCCAATTTCCAATTTGAATATCAATATTTTAAATTCGAAAATCGAGACTCACCTTCCAATTTCCAGTTTCGAATTTCACTATTTGAAATTCGAATTAGGAAATTGGAATGTGAGTTTCCAATTTAAAAATGTGAAATTGAGTTTTTGAAACCATAGTATATGTTGGCTTACTTTATAGTGTTCACAATAATTTGCTTGGTGAAAACTAATTTAAAACGTGTCAGTGACTGTTTAATTAACTAAGTGTGAATATTGAATTTCGAAATTAAGAAATATGATCTTCAAAATTCGAATTTCGAAATCTGAAATTCGAAATTCGAATGAGCTCTCTGGGCTTTCGTACAAAAACTCTTTGGCGACGACATCTCGAATAAATGCATCGACATTTATTTTCTCGACACATTGACAACTCATATACGAATCGCCCTAGATATTGGATCTACCTAGATATTGGACTTTATATTTTTCATGATGTCCCCATCGCTCGGTTCGTATTCTAGTAATTTGATTTAGTTATGTAACTTTGAGATCAAATTAATTCATTAGGTACATTTTGAAAACAATATTCACCTGTTTACTAGTTTACTCAGTTTTTCACGATGCTTCAAACGCTGAATATAAAATAAGAAATAAAAGGGATTTTCCATCCATTTGCTTGAGGCCTAAGTTTAATTTTTAACACTTTGTACTTTTCGTCATTTGGTTTCAATGAACGTATTTTTGGCAGTTCACGCCACTTTAAATAAATAAAAACCATTTGAAGCAGTTTAATTACAACTTTAACTAATGCATTTCCTTTCCGGTTATTTATGCAGGTGAAATCTCAAGAACCAAGTAATAAGAAACTGTGAGAGAAGGAAGACAAGAAATGGTATGTATGATATAATTTTGATTTATTTTCTAAATAATAAGAAATCCATAACCGAAAAAAGATGTCTGAAAATAATACAATTCAACAAACTAATATATACTTGGTAAAGTTCAGCATGTAACTTAAAAAATCAGATTGTCATTTCTTACATCGAAATTGCAAAACACATGTGTTTCTAGTGTAGCAAAGGTAAACCAATGCCCGTTAAATCCAATATGGCGGTCTTTTCTTGGTCATATCTCAAAATAGAATGCAGGTTTGAATATTCATTAAGTGTGTCTGTCCTTGGGCTTTTAGTACTCTGCAATCTTAGAATCTGCTTCATATACGTTGCCAAAACACAATCACTTCAACGTTGTAGTCAAATCCCACACGAGAGCCTAGCACCTTAGGAATCTAGATTGTAGAAAGCATAGGTAGAATGCTCCCCACGTCAACCCGTGAATGAGGTTAAAGGAGATTACCACAAACTTCTAACCCCTTCGTTAACGTACATTCCCGATACTTGTATAGCTATTAGCATTCATGTGTTGCACAAATATCTAACAATTGCTTCGTTTGGAGTTAACGGGAAAGATCACGTTTTGGTAGCTTATGACAGTTTAAGATTAAAATCTTGCATGGAATTGATTGATTAATTGGTGTTTTACGCCGCACTCAAGGTTATTTCATTTATATGGCGGCGTGGTCATGTTTAGTGGCAGAGGAAACCGGGCTCATTGTCAGGAGGAAACCCCCGGTGTTGGTGTTTAACGTGTTGGCAATTAAACAGCAAATGTTAACATGACACAGTCATCTTGAAATCAGGTCATACCAAAAATCAGGATAGTATGTTGTAAACAACCAGAAATCAGCAACCACAAATAGACCCTTTCGGCTGAAGAATTTACCCTTTTCGGAAGCATCTGTGTATGACAAAATGACGCTACAACGAGTTTTTGGAGCGTTTCAATCTGATGTTGCGATCGGGCCCATTTTGTCTATGATGCAATGCGAAAGAGACAACCAATAAAAACCCGAACCTCTATTCAACCAAGAAATTTGCTTCATCAATGGCGACCATGGAATTTAGGCTGCCTTCAATCAAAGTACATCTGAAACATCTAGCCTCATCCGCTGATAAAACCTTAACTGACATGGACAGGTCTATCCGAATTCCTAAAACGCGTCACAGTTTTGACAGGGTATGGCTAAGTCTTGTTTAATGTGCACTAAAACATTTTCCTATAATTGCCAAGAGAAATCAGCTGCCAATCTGATTCATGATTGTCGAGAGACAAGCTGTCTTTAAAGTGAAAAGTTATATACATGTATAGCACTTGAAATTTGTTTTGTTGGTCATTGCGATACTAATATTTGTTCTAATGAGAGACAACACGTCGGCACCAGAAATCCGTAAGATTGGTAAGGTCAATTCACCTTTAATACTGTTTATACAAAAGAGTAATCAAGAAAAATTGAAATATGTTTAAAATCGAGCATACGATGAAGTGTTTATATTCTTGTCATAATTGAAGATCATTATAACCTTGTCATTATATGGCAATTTTCCCCAGAAAGTTCTGAAACAAGCCAAACTCCTGACTTTATTCAACCTAATGAAATATCATGGGTTTTAATTTATTACAACAACTTATGATTGGGTTTAAACGTCCAAATGCCATACCCCACTTTTTCACACAATTAGAAACTTGTCTCCATGATTATTTAGTCAATGTTTTAGTGTTCATAAATATATGTGTTAATATATGATAATGCCATTGTGTTTTTATGCTGTCATTGCAGGAAGAAATACGCACTCCAGAAGAATCCTTTGTCCAAAACGTAATTGTATCAAATGCTTCCCAAACTAACACCAGTACTGATGCAGGATTTGGTGAATTATATATCGGAGGTCCAGAGGCGCCTGGAGAACCTGGCGTTTTGGGACCACCTGGATTGGTCGACTTGAAAAACACCTTGCTTTTGGCGTTCACTTATCCAGTGGCGTTGTCTGCCACTATTTTAAACGTTACTTTGCTGATAGCTCTTTACAGGGCAAAGGCAAGAGACTTAAAGGCGAAGAATTTTATACAAAACAATGCTATAGTAAATATCTTGCTGCCCATATTTGCTTCTCTTGACGCTCCATATATCGGGCAGCTCATTGGTGGATTAGAACCGAGTATTATCCAATGTTTGAGTGGCTTTCATCATCGAATCTCTCATTCGTTGATAATGGTACAGTCTGTTTGTGTAATGGGCCTCGCTCTTGATCGGCTATACGCTACTGTCTTTCCTTTGCGTTATCATACAGTGGGATATGGTCTCGCTATTAAGATTACCATGTTGGTCTTTCCTTGGTTTGCTGCTGCTCTGGCGGCAATTATTTTAATGGCGGTAGTCGACGTAGACAAAGAATTAGCTCGCCCTGGTAGCGGTTATTTAGTTTGTATTCTCCTCGACGTATCCAGTTTCATAGCAGTAGCTGGCGGGTTTCTACATGGTTTTACAATTAGTCTCAATTTGGTTTCTTTCTTTATTTACATAGGAATATTTATTCGGGTAAAATATCAGTCTTTAAAGATAAAATCATTGAACGAGACCCAAAAGAGTAGACGTGTAAGTTTGTCCCTTTCCCTAACTTACTTTATCATGAATTTTACTACTCTCGCTCTGTATCTGCCTTTGCCTCTGTGTGTGATAATATCAAACGCCAATAATGTACGTCCAGGGTTTATATTGAAAGTTTTCCATCTTCTCGACACACTCAATAGTTGTGTAGATCCTCTATTGTTAATGAATAGAGTACGTGCAATTAGAGAAAATCTTCCACTTTGGAAGCAGAGAGAATCTAAGAGCAGAACGCACAAGAATCTCACCTTGAAACAACACAGGTTTCCCTCAACAGTAACTTCTGGTGTCCCCAGTATCACCTTGAAACAACACAGGTTTCCCTCAACAGTAACTTCTGGTGCCCCCAGTAGTGACCCGGGTCATGCCATCCAATAATTGGCAGAATGTGTTTATGGCTTTTTGTTGGAGAGAGTAAAATAGAAATGTTTCAGAAAGAAGGAAAACATTCTTTGACTGTACTTACGGCAGTGTTTAGTCTCTGCGAGATAAAACCATTTCTCTATTCTAACCTTTTGACCCATTCAAATGTCGTCAAATTCAGTGTTTGTATATTGCTTGGTTGAAACTTAATAAAAGTTTTTTGCTTGGATGTGTTTGCATTCGACGGTGATTTTTTTGTGAATCATTTGGTTATGATGAAAACACAGACGCTTTTAATGTCTTTCCACTCATACCAAATAAGAATTTCCACTCGATCTGCCCCACAGAGTGCGGCGTTAAATACCAAGCAACCAATCTGCTGGCTTTAATAAAATGATATCTGGCCTGACAAACGTCACCATAAATGTTTTCTTGGACAAGTCACTTAAAGGGAAAGAAAATCTAAGCTTTAGACTGGTATAAATGGAAAGAGTAGAGTTCATTTAGTTCTAAACAACTGTCCAATGTATGTTTTATCCCCTCGTAAGTGAATAATTGAAATTTGAAGGTGGCGTTACAATAGAGAATAAGCTCCATAGGCCATTCACAAGGCCGCCACCATTTTTTCATTAGTTTTATCCAATTATTGTTGAATACAAATTTAAGTGCGTTATAGAGTAGTCATGGGATGCGATTTAGCCAATGGCTGGCTAATTAATGGCGTGCGGTTGCATACAGACCTATATATTCGGAGACAATCTTCCCACTTCAAGTTTGTCGTCAAGTTTTTTTGGACCTAAATCTACCCTTATACATTAGAGAGCGGTAAAAATACGTCATTATTGATCTAAAAATAGCTATACCAACATCACCTCATCCTAAAACGGAAAAATTGCTACACAGATAAGCCACTGAAAGGACATACTTCTGTCTGTTTTTATTAGCTTGAGGGTCACTGGAGGTAATTGACGTGGAATGTTTTAAGTACTTTGAAGGTTGTTATCGACGATAATCCCTATGTATTTCTAGAGATTTCCCCTCCTTTAAGTAATCAAACTCTGTACCATAGCAAATTGCAATCATCATCAGGGAAATTACTGAATTTGTAAATTCGATTTTCACCCTGGCTCGGGACAAATTCCGGGTCAATCAGTGTCGGTTAATTTTCTAATTCAGTAATTTCTTAATTGGCTCTTAGTTAGGGTAAACAATTCAGGTAGCACTTTATAATGTTCACCGGAGCACGATTTCCAGACTGTTGCAACGGCACCAGAAATCCGGTTCAACAGCTGATCGTCAACGTTCTGGCCGACCTAGGATCATATTCACCTGCGAAACCGGACCAAAACAGCAACAGAAACGGCATCAAATATCCCAGGTCTCCTTCGAATATCGGCACAGACACTCAGAAACCGTCTCCGTAAAAACGGCTTACGCGCCAGACGTCCTTACTTTGGCTTAGTACTGAGACGCCAGCATCGACTTGCAAGGGTCCTCAGTCGAAATCTCGTGACATTCTACGAGATCTTCAACATGAGACATGGTATCTCAACGAATGGCAGTAGGGTCAATCTCTTTTTAGATTGGCCTGACCTAAGACTAGCCCGCAATAAACGACAGTAGAAATTATGATAAGAACGTAAAGCTGAACAAATGAGCTTGGTGGACACCATATATCAGCCCGTAAAGGGCTATATGCGACGAATGTATCATACCGAAGAGATTAAATACTTGACATTTCATTTACGAAATAGGTAGAATTAACTTCTAAACATGGAATCGTTATTTCTAAAAAGTCGCGCTATCTGAATTGGACAACCAGTAAACCTAGACATAACTCTAAATTATGATAAGCATCAATAAGAAGAATATATTAACCGCTAATTGCAATGTATCATCGATGGACGCAATCCCAAAAAAAAAATATCGGTAAGACTTATTAACGCAATATTTCGGTTTACTTACAAAACTATCATCACTAGAAACCTCATGATATGGTAAGGGTTGAAATATCGAGAAATAACAACATTACCCAAGTTTGTAACAGTTTCCGTAAATCTGACTTTTTAAAGAATCCATTCCTTAAATAATCAAGCATTGACAGGAAACAAAATAAATACTAAAGGGGGATATCCATAAATGACTACCAGATAGTATGAATAAAAGTCTACTTGGTTCAATGATTTTGGCTTGGTTATGCACTGAACTTGGTTTTATTGATTAACAAGGAAAAATAGCTTCAAAGCGAAGGTATCAATAAATACTACCGCTATATATTTTTCCCATTCAGCAACTCAAAAGGTTTTCCAGCTATTTACCATTTTATACATTAGTGTTCATTTTCAAATTCCCAGTCGCCATTAAGGTTGTTTTGAAATAGCAAAGTACCAATGCATATAAAGAAAACCGGTTCGAGGTCAGATTTCAGTTTGCGGAGAGAATTTTCTAACCTTCTGCTCTAGGGATGTGTTCTGCACTCAAAGTGACATTTTTACTTCAATGTGTTCGCCCTGTGAAGTCAGATGGACTCTTAAGTTCATACTTACAAGCATCATTTTATTTTGTTAAAATACACTTTTGATTTGGCTAACGATAACCTGAATAAATTGTATAGCTTATTGCCATTAATGGTGATTTCTTATCGCCAGACTGTTGCCCTTTATGATCACAATCGTTTCTGCAACATCAGTTTGCCAACAATCTCCCTACACCAATGATTTTATCGGTCGATGCAGACTTTCCAGGGAGGGGGGGGGGATGCTTAACGTTTTTCTTTGCGTATATAAACAGAGGTCCTACATGGGTGAACCCTACTGTATTGAGTTGAGAAAGCGTTACTAATATTCATCTATCTGGATATATAAACTATAACTTTAAAACGAAACTATAAGGAGCCGAAATTCTTTAGTTTATTTCTACGATATGTAATCAAGCCAAAAACAAAACACACACGTGAAAGTCAGAAGACAATGAAACGATCGGCCAGGCTGTAAGCGTGAAATGGCTCGCCCAAGAGTCTCTTTTTGAAACTCCAGCCTCGGTGAAACTAAAAATATCAGCTGCAAATGAATTCACACGCTCGTCTTACGTTAGTCGTTAAGTTTGGACAAAGCCTCTAATGCCAAAGTCGCCATTCATTGGACTAGGATTGGTGAGTTCACCTTGGAGGTCAACTGATCATGTGACTTTTGAGCATTCACCAAAACAACAACATCAAGAAACTCAACTTGGCGTTTGCTCGCATTTACCCCTACACTCGACTAGAGATATCGATAATTTTATCCAACATTTCAAACACTAACAACAATTGGAAACGCCCCATGGAGCCCTTAACAGTGGCCAGTTCAAGGTGAATAAAGTCAACAGGGAACATCGCCTTCTTGTCAGATTTCCATAAAATGGGACTATTTCGTGAAATTTACTCTTCGTTTTAGTTACTTATTTAAACTTTTCTTTAATTCCAAATATATATTCACGTACAGCTTGATGTCAGGATTGTTTCATTTTTCTGCTAGCTTTTAAAAAATCAGAAAAATTCCTGCGTCATATCCGGTAGAGGCGCACGAGGTCTATCTTAGCCACGTCTAATGGAGAACTCGTGAGAATACGATTGGCTTGTAATGTGAGATCCATCCTGGTGTAGAACTAACGGGCAACGGGGCAAAAAGTGTCACCCTTCAAGTCTTTGTCGGATCCTACGATTTAAATTTCATTCAGTTTTGCTCTGGGGAGCTTGTTGCGATTTTAACAATGGAATTCGATAATAATGTACGCTTTTTAAGGTATGTTCTATTTCAATTATTTCATTAGTTTCAGGACATGTGCCAGATCAATTTCCGACGTAAAACGTACAAAATCCATTGCTTTGTGAGGCTTTTTGACAGTAACGGACGTAACGGCAGAATAGTATGCATATTTTAGCATCTATTTTTTACTATCATGGAGTTAACGTTAAGATAATTTCGTTTCAACTAATGTTTCTGAAATATATAACAGTTCATATAAAAACACAAACTTCAAGACATGTTTATGAATCTTTTAATCTATAAACCATACCTTATATATTTCAATTCAAATAACATATAATAAACCCTTTGAACACACGCGACCGGTATAGGCCTACCGTTCTTCCAGTAAACGTGAAAATACACAGGCAGTCGATATACTGTCCTGCCAGTAAATGTGAAAATACACTGGCGGCCGGAATAAATAGGTCCGGAACACGAGTGTGTTGTTTTGACGTTTAGTGGTGACTTCAAAAACTAAAAAAAAGGCCATGCTCACCAGTACCTCACTTACTTATTGACCAATCAGCAACTGAGGGATTCCAGATTGTCCTTATCCAAATTTCGTAGCTGTACATTTTTGACGTTTTGCGAATAAAACAGACTGTTAAAATGTAGTATACACACTCGAAACATGATATTAATCCATTTCAACAGAACACATAAGTTTTGTAAGTTATGATTTAATTATTTACGTTGATGTTTGCGGCTGCAAATCAGTCTGGATCCCTGTGTCTGGAGCCCCAAAAACTGATTATAACCCATGCCATTTTATAAATTACAGCTGAAAAACACTAACGCTATTAATTTTATGTTTCATGGACTTTTTGTCCGTGTTGAGATTCGTCGCGTAAATTCAACGTATCAACTAAGTCAGCCCGTTAAAGTGGCATGAGCTGTCAAAATTCACACTTTTTTCATATTTTCTGATCGTCCCGACAGTAAGAGGTTTTGAAGGCCATCGAAAAACTAACTGATTTGCGTTGGAATGAGGACAATCCACACAGTATGTGGCCTGTACGAACCGAAAAGTGTTCGAAAAGTAAACAAAGTTTAAATAACCGGGACGACCATTCATTATTCTAAGCCAAAGTTAGTTCAAAACAATACTTTATCGTACATTTTGCGCGACTAGAATCACAAAAAGCTTCTGAATTATACGTCTTGAGAAAAATAGCCAATAATTTCAACATTCTGTTTTAACGTCAAATTATCAACATTTTGGCAGCTCATGCCACTTTAATAAAGTGGTCACTTTACCCGAGTAAATGAAACATTCTGTACCATTGAGCAAAAAGTGAAAATCAGAAACCATTTTTGTGTCCTAATCTCGAGTTTGTAAAATGAGATTCACGTCGTAATAGACCAAATGGACACATAGAAAAAAAGGAACATAATATTTGTCTTCAGTTGTTTTTGGACTAAACTTCACTGTCAAAAGCGATTTTTGCTATTTAAAGTTCGAAAGACTAATGGGGAAGTTGAATAAGCGGAATTTTAATTATAGTTTTAAAATGGTGTAAGTAAATTGTTTGCACAGGAAAGGAGATCAAGATTACGAACTTTAATCTAATTAAATTCAGTTACACTTGACGAAGACACCGGTATAGGTATCGAAAGCTCGTGTTGTTAAAATAAACCCAACTAACTACGTGGTGATGTCTTAATTTTTTATCATTAGTATGGAACCCACGTTTTAAGAGAGTTTCAAACATTTCTTAATATTACTACTGTTAAACGGGGTCAGATTTTTTAAACTATATCCATCGTGCGAATATTTGGTAATAAGTAGACTGTTGGGAATTTAGATCCTTGGGGATCCTGAAACACAGATTTTCTACACATTCCCCACTGCATCATTTATAAAAGTATGTATCTTTATTTTGTTCATGGCAAAGTTACCTCAATAGTTGGGGGCAACTTTGTCACACCATAACCACACTAATCAAACTGTCCCAGGATGCATGTGAATACATAGCTTTTATAAGGGATATTTTGATAATAAAACGATCTAAAACAAATGCACAACCAAATAGCATTATTTGCCAACATAAAAATTAATGTGAACGTTAACATAAGGACTTACGGAGGTCGGCAGCAGTCGTAACGTAGATTCTGTATTACTTCATTTTAAAAGCACTTCTTATATTCAAATATTGTGTGAGAATCACTACGATTATTCGATGTTAGTCCAAAACCATAGCATGGATCTGTTTATATACATCTTAATTTTTCTCGGAAAAAGATTTGGGTAAAGAGCGTAGATTTGGTAAAAAAATGTGTGTCAAGAATCACAGAATAAAAGACAGGCTGGCAACAATGTCCATAAGCTAGCTTTTTTTCTTCTCCGTGTTCGTCATAGCCCAGATCACTTCCATAGTAAAAAAAGTGATATTTTATTAAGGAGACCCGCTGAAAAATCGGCGGCGCAAATTTCACAGCAAATAAGCAAAGAATAAAGTTTTTACCTCTACATTCCGATAGCATAGACCTAGAAGAAGGAGTTAGTCATCTTTACGCGGCTGTAATATGGTAAGCTTTCCTTTATGCAGTCAATATTTGCTTCCAAGTCCACTGACTTTCAACCTGATATAACCGCCATAGTAAAACATTAACCGACCTAAAAACTCGGCGGGGCATCTTAGAAATACATAACTCGTAATCTTCGGAAATCTTTTGTCATGACCAATGAACTAGGTCGAATATGAAATATTCGTGGAGTATTAAATACTAGATGTATAGACATATATTTCTCCACAGTTATATCGATATTATTTTACCCTAGTGATTCGGGCTAAGGCGACAAGACACATTAGCAGCCTTATAATACCAGTCGCCGTGAGACCGATAATCCGGGCTCCCTGATTGAAGCGTGTTCAACAGATGGGCTAATGACGGACAGTTATACCTTTAATCTTTGTTATCGCGTGAACTTGCGCATCGAAATTGAAATGAATATCTGGATGAATTAAGGGTAAATCAAATCAAAATGATTTTGTTCCGCAGCCTTCCTCAAAATAGCCTCTAAAAGTGTTTGGGGCAGCTTTCCCACACGAGAAAGTTACCCCTGAAAAGCACGACAAAGCTACGGTAACCCATCAGTTAATTCAACAACTCGAAGAGCCCTTTTACATGCCTGAATTGATTCTAACTGTGTAAATTTCCACAGTTTTAGTCAACCATATTATCCCTTTGTACTTGATTTTGGGAAACTTATTTTACAATGGAATCCATGTACATATTCTGACTTGAGACATCTTAAAGGCGCTTGAATTAATTCAGGGAATAGAGTACAATGCAATTATCTTGTTTTTATATTAAAAATACAAACTTATCTTGAACAATATGTGATTTGATGACATTCAATTTTCAACCAAGTTCTCAACAGGAAATGTACAGAGAAGAGGTTGAAAAATGCTTAACCCTAAATATTGGCTGCAAACAACCTTGAATAATTGTAAAATTCTTTGAGTTTATTCTGGAATATGCGAACAAAATAGCCTACTATATATAGATTAGTATTACGCCCCCGAAATAAAATCATTTTCCTCTTTTAAAGGCAAAACTAACCCTGCATGGCAACACATGTATTCTGTTTTAACACAAAGTAACAGCTTGTCGAGGAATGGCATTGCATTTTTCTTCTTGAATTTCATTTCTTCTTGCTATTTCTGTTTTTCTGAAGACAACTGGCTGAAAGCCTCTACATTTATCTCCTTTATCTTGTTTTAAAACACAATGTAAACAGGTATTATATTCTTAAATAGTTTTCAGTTTAAAGATTGACGTTATCTTGTCTTTAAATTTTATATTTACTCTACTTCATTATTTCTCTTGTTATCAACTCTGTAATTAGGCTCCCTGGGCCTGTTGAGATTGAATTTGAATTAAAAAAAAAATAAAAAATAAACAACACACTTACGCCGACGTAATTTTGTGCCTTGTCGTAACGTAATGTTGAAGGTATATGTTGCCATGGCAGTTATGCCTTGTATTGGACTCACGTCGGGCGCACATGTTTTGAGAAACAGCCCCCTACGTCTGCCTTATGTCAATTAACTGCACTGGTTTCTTGATACATAAAATCCAACCGGAAACAATACCATATGATGGTATGATGGAAAGAAGCTACAGAGTCAGTTGCTCAATGGGCGTCCTATCGATTATTTTAATTACTGATGTCTCAGTTATTAATAGAATACAGGATACTTGAAAGTAAAACGTATTTGAAAACAAGGCAAAAATCTCACCCAAAGAGTTTTAAATTGTACAAAGAGTACATTCTTTCCGAAGGAGAGAAATCTACTACAAAAGATGTTTGGCATAAAGTCAATACATACCAACCTTGAATGGCTGAACGCCAAGGGCGTGAAGTTTCCTGCTTTATGATCATTGAATACATTAAATCTTTCACGTAGTGGATTCGGCGCCTGGAGAGATGATATAAAACCACCGGGTAGTCATGCTTCTCCACATTCTAGAGAATCTGGAAATCCAAAGAAAACCTAATTTACCTGACAAAAGGACCATACAAAGGAAGCTGGGAACGCCACCAATCTATAACCAGGTAAGAGCGAATATTAAGGGCTTTTGTAAACTGAACAGTTACATATTGTAATGGCGCATTTATTTTTATTTTGACATATTCATAAAATCTACATGTTCATTTTCATATTTTGAAGTTTACAAGTTGATTATGATACGTTAATTGAACATCTAGGACTGTTCGGCCATTTTCTCCATGTCAGAATTAGGAAAAAGGTAGTAAAATACAATCGAGGATTTCTACAAATCCGAACTTCTGGCTAGAGTGAAATTTGAAACTAAAACAATTGAACTAAAATCCGTCAAACGGTTTGTTCGAACGTATATTCTCTACGATGAAAATGCATGTTGGAGGTTTACAAGTTGAAATATGTAAATTAAGCATCTGTATAAAGTGAACTTTTGTAATACTTAGTTTAAAAGATCATGTTCGCGTTATTTCCCCGGTAGTAAAAAAAAAAACACCAACGATGAAATATGCATATTTTCCGAATTTTTCGCAACTACTTGGAAAAACTCGTCGAGACTGACGTCTAATTAGTCTCTTAGAAAGTGAGTATAACAGTATTCTCGTTATTATTTGGGATTAATCTTTCTTGAAAAAGGGCAGAAATTCTTCTACCGGGTGACGCTCGAAACGGGAATTGAAATCGGACGCCAGAGTATCGCACCTATCGCACCCAAAGTCGGTAGAAGGATTTCTGCCCTTTTTCAAGAAAGATTAATCCCAAATAATAATAAGAATACTGAGACTGACGTCATACACGACTTTCGATGTGAAATCAGTAGCTTCTCCACTAGCGTTTTTCGTAAGGAAAAAAAGCTCCCTGAACTCAAGACTGTAAACACTTTAAAATGAGAACAGGTTAGGTGGATGGAAATCTGAAAGTGGATGTGCTTCGGTCTTAAAATGACCTCTGCCATGTGCTTTTGTCTCAAATTGAAATTTTGTCCCCTGTTGCCATGTAAAATTTCCGAGCAAAAGGCTTCAGAGGGACTGCTGTAATCAACCACCAAGTTATTTGGCTCTAAGAAAATTTTGAACTGTGTACTATAGCCATGTGTACAAACTGCCACGAAAAACGTGAAGACAAACAGCGGAGATTGTGTCAGGACTCCGGAGATACCACTGAACTGAGGTCGTGTTTGATGTCATATCTCACTGAGCTTAAAAACTTCCGTAATCAACGCAGAGTAGTAAAGGTGACATGTTCTACAACACACTTAAAACAAATCGAAAAATATTGCCCAAGGTCGTTCATAAAACCTTTAAAGCATGCTTTGATAATTTCTTGTGGTCAACGTTCCGAAAAAAATATTCTGATTGATCCCACTAAGCGATAAGTATCTTGGTATAGCAAAAATGTCACTGACGGTTGGAATTCAGTACTCCTTTAAACCATTACCTAATGACTTCATTGGGGGACAGAATGGGACATGGAATCTGCATATAGAAATAGGTGTATAGTCATGCGTATCGCAACACAGGCTTTGACAAAGCGGTCACTTCAAGATCCCCTTTCCATCCAATAATGTTTCCAGGGACATCATAAGGCTTTCGGGCTATTACAATCGTCGCTAAAAGGTACATATGTCTGTGGTATACATGTAGTCTCATTTGACCTTTATAAATAAATGGCCATAGCTCTTTCCAACTCAGAAATTAAAAAGAAAGAATTTAAACATGTTTAGGAGATGAATGAAAACCAATGTAGGCCTACAATGTATTCAATTAACACTTGTCATTTTAATAACATTGAGTCATATTTTTCAGGTTTTATTTTCCTGGCACACTGTGTTCGAACAATTTAACCGGCTTTTTAGACAATGGTATGTATCCGTAAATTATTTTTTATAATATATCATCTATGTAATCTGCATCTAACCTGTCTGTCACGAGGTGTCTGGCCTTATTTTACAAATGTAATTGGATAATAACATGGGAAAACTGGTGGATTAAAACCTAAGTATTTGGAAAGAAAACCTTTTCTCTTTAGAGAGCCGTTCTCACGATATGATTTGTAGAATACAACCAAATCGAACAGTGAGAACACCGAAATCGAACAGTGAGAACAACCAAATTGAACAGTGAGAACACCCACATCGAATGCCATTTAGTTACATGCGAGTTGAATGGAATAGGACATTGTAAAATACTTCAAGACGTATGATGTTATCCAATCAAAAAACGGCCTTTGTAATCATTTAGAGTTATCTGCTCCTGACGAATATTCGTCGAGAACCACTCTGATGGAAGAGCTTTTATTCTCAAATTGTTTATTTTGTTGCACAAATAACTGCCCAAAGACATGGATGACAAAGCACAGTCGCCAAAGCGACATATCCCTAGCAACGGGACGAATCGAATGCAATTTGTAGAAAGAAAACGCGCGGTAAACAATCGTGTCCTACAAACGGGGAATAGTCTTTTCATGTTGCGCGAAACTATCCACAAAGAAAAAGTTAAGCACCCACCTGGAGTCTTCACCGACCGATACAATCATTGGTGTAGGGAGATTGTTGGTAGACTGTTTTTGCAGAAACGATTGTGATCATAAAGGCAAACATTTTGGCGATAAGAAATCACCATTAATGGCAATAAGCTATACAATTTATTCAGGATATGGTTAGCCAAATCAAAAGCGTATTTTAACAAAATAAGAAGATGCTTGTAAGTTTGAAACTTCAGAGTCCATCTGGCTTCACAGGGCGCGCATATTTAAGTAAAAAGGTCACTTAGTGTGTAGCACACATTCCTAGAGCAGAAGGTCAATAGCGCGTAGAGCCTCCATTAGCTTCCAACCTGCGTTTCATCCCTCCAGTGAGACGTCGGATCTGTTGGAGGGGTAAATGCGAGGATTTGAATCCTTTAGAGCACATTTTGGATAGGATGGGCAGAAAAATTCAAGCCCTAGAGCCTCTTGTACAAAATCTGCAGGAATTGGAAACCGCATTACATCGGTATTGGCGGCAGTTACCCCTTCAACAGATCCGATGTCTCACGTAACCACTATTGTTAAATAATAATAATAATAATAATAATGTTTCAGACAAAAAAAGAGTCCATATAGGTGGATACACAAATATACAATCAGTCGCTATAAGCGGGATGATACTTTAGAAGTATTTGCCTCCAGTGAGTTCTTAACTTTGAAAACAAGCTAACATCTGAATTATTTAAAGCACACAAAATTTTGTTGTCAGAGGTTTCAATTCGTGACATCAAACTATACGCTGATCTGCGAATAAGTTCAGGAAAAGAAACTACTCCGTTGTTTACAAACATTTGGCTGGCACTACAATCCCTTCTATAATGTAACAGCCATCTAAACGAATTGTTATACATAGTACGTATGCTGTTAAATATCCCTTTTCCATAAATGAACGGCTGCTCTGTGAAAGTTATACCCCTAAACTCTTTTTCCGCGTGATTTCATGGGGATTAGCCAAACTCAAAAGGGGCATATTAAAAGTGGAACAATCGTATTTTCGCGAGATCTCCTTTAGACGTGGATAAGATAGATCTCGCAGGTCTTTATCGGACATAGCGCAGGGATTTTCGCGCGTGATCTAGGGTAACATTTTTAAAAGCTATTAGATAAATATGCGAACAAATGCCAGGTAAAATTCCATGCTGTTCTTGTTTTGTCGAATACTTAAAAGTCACATGACCAATTGATCTCTTATATATGAACTCTCTAACCCCATTCCAATGGATATTTTTGATAAAAATGTCGACCATTGGCCTTAGAGGTTAAATCTGGACTTTAGGACTAGGGTAACTTCTAATTTTAGATTGGGAATGGAAGTGCAAATTTGTCAATAGGTTAACTTTACAATGATAATGGTTCACTTGGCCTTGATTTCAACCAATTTCATACACCCTATTCACTATTGATCACTCCAACCCACTGGATCACCGAGACCCCCCAGGTTCCTTCGGGTAAATGAGCTATTGCAAAAGCCGGGAGCCGGATAAAACTAGAAACAGGCATATGGGGATTCCCTTTTAGGTCACAACACCCAGTTTCTGTTTTTTGGGAAATTGATCTCAGTTAACCTAGCTAGAGCTAGGAAGTGGCTTACATGGTGATAGTTTTGTTTCTGGATTATTTGAATATTGGATTGAAACTAATGCAGCATCTACTGTACATACATTAAGCTTTCAATCGATGCCTGATAAAAAATTTCGAAAATACTACAGTTTGGCTGAGAATCGAAGCCTTTGAAAGTTGACTAATTTGTTTTGCTTGTTGGGATCTTTAGTAGTTAACTATATTTTTGTGTAAAAATGTGTGTTTAGTACCGTTTGTAAAGAAATAAAAAGACTCCGCTTCTTTTGAGCCTGAAAGTCCATTTTTTGTTTTTTTCTGTAAGTGGCATGAGCTGCCAAATCTCGAAATTTTCTTCATGAATTCCTGCTTGTCGAGAGAATGTAAGCGTTTGAAGTCGTTTTAAAACTATAAAGGATTGACGTTGAAATAAAAAAAATAAAAAAACAGCCGGTAATAGGGTTGCGCTGTTGTTTATAAAAAAATACACCCCCAAAATTGGTATCAACGGAAAACTCCTACTTTGCATTTATTGATAAAGATAACGAACAGTCTATGGGCAAATGAGGTTTCCGCTAACAATGTGAGAGCTGCTTTCGATCCTTCTTAGATGCAATGGAATCTATTTTTGGATTTATCAGCAAGTTCTACATTTCGGAAATTCAGACAGATTTCTTCCAAGCGCCACTTGATTAAGATTGCTTATTTCTTAGAACTTCTATTACTTTCTAGAATAAACCTTAATCCCATTCTGATATTCTAGTAGAAGTATTTCCAGGCGCATGTACCATGTTGTAATTAAATGATGTTCTCTTATACTGCCATTACAGGATATCATTAGGGAATCTTTCAACCAAACCTTATCTGATTGGAACACAACAGATATCAACATCACGATTGGTCCCGAGATTGTGATGAATCTTGGACCACAAGGACAAAACAGAACAGAGAGTCCAGGAACTGGAGATCCTAGAGGTGGAGGAGGACGTATGGCTCCACCAGGACAGGTCAATCTCCCTAACTCAATGATTCTGGCGTTCACTTTTCCGGTGGCATTGTCAGCCACCGTTTTAAATGTATTTTTATTAATAGCTCTACATAGGACAAAGAATGCTAACTTGAAAGCTAAAAATTTTATACAAAACAATGCTATAGCTAATATTCTATTTCCCATCTCCGTTTCACTTGACGCATCATTTATGGGTAATGCTATTGGTGGACTGAAACCCAATGTTATGCAATGTCTGATAGGGGTTCATTTCCGAATTATCAAATCATTGATAATGGTACAGGCGGCATCTGTCCTTACTCTACCTTTGGACAGACTTTATGCCACTTTATTCCCTTTGCATTATCGCACTGTAGGATATCATCGAGCTATTAAGATATTAATGTTGGCTTTCCCTTGGTTTGCTGCTTCTCTGGCGGCGGTAATTTTCTTGTTTTTAGTCGACGTTGACAAAGAATTAGAAAAAGCCGGTAATCGTTATATAGTTTGCATTCTCCTCGATATATCCTCTAAGCTGTTTGTAGGTAGCAGGTTTTTAGATAGTTTCACCATGACGTGCAACTTTCTTTCGTTTTTTATTTACGTGACCATATTTATAGTGATTAAGTATCAATTTACAAGATTCAACTCGCTGTCCGAGACCTATGACAAGAGGCGTGTAAACCTGTCCCTTTCAGTTACTTACTTTATCGTGAATTTGACCACTCTGGCTCTGTATTTACCATTACCTTTATACGTGCTTATCATTAATTCAGCTCAAATAACCGTAGTAAAGATTTGTCATCTTATTTACACACTTAACAGTTGTGTGGACCCCTTATTGTTGATGAAGAGAATTCCAGTCATTAAAGACAATCTACCCTTTTCGAAAAACAGGATGATCGGTAGACAGCAGAACACAACCGAATGTCAAAGTATTAAAGATACCGTTTCCATAGACCCTCATATTAGCTTAAACGAAATGGATTGATTGATTGTTTGGTGTTTTACGCCGCGCTCAAGATTATTTCACTTATATGGCGGCGTTGCCAGTTTTATTGTGGGAGGAAACCGGGCTCTGTGCCCGGAGGAAACCCAAGACCTTCCGCTGGTAACTGGCAACCATCCCACATAGGTTAAACGAAATGGAAAGACAGTCAGTGTGACAAACTGTCACGTTACCGACTGAACCAACCGTGCTCCTAATTTTACATTTTAAGGTGAATATTAACAAAAGAGCTTTTCGTGTAGATATTGTGACAAATGTAAACAATACCCGTTCGGAAAGCGTTTTATAGATAATCGTAGTGTTAAGCATTTTATGGTGGGATTTAAACTTGTTGTTGTTTACTTGAGCATTTTCTGTCACGTTCGTTTGCTATCTGTATGTTTATTAGGTTGAAATAGATATATGAAAACATCATGGAGTTTAATTATTTTTTTTTGCTCTTGGTTTTATTTTTTGCCAACATTTGTGGAGTTAATACGCTGGTGTTGAGCTCGGCGGTTTGGTGAAATTAGTTAGCCTCAATCTTGGAACGGATTAAACCAGGTGAATTTTGTAGCTAAGGTCAAAGGTCGACTGACGAATCAAAAATCCCATGCTCGCATATATTTTACGCCGCACTCGGCGTTGCCAGGTTTAGTGGGGAAGGAAACCCCTAACTCGTCCATATGGTCGCATATGAAGGTCGCTTTCCACTATAAACCAACAACGCTGGCAATACTCATTTTTATGCCGTACACAATAACCTTAAAATGTCACTACCCCATCACATGTTTATTTCAAAAACATAATTCAACAGTTCACTAACAGAGCTTAAAAGTAATTAGATAATCGAAAGTTACGTTGAGCATCGGTTTATGATCTCGGAGCAATATATATTTTTTTATCCCACAGGAAAGCGTTTGGTAGGTCATTCTGATCAACTTGGTATTATAGACAATAAAGGGTTTGGCAAGTCATACTGATCAACTTGGTATTATAGACAATAAAGGGTTTGGCAAGTCATACTGATCAACTTGGTATTATAGACAATAAAGGGTTTGGCAAGTAATACTGATCAACTTGGTATTATAGACAATAAAGGGTTTGGCAAGTAATACTGATCAACTTGGTATTATAGACAATAAAGGGCCAACATTAAATGATACATGAGTAAAGAAAAAAGAATACAAAAGCTGAGGAATTTTGCCCAGCTATTCAAACGTTGTATTGCCAAGACTAAGAATTTATAGTGTCCTGCATGTATATGAGCCAATACAGATTGATTGATTGATTGGTGTTTTACGCCGCGCTCAAGATTATTTCACTTATATGGCGGCGTTGCCAGTTTTATCGTGGGAGGAAACCGGGCTCTCTGTCCGGAGGAAACCCACGACCTTCCGTTGGTAACTGGCAACCATCCCATTTAGGTTGTTCGAATGAAAATCCAGTCAGAAAATTTTCCAATGTTTTAGGACTGAGTGGGATTCGAACCCGCGACCCATTGGTGGAAAGCTGTTCGGATTGAGCGTCTAACGCTCTGTCTACTGAGCCACGGAGGTCCCCAACCAACAAAGAAACATGTATGGGTTAAATTTATCCAAGAGGCGCTGTTGTATACCAAGAAACAAACTTGTGAATCAAGTTTTTCAAGCATGATTATCTCCCTTGGACCATAAACTGGTTTTACAAAGGGAAAGGTCTTGCCGAAGCGCTTCCATAAAGTTGTTTGACCCATCTAAGCTCCTATATTTTCTCCTTAAAACCGAACTTTGAAATTACCGGATATAAGGGCAATTCAGAAGCCACAGAAAAAATCAGCAACCCTTTCAAACTTTATAGACACAAAGAAAAAAGTTAAGCACCCCCTGGAAAGTCTGCACCGACCGATACAATCATTGGTGTAGGGAGATTGTTGCAGAAACGATTGTGATCATAAAGGGCAAAGCATTCTGGCGATAAGAAATCACCAATAAGCTGTACAATTTATTCAAAATATCGTTAGCCAAATCAAAAGTGTATTTTACCCAAATAAAAAGATGCTTGTAAGTATGAAACTTCCATCTGGCTTCACAGGGCGAACATATTGAAGTAAAAATGTCACTATAAGTGTGTAGAACACATCCCTAGAGGAGAAGGTCAATAGCGCGTAATTGCTGTGATTTGGGAATTGTTAATTATTTCAATCTGCATAACACAACATACACAAAATATTACCCGGCAAACGATCTAACGAAGCAAACAAGTCATCATTTGTATAGTGGGTACATTTTTGGAGGAAAGGATTTCTTTAAAGACGGCGAAGATAAATCTACCATATCATTGTCAGAGCCCAGCCGAGTCTTAAGCCGCCTTTACAATACACGTTTTGAACCGGAGCCCTCCGGAGAAGAAAAAGCTCAAATGTAAACGCGTTCGGAATATCCTTCGGCAAACTTCGCTCGCTCCCGGTCGTGTTTGACACGCCTCGGACAGTCTGCGCCTTTTATACGGTAAATCACCGTATATTGGGCTGAATACAAATGGCGTCGAAAGTATATATCAAAATACTTCACTACAGACGGAAAAATAAAATAAAAATTGTAGTAAATTAATCAAACGCTGAAATCATCTAGAAAGATATGTTATTTAGCCCCGTAAAGGACATGTTGTGTAACGCAAAGAAGAGATGCAGTTTCGGTACATTCAGTACAACCAATGCTTCAATTAAAAAACTGCTCCAGCCTGCAAGTTAACAAACCGAACATGTCGTTCCCTTACATTATCACGAGGACACTTTTGTTGGGCCCTCAAGAGGATATGGAATCATATTAACCGATTAATATGATTAATAGCAATCAATTGTATGTTTCATGTTATCAAAAATCAACAATTTATCGAATCCCACACAAAACAAATTTTCCGTCCTACACCTAAATGCAAGAAGCCTGAAAAATAAATTTGATCACATTACAGGCTACCTTTATAACCTTCAGTTTGAATTTTCTGTCATAGGCATCACTGAAAGCTGGCTGACACCAACCAGTGAATGGGCCTTCGATATTCCTGGATACATTCTCATCTCAATACCTAGAAAAAACAAAAGGGGTGGGGGTGTGGCATTGTATATCAACAACAATATTCCATCCATTAACGTCAAAACTGAGCTCTCTAACCAAACCAATGACTGTCTTGAATCACTATTCGTAGAGCTCGTTCACGACAAAACGCAATGTTTCGTGGGAATAATTTACCGCCCTCCAAACACTGATGTGGGGGAATTTAACACTGCTCTTTCGTCCCTTCTGCAGAACTTCCCTCGTCATTCAAAAACTTTCCTACTGGGTGATTTCAACATCGATCTCCTCAAAACTTCGTCACACCAAAAGTCGAAATAATTTTTTGAACTTCTATCATCCCACTACTTCCTTCCACAGATTACTAAACCAACCAGAATCAATAATGTATCTGCCACCCTCATTGACAATATTTTCATTAACTTCCACAACAACTCACTTCTCTCTGGCATTTTAGTTACAGATATATCAGATCATTTACCAATCTTCCAAATTTATGAATTTCCTAACAGTCCCTACAAACCGAACAAACTCGACTTATATACTTACAGAAGATCATCCCCTGAACAGATGACTAGTTTTCTTAATGATTTAAGCGAAGTTCCTTGGGATGATGTTCTTAACGAATCTGATGTGGATACTGCTACCGAACTGTTCAATTCTAAACTATCGGCTACTTACAATACCCATTTCCCTTTAATCCATTCTTACTCTTCTAAAAAACATAAGATTATCAAACCATGGGTTACTCCCGCAATCCTGAATTCAATACAATAAAAAAACAAACTGTATAGACTTAAATTAAAATTTCCTTCTGTCAATAATAACAACAAATACAGGCGCTACAGAAATAAACTAAATCATCTACTCAAAGATTCTCGCACAGCTTATTTTGAACGAAAACTGAACGAACACAATCACGATATACGTAAAACTTGTAAAACTCTGAACACACTCTTGAATCGAAATACAGTGTAAATACTCATCTTCCTCCCTCACACTAAACGTAAATGGCAACAAAACACACGATTCTGAGAAAATAGCATATTCGTTTAACAAATATTTTAACACGATCGCTACTAATCTTGATGCGGAAATTCCAAAAAGCAAAACACATTTTTCGGAATTCCTAGGAAACCCATGTCCAATCAATTTTGCCTTCCGACACGTGACTAATAACGACGTCTCAAAAGTCCTTAGTGATCTCAAATCCTCTTCCCCTGACATTGATGGCATACCCACCTCTATTCTTAAAGCATCCTCATATTTGCTCTTACCTTCCTTGGCCCATATAACTAACCTGTCCTTTACCAATGCAAAAATGCCATCTACATTAAACATAGCTAAAATTACCCCTATTTTCAAATACGGAGACAAAACCCTTGTCGAAAATTATCGCCCTATTTCCGTCCTTCCCGCCTTAAGTAAAATCATTGAAAAAATATGTGCACAAATGATTACAGAACATCTCGAAACTAACGACATTCTCTCACCAAATCAGTTCGGTTTCAGATCAAACCATTCCACTATTCATGCAGCCATTTCTCTTTATGATCAACTGACTACTGCTAAAGAACAAAAATATCATACCCTCCTAACATCTATTGATCTATCAAAGGCTTTTGACACCGTGAACCATCAAATTCTACTTAGCAAACTCTCTCATTTTGGTTTCCGCAACTCATCTTTAACATGGTTTCAAAGCTACCTGTCTAATAGAACTCACTGCGTTAATATTAACAATACCTCCTCATCGTTTTTACCACTACACTGTGGAGTACCCCAAGGATCTATACTTGGTCCCATACTATTTCTACTTTATATTAATGACATCATAAATTCCTCCAAATTTCTCCAATTCACTTTGTTTGCAGATGATACCTGTCTTACCTACTCCTGTGAGCGCGTCGAGGATGCATACGTTGTCATGCAACGTGAACTTGAATTAGTCCAAGACTGGCTACATGCAAATCGCTTATCCTTGAACATACAAAAAACGAACTACATGCTTATTAGCCCATCTCGACAATTATCAGCTAAACAACCTTTCTCTCTTAAATTATCCAACACTTACATAGAAAGAGTCAACAGTATGAAATTTCTGGGTATCGTTTTCAATGATAAACTGACGTGGACAGCTCACATTAACTATGTTTGTCAGAAAGTCTCCCGCAATATAGGACTTATAAAACATGTCTCTTCCTGTATCAATAAGCAGTCTTTACTTATCTTATACTATTCAATTATCCACCCATATTTATCGTATGGCAACATTCTTTGGGCTAATACATTTCCATCCCACCTGACGCCCCTCTTGACTCTTCAGAAACACGCCATACGTGTTATCTCCTTTAGCAATAGACTCGCCCACACGGAACCTCTCTTTAAACAACTGAAGATCCTTCCCTTTCCACAAATGCACAATCACCTACTTTTAACAGCTGTACATAAATTCATCTATAACGGTTCTAAATTACCAACTGCTATCAGAAGACTTTTCTGTTTATCTTCTAAGACTCACAATTACCCAACTAGAGGCCACTCTGTCAACCTGCATCGACCCTTTGCAAGGACAAATATGACCTACTATTCTTTTCAGACGAAAGGACCCCGTGAGTGGAATAACCTCCCCAGTTCTCTTAAACTCATCCAGTCAAGTTCTTTATTCAAATCCAGACTGAGAGAGTATCTACTTTCCTAGGCAAATAGAATAATAGTGAATTTGTGGGCACATATGCACTTCATTTATTCCCTAATATTATTTCTTTTCAACAGTTGTAAAAAATACATACATGTGTTTGTTATATTAGTTATTGTATCACCAGCCATCACAATTATCTGATTATTACATCTTGCCTTTTTTGGGATAGAACAAGCCTCTATGGCTTTACTGCCGCCATATTTCATTCCTACAACTCCGACAAATCCTGTGAAACATTTTTTGGTGAATAAAATACAATACAATACAATACATCCCGATGCCGCTATAGATTTCCGACCGAAACAGTCGAATACTATCTGCTCCATTGCACATTATTTACAGATCCACGTAAAATACTAATCACAGCGACCGGTGTAATTAAGTCAACAAAAACATCTGTTCTACTGGAAGAAGTAGGCTTCTCTACGTTAAAGAATCGTAGATTCTGTAGACGCATGGATATGATGTCTAACATTGTGAATTGCCTTGTAAATACCTATTTACATGTTATTTATGTCCCCTTCATCCCTGTGAATTATGGGTTCAATCTCAGAAATTCTCACAATATAAGACCCGTATATAACAGAACAGAATTTTTTAGGAATTATTTTTTTCCACGTTCATTTAAAGCCTGGAACATCCATAGTCTTGAGATTCGTAACTCAACCTCCCTATATAAATTATTTAAATGTAAATTAACTCAGGGACAGGTAGAACACAATCCCCTCTACTCGGATTCATTTGAGCCAGCCGAAATTCAGTTATGTAGAATAAGGTTGGGTCTGAGTCATTTACACAATCAGCTGTTCCAGTACAATGTTATAGAGTATCGACATTGTCCTTTATGCAATCACCAAAAAGAAGATCCCCTACACTTCCTTCTGCATTGTCCATCCCTGACTGCTCAAAGAAAGCGTCTGATCACTGAGGTAAAGGTAATTGTTAGCCCATGTATCCACTACTCACTATATGTCAATATAATGACAAACTGTCTATTGGACATCTTAAGCCATGGTAGTAAGTTTTTTACCCTAACCAAAATAAAGTCATATTTGATGTTGTCTTCAAGTATATCGACGAATCCGGTGGATTCCCAGTGTTAAATAAAGTTTGATAAAATCACTGGTTTGAGAAATGAGGTATCTCACCAGTAATAAATACAAGCATTGTGCTTATAAACTAAGCTATTGATTGTCCCCCAGTAGGTTGTAACCAATCACTTTATACGCACATATATGTTATAGTTTTCAAAAATATATCAGCAAACCATATAGTTGTGCTCTGGGTTCTCCTTATATATGGGCTATTGTGGCATCAATTTGACAGACTGATATAGTACATCTTGCCATCATTTTGACAGTTCTCTGTTCTTAAGTTGCTGTGAATAGTATTACTATATTGCTATACATTATATAATGCTTGTCAGTCAACAGTTTTTTTTTTTTTAAACATACTTTATTCGTGCACAGTAAGCTAGAAGCTTATTGCGTGCAACAATTCGTACAGAAATTGGCAACATATGAAAAATTATTGAAGTTAAATAAAAATCTGTAACTGAAACTAAATGTAGTTTGTTTACCCTGACATAGATAAAGAAATGACATGAGATTGAGATTGGCCGTCCATACCGCGACACACGAATGGTCCAACATGGACGTATAAACTATAAATTAAAATCGTTTAGTTTTGTCAATATAATTGCAAACTGCAATACAAATAGTTTCATTCATTTCTTTACTTACTTCGTGAGATCCATAAAGAAGTAAAGACGTGGAGATCACCCCAGTATATCCATTTGTTTCTATCTGCCTGTACATTCCCGTGCGCGGCAAGAGGAACCTCCTACACTCCAAGAGAAAATGCGATGCAGTCTCCATTGGAGACCCACACCAACATTTTGGAGAGTCAGTAATATAGTTGTTATATAAATCGTCGTTTAGAGAGCTGCACCCGTTGCGCAGCCTGCACAATATGATACCACTTTTCCGAGGTCCAGAATAGTACCAAGACGGTACTTTTGGTAACGGAAAAATAACATTTAAGGCATTTTTGAATTTCTTTTTATCAGTTATGGATCTTGTTGGCTCTGGTAACTCGTTCCATTCACGTAAAGTTTGTGGATAGAAGGATTTCCTAAAACTAGCAGTTTTACATCTAAAATGGGTTAAGTTATTTCTGTTTCTAACGGGATACGGGTTACGGATATGAGTAGGGGGAGGTATTATTTGATTAATGTTACTATCAGGGTTATTAAGGTTACTTTGGAAGGTTTGTAAACGATGAATTTTACGTCTAGTGACTAATTTATGAAGGCCGGATTCTTCATAAAGCAGAGAAGACGAAGTACTTTTTGTTAAGCCAGTTATAACTCTAATACAATCCTTATGAATATTTTCCAGTAAAGTCGCCTGGTGTTCCGTAATGTTGTCCCACACAACGTCTGCATATTCCAAAGAAGGTCGAATAAAACTTTTAAACATTGTTTCCAAACTTTTTCTGTTAAGTATGTATTTTAATCCCCTGAACATTGATAATTTTTTTGTAGCCATTTCTATCAGTTTTGCAATATGGTGGTTCCAGTTTCCAGAG
This sequence comes from Lepidochitona cinerea, assembly GCA_963971465.1. Taxonomy (NCBI): domain Eukaryota; kingdom Metazoa; phylum Mollusca; class Polyplacophora; order Chitonida; family Tonicellidae; genus Lepidochitona; species Lepidochitona cinerea. The sequence continues at coordinate 37,834,973 of OZ020553.1, forward strand.
CTATTAAAAATAACTCCGAGATGTTTGTGGGATACCACTGATTCAATAGGATGGCCTCGGAAATTGCACTGGACTTCAGAAGAGGTGCGACGTCTGGAAACTGTTATGGATTTAGTTTTTTGAGGATTGAAATCCACTAGCCATTTTTCAGCCCATTGTTCTAATAATACAATATCATTTTGAATTATTTCTGTTTCATTAGGCAAATCGTTCGATATGACGTACAGGCATGTATCGTCTGCAAATAATTTTATGTTACTTAAAATGTTTTCTGGCAAGTCATTTATATATAGCAAAAACAACAGGGGACCAAGGACAGATCCCTGAGGAACACCTGCTGTTAATGGCAAAACACCGGAAGTAGCTCCACTTATAACCACGCGCTGCTGACGAGCAGTGATATAATGCTTTATCCAACTTAAAAGATCTCCCATTATCCCCAGTGACCTTAATTTAACAATTAATCCATCGTGCCATACTCTGTCAAATGCCTTGGCAATATCGAAGAAAATGAAATGGATTTCCTTCCCATCATCCAATGCTTGCGCTATGTCGTGATACACATCTAGTAATTGCGATATGGTTGATTTGTTTGGCAGGAATCCATACTGACACGAGGATACTTTTGTTTTAAGAAAATCAAAAATATTGCGAAATACAACCCGTTCAAAAATTTTGCTTAAACAACTGAGTAGGGAGATAGGGCGATAGTTGGATACTAAAGATGGATTTCCGGATTTGAATATTGGCGTAACATTTGCTATTTTCCAGGCCGAGGGAAAAATTCCTTTATCCAACGATAGTTGGAACAATCTACATAATATGGTGGTTAGTTGAGTTCTTGCTTCATAAATGATTTTGGGGCTTATTTGATCTGGTCCAGTGGCCTTATTAACATCAATAGAATTCAGTACCTCCAATAAATCTGCAGCCGACACCTGGATGCCAGGTAAACCAATTTCGTAATTGGCATTAACATCGGATGGGACAACATCTAGACCACCAGACGAACAAATACCAGCAAAATATTCATTGAGGATATTTGCTTTTTCAGTGTTATCAGTATGATAATTAAGATTGTCAGTGGTTAGAGGTGGTATAGGAGACACATTTGCATTTCTGTTATTCAGAAAAGACTTGCAGAGTTTCCACCAGAATTTTGAGTTAGTATTTCCGCTATCGATTTTGTTAGTAACTTTGGTTTGATGAGTTGTCTTAGCATCTCTTACTAATGAATTTACATGGTTTCGTTGGGTTTTGTAAAGGGATAAATTTTCAGCAGATTGGAATTTTCGATATTTTTTGTATAATTTATTACGTAGTTTAATTTCTGATTTTATTCGCGTCGTTATCCAGCTCTTGTCATTTGGATAAATGTATACAGTTTTATTTGGAATGTGCTGCTTTGAAGTATTTAATAAAGTTTGCGTGATATTTTGGCATAGTTCGTCAACGTCTTCAATTAGAGACATCCCGTCCCAATCCATATTAGACAAAGAGGTCCGAAACTCGTTCCAATTAGCTGCTTCATAATTCCAGACCAGTCTCGGGTACTTCTTTTGTTTCACAACATTAGATCTGGCATGCAAAAAGACCGGACAGTGGTCGCTACAAAAGTTTGGCAGAATACCAAAATCCAACACACAGTCCCTTCGATTGCAGATGACAGGATCTAAAAGAGAACCCGAGACTGGTCTAGTAGGTTCAGTAATTAACTGGTAAAATCCGAAATTATTAATTAATGATGACAAATTAGTTAATCGTGGGTTTAGTAGATTTTCATTAAGGTCGCCAGTTAGTAAAATGTTATGGTTAGGGTATTTGTCTATTACGGCTTCTATGTTATATTTTAACTCCTCCCACATCCCAACTTCAGTTCCTGGCGGCCTGTAAGCAACTCCAATTACACTTTTCGGCCTCGCATGAACCTCCAACCAGATCATTTCAATATGAGGATGCTCCAGACTGGGTAAGCGATTAAAAGCTAAATTGTTAGAGACATAAATACAAACACCTCCCCAAGCCTGGTCGCGATCTCTTCTCAGAGGTTCATGGAAGCCAGGAAGTGCAATTGAACTGTTTGAGATGTGGACAGTGAGGTGACTTTTGTTGTTACAGTTGTTAATGTATCTTATGTACTTTATTTTTTTTTCTCCCTTTTTATATGTTATAGAGGAGAGCAACTAAGTAGTCTTTGTTTTAATTCTCTTTAAAATTACAATTACAATTAATCACAGATTTAGGTGAAATTGATACAGATGGAATCGTTACAACTACTACCCCACTATATGGATCAGTGTGTCTAAGTAACAAATAAAATGGTAATATTATACTTATATTACTGCTACTAAACGTTAATCGTAACCCAGAAAAAAACGATGTTTTAAATACTCGTACTAACAAAGCGCTCTTTCCGGCAAGTTATCTGCGGGGTCAACGGAGCTGGTGTCCGTTTGATCTTGCCCAGTCGGCCATACACAATACACCAAGCCTGTTAATTTTTTGAAGTTAATTGACAGTTATTTTTTATGTCCTCTTTCATTCTACAAAAAGTTTTAAATGTTAGTCGGAAGAAAAGCCCTTCTGGGCTTATGTTGTTCGTTTTCTTGTAAACCGACTTTAAATAAAGTTTCTTGTACCTTGTATCTAGAACTATTCTGGGTAAGGATTAAGAATTTAAGAGCATTGTAAATATTTTTCTTTTCCATAATTTGATTAATTGTATTAATTAAAGGTACACAGTATAAGCAATTGGCCTAAAGTGTACGCTGATTGAATTATTAAACACATTTAGAAAAATGTAAAGAATACCCGCCCAGCAAGCGTTTTATAGATAATCGTAGCGGCAAAGACATTTTATGGCGAGATGAAAAATTGCGGTTGTTTACTGGAGTATTTTCTGTGACATTTGTTCACTATCTGTATGTTTATTAGGTTGAAATAGATATATAAAACATCATGGAGTTTAATTATTGTTTTTGGTTTTAATTTTTGCTCTTGGTTTTATTTTTGCTCAACCTTTATGGAGTTAAAACGCTGCTGTGGAACACGACGGTTTGGGTGAAATCAGTAAGCCTAAATCTAGGACCAAATTAAAACAAGGCAAATTCTGTTGTATCCCCTAAAAATGGCCGGTCCTGAAATAAAGGTTACAGGTCGACTGATGAATGAAAAATATTGTCCATACAGCATACTGTCCTCGCTTTCCTCGCATATAATTTATTGATTGAAGTTTTCCGCCGCACTCGGCGTTGCCAGGTTTAGTGTGCGAGCATATCCCCGACCTTGGAAGAGTACCTCGCAACTTGTCCACATGCTTACATATAAAGGTTTCCACTAACCAAGAATGTTGGCCATACTCATTTTTGTAATAATACCGTACACAATAATCTTAAACCACACCACATGATGTATGTTTCAAAAATATAATTCAACAATTCATTATCAGAACTAAAAAGTAATTAGATAATCTAAAATTACGTTGAGCATCGGTGGACCCTTTCATGATCGCGGAGCAATATATTTTATTTTTTATCCCACAGGAGAGGGACGGATTAACTTGGTATCATAGAGAATAAAGGGTCGAGATTATATGATACAGAAGATGGGGAAAAGAGAATACAAACCGCAGAGTCGAGATATTTTCCCCAGCTATTCAAACGTTATATTGTCAAGATTATGAATTTATGGTGTCATGCATGTATGTGAACGACCTAAAGAGTAAACGCATTTTATGTTGTCTTTTTACAGAAATATTTATATCCCGTGATTAACCATTTCTCAAATTGAAATGCGACGAATAATACATTCCACATGACACCAAAAAACTAATACAGTTCACGTTAGGCAGAATTTTGTACACTTTCCATAAATTGTCGAAATTCAGTCCACCTCATGGAAAAACAGCGAATGGCAGCTGAGCACTACGCCAAAAAGATACATCTGTGGGCAAATCTAGTGTCAAACAATATGACTATACTCCGGTGATTAAAGAAATATGCATGGGTTCAATTTATCCAAGAGGCGCTGATGTATACTAAGGCACAAACTTGTGAATCAAGTTTTTCAAGCATGGTTATCTCCCTTGGACCGTAAACTGGTTTTGCAAAGGGGAAAAGCCTTGCTGAGGCGCTTAAATAAAGTTGTTTGTCCCATCTAAGTTCCTATATTTTTTCTTTAAAACCGAACTTTGAGATTACCGGATATAAGAGCAATTCAGAAGCCACAGAAAATGTCTCCTATTAAAAATGTAGTTTTGATATAACGAATGAATGTTTATCTTGGATACCTTGGTATGATTCGGATTTGTTTAAAAATTGTACTTGTCCATATAAATTCAACTTCCTTGACAAACATTCTGGCGATAAGAAATCACCAATAAGCTATGCAATTTATTCAACATATCGTTACCTAAATCAAAAGTGTATTTTAACAAAATAAAAAGATGCTTGTAAGTATGAAACTTCCATCTGGCTTCACAGGGCGAACATATTGAAGTAGAAATGTCACTTTGAGTGTGTAGAACACATCCCCAGAGCAGAAGGTCAATAGTGCGAAAATAGGTATCCCAAATGGCATGCAATAATTCGCAAACCCTCGCTATAGATAAAGCACGAGAAACGAGGCATTCTTTGATGGACTTTAGTTGAACAAAAAGCTAACATAGGAATATCAAATTGATCACGTTAAAGTGGTAGGGGCTGCCAAAATGTTGATATCCGTTAATACGGAATATGGAAATTAATGCCTATTTTGTCGAGACTTGCCAATCAGAGGCTCTTTCGTCCTACTAGTATCGAGAATGTGCGATAAAGACGTTTTTGAGCAAATGTAAGCTTAGAATGAATAAATATTGTTGACTTTTCGGGCATTATTTTGGCTCATTAAACTCACAGACTTTATGGATTTTTCTCAGCCTAACGTCAATCATTTTGCTTTTCTATGCATTTAGTCTCTTAGTATCGTGATAATCGGGATTTACGAAAAAAGTAAATTTTGGCAGCTTATGCCATTTTTTGTGCCTGTGAATATCCTTTTTCTTATATGAATTACGTTAGTAACTCCCTTCAATACTTTTTTCTTTCATTAGAGGGGTATGAAAAGTGGACCTGGCGTAGAGATAAACTACATCAAAGCACAGGCACACGGAGTGCTCTCCCTTATCCATCCTCTGTTATACTATAAATATAGACTAACACAGGGTGGATAAGACAGAGCACTCCGTGTGCCTGTGATCAAAGATTACACGCTTCCAAAACAAGCCTTTAACATTACACAGGTATTGCAGAAAAAATGTACTCACCCAAAATAGATACCGGTATCTCGTAGTAGTCAATCAAAGTTCAGATTTGGAAACAATGTTTATAAATGTGAAAAGACAATTTGTATCTAATTCAATTCCTGAGTTAACCAAATAACTGTAACTACATAAGGGAGAATCGCATTATTCGTGAATCCGTTTATCATTTAGAATCCATCAACAATATACTGGTCCTGGTGTCGTCTTACATGAACTGCGAGTCCAAAGGTTAACCACACTTTTAGTTTGGGCTTGTTCTCCCCTGGGTTGGAATGAAACATTTTTGTTTCTTAGAGTTATTGTGATGTTTTTCGCCGCTGCCGATATTATTTAACCAGGTTTAGCGGTGGAGGAAATCTGACTATTTGTCCGGAAGAAATTCGTTTAAACCTTTTTGTCCAAATCAAGTTCGACAGGAGAGGTTACAGAACATTGAGCAACCCATGTGATATATGTTAGTCTTTACTCTTCTCGGGGGAAATAACCAGGATGTGCCATTCATTCATTCTAGAACCTTAATTGTAAGATTTTCCCGAGTATGGTACCAAAATTTAGAAAAAAAACCTGCATGTCGTACAATTTAGGTCTTCGGTAGGATAAGTTCGTGACAGAGTTTGTTCCAGGGGGATTCTTTTACTGACCCCATATATTTTTGTATCCGCCCACTAACAAACCCGGTAACGAATTTATCCCACCGAAGATCTAAATTGTAAAAGCTTTCTTTCTCAAAATTGAGCATTTCATAAAAGGCAGAAAGTGAACTTTGAAAGCTATTGGCAAGTGTCTAGACATGACGTCACGAGTCATATATGTATTCCCTCTATATGGATCAGCACGTCGACGTACTATGGGCTATACAGGGCCTCCTCGTGACTGGTTTCAACCAATCGAAAGGAAGTATTTAGTGTGAGGTATAAATTCGTTACAGGGTTTGTTTGAAGAGGATACGGAAATGTGTGGGGTCAGTCGACAATATGTTGGGCTCGGCCAGCGCCTCGCCCAATATTCGTTTACTGTATTTTAACGTTTTTAAAAATTACACGAGTTCTGCAAAAAATGAGTTCAGAAACAATTAAACACTAAAAATATAGTATATTTCGGTTTGGTAACTTGTTATTTGAATACTTCGTGAACCGAATGCAGCAGTTTAGGAAAAGAAGGAATAAAATAATGTTAAAATACAGCATTTGATAAGAAACCATATGTGTAAATGTTTAACCTGATTGAGAAAGTGGCACAAAAAAGAACGAAAAGTAAAAAAATGGCATCATCTCACTATTATATCCATGAACACTAAAACCACGGGCACAGGGAAAATCCTCTTGTCTAAGATAAACATGGAGACAAGTTTCCAATTGTGTTAAAAAAAAGGTATATCATTTAGACCTCATAAATTGTTGTAATGAACTAAACCTATGGTATTTCATTTGGTTGACGACTGACAGGAGCTTAGCCTTGGTCAGTAGAATTTTCTGGAATCCTTCTGTAATCTGTAATACATTGACAAAGGTTACACATCTTAACAATCTCACTATTATATTTACACTTATATGTACTCCAGCATAAACCCATGATAGAACTTTTGAGTTGATTGATTGTTTGGTGTTTTACGCCGCGCTCAAGATTATTTCACTTATATGGCGGCGTTGTCAGTTTTATTGTGGGAGGAAACCGGGCTCTTTGCCCGGAGGAAACCCACGACCTTCCGGTGGTACACATGTAACAGACAACCATCCCACATAGGTCGTTCGAGTGAAAACCCAGTCAGATAATTTTCCAATTTTTGTTGTTGGACTGAGTGGGAATCTAACCCGCGATCCATTGGTGGAAGGCTGTTCGTATTAAACGTCCAACGCTCAACCTACTGAGCCACAGAGGCCCCCTGAGATAGTTATTCTCTGTACAAAAGCACAGACTAAGAGTTACGCTCTGTGACGAGAGACGATGATACACTAATGTGATTTCGATGACATAATTGTGTATTAAGAGACAATGTAGTAGAAACACAGATGATCAAAGAATCTGGAGAATTCTATGTAAATTATATATACATAACACCAGTTGAAAGTTCGAATTTTTTAATACATCTATTTCTGTATTACCATGCAGCGAATTTTATTGGCTATTCAGTTAAAATATTACCCCAACCCTATAGTAGTGGTTTATGAAACACGTAATACAAGCTGTTTTTCAAGATACTTCTACATACATGTAAACATTTACATTAGGGAGTGTGTTGATTAACTAAATGCTATGAATATATAAGAGAACATGTATCTCTAAGGACGGATCCCTATTATCCTGATATATTCTGTATTCTTTCTCCAGTGATACAATCTTAGCCCTTGAGCTGATCTTCTTCAAAAGAACCATTATCCGTAATGAACTAATCGTGTTTCTTTCGATGTTAAAATAACGACTGAACACTTTCAGAGAGGATTGTTACAGTATAATTTGAATCTTCCTTTTTGTGAGAGAAGTCAGCGGAAATTGAATAACGTTGTAATTGGTAACAAGAGACGGCTTTAGTTTGGAAACGGATCTCATTCTGATCATCATCTCTGAAAGGGCTGCATTAAACAATACATTTGACAGACTCCTTTAAGTCGGATAGAATCTCACATTAGATGCGTAAGTCACGATCTGTCTGTGACAAATAGCCACAGTTTTCACTGCGCAAGACAATATGACCTCAAAGCGATATGGAGACTTCCTGCTTTAGATAAACAATTCGCATCTTTAATGGGACTTATATATTCAACTTTTACTTGTGACCAATCGATCAATCTCAAAGCTTGATAAATATATTGACCATCGAGTTCATGCAAATCCCGAGAAAAAAGTTCCTCGTGGTTTCTGTGATATAATTTTGAAATATTTCCCTTTAAATCTTTGAAAACTGTTTGTTGAAATAGAACTAAGATTTGATATTGACCTGGAGGTTATGCGGAATCGGAAGCAAGATGGTGTGTTGCTATTCATAATGAGGTCACACATTGGCTTTCTGTTTCCAGCTTAGCTTCTTCGCCAATCTCTTTTCCAAGGGAGTGAACTATCTTATGGTCGTCTAAAATTCAATTTTTTTGGAAGTGATGTTTTCTGATCGTGTCGTGCATCTCCTTTTTTAGATTATGAACAATGAACGTTCGTACTTCTACTCCATAATACACAAAGCGCCGTAAAATCATTAACTAGAGAGCCTAGCATAGCATGTGATTCAATTATTTAACCTTTAATGGCATCCAACTATACTCTTATATAGATATCAGGCCAGCCTCAGACGCCAAAACTTCCAGTTAAACAAATAATTGATAATATAGGACTAAGACATTTATTTGACAAACAATAAGAGATATGAAAATGTCATTAGATAAATTCCGATCCGGACGGCTGAATGAAGTTTAATTTAATGTTTTCCAAAACAAATGATCCAGTCCATGTACATTCTTTGTAAAGCCATTGATTTTTTCAGGGGTAATCGTACAGGAAAACTTTTTTGATGAGTTGCGCATGGAGCACTCATTATAGTTAGCATCGTCTATGCTTGCGGGGAAAAGCGGCAACGACAGCTAGAAAAACATAAAATATTTTAGTTATCAGCACTTATCCGCGAATGGGTGATCGGATATCAAGAGAGAAAAGATTCAGGTGAAAATGTATGCTATTTATCCAACTGTTATTTTATTTAATAAAAAAAATCAGCGATATGGATTTGATGCCGGTTCATGGAAAGTTATGGGTGGGAACTCGTATATATTGGTTTCAACTCGTATGAGCATTGTTTTTCTACAATTATTGTACCTGGTGTCGTTTAATGGTGCTTGCTGTGGAAAGAGAATTTTCTTCCTGCAGGCGAACGTGAAGCTTTAGGCTGGAAAGATCAGATCACTCGTTCATTCGTTAACCGCCCAAACTTTGCCTTACTCCATAATCATCAACAGGCTGTTGGACAAGTCTTTATTATAACATTAATGTCATGCTAGCATTTCACACAACAGTTAAGCTTATCCAAACATCGTGTGCGTTGAAACATGCTGCCAATTCGTGAAATAAACACTAGCCATTTGCTTTTGTTTTATTTTCCCTTTGTACAGGTAGCTGTAAGTGACCTTGTAGAGCAGTTATTGCAAAGCATTGCCGAGTAACTGGTTAGAATAAGACCCTTGTGTCAGTCGTAATCATTCTATATGAAGCACCGAAAATATTAAAGGCTTTGTTCTCATAATGAGATGGAGAACTCGTTGATAGTTGAAATTGTATTTACAAATAGCTTCCATTAGTTTTTTAGTATTTTAGAAATTTGTAACTAGATTGGTTTCTTCAACACTGATTGACGTCGTTTTGGGGGATTCAAAAGATGTTTTATTTCATTTTCCGATATTCCTCATTCTGTGTTGATATTAGGTTAATAATATTGTAAGCGACGTCCGTAATATATGGGATTTAATAATGGGGCAAGGAGTGGAACCAATGGTTAATAAGGGCACTATTGACAGTAGAAATGCCTGAAGTAATAAATAAGTCAGACATTGACTATATGTAAATTCTTTAACATTATAACTGTTGGAGAGTCTTGGTAGATGTTGTTGGGACTACATAAATGCTGAACATGTATGGCATACAAGGACCTAGTTTAAACGTCGGTGTTCAAGGTCCGTTTATCGAATTGATCGAATGCAAAGACCACGAACACAATCGAATTGGACTTAATTCCATACAAGAAAACTGTTAGCTTTTATTGGTACAAAATATAGCGAGTAACGAGTAGACATGCTTTCAATATCGCTCCAGATAAGAGACAACTGTGCGAAGAGATTGAATATTTGTCGACAAAAGGGCACAGTGAGATGAAGTGCTTACAGGATAGTGATTTTTTCTTTTAGCCGGTTTTTCTTTATCTGTTCTATCATTTCAACTCTGATTGTTTGTAATACACCTATTCCTACACACCAAGCGTCTATCATCTTTGCTGGGTCACTTCCAACATCCATACATAACGTTAACTCTTATTGGTGGTTTTCTGTCCCAACACTGGAGCGGAACCATCGGAAATCATTTAGTTTTTCAGCCGGGGTAACCGTTTCTATCTTTTAATATTTGGGTTATACGTGGTAGATTTCAGAAGAAATGTGCCTGAGTAATGCGTAGAAAGTATCGGTCATCCGTTAAAAGAGCCCTATACGTGTACATGTACGTCTGAGGCAAACTACAGATTTTTAAAAAATCCCAGATTTTACCGTCGTACATATCTGCCAAAGAAGCAATCAATGATGATCCCACTGCCACCATCCTGCAGACGCCGCTTTCCAGAGGGAAGCATTTCCACAATATACAGAATGTAGATCATCACTCAGACACAATAAACTATCGGAGACCATCTTCGCTGGGCTTTATTTTTTGGAGCAAACAAAACAAGCTGCGAAATCGCTTACAAAAGAAAGCGCGATGATGTATCGTTTCAATCGGGTGACAGGGTTGCTTGATGTCATGTCGCAGGAACAAAGCAGGGACAATGTCATGACAGCATGGGTGCTCCGCAAACCAAGAATCACACAATTTCAGGAAAGAGGACAACACATGGAGTAAGAAAAACTTGGCTTGCTCTCAAAGCGACGGGAGGAAGTCCAGAAAAAAAGCAGAGGAAACTGGCTGAAAATAATGCTAATATTGTTATTTATGGTCTTTGTATGCATACACAGTGTTCGATTAGAAAAGAATTGCCATATTCTATATATATTCATGTTTATTATATTATCAATAGGTGTTTATTGTTCAGTAATCGTTTCTCTTAGAATGTAATAAGACTACGATGATAAAGATCAGTGTATCCATTTCTTCGAGAAATATATATTGCTTAAACTCGGTAGTGTTTGAAACTAAATAATTCCAATCCGTACAATTAATATATGTACATGTAGGTCTACGATCAGTGGATAATTTGCTGGTTTCCCCTCTCTTTCCAGGTGTTTTAGAGATGGTGTTATTGGTGTAAACTATCATTCTGTTGCACAGGTATTCAGAGTCATTATTCGGTGGCCGTTAAGCCTATACAGTTGTTATTCCATAGTTCTCCTGCTCGACAATGTTGTCAATGGAGTAAACGGCAAGATTTTGGTTCTGGTTCTCACAGTTATCCCCCTTCCTAAAAATGGATAAATGCTGGATTTGTGGAACTTTGTAGTTACAACACTTCACTTACTTTTTGGTTATTAACTTTAAATTGTCAAAATTTCAGTGGGATTCTTGGCGTGTTTTCCCTTCTCCAACAAGTTTTTAACAGTGGAAGACTCGAAAAGTTTCATTACTAATATTCTTTATTTATGATTAGAGAATGCCTACTTTAACCATGGTTGTCTGAATGGGATTTAAGGCACACATATGGGAATGATACGCCCTAAATCTAAATGCTTTTCTGCACTTAAAGGGTCTTGGGTTTCTCGTGATTCTATACACAAAGAAAAAAGTAAAGCAACCCCCCCCCCCCCACCCCTGGAAAGTCTGCACCGACCGATACAATCATTAGTGTAGGGAGATTGTTGGCAAACTGATATTGCAGAAACGATTGTGATTATAAAGGGCAACACTCTGGCGATAAGAAATCACCATTAATGGCAATAAGCTATACAATTTATTCGGGATATCGTTAGCCAAATCAACAAGGGGAACATATTGAAGTCAAAATGTCACTTTGAGCAGAAGGCCAATAGCGCGTATAGCCTCCATTAGCTTCCAAGGCTAATTTGATATTAAAATGAATAGAGATTCTGTGTTAACCGTGATATCTTTTCGCGTCGGGGATCGTCCTGCACGAACTTTTAAAGCAGTTATTGGAACTCATTACAGACAAGTGTCTTAAAATAAGACGCTTGTGTCAGCCAAAGCCCTCTTAACGAGATCTCTTGACACCCATAACGAAGCTATTCAATTTCCACTGCTTGGGAAGTTAAAACAGAGTCTGTTGTACGTTTTTCTACAACAATTGGTATTTTTTTGACAGAAACCCGAATTGTTCATTAGCGAGAACGTAACATGATAAAATCGAGACTTTATAAATACTACAGAATCAAAAGATTCCGCTGGCTTGTAGTCGGATATATCGGTCTATCGGCTATCAATAAAATAATCTACTATCAGGGCTAAATCCCTTCTCTTTCTTTTACCTAGTTACATATTTTCGCTTTCTTTTCCATGTATCCTATTTTGTTTAAATGCAGTTTACCCGACTTCTTGCCATAGCTGAAGATCCGTACACTGACAACATATTACAAGGTATTCCAGAAAATTCAACTGACTAAAGTCAAACAGCAAAACTGCCTGCCTTCAATCTGATGAAATATCCGCCTTCTAGAAATGGACAAGACAACGTTCTAAAAGCAACAAGTATGTGCCAAAGACCAAATTGTGAACGCGGCATGAGGTGTTTTGTCTCAAAGAAATGGATAACCAGGAAATACTTAGGCGTTAATACTTCTATTTATTGTCTATTAAACACCTACGAATTGTAACGTGGAGATTGGGTAGGTGTTAGCACAGGTGTAACAGTTTATCACATAACTGTGTTGTTATTCGCGTACATAAACCCATGTCGTAAATATGGTATGTAACTAGTTACATAACACTTTCAATGAAATTGATTGGCCGAGAGCGTGGGAAAATTATTCGTGCGCGCGCCAGTGGGACTTTTTGCTGTTGTTGTTTTCATGTGTTAGCCTGTCTCTCGATTGACCTGTCAAAATGATATGTACTGTGGCACATATACATTTCCCGGTCAATTCGCACACCTATAAAGTCGAGAAAGATTATTAGTTATTTAAATTGTAAGTCCCAACACCTGAAAGTCCCTATTTAAAAAAAAAAGAATTGCCAAAGCCAAACGAGTGACGAGTCCGCTAGGCATATATAGGTCTTCGCTATAACTGGAACGCAGGCTAGTTGTGACCTAGATAACTTCAGAACGAATTTTAAGGAAATCTTTGTTTGATAAAATTTAATAATGATCTAAATGTCTTTAATTTGTATTTTTTAATACTAGTCTGCGTTTTTATCTTAGAAATTCAGGCGGAATTGACATGGATCTAGTTTATTGTTTCTGCGGAGAACTTCACCGAACTCAGCAGTGCCGCGGCTGTTGTCTATCTATAACTTCTAATGACGTTACGATCGGTACAATTTTCGATTAGTTTTCTTCGTTTTTCAAGTTTAGTTATGCGATAAACAGAATCGCACACGAGTGGTCATTAGATATGAAGATTTATGAAACTCGTTGATTAAGTTATAAATATGTTGCTCGCTGAAGCTCGCAACATATTCAAAACTTACTCAACTCGTTTCACAAATTTCATATCAAATGACCACTCGTGTGAGATCCTCTATATCTTTTTGGTATCTCAATCTGTTTATCAACAGAATTTAAAATAATGAGACCAATGGTGCCGGTCAACTCTCATCCAAGTCCTAAACCCTTTTCAAATTTGTTTATTTTCTACAGCAATAGGATAAGAAAATCTTTATAAATCACCCGATATACAAGGCGGTGAAATTATCTTCCGCCAGACAAAGCTTTAGAATTTGGAGATCAGATTCCTCGTTCATTCGTTAACCATCCAATATTATCTTTACTAATGAAAAAATTAAGGCATCACCAGACAGCGGTATAGGTGTCGAAAGCTCGTGTTATTCATAACTAACTACGTGGCGATGCCTCAATTTGGAACCCACGTTGGAAGAGAGTTTTAAACATTTCTTAAGACTATCTTTGTTGCCTAAACATAACCAGACTGTCTTATAATTATTTATAATAGCATTAATGCGTTTAATTAATTAGTGTCTTTTAGAAAGTGGGTATAACAGTTTTCTCGTTATTTTGGGATTACACTTTCTTGAAAATAAGGTAGAAATTCCTCTACCGATTTTTGGGTGACGCCCGAAAAGGGAATCGAACCCAGGTCCCCGAGTATGGCACAATGGATAAGGCAGCCGGTATTTAGTGCTGGCGATAGGTGCCATACTCGGGGACCTGGTTTCGATTCCCTTTTCGGGCGTCACCCAAAAATCGGTAGAGGAATTTCTACCTTATTTTCAAGAAAGTGTAATCCCAAAATAACGAGAATAATAGCATTAATGGCACACGGCCGTTGTGAAAGCGTGCTACTAAAATCCAACGTTACCCATCTGTTGATTTCTTGACATGCTAGTAGTTATATGACGCCCTTGCGTGGGTATACGGGTAGATATTTGGTGTCTGACATTAAAATTTTTCCGAGGCGAAGCAGACACCAAATATCTACCCGTATACCCACGCAAGGGCGTCATATAACGAATTTATCACCATCCAGAGCAGCTTGTTTACTTAAAACTGAGTATAATCAGCTGTTCTTTATTCGATTAGTTCACAAAAATGTCATGGGTTGAGTGTATTGAGCAAGGTCTAAATGACGTCGCAAAAGAAAAATATTCTATTGTGACGTTGCAAAGTTATATCGGTTTTCACGATCTTTGAGACAAGCATAGCGTTCAATGCTGACGATACACCATTCTAAACTGACGTCACAATAGGATTTCGTCTTGACTGAAGAATGCTGTGACGCACCAAGACCTTCACTCCGTGGTAATAACAGCGCGTGAGATCTTAACTGCGGGGTTATACAGAATCAAATATATACACGGAAAGCACTGGGATGCAGACTCACATTCTCGGATTTTCGACCAATCAAATGCCAAGAAATTTCTCTCAATGGTAAAAAAGCCTGCTATACAGAGCTGCTGTTCTTAAAATAATCACAAAATTCTGCAATGGATCTATAGATTAACGTTAGTGCGAATAAAGGTTTCATTTTGGGTTTTTCAGAAAATGGTTTCTCTGTGCTTCGTTATTCTATCCAGGTTTGTTGGTGTGTGTCATTCTTGGTGTTGCCAGTTGCAATTTAGTACTACAGGTCTACAGCATTGGAATCTAAATTCAATCACTCTATAAAAAAACCGTTTGGGTAATACGAAATCTGCGTGCTTTGGTCTATTTTGAAGAAATTTAAATAAACAGAGATTCGATGTTGTCTTTAAATCACTTCTCACTGTTTATTGTGATTTTCTTTGTAATGAAGGATCGAACAGTTATTGGAATTCATTGCGGACAAGCCGCTTAAAATAAGACGCTTGTGTCAGCCTAAGTCCTCTTAATGAGATCTCTTGACACCCATAACGAAGCTATTCAATTTCCTCCACTGCTTTGAAAGTCAGAAAAGAGATTGAGTTTCTGTTCTAAGTTTTTCTACAGCAATTTGTACTTTTTTTATCTGGGCAGAAACACGAATTCTTCATTAGCGAGAACGCAACATGAAAAAATTGAGACTTTATAAATACCACAAAATCAAAAGATTCTGTTGGATTTATCGGTTATGAATGAAACAATCTACTGGTCCGGGCTCCCTACTCTGTCTTTTACCTAGGAACCAAGTTACATATTTTCACTTTCCTTTCCCTGTATCATATTTTGTTTAATTGCAGTTTACCCGACTTCTTGCCATAGCTGAAGATCCCTACATTGACAATATAACTAATCTGTCTTCAACCTGATTTCATTTAATTTCATTTCATTTATTAACCAAGAAATTCATAAATATGTACATGACAAGGATATTTAAAGAATCAGTTCTAAATTGTGGCGGGAATAAAGCTCATATGGCTTGTCCTATCCCGTTAGTTAATTGTTAGATATATAGAATTATTAATGATTGTATATTTTGAATAGTTATATATATTGTGTGGGCGGAAAATTTGAATTATTTTTGCAAAAACACGAGGCATATTAACAGGTTTTTAATAACACTCTGAGATTTTGGTAAATAAATAAGTTTTTAGTTAAGATTGAAATAAGGATGACGATTGTATTGATCTTAATGATGTTGGCAATTTATTCCAAGCTCTGGAATCGCCTGATTTGAAAAGATGGTAGGATGTATTTGTTCTACAGAAAGGGATGGCGAAATCAAATAATGTTTGTCTAGTGTTTATTTGCTGTTGAACCGATATCCGTCTCACCAGGTAGTTGGAAAATGAAGAAGGGATTATATACCGATAGTTAAAAAATATATGGCATAACTTTGTATTCATATATTCAACAAGAGGAAATGGTAAAATTTTCAGATGACAAAAGATTGGTTCAGTATGTTCCAGTCTTTTTGACAAATTTATTAATGATGAAATATCTGTCTTCTAGAAATGGATAAGCCAACTTTCTAAAAGCAACAAGTATGTAACTAAGACCGAGTTGTATACGTCGTATTATGTGTTTTGTTCAGAAATGGATAACCGGGAAGTACATGTACTCAGGCGTTAATACATAAATGTATTGTCCATTTAACACCTACGAAATATAACGTGGAGATTAGGTAAGTGTTTGTACAGGTGTAACAGTCGTATATTACAGTATCTTCTTGCTATCTCAATTTGTTTATTGGCAGTATTAAGAATAATGAGACCAATGGTGCCAGTCAACTCTCTTCCAAGTCCTAAACCCTTTTCAAATTTGTTTATTCAACAGCATTCTACAGCAATTGGATAAGAAAATCTTGATAAATCACCCGATATCTTCCGGCAGACAAATGTGAAGCTTTAGAATTTGGAGATCAGATTCCTCGTTCATTCGTTAACCATCCAAGACTCTATTTGGTGCCCAAACATAGCCAGACAGTTTTATAATTATTTATAATACCATTCATCACACATGCCTGTTGTGTGAGGATGCTATTAAAACTAGCATTCCACACAAGAATTAAGCTAATCCAAACATCGTGTTCCATTAAACATGTAAACAATTCGTAGAATAGATGTAGACGTTTGCTTCTGTTTAATGTTCCTTCACCAGCATCCAGTTCAGGTCAACTGGTGTGTTTTAATCATAAGGGGTTGCTCGAACTGGCCTTTTAAACAATTATCAACACAAAAAGTCACTAAGACTAGGAACCTTGTATCAGAAGTAATCCTACTTAATGGATTGATTGATTGATTGGAGTTTTACTCCTCGCTCAAGATTATTTCACTTATATGGCTGCTAAAAGCAGTTAGATAAATCAGACCCTTTAACACCAAACTTTTAAATCAAAATTGACAGAAACCCAAAATAGTAAAAACTGGTAAAACAAGTGTAAATTATTTTTGGAGTATAAAAAAAATACATCATATTTAGCTCCAAAACAGCAGTTTTGTCCATATATGTCAAAGAAATATAAACTTTATAAAAACTCTGTATAAATAATTCTTTGTTTTCATCCTAACACAATTTTAATAAATAGATCTCTTAGCATAATTTAAAAACATATTGGTTTACTACCATAAAATAAAAAAAAATTGCCACAGGTTAGTCGACTCATACGTTCAAGCTTGCCTTGAGCTGTGGGCCCATTCTTATCCTCTGGAACCCACACGGAGGCCCAAGGATTAGTCGCCTCTTACGATTAAGCACGTTGGGAAAGCTGTGGGTCTATTCTTATCCTCCGGAACCCACACGGGGACTACTTTATGGAACATCACCCTCAAATGAGATGAGTGTCTGTTGTGCTCTTGTAGGACAACTTGTCATTATAACAAGAACGGAACACTAATAATTTATGAACACTTAGATAACAACTGTTGTTTTGATCACATGTACTCAAAACAAATCCGTGTGAATTTGTTTCAGTATCTTCACACCAAACATGTCTCCATGTTGTTAAATAATTAGTTATAGTTTCAGGTAGATAAATGGTGACAACTTTCATGAACCATCATACAATCTATATGAATGCTGTTTTTCCAGTTTCTTCCACGTACATATATATGATAAAATCCATTTGACGACGAATCGTTCATGGTTGAAACTGCATTCATATTAAGTTAATCATATTGTCAGCGACTTCCGTTTAATAATGTTGTGAGGAACAACGACCAGAGCCAAAGGTTATCAAGTACATATTGACAATAAAATTGTCTGAAATAAAAATAAATCTGACGTTGACCATCTGTTGACTTCTTGACATTCTGACTGCTACACATAGCTGCTGTTCTTAAAATAATTAGAAAATTCTGCACTTAATGAGACTGTTTATTACTTTGACTTACAATAGTTACATTGGGTAGGAATGATAGCTGACGATGTTTATTACCTTGACTTGACGATGTTTATTGCCTTGACTTCCACGTGTTACGTTGGGTAGGAATGATAGCTGACGATGTTTATTACCTTGACTTCCACGTGTTACGTTGGGTAGGAATGAAAGCTGACGATGTTTATTACCTTGACTTCCACGTGTTACGTTGGGTAGGAATGATAGCTGACGATGATTATTACCTTGACTTCCAGGTGTTACGTTGGGTAGGAATGATAGCTGACGATGATTATTACCTTGACTTCCACGTGTTACGTTGGGTAGGAATGATAGCTTTCTCGGTGAATAAGCGTTTCATTTTGGGGTTTTCAGAAAATGTTTTCTCTCTGCTTCGTAATCCTATCCATTCTTGCTCCTGTGTGTCATTTTTGGTGTTGCCAGTTGAAACTTAGTACCACAGCATTGGAATCGAAATTCAATCACTCTATAAAAACATTTTGGTAATCTGAAATCTGCGTGTTTTGGTATATTTTGGAGAAATTAAAATAAATAGAGATTCGATGTTTCCTTTTATTCACTTCTCGCTGTTTGTGATTTTCTTTGCCACAGTTATTGGAACTCATTGCGGACAAGCCGCTTAAAATAAGACGCTTGTGCCAGCCTAAGCCCTCTTAATGAGATCTCTTGACACCCATAACGAAGCTATTCAATTTCCTCCACTGCTTTGAAAGTCAAAAAAGAGATTGAGTTTCTGTTCTAAGTTTTTCTACAGCAATTTTTACTTTTTTTTATCTGGGCAGAAACACGAATTCTTCATTAGCGAGAACGTAACATGAAAAAATCGAGACTTTATAAATACCGCAAAATCGAAAGATTCTGTTGGCTTGTAGTTGAATCTATCGGCTATAACTAAGAGAAATACTACTAGTCATGGTTCCCTTGTCTGTCTTCTACCTATAGGAACCAAGTTACAGACTTTCACTTTCTTAATCCTAAGCCTTATTTTACAAACAAAAATAATAGCAGTGCTTGTTTGACACAAAAAAAGCACATCTGGTTTATGACACAAAAAACGCATCTGGTCTATGGCAACACCGCGTGCTACAATCGGTTTACTTGATATGTTTTTCCACAAATTACGTAAAACATGTCCATTTTTATTAAAAATCAGACATCATCGGCTTGAATACGATGTATAATGTTTTTTTTTTGTCCAATTTCTATTTAAAGCAAGTATAGGCCTGAAACCGCAATGTATTTAAACGAGGGAATTATGTGTTTCGTCTTTCAGAAATGGATAGCCAGAAAATACTTGGGCGTTAATGTTAAGAATAATGTCCATTATACACAAACTATAACGTGGAGATTGAGTAGGTGTTAGCACTGGTGTACCAGTCGTAAGTACATTACAGTATCTTCTTTGTACCTCAATCTGGTTATCAGCAGAATTTAGAATAATGAGACCAATGGTGCCAGTCAACTCTCATCCAAGTTCTAAACCCTTTTCAAATTTGTTTATTCTACAGCAATAGGATTAGAAGATGTTTATAAATCACCCGTTACACAGGGCATGAAAACATTTTTCATCACTCTTAAAAATTGTCTCTCTTGATTTTGCCTTATCTACTGCGAAAATTCAAGAAACCAAAGATTTGCCAAATAATTGGTAATTGTTTTAATAAACTAATATGAGGATCATGTCAGAAATTGTTTGTCTGGGTCTCTTGTTGAAGTTAATTTAGACAGATCGCTGAACATAAACTTAAAAATCTTTTGTGGTTTTGTTCACCAATTTACATTTGCGGATGTGCCATTTTAAACTAAACTTTTTCCGTCAACAACAAGAAGCAACCTTTCTGTGTTTGTCTCGTTTTCAAGTTAACTTTGGAAGAAAAATCGGTCAACAATTCAGTTTTGCGGATGTGCCATTTTAAACCTAACTTTTTCACCAATAACAAAAAAGCCAACGAACTACTATTTTCGGATACCATGGAACCAACGTTTAAAGAGAGTTTCAAACATTTCTTGGAATGATGCAAATTACGTGCTCAAAGTTGAAATTCTAAAGGCGGAGGGTTTCCTCTCCCACTTAACTTGGAAACACCGTCATATAAGCCTGAGTGAAATGCACGAGAGAGCAAAGTGGGCCCCAAACATCAATCAATATTCCCGTCTAAAGATGGAACTCGTTGAAAAGCACGAAAGATAAATACACTTTGTTAGATCTACATGCTTTTATTTGTTCTGAACAATATACAAAATCACTTAATTCCACAAAGAAATTTAACAATTCATTCTAGCAATCAGTTTATAACCTATGAACTTGTCTATGTTGGATGGCACCGGCAAAGTAAGTAACCCAGGATAGAGACACACGAGTGCGGCTAGATGGCACAATGTATTTACCTTATTGTCTATTATAGCATACTCGCCGCTTAAATCCAGAATACTGTTTAGATTGAAACAAGTATACGGTTTACTGTATATTTCGCTCACAGAAGAAGTAAAGAACTTTCTATTTTTAAGAATAAATTTACCAAAATTTCCAATTTGATTTGTCAGGTACCTGCAATGTTTAACTCCGAGTCTGGGCATGTGCGCAAACGCCTTAATGATTTAGACTGTTGAGTGATCCAACAGCCCAGTAAAATTTTACGAACTTTGACGGTGAAATACAAAGGGATACAATAAATATTGGCGATAATGTTTAGAGTGTAAACTATAGACAAAATGGCCAGGAATTAGGGTAATTCAACACTGAAGTCAACCAGTTTCTGATCGAGCTTCGGTTTTTCGTATGTTTTTCACCCGCCATTGAGAAATTTACACCTAACTGGATATGAGTAATGTGCCCCATTATTGATTTTAGTGTTTTTTTATTGTAGTAAGTTCGTGCAAAATGGATTTCTTAAAGTGGCATGAGGTGCCAAAATGTTGATATTTCGACCTTGGAACAGAATGTTGAAATTATCGGCTGTTTTTCCTAAGACGTATAATTCAAAAGCTTTTTAGTGCGTCTAGTCTCGAGAATGTACAATAAAGTACTGTATTGAACTAACTTTGGCTTAGAATGAATGAATGGTCGTCCCGGTTATTTAAATTTTGTTCACTTTTCGAACACTATTCCGGTTCGTATAGGATACACACTGTATGGATTTTCCTCATTTTAACGCCAATCATTTAGTTTTTCGATGGCCTTCAAAGCCTTTTACTGTCGTGACGATTATAAATTATGAAAAAAGTGTGAATTTCGGCAGCTCGTGACACTTTAGCAAATATCAGAAAGGAGAAGAGTGTTCCTTCACATTATACAGATATGATACAGGTACCTAAAAACAGCCAATAAACACATGGTCATTCATGTAAGGCGACGTGAGCATACCTGGGAATAACACCACTTGCATTAAAAGGTTAGACCACGACAATGCTCCTGTTCAAAACATTTTTTTTTATCGTAGAACACGTATTTGCTATTTTGCGATTTCATGGGACAGTTCTAAAACCATGCTACGATGTAATCGCGGTACTTTCACTAAAACAACTGTAATTGTTCATTATCGTTTGACATAGACTGTATGGACAATTGTATTAATACCGATGAATCACAAAAAAGAGACGTGTTCTGTTGAAAAGGCAACACATACGGTGTAAATAAGCCAATACTTCATACTGCAGCTGGGGTTTTCACACTGTCACTGCATGTGGAATAGCTGTCAAATACTCGCCGAAGGCCACGATATTCCTCGAATCAACGAGCCCTCACTAAGCCTGGCAACACCGCCATATAAGTTAAATAATCTTGAATACGGCGTAAAACATACTTATACATATTGATCCAGCGAAGGGATACTGCCAAATTAATTCAACAGCATGTTAATCGTCCCTATATAATACCATAAAGTGACAAGGTTGTTTTGTTATGAAATTAAAATGTTGCATAAAAAGGAAAGATGAATCAATGTCTACTATCAATACAAAAGTTATTACACAAATGCAAGCTTGAATTCCTGCTTTCGTTTTTTCTTTTAGAGTCTTTTCTATTTTTGAAAGCCAAAACGTTAGACCATTGTGTAGATATTCTGTTCAGGGCTTTATAGTGTTGACAAGATCTGGCCTCGCCACAATTCTTGTTTCTACACGACATGTTTCATCTAGTCAGATTTGTTGGTTTGTCAACAGCTTCTGATCTTAATTCCATCTGCTTTGAAAAAGGTAAATTTTTACGAATTACGGGGATTCTTTTCATCAAAATCAGAGGATCGACACAACTGTTAAGTGTATAAACAAGATGAAGTCCCCTAAGCAGGCTCATCATAGCGAGTTCTGGTCGATCTGAGCTATTTACATGTGCAGCTAGCGAACTTAAAGGTAAAGGCGTGTACAGACTAAGGGTGGTCAAATTCATGCAGAAATACGTAATGGAAAGGGATAGACTTGACCGACTGTTCATTTGGGTATTATTCAGCGATTTTATTTTAAGCGACATGTATTTTATATGTATGAAAATACTAATATAAATAAGAACTGAAACTGAGTCGATGGTCATTATGTAACCATATAAAAGGCCGCTAATTATCTCCATGTAAGAGGATGCCTCCAGGAGAGTACATGCAAAATAGCCGTTAACCAAACGTTCAGTTTCTTTCTCAGTATCCACTAAGAAAAGCATAATAATTGCTACCAGAACAGCAACCAACCAAGGGAAGGCTAACATCGCCACCTTGATGACTCTGTTATAACCACCTGTGTGATAACGCAACGGAGATACAGTTGCAAACAGTCGATCTAAGGCAAGGCTAAACACACATATGGACTGTACCATTATAAGCGAATGGTTCAATCTGAGATATAAACCATTTAAACACTGGATAACATTTGGTTGTAATCCTCCAATGAGCTGTCCGATATAATGTGTGTCTAGGGATACACAGACGGGAAACAAAATATTCACTAAAGCATTGTTTTGAACCAAAGGTTTAGCTTTCAAGTCATTTTGCTTTACACGGTAGAGGGCTATCAATAAAGAAACATTTAAAATGGTGGCCGAAAGTGCCACAGGGTATGTAAAGGCCAAGATCATTGTATTTGTGAAATTGATTATACTCGGTGGGGCCAGAGGTCGTTCAGGTCTTTGTAAGCCTTCAACCTCTCCAAATCGGAATGGGAACATTGCTTCCTCGGTTCTTTCGACCATTCCACCTTTACCAGTAGTAGCGTTCCAGGTCGATAAGGTGTGGTTTAAGATATCGTCTTGTGCTTCGAAAGTGTCCTGTAAAGACATTCAGAATCAGATTGGGGACATACTTATCCTCACGATTTCATTTGTGTTTCTCCTATCTAATTTAACTATTTATTGTTTCATCTATTATGCATGTCAAATCCTAAAGCTTCAAATACAACGCCGGAGATACATAGGCGTAGACATTTCTTTATGTTTAATGTATCAGCTCGGTATAATAAATAATTAAAAAAAAACGTTAGATTAGAAGGTAAAGAAACTCAGAAGTACATGTAGTTAAAGAGTATTTGTCGTAAAGAGTTTACCCATACGTATTTGTTGAATTACCCTGTCGATTTTCTTTATGTCCAGTGTATATATTGTTTCAAAGTTGAAGTAGCCCAAAGCGTTGCCTAAATTATTTACTTTAAAGTGGCATGAGCTGCCAAAATGTTGATATTTTGACGTTAAAACAGAATAATGAAATTATTGACTATTTTTGTCAAGACGAATAATTTAGGAGCTTTTTAGTGCTTCTAGTCTCGAAAATGTACGATAAAGTATTGTTTTAAACTAACTTTTGCTTTGAATGAATGAATGGTCGTCCCGGTTATTTAAATTTTGTTTACTATTCGAACACTTTTTCGGTCCGTACAGGCCACATACTGTATGGATTTTCCTCATTCCAACTTCAATCATTTAGTTTTTCGATGGCCTTCAAAGCCTCTTACTGTCGCAACGATCATAAATTATGAAAAAAAGTGTGGATTTTGGCAGCTCATGCCTCTTTAAAATATTTTAGAGGATACCAGTAAGGTAAATTATGCGTTTCAAAACAGTAAATCTGTAAATTGAAAAAAACTAGAACTTACCATTTCGCTATGTTATGTTCTCGAGACTCCGCTATTTTGCTGGTTGAAATGAGTCTGTTATATCAACACCTAAAACAAAATTAAGGCCTAGTAGACATCAGCATCTTTAAACAGTTATTTACTTAACAAAGAACTAGGATACCGTCTCTCCTTGTTAATGAAACAAATAAACTATATAAGAAAACCGGCGAATAATTTGCAACACAGATAGAAGGTGACTTTTGTTTTACCATATTTTAACTTTTTCCATTACAAGGGAACCGTGCGCGTGTGTGAGCAAATTACGGATAAAAAATATTCTCACATTGTAGTGTCCTACACCTATTGAAAAGGTGTTGAAATTATCACTTCTTTCCCCGGTTTAATAGACCGCTTGAAAACGAGATTGACACGACCTTTGCATCCTTTGAAGCTGATTTGTTCACTTCTTGTGGCGCCTGGGCTCAAGTTTGTAGTTTTTGTTCTGCTTCAATCATGTCCATTATGGGAAAAGAAAGTGAAAATATGTAATTTGGCTCCATCAGAATTATTTAGGTAGATATTTTGCCACAAACTATTCTTTAAACTCGTCTGGTTATTTTAGCTCAGAAGGTATTCTGTAGCTCAATTGGTTTTAAATATGACAAATGAC
Source organism: Lepidochitona cinerea (assembly GCA_963971465.1). Lineage (NCBI taxonomy): Eukaryota > Metazoa > Mollusca > Polyplacophora > Chitonida > Tonicellidae > Lepidochitona > Lepidochitona cinerea. Next base: position 37,860,075 of record OZ020553.1, read on the forward strand.
AAAATTAAGCATAGATTTTCTGCCCTCGTTCTCGAGGTTTTCCAACAATGTTTAACATTGATGTAATTTAGCTCGAGTTTCCCGGAAGGAGTCCTTATTATTCTAAGAGCAGTTTTAACGTACACCATTCATCACTGTGAACATTTAAATGTTAATACAAAGGATTCATAGTTAATTGTTGTTGTAAAAGTACAGCTTTGATGTACACAATTCACCGCCGTGAACATCAAAACAGAATAAAAACAGAATTGATGGATTTAGCAAAAATAATTTTAAAATAAGTATGATTGTGGGCGTGGAAATAACTACGCCATGTTAAATAAGGGTCTCTAGTTTTATTCTTTTGCAATTTGAAAAGGTAAATTAATCCAAGCGTTTGAAGTAAACATATACAATGCGCACTTTGCGTATAGGGTTATTTCTGAAAAAAATGTGTTCAGTTAATCGTATGCAAAGGATATTACTGGTAGAATTCATCTGAAAATCAGACTTTAAAAAGAAACAGTAAAATAATGACAATAATCTTTGATAATAACTCCCCACATTTGTATAACGATCATTCGATGTCGTAAAGCAACAACACATCTGACATACTTCTTACATATATCAATGATCACTTCCCTTTTATCTGTCCACAAACCCTATTCCAAACGACCAACTCAAACCCCGATCATCCTTCGCAAACCCTATTCCAAACGACCAACTCAAACCCCGATCATCCTTCGCAAACCCTATTCCAAACGACCAACTCAAACCCCGATCATCCTTCGCTTATCGACCTATACACAATGAAAAAAGTTAAGCACCCCCCTGGAAAGTCTGCACCGACCGATAAAATCATTGGTGTAGGGTGATTGTTAGCAAGCTGATGTTGCAGAAACGATTGTGATCATAAAGGGCAACATTCTGGCGATAACAAATCACCATTAATGGCAATAAGCTATACACTTTTTTCAGGATATCGTTAGCCAAATCAAAAGTGTATTTTAAGATGCTGGTAAGTATGAAACTTAAGAGCCCACCTGGCTTCACAGGGCGAACACATTGAAGTAAAAAGGTCACTTTGAGTGTGTAGAACTCATTACTAGAGCAGAAGGTCAATAGCGCGTATAGCCTCCATTAGCGCTTCATCCCTCCAGTGAGACGTCGGATCTGTTGAAGGGGTGCGGATTTGAATCCTTTAAGGCACATTTGGGATAGGATGGGCAGAAACATTCAAGCCCTAGAGCCTCCTGTACGAAATCTGCAGGAATTGGAAACCGCATGACATCGGTAGTGGCGGCAGGTACCCTGTATCCGATCCGACGTCTCACTAGAGGGGTGAGACGCAGGCTGGAAGCTAATTTTATCGGTCGGTGCTTATTTTTTTCCCGTGTAAATAAACCGTGATCGCCTTTAAGCCTTCACGGACAAATTATCCAGAGTTTCGTGGGAAGATGTCCAATCCTGTAATAATCCTGACGAAGCTTTAAACAGATTCACACAATTATACGATGAGACATTTCCTCTGACCACGTTACCAATAAGATTGATTGATTGACTGATTGATTGACTGGGGTTTAACGCCGCGCTCAAGATTATTTCACTTATATGGCGGCGAAAAGAGGTTGAATCAGACAATCCTTTAAAACATCAAAAACGCATATTAACCTAAACTTGACAGAAACGCAAAAGTCAAGAAAAAAACTGGTAAAATTACTTTTCGGAGTATTAAAACATGATATGTCACAACAATCTCCAAAAATAACAAATGTTTTCAACACAAGTATATCATAGAAATATAAACAATCTATATATATAAAGAAATATTTATTTCATCTTTACAAAATTGTGTAAATACATATATTTTACCCAACAACTTCTTAAAGAGTGTTTTAAAATCATATCGGTCTATACCATAATGATTTAAAATTTTGCTCAGGTTAGTCGCCTCTTACGATCAAGCTTGCCTGGCAGCCGTGGGCCAATTCTTATCTCCCCGGAACCCAAACGGGGGCTTACCAATAAGAAAACAAAAAAATGTTGTTTTTTTTAGCTCTACCGTTTGCGGCGTTGCAGGTTGGGAAAATGAACACAATCCCACAGAAGGCACTGCTATCAAGCAATGCCAGAAGTCTATGAATGTGGAAGTCGGAAACGTCCCATTACATTATATTCAGGGCATTGGCACTATTTCACCCAAATGTCACCTTAAACAGCGCCCTCTCTCGGTTAGTGATAAACCGTTGTCTTTCTTCACTTCCTCGTATGAACTATTATGGGATGCATAAGAAACAAACATGGCGAACGTTTTAGATAGGACTACAGTACTTGATGGAGCAAAAGTTAAAGTTTCCGAAGAACTTTATTAGTTGCAAGTGAGACAAGAAGCCTTGTTTGGAATGATTTGATATCAATATCTCTCAATGGAGATATCAGAGCTGCATGCTCGGTAAAGCTTTTATAAGGACCAATGCATTCTCCGAACTGCGGCTACTGGGATTGCCGATAGTGGAGAATGAATTTATTTTCTGATTTTAAATTGCGCAACCGTTTACAATTTCAAAGTCTACCGCGCATAAACGTCACATAATGTAGTATAAGCAGGCTGAAAGCGCCTGTGCCCTGAATAGGGGGTAATGCGACCGTTTATAGACTTCTGGCAATACTAATACGTTCCTTGACATCTATAAATGTCTCTCAAAGGCAATCGCTAAGAAAATTGTTCGATATTGTTAGATTTTGAGAAAAAAAACGAGTTTGTTAAAAACTAAAAAACATAAAAGGGGATAAAATGTAGTGGTTAAAACTGATGAATTTCCTACTCGGATTAAATCGGATCCCTGTACATACCTTGCATTCGGATCTCCGTTTTTCTTCTTTAGCTCAACCTGCGAAGATCCCGATCGAGTCCGTTAAGTATGTCTTCAAACCAGTTATTTTTACAAACAAGACAAAATAGTTTTGAATGGGGTATTGTCGTGATGCAACAAAGGACGGTGTTGTTTTCTGACAGATTTTACACCAAATGAAAGACGCGAGAAGGTGTTTTTACGCCTGAGAGAAGCTTATGACATAAAGACCTAGTACTTCATAGCCAATTCTTAACATTCATGAAAAAATCAATGAAATTAACAGAAGGGATATTCAATCGTATGCCTATCAGCACATTCTAGTATTGGTAAGAGGATATTTTTTGTAATAAATCATTTATCACATATTTGGCAATGTATAACACATTTCGAAAAACATTTTTGTCAATATTTGGTTTCAATGTAGCTGTGATATTTATAAGGCTTTATAATAAAATATTGTCTTTTGTTTAAAGTGGCAAGAGCTGCCAAAATTCACACTTTTCATAATTTCTGATCGCAACGACAATAAGAGGCTTTGAAGGCCATCGAAAAGTAAAGGATTGGCGTTGGAATGAGGAAAATCTATACACTATGTGGCATATACGAGCCGGAATAGTGTTCGAAGATTTAAATAACCGGGACGACCATTCATTCAGTCTAAGCCAAAGTTAGTTCAAAACAATACTTTATCGTACATTCTCGAGACTAGAAGCACTAAAAAGCTTCTGAATAACAGTCTTGAGAAAAATAGCCGATAATTTCAACATTCTGTTTCAAAGTCAAAATATCAACATTTCGGCAGCTCATGCCACTTTAAAAAAAGTGTTGATAAAGTTATTTTGTGTGTTGCTGTTTTGTTTGTTATACTGCGAAGGACTTTCGCGAACGGTAAAATTTTGCGAAAATATATTCTTGAACAACGAAATTTGTTAAAGAGAGCTGGGACTGTTATACAACATGAGGCAACGAAATGTGTTAAACTGGGGCTGTTATACAACACGAAACAACGAAATGTGTTTAACTGGGGCTGTTATACAACACGACACAACTAAATAAGTTAAACCCATAAAGAGTTTACCCATACGTATTTGTTGAATTACCCTGTCGATTTTCTTTATGGCTCAGTCACATTGTCGGCGATCTGTCGGGGATTAGTTTTGGCCGGGGGTCGTCATAGAAAATAAAGAATCCTTGAACAATCCTATCAATAATCCTAATAAAAGTGGAACATTGTCTGAGATTTTTTCAAGGATTTTGGCCCGGTTTTGTCGAAAAATCGTGGGATTAACCTCCGATTGCAGACGATATCTGCGAGGGTCTTTTCTTTTAATTTTTCCCCACCCTGGGTATATACAGAATCTTGCGACGCCTCCGATTAATCGGAGGGCATCGTAGGTCATCGAGATTTGTGTCTGGGATGGCCAAAATGGGTAAAAAATCTTGCGAGCAATCTTAAAATTTTAAGTTTAAAGTTGGGGACCGCGACGGCTGTGGCGATGCCTAAAAAATCTGCGACAAGCCGCAGGCGTCCGGAGAGCGCCTCCGACGGGTGCAAAATCGTGAGATCTGTCTCATGATTTTGTTAAAATTTCCCGGGTTTTACCCATCGCCGACGCACCGCAACTGATTTGTGACTGGCCCATTATGTCGTCTTCTATAATGTCAAGTGTATATATTGTTTCAAAGTTGAAGTAGGCCAAAGCGTTGCCTAAATCATTTACTTTAAAGTGGCATGAGCTGCCAAAATGTTGATATGTTGACGTTAAAACAGAATAATGAAATTATTGACTATTTTTGTCAAGACGAATAATTCAGGAGCTTTTTAGTGCTTCTAGTCTCGAAAATGTACGATAAAGTATTGTTTTAAACTAACTTTTGCTTTGAATGAATGAATGGTCGTCCCGGTTATTTAAATTTTGTTTACTTTTCGAACACTTTTTCAGTCCGTACAGGCCACATACTGTATGGATTTTCCTCATTCCAACTTCAATCATTTAGTTTTTCGATGGCCTTCAAAGCCTCTTACTGTCGCAACGATCATAAATTATGAAAAAAGTGTGGATTTTGGCAGCTCATGCCTCTTTAAAATATTTTGGAGGATACCAGTAAGGTAAATTATGCGTTTCAAAACAGTAAATCTGTAAATTGAAAAAAACTAGAACTCACCATTTCGCTATGTTATGTTCTCGAGACTCCGCTATTTTGCTGGTTGAAATGAATCTGTTATGTCAACACCTAAAACAAAATTATGACCTAGTAGACATCAGCATCTTTAAACAGTTATCTAAACAGTTATTTAAACAGTTTACTTACCAAAAAACTAGGATACCGTCTCTCCTTGTCAATGAAACAAATAAACTATATAAGAAAACTGGGGAATAATTTGCAACACCGATAGAAGGTGACTTTTGTTTTACCATGTTTTAACTTTTTCCATTAAAAGGGAACCGTGCGCGTGTGTGAGCAAATTACGGATAAAAAATATTCTCACATTGTAGTGTCCTACACCTATTGAAAAGGTGTTGAAATTATCACTTCTTTCCCCTGTTGAATAGACCGCTCGAAAACGAGATTGACCCGACTTTTGCATCCTTTGCAGCTGCTTTGTTGACTTCTAGTGGCACCTAGGCTCAAGTTTGTAGTTTTCGTTCTGCTTCAATAACGTCCATTATGGGAAAAGAAAGTGAACATATGTAATTTGGCTCCATCAGAATTATTTAGGTAGATATTTTGCCACAAACTATTCTTTAAACTCGTCTGGTTATTTTAGCTCAGAAGGTATTCTGTAGCTCAATTGGTTTTAAATATGACATTGAGGGCGTGGAAATAACTACGCCATGTTAAATAAGGGTCTCTAGTTTGATTCATACAGAGCCTTTGGCAATTTGAAAAGGTAAATTAATCCAAGCGTTTGAAGTAAACATATGCAATGCGCACTTTGTGTATAGGGTAATTTCTGAAGAAAAAAGTGTTCAGTTAATCTTTTGCATAGGATATTACTGGTATAATTCATCGGGAAATCAGACTTTAAAAAGAAATTGTATATTAATGACAATAATCTTTGATACTAACTCCCCACATTTGTATAATGATCAATCGATGTCGTAAAACAACAACAAATCTGGCATACTTCTTACAGATATCACTGATCACTTCCCTTTTATCTGTCCACAAACCCTATTCCAAACGACCAACTCAACCCCGATCATTCTTCACTTATCGACCTATACACAATGAAAAAAGTTAAGCACCCCCCCCCCCCCCCCTGGAAAGTCTGCACCGACCGATAAAATTATTGGTATAGGGAGATTGTTGGCCAGCTGATGCTGGTGAAAGGGCAACATTTTGGCGATAACAAACCACCATTAATGGCAATAAGCTATACACTTTTTTCAGGATATCGTTAGCCAAATCAAAAGTGTATTTTAACAAAATAAAAAGTTGCTTGTAAGTATGAAACTTCATAGTCTATGATCTGGCTTCACAGGGCGAACATATTGAAGTAGAACACATCCCTAGAGCAGAAGGTCAATAGCGCGTATAGCCTCCATTGGCGCTTCATCCCTCCAGTGAGACGTCGGATCTGTTGAAGGGGTAACTGTGCGGATTTGAATCCTTTAAGGCACATTTGTGATACGATGGGCAGAAACATTCAAGCCCTAGAGCCTTCTGTACAAAATCTGCAGGAATTGGAAACCGCATTACATCGGTAGTGGCGGCAGTTGCCCTTCAACAGATCCGACGTCTCACTGGAGGGGTGAGACGCAGGTTGGAAGCTAATTTTATCGGTCGGTGCAGACTTTCCAGGTGGGTGCTTAACTTATTTCTTTGTGTAAATAAACCGTGATCGCCTTTAAGCCTTCACGGACAGATTATCCCGAGTTTCGTGGGAAGGTGTCCTATCCTGTAATAATCCTGACGAAGCTTCAAACAGATTCACACAATTATACGATGAGACATTTCCTCTGACCACGTTACCAATAAGATTGATTGATTGACTGGTTGATTGACTGGTTGATTGACTGGGTTTTAAAGCCGCGCTCAAGATTATTTCACTTATATGGCGGCGAAAAGAGGTTGAATCAGACAATCCTTTAAAACATCAGAAACACATATTAACCTAAACTTGACAGAAACGCAATAGTTAAAAAAAAACTGGTAAAATTACTTTTGGGAGTATTAAAACAAGATATATCACAACAATTTCCAAAAATAACAAATGTTTTCAACACAAGTATGTCATAGAAATATAAACAATCTATATATATAAAGAAATATTTATTTCATCTTTAAATACATATATTTCATCCAACTACTTCTTAAAGAGTGTTTTAAAATCATATCGGTCTATACCATAATGAATAAAAATTTTACTCAGGTTAGTCGCCTCTTACGATCAAGCTTGCCTGGCAGCCGTGGGCCAATTCTTATCTCCCCCGGAACCCACACGGGGGCTTACCCATAAGAAAAAAAAAAAGCAAGCAATGCCAGAAGTCTATGAATGTGGAAGTGTGAAACGTCCCATTACATCATTCAGGGCATTGACACTATTTCACCCAAAGATCACCTTAAACAGCGCCCTCTCTCGGTTAGTGTGAAACCGTTGTCTTTCTTCACTTCCTCGTATGAACTATTATGGGATGCATAAGAAACAAACATGGCGAACGTTTTAGATAGGACTACAGTACCTGATGGAGCAAAAGTTAAAGTTTCCGAAGAACTTCATTTAGTTGCAAGTGAGACAAGAAGCCCTGTTTGGAATGATTTGATATCAATATCTCTCAATGGAGATATCAGAGCTGCATGCTCGGTAAAGCTTTTATAAGGACCAATGCATTCTCCGAACTGCGGCTACTGGGATTGCCGATTGTGGAGAATGAATTTATTTTCTGATTTGAAATTGCGCAACCGTTTACAATTTCAAAGTCTACCGCGCATAAACGTCACATAATGTAGAATAAGCAGGCTGAAAGCGCCTGTACCACGAATAGGGGGTAATGTGACCGTTCATAGACTTCTGACAATACTAATACGTTCCTGGACATCTGAAAATGTCTCTCAAAGGCGATCGCTAAGAAAATTGTTCGATATTGATAGATTTTGAGGAGAGAAAAAAACAAGTTTGTTAAAAACTAAAATCAATACAAGGGGACAAAATGTAGTGGTTAAAACTGATGAATTCCTTACTCGGATTAAATCGGATCCCTGTACATACCTTGCATTCGGATCTCCGTTTTTCTTCTTTAGCTCAACCTGCGAAGATCCCGATCGAGTCCGTTAAGTATGTCTTCAAACCAGTTATTTTTACAAACAAGACAAGATAGTTTTGAATGGGGTATTGTCGTGATGCAAGAAAGGACGGTGTTGTTTTCTGACAGATTTTACACCAAATGAAAGACGCGAGAAGGTGTTTTTACGCCTGAGAGAAGCTTATGACATAAAGACCTAGTACTTCATAGCCAATTCTTAACATTCATGAAAAAATCAATGAAATTAACAGAAGGGATATTCAATCGTATGCCTATCAGCACATTCTAGTATTGGTAAGAGGATATTTTTTGTAATAAATCATTTATCACATATTTGGCAATGTTTAACACATTTCTAAAAACATTTTTGTCAATATTTGGTTTCAATGTAACTGTGATATTTAAAAGGCTTTATAATAATATATTGTCTTTTGTTTAAAGTGGCAAGAGCTGGCAAAAGTCACACTTTTCATAAGTGCTGATCACCATGACAGTAAGGGGCTTTGAAGGCCATCAAAAACCTAAATGATTGGCGTTGGAATGAGGAAAATCTATACAGTATGTAGCCTATACGAGCCGGAATAGTGTTCGAAAAGTAGACAAAATTTAAATAAACGGGACGACCATTCATTCATTCATTCTAAGCCAAAGTTAGTTCAAAACAATGCTTTATCGTACATGCTCGAGACTAGAGGCACTAAAAAGCTTTTGAATAACAGTCTTGAGAAAAATAGCCGATAGTTTCAACATTCTGTTTCAAAGTCAAAATTGTGGGATGGTTGCCAATTACCAACGGAAGGTCGTAGGTTTCCTCCGGGCATAGAGCCCGGTTTCCTCCCACAATAAAACTGGCAACGCCGCCATATAAGTGAAATAATCTTGAGCGCGGCGTAAAACATCAAACAATCAATCAATCAAAGTTCACGCCACTTTAAAAAAGTGTTGATAAAGTTATTTTGTGTGTTGCTGTTTCGTTTGTTATACTGCGAAAGACTTTCGCGAACGGTAAAATGTTGCGGAAATATATTCTTGAACAACGAAATGTGTTCAACAGAGCTGGGACTGTTATACAACACGAGGACAACACGAGGCAATGAAATGTGTTAAACTGGGGCTGTTATGCAACACTAAACAACGAAATATGTTAAACTGGGGCTGTTATACAACACGAAACCACGAAATATGTTAAACTGGGGCTATTATACAACACGAAACCACGAAATATGTTAAACTGGGGCTGTTATACAACACGAAACAACGACATATGTTAAACTGTGACTGTTATACAACATGAAACAAAGAAATCATTCGCTGATATACATGTACTGATTAACTTTAAACTTGAGAGTCATTGTATGAAATGCATAATAAATAGTACGATGCCTTACCTAGCGATTTTAGGAATTGTGGAAACTTGGAGTCTTCTAGCCGGTTCTAGATGTTAGTCATAGAAATGAAGATTCGTCTGTCTATGTTGGACTAACTTATAAAACACTCTCTCTGTTCCATCTTACAAGTATGAGCAGAGATTTTCAATTTGCTACTTCTATTCACAGTTAAACTCTTGGTAGATTAAGGAAAGACTAACGTTGTCAGATAATTCCCCTTTTTGTCATAAACCCTTCTCAAGCTTATTTGATCCATGATAGTTAAAGATCGGAACCCACCTGACAATCTTATCTGGATTAGAACAGTAGATTCATTGTCAGGTGATTTAATTGCCATTAATTCACATTCAATACATAGCTTTTATGCTGTCGTTTGTTTTCCGTCATGGGCTTGTCTACAAGATGTCTGCAAATCCCTTTGACCGAGGATAAATGACAAGTTTAAGTCAATGCCTCCTATTTGGTAATCAATATGTTTAAAAACTTGCAACGTCTAGACTTACGAACGTAGCCAAAAGGAAAATGAGATTTCAGACACGAACCCTACACAATTTAAAGCATTCTTTTTCTCTCTACAGCCTAGATACGGAAATTAATTAGCTTTAGCACGGTGACGTCACAGTTGACATCTGATATACACATTACTATTGTTGTGACGTCATACACAAACGACGTTAAGCCAGGGTCTCTTAATGGTTGGTTAAAATGACACCGAAAACGTTCAAATGTCAACTATGACGTCAAATACGAAGGGATTTCCGATTGGTGACGGAATATAAGCATATTTTCAATAACTGTTTCTTTGACTCCCTGGGACCTTAATACTGGAAGTTCGTTTTGTTTCAATAGTATGTTTTTAAATGCATATTTACTCAATTTACAATAACAAACCCCCGCTACGTGTATAGAAAGGCCCTGGCATTTATCCTTTTGTGAAATTCCATTTTCTACTAATTGATAGGAAGATTTATATTGATCATTTATTGGCCTGTACGTATGTATAATAGCTTATTGGTGGGATCAATGCATCAACTCAGAGCGTTGGCGTGTCAATCCGTTTGTCTCGATGTGACGAGACTTCGATACTACTTGACTTTATTGACTTTTACGCCTTTTCATATGATTCTGTAAACTATGGAAACTTCTTTTTAAATCATTTTGTGACCGAGGTGAAATTGTTTGCCGATAAACAGCGATCGGTCAGCGATATATTAGAAATCCACGTTGGTCTCTCTTTATTTTGAGACATTACTCTTTATAATATCAGTCTTTTCCCATGACCTAAAAAGGATTATTACGTTTAGATTTGAATTCATTTATATACCATTTCCCCAGAGCTAGATGAGCACTCCAGTCCCACCCTGCTAACATAGACAAAAAGCACCCCCTGGTAAGTCTGCACTGACCGATAAAATCATTTGTGTAGGGAGATTGTTGGCAAACTGATGTTGCAGAAGCGTTTGTGATCACAAAGGGTGATATTCTGGCGATAAGAAATCACCATTAGTGGCAATAAGCTATACAATTTATTCGGGATATCGTTAGCCAAATCAAAAGGGTATTTTAACAAAATAAAAAGATGCTTGTAAGTATGAAACTTCAAAGTCCATCTGGCTTCACGGGGCAAACATATTGAAGCCAAAATGTCACTTTGAGAGTGTAGAACACATCCCTACAGCAGAAGCTCTATTAGCTTCCAACCTGCGTTTCATCCCTCCAGTGAGACGTCGGATCTGTTGAAGGGGTAACTACGCGGATTTGAATCCGTTAGAGCACATTTGGGATAGGACGGGCAGAAACATTCAAGACCTAGAGCCTCCTGTACAAGCCGCATTGCATCAGTATTGGCTTCACTGTAAACATTTCCATTAAAATGATTAATTTAAATGTTAAGTCAAAAATACAAAGGATTCGTAGTTAATTGCTGTTGTAAAAGTACAGCTTTGATGTACACAATTCACCGCCGTAAACATCAAAACAGAATAAAAACAGAATTGATGGATTTAGCCAAAAATAATTTTAAAATAATTATGATAGTAATAACTACGTCATATTAAATAAGGGTGTCTAGTTTGATTCACGTAGAGCCTTTGGCAATATGAAAAGGAAAATGAATCCAAGCGTTTGAAGTAAACATACGCATTAAATATTTGCAATATTTGTAATTTAGTTTAGTCTATACAATTCGCACTTTGTAATGGGGTTATATCTGAAGAAGAAAAAAACTTTTCAATTGATCGTATGCAAAGGATATTACTGGTAGAATTCATCGGGAAACGAGACTTTAAAGAAGAAGAAAAAAATACTTTATGGTTCAGAAGAAGCGCGCTTATTTTTCCTTACCAATGGTACTAAACACATATTTTTGCTATTTTTTCATGGGACATGATGCAGTTTATAAAATACCGTATTATGTTACATACACAAAAGAAATTGGCCAACTTTCAAATCTCTCATTTAAATCCAGGTTAATTTCACTGTCTTCAAAGCATTCCTATCTCCAGAAAATTGTTTTCAGTTTCTCAAAACTTACATTAAATTATTAAAGCTTTGAGGAATATGTGGCTAGCACAAAAAAGGTATGCGTGGCATATCGGAGAGTTACGAAGGCCATGAAGAGAATGAATTTAACCTAGGCTTAAATGGGAGATTTTGAAAGTTGACCAATTTGCTTATTCGGGTCTTTTATTAACTTCACTGTCAGGTGTAAAAAAATCGCAAAAATATGTGTTTGGTACCGTTAGAAAGGAAACATTAGCGCGCTTCTTTAGAACCCTAAAGTGATGTTTTGTTTTCTCCCCCTTTAAAAAGAAATAGTGAAACGGTGACAATGTTTTTTGATAACTCCCCACATTTGTCGATAAAGCATCAACTTCTTGAACAACATCTGTTTCCAGTGAGAGCTGAATATATTTACATACGATTTTGCTAAAAAGCCTCTCATGATGTGGACCACTGATGGAAATTGTTTGCATTAATAAGGTATAAACGTCGTTCATATCCTGTGACTAACCAGAGTCTGACGGACACCAGGTGGTCAGTCCCTTCGTGAAGGCTCTCTCCAGGCACTGTTTAGGTCAGTATAGCATCCTCTGGTGATTGTTTGGCCAACCATTAGCTGTCTCCGCTACAGGCTAGAAGGAAGATGCTAATATTCTAATTACATTATTATCAGTACCATGGAGCAGATGTCAGAGGAAGCAATTCTCTACTGAAAGAGAAGCCCGTTTATACCACAACTATTACGATATATGTCTGATTGTCAGAAGATCGCCAATTTACTCAAGATTTTTTTTCTATCAGACGCTGTAATAACAAATGGCATATTTGAAAATACCCATCAACACTAAGAAGAACAACAGCGTCACTCTATGATAGAACATTATTAGCATTATTATAAGTTGGGTTTTGGCTGATAACATTTCAATCAAATTGTCAAGATTCTAAAAAGATTCTCTGTATTTAGCAGACTGTTGTCGCTCCAGACTACGTTTTGTAGGTAAATAGTTTTAGAATGAAAAATATTGTTTTTTGAACACCTTCCAAACCCTTGGGCTAATCCAGAAAGTTTGGAAGCACCAAGAAATATTTACGCAATATAAGGCTACAGAACCCTTAGAAAAGACAACAAAAAGAACATGGGGATAATAGAAGAGAATCCAATAATGACTGATATGAGGGAATCTTAACACAGTGTCTCCATGGGAGATCTGGTTACTTCAAGGCTTGATTGTCTCAGTATGCCTTTGGGGTGACAATTTCCGGTACTCAGCAGATTGTATTAGACTATGATAATATTGTTGAGGATCGAGACAATGCCCAAGACGGTCAATGGCCAAGAGAAGCAAAGTAAGAATTAAAAAATCTACCAGAACTAAAAAAATGTTTATTTTTTTATACTTATTATTTTAGAGGAATGCTCTAGATTTCACTACTACGTCGTCTGTCGGATCCTAACCAGACACAGGTATATACTGATCACCATGTTGCATTACTGTTATGCAAAGATCAATGCAGGACCAATCTGGTCGAATTCTGACAATTTGTTTCGTCCAATACTAGGATATTAGGACTGTAAGGTCACGGTCGGTTCGACAGTATGTTGGCTGTCTACACTGTTCACGTGACCGTCGTGCCTTATTTTTTGGTAATCAAAATTTGGCTGGATTCTTCAATGTATCTGTATAAACTTCATGAAAGTTAATCCTTAAAAACGTTTTTGTCTATACGTTTTTTAAATTAAGAAGCTGTTAAGTTTGAATTTTGCAACATCTAGTTATAAATTGCTACAAATATTTAGTATTTTACCCTTAAGTTTTAAATAACTATTTTGAAAAAGGTATTGGGTTCTGAGCCAAAGCACACCCAACTAAAATAATTGAAAACCGCACTTAAAATAAGAAAAAAACAAAATAATAAAAGAAATAACAAAAGACCAGCAGATTCTGTGTAAAAATGCTGATTTATATTTTAAAAATAACAACAGGGTAACGTACAAAAACTGTATTTACAGGCAAATGTTAAACAAACAGTGGAACGAAAAATATATATCGAAACGACTTTTGTAAAAACTAAGAACTGACAATTACGAGATAGAAAACTGTAATCAGAAAACTTACAAAGTTCTCTGGTATAGCAGTACAGATCTGAAGATCAAGAACTATAAATCCATGGATGAATTCCTGGAATCACATTGGTAAATCCACAGAATAAGATCTTGTAAACACACTTTCACAGAAAAATTTACAGATAACATAAATGTTTTTATCACTGATAAGTTAGCAATTCAAATATTACCATTCAACATCTAAATATCATTGCATCACTGAGTAGTTGGAAACTGACTATCCAAAATACAAAGAAAGCGTCTTTAAATAGGTTCCTAGACATCCCAAAACAATCCGACTACCACGCATTAACATAAATTTACACAGCTATAGCAACTTGACATATTTAAACTAGGAGAATATACTTCAGTAACAACTCGGCTGAAATATAGATCAACTTAACTAAATTGTAACAGCCGTTGGGGGTGAGGAAAACAGATCACAGGAAACAGTAGTCCTCGAGAAGGATCTATAGACTTTTACATGAAACACAAAAGACTCAAAACAATCAAAAAAGAAAACCGTGAACCAGTATTTTTCGATGAAAACAATATTTGTAAATTGCACTCGTGGGTCTCCTTCATGTCTACTACGACTAAACACAATTGTGCATAATGGAATTCATTTAATCAATTCAATGGCAAAATCTGACTTTCAGATTTCGTAGTTGAAGTTAGTTCTGTGGTTGGAATATTTATCCCACGCAGCGTAACTTTATTAATCACAGATCATTCAAATCGCAGACCCATTCGCTGGATTTAATTCGATCGATCCTCACCCGTGTTGTCCAACAAGTAGTTTAGTCAGCGGATTGTTTACATTTAATAGACACTAAACGTATAGCATCCAAGGCCAGTCGCAGAGTGATAGTCCCTCAGTCCGACACAGGCCTCCCATTGATGCGGCGCGGGTCTGAATCTCACTCTGATCATATAAAAATTGAGTGTTTTTTACACTCGATATCCAGGTACTAGTCGAAGGTCAAGGGATTCCTCCAAGCAAAGAACCTACCCCCTCCCCCAGTCACTAAGTCACTAAGCCCGAGTGCTGCGTTAGACATCAATCAACCATCCACGGCTTTGGTCTCCAATATTTGGGTTAAATGTTACATTGAAAACTTTTCAAATACAACAAATCATGGTTAGTGTCTTATCGAAATATATTTACATTCAATAACGGTCCCCCATTAGTCTTGTATGATGTTTTTGTAAGATATCTATGCTTTTACAAGAGCAAAATGTCGTACACTCTGCATATCTCCAAGTAGATGCTAGCGGGGATCATTCTTGGATATAGTTTAAACTTTTTACAAACGCTCCGCGAGTCGCTTTTGTAGGCTGGAAGTTTCTCTGGTCAGTTTACAAGGTCGTGAATCTTTGGGTGTTAAATTACCGGGAAATCTTTTCTTTGTGTTTTTTCTATATTACCAAACAGCCAAGAACACTTTAACGTTATTTTTGCATATAAGAAATGACTATGCCGCCGAAAAAAGGCGATGCGAATTTCATCATTAAGCAAGCAAAGAAAACATTATTTAGCCTACTAGCCTCCATCTTCACAAGCCAAGTTAAAATCTTCATGTTTATCTTGGCTAGAGAAGATGACTAGCCTCAATGTGTGGGTTAAACAGAAATTTTCTGCTAACCTTGTCCGACCCTAAAGTGTTTTGTTTCGTCGTGTGCAGTCGAAAACCATCCTAACACATCCGAGAATTCCAGTTTGACCGATTCCGCCTTTGATTATTTGACTATTGATTCGTGTTGGCGGTTTATCACGTTACATTTCACGAATCTTCGGCAGTCTTAGGTGTTTGTTTGTTTTTATGTTGGAGATTATGGCCCGAATTCATAAAGCTATTTTAAGTGTTGTACGCGTACAACTTTACTAATCGGACGATCATCGCGTCTTTAAAGTTAGACGCTAATTCACAAAAAGTGATTATCCAACACGCGGACAACAAACGTTTATCAAACAAAAGAAAAGTTAAACGCACGGGAGGGGCATGTTTAAATCTCCGACTAAGTATTTCAGAGCGCAGTAAACTTCAGTCATGGACGCTGTACCAGGCGTTTTTGAGTTGGCACAGGAGGAGGCAGCCGAGGAGGAGCAACGCCTACCCGCTCCTCGTGAACAGAGGGTTTTTGAGGTTCGAATTGACCCCCTCATTTATGCGACGATACCGGATTTCTAAAGATACTTTCCGTTGGCTGTTAGACCTGATAGAAGATGATTTGCTACCGAACACGAGAAGAAATCATGCTCTGACCCCTCTGCAGCAGTTGTCAATTGCATTACGGTTTTATGCCAGAGCGTCATTCCAGATGGATATTGCTGACATGTGTGGAGTTTCACAATTCTCTGTTTGCCGAGTTGTACATCGTGTATCTGCTGCAATTTGTGCTCGAAAGAGGGAGTTCATCAATTTTCCTGATACGCCTCAGAAAAGAAGAGCTGTTGCTAAAGGGTTGTACGACATTGCTGGGTGTCCAGGGGTTGTCGGTGCTATAGATGGTACTCATGTTGCGATTGTGCATTCTCCTCCATAATTCGCGGAGGTCTTTGGGAGATGTCTTGGGTCGCTCGGGAAAATTAGCTGCCATTGCATTTGCGACTTCATCCCATGCTTTCTGTTTCCTCCTGTTTGCTACAGTGTCACGTTTTTTATCTTCTACTACATGCTTACGTCTTTTAATCTCATCAATAAGGCCCATCTTCTGCTCTGATGAAACATTTTCCGCTCGTTTCTTGGACATGATTAGCTGATACACAGGTATTGTAGTGTCACGAGACGAGAATAATGAAGCCACACTGCTTGGGTCCTATGAGAAATTGGCGCGTAATGCTCCCCATTTATGTAATTTCGTCTAACACTGTGCAGTAAACAGTGGCTGTACGTGCGTTGACACAGGACTTGTATGCGGGCGGATAAATCATCCATCTTCGACGGTTCAGAATAGCCGTTTAGACAGTCGTTTATCCGCACGCGTACAACAGTGTTTTATCCTCCGTTTAACAGTTGAACGCTCGTTAATTGTACGCAGGTTAAAATAGCTTTATGAATTCGGGCCTATATATTTATATTTTTATGACACAAACTCTGCGTTTATCTTGATCATTCGTGGGTTAATAAGCGTGGTCATGTCCTTTAATGCCGCAACCAACAGAGCGCATGCGTGCCTTCATAGCAAAACAAACCGTCGTTTAACTTCTTGTCGATTTCCGAACGAGACGTGATTCAGGCTCTGTGGTGCAAACGTCAGGGAGTGTATGTTAGATTATCAGCACCATAGAGGCTGATTATTCGGGCTAGGTGTTTAAGAGTGAGCGGCTCACATTTTTTTGTTTGAGCATTAAAAGGCGCAAATCAATATATATTTTTGGTATTACCTTACCACTTCTTTTATCAGCATACACTATCGATTCAAGATTCCTTAACATATTTACCATTATATTTGTGCAAAGGAAATTCAATCTCAGACACAGCAGGGAGCTTTAAATCTGTGGTTGACAGAAGATATACCCAGGTTCTATGCCGTTAATCCAAAATGATCTCAATCGAGACGCTAAACTTCAAAAAGGAAGATGGATTTCTTTTGAATAACAAAGATCGATAACTATACAAGATACAAGAAATTTTATTTAAAGTCGGTTTACAAGAAAAACGAACAACATAAGCCCGGAAGGGCTTTTCTTCCGACTATAACTACGATTGATATTTAGCAAAACAGGTTTTGCGGATGAATCTAAGCCATTATATAAAATTGACTTCATTGCTGGAACTGTCCGTCTGAGTAATCCCCGAGTAGATCAAAACATACCAGTTTGTAATATTATATGTTTGCTTGAAACATTTAAAGAAACTGAAACGGTCTCTATACAAGATACAAGATACAAGAAACTTTATTTAAAGTCGGTTTACAAGAAAAACAAACAACATAAGCCCGGAAGGGCTTTTCTTCCGACTATAACTATGATTGATATTTAGCAAAACAGGTTTTGCGGATGAATCTAAGCCATTATTTAAAAATTGACTTCATTGCGGGAACTGTCCGTCTGATTAATCCCCGAGTAGATCAAAACATACCAGTTTGTAATATTATATTTAAAGAACCTGAAACGGTCTCTGTCTTTAAAGTGTTTTTTGTCCTCATCAGCGATCTGGCCCTACTTCTATGGCATGCATGTCTCATAAACAAAACACCCACAGAACAAGAATAGGACATATTATGAAAATAAAGAGATACCTGAGATTTGATTATGCACATGATTGATGGATGTTTTACGCCGCACTCAAGATTACTTGACTTATATGACGGCGTGGCCATGTTTAGTGGGAGATGAAACCGGGTTCATTACCCGAAGGAAATCCCTGAGTCCTTCGGCGAGTACATGGTAACCCCTGATATACGCCAATCGGGAATAGGCCTACATATTAAACTTTCTGGTTACAAAGTTTTCTATCACATCCTACAATTGTATGCATATCAGATCAAAATGATTCCACAGAAACAATTATTTTATTACTTCTATCAGTTTTATAAGTTGTGCGTATGGAGTTTTATGTGTGTATCAGTCATCTTTAAGGCCTTCACAGGTTTATCCTTTCTTTCAGTGTGTGACTTTACGCTGTCACTCGATTTTCACAAGATTGATTGATGTTTTACGCCCCGCTCAATATTATTTCATTTATATGGCGGCGTTGTCAGTTTTATTGTGGGAGGAAACCGGGCTCTGTGCCCGGAGGAAACCCACGACCTTCCGCTGGTAACTGGCAACCATCCCACATAGGTCGTTCGAGTGAAAACCCAGTCAGAAAATTGTCAGAGTGGGATTTGAACCCGCGTCCAATTGGTGGAAGGCAGTTCGGACTGAGCGTCCAACGCTCTACCTACTGAGCCACGGAGGCCCCCGATTTCCACAAAAAGGAAAGGGATCGTGGGACAAGTTCTTACAACTTAGATAGCCCCTTTCTCTACGTGTACATACACAATACAAAGAAAAAAGGCACATAATACATTCTATCAGCGTTATGCCATCGCCGGATGAGTTAATATGAATTCGTACCCTTCCATGTGAATGGATTGATTTACTACTTCGATTATTTTCTTTTCGTTAACTGGGGTTCAAACTAAATCAGCAAAACCCGTGCTAAAATACGTTTTCTTGATGCGGTTCTTCATTCCAGTTTAACGCATTCTTGACTTCTCGCCCAGATAAGAAGATAATTCAGTTTCCACAACCTTTTTTTGAAAAGCCGTTAGTGTTTTATGTCAGCCAAAACAAGAATCGCTCATCAGTGATAAAAATATAAAAAAGCTAAATCTGTTAAACGGATAAGGTTTTTGCTTGTAAGTCAGTAAGCATCGATCTGGGATCAACATATCACTAAGATGAATATACGTCAGTATCCAAGATAATAAATAACCATTTTATTTTAAATTGAATTATAAAACCATGTACAGTGTGTGCTACACAACCCCAAAAGCACAGAAAAACAACAACTGAAACGAACTCTCGTCACATCCAAATTCCCTGGCACGTCAATTTTGAATTCAACACGAAATTACCCTAAAGCAATCCAGAATCCTTCCCTCGGTAACGACAATCAAGTGCATTAAAGGGGCATGAGCTGCCAAAATTCACACTTCTTTCATAATTTCTGATCGACACGACAGTAAGAGGCTTTAAAGGCCATCGAAAACCTAAATGATTGACGTTGGAATGAGGAAAATCCATACAGTGTGTGGACTATACGAACCGGAATAGTGTTCGAAAAGTAACAAAATTTAAATAACCGGGACGACCATTCATTCATTCTAAGACAAAGTTAGTTCAAAACAATACTATATCGTACATTCTCGAGACTAGAAGCACTAAAAAGCTTCTGAATTATATGTCTTGTGAAAAATAGCCGATAATTTCAACATTCTGTTTTTACGTCAAAATATCAACATTTCGGCAGCTCATGCCCCTTTAATATACAGTGAACACGGTTTATATCGAATCGTAACGGGTTGTTATTGCTGATACGCCTACAACTTGTTCACAAGAATAGTCAATGTAAAGCTCGATAAATGTGCCTTAATTGGAGTTGCTTTTGAAATAGACCCAAAAACTATTTTCTGAATCTGACGTCTTATGAAGTAGAATCATTACCATATATGTATTTGCGTTATATGACAAAGACGGATGTAAATACAAAAGCAGCACAATATTGAATGACTAAACTGCTATTTAAGTCATTCTCGAGTTAACCTTAAGCAAATTAGCGTGTTAGCCTGTCCTGCTATATCCAGGATATCGACCAGAACACCACATTACGAGTTCGATTTTCAATCAGAAAACAAATATAAATACCGTCCCCCGTCTGGGTTCCGTTGAGATAATATTCTATCACCTTTGACGTTTTCCCTAATACTTGTAACGTTGAAATTCGTCATTCTCTTTGGAGCTGGAAAAGTTGGTTGTTCTTATAGAAAAAAAACCCAATAAAATTGTGTACCCTGTGATGTCTGTTTAGGCACCCAATGTGTTGTTTCGGAGTGTATGTAGATTACATTGGCGGAAAAAAGCATACATGTGCAAGGCTTGTCTTCATCGAAGAACCTTCCACGAAAGTGAAAAATCCCACTATAATAATTGATTTTGAAAAGATATCTGTCTATATCAAATCTTTATCAGAATATATTTTATTCACATGCAGCTATTTTAGAGATTGTTTCTCTTTCCTTCTAAGCGTCAATTTACACTGTTTATAAAATTTACAATGTTGTTTCTGTCCATTTTTGTTTTAAATGCTGTTTCTGCTTGCTTAAACCTCTTTTCGTCGCATCGCGTGTGTAATAATCTTGAACTCAAATGAATTATTGAAAGAGCGAAGAAAGTACACAATTCTGGAGCCATGCATAAAAGATAAAAAGCTGTCGTGTTTTTTTTTGTTCTACATCTAGAGACCAATACTAGAGCAGTTTTGCTCGTCAGTTTTGAATCCCGACATCTAATAAAATTCAAAATGCTGACTGGATTTGTGTCACTAATTGACAGAAATGGAAACTGTGCACGAGACAGAGTTATAATGGAGTCTTAGTGCTGATTATTTGGCAAGTTGTCAGTCACGGTCAACTTTTTAAGTCGAAGGATTTTGTCTAAAGATTTTTGCATGAAGTTTCGGGATATCAACATTTTCCCGAGCCTCTGAAATTCAAACTCTCAGTTTAGGTTCATTTCCTTAACAAGCCTAAATCGGGCAGCTTTCCGCGTCATTGAGATCATTTTAAAACCAGCCACTGTCATCTCAATTGTGCGCGAAAATGATTAATGGTGCTATTGGCTATAGGCGTGTAATTTAAGAAGAGGTAAACTTTATAAGATGTATCATATTTAGAAAGCGCTGCATCTGATATTAACGACGCTCTATCTTCTGATGGATACAATCTTGTAATCTATCTTGGAATCTCAATATTAAATTATAGGTTGCCGGAAATCACACAAACTGGCAGTGAACATGCAATATGTAAAAGGATGTAAAGAGGCAAAGAATGTTGCGCACATAAATATGCTGCCTTGCCCATACACAGAAACAGGAAGTACCATTAGAGTGCTTCAGAAAAGATGATCCATAGTAACACTCTAAATAACAACTTTGGTGTCGCCTATAGGAAAGTCAAATGATTATACATAGGAAAAAGAACCATAGATGGCCAAATCGTGTCTTGTTCAGAAATTCAATCACCACAAGGCTTCATTTTTGCTTGATCCTAGTTACTTTGAGATTGTGTCATTATACACAAATAGCGAATCTAAAACACTTATTCGGGCTCCTTTGAATAGTACACAACACATGACTTAGTCTGTTCTTCAAAACAATTAAAAGAAGACACCGCGTTAGTTTGTTATGATTCTCCGTTGACCTTCAGATTAGTAGAAAATTGACAAGTGATCCATCTTGGATGGAAGACTAAGTCGCCTTTCCGCCAAAAATATACATTAAACGAGTTACATGTATACAGAGAATTCCCTGTTGCTTTGTTTTGTCGGTTAACAAACAGCCGATAATGCACCACAAGCGCAGCCACAACGGTCTTGTACGTTGCACCTAACTAAGGTCTATTCTCAGTCACAGACAATCAAAACTTACCATTTAGCGGTCAGTGGGAGCTAGGAAAGTTACCAACGGCCATCTGGAAACACCATCTATATAAAACAATAGTCGAATAACACACATGTTGACGATATTTGTTCCGAGCTTTTCCTTGTAAGCCTGTTGGGACTTCCGAATTGATCTTGACGTTATGTTGAAGGCATATTTTCATATGTACAAATACGCCTAACATTGCGCTCATTGAGGGTTTTAAAGTGGCATGAGCTGCCAAAATTCACACTTTTTTCATAATTTCTGATCGTCACGGCAGTAAAAGGCTTTGAAGGCCATCGAAACTAAATAATTGGCGTTGGGATGAGAAAAATCTATACAGTATGTGGCCTATACGAACAGAAATAGTGTCCGAAAAGTAAACAAAATTTAAATAGCCGGGACGACCATTTATTCATTCTAAGCCAAAGTTGGTTCAAAACTATACTTTATCGTTTATTTTCGAGACTAGAAGCACTAAAGAGCTTCTGAATTATATGTCTTGAGAAAAATAGCCAATAATTTCAAAAATCTGTTTAACGTCAAAATCTCAACATTTTGGCAGCTCATGCCACTTTAACCTTTTGATTGATTGATTGTTTGGTGTTTTACGCCGCGCTCAAGATTATTTCACTTATATGCCGGCGTTGCCAGTTTTATTGTGGGAGGAAACCCACGACCTTCTGTTGGTAACTGGCAACCATCCCACATAGGTCGTTCGAGTGAAAACCCAGTCAGAAAATTTTCCAATTTTTTGGACTGAGTGGGATTCGAACCCGCGACCCATTGGTGGAAAGCTGTTCGGATTGAGCGTCCAACTTTAACCTTTTGAAAAACATCCATAGCAAGGCATTGTATTATAGAAGTTGATTGAAATTTCGCACGCCACATTCCTTTAGTAAATATAGGCCTCTCTTAAAGAAGATCGTTAAAATGTACGCTACCCACTATTGGCAATAAAAGGATGATTACCACCCCTGAGTAAGCTCCGCAAGCTACAGGCTTTCCAAATGGGAGCGTGGTGCATTGTCGGCGTTTTGTTATGCTAATTTAAAAGAACTCATCGTGTACCATTGTTTACATTTTTATAATATTTCTACTAATTTGAATAATACAGTTTATTTGACTTTGAATGGAAGGTGGAAGATAGATTTTCAGTGAAAAATGTACAATTAGCAAGCAATTAGTGGGAATTCCGTGGGTCATTGTTTATTGTCTGACGGACGGTTTTGGGTGGATGTAAGCATAGTTTCTACATGGGTGAAAGCATAACTAATATTTATCTATCTAATAAACTGTAAAGTGCTGACCTTCTTTAGTTTTTTTCTACATAATAGGAACCTAGAGCTAGAGCATTGTGGCTCTGATTTAGCCATGTTTACTGACCCAGCAAGGAGGAACATTAAGTAACTTAGTATGCCAAATGTGGAGCCTAATATCCAAATTTAGATGTGAGTAATGGTGATTTTTTGGTTTGTTGGTACTTTTGCCGCCATTTAACCATTACTCAACCATAACATTTTGCCCAAATCAATCAATCAATAGATCTACATAATACGAATCAGTAACGACCGGCTGTAGGCGTGTAACGGCCCGCCCTAAACCTCTGTAAAAAGCGCTCTAAATTGTAGTTGAATTGTGTTGTTGTTGTGTGAGTATAAACTAACTTGATAGTCGGCTGATTATTCGTTGCAATGTGAACAAAACACACCGAAAACGCCGCCCTGTCTGAAACCCGTTTCGGAGCTCAATCCGAATTCGTCGTACAGTGTGAACGTACCTTTTACCGGTCAACCAGAGGAGAGGACTCTATTAAATAAATCCCAACATATTTGGGCATTTCTTATATTCATTTTGTAAATTATTGCAAATTTGAATGGTCTTTACACAAAAGGATTTTGATATCTTTGTTAATTTTTTAATTTTTTAACAAATATAAATATTTGAAACGTTATGGTTGGTTTCCAATCAAAGGTTGGTCTACGAAATACAAATCAAATGTTTGATCGTTGGCAAAGCAAAGTTTTGAAACCGAGCATTCACTACCAAATTGATAGAGTGTGACATTCGTGTAACACGACGCCATAATTAAGCTCTCCTCCATCTTATTATATAGGATATGGCTCGAGAACAAATATGTCCGAGCGAACTATGAAAATCGTATTTGACATGAATACAAAATGTATATCCTAATTAAGTGCTTAAAGTGACATGAACTGTTAAAAAGTGGAATTTTGGTTTTCCTAAGAAGGTTTCTACTGGTACCAGGCTCAACAATTTACGTTGCCGCGGTGTTTACAAATAAAATAACCCTGGAGCTACTGAACGTGCATCCCAGTTATTTATATTATGCTTCCTATAGTTTCGTACAGGTCATGGGTTGAATGAACATTTCTTTAATAAAACAGTAATAATCTAGTTTTTCAGTACGCTTCAAATGGTCATATTTGTTTATTTGTGAAAAAGTGCAGACAGCTCGTTTAATTTTTACTCATGGTGGTAGTTCGGGCGTCTTATTTGTACATTTGTGATTGACATTGACAAAATGTAAGGATTTACCAATGACTATTGACAGTAGTACCTACAGCGCTAGTGCCAATCAGCATGTCAAAACAATGTTGAGTGGATTTCATAAGTTTCTCTGTGCATTACAAAGATGAAGAAAAGAACTTGAAAATGTTTTGTCGATTCAAAGTATGGACATTTTGGATATTACGATGCTACGATATCTCCATAAGGTAAGTTCAATTCTTACTTTAATTCAATAGTTGTTAAATCTCTGTTTCATTAGGCATATGCAGTTTTTTCCTGGTGTGGAAAGTGACGTTAATATGTGCCTATATGTCTCCATTTTGTTAATTACCTTGAAACCTTATTGGTTTATACATATACCTACAACTGTCCAACCTTATTGGTTTATACATATACCTACAACTGTCCAACCTTATTGGTTTATACATATACCTACAACTGTCCAACCTTATTGGTTTATACATATACCTACAACTGCCTAACCTTATTGGTTTATACATATGCCTACAACTGCCTAACCTTATTGGTTTATACATATACCTACAACTGCCTAACCTTATTGGTGTATACATATGCCTACAACTGCCTAACCTTATTGGTTTATACATATACCTGCAATTGCCTAACTTTATTGGTTTATACATATGCCTGCAATTGCCTAACTTTATTGGTTTATACATATGCCTACAACTGCCTAACCTTATTGGTTTATACATATACCTACAACTGCCTAACTTTATTGGTTTATACATATACCTACAACTGCCGAACTTTATTCTTTTATACATATGCCTACAACTGCCTAACCTTAATGGTTTATACATATACCTACAACTGCCTAACTTTATTGGTTTATACATATGCCTACAACTGCCTAACCTTATTGGTTTATACATATACCTACAACTGCCTAACCTTATTGGTGTATACATATGCCTACAACTGCCTAACCTTATTGGTTTATACATATACCTGCAACTGCCTAACTTTATTTGTTTATACATATGCCTACAACTGCCTAACCTTATTGGTTTATACATATACATACAACTGCCTAACTTTATTGGTTTATACATATACCTACAACTGCCGAACTTTATTCTTTTATACATATGCCTACAACTGCCTAACCTTAATGGTTTATACATATACCTACAACTGCCTAACCTTATTGGTTTATACATATGCCTACAACTGCCTAACCTTATTGGTTTATACATATACCTACAACTGCCTAACTTTATTGGTTTATACCTACAACTGCCTAACTTTATTGGTTTATACATATGCCTACAACTGCTTAACCTTATTGGTTTATACATATGCCTACAACTGCCTAAACTTATTGGTTTTTACATATACCTACAACTGCCTAACTTTTTGGTTTATACATATACCTACAACTGCCTAACCTTATTGGTTTTTACATATACCTACAACTGCCCAACCTTATTGGTTTATACATATACCTACAACTGCCTAACTTTATTGGTTTATACATATACCTTCAACTGCCTAACTTTATTGGTTTATACATATACCTACAACTGCCTACAACTGTGCAGTGCCATTCTTCTCCATTATGTTGATTTGTTTTGAGAGTTATTGTCAATTCTTTCTAATTTTTCAAACATGTTTGAGCATAGATCTTCGATGGGGATCTGGGATTTCTCATTTTGCAGATGTCTTATGATAGAATAGTATGACCATGATATGACTCTAAGTTATTTTCATTTACCCATTGACATCTTGGAGCAACGATTGTGTACACATCACTACAGTATTTTATTTTATGCAGACGTTATCTTTGTGTATACATGTTGGACATCGCCATTTGGATATTTTAGCGTATTTCCATGTTTGCAGACTAGTTTTGGGTAAAAGCGTACAATAAACAAGAGTTTAAGAAACTTATATTACGCCCACAAGGCCTGATTCATTGTAGCACACTATCTTCATATTCAATATTAAAGATTGCCTTAAATAGAATTTTTGCTTGAAGAAAATTTTAGTCACCTAAAAAGACTGGGGCTCGGTGGCATCACAAGTTTTAGTATGTGACACATCGCCTACCTAGAACTGTAATTGGTACAGACAAGTGTGTCTACGCTATATATAGGCATACAACAACAATTTCATTTAATTACGGATAAAAAACAGGGGGCTCTGCTACTCATTTGGTTACCATGGTTTTTCAAAAAGATACAATTAAACTCTATTGTGAAACGATAGACCGATTAGCAGCAATTCCCTCAATTACTGAATGCCAAAAGGCTGGGTGACTGTTTTGGTCCACACATATTGCCCATAGACCCTAGTTTACCTTTGATATGGGACACATCGTCTATTTGTAAGCTAGTTATAACTGAAAAAAAAAAGTTCCCGAGTTACTGACTGCCAAATGCTGGGTGACTGTTTTGGTCGCCACAAATAGCGACACTACTCCAATTTACTTTTGGTACGGGACACATCGTTTACTCATAAGCTAGTTATCACTGAAAAAATCCATGCAATAATTATCGAGTTACTCAATGCCAAAAGACTGGTGACCACAAATATCGAGACCAAAATTTAATTTTGCTACATGACTCATCGTCTAACCATAAGCTTCATATATCAGCAGAAAATACAAGCAATAGGTTTAACGTTATGGAGCGGACACGAACCCGGGACGGACAACGGTATACCAATATACGCCCACTTTAAGAGCGAGCGTATAAAAATATTGGTCATATTTCCTATTTCTTTGTACTTATACTTAATTTCTATTAATTTAAAAACCGGTAAAAATGATATGTGACTTGCTTCTATATAAGGTATATAATAAAACATTCACTTACTCAATTGAAAGTTCCGTTCAAATACCGGTGGTAATTTCTTTTATTACTGTATTGACCATGAACGACCATAGCCGGCTGTTTCGTTCACCAGAGACGTCTGACATGCAAAAATTTTGCATGAAACAAAGATGGAAAACGAAAATGAATTTAGTTTAAAAAGTGGACTTACTGAGATTTTGAACAAGAATGATAATTAAGTCGTGTCTGTGTCCGTGTTACCTCTCAACGGTGAATTGATTACAGACTAATTCAGATTATTTAACCGTACATTAGAACGAAATGGAACGACTTCTATCCGAATACCCGAACTAAACGTAAAAGACTTTAGGAATAAAACCATCTTGGTACCACCCAAGGCTAACCAAAATTTTAGCTTAAATTGGCATGAGTTGACAAATATAGAACTAATTCCGTTGTGACGGAATTACCTAATTTAACACTTAAACGATACATACACGTTGAAGTTTGATTAATAATTCCACCGAGTCCTCTTGAGTGATAAGGTGAGATGACGTAACAGGAAGTGCCATGATTCAGATTTTAAAGCCAATGAAAGTATCAGAGAAATTTTGAGGGAGATGATAGCCTCATAACGGGAACCATATCCCTCAGTACTAAGATAAATCGGTCTACTTCAACCTTGTTAGTATCGTTTAATTGTTAAATTCCACCTCGTCATCCGTATTGGGGGACGGTCAAAGCTTTAGCATACTTTCATTGGATTGATTGATTGTTTGGTGTTTTACGCCGCGCTCAAGATTATATCACTTATATGGCGGCGTTGCCAGTTTTACTGTGGGAGGAAACTGGGCTCTGTTCCCGGAGGAAACCCACGACCATCCGCTGGTAACTGGCAACCATCCCACATAGGTCGTTCGAGTGAAAACCCAGTCAGAACATTTTCCAATTTTTGGACTGAGTGGGATTCGAACCCGCGACCCATTGGTGGAAGGCTGTTCGGATTGAACGTCCAACGCTCTACCTACTGAGCCACGGAGGCCCCGACTTTCATTGGAAATAGCAAGTCAATGATATTTAGTAAATATCAGCTAAAATAGCAATTTTATTGTGAATAGTTATGCCATATTTAATAGAAAATTTATTGCTTACAATTTTTCTAGATAGTTTTCCCAAAACGAGACTTATCAGCAATTGGTTTTTTATCCCCCGGCATATAATGCGGGGGGATATAGCGATCAGCTTGTCTGTCCGTCTGTCTGTCTGTCTGTCTGACTGTCTGTCTGTCTGTCCGTAATCATTTCTTGTCATCGCATCTCCTCCCAGGGTTTTCATCAAATTTTTTCGAAACTTGGTGGACATGTTGGATATTATGTAAGGATGTGCACCTCCTATTCTGGTTACGCTGGTTTTATTGTTTTTCGAGTTTTTTGCCCTTTTCCGACAGTATACGAAGACATAGACAATTAGTGCTTGTCATCACATCTCCTCCCATAGTTTTCATCATTTTTTTTCGAAACTTGGTAGACATGTTGAATATCATGCGAAAATGTGCATTTCCTATGTTGTTTACGCTGGTTTCATTATTTTTAGAGTTATGGCTCTTTTCAGACAGTATACGAAGACATAGACAATTAGTGCTTGTCATCACATCTCGTCCAACAGTTTTCATCAAATTTTTCCAAAACTTGGTGGACATGTTGGATATCATGCGAGAATGTGCACCTCATATTCTGGTTGCGCAGGTTTAATTATTTTCAGAGTTATTGCCCTTTTTCCGTCAATATACGAAGGCATAGACAAATAGTGCTTGGTGGAACTTGGTGGAAATACACCTTATATTCTGGTTATGCTGGTTTAATTATTTTCAGAGTTACTGCCCTTTTCCGACTGTACAGGAAGACAGAAACAATAGGTGCTTGTTTCTGATGACATACATGTACAGTGTTTCAGGGCATTGTTACCTTCCAGAAAGCTGTGCCTGTTGTTTTTTCTTGATTCCACCTGATATGGGTTTCTAAATGCATTTCCTCCTACATATTGCATTGAATATTGTTGAAACTTGGTGAGGATGGTTGTTATCATCAAGTGAGGATGTGGATATCCTGTATGGAAATGAGCTTTTGTCTGTTCTTAGTGTGTTTCCACTTCCACAATCTTATGTGGGGCCGGGGGGATACGTCATTCTCTGATGACTCTTGTTTTATAAAACTTTCGAAAAGTAGACTCAGATGGTCCAACCTGCGGTTTTAAATATAGTACTCACCCATCGTGAAATTGTATCCCCTGATACTTCTATATAAGAGCAAAAGAAGAGATAAAAAGACTGCAGCAGTTTGATTTTCTGAAAGGTTTTGTCCGCCTAAGATATTCTTACATAACAGTTACAACACAAAGTCTCATATCTGGAGCAAATGTTTGAATGTCTAGTTCTTCCTGGTGCCTTTTAGCCGAGCATTATTTCTAATCTTTGACAAAAACGTATAGGCTCATCTTTAGCTGACCATATTGAGAAGCATTGTTTTTTTAGCTTCACATTCCTATTCCCTCGAAATGAAATGGACAAAGGCGTGTGGCGGGGTATAGCAAAAACCCTAATTGTTCCTAAATTCATTCTACGCCTTAATTTACATGTACTTCTGCGCACTATATTAAGTCTTGTGTCGTTATCAACCAATAATTAACTAAGTTTAGTTTCATCAAGAAAATTTAAACATTTTGACAGCTCATGTCACTTAAAGCCAGGCAGAAACATCAAAGACTGATGTTGAAAAGTTTTGAATTGATACGATAATAAAGATGGATAACGTCTTTTGACCCGTGACATTTAAGCCTTTTATCTCATTCCAGACTGTCGAGAAACTCGCCTCTTTCTCTGATTATTGAGAATGAGACTGTCTGATAACCAGACAAGATTTATTTTGAAATGAAATTAGCTATTCAGCCAATGTATTGGAGAACATCTAGTAAGGTTGAATATAACTTTTCTTTTATCAGTTGTTAAACTACTAAAACTCTTTCGTCGTCTTTGATAATCAAAGCCTAATTCAAACCAAATGAGAAACTTTTTTTGTGTTTATTCTTATTCTCCGAATTTTGGTTGGAGTTCAGCTTGAGAATCTCCATTAAGTACTTGAGCATAACGGAAAAGAACATTTTAGCATCTGGTTAGATGTAAAGACTATACGGTGCCAGTGCTGGTAACATGGGATAATGAAACTTTTACACTTCACCATTCATTGACTTCTGGTTTTATCCAATCAATGGCGAATAAAATCCAGATGCGTTCGTTGTCATTTGATGCAATATAACCAGCGGCTTTGCTAAGAAACGATGTGCATATTCTGAGCCAATCTTCCGACTTCAAGTCTGTCGCCATGGTTTTGGACCTAAATTTACCATCATTTACATAAGAGCGCGGTAAAAATACGCCAGTATTGTTCTAAAAATATCTGATGCAACATCACCTCATATTAAAGCGAAGAAAATGGAAACACAGATAAACCACTGAAAGGACACACTTCTGTCTTTTTATTAGCTTGAGGCAATTTAAAATTAGAAGTTACCCTTACTTACTTAATTCTTAAGTCCAGATATAACCTCTAAGGTTAAAATTCGTCATTTTTATCAGAAAAAGCCACTAGGATGGGTTTGGTGAGAATATAGTATAAAGGAAAGGAAAAAGCTTGGTAAATACAGTACAGGCGTGCTAAATCTTTCTTTCTAACGGTACCAAACCATATCTCTACGATTTTTCTACGTCAAACTGTGCGACAAGAAAGTATGTCATTTAAACCTAGGTTAATTTCGATCATTTCGTGACATACAAGATACGATAAGTAAAGTAATTTACTAATACTTCTTCTTGTCAATTTCACTCGAACGACCTATGTGGGATGGTTGCCAGTTACCACCGGAAGGTCGTTGGTTTCCTCCGGGCATAGAGCCCGTTTTCCTCCCACAATAAAACTGGCAACGCCGCCATATATGTGAAATAATCTTGAGCGCGGCGTAAAACACCAAACAATCAATCAATCAATTAATCTTGTCAATTTCAAAATACCAATGGTGCGCTCCACTTACTATTGAACACGAGCTTGTCTGGCAGATTTATTTTCAGTGTATTTTCACACCGTAAACGTGCAAGATTCAGACACATTAATGCGATGGCATAAGGGAACGCGTTCGATACAATCGCATTTTGCTTTTTTCTGTTTTCTCCCCTATTAAGAGGTCAATTGATCATGTGACTTTTAAGCATTCGACAAAACAAAAACATCATGAAATTTAACCTGGCGTTTGCTCGCATATACACGCTTTTTATTATTCTCTTAACATTCGACTAGAGATATCGTTAGTTAGATCCAACATTTCAAACACTATTGGAAACTCCCCGTGAAGCTATAACAGTGGCCAGTTCAAGGTAAGTCGAGTCGACAGAGAACGTTGCCATCTTGCCGGATTTCGTTAAAATTAGATTATTTCGTGAAATTCACTCTCCGTTTTCATTACTTGTTTAAAATTCTCTTTAATTCAAAGTATATGTTAACAAATAGAGTGATGCCAGTGTGTCATATTTTTCTGACAGCATTTTAAAATGTTACTCAAGATTGCATGTGAAAATCCATGTGCTATGTCCGGTAAAGGCGTACGAGATCCAAATGAAAATGAATAATTTCCGAGTGGTTTTCGTCACTCTGTCCACCTATGTAGAAGAGTTGCTAGGTATTCGCCGAAGGTTAAGGATTTCCTCTGGGCAAAATATCCAGTTTCCTCCACAACTAAACCTAGCAGCGCCGCCATATAAGTGAAATAAGTTTGAGTGCGACACGAAGCACCAAACAATCAGTCTCTAAGGCGTTGTAAATATCAAAATATGTATTTCATACTATTGGAAAAACCAGTTTAAACTGCTCCTTCTGAAATTATTTTTCTTATTTTGTCTCCTTTGATATTAAATAATGAGTTGGGACTAGCTAACTCTCGTAGTAGAACCGTATATTGGATCAGATTTTTCCCTATTAGATTCTCGGGAGAGTTGTTCAACAATATTGTGACTTCCTTGTGACAGTTTGTTATTATGAAGTTAGTCTCTGCTCATGAATGGTCTGGCAGTACATAGGGCCTAATACGTATATCAATCTACCCCAACTCTATATTACAATATGATGAAGGTGGTTATTAATTCCCTATACTCTGTGAACTTTATTGTTAGATTTGTAAAATAAATAACAGGACTCTGGGGTTTTGGTCATTTTCTCCAGAGATAAATGGTTATGTCTGAGTCGGTTCCGTTGAGAAAGGCATCTCTGCTGCTTTGACGAGTTAATTCCTTCTAAAAGACTTCGCCAAGGATATATTACTCCACGCCAAGGATATATTACTCCACGTTCATGTCTCGGTTTACCGTCAGTGTAAAATATCACGTTCGTTATTCGAAGTGACTTGATATTATTGATAGGAAATATGTATTTAAAACACACTATTGCCGCAGTAGCGGACATTTGTGAAGAAAGAAAATTTACACAAGCTTAAGCACCAATGGGTCGCGGGTTCGAATCCCACTCAGTCCAAAAAAATGGAAAATTTTCTGACTGGCTTTTCACTCGAACGACCTATGTGGGATGGTTGCCAGTTACCAACGGAAGGTCGTGGGTTTCCTCCGGGCATAGAGTCCGGTTTCCTCCCACAATAAAACTGGCAACGCCGCCATATAAGTGAAATAATCTTGAGCGCGGCGTAAAACACCAAACAATCAATCACAAGATATCACTGGATATTAGAACTTCCACTGGCTAGCTTGACATAATAAAGTAGAGAGAGCAATCCTGATGATGGTTTGAGAATAAAGCGAAATATTGAGTTAATATGTCTTACATGTCTCTCTTCGGATTGCTCACTCTACTTTCTTAAGTTACTACTAATCAACCACTAAAAATGAAACATGTGGCATTTGTTCAGTTAAGTTTTGAAATGCCTAAATTGTGGTGTAAAAGCATACGTAGAATAGAACACGTCGGCCTGAAACCCAGTAACTTCAGCTTTATACTTTGCTTAATCTCAAATTTATCGGCAGGCTTTATGTGTCCCTCAACCAAATCCTTTGTCTGCATTTCTCAGATAAAACTTATATTTACTGTTTATCTATGATACCGGCTCTCACTGTAGGCTTATTATCTTTTGGGGTATTTTCTGTTGAGTATCGCTAAGATCGGTTCGGCTAATGCTCTTTTTTATGCCCCCGCATCGCCTTATTTGTGGCACCACTAAAGGCCTATGCTTTTTAAATACAGGTATAATTTCAGGTTTTCAGATGATAACTCTTGAACGGTTTGATACTTTCACTCTATTTATTTTTGTATCATGTATATCCATCATACCTGGGATGGGAGTTTATTTCTCTTGAACAGCGTTATTACTGGATTACTGGTAACAAATTCCGATAAAAATCGCCTTAAACGTTAGAGTGGCTATAAAATGCGCCTCAACATTTGTCACATCCTGAACAGATTATGGATCTTTCTGAGTGAACTCCGCCAAAACTAAACGCTCTGTCAAGTGCATTATAAAATTATTGTTTGATTTTTTTATTCCACCAAAGTATTTAAAATGGTTCATCACTGGTTGGCGGGTTTGAAAGCTTTAATCACAAGTGGATGAAGCGACGAACTTGAACTTCCCAATCACATCGCTATTTCTGCAATAAAATACATTCTAGTCTATTCAAGCGACGACAACTGCGTTCAAAATTCACGTCTGACGTCAAATTCGAAGATTTCCCCGAGGGTTGACTTGAAATCTCTATTCCATACCAGGCACTCCTTCTGAGCCTCTTTTTCACGAACTACAAATTTTAAAAATCTACCAATTGAATACATTCCATATTTTGATTTAAGCTCATAAGCTCATATACCATTCATTTAAACTTCCGCTTCATTTCAAATCATTGTTTAGAAGGAAAACAATATAGAACCCGAAGACAAAACTTTAATCTCCAACAACCTCATTATTGCACCGCCCTCTCATTGCACACTTTACCAATTGCACCTCCCCGAGAGTGGAATAAACTTTCTATCTTGATGAAAGCTATAGATTCAACATCCTTATTTAAATCCAGACTAAAAGATTACCTACTAAATCAAAAGTTTACCAATTTCGCTTGTTTTTTTGTTTGTTTGTTTTTTCTTCTAATTGTTGTGAGTTACATGTACACTATACATATAGTGATAAAAAATACATATAATTGAGTTACAATTACCATAATGCAACAGTAAACTAATCTTATTCTACAACTAGGGATAGAACAAGTTCCTCTAGAACTTTATTCCCGCCATTTTCAATCAGATATA
This sequence comes from Lepidochitona cinerea, assembly GCA_963971465.1. Classification (NCBI taxonomy): domain Eukaryota; kingdom Metazoa; phylum Mollusca; class Polyplacophora; order Chitonida; family Tonicellidae; genus Lepidochitona; species Lepidochitona cinerea. Next base: position 37,894,963 of record OZ020553.1, read on the forward strand.
CCTTGTAATATATTCAATAGATGTTATGCTATGGTGAATAAAACAAACAAACAAACATCATTACAGAGATAATAGATAGATTGCTTCATATCAGTCTTAGTTAAACTTTTTCAATATTCGAAAATGTAAATTCTACAAAGCGCCATGCCAGCAAAAATACCGATTATTACAACTCAACCAGTGTGTCATTCATTTTTGCAAGATTTATGTGGTAAAAAAATGGTGTCCCATGCTCATCCCTCACTCCTATTTTCCCAACAAATTATATAGTGCGGTAAATCAGTAAACGAAAAATCTCATTTAGAATCTCGGTTATAGTACTTGAATAATGCCCCCTTTGGGAAAACTATTCAATTATTTAAGGGTTCTCTAGAACTTGATTTGATAGTGGTCTTACTGACATATGGTTTATGTTTATTTTATCGATTAATTCATGCTGATGTAGCATAAGTCTATATAGCGTCCATGAGAAGCTACACTTGTAAATTTTCAGCCCATTCTCGTTACGTTCAAACAAATTCCCAAAGATCAACGTATAAATCATAGTTACCACACGTTGGTTCCGGATCCCTTAAAGAGACAAGTCCGGAGGAAAGATCGGTAAAATGTGTGTTATTCGACCGTTGTTTTTACATAGATAAGGTTTCCAGATGGCCATTGGTAACTTTCCTAGCTCCTACTCACTGCTGAATAGCGAGTTTTAATTTGAGAACCCATTGTCTGCTTTGTTTACTTGCTGAGAATATACCCTAGTTAGGTACGCAGTACAAGACCGCTGTGAGTGCGCGTGTGGTGTATTTTCGGCTATTTGTTTACTGACTGTCAGACAGAAAACAAAGCAACGGATAATTCCGTAAATAACTCGTCAAATGTATATTTTGGTTGAAAGCCGACTTTTATCCGAGATTGATCACTTCTTATTTTTTTTACAAATCTGAAGGTCAACGGAGAATGTGTTTTAGTGAAGCACTGTTACTCACACATACACTTGCTTTGACCATTTCCTACTAAGACAAAAAAATAATAAGAAAATTCTCAGTGGTTTTCCCTCGATCGCCGTATGTGGAGGTTGGAGGTTTCTTCCTGGCATAGAGCCTGGTTTCCTCCCCATTAAACCTGACAACGCCGCCATATAAGTGAGATACATGTAATCTAATTCAGTGCGGTATAAACCATCAATCATTTTTTCAATCAACGCGTTTATCATTAGATTTAACTTACTTTTGAAACATGTTGTTAGGTTATATTAGATCTGTTGAACACAATCCCATCCTTAAACAGTTCATTATCAGCTGAGACGTGTATTAAGATAGGCATATCCTTATTTAATTATTTAACATGTTAAACAGACATATGTAGTGAAATAGCACTCTTTTAAAATTATAGTATTTCATCTAAGACTTCATTTTCCCCAAATTGGCAATGCTGAATTCAATGTCCGCTTTCGGGTAACGTTAAACCATTTGTTGTCTTGCAAACATTTTGCGTTATGTAAAAGAAAGATAGGTGCTAATAAGACAAAAATACTAACACATCTTTTGGTTACGCAGTTCTGGGTATACACTGATAGATCATATTTGGCGATGTAAAAAAATTGTAACAAACGAAACTGCTTTTTATAATTAATTCCATTAAACTTTTGATTCAAATCCGGCGCTAATTTGTTTGGAATGTCGTATTGCCAATACAATGACAATGTCTAATTGAATTGCTCTGTAGCAGTTTCCGACGAGAAGATCGTAGAACTCAGTTGTCAAACAAAATCGGTTAGAACAAGAATAAAAAACTGAATACGTTGTTTCCCTCTTGAGAAGAAATGTCAGTTAGGTTTGTTCAGAACCAAGAAGGGATTTTATATATCCACTGGGATTTGAACGAGTACTTTAATTAGGCCTTTATTTAATGCAAATCAAAAATGCTTTTTAATTACCCGACATTATTCCATACTTAAAGTTACAAGGAAGTTGCCAAAAAATCGACGGTTTTCACGGTTTCTTAAGTGAGGGGTAAAACATCAATTAATCCTATAATAAACCTTTCATTTTAAATTTGAACGTGTCATACTCCCGGACCTGTATCCTGTTAATTGACGTTTAGTTTGATAAGTCCTCAGTCGTCTTTGATATATATTAAAAATCACATAAAAACATTTTTGTACATTTTTCGTATACATATAGGTTATCGTTGCCTTCCTTTTCATTGGGTACTAATTATTAGATGCGACATAAACAAGTACATTCTGTATTAAGCATGTGTCGCTCTTCTGTGCGAATCGTACATCGTTTACATCCATTTGGTGCGCAGATTTCGTTACTTTTAACCTCTCTATGGATGTTTCCTCTGTTGGCAGCTTTCTCAGAGAGATATGTCTATTATAGTATTTGTGTAACGTCGATGATTCCTCGTAAAAAAATACCATGATAATGATATGTTTCACTGTAACCGTTTCTTGTCAAGAAGTTTCGTATGCTTTTATACATAAGGTCGTCAAGTACGATTTTAAACGCGAGTAAATGGAGACGAAAAAAACGAAAGTGCTGTTGCTAAAAATATGAGCATTGCGGATTCCAGTAATAGAATACTATTATCAAAACCACCAAACATTTCAGACTTCGTGATCACTTCCGTTTATAATGTATATTGAATATCGAGTTCATTACAAATGTCAGTAGCTAATGGGCGTCTGCTTTAGAAGCTTCCGCTAATCGGAAATCCCAACTCATTTTCCAAACCTAACGATTTAAGGCGAAAATTGATAAAAAGCGTATTTCTCGTCGATCTCAGTAAATTATTCGCTCGTGGAAGAGTTGCCAGGAACGGCGTGTTTCGGTTTAAAACATTAATCACTCATTTCTCTTAGATGACAAAAGACTGATTGCTTAAAGGAAGAATAACATGGCGCATAACAAATAATCTGCACTAAAAATTATAGATGTGCAGTCCTGCGGGTAGCTACAAAGGGCTTAATAAAGCGGTCACTTTAAACGAAATACCTATTCCAACGCATAGTTTATTCGACTGACGTCATTAAGCTTTTGGACTACATTGTATTCATCAACTGTGTATGACCGAGATAACATATTTGAATAGACATCATGAATTGAGTGACATCTTAAGGGGACATGATGATCAAGATCATTTTGTTTTTTTTGAAGTTCCTTTAAACCATCACTTAAAGGGCAAAGTCACATTACACTTTTTCCATCACGTAAAAGGCAACGTTTAGAGAGCCATCGCGTGGCTTAAAGGGGCATGAGCTGCCAAAATTCACACTTTTTTGATAATTTCTGATCGTCACGACAGTAAGAGGCTTTGAAGGTGATCGAAAAACTAAATGATTGGCGTTGGAATGAGGAAAATCCATACAGTAAGTGGCCTGTAGCAACCGAAAACGTGTTCGAAAAGTAAACAAAATTTAAATAACCGGGACGACCATTCATTCATTCTAAGCCAAAGTAAGTTTAAAACAATACTTTATCGTACATTCTGGAGACTAGAAGCACTAAAAAGCTTCTGAATTACACGTCTTGAGAAAAATAGCCAATGATTTCAACATTCTGTTTTAACGTCAAAATATCAACATTTTGGCAGCTCATGCCCCTTTAAAGTGTCGATTCCATTTTGGAGTTGTGCATTGAGTTAAATGCATAGTGCATAATTGCAAATGCGGCCGCTAGTCCTATATATATGTCCACTTTTAGCTATTTAGAACCCTATGAATATGTTTACTCAAGGTAAAAGTTTCTTATGGGTTTTATAATGTATTGTCGTTCTTTTACAATACCAACACTGGGCATTTCTGATAATTATGTAATAAAACGGGTAAATGATGTAACATCTTGACATCCCATATTGTTTGGTCTCGTATACTTCGCAATTAACGCGATGATCGATCGGACAAATTCAAATAAATTTAAACGTTGAAAAATATTATTTTTGTAAAAATAAAAATTGACCCTTAAGGTACCATTTTTCGTGGAATTTCGCTTAAGGATTTCGTGGTTTCCCAACTTTTGTAATCGTGTAACTGTATCAGTGTGAGGATATCCTCCGTACCTGAAACTTATCAAGGTATCCTGATCGAAAGCGAATACCTTTTTATTCCACTGTTGAAAGAAAATTGTCTGTGGTAGATGAAGATGGTAGACGGGATGTATGGTGTTTAGCTTAACATAGTTTATACGTGTCCCATAAAGTTTGGTGATCCGAACAAAAGACGTTGACAATCACGTTTATTGGGATCATAAGTCTGATTTCAAACTAATTCTTGTCAACAATAAATCCAATCAAACCTTCTTGTAAACTGTCTATTCTTCACCTTATTGTACCCAACTTCTAAATGATTCAATGAAAAATTTAATCCACCCATAGTTATAATTAGATTGTCATGAACCCTCTCTTAGATCTGACATTTATGTCCCATGCAAATATAAATCTATTGCGCTGGTTCCCTTTCTAATCCCAGAGTTAACGAAACAAAACATGGCAGAACATGACGAAAAATGAAAAGTTCTTTGATCGGATTTCATGCAATCTGATGCGCCAATAAGGTAAAACAACAAACCATCTCTGGTCGTGTCGATGGTAAAAATTACATTACTAGCATGTACTCGTTATTCAATTCTAAAACATTATATCGTTAAAAAAGGAAGTTCCATAAAAGTATTTTTTACCGGAAACATTGTCATAAGGTTTGATTGATGTTACACTTGGGGAAGTTATTCAATTTTTCCAGGGGCTCTAGAGACAGCTGTTTATTCTGGTCATTGTAATCTCTTTTTCTTTGTAGTTTTATATTCGCCAATCAAACTTTCCGAGTATTATGTATTATATGCCCCTGACTAACCAACAGAAGCCTTTCATCGGTGAATAGCTGGTTTGAATCCAAACAAGGGAAAATGCACTACAGGTACCGATCCCGAGTTTCTCAGCGACTTAATAACATGGTAACACCCGTTTTAAAGGGCAGAATGATTTTCGATCCGTTCTTAAACCTTATAAAGTTATTCATATTGAAGGGTATTCATTTTAGAATTTCATTAATACTAAAGTGGAGGAATTTTGGAATCAAAGACTAACCGAAAGACAAAAGACAATAACTTAAAAAAGAAATCACAACTGAACTGAAGTGCTTCTCGCTTTTATACAATGCTTTTAAGAGCTTCGAATCTAAGATGCACTGCCAGATGAGAATGTGTCTGAGCACGCTTCACAGTGACCTGTTCCGATACAACATCGTCAATGATCCATCATGTGAGATGTGTGGTCAACCCACGGAGGACTTCAAACATTTTGTGTTTGACTGTCCCAGTTACATTGCGCCCAGAAAAGACATGCTTACGTCATTGGCTAAATTGGTTTGTCCAAATGTACACTACTCTTTCCTTTTGGATAAAACTCTCTATTCCCACATGTGTAAAGTTATGCTATTTGGAACAAAAGACCTGTATTACGATGACAATGTCATACTTTTCAAACTTGTTCACCAATACATCAAAGAGATAAACCGATTTATACAAGTTAATTAATGGATCAGTTCATAGACACGATATGAAATCAATTGCTTGTTTTTGTTTTTGTTTTTTGTGTACACTTGTCATTTACGTTATTATGTGAATATGAATTGTTGAGGAGAAGCCCTTGTGGCCCATGACCGAGGCTCATCCTCTATAAAGAAATAAAGAATTAAATTAAATTAAATTAAATACAATTACAAGGCTTTTGAATATAGCTTACAAAAAATACTGAATAAATTTGCATGCCATGAATATTTTTTTGTCCGAAACGTTTACTGTTATTTCCTATTTCTCTGTCATTTTTACCGATGAGAGTCCACGCCAGGTTTTAACGCCAATGACTCTGAATTGTATGCTTTTGTGAAAAAAGGACACACGCCTTGTGTCCAAGGCAGCATTCTTACTTTCTGTGGTTTGTCCTCATTTGACAATTTGACAAAGAATGGTTAACACTCGTCAGATGTCAGTCTGTTCTAATTTTTACGATGTTCAATTTTCAAGTTAACTTAGCCTTATAACTCTAAACCAGTATACGTTCATGTTCACAAGTTTCCAGGAAAAGTTTGACACTGTAAAGTGCCATGGTCAAGGAGAAACACCGAAAGAAATAAACGTTTGTTGTAGCAGATGTTTCTCCCGCTTGTCCCAACCGTAACATTGTCATTGATAAAATGTTTTTACCTGGCGTTCCATGTAAAGTCATATTGATTACCGGTACTATTTTGTTTGATTATTGAATTGATAACAAATGACAATGGTTAATGGATTTGTACTTGAGATGCTTCCGATGAGCGGACATCTGCCAAGCACAATCGTTTTGGACAAGGGAAGTAGATTGAGTGATATATCTCATTTGTGAATAATTGTTTATAAGGAAAATGGATGACGGGTCAATCTTCATGTCATGATAGAAATAGAAAAGACTTTAGCTTTAGCATTCGATCTGCCTTTTTTCTCTCCCGAAACCCTGTGATGGATTACAAAGATATTTAAAAGTATTGTCCTAGAGTGGTTTATAAAAAGGTCCAATTCAAGCAAGCGTGCTGTTATAGCCGAGCCAAAGATTGCCTAGCATAGAATGACGAAGACTATATCGCACCTTCTCCATAATTCATAAAATGGCAGTGTATATGTGGCTGGATCGTAAGATATAGACACAGTTCATTTGGGCCGTCGTACTTTTTCGAACATCGACATTGGTTCATTTCACACTTTTGAAATACTGACGTATTTTATTCTAGAGTGGAACCATCGTGTTAATAATGAAATACGTTCGTTAGAAACATAATTGAGATGCGACATTTCCATGGTCTGTCCAATGGGCTTGTTAGCTCAGTATTGTCCCAAATGTTCTCACGTAAGAGTAAAGAAACGGAACGGAAGGAAGAATCGGTGATTTCCTCCTTAATGTGGTGTTTAAATTTTCGATGGTCTAAGCTTTTCTAATCGATTTGGGACTTTCATGTTCCAGTTGTCATACATAATTGACAGATTGGGCTCGTTCTACTACTATAAGAGAAAGGATGTTGGTCATAGCCTGTAACATTTCTACAATCCAATACAAATCAGTACAAAAATATTTGAATGAATAAATGGGTACTTGTCGACGTAAAAAATCTGTTCTCAAAACACACCAACATTTCTATTCTAAATACAATATCGTTTGTATTTACAATTACTGTCATATCGTTTGATTCAGGTCCCAATTGGAATTATGTATATGAGATTTTTTTACTGGCGAATATTTATATTGTAACTGAGTTTCTTCTAAAAGAAAAATCTAAGAACACAAAGGCTGTTGATAGTTTTAATAGTTTAATATGCCATGGTCAAGATCCATGTATGTAACTTTGGTATTTGTGTTTAATCTTAAACAACAAAACCAAAATGTTTTGGTCCGGTTTCTCTTCAGAAACTGATTTAGTTTGGACAAAAGAGTCATTTTATCTATTGGTCGAGATCGTGAAAAATGACATTAATTAGCCCTTTACATCCCGTAATCAACCAAATCAACTTGGAACATTGCCAAAACAACCAACCAACTATGGCCATCAAATTGTTCTTAAATTGTGTTTGTAACGAACGAAATTGAATCGTAGGGTTCTTGCAGTAAACCTTGAGAATTGTCTATTGGGTCATTCTTTGTAAAACTTGGTTAATATATTTATAATCATTTCTTGACGACTATGTTTTTGTAGTTTCGCTACAGGAAATTAACGGAAAAAGAAGTCTAGCTTATCTTTGCTACTTAATAAATGTAAACCAATTGTTTCCTTGATTGATTGTAATTTAAGCTTCTATGTTACATTTCATTGCAGATGTTAAGTTGTTTTAATATGGAATTTACGTTGGTACACACTAGTTAATTAAATTATCTTGTTATTGGTAAGTTTCGTATAGAACGGAAATCACAAGTAATTAAAGTGGAAATGTCAGCGGAGTTTGATCCGGTTAGATGTGAAGTATGTCTTTTGATCAAAGAACTACAGGAACCTTTCTGTGATTAAAATCAGTGTCATAGTTCCCGTGTGTTTCTTTTTTCAAATACGAACTGTCTTACTTGAGTGCTGTTGCACAAAGGCGCAAAAAATCTTAAATAGATTTCTACCAAGGTTAATATACTAAAACTCGATTTCAACCAAAGCAATGTTAAAATACGACAGAAAACCACGTTTAAACGTCGATTATCACTGAAAGTTTTTTTCTGTAATCCATTGACAGAAAATGATTATAATGGTGGCTTGCCGAGAAGTTCATGAACAGTCAGTTTTGCATGGTATAACACCGTCAAATGTTCTAATTTATATTGAATTTCAAAAAACTATTACACAAACGAACATCTTTGGTCGACTTTACTATCAAAGAGACATTTGAAAAGGTTTGGAAAGTTTTTATTGACTGGATATGATAATCAATGTGACCTAAGACAAAGCCATGTCAGTTTGAAGAGTATTTCATACATCTCTGCAAGGCTAACAAAATATGCCGAAACACATTGTGGGTATCTAACATAACAAACTTTCAATTTCAAAATAAAGAATTTTAGATTTTGACAAAACTAGTATGTTGCTAACTTTTGTCCTGGGGAAAACATCTACCTGTCAATTGTGTTCATGTTCTCAGTATTTTTGATTTAAGATTGTATCTTTTACATTAATTTGCTGGTCAAAATAGGACAAGAAATAGAAGTATATTAAAAAATCTAAACCTTTCTGACTAGCTTAGAGAGCAGTTGTTTTAGTATAGACTATGAAGATGAACATTCTCGTGCTGTTCTTTATAGAGACCTTTCACTCTTTGTTATTTAGAAATATTAGTCGATCAATGCTCTATGACAGCTTGCAAATGTCCTTAAGAGATGAACTATATTTTTTGGATTCGTTGCTTCAGTTTTGATTACATATATACCACCAACATAAGCTACGTGTGCATCCTTATCCAGTTACACGCTTTGTAAATGCTAAGACATGTGGCTTATCTTTTGCTGTCTGTTTCTTAAAGCTATGTGGATAAACATATTATGTAAGGTATTGTCTCGTACAATTTCACAACCGCTTGAGCAAAGATGCCAAACACTAAGGTGCTATTATTTACCATCGTGCAATACGAATACAGTGAATGTAGCTGTTGACGTTTTAAACCATCAGGCTGGTGTTTCTTAATCATGGGTATATAGCAGAGTATTTGAATTTTATAATATAAAAATCCTGATTAGAATTTAAGATGTTGGAATGATTCAAATAAATGATCTGTAAAAGAACCTAACTTACTTAGACTTTTCCTCAGTGACCTTGAGAGCAAGGTGCTTAAGATCCACATTGAATACCAAGTGGATAATGTCCCGTGCTGGAGATGTCTAAATTAGTCTGATAATATTGACGGATAGAGCTCTTTGACCAGTGACATTCAAATGTTTTATCTAATTCCCAGCTTTCTCGGAGTCGTCTGTGTCCCTAATTGTGCCGATTTAACGCGACTGTCTCTAGTACGTAAAACAGACAAGATAGGAATTGGAAATGAAACCACAATGACACTTATCTAAATGGCATCTAATGTATGGAATGTATAAGTTACCAAGCTATTAATGAAAATATCAAAGAAAATGGTAAGCATATTCACTTGATGAATATTGTATCAACTTCGTTACACATATCGCATGCTGGGGTGAAGATGACTAAACAAAGAGTCGAAATATTAAGTCGTGCATTTCACGTTATTCGGTTTAACGCTACGTACATGCGTATTATGTTAAACTCGTCAGGGAAACTAATTGTTTTAAAAAATGTAAGAATCACTCATTATGCAATTTAACGGACTGTTGGAGGATTTTAGCTTTCCTTTAGGTTTCTCGGGAAAGAACATGCTGTTCGACATAAACAGATCTGTGCTTCTTTCTCAAGCAAAATTATAAAATCTTTAACCAATTTTTATTTTTCAGTATTATAAACCTTACTTAATTAATTGAAATCCAGACTTACACATTTGCGTATCCCAAAACACATTTTAAGGAAACCGTTACACCAAGATGATAAAATAAAAAAAAATGCCCAAAAGAAACATTGCCGTAAATCTACAAAAACGCAATCCTTAGTCCTAAGTATGTAGCATCTTTCCCTCAGAATTTCAGTCTGCATGGTTCTCTTGCGGGATATCTGTCCGCAACCTTGTCATCTTGTCATATAAATCATAGGCCACTTATTCTGACCAGAAGAGAGTTTTGTTGTATCATGTCTCAAACTTAACACAGCTGGAGAGGTGTCTGACTAACTCTTTTGTTTTCAAGACAAGAATGCTAAATTGACAGACCGGCATCCATGACGGCCGAAACTCATTGAACCGTGGTCTGGAATATTTAAATCATAAGGAAAGGTTTACCTGTTCAAACACACACGCTGAGATGTTGTTGATATCGACTTATTGTTTTGCAAATTGATGTATATGATGAGTAACACGGATAAACTTAAGGTACCCCGAGTCAATTTGCTTCAAAACGGCTTTGTTAAACTAACAAACCCAGACTATCAAAGATTATGTTCCTTTCTTACAAGTAAAATTCATTGCTACCAACCGTCCATTGCTTTCAAATTCTCTTTATCGATCTGCTCTGACATGTCTCCCACACCATTAGTTACGGAAATTGTGGAATTTGGTGAAGTCTGAGATTAGATAAAACACCTAATGGTACTGGTCAAAGTTCTTGACCATTCATCATTATCTGACCAATTTACGCCTGTCCACCCGTACCAACAACCCGACAGTATCCACTTAGTATTCATTGTGGCTTCAAGACAGGTCGTGTCTGCTCTAAGCCTCTCAAATTGAGTTGTTTGGGTGAGGTTGTTACTAATTTTGTACTATGTGTAAAGACTTTGTGTGTGTTTTCAGAAAATATCAACATCTTAAAAACAATTTTTGTACATCTATTGACTTTTTAAAGGTTTTGCAAAGAACGAGACCCTCAAAAAATATTCGTTTTTGATAAGTTATCTTGTTATCAATAATTCTACTTACGTAAAATCAAATTTAATTACAGCGTTTTCTAAATAAAAGGGGTGAATTAAAAGCCTAAGTTTTTCAATGTTGATTCTTTGTTTTTCATAAATTTAGTTCTTTTCGTTTTTTGCTGGGTTTTTTTTTGTTACTTGAGCTTTAATTTACTCCAAAACTACAGCCACTCGGGATTTGTTTGAATTTACCTACAGTCAACCATTCTTTCCAGGGCTTGGTATCTGTATATTCTAGATGTTCCACATCTGTTCAAAGTGATAGATCACATCGTAAAAACAAAACCAAAAGAAAACGGATATATATGATAGATAACTAGACTAACATGTATGTTTAGGATCACCAGGCATACATACCATCTTCTAACAATAATGAGCTGTAAAGTTCATCATGTAAGGATATCTTTTTAAAACCTTTCGACAACGAAGACTGCATTCAAAACTTTACTTTTTTTACTTTCGTCTTTATATGAGTTAACCCATGTCGCCATTATGTTAATTTTGGATTAATAATTTCACAAATAAGCTAATCACTTTCTATAAATAAAAAAGTTCATGTTTGTAACAAACGACGGTTAGATTCCCAGGCACAGTTATCTCCACTTGAATCGCCCAAAAAGGCTATCCGATTTCTTGAGTGTTGTTCCTTGTTATGACTTTTTTCAATCAAAGACGTAATTCAATAAAAGGGCCGCTTCGTTAATGAGTTGTTACCTTGCCAGAAATTAATTTAATAACAAACCATGGTCATCATCGTTTTGTCTTGCGCATACACAGTGTCGATTTGTTCTCTCGCCAATAATTTGGCCGAAACTATTGATTGAATATCAACATTTGTTCATTTCACTCTTTTGAAATGTTGGTGTGTTTTATTCTAGATTGGAACCATTAAAGTGGCATGAGCTGCCAAAATGTTGATATTTTGACTTAAAAACAGAACGTTGAAATGATTGGCTATTTTTCTCAAGACGTATAATTCAGAAGCTTTTTAGTGCTTCTAGTCTCAAAAATGTGCGATGAAGCATTGTTTTGAACTAACTTTGGGCTTGAAGAAAACTATAAAATATTTTATTTATATAGAAAAGTTAATTGGCATGACAAATGACAAAATTAAATGTTAATAGATGAGCCATTTGAACTTTATTGCGGTGTGATGGATACATGCATGTATATGATTTGTTTGTATTAACATGGCAATATAAAAAATAAGTGTTTTATAGTGGCATGAGCTGCCAAAATGTTGACAGTTGGACGTTAAAGCAGAATGTTGAAATTAGTGGCTATTTTTCTCAAGACGTATAATTCACAAGCTTTTTAGTGCTTCTAGTCTCGAAAATGTACGATAAAGTATTGTTTTGAACTAACTTTGGCTTTGAATGAATGAATGGTCGTCCCGGTTATTTAAATTTTGTTTACTTTTCGAACACGTTTTCGGTTTGTACAGGCCACTTACTGTATGGATTTTTCTCATTCCAACGACAATAATTTAGTTTTTCGATGACCTTCAAAGCCTCTTACTGTCGTGACGATCAGAAATGATGAAAAAGGTGTGAATTTTGGCAGCTCATGCCCCTTTAAAATAAAAACCAACCAAGGAAAGAATTTGGGCCATAGCACGTACCAACCTAAATCATTAAAAAAATCCTTTGAATCGATAGTCTCTGCTACGTGCCGACATTAACAATTTAGTTTTCAAAACAGAGTTTTCAATCTGTAAAAAAGGTGTTGCTATTTACATTTGCTGTAATATCATTTGATTGATGTTTCATTTGGGGAATGTATTCAATTATTTGAGTCGTTTTTTTAACTCGATTTTAAACATGTTTGCTGGTTAACGTCTTATGTTTCAATTTTATTGACAGGCCATTCGACAACAACATATTTCGTATGCAAGCTCATGAATAAAATAATTACACTTTAATAGAATAGTTTTGCTTTTTTTGTGAGATATTCAATTTTCTTATCGTGCTTAAATTTTGACCATCGAAATTTAGGAACTTTGAAAAGTTTTTCTCTCAAAGGTTTTAATTTACTGTGCTTCAGTAACATCAAATCTTCAAATATTATACTCTATTGTGTTTTGTTTTTTTAAACAGTGATCAATACGATCATTGAACTGGATATCATCGTTTTATGAAAGAAAAAAGCCAAGATGACTGTTAGCGTAATGAATTTTAAAAAATGCCAGGGTCAATATCCATGTCTCTGTGGTCAGTGATTAAACAGAGTTTTGGTTCTGTCTCTCTGAGAAGGAATAATGTCAATTGATTGTGATTCTTTAATGACATTGTGTCGATTGATCATGCAAAAGTACTTTAAGTAATCCTTTACAGTCCGGTAATCAACTTTGAATATTGCCAAATACAATCAAATCTCCAAACTATTACAGGGGCCTCCGTGGCTCAGTAGGTAAAGCGTTGGACGATTACTGTGATATAACCTTTTTACCCATGGGGTTAGTGTGATATGACTCATCTGTATGTCTTGAAGGGAATAAAATTTTCTCAAAAAAAAAAGCGTTGGACGCTCAATCCGAACAGCCTTCCACCAATGGGTCGCGGGTTCGAATCCCACTCAGTCCAAAAATTGGAAAATTTTCTGGCTGGGTTTTCACTCGAACGACCTATGTGGGATGATTGCCAGTTACCAGCGGAAGGTCGTGGGTTTCCTCCGGGCACAGAGCCCGGTTTCCTCCCACAATAAAACTGGCAACGCCGCTATATAAGTGAAATAATCTTGAGCGCGGCGTAAAACACCAAACAATCAATCAATCAACCAAACTATCACAACAAATTGTTCTGTTTTTCTGAAGTTGCACTTGTGTTAAGTAATTGAAAATACATGTTCTTGCTGTAAAGTTTAATGCCACTTTAAACACACTGAGATTTCAATTCGTCAATTTCGGAGGATAAGAATTGGCTCACAGCTCCCAGGAAAGCTTGGTCGTAAGAGGCGACTGACTGGGTCAACTTTTTAATTATAGCATAGACCTGTATTCTGTTTTAATTACTCTATGAGAACTGAATTAGTAAATAATCGACAGTAGTTGACCCAGGAAAAATTCCATAACTTGCAGCTTGCTTTCGAAACACTAAAAACTTCATTTATGAGAACTATATATGATTATTTACAATTGTGTGTGATATAAATTGTTTATATTTCTATATGACCCACATATATTGTGGCTGTTTTGGATTAAATGTGATATATCCTGTTTTATACCTCAAAAACAATGTACACTTTTGTTTTATCAGTTTTTACTGATTTTTGTTTCTGTCATTTTCAATTTCAATGTATTTTTTATGACAAACATTGTATGATTTACCCGCCATATAAATGAACATAATCTTGAGCGCGGCGTTAAACTCCAATTATTTAATCAATTTGAAATTATGATATTGTTGAATAAAAGGAATCCGTGAAAAAGTTCATTGTCATACCGTTTGATTGATGTCATCTTCGCAAGCCAAGCTAAAATTTGCATGTCCCCATTCCGTGTTTGAAAAAAAACACGGAATTGGGACATGCAGGTTTCATCTTGGCTAGAGAAGATGCATTTGGGAAACTATTCAATTATTTAAGGCATTCTCTGGAACTTCATTTTTTCCCATTTTTTGCTGGCTTACGTTTTATGTTCCAGGGTTATCGATTTGATCCTTCAACTATAACATACCACAGCCCATGTATAAAATAATTACACTTACAACATACTTGGCTTTACCTCAGACGCATCGGATGAGCTTTTTGCATAGTGTTGCTATATTCTCGAAAGAATGTTTCAAACTCTCAAAGGTTTTGATTCACAATATCAAGAAGAAATTGTTTGTAGAATTTTCTTCAAGGGCGATCAGTTTGCAAAGCATTTGTGTATGAACTGGATACCATTGTTATCTGAAATAAAAAAGCAAAGAATTCAAACGCAACTCTATGGGTTACAAAGAAAACAATTTTTTATGTACTAGCAGTATATACCAGGATCAATATCCATGCCTTGTGTTATCTATGTTTAAAAATGCACCGTCCATGGAAAGCGAATTACGGATAAAAAATTCTCACATTTTACTGTCATGTACAAATGAAACATGTTGCAAAGATCACTGGTAACGCAAAAATGTGTAATCCTATCTCAGCCGTTGGTGATTTTTATTTCCAGGAATGAATTCGGGGTCTATATTATTAACCTCCGTTCGTCCGTCTGTCTTTCCGCTCCATAACTTGAGAACGCTTTGTAGTCTCACTTGGAAACTTGAGTAATATGTTGAGCTAACCGAAAAGACGAATGTCTCGCCAGACGACATAGCTTGTTCTCAATGTATAATGTGTTGTCCACTCAATAACTTGAACACATTCTCGCATTGCTTTTAAACTGAAATAATGTGTTGAGCTCATAAAAAAGACGGATGCGATTGTTTTTTAGGATTATGCCAATTTTACGCTGGAAGCCGCAGCCAATTTGCCTCAATCCAGATCTATCAATTTGGTGTCCGCTCCATAACTTGTGAGCGCTTTGTCGTATCACTTTGAAACTTGAAAACTGTGTTGTTCATATGGCAAAATCATATAAGATTGCTTTACCATTATATATATATTTAAGAAATAATGGAATGGTTCTCTGCGTATACGTTGTGATAACTACTAGAAAAAAGGAAGTATCTAATGTTTTGGACAATGGTATGGTCTGTGAAATAACTTAACTTACTTAATGTAGAATTTTTCTCAGCGACATTGAGGGCAAGGTATGTAAGATCCACATTGAATACCAAGTGGATAATGTCCGGTGCTGGATATATCTAAATTAGCCTGATAATATTGGCGGATAGGGCCCTTGCGGATAGTGACATTGAAATGTTTTATCTAATTCCCTACTTTCTCGTGACCGTCTGTGTCCCTAATTGTGCTGATTTAACGCGACTGTCTCTACGTAAAACAGACAAGAATGGCATTGGAAATGAAACCACAAAGACCCAACCTACACTTATCTTAACGGGATACAATGTATCGAACATATAAGTTACCAAGTTGTGTATGAAAATGTTGAATCGACTTCGTTAGATGTCTCTCATTCGCTGGGATGAAGATGGCTAAATAGAGCCGAAACATTGATTCATGCATTTCATGTCATTTGGATTAACACTAATTGCGTATTATATGAAACTCATCAGTGTAAATAATGGTGTTCAAGAATCAATAACTATGCAATTTAAAGGACGGTTGGTGAATCTTAGCTTTATTTAGATTTCTTGTGCGGTTCGACATTCGCAAGCAAAATTATAAAATCTTTCACCCATTTTGATTTTCCAGTGTACTAAACCTTATTTAATTATTTGAGATCCACACTTACAAATTTGAGTGACACATAACGAATTACCTGCAAAATGATTGTATCCAAAAGAATATTTCAAGGATACCGTTACAACCAGATGAAATATTAACGACAAATACTCCAAAAGAAACATTGCTTTAAACGTACAAAAACGCGATTCTGAATATGTAGCATCTTTCCCTCAGAGAATTTCAGTCTGGCTATCTTGCGTGATATCTGTCCTCAACATTGTCATATAAATCATAGGCCACTTAATCAGACCGGAAGATAGTTTTGTTGTATCACGTCTCAAACTTAACACAGCTGGAGAGGTGTCTGACTAACTCTTGTGTTTTCGAGACAAGAATGCTAAATTGGCAGACCAGCATCCATGACGACCGAAACTCATCGAGCCGATGGTCTGGAATATTTAAATCATAAGGAAAAGTTTACCTGTTCAAACACACACGCTGAGAGGACAGTAATATCGTTTTACAATAAACCCATGAAGAAACATGGACAATTTAGTGTATGTATTTTGAAGTTCCATCCTTAATGTTGTTGATATCGACTTACTGTTTTGCGAATTGGTGCATATGGTGAATAACATGGAACTCAAGGTACCCCAAGTCAATTTGCTTTGTAACGGCTTTGTTAAACTAAAAACCCCAGACTATCAAAGATTATGTTCCTTTCTTACAAGTAAAATCCATTGCTACCAACCGTCCATTGCTTTCAAATTCTCATTATCGATCTGCTCTGACATGTCTCCTACACCATTAGTTACGGAAATTGTGGAATTCGGTGAAGTCTGAGATTAGATAAAACACCTAATGGTACTGGTTCAAGTTGTTGGGTTTTTTTTTTTGTTACATGAGCTTTAATTTACTCCAAAACTGCAGCCACTCGCCTGCAACCAAACTTTTTTTCAGGATTTGTTTGAATTTACCTACAGTCAGTCATTATTTCCATGGCTTTGTATCTGTCTGTTCTAGATATTCCACATGTGGAACTCACCTGATAACTGTAATGTCCTCCATGTTATATGGACTTTAATCAGTACAAAGTGATAGATCAAATCTTAAAAAACAAAAAACAAGAGAAAACTGATATATATGATTGATAACTGTATTACGATGTATGTTTTTATAATCAAAATAATGAGCTGTAAAATTCATCATGTAAAAATATCTTGTTAAAACCTTTATCAACAAACCATTTTTTTGTCTTGCGCATACGCAGTGTCCATGTTTTTGGCTCACCTCCGTTATTTCAGTATTGAATTGCATATCGTATATGGGTGTAAGCCCAATTGTATTGCATGTTTTAATATCTTAAGAGGTCAAGTAGTTCTCAAACGTACTAATATATACCCCTTTGCTAAAACATCAGTTTTCTTAATCACTCAAGGTAATAATTACTCACTGTTATAGCGTACACCATTCATATGAATGAACGCGCCAATAAGCTAAAACAACCAACCAACTAGCCACTTCTAGGCTAAATGATCGTTCCTTGATATTTCTTTATTCAATCAAGAAGTAATTCAATAAAAGGGTTGCTTCGTTAATCAGTTGGTTCCTTGCCATAAATTAATTTATTAACAAATCATGGTCATCATCTTTTTGTTGTGCTCATACGCAGTGTCAATTTGTTCTCTCGCCAATAATACGTCCGTTATTTCGGCATTGAATACCATGTCTCCATGACGAACCCTTTACCATTCACAACTAATTGTTCTATAAAGTCCATTTATAAGGAACACTACCTGCAGGTCATACTCAAGTTATGCTTGAGCCAGAGAGTGAATACGGAAGGAAGAACCTTTTCCTCTCAATGATTTACAAAAATGCACTTTGCATATGTGACACATAAATGTACAATTCAGTTGGCTGAACAGTTTTGGTTGAATATCAACATTTGCTGATTTCACCATTTTGAAATGTTGGTGTGTTTTATTCTAGATTGGAACCATTGACTTAGATATTGAAAGACGCTCCTTACAATCAGAAATGAAATACGATATGACATCTAAAAATGTATTACAAACCAATTAATTTTGTACTTGTGATAATGTGATACTATATTTACAAATGTAGATATCAAAATGCTGCCTTAAATCTAAGGGGCCTGAAGCGAACTATACAATATTTTATTTATATAGAAAAGTTAATTGGCATGAAGGATGACAAAATAAACGTTTAATAGATAGGTCATTTTAACTTTATCACGGTGTGATGGATACATGCATGTATATTATTCGTTTGTATTAACATGGCAATATAAAATGATAAGTGTTTGTCCGTTTGAAATAAAACCCAACCAAGGAAAGAATTTTGGTCATATAACACGTACCAACGTAAATTATTTGAATCTACGTGCCACGTGCTACGTGCCGACATTAACAATTTACTTCTAAAGCAGGGTTGGATTTGTAAAAAATCTTTCCTATTTACATTTGCTGTCATATCATTTGATTGATGTTTTATTTGGGGAATGTATTCAATTATTTGAGTCGTTTTCGTAAACCCAATTTTAAACATGTTTGCTGGTTAACGTTTCATGTTTCATTTTATTGACAGGCCTTTCGACAATAACGTAAATTGCATGAATAAAATAATTACACTTTAATAGAATAGTTTTGCCCTTTCGTCAGAGATATTCAATTTCCTTTAATCGTGCTTAAGTTTCGATGGTAAAAGTTTTAGGAACTTTGAAAACTTTTCGTCCCAAAGGTTTTAATTCACGGTGCTTCAATAACATCGAATCTTCAAAAATTATACTTTTTAAACAGTGATCAATACCACCATTGAACTTTATTATTTGAAATGGATATCATTGTTTTATGAAAGAAAGAAGCCAAGAACAAAAATATGACTTTTAGGGTTATGAATTCAAAAAATGCCACGGTTAATATCCATGTATCTGTGGCCAGTGTTTAAACAGGCAGTTTTGGTCCTGTCTCTCTTCAGAAATAATGGCAACTGATACTGATTCTTAAAGTGGCATAAGCTGCCAAAATGTTGATATTTTGACCTAAAAACAAAATGTTGAAATTATTGGCTATTTTTATCAAGACGTATAAACAAGTACTTCTTGTTTCAAAAATGTACGATAACGTATTGTGTTGAACTAACTTTGGCTTAGAATGAATGAATGGTCGTCCCGGTTATTTAAATTTTGTTTACGTTTCGAACACTATTCCGGTTTGTAAAGGCCACATACTGTATGGATTTTCCTCTTTCCAACGCCAATCTTTTTGTTTTTCGATGGCGTTCAAAGTCTGTTACTGTCATGAGGATTAGAAATTACGAAAAAAGTATGAATTTTGGCACCTCATGCCACTTTAATGACATTTTGTCGATTAATCGCGAAAAAGTACTTTAAGTAATCCTTTACAGTCCGGTTATCAACTTTGAATATTGCCAAATACAATCAAATCTCCCAACTATTACAACAAATTGTTCTGTTTTTCGGACGTTGCATGTGTGTAAAGTAATTGAAAATGTATGTTTTTGCTGTTTAATTTGAGAATCGACCATAGTTCCATTTCTCATAAAGCTTTTAGAAATCACAACTATTACTTGTCGACTCGGTTCGTGTGTCTTCCCTGACCTGCATACATGTAGGTAAAGTAAGAGATATTCAAAATAGACCGTTTAATCTAGATGAAAGAAAGTTAAATGTACAAGTCTAGTTTCTGTTTCCAACACAACAAATGCAGATTTGCATTTTGTTAATGTTTAACTGATCGATTATTAGATTGATTAAAATTACAGTTTTAGATTACATGCCAAGATCTTAAAATTTCTTTTCTTAAATTTTCAGCGTAGTTCAAGCCTTAAGTGGCTTTTGTATGGAATTTACAATAGTGAAATATTTGAATGGATAGGTTCATGTACTTGCCGATATAACCTATTTAGTTCTTTAAACAAACTTAGATTTCAATTCGTAAATTTCGGAGGATAAGCATTGGCTCACAGTTCCCAGGAAAGCTTGATCGTAAGAGGCGACTAACCTGGGTCAACTTTTTAATTATAGTATAGACCTATATTCTGTTTTAACTATGAGAACTATATATGATTATTCACAATTTGGTGTAATAAAAATTGTTTATATTTCTATTTCACCCACATATATTGTGACTGTTTTAGATTAAATGTGATATATCCTGTTTTTATGCTCCAAAAATAATTTACAAATTTGTTTTTGTTATTTTCAGTTTCAATGTATTTTGTATGACAAACATAGCTTGATATACCCCTTTTTCGCCGCCTTATAAATGAAAATAATCTTGAGCGCGGCGTTAAACTTCAATCATTCAATCAATTCGTAAATATGATATTGTTGAGTAAAGGGAATCCGTGAAAAAGATCATTGTCATACCGTTTGATTGATGTCCCATTTGGGGAAACTATTCAATTATTTATGGCATTCTCTGGAACATGATTTTTCCCATTTTTGGCTGGTTTACGTTTTATATTCCAGGTTTATCGATTTGATCCTTCAACTATAACATACCAGAGCCCATGTATAAAATAATTACACTTACAACATATTTGGCTTTACCTCAGACGCATCGAATGAACTTTTTGCATAGTGTTGTGATATTCCAGAAAGAATGTTTTAAACTCTCAAAGGTTTCGATTCACAGTATCAGAAGGAATTGTTTGTAGGATTTTCTTTAAGGGCGATCAGTTTGCAAAGCATCTGTGTATGAAGTGGATATCATTGTTACCTGAAATAAAAAAAGCAATGAATTCAAACTCAACTCTATGGGTTACAAATAAAACAAATTTTCTTGTAATAGCAGTATATACCAGGATCAGTATCTATGCCTTGTGTTATCTTTGTTTAAAAAGGCACCGTCCATCGAAAGCGAATTACGGATAAAAAATTCTCACATTTTACTGTCATGCACAAATGAAACATATTGCAAAGATCACTGGTAACGCAAAAATGTGTAATCCTACATGTATCTCAGCCGTTCGTGATTTTTATTTCCAGGACTGAATTCGGGGTATATATTTAAAACCACCGTTCGTCTGTCTGTCTTTCCGTTCCATAACTTGAGAACGCTTTGTAGTCTCACTTGGAAACTTGAGTAATATGTTGAGCTAACCGAAAAGACGGATGGGGTTGCTCTTTATGATTCTGTGAATGTCTCGCCAGACGACATAGCTTGTTCTCAATGTATAATGTGTTGTCCACTCAATAACTTGAACACATTCTCGCATTGCTTTTAAACTGAAATAATGTGTTGAGCTCATAAAAAAGACGGATGCGATTGCTTGTTTAGGATTATCCCAATTTTACGCTGGGTGCCGCAGCCAATTTGCCCCAATCCAAATCTATCAATTTGGTGTCCGCTCCATAAATTGAGAGCGCTTTGTCGTATCACTTTGAAACTTGAAAACTGTGTTGTTCATATGGCAAAATCATATAAGATTGCTTTACCATTATATACATGTACATTATTATAATCAAAAGTGTATTTTAACAAAATAAAAAAGATGCTTGTAAGTATGAAACTTCAGAGTCCATTTGGCTTCACAGGCGAACATTTTGAAGCAAAAATGTCACTTTGAGTGTGTAGAACACATCCCTAGAGCAGAAGGTCAATAGCGCGTATAGCATCCATTAGCTTTAAACCTGCGTTTCATCCCTCTAGTGAGACATTGGATCTGTTGAAGGGGTACACTTTTGATTTGGCTAACGATATCCTGCCATTAATGGTGATTTCTTATCACCAGAATGTTGCCCTTTATGATCACAATCGTTTTTGCAACATCAGTTTGCCAACACTCTCTCTACGCCAGTGATTTTATCGGTCTGTGCAGACTTTCCAGGGGGGGTGCTGAACCTTTTTCTTTGTGTATATAAGCCACTATTTAAGAAAAATGAATTGATTCTCTGCGTATAAGCTGTGATAACTGCGAGAAAAGTGTCCATTGTTTTTGGACGATGGTCGGAGGCCAGAGTTTAAAAAAATGTGGACACTTCCTTGTTCTTGCAATTGACCCATGGACTAATCTATAGCTGCAAAATGATAGGGGTGTTTAATATAAATTCAAACTGTTGTGTGTTTGTTTTATTTCGTGAAATACGGATAGAACTAATGAATTTCATAGTTGTATTGATATTTTTACCGATGGAATTCGGGGCCAAATTTAAACACCAAGAGTCTGACATCCTGACATTCCCACGCCTTAATTTGGTTGATGACGTCATTAAGTGACGTTGTTCTATATCGTCACCCTCGTCACAATGAAAACGTTCTCTGCGTATATGCTAGTTTAAACGCCAGCGTTGTCCTATCTCACAACGTGTAGGGAAATCACGCATGTGTTAGAATTCGAAATTGGATGACTGGGAGAATATGCTCATTTCCGATGGCTCTTGTTTCATTTTTCGAGAAACATATAAAATACAAAGAAGATTAAATCGAATAACTTTCTCTAAAGGTTTTATTTTTAACTATTAGTTACTTAGATTGCCATTCCAGGAAACATCTTGATATAGCAAATGTCATTTTCGAGAAATCCACATCATGGTGATTGTCTATGTTTAAACCGCTTGGAAATTTGATCCTAATTGGGACAATAGACCTTGAATGTCATGACCTGTTATGATCTTGAAAAAAATAGCAATATTTTGGTTGCTACCGGTAAAGTATCCATATTTTGGCAGCTTGTGCCACTTTACAGCATAAAGACTAGTTTTTCTTTGTGTTATGATATCGTATTCAGACAGTAGTTCGTGCGTACTAATACCTGTTAACATTCCTGTGGTTTTGCGGTTTATTCCCTAACAGTGATAATTGATGACAATTGATATTATAATATGTGGTCGTCTGTCAATGTCTAGGTCAACGTAGAGAAGCCAGTTTGACCGTTTGGTTTTGATATTCAAATGGCACGATGTCTATTTGCCTTTGTGGTCACACGTGACTAAAAAGTTCACGTTTTTGCACGGGAATCGTGGGACACTGACGTGGTCGTGTCCAGGTTCCTTGTTTTTTCTCTCAGAGGGTGAATAGTGCTGAGAGTGACATGATGTGTCTCTCTTTACTAAAATGTACTTTTGAACGCGTTAGCGTATATTTAATCTTCTTGTGAAGGGCCACCTATTTTTTCCCAATGACATCAGATCCATGTTTAGCAACGCCTCCCGGGTTTCGGCACCATTGAGTTGAGAGTGAGATGTGTTTCTCTGGATATTCCACAATGAAATAAAGCGTGCCGTTGAAGGTGATAGTGTTTATTTATTCTACAAAATGACCATATATTTCCACAACCAGAACCATCTTTATCAACGCCTCTACAGCTGCTCTACGGATTCGGTATCAACGAGGGAGTTCTCTGTGTTCTCGCGGCCAAGTTTTACGACCACGTAAAGTGCACGGACTCTCTTAATGACTCATAGTGAGTAGGCTTAATAATTAGTCCAGCAATTTTTTTTCCTTTTTTTGAAATTATGTTTTTCATAATAAACAAAACTATTTTTTTCAAACTCTGCCTTCTTCTTGTCTGTCAGCGAAGTTTCTTTCGTTTTACTCTGTGTTAGTAACGAAATTGGGTTTGGTACGTCCATTTTATGGAATATCCTCCCAACCCCAGTATCGTTACGTAACAATTGGCGAGCTTGCCAGGACCCTACGTCGAAACCAAGTTGGCAGAAAGGCAGAGGACAGGGTTTAAACTAAATTTTTTGCAATGGCAACTTTTGATCCATCAGCGTTTGTCGTTGGGGACACAACTTCTAGCGATATTGAACAGTTATGTAAAGTAGAACTAAAAGCGTTAGCGAATTATCTAGAAATCTCCATCCCATCCTCCTCTAGGAAAGCAGAATATATTGAAGCCCTAGTTTCTCATTTTGGGTTAGTTAAAGAAGACCCTAAACCAAATCATAATCTAGATAGAGATTTAGAGTTGGCAAAACTTGACTTTGAGAGAGAGAAATTAAAAAGTGAAAGAGAGGAAAGGGGAAGAGTTTTTGAATTGGAGAAGTTGGCTTTTGTTGAAAGAGAAAAACAAAGGGAACACGAAATAAAAATGCTAGAAAGTAGACAAATGGGATTTAGTGAGAGGGACAGTAAGGTTCAGTTTGACTTGTCTAGAAATATTCGTTTAGTGCCTAGATTTTACGAAGCCGATGTTGAAAAGTATTTCTTGTCTTTTGAAAAACTAGCTAGAAGTTTAGATTGGCCTCAGCAGTATTGGCCAATTATGTTGCAAAGTGTGCTGACTGGTAGGGCTAGTGAGGTTTATGCGTCTCTTTCTATGACACAATCAGCAGAATATGAAGTGGTTAAGTCTGCTATCTTGAACGCTTACGAACTTGTCCCTGAAGCATACAGACAGAAATTTAGAAATAGCCGTAAACAAGGTTGGCAAACATACGTAGAATTTGCTAGAGATAAGGAAATTACTTTCGACAGGTGGTTCAGGTCTTTAAAGGTCGACAAAACTTTTGACAAGTTGAGGGAAGTTATTTTGATGGAGGAATTCAAAAGAGGCGTTTCTGTAGGCCACTTATCTGATCATCATGTGATGGAATTGAAAACCGCTGCTGTTATGGCAGATGACTATGCAATAAATCATAAGTCTAATTTTAAAACTCAATTCAGAGGTTCTCCTAATAAAACTTGGGTTGATCAGAAAGTTCCGGATAAATCAAATCCGAAAGTAGGACAAGTAGTTACTGGTAGTTCTGATCAAGAAACGAAGGGAGATAAGGCCAATGGTGGGTATGTTAAGAGGGATATTTCTTGTAACCATTGTGGGCGTAGAGATCACACTGTCTCGCGTTGTTGGAAACTCCATGGGAAGCCAGTTGGTCTAGTCGATAGGCAAAATGAAGTTGATCAATTGGAAAATTTAGTGTGTGATGTGGACTTAAAATCAAGCGAGGTAAATGATTGCTTTAAGAGTTTCATTTCTGAAGGTGTTGTTTCTTTAGGGGATAAAAGTAAACCTATTTCTATTCTTAGGGATACTGGAGCATCCCAGTCTTTACTTTTGGGTAGTTCGTTGCCTTTTGATGATGGTAGTTCATTAAAGTCTAGTGTATTGATCCAGGGCATTGAGGGTGGCTTTAAGTCCATTCCATTACATAAGGTAGATTTAAATTGTGATCTTCTGTCTGGATCAGTGATTGTAGGCGTGGTTCCTTCTATCCCGATTGAAGGTATACATCTTTTACTGGGTAATGATTTAGCTGGAGACAGAGTTTGTGTTAATCCCATTGTTTGTGAACTTCCAACTTCTAACAATAACACTGAAAAGTTAGAGAGGGATTTCTCAGGTATTTTTCCCGATTGTATTCTAACTCGATCTCAAAGTAGTAGGGATAAACAGGAACTAGAGGAGTCAAAGCTTGTTGATAGTGGTACGGGCGTGTGGTTGTCTGAAACATTCTTTAATCACTTGGATGAAAGTAAACTTGATAGTAGTTCTAATCCTTTGTTGTTTAATACGTCGTCCTTGGTTAAGGCTCAGCGTGAGGATACCTTTATAAGAGATAAGTTAGAAAGTGCGTTGCCTGAGGAAGAGGCAGAGGATGTTCCTCATTGTTTTTATATTAAGTCTAATGTTTTGATGAGGAAGTGGCGCTCCCCATACACACCAGCTGATGAGAACTGGAATGTATTTCACCAAATAGTAGTTCCTGAGGGTTATCGGCCAGAAATCTTACGTCTTGCTCATGATGCACCCTTGGCTGGTCATGTGGGTATTAGAAAAACACAAGCTAGGATAAATAAACATTTTTACTGGCCAAAGTTACACAGGGACGTAGTTGAGCATTGTAGAACATGCCATACATGTCAGGTCATTGGTAAACCTCAACCCTCTATTAAACCAGCTCCACTAATCCCTATCCCTGCTTTTGAGGAACCATTCAGTCACCTGCTAGTTGACGTTGTTGGTCCTTTACCTAGAACCAAGTCCGGGTATAAGTTTTTATTAACCATTATGGATATTTCTACCAGGTTTCCAGAAGCTATACCTTTAAAAACCATTACTGCTAAATCTGTGTCAGATGAATTGCTTAAATTTTTTACTCGGTATGGGTTACCTAAAGAAATTCAATCTGACCAAGGAACTAATTTTATGTCTGGAATTTTTCAAACAGTAATGAAAAAGCTAGAAATCAATCAAATGCGGTCTACAGCATATCATCCTCAATCACAAGGTTCGTTAGAACGTTATCATCAAACCATGAAGAACATGTTGAGAGCATTTTGCTTGGAATATCCAGAAAACTGGGATAAAGGGATAGCTTTTGTCTTATTTGCATCACGTGACATGCCAAATGAATCCACGGGGTTTAGCCCATTCGATTTAGTGTACGGACATGAAGTCAGGGGTCCACTTAAATTAATCAAGGAAAGATTCCTATCTGAAAATGAACAAACAAATCTGTTAGATTACGTTTCAAACTTCAAAGAGAGGCTTAACAAAGCTTGTGATGTTGCCAAGGAACATTTAAAAGTTTCCCAGGAAACTATGAAAAAACATTATGACACTAAGTCAAGGCAACGTAGTTTTAAACCTGGCGACAAAGTTTTGGTCTCACTACCAGTAAGCGGGGAACCACTGTCTGCCCGATTTAGTGGTCCGTATGTGGTAGATCGTAAATTAAGTCCAGTGAACTATGTAATTCGAACCCCTGATAGAAGAAAATCCACAAGGGTTTGTCATATTAATATGCTTAAAATGTACTATGACCGTGAAGAGAAGGCAACGCATGCGCTCACGATAAATATGACCTCTGACCCACAAAATACGTCTGTTTTAAGGGAGTCTGAGGATAATGCATCTTTTGGACCACCCATAGCTCCTAAGACTGTGAATTCCAGCTATCTCAACACTCTGGATTATAATTTAAACTATTTAGAAGAAAGTAATCGAAATGATGTCAAACAACTTTTTAGTAAATTTCCAGATGTCTGTGCAGATAAACTTGGTCGAACGTCATTGATTGTTCATGATGTAGATGTAGAAAATGCCAAACCTATCAAACAAAATCCTTACAGGCTTAATCCTAATAAAGCAGAAATGGTTCGGAAAGAAATTAAATATATGTTAGAAAACGATATAATCGAACCAAGCCAAAGTCCGTGGAGCAGTCCGATTGTTTTGATACCAAAGCCGTACGGATCCCAAAGGTTCTGTATTGATTATCGTAAAGTTAATTCTGTAACTAAAACTGATTGTTATCCCATACCTAGAATAGAAACTTGTGTAGATCAGCTAGGTAACGCCCAGTATTTAACTAAAATTGATTTGATGAAAGGATACTGGCAAGTGCCATTAACTTCCAGGGCTAAAGAGCTATCAGCTTTTGTCACACCTGAAGGTTTATTCAATTGTAATGTTACCCCTTTCGGAATGAAAAATTCAGGCCGCTCCTTTCAAAGACTTATGAATACTGTGACGCAGAATTTAAGTAACTCAGTTGTATATATTGATGATGTGATTTGTTATAGTACCAGTTGGCCTGAACACCTTAAAGATCTTAATGATTTGTTTAATGCATTATCAAAGGCAAATCTTGTTGTAAATCTGCATAAATGTGAATTTGCCAAAGCCTATGTTACCTATCTGGGTCATGTCATAGGTCATGGTCAAATAGCGCCCAGAGAGGCCAAAGTTCAAGCAATTCTAGATTTTCCTGTACCCCAAAACAAAAGAGAATTGATGAGATTCTTGGGTATGAGTGGGTTTTATCGTAAATTTGTTGGAAACTACAGTGATATTGTCGTTTCACTGACGGACCTGTTGAAGAAAGACCGCAAATTTAATTGGTCTGATAAAACTCAACAGGCTTTCGATCGTCTTAAGGCAATTCTCACCCACCATCCCGTCCTTAAAGCTCCAGATTTTTCACGCCCATTCAAATTAGCAATCGACGCTAGTGATGTGGCTGTCGGAGCCGTTTTAATACAGGAAGATTCGAAAGGTTTTGAACGACCTGTAGCTTATTTTTCTAAGAAATTAAATAAGCACCAAAAGGTCTATTCTACCATAGAGAAGGAGACATTAAGTTTAGTGCTGGCTGTACAACACTTTGAAGTGTATTTAACTGCCTGTCCGGGAGATGTGTTAGTATCCACTGACCATAACCCACTAGTGTTTCTTGAGAAATTTAAGACCAAAAACCAAAGGAGTTTGCTGTTACAGCCATACTCACTTAAAGTCTCCCATATCTCTGGAAAAAACAATGTTATAGCCGATGCTTTATCTAGAGTATGAAGTTAACCTGAAATAACCTTCATGTTACTATGTTATACATGTATACACCCAAAGTTTTGTGAATCAATTTCGTTGCTATACTATGAACTATCATTTTTTTTTTGGTGATTTTTTTTTTTTTTTTGCTGGACTGATTATTTTTTTGCTGAAAGAAAATTTTTCTTCGTAAACTTTTCTTTTCTTCAGGAGGGGAGATGTTATGATATCGTATTCAGACAGTAGTTCGTGCGTACTAATACCTGTTAACATTCCTGTGGTTTTGCGGTTTATTCCCTAACAGTGATAATTGATGACAATTGATATTATAATATGTGGTCGTCTGTCAATGTCTAGGTCAACGTAGAGAAGCCAGTTTGATCGTTTGGTTTTGATATTCAAATGGCACGATGTCTATTTGCCTTTGTGGTCACACGTGACTAAAAAGTTCACGTTTTTGCACGGGAATCGTGGGACACTGACGTGGTCGTGTCCAGGTTCATTGTTTTTTCTCTCAGAGGGTGAATAGTGCTGAGAGTGAGATGATGTGTCTCTCTTTACTAAAATGTACTTTTGAACGCGTTAGCGTATATTTAATCTTCTTGTGAAGGGCCACCTATTTTTTCCCAATGACATCAGATCCATGTTTAGCAACGCCTCCCGGGTTTCGGCACCATTGAGTTGAGAGTGAGATGTGTTTCTCTGGATATTCCACAATGAAATAAAGCGTGCCGTTGAAGGCGTTTATTTATTCTACAAAATGACCATATATTTCCACAACCAGAACCATCTTTATCAACGCCTCTACAGCTGCTCTACGGATTCGGTATCAACGAGGGAGTTCTCTGTGTTCTCGCGGCCAAGTTTTACGACCACGTAAAGTGCACGGACTCTCTTAATGACTCATAGTGAGTAGGCTAAATTAGTCCAGCAATTTTTTTTCCTTTTTTTGAAATTATGTTTTTCATAATAAACAAAACTATTTTTTTCAAACTCTGCCTTCTTCTTGTCTGTCAGCGAGGTTTCTTTCGTTTTACTCTGTGTTAGTAACGAAATTGGGTTTGGTACGTCCATTTTATGGAATATCCTCCCAACCCCAGTATCGTTACGTAACATTTGCAACACAAATAAGGCAAGATTGGCACAATTAGAAATTTAAACTGTAGATCAAACTTAGCTTGTTCCACTGCATGTATTTAAAAGAATTTCACTTATAAATTTATTTTAAAAACGTGCAGTGGTTATAAGAAAAGGGTCATATTAATAATTTGCTGCATGCCTTGCTGTATTTAATTACACATATACCCCCAAAATAAGCTACGTGAACAACCGTAAGCAATTATTGTGTCTGGTACTTGCTGGTGTTTCTTTAAGCCTTAATGATAAATATATGTTGGAAGGTTTTTCTCGTAACATTTTACAACTGTCTCGTCAAAGATATTAAATTCCCAAAGCCAGACAGTAAGTTATTATTTGCCGTATCATGGAAGGCTTATACAGTGATGTAGAAACTTTCATAGACGGTTGACATTTTAAACAGTCCAGATGTTTATTTCGTATGTCCTGTTCTATAGTGTTTCATAAAAATGTTGGAATGATTCAAATCAATGGTCTGTGAAATAGCCTGACGTCTGTTGTCGTTACATCTACCAGATTTCTCAGTGACAAGGTGTATAAGATCCACATTGAATACCAAGTGGATAATGTCATGGTAGTGCGTGAGATATCTAAATTAGTCTGATAATATTGACGGATAGAGCTCTTTGGCCAGTGACATTCAAATGTTTTATCCAATCCCCGGTTTTCTAGCAGTCGGATACCTGCCTTATTGTGCTGAGTTAACGAGACTGTCTACGTAAAACAGACGAGATAGGCATTGGAAATTAAACCTCATGTTTTTTCATCATGGGTATATAACAGAGTATTTGAATTTTATAATATAAAAAATCCTGATTACAATTAAAGATATTTGATTGATTCAAATAAATGGTCTGTAAAATAACCTTACTTAGAATTTTTCTCCGTGACCTCGAGGGAAAGGTGTGTAACATCCATATGGAATACCAAGTGGATAATGTCCTGGCAGTGCGAGAGATATCTAAATTAATCTGGTAATATTGAAATTCAAATGTTTTATCTAATTCCCGGTTTTCTAGCAGTCGGATACCTGCCTTATTGCGAGAGTTAACCAGAAAGTCTTTATATAAGGCAGACATAGATTGGCA
Source organism: Lepidochitona cinerea (assembly GCA_963971465.1). NCBI lineage: Eukaryota > Metazoa > Mollusca > Polyplacophora > Chitonida > Tonicellidae > Lepidochitona > Lepidochitona cinerea. The sequence goes on from OZ020553.1 coordinate 37,925,746, forward strand.
TTGGAATGAAACCACGAAGAACTACCTATTCATAACTCCACACAACGTATGTTAAATAGACAAATAGAGTTTATCGGTTTCCCTCCGACCATATTCCTGATATAGTATGTGTTTTACCCTAAAGAATTATCAAAAGTAGCCTGGTCTATATAACGTATATATTACATACAGTATACATTGTATAAAGTTTAGCAATAAGATTATTCACCTGGATGAAATGAAATAGGCTACATTTATACTCTTCCTGTCATAAGCCCTTTGGTACATTTAATTCGAATTAACTGAAAAAATAGTCTTAGCTTAGCTTCATTATTTTCACAAACAAAAGGCACAATCTACAAATTGTACTTTTAAAGAGTTTTATTTTATAAATTCATAATTACAAATAAAGGTAATGGAATTGTTCAAATAAATGCTCTGTGGAATAACCTGGCATATGTTGGTGTTACGTCTACCAGATCACTCAGTGATCTTGGTGTTTAAGATCCACATTGAATACCAAGTGGATAATGTCCCGTGCTGGAGATGTCTAAATTAGTCTGATAATATTGACGGATAGAACCTTTTGACCAGTGACATCCAAATGTTTTATCTAATTCCCAACCTTCTCGGAGTCGTCTGTGTCCCTTATTGTGGAAGCCGATAGGGGCCATCTCGCGATCGCGCAATCTCACCGTTAAAATCCAAGAGCGAGACCGCAAGGCTAGATTGCGAGATGGCATATATCGGCTTCCATACCTTATCGTATCGTGTATACGAGACCTCTATATAAAACATGCATGACTGGCATTGAAAATGAAACCACAAATGGGCTGACATATACATCCTACACAAATAGAGTTTATCGGGTTCCCTCCATCTAGATTTCTATGGTATGTTTGTAATTTACATTGTAGAAATATATATCTGATATTTCATGTGATTTATAACGACTGTATAATTTAGTCATAAGATTATTCACTTGATTGGTTGGTGGATTGATGTTTCACGCCGCACTCAAGAGTATTTCACTTATATGGCTGCGTTGCCAGGTTTAGTGGGGGAGGAAACCGCTCATTGCCCGGCGGAAACCGCCGACCTTCGGCGTGTACCTGGCAACTCTCCCACATCCGGCGTTTTTCATTAGAGCAAAATTTGATAGACCATATTACATACTGTTCCTGTCAGATACAGTTTGGTGCATGTAATAAGAATTGATTAAAAATAATTTCCTTACCAATATCCACAAATATAAAAGTTTTGTCTACAAGTTGAATAGACCACTAATTGTGTCTGAACTCACTTTTTTCCTTCGTTTTTCTCGAGAAAAAAATATATCTAACCACAAAACGAATGTAGCCAAAAACACGATTTTAACGAAATTGTTTACATGCCAAAATATAACAAAATATTCTTACTCCTAATAAATTCCATGTTTCAGTATGGCTCTATTGTGTGGGATTTTCAGGGACCAAAGCTATGAAGTCTGAGCATTGTAATACTCTTAGCATCGGTTCATATGGCGAATCACACGAACAAACTTAAGGTATCACGAGTCAGTTTGATTTTGCAATGGCTTTGTTAAACTAACAAAACCAGACTATCAAAGATAAATCATTGCTGCCAAAAATACCATTGCTTTCGAATTCTCACTATCGATCTGGTCTGACAGATCTCCCACCCCATTTGTTACGGAAACAGTGGAATTCGGGGAAGTCTAATATTAGATAAATTACCAAATGGTACTGGTCAAATTTCTTGACCACTCATCATTATCTGACCAATTTGCGCCTGTCCACCCGTACCGACAACCCGACAGTATCCACTTAGTATTCATTGGAGCTCGAAGAGAGGTCGTCCCTGCTTTAAGCCTCTCAAATTGAGTTGTCTGGGAGAGGTTGCTACTAATCTTGTACTAATATAAAACTCTTTGAGGATTTTTTGCGAGTTTGTGTTTCTGGTCTTATTCAAGTCTTACCTGGGTTAAAGATATCTTGTCGGCTTGTATCAATTGATTTTCACTTCCATATTTACCTATCAATATTACCCATGTATTTTCGAACGGTATTAGAAACTATTTAAATGTTATAGGCAATTATTGTATACCCATTGATCTTATATTAGGGTATTGTAAAGAACGAGACCATCCTTAAACTGCATTTAAAACTTATAATTTATATAGTTTACACATGTCGTCATAATAATAATTTTGAACTAATTATTACACACAGTAAGTTTATAACTTTCTGTAAAAAATAAAGTTCTTGAGTAAACCAAACCCGTGCACAGTTATCTCACGCTGCAAAGATACTAACTTGAATCGCCTTTAAATTCTATTCCACTTCTTTCAATCAGAGAAGTAATTCAATAAAAAGGCCGCTTCGTTAATGAGTCGGTACCTTGCAAGAAATTAATTTATCAACGAACCATCTTTTTTCTTGCTCATACGCAGTGTCTATTTGTTAAGCTCACCAGTAATACCTCCGTTATTTCAGCATTCCATGTCGCCTTGTTGGGCCCTTTACTATTCAAATAATAGTTTGATCAGATCCATATACAAGGAAAAAAACAACCATATATCATATCTGCGGGTCAAATTCAATCAAGCGGTCGTTATATTTGAGCCAAAAAGTAAATAACATGGAACTTTTGGTATTTGGTGTATTCCCCTATCACAAAAAAGACATTTAACATGATAAGGTGAGCGGGAATAAAGTCTCTCATAATTCGAAATATCCCTTTGTACCTGTGACAAACATATGTTCAGTTCTGTTGACTGAAGCCGTTCATTGGATATTATCATTCAATCATTCTCCCTTTTATTCTAGATTGGGACTATTCAGTTAAATACTGAAAGACGTTCGTTACAATCAGAAATGAGATGCGACATTCCAATGGTACTGTTTAATGGGCTTGTTAACTCACTATTGTCCCAAACGTTCTGTTCCTCGTGTAACAGGAAATGACAGGAATGGAACGGAAGGGAGAGCATTACAATGCTCGTTCTAAGCTGTTTAACGCCTTAGAATATTTCCGTGCTCTAGTTGCCATGCGTAATTTACCGATCTGCACAATTTAAAATAAAATGCTAGGTATGTGTCATTTTATATGAAATAGCAAAGTTCCTGTAAATGCTGTGGTAACAGAGATTTATGTATTATACATGTCACCATTGACTAGCGGCATGTGTTGTTTAGAGCGTTTGTCAGTTTGGTTGCTTTAGCTTATTGGCGTGTCCATTCGTATGAATGATGGACGTCATATTTTATTTTATAAGAACGGTACATGGATCAATGGACATTGTCCGAAGTATATTGTCTGTTAGACCGAGACTAGTTTACGTTAAATGATTTGCCATCCCCATGGAGGCAGCACAATACAACAGGCCCCTTCCTTTAATATTGGTGTACAAACTGGACTGGAAATCATTGGCTTCTGAAAGAAAAAATACAAGAACATAAAGGTGACTATTATAGTTAAGAACAAGTTATCCTTGATTATCAGTCATGGTCAAGATTCATGTCTTTAAACTTAACAAAAACAAAAAGTTTTGTTCTGCTGTCTCTGGGGGAGCAATGTCAACTAGTTTTGATTGGACTGAATAAAGCCATTTTATCTATTGGCAGACTGTGAAAAGTACTTCGATTAACCACTTACTATCTTGTAATCAACTAAATTAACTTGGAACATTGCCAAAACAATTTGATCTCTCAACTATGATCATCGAATCATCTGCATTTCTGAAGTTGTGTGTGTGTAACAAAAGTAATTGAGAATTGCTTTTCGGTCCATTCCTCATAAAGCGTTTTGTAAATATGTTTCTAACATTTCATGACAAATTCTCTGCCCTGGTTAACGGAAAACATATTAACTTTAATACGGTTCAGTACAAAATGCATGGACTGCACTTTATTGGGAAATTTTCGTTAAACCCCAATCTGGTAATTGACGGTCATTTTTAACAAAATGTACAAAATTAAAGCTTTTTACTGATGCCAATCTTGTAGAAGTACCTTTTGGCAGTTTTATAAGCAGCACCCCAAAATATACTCCTACATCATGGCTATTATAATTTTGTCCTTTCATTTCCCATATGCGATAATTTTAATGTTTAAATTCATGGGCAATTATCTTAATTCCGTTAAGGTTTTTCCTTTCCATTTTCAAATAAATCTTACACATTAGACATCCTTGACGAACAAAAACAGTTTTACGCAACACATGATTCACTATTGTCGACGTCATTTTGACAATTTGAAGCCTACACATTCTGAGCCAAACTGTGGTAAAACAGTTGCTAAAAATTATTTTTAAAAACCCACAAAATATTCAATTAAGCTTAAAGTATGTACAGTAGATATGCATTTGTCCATCCAATATTCAAATAATCCAGATGCAAAACTATCCCTAATTATTAAAAGTTACTTCTCAGCTATAGCATAACCAAGAACAATTTCCATTGGCTGAAAAACAGAAACTGGGTCATTTGACATAAAGCATAGGGCTAGCAACTCTATGCTACACATAAAGTTTAATATTGACATTTTGCAATTGTTCAATTGATTGGTTGATAGCGTAAACGCCACATTGTAAGTGCCAAGACCAATATACATCTTTGCTATCCATTTGTGATATTATTTTAATAAGGGATTTAACATGATACAACCTATAGCTAATCACATGACATTGTTCTTGACAAGCTTTAGATAAACGAACATTTTAAACCTTAGGAAGGCGCTTTAATAAAAGAACGACAGGAATACTCCTTTGGCAGAATTAAGTGTTTTACTTTATTCCTTTTGTGTGTTGTATTCTTACGCAAACTATACACAAAGAAAAAAGTTAAGCACCCCATGGAAAGTCTGCACCGACCGATAAAACCATTGGTGTAGGGAGTTTGTTGGCAAACTGATGTTGCAGAAACCATTGTGATCATAAAAGGCAACATTCTGGCGATAAGAAATCACTATTAATGGCAGTAAGCTATACAATTTATTCAGGATATCGTTAGCCAAATCAAAAGTGTATTTTAACAAAATAAAAAGATGTTTGTAAGTATGAAATTTCAGAGTCCATCTAGCTTCACAGGGCGAACATATTGAAGTAAAACTGCTACTTTGAGCGTGTAGAACACATCCCTAGAGCAGAAGGTTAATAGCGCGTAGAATTGTTAGGAGTGGTTAGAAACTTTATTGATATATATTCACTACCAAGAAGTTGTCCTGTGTTGTTGTTTTTCCTCCGATATGTTGATAGTTATTGCCCGTAATTTCTAAAAATCGTTAAATTCTGTTCATACATATATCTCATGTGCTTATAAAATCTCAATTAATATCTTGAGGACTGATTTAAAACCGGGTCTCCGTGGCTTAGTAGGTAGAGCGTTGGATGCTCAATCCGAACAACCTTCCACCAATTGGTCGCGGGTTCGAATCCCACTCAGTCCAAAAATTGGAACGACCTATGTGGGATGGTTGCCAGTTACCAGCGGAAGGTCGTGGGTTTCCTCCGTGCACTGAACCCGGTTTTTTCCCATAATAAAACTGCATGGCAACGCCGCCATATAAGTGAAATAATCTTGAGCGCGGCGTAAAACACCAAACAATCAATCAATCTGATTTAAAACTTAACTCCAAGTTGTGCAGTGTAACTTTTCTCCTCCGCGATGTTGTAGTTATTATCCTTACTTTCTGCAAACCCTGTCGATATCTTTTATCAGGGCAATATCTCGATTAATGTTTTGAGGATTTGTCTGTAACTTGGTTGGTACATAAGCAATGACAAGTTGTTGCGCAATGCGTATCTCTGTATTCAATAAATCGGTACGCTAGAACCTAGGGCTATTATTTTGCTGTTTGGCATTTCTTTACTCATAAACACATTTTTGCAAGGTATGAATGTTCTCGTAAAATTTTACAACCGTCTGGGCAAAGATGTTAAATTACCAGAGTCAGACAGTAAAGTTGTTATTTAGGGTTAGACTGTGATGTGGAAATAGTGATTTAGACACATTTGTACGTAAACAGTTGACATTTTAAACAGTCCAAATGATGTTTCTTTATAATGGTATTTTCTTTCATTATTGATTTTTAATATATACAAATAACGATGTTGGAATTAGTCAAATGAATGATCTGTGAAATAACCTGACTTCTGTGGGTATTACATTTACCAGATCACTCCGTGACCTTAAGGACAAGGTGTGTAAGATCCACATTGAATACCAAGTGGATAATGTCCCGTGCTGGAGATGTCTAAATTAGTCTGATAATATTGACGGATAGAGTCCTTTGACCAGTGACATTCAAATGTTTTATCTAATTCCCTACTTTCTCGGAGTCGTCTGTGATGAGATTAGTCACTTGGATGAAATTGAACGTCACATACACTTCACCGGGCTCACAGTTTGGTACATTTAATACAAATTAACTGGAAATTATTTCCGTATCTATTCCGTTTTTCTACAAATAAAACATACGATCTACTAATTGTTAAGATCATTGCCTGTGTCGGAACTAAATTTAATTCCTTTGTTTTTTCTCTAGATAAATACCTTAAAGTGGCATGAGCTGCCAAAATGTTGATATTTTGACGTTAAAACAGAATGTTGAAATTATTGGCTATTTTTCTCCAGACGTATAGTTCAGAAGCTTTTAGTGCTTCTAGACTCGAAAATGTACGATAAAGTATTGTTTTGAACTAACTTTAGCTTAGAATGAATGAATGGTCGTCCCGGTTATTTAAATTTTGTTTACATTTCGTACACATATTCGGTTCGTACAGGCCACAAACTGTAGGGATTTTCCTCATTCCAACGCCAATCATTTAGTTTGTCGATTACCTTCAAAGCCTCTTAATGTCGGGACGATCAGAAGGACTAGTACTATTTGTTAAAGTTCCATAGCTACTGACGGATATTGTTGACATAAAACATCTACTATAGCGTACCCGACAATAGCGAACATATTTTGATAATGAAATAACCTTTCTTTCTTGGAGGGTTTCATTAGATGTGTAAATATCTGTATTGAGGGAAGTAACCTCGGTATACTCTCTCCGTTTATTTTTAAACACACTTTATATAATCAAATGAATTACCAGGAAGCCCTCAGAGTTTAGTTTCTTTGGCTCGTATATTATGAAATAGTTAGTGGAGTTGTTTGTTAACAGGAAACACAATTGAAAGGGTTAACATAAAAACAGGGAACTATCCTACTGAACTATACACCATCGAAGTTATATAAGAGAATCCATAAAGTTCAGGTTTGAAGATTAACATTTCTGAATGATTCTTCGCTGAATAGAGACTGTTCACTTTGAGGCTTCATCGTCCCTGTTTTGTGATGACAATTTCCTTTCATTAGTAGAAACACTAACAACCTGAAATTAGATGTTATGAATCAATCGTATTTGGGACGACGGCTGCTGACGATAATTTTAAAGATGTTTTATTGTAAATAAAGAGCGAAAATGTTAACAGATTCACTCTCCACTAAACGTGCATATAGGCTGGAGGAAAAAATAACGTTAAGGAAATCATTTTTCATGCGCAATACCACGACAAACCAGGAATATGTTCCTAACGTCGCTGGTTTCTACTGTTCTTACTTTTTGTAAAGAACAATTTTTCCCAAAAGTAACCCATTCTGTTCCAGAACAAATGCGTCCTCCCACCATAGGTTTTACAAATTGTAATGATGCTTAGAGCATATTATAAGTCTCTTCTTAACTGTTAGAAACTGCGGAAGGAATAATTGTCAGGTACATGCAAAGGCGTATTAATTTCCACCGGGAAAAGACCTCGGGTTTTCTCTCGACATGGTTACCCAATCACCCAGGGTCGCTTTGTATGTTTATCCCAACAAACACCATATTAAAGATCTTACAGAGTGTTGTAGATCATTGATAGATTTCGAAGAATTTGAAAATATATATAACTACAATGATAAAAAATACATGTACAATAATTCAGCGAGTCAAAACACCGTATATACCTCGTCCAGTTGAATGTTTTAGAGGTTACTTACAAAGTTGGACATTATTTCACGAATTCATCTAAAAACAATTTACTGTTTTTTTACAATATTCTTAGTCAGGATAATTTCCATCTGTACATAGTCTAAAAGCTGCAATCTACTCATGTTAGATTAACTTCTTAGCATATACAATAATCGATCACATCTTAATGAAAGAACAATGAAAATGCCGGCAAATGGCTGAAATAGACTTTCACCATAAACAGTTATCCCTTGATAACAGTTTAATATCCTATTAATTGCTTTGGGTTCTTTATTTTATACGCAATAATTTCTAGGAAAGCAAGCTCTCGATCAGATCTTGTTTTTGGGGACTGAAAAATAAATCATGATAAAACCATGCAATACCTAGTTAGTCAATATAAAAGTGCACGTGGTCACTTGGAACAATTTCGAAATTTTTTAACGACATTTAGTGATTCTCAGTTTTTAAGACAGTAAAATATTTTGGAATGATTAACTGTTTTACCTTTGCATGCCTTCTTTCACAAAGTGATACTTAGAAGTATAAAGCATATGACCTATATTCTTCCCGTTTTTTTTTCTACACATCTATAATTCAAACAACTTTAAAAAGAGAGGTGGCTGAGGTCTCTACAATTTAATTAAAAAGGCAAGACCTTTGGAAATAGCTATGATAAAGCGCACTGCGATGTTCGAAAAGGACATTTGTAGATGTGGTTGGTCATTTGTATGTACTATCGGCTTCAGCAAAGTCTGAGATTAGATGAAACATCTAATACTGCTGGTCAAATTTGTTGGCCACTCTTCATTATCCGACCAATTTATGTCTGTCCATCCGTTTCGACAACCCGACAGTATTCACTTAGTATTCAATGAGGCTCATTTTAATGTTCTACGGTGAAGGGAGGTCGTGTTTGCTCTAGGCCTCTTGAAATGTGTCTACAATAGGTTGCTACTAATTTCATGCCGCTATAAAATTGTTCACGTCGTTTTTCTTTGAAACTGAGTGTTATTCAGTACTTAATAGCTGATCATGGTTCTCTCAGACAACGGTTGAAAGATGTTCTGTTCTATTGCATCGGCCTACAGCGACCTTATATTTTAAGCAAAATTTAGAGATACATTCCCAACAGTGTCCACTTAGTATTCACTGATGCTCATTTTGGTGTTGTCGTGTCTACTCTAAGCCTCTGAAAATGAAAGTGCTTAGAAAAGTTGCTACTAATTTTCCACTATTAAAAAACTTTTTGCAGAGGTCTGGCTTTGGCACTTATTATTCCAATTTTATCCCCCCGGCATACAAAGCGGGGGGATATAGCGATCAGCTTGTTTGTTACTGTTTTGTTCCGACACTATGGGAAGACTTAGACAATGAATGCTTGTCATCGCATCTCCTCCCACTGTTTTTATTGGATTTTTTCAAAACTTGGTGGCCATTCTGGATATCATTCGAGGATATGCACCTTCTATTTTGATTTTGCTGGTTTCATTATTTTCAGAGTTACTGCCCCTTTTCGACACCAAAGGAAGATATAGACAATGGGTGCTTGTCATCGCATCTCCTCTTATGGTTTTTATCGGATATTTTTTAAACTTGGTGAACATAATAGGTATCATGCAGGGATGTGCACCTCCTATTTCGAAACTTGGTGGACAAGCTTGATATCAATCGAGAAATTGCACCTCCTATTTCGGCTGCGTTGTTTCATTATTTTCAGAGTAATTGTCTTTTTTTAGCAGTGTTGGAAGACACAGCCAATGGATGCTTGTCATCGCTTCTCCTCTCATGGTTTTTATCAGATATTTTTAAAAGCTTTGTAGACATGATATATATCATGCAAGGATGTGCACTTCTTATTTTGGTTTTCCTGGTTTCATTACTTTTAGAGTTACTGCCCTTTTCCGACTGTTATGAAGACATGGACAAGTATTGCTTGTCATCGCATTTCCTCCCACGGTTTTTATCGGATATTTTCGAAACTTGGTGGACATGCTTGATATGTGTAAGTGTTTGTTGAGAATGAGACCACTCTTGGTATGTCTCAGAAATAAGCCTATTTAATTCTACTTACGTCAAACATAAACAAATGAATGTAGGGTTTTTCTAAAGTAAAGTTAGGGACCCTAAGTAAAACAGGGCGTTGCCTTGACATAAAAACGTCTTCTCTATATTAGCTTATTTTATGATTCGTTAACTACAACTTACTACGGTTTTCGTTAACTTCTATATGATTTTCTACAGTCTCAAAAAAGACTTTTCCTCTGGTACCAATCAATAAATTTTGTTTTTTTCCATTGTTTGTTGAATGTATTAAGTATAGTTATTTCCCAACTGTAACTGGTCTGATGGCTGTAATCTACTCCCGTCAGATTGACTCCTTAAAGTATACAGTGATGAACAGTATCTTAATGGTAACATGATGGAAGAGAACAATTAAAATACTGACAGATAACTGAACAATGACAAATAATGTGAGGTCCATGATACAATTCTACTGTAAGAATGGTGGCTTTTTAATATTTGCTAAAAAAAACTCTCAGTAATAAATATTTGGAAGATAATTGTTGTGGAATGTGTGGTGTATAAAGACAATCCGTTGACCACTTAAGTTTTAAAGACACTAGATTCTGTGTTTTACATTTACCGAAGAATGTGAAAATGCTTTAGTCCCTTTCTGGTGGGTCCGCAATTTTCTAAATACTTTCAGATGTTGTGCTCGAATTCATATTTGAGTCCACCATTACGTGCTACAGATCATTTTATTCGGCTTAGATAATTTTTACAGACATTACCATCCATGGAATCATTTATGAAAATAAACTTTCAGTAGGGGGCTATGTATTGATATGCAATATTCTCGGAAGGCTTGTTCAGGTATCTTTTAAAGAGCCTGGTTTCCACCAACAATAAAGCTGGCAACGGCGCCATACCAGTGAAATAATCTTGATCGCGCGTCAAACCCCAAACAATTAATAAATCGATATTTTTAAGTGCGTGGTTAAGGCGTCACTCAACCCTTCTAAATATTATACCACCCAAAGCGTAATACTCAAATCCAAATGTTGTAGGTGGTTGACTTCTTTTTGAAAACATTCAGATACAAAGCTCGTTCGTGACAAGATTGGTGTGACCGGAAATATATTTTAATCTCACTGTCAGTAAGAGGATTAGTCTGGACATTTCAGACCAAGTAACCCCGTCTCTACATGTTCAAACTTTTCTACGTGTTTCAGGATTTACATGATTTTAATGCGGAATAGGGGTCAATGAAAACAATGTTATTCAGAATATTGTCATTAAGAAAGTAACTTTGGCACGCCCGCTCAACCCTCATTACGTCTTAAATATATTCTAAAGACAACGAATTACCAGAAAGCCCTCAGAATCTGTGTTACATCCGTTGACGTATTGTGAGATAGTTGAAATGTTTCTTGCCATGGTACGGGATCGAAAAGAAAACCTGTGTTCTTCTGAATTCTCAAACATTGAAGTTATATAAGAGAATCCATAGAGATAAGCTTTGAAAATTAACAACCTTGAAGGGATATTGTTTAATAACCCTGTCGCCTCACTCCAAGGCTTCATATCACCTTATCTCTGTCAAGAAAATTTTCTGTCTACAGTAGATACGTCAACGAGCATGTAACGTTAAAATGACACGTAGTCTAGATCAATGCAATTGGGAACTGATGACAAATTGGAAGATATAATATCTCGTTAACGGGTAATAGGGTAATTCAACCAGAAGTTGTTTGGAGAGTCTAAATGTCGGTTTCTTCCCTCCAAGCACTCAGTTTTTCTCCACCCGTAAACCTCGCAACTCCACCCTTTAAGGGAAATCATCTTGAGGGCGACGTAAAACGTAAGTCAAACCTTTCGTGAGGTACGTTCACTTTGACATTTACTATTGCAAACATAAATTTTGATCAAAATTACATGACGGTGGAATTTAGCTAATGGTACAGTCTTCAAGTGAGTTTGTACATTCCATTCCTGAAAGGAACGAATAGGATCCAGATAGGATCTCCCAAATATGTTTAGAATAGAATAGACTTGTTCAATTGTAATTTTAGAAGTCGAAAGACGAAAAAAACATTTGATATTCAATATATCATGGATCAACTTCACCAGGCAATCTCTCAATTATATATTGGTCGCCTCCAAAGAATAATCACCATACTGGCAAGGTTTAGGACGTTATATTAAAGTTTATATCAAATTAATTGACCTCAGATGAACAGAACTATCGTTATTTTATATTTGAAAAAAAAACAAATTTTCTGTTTTGCTGGAATAAGAACGCTGTAGTGAGATCTTAAATCAGCCTAATTGACTTTCACCTGATTGTACTTCTATTCTGCTGCTTTTGTATTCCCATTATCGATTTGCTCTGACTTCCATGGCAGGTCTCATCAACTCACAGCTTACGGATATTGTGGAATTCGGTGAAGTCTGATATTAGATAAAACACCTAATGGTACTGGTGAAAGTTCTTGACCACTCATCATTATTTGACCAATTTACGCCTGTCCAAGCGTACTGACAGCCCGACAGTATCCACTAAGTATTCATTGCGGCTTATTTTGATGCTCTAAGATTAAGAGAAATCTTGTCTGCTCTAAGACCCTCTACAAAAGGGTGATACTAATTTGTGACAATATAAAACCCTTTGCAGACGACCTTTCACCTTTGGCACTTGGTATCCAATTCTTAGCTTTTACAACCGGTGCCTGAAAGGTGTTTTTATCAATTACATAATTTGGATTTGAGATTTACATATACATTGAATTTAACAAGAAAAAATTAAGGCATCTCCACGTAGTTAGTTGTTTGTGAACAACGTGAGCTTTGGACACTTATATCGGTATCTGCGTCAAGTGCTTTCCCACGTTTAAAAGAGAGCTTCAGACATTTCTGTGTTGAATTTCATTTGGTGGCGAAATTAGTCGGAAGAAAAGCCCTCCTGGGCGTATGTTGTTCGTTTCTTTTGTAACCAACTTTAAATAAAGCTTCTTGTGTCTTGTTTCTTGCCACTGAAGGCCTACACTCTTTGAAGTTAAACATGAAGGTTTTTGGACGATTACGGTTTAACTGTTTGATAATTTTACTTGACTTTTTATCATGTGTATTTATCATACCTATGAGGGATTGTATTTCGAAAAAAATCCGTTCATAAGTGGCACCATTGCAGGTATTTGTTTTAGAACACAGTTTGGTATTGAGGTTTGCGGTAGACAACTCATTAAAAGCTTGGCGCTTTCACTTGAAATACTTTTCCATTATGTACATATTACCTTTAATGGGATAGCTTTTAGATTAAAATCGGTTCGCAGGGAGCCCCACTTTAGGCCTATGCTTTTTTAAAACAGTTATAATTTCAGGTTTCTTTACAACATATATAACGGCTTGACGATTTGTTTTTCTATAATATATATCCAGTTTGTTAGCCATACATTTTGTTTCTTTATCATTATTAGAGTTATGGTTATAGTTAATACATGTGCTAAATCTTTTTTCATTTAGAATTGCATTAAAAATTGTGCAGCTTTTATTTATATATACTCTGTAAGACTCCATATTTGCACATCAAAGTGCACTGATCAGACCTAAAACAAAGGATGGTATACAACGATCATTATTGCATGTCACCAACATGTGTATTCCATTATGTACGCATGAAGACTATTCGCTCAATTTTTGCTACCTCTTGATACACTTTTGGGCCTTTAGGCGGGGGTATGTATCACCTTCATTAATAATAAATGCACCTTCCTCCAAACAACACCCTTCTCCAAAGGCGGCATACTTTTGTTTCTTTTTGTTTATTTGGGGGAGCTGCACCATTGCAAGCTGTATGATTCCCGACTTACGTGTATCACTATCTAGGTTTATTCGCCGGCTCCTATAGGATTTTCTGCAGTATCAAAATAGACCTTTCTTTTGGTACCAATCAATGAGTCTTACGTTTTTTTCATTGTTTGTTTAATGTATTAAGTATGCTCATTTCCCATCTGTAACTGGTCTGATAGCTGTAATCTACTCCCGTCGGATTTACTCTCCACGGGATACAACGATGAATCAAATCTTAATCGAAAAATGATGAAAGAGAAAAATGAAAAAACTTACAGATAATTTGACAGTGACAAATAGTGAGTGATCCATGGTACATCTCTAGACAATATTTTAATGTCAGATTGGTGTCTTTTTTTATATTTGCTAAAAAAAAAACTCTCGATAATTATTTGCAAGATTATTTTTGTGAAATGTCTGATATCTAAAGATAATTCGTTCACTATTTGGGCCCAAAAGACACTAGAATATTTGTTTTAGATGTACACCTGTACATCTTTTTATAGACGACAAATGATCTCAATTATAACGTGTGAGAGAATCATTTTGATACAATTACGGTAAGAAGCCAAAATGTTTAGTCCCTTATTGGGGGAGCCGGTCACATATAAGTTTTCTCGTCTTTTTCATAGACGCTTTAAGAGATTGTGCTGAAATTGTATGATTGAGTCTGTCATGATGACTTACAGATCAACTGAAGGTTTCATTCTGTTGTGTTTATTTTTAAGTAAATTATAGCCCTTGGTCTACGTTTACTTTTTTTCTAAACGCTTTAAGATATTGTGCTACAATTGTATATATGAGTCTACCACGATGAACTGCAGATCAAGTTTACTTCTCGTCCCGTTTTGCTAATTTTCGTAATTTAAGGCCATGGGTTTTCACAGAAATGACAGTTTTCAGGCATTTTTGTATAAACTTTCGGATATTGAATTTCCTATTTTAGTCTACCATGACGCTTTCCAGGTCATTATGTTCTGCACAGATAATTTTTACAGACATTACCACCGATGGATTTTTTTTTATAAAACTAACTGTATTCCACTTCCATTATGGGACTATGTATTGCTATACAATTTCTCAGAATGTTTGTTCACGTATCTTTTTGAAGTGCGTTGTTGGGGTGTCACTTAACCTATCTAAGAATTATACCACTCAACGTGGAATACTCAAATCCAAATGTTTTTCGCAGGTGGTTTACTTTTTTTTTTAGAAAAATTCCGATAGAAAGCTCGTCCGTGTCTTTCGCCGGAAATATCTTATTTCTGACAGCGATATTAAAATATATGTTGAAAGAATTTACTTCAATTCAATGCTGAATAGGTACCGATGGATTAAAATGGTATTCACGGCAGCCAGGATATTGTTATTAAGATCTGTGTTTTCTGGTAGAGAGAAAGTACCATGGCACACCCCCTTCACCCGCATTACTTGTTGAATATATTGTAATAGACAACGAATTTCCAGGAAACCCTCAGAATTATGTAACATCCGTTGACGTATTGTGAGATAGTTGAAATGTTTGTTGCCAGGGCACGAAATCGAAAAGTATCCCCTGAACTCTATAAGCATGGAGTGACAGACAATATTGAATTCTCAAACATGGAAGTTATTTACGACAATCCATAGAGTTAATGGTTTGAAAATTAACATTCTTGGAGGGTATTGTCTCAATACTCACTTCATATCCCCTTATCCCTGACAATTTTGTTTATACAAGGACGATGTAACTATGTGACCACAAAGTGCCAGAAGGGTCTGCCAATTAGGTTAAAAATAAACTTTTTCCTATAAAACCACTGTAGAAGACGAAGAGTAAAAAACATTCAATATTCGGTGTATACCATGGATCAACTTCAACATTTAATGTCTCAATTGTGTTTCAAAAACAAATCTTGTCACTTAGAAACGATCTCTGAAAAAATGGTAAAATTACCAATGTTACGTGTAGTAAGTTTATTGGCCTATATGGAGTTTTCTCTCGTCCGGTTTTCTTTTTTATTCTTTTTGTAAGTTTTTGTGTTTCATGTAAGGCTATTGTTTGTTGTGGTGTGTTTTACTCAGCCCCTTCCCCACCACGGCTGTTAACAATTAGCTTGATTTAGATTACCCACTAAATATTCTCGTAGCTTAAATATGCCAAGTTTCTATAGTTATTCAAATTTATGTCAATGGTGATGGTTGGAATGTTCTGAAATTTCTGAGAGGCTATGCAAATTTATGTAAATGGTGATAGTTCTCTAATTTCTGAGAGGCTATTTAAAGACGCTTTGTTTGTGTTTGGCAGTCAGTTCACAACTGCACTCAGTAAAGCTTCTTATGTGCGATTAACCTATTTATTATTTGGAATTATATTCGGCCTGCTTATTTGTCTGCGATTTATTTGATTTGTGAGTTCTATCTGGGTTTAACAGTGTCCTAAATATATTTCGCTAATATAAAACTTTCGTGTTGGGTCCCTTCTTAAAACACAACTCTAATAAACTGTCATTTTGATGTGGCTTCCATTAAATCATTGAGTGTCCCACCGACAAATATGGGAAGAACAACTAATTATCGTTTTCTTGGCTGCATTGACAACTTGTCTTATAATTCAATATTGAGTATTTAAGGACCCTCGCAATTCTAATCACTATGTTGAACTAAGAAAAGGGCAATGACTTTATATTTAACTTTGTACCACTTTAAATGACCTTCAAGCTGGTTGAACAAAACTATACAACTGTTTTTTTTTATTTCTATTCCTATTATCGATCTGCCCTGACTTGCATAGCAGGTCTCATCAACTCACAGCTCACGGAAATTGTGTATTTCGGTGAAGTCTGAGATTAGATAAAACCCCTCATGGTACTGGTCAAAGTTCTTGACCTAATCATTTACTGACTAATTTACATCTCTCCATCCGTACCGACAACCGGCTCATTCTGCTGTTCTCGTCACAAAGACTAAGAGAGGTCGTATCGGCTCTTAGCATCACAAACTTGATATATCTAAAAGATTGTTGCTAGCTTTATTCTATTATAAACTACACGCAAAGACAAAAGGCTTAGCACCCCCCTGGAAAGTCTGCACTGACCAATAAAAGCATTGGTGTATGGGGATTGTTGGCTAACTGATGTTGCAGAAACGATTGTGATCATAAAGGGCAACATTCTGGCGATAAGAAATCACCATTAATGGCAATAAGCTATACAATTTATTCCGGATATCGTTTGCCAAATCAAAAGCGTATTTTAACAAAATAACAAGATCCGAAGTCTCACTGGAGGGTTCAGACGCAGGTTGGAAGCTAATGGAGGCTATACGCGCTATTGACCTTCTGTTCTAGGGATGTGTTCTACACACTCAAAGTGACATTTTAACTTTAATGTATTCACCCGTGAAGGCAGACGGACCCAGATGTTTCATACTTACAAGCATCTTGTTATTTTGTTCAAATACACTTTTGATTTGGTAAACGATATCCTGAATAAATTGCATAGCGTATTGCCATTAATGGTGATTTCTTATCGCCAGAATGTTGCCCTTTATGATCACAATCGTTTCTGCAACATCAGTTTGCCATCAATTTCCCTACACCAATGATTTTATCGGTCAGTGCAGACGTTCCATGGGGGTGCTTAACTTTTTTCTTTGTGTGTATTTACAGGTAATCTTGCGCCTTTTGCGATCGCTATTCGATTCTTGAAAAAAACATTATTGCATACTATATATTTATTGAATATTTTTGCTGTTTTATTCACTAAATTAGCTGGAATCGTTCCTTTAAAATATTATCGACATAAACTCTTTGTGACCCATCATATCATTAATAAGGACCCTATTTAATTCTACCTTCTCTAAGCACAAAACAAATAATCAAATAGTGTATTAAGCACCTTCAAATAAGATGAACTACATGGGTTATTTGCTGACGAACCAGATAAGCCGAATAATGATTGGTGAATTGACATGAAAACCTCTTTTCTACATTTGTTTTGCTATTATTGATTTTGTTTATTGTTGTTTTATGGGGCTTATTAACTTTACCAGGTAAGCTATATGATTCGGTACAAGATTTTTGTTACCTACAATAAAATTGTCTGTAATCTTAAAACAGATTTTCTTATGGCACAGTGACAAATAGTGTGTGATACATGATTTATCTCTAGACAATATTTCACTGTCACATTCATGTCTTTTGGGATATTTGTTAAAAAGTCTCTCCGATATATCAGATTTTTATTGCCATGATATTTGCTGAACGTCCTATAAAGTCATTCAATACATCAACAGTTAATAACAAATAACAACTTAAAACAACTAATGTAAGACAATTTATGGTACACTGCGATGTCTGAGAAAGAAAATTTGTTGGCCATTTCGGTATTATAGATGCAAGAGTATGTGGTTTATATGAACCCAATAATTAAATCCATGTCATTTTTTTTGTATGGTAAATCATCTAAATTATTACGCTTGATAGAATTATTACGGTAAGAAGCTGAAGATTTTTCTCGTTTTGTTTTTAGGTAAGTGCCTGAGGCCATTTAGAGCAAACCTCGGCTGTCTTCGTTCGTTTTCGACCGGTTTTCACAGTCTGCACAGTCTGCACTTTGTATAGGGTAAAGAAAATCTCGTGTGTGTTTTTCTCACCGTATTTTTTAGCTGATTACAAATTGTGACTAGAAAATAGAAAAAATAATCGTAAATTAATGAAATACTAAAATTATCCATAAGTTATTTGTTTATACATGTTATTTAGCCCAGTAAGCCCCATCCGGTTTGCACAAAAGGAGCCGGAGGCAGTTTGGGTACATATCTGGATTTCTCCAAAACTTCAATTATATCTGATGACTATGGAAGGCGGATGAGGACACTCGCGCCGCGTTTTGGCGACCTGTAATAACACGCGGCACGAGAAAACGAGAAATCGCCAAAACGGCTAATTCTCTAGAGATATTGCCGTTTTGGCGTTTTCTCGCTCCGCGTTTTCTTGACCTATTAAAAATAATAACACGCTAAATTGAAATGTTTCGAAATTTTCTTAAATCTGCTCTTTTTGTTTTCTCGCATAACTTTTTTATCCAGGGCGAGAAAACGCCAAAACGGCAATATCTCTAGAGAAATTGTTGTTTTCGCGATCTCTCGTTTTCTCGTGCCGCGTGTTAATAGGCGATATCTCGTTTCCGCGTGTTCTATTAGGTCGCCAAAACTCGGCGCGAGAAAACGCAAAAACGGCCGGAAGTTCGTACATTTATATCTTTCCAGCCGAACTGTTGCGACAGGACAAAATGTAGCAACAGTACCCAACCCAGAATCATCTGTGGGGCA
Source organism: Lepidochitona cinerea (assembly GCA_963971465.1). Classification (NCBI taxonomy): domain Eukaryota; kingdom Metazoa; phylum Mollusca; class Polyplacophora; order Chitonida; family Tonicellidae; genus Lepidochitona; species Lepidochitona cinerea. The sequence continues at coordinate 37,944,889 of OZ020553.1, forward strand.
TCATTCGCAGGGCTTTGACATACATCTATTCTCGAGTTGTCTCAGCGCGCACATTTTTAACATAAGCAAATATCAAAAATCGTAACTTATTTCCCAATTGAAATATCATCAAATAACCCATTTTTAGACATTTTTGGACTGGTGTTTTATAATATCAATGATGACTGCATCGCTAGTAGTGGTCAGCTTCAGTTTAAATATCTATTCTCAAAACTGTATAAAGATTTCCTTGAAAATATAACTGGCCTCTATGTAGGACGTAGGCCCTACTGGTAGCTAAAAAAAGGATTGAGCAGTAATCGAGAATTTGTTGCGTATACAATAATGTAATCAGATATTTTTGCGATATTTAAAGATAAATATTCTGTTTTAGTAATAAAAATCTAAAAAAAAACAATGAAGTGAACTATACTCTTTGGTCGCAACAGTTCGGCTGGAAAGATAGAAATGTACGAACTTCCGGCCGTTTTGGCGTTTTCTCGCGCCGCGTTTTGGCGACCTAACAGAACACGCGGAAACGAGATATCGCCAAAACGAACAGTTTTGGCGACTAAAATTAACACGCGGCACGAGAAAACGAGAAATAGCCAAAACGGCTAATTCTCTAGAGATATTGCCGTTTTGGTGTTTTCTCGTGCCGCGCGCCTCTTAAGTCGCCAAAACGCGGCACGAGAGATCGCCAAAACGGCAATTTCTCTAGAGATATTGCCGTTTTGGCGTTTTCTCGCTCCGCGTTTTCTCGCCCTGGATAAATAAGTTATGCGAGAAAACAAAAAGAGCAGATTTAAAAAAATTTCGAAACAATTTAATTTAGTGTGTTATTATTTTTTTTAATAGGTCGAGAAAACGCGGAGCGAGAAAACGCCAAAACGGCAATATCTCTAGAGAATTAGCCGTTTTGGCGATTTCTCGTTTTCTCGTGCCGCGTGTTATTACAGGTCGCCAAAACGCGGCGCGAGTGGCCTCATCCGTCTTCCATAGATGACCGCTGAAAATTAGTAAATGTAGTGGTTCGGTTCATTTCGTTATCACTAGGACACCTTGGTTAGGCCCCCAAGAAAATATGTGAAGTGTACTTTTCGCGAAACAATCCAATAAAACGCCATATGACAACTTATCACATGTGCTAGTACTGTAAATCAAATTGTATCTTCTTCCAAAATACCGGCATTCAAGGTAAATGTTCTTCTTTGACAAAAACACCATGTAATCGACTTCCAGTTACAGTTGGATCATATATATCACTAACATTGATGGAAACGTTTTGATGTAATGGGGTTTCTTCGTAATTGTATATTGGCATCAGCTATAATACATTCCGACATAACAAGCTTTCCTAGAATTGAATGAGGGGTTTGTTTATAAAACCATGCCCGTTGAAATATACTCGGTGATTTTTTTTTCTTCAAAAAGGTCAGTTTCAATCTTTTAGTCTTATTATTGGAAGATTTTTCTTCTCTTATCTTATTATTACATATCACGTTCCTTTTTAAGTAAAACAACCTACACCACAGCCACAGGGTACCAGTACACACTGTTATTTTGACATGTCAAGAAGGAATATAAATAAAACTTTCATCGACTTCAATCCAGAAGGGGGCCTCCGTGGCTCACAAGGCAGAACGTTGGACGCTCAATCCGAACATCCTTCCACCAATGGGCCGCGGGTTCAAATCCCACTCAGTCCCCCCAAAAAATTTGGAAAAATTTCTGACTGGGTTTTCACTTGAACGACCTATGTGGGATGGTTGCCAGTTACCATCGGAAGTGGTGGGTTTCCTCCGGACATAGAGCCCGGTTTTCTCCCACAATAATACTGGCAACGCCCCCATATAAGTGAAATAATCTTGAGCGCGGCCTAAAACACCAAACAATCAATCAATCCAGAAGGATTTAGGGAGACGTATGTATTTTTTTTTTTGGTGGGGGGGTGGGTCGGGGGGGGGGGGGTAAACCTTATGTGGTTTATGAAGATTAAATGCCCGGTTTCCTCCCCCAAGTGCACTCGAACAACCTATGTGGGATAGTTGCCTATTACCACCGGAAGGTCGTGGGTTTCCTCCGGGCATAAAGCCCGGTTTCCTCCCACAATAAAACTGGCAACGCCGCCATATAAGTGAAATAATCTTGAGTGCGGCATAAAACACCAATCAATCTTTTCGTACACAACGAACAATTCGACATTTACTATTCCAAAACATTTGACCGAAATGAAATGACACTATTGATAGGCCAATAATTTATGTACTCGCGGTTTTAAAGAGAGTACTGTATAGTTGTTTTATGTTAGTTGAATTATTTAGTTTATCTCAACATGACATGCAATTAAAGAGGAAGCCATTGAAGGGTTTCACAATTGTACTAAATATTGGCAAGTGGAACAAGTTATTATTTTTAGAAGACGAAGCGTGTTTAGTCTAAATAGGTTGTACGGTTTTATAACTACTGGGAATCTATAGGGTTACTCCGTCATTAAGCCGGGCTCTTTTCTAAAGACTTTGACATTCTTTCAACTCTGTGGTGTTAGAGATATTGTGCTGAAATTTTATATTTGAGCCAACCATGATAAGTTACAGATCAAGTTTAAGTTTAGTTCCCCTCCGCTTAAGTTAACAAAAAATATAGCCCTTGAAATTTGATATTTTTATTAAAATTTCAGTTCTCTGTACTTTTTCTTAACGGCCTTCAGATATTGTGCCGAAATGTTATACTTATAATCTACCATGATGAATTACAGATCAGTATTACGTTTCGTTCTGCTGCGCTTATTTTAACGGAAATTACGGCCCTTGAACTTTGATTTTTTTATAGAAATTTCAGTTTTCCGGACTTTTTACTAAACGTTTACAGATAATGTGCTGAATTTAGTCCTGGTGGAATTTTTCGGTCAAATATGATGTGTTAATTAATGACCAATATTACATTTTGTTTCTTTCCGCTTATTTTTACTGAAATTAAGTGCTCTTGGATTTTTTCATAGAAATTACAGTTATCCGGGAATGTGCTGAAATTTTATATTTGATTTAGCATAATGAGCTACCTATATCCCACATAAGTTAATAAATAATGAGTGCGGGGTTAAACATCAACCAATCGATCCTTCGTTGACATTATTCTGCTTGAAGGTATGGTCTGTAACTGGTCTGATAACCGAACTGAAGCCCGGATAGATCGACTCCAAATAGTACACAGTGATCGATCTTATTTTAATGGTATAAGAGTGGAAGAGAACAATGGAAACACTGACAGAGAACTGACAATTGACAAATGTTTTGGGGTTCACTATGAATCCTAAATAACTCTCGCCAATATTGCATTTGTCATTTCCATTTCGGTGTTTTTCTGAATTCACAGCGAGATTGTGTATTTCCTAATAACACGTATTAGTGAAACAATTTCTGAATTTGGAATGTTTCAAAGGATATGATATTTCATGTTACATTGAATAATCTTCCTTAACATTGACTGCCCCATACATTTACAGTTTGTTGGAGAGTTGCCAGATAAGGGAGACCAGGGCTAGTGCGATCCTTTTTTCTCTAAATTACTATTTGTCCAAAAGTATTTGGGCTTTTTAAAATGCAACTAATTCTTGTGAAAGGCAGCGAAAAAGCCTTTCTTTTGATACCCACCCAGAATGACTCATCTTGATGATATAATTTTAATATGCACTTTTAAGATAAAACAGTTTGGGTCGAACTTGCCCCGCTAAGGGGCAGGTTCAACCTCTCCCCTAGGGTAACTTCAACCAGCGATTCAAAACAAATCAACAGCTTCTTATTCGATCAACAACAAAACTGAACGAATAACCTTCGGTTTAAACTAATGACTGTGGGTTTAAGCAATAAGAAACCAAGAAAATTGACCTTCGACAGACATGTGTAGGTCAAAACTCTTAGCACATTCGTAGGCAAGTATTCGAACCTTCCGGGGAGCTATATAGGTCCAAAGTACATTGAAGATGCTTGTTTCAAATACGTAACTAAAATTGATTCTTGATAATCAGAGAAATCAGCCAAACAGGTCGAACTTGCCCCATGCGCACCACATATAAAAATAACATTGTTTCATTTGACCTAATCAATGCAGTCTAAAGATGCACTTTGGCTAATTGTCCACGCTTTCATCCTACAAACAGTCGTTAGTTTGTAAAAGGTTTTTTAACATAAAAATTACTATAAATAGATGACCAAAAATTTAATAACTTCAAAAACTGTGTTTTGCCCCCTGAAGTCGATGATTTCTGCCACGGGTGCACCATATACAGCCTGACATTGATAAAGATTGTACTTGCCCCAGGGTCGAACTAGCCCCGGTCTCCCCTACTCGCCGAAGGTCGGGTGTTTCCTCCAAGCAATGAGTCCACTTTCCTCCCCACTAAACCTGGCAACGCCGCCATATAAAAGAAATAATTTTGAATGCGCCGTAAAACATCAATCAATTAATCGATGAACCTACATTTACAACAAACAAGATATCGATAAGGGGATATGTTCCCATCAACCAATAGGCCTACACCCCGACCCCAATTGTCCCGCCCTAACTACCTCTCCCCTAGGGTAACTTCAACCAGCGATTCAAAACAAATCAACAGCTTCAATTAAAGTGTTTTATTCGATCAACAACAAAACTGAACGAATAACCTTCGGTTTAAACTAATGACTGTGGGTTTAAGCAATAAGAAACCAAGACAATTGACCTTCGACAGACATGTGTAGGTCAAAACTCTTAGCACATTCGTAGGCAAGTATTCGAACCTTCCGGGGAGCTATATAGGTCCAAAGTACATTGAAGATGCTTGTTTCAAATACGTAACTAAAATTGATTCCTGATAATCAGAGAAATCAGCCAAACTTGCCCCATGCGCACCACATATAAAAATAACATTGTTTCATTTGACCTAATCAATGCAGTCTAAAGATGCGCTTTGGCTAATTGTCCAGGCTTTCATCCTACAAACAGTCGTTAGTTTGTAAAAGGTTTTTTAACATAAAAATTACTATAAATAGATGACCAAAAATTTAATAACTTCAAAAACTGTGTTATGCCCCCTGAAGTCGATGATTTCTGCCACGGGTGCACCGTATAGAACGCAGAACAGTCATGTCGATCGCTTGTTCACCTAAAAGTTGAAAAGCGCGCGAAATATTCACGCAACAGCCTGACATTGATAAAGATTGTACTTGCCCCAGGGTCGAACTAGCCCCGGTCTCCCCTACTCGCCGAAGGTCGGGTGTTTCCTCCAAGCAATGAGTCCACTTTCCTCCCCACTAAACCTGGCAACGCCGCCATATAAAAGAAATAATTTTGAATGCGCCGTAAAACATCAATCAATTAATCGATGAACCTACATTTACAACAAACAAGATATCGATAAGGGGATATGTTCCCATCAACCAAAACACCCCAACCCCAATTTTCCCGCCCTAACTACATGTAGATGTTTCATGTTAAGAAAAACAAGAGTTTACCCCGGCCGTAAATAAAAACGTGTATTGGTTCACGTTAGATTCCGATCCTTTCATATCATAAATAAATAACAGGACAAACCAACACTGTATAAATATCTACTGCAGAAGACATAACGTGGCTTTTTGATAAGTGTAATATATTCATTATAACAAAAACATACTTCCATATGTGTCGATACAATTTATAGATTTTGCGTACACGTTACATACAGAACTCTGGTGGAAAAAATATGAGCTTCAGTCTGAAAATGTTGCTCTGGTTTGGTGAAACAGAAAAAAAGACTGAAGAAAAGTCCCTCAGCGAAGCAAATAAAGATAAAGATTTGGATTTTTTAAAATTGTTACTAAAAAACAGAGCAGAAAAATATTCATTGTTCATATTTCAGCAGTCATTATATTTCCCATATCAAATAGTTCATATTGTGAATAAAAGTAGATAAGAATCAACCAAATGTTTTAAAGAAAAGTAGAGGAATACACACCCGCTTTTTCCAACATGATTTTGATTGGTGTTTATAAATTCAAAGTTTAATGGCTTTAAAAAATATTTCTTTCGGTAATATTAAACCAAATCTAGAAGTATGAAATTAAATTAGAAGAAGTTATTGATGCAACCGTCTTAATACTAGAGATATTTAAACATTTTTCCCTTTATAAAATGATCGCACATGGAACCGCTCTTGAGATCTTACAATAAAAAAGGAATGTGTAATTTTAAAGAAAACCAAGAATAACTAATTGGGGAATTGTGGTGGTGTTGATATATGTATGTTTTAAGTTCACTAACGCAACCAAACGATCCTTTAATTTGAAAATTCACGCTGACAGAACGTTATGGCGTTAAAATAAAATATTGTTGAGTATCTAAATTAAAAGCAATGTGTTTTAATACTTTTTGGATATCAGTTTATTTTTGAGCCATTAAAGAGCTCACCCAAGAGACAAGGTGAAAGAGAAGAGGACCTCAAGTAGAGCCCATGACACTTCATCTTATCTCAAATATATTGGGAAGAGGCATCGTCTTTCTGGAGATATGGAAACCCGGAAGAAAAGCAGTAGTCATTAGTTTGTTTAGAACGCTTACGTGTCAACCACGGTACGAACTTTAGAAGCATTTTATATTGGAATTCTAACCTTGGAAAACACCAATACTTATAGGTTGTCTCACCTTGTTTTATTAAGCCCCTTCAAGCAAATTTCTATTTCTAAATAACCACTAAAGCGCATTTTTTAATTATAGAATACGCACAAAAACATGTGGAAGGCATAAGATAAGTTGTTTCACCTTTTTTTAAATTTTTAGACAATGCTATAGGTATAAAAATATAATTCATTTCAGCTTGATCAAGTTGTTATCACAGACTACATTCATTGGCACACATTTTCATCCCGATCAATTCCAACTGACCTTGTCAAACTTTTGAGGGTTGGGGATTGCGAAGTTCACCTCTAATGGCCTTCAAAAGTTGAGGGTCAATGTCATTTGGACTAAAGCCAGATAATACGTGACCATTAGGTAAATTATTTCCATGGTTGGATGAAATGGTTGTGTTATTATCCATCCCATTGTGATTCAATGTTTGATTTGCTGGAATTCTAGGAACCACTGACGGTCTGTCGTTTAAAAGTCTTTCAGATTCTTCATTGAAGTCTAAATCAGCACCATTTTCATGTAGTCTGTGAAAACCTTGTTCATCCGTTTCCGCAGCAAACGAGCCATTTGGAATCCGTGTAATTTCAATGTCGCCGTTAGCAATCTCAGTTCGTGCCAAAGGGAAAGCGTCAGTCAATAGTTGGTTCATTTTCCTCATTTGTTCTTGTTTTCTGGTGTGTTCCTCTATTTGATGAAGGAGAAAGGTATCATTTAACAGTTCATGAGCCTGTTGTTTTGTGAAGTCATCTATAGGCGGTCGTGACAAGACCTTGCTTTTCTGCTGTTGTCGATTTAACGTCTCCAAGAGATCCTGCAAAGCAAAAATGTATCTCGTTATAGCAAAATATCAGATGTAATTTGACTTTTTGAAAATGACATACCTTTTAAATTGAAATAAAATAAGATGGCTTAAGTAAGTTTTCAGGTGTGACATAAGTGGCTTGCATATTTATATCATCAAACAAACACTGATGTTAGATTTACAAGAAATGCCAGTTGCTCCAGATAAAACTGGTTTGTATTGCATAAAATAGGCCTCGAAAGTAAGCGAAAGTATGCATTTCAGTCACATTGTGTGTATCTAATTTGTCGGACACTTCACTTCGAATTCTACTATGTTTAACATAATTCTGTAAATCAAAGTCAGTTTAATAGCTTAGTCCATTTCACACTCTGAATTCATGAGTAAACCCGATTCAACCATTTGCTCGACATTTTGGTCCAGATAAGGAACAAATACAGAGTGAACTTGATATCTTACTGGAGACAAGACAAATGTTGACATTTTGGTTAACCATCAAGCAGAAACAAGAATTCAAAATAATATTAATGACAGCCGATCGATAAGGACAAACCCGTATTTATTGGACTGTTGGCTAACTTTCCTTCCGGTCTGAAAATATCAAGTGTTGCCTGAATCCAAAATGTCACAAAATTATAACACACATGTGCGCGTCGCCATTTAAGATAAATGTTGGTACCAATTAAAGGCCCGTTCTCACTTTGTGATTTGTCGTACCAACTTGTAGGATGCGATTAAAATGGATGCATTTGATTGGTTTGTAAATCATATTGACCAATTAAAAGCATCCATTTTAATCGCATCCTGCAAGTCGGTACGGTAAATCGCACAGTGAGAACGGATCTTTAAGCAAATGGATAGGTGTTACATCTCTGGAAGTGCTGAAATAATTGTCATCATTTAAAACACAGTTTCAAAAAAGGACCTTAGTCTAAAGCTCTTTTTATTACCAATGGCGGCGTATGCTTAAAGTAAAAGGCATAGTTAGGACTGTCTTGTACGTGAACGTTACCAGTTATTTAGTCATATATTTTGTCAACACGACAAAAGGAAAATCACCATGCCAGTCACCAGAAAGACTGACAGGCAGTCCGCGGAATTAGAAATAATTCTTGTACAGCAAGTCGTGGTAGGCAGTATTAGGAATATATTATAGTCCGAAAAGTTGATGAAAGAGGCTAACAAGATTTGCACATCGACCGCTGTTAGTAGTATGTGTAAATCCCCCCTTGACCTCAGTAATCTCGTTGATATAAAGCAGTTCGGGTGACTCTTAGACATTCCTAAAGCCCAGTACCATAAATCTATTGACAGAGCAAAAACCATCTAATAGGTCTCCAAACAGCTTTTACTGACTTCCCAAGGACGCTGATCTCCACTTAAACACACCAGTGAAGATTGGCCAATTCAGTCTACGATAAACAGCTTTACCCTAGGGAATTTTAAAACCATATTCCGCAAAAGCCTTTGTAAATGGGATGATTATATTGGCATGAATTGAGGAAGAAGACAATTGATAAGTATCTATTTAACTACAAGCGTAACTATGTCCATCGATGATTTGGACATTTGGAGAAAAAAATGAACATAATTCTTGGCTCAGGGTTTCAGAGAGCCCATAACTTATAACAACACCAAATTGTGTTGGGTACCTAAACGTTATCTCCAAGATTTGACGATGTCTGGGTAACGGTGACGTGTATTCAGAAATGTTTAAGACGTTTGTTATTCATTTTGGCATTTTAAAATCCACGACAAAAGATTGGATCGTCACATTTAAACATCAAACGCCTATAAAACAACTCTATAAGGATACTGGTACCCTGACATTCATGAACTCTCGTGCCACTTACATTTCCGTTTATTTTCAAATAAAAGAAAAAATAGGAAGACTACATGTTGTACCTGAGTAGGATGTTGAGGCGATTCAATGAGAGGGTTAGTCTGTGGCGATATCATGTGACCGGAAGGAGTACTGTAGGCAGGAAGTCCCTCAGGGGCAAAGTAAAGAGACTCCAGAGGGGTGGAAGATTCAGCATCAGGATTAAGAAGAGGCTGATGGGTAGATTCAACCTTAATTGCAGAGACAGAATGCAGTTTGTTAGAGAAAAGGCGATAAAAGCAGTTAATATAAAGATACTTAACAGAACAAATATCCACGGTAGTTAGATCAAATACTAAAGCTAGAAAGCATCTAAACTGTCTTCTTTACCCTTGAAATTTGAGCCAATTCTCCATATCGAGTAATTAAAGTTTCGGATAAACTAGACCTTAAAACAAAACTATTTAGTTATCAATGTATTCGCAATAATCTTATTTAACAAGTACGTTAGTTGGTCTCGCCTATGGCGGGTGCATAGGACCTGGTGTTATTGGTTTTCTTTTCTGTTCTTGTTTTATGTCAAACCAGATCTTGCCTGTAGGCATAAAGCAAGGCGTATAAAAACTTGAACATAGCGCACTTTAACTCAACCAAACAGGTAAAATAGATTACAGACGAGATACAATGTTAGATCAATCGATCGATAGACCTACTCTTTTGTTTGACAATCCTGTCACGTTGTAAAATGCATCCTTACTGTCATTGACAAATGTGATATCATTACAAATTACCAATGAATCATTACCGAGAGGCAGTGAAGTGGAACCAAACTGTTCATTTCTTTTGCGTCCACCTCCCAGCGAGAAATTAAGTCTTTGTGTTTAGTGGAATGTTAACAGGTATTCTAAATACCAATCTGACTACAGTCGCGATGTTCACTTAGTCAGATTGAACAAATACATGTTTATTGCTTTAATGTTTAAGGTTTCCCTTCTGATTCTCTGGGAGTCAATTAGATGGCTAATGGTTGGCAATGTTTCCAGAGATCATCGGACTATGAATCATAGTAATAATGTCGCAACATTACTACAGTATTTCACATTTTTTCGTTTTTCCAAAGTGACATATGTCCCATGTATAGTTTACTGGATAAGTTAGCTGGGTAATTTAACTTTCTTGAAAAATGACAGATCATTGGGCCGATGTTATGAGGCGCGTGAGTTTGGAACCAATCCGGCCTAATTGAGGCAAGACATTCAACGCCATTACTGGTTGCCGGTTGCCTATTTAGCTTGCCAAAGTGCTCGTAGAATGGGGTCGGTACTGTTCTTTGGCCTGGTTTAGTTTGCTGTTCTGAAACTTTTTAAAAAAGCGTGATCTCAAAGTAACAAATACACTGTGTATAAATGACCTGTTTATCACCGTTAGGAACTGTGGTAAATGTCGTCCCAAAGTAACAAATATAATGTGTATAATTGATCCGCTTATCACAGTTAGTTAATGTTGGTACATTATTCAATCCACATTTTACTTTCACTACAGCTGCTCGCTGTAAACAGCAATATTCACTCTTTATGTAGCCCCGTAAATGTTTTAGCTATACAGTAACACCTACATGTAAGTTAGTATTTGTCTATAGATATATAGTAATTCTACGAATATTGGAAAACTTTTAATGTTGATTCCAGAATTTCTAATCGTTCCAAATATTAGTATCGCAAAAAGAAACAATAAGTTTGAATTACTTAACCGATTGCTTAATGATGTCATAGGAGAGATAAAATGTCGCATGGAAATAGTCCAGCACAGAAAAGTATAGGTGTGCAGTCAAGCGTGGCGCTTCAAACAGGGCTTAACAAAACGGTCACTTCAAAAAACATTCCTATTCCATCCTATATTTTTTCGAGTAGCGTCATTAGGCCTATATGATTTCTGAAGGCTTAATTCCTTTACAGGAAGGGGCCTCGTTGGCTCAGTCGGTTAGCGTGATAGTCCCTTAGTCTGAGACAGGCACAAACCATAGCCGTATTTTTCTACATACCAGGTGCTCGTCCAAGGTCAGGGGTTTCCTCCCACCACTAAACCTGGCATGCAACGCCGCTATATAAGTAAAATTATCTTGAGTGCAGGGTAAAATATCAATCAATCCTTCATAGGAAACCAAAGTTAACAATTTAGGTAGCGTGAAATGGCAAATCTTCCGTTTGGTTTATTTGTTCCCTCGCCATTTTATTCAATAACCTCACCCCTCAATCAATAAATCACTATTTTATACATAACTTTAACTTTAGATTATTTTATACATTATTATTTTATACATTATTATACATTAATATTTTCACTCGCTTCTTATCTCCTTAAAATATATGCTGAATTTACAACGGACTACAGAGGACACAATTATTTTTTTGCAAATAACAATTAGAGTATATAGAATAGTTTGATTTCACACAAAGCCGAGATATATATAAAGCATATATGAGTTTAAGCAAAGCCGCAACTATATTAGTTGAATTGACGTTTGAAAGCAAAACTTACGAGATTGAATTTGGTATTTTAATACTGAAAAAAGACAGCCGTATATAAATATCACATCAAGGAAAGCAGTTGTCCTTAGTTTCGTATGATACCTTGGGAGATCAAGGAAAGGTATTGAAGAGCTCTGCGGTAGACTTACTCTCACCCTCTTTGATTTGTACAACAGCCCAAAGGTAATCATTTAGAATTGTTCTTTTTACATTTCCGTAGTGTCTAAGATAACAAAGCCTTGAAAACTAGTATTCCCTTTGATTTTGTGTAATGTATTCTGTTTAATCTTTAATCGAAGTCTACGATTTCAAAGAACCTCTCAAGAATTTGTTTAGTCACGTACCTGATCGGCCTTGTTTCTTTCTACCTTCCGTGGTCGAGCTCTCATATTACGACCTAACTTGTTAGCCTTGTACTGAAAAACAAAGAAGAAATTATTCGTTAAAATTCTATTCCCTTTCCTACAAGAAAATAATGTTCTTTGAACTCTCTAGACGCTGGAAGAACCTAATGTGGTATGAGTTGCCAAAGTTAGCACTTTTTTCATAAATGCTGATTGTCACGACAGAAATAGGCTTTTAAAGTTGTTGAAAAAACTGGAATGATTGGCTTTGGGATGATGAAAATCCACACAGTCTGTGACCTATACGCACCATAAAAGTGTTTTATATAATTGGTAGGAATATTCATTCATTTTCAGTTAGTTAGTTAAAAGCAATACTCTGTCGTACATTTTTGAGACTAGAAGGAACAAAGGACGAGTTGTACGTCTTGCGAACAATAAAAGACAATTTCAGTATTCTGTTTAAACGCAAAATATGAACATTTTGGCAGCTTATGCCACTTTTAAACTTTCTCGTAAAAGCAAGTTTTTCTGGCACATTTTGGTAAAAGAAGGGCAACGATGGTTTTTTGACACGAAGTCCAGATTTTCCATCAAAAACTCCATCCAAACTGCATCACCCTAAAAAAAGATGCCACAATGTGCGTTAAAGAAGAGACAGGCTGAAGACTGCCTCTGTAACAATGGAATCTAGTTCACCCAGTAGAGTGGTAGTCTGTAACGTCAGCATCGATGAGTCATGCCTTCGCCTGGCAGCGGCGCCATACAAGTCAAATAATTTAGAGTGTTGCGTAAAATACCAATCAATCAGCCTTTGTAACTACGTCTTTTACTTCCACACTTCGTAATTCTGATCAGCCCGAGAATCTTAACTAATTAAGAAGGTAGGAGAGAACATTTAGTAACATCGCGATGGGAAATAGTGCCTTAGCGAAGAACCACTTCAAGGCTTCATTTTCTCCCCACGCCTCCAGGAAGACAATTTCCTATCCACGGCAGAAATGCTTAATAACTCCAGCGGCACGACAACTCAGCAATTAGGCTATATAGAGATAAAGTCGTTCTCCTACTAGAGACCAGACGAGAACCAATAACAAAGAGTTATTGTTTTATCAAACAGCATTAGGTGAACACGTCAGTCTTGAGAGTGCTTATAAATGCATAGCCATTGGTACAATGTACCGAGGCAGTCTTATAAGCCGTTCAAATATTTCTGACATTGGCCCTAAATTCAACGTAGGTCTATTTGGTTTTCGAATCGTCATTTGTTTGGGGCTTTATCGACCAATGCGATAGAACTATATTTCAGCTGCTAATGTGACTGCTGTCGGCAACAAAGACGTCTTAATAGAACCGGCGGAGATACCTTTGCCATTTGAAAACCTCCACTTTCCAGATTGAAAGTGCCAAATGATTGCAGAGGTAGTGATTGTTGAACACCGTTTCAGAAATGGAAGAAATTTAGCGGGAAAATTGCAAGGAATATACTTAGCAAGCTTTCGTACGTTAAATGTATCTAAATTAACATCGTTTATTTCTATCAGGTCAGAGAATCCCCATGGAAATTTTTGAAGGCCGACGTCCCAACGGTTTGATATGAAAAGGGAAACAACTCCCGCAATATGTAGAGAAATTTTGTGCCCATCAATACTTGACCCTATGGTATTCAACATCGGCAATGCGACTTGCCCCCGGAACTCCTTACCCGATGTGCTCATTGAATAGCACGATGCTGCAGACCACTTACTAATGAAATTTCCTTGGGGGATTCTAGTAATTAGTGTATAGGTTAAGTTATTCGCTGATTAGTTAAAGGACAATCGAAGACGGAGTGCGTCTCAATCATATGTTAGTCCGGTTCTGTCTAAGGGATATTTCGCCAATTTCTCAAGAGTTTCTTGGCTTCCAAAAGAGTATTGTAAGGCAGAAAATTAAGTCAGTTTTTGTCATAAATCATCGAAATGGCCGTGGAAACTCGGTCACTAAGTAGAGAAATATTCGAGTAACAAAGAGAAGAAGTTGGCAAAGTATCAATAAAATCCAATTTTATGTACATGCCTGAGGATGAGCTATGTAATCTCTCTCGGAATACAGCTAATCACAATAAAAATGAATAATGCATGAGAAGAGTTTATTTTAGTAAGCACTAAGAGAATCGTCCTTTATCGCACAAGATTCTCTAATTACTGGTTCCCTTAATACAGATACAGAACTTTCGCTATTCGAGGGTTAAGAAAAAAACTAATAACTATCATCAGAAATCGATTTATGTCTTGCAGCATGTTTTTGCCACGAACGCAAAGCCACAAATCTCTTCCGGTTTTAACTAAAAAAAACTCAATTGCGGTTTTCACCAGCAACAAAATTATTGCTCCTAAAAACAGCAAAAATACTGGCTGAAAATAACAATAAAATATATATATCTAAGTTCTGCCCAAAACTAATTCTTTGATTTTAGACCTCTATCCATCATGATTAAAACAAGAGCATACGTTTTGAAAGATTTACTGATTTTAATTTAATTAGGTTTCTAATTTTTGTTTGATTGGAAATCAGTAACTACTGCTCAGTAAACAACAAAATATCCTTTTTAAAAATCACTCTAGCCAAAAAAGAAACAGTAGATCACATTATACTTCAAGACAAACTTGCCATATCAAAAGCCTTGGACAAATATAGTCAGATTATAAACGGCTGATTATATTATTAACTATGAATGAGCATAAACTGCAATATTTCTATTTAAACTAGTTATACCTCTTTCTGCATGGCTTCTCGGAAATCAATATAAATGAAAATATTACTTCAAGAAAGAAATAGGCTTTGTAAACCTTCAATTAAAAGAACCAGACACACTAAAACTTAACTAAAAGAACGATCAGAACCGTCAGTCAAAAACCTTTAAGATCTAATCTTACCTTCTTAGTCACATCGAAGCAAAACAAATTCATCATGGCAGATATTCAAACTATCTATTCCGGATAAAAATTCTGCAATGTCTATTGAGCTTATGTATCAGAATAGACAAGCATCGCTCTTTTTCTATTGCGATAAAATGCTTTACGTTTTGGTGGTAAGTTTCAGGGTTACAATAACTCCCAAATCACCTAATGGCAAGGTCTATTCGACAAGGGTTTGAAAGAAATTCAAAGACGGTTATCGTTTCCCTAGAAAATGATCTGTTATCGGAGAGGCTCCTGCAATAGACTATGGTAATGAACTCTTAACACACATTGAAATCTCAGCACATTTCCCGACGGCTGCTCCAAAGATGCCGTTGGATAGCAAAGTCAATCCTCTTAGCAACACTCTCAGCCGAGACAGAATCCATAAAACAGATGAAAGAAGGTCTGAGAAGAGAAGTGTTTTGTTAAACAACTGTCGTCTGCCAAATCTGGACAAATGTGAAGGTTTCGATACTGATTCAAGCGTACGCTGGTTGATTCTCTTTCGCTTGTGTTTGCTCGGCAAGTAATCAAAGGGCTTCCCAAATGAGACTTTTAAGGCAAAACTAATGGTGGAATTTCGTCTCAAACAGTTAGACTGTCGCTCTGTCTTAATAGTCTAAATTGAGGAGCGATTATTCCGCCTCGACCAGACAATCAGTGAATATCATTCTGGCGCCGTGCTTTCTAGTATTCTGGTGGCTTTCCACTTAAGTTTCCACATCCGTGCTTCGTGAACGCCTGGAAATTAACCACTCTTGACACAGTTAACCCCCGCCAAACACAACGTGATCTGGTATTCACCAAAGCTCTGCAATTTACTTCTTAATTTCCTTTGCTGTGATCAGTCCAGCGCACACAAACCTATCCGCGGTTTTGATCAACATTCGGACAGGCAGTGACAGAGCACGCTTCATCAGACAGCTCGCTAAATCCTCTGTACGGAAAACTGCTTTTGTGTGATTGGTCATTGGAGAGAGTGAAGTAACACTCACTCGGAGGTCTGGTATTGCATACAGATCAGGCCATCAGTTCCACAGAACATTCTTTTCTTGCAGATTGTCTGGTCACAAGCCAGAGTCAATACGCAGAA
The DNA here is from genome assembly GCA_963971465.1 of Lepidochitona cinerea. Taxonomy (NCBI): domain Eukaryota; kingdom Metazoa; phylum Mollusca; class Polyplacophora; order Chitonida; family Tonicellidae; genus Lepidochitona; species Lepidochitona cinerea. The sequence continues at coordinate 37,961,047 of OZ020553.1, forward strand.
CAGATACCCTTTCAGTATAACACAACTCTCAGTTAATGGATTGGAAAAGAACTCTTTCAGTTTTCTTATTCTACTTGCACTCATGAGAACAGATATTAAGTTGGATCAGGATGATATATTCATTTGATAAGGAAAAGTTCTTTCAAAGAATAATTAGCAAACATTTCCTAGCAGTTGTTTGATACCTTGGACATCGTATTACTAACCTAGAGTATCGATAATTGTAGAAATAATTTATTTCAATTTAAAGTAGATAGTGGTATACAAGTTGTAGTAACCACACTTCGCCTCTACCTTGGATAATCAAAATATCTGGAGTTATTCTCTCAAGAAAAAAATTTTGATGGCTCCTGATGTAGCAATATTAAAGAGCATAGTTGAGGCAGGGTTCGTTGCCCCGGAACTTTTTACGCGCCAAAGCTTTTACTGGGACAAAGTCAGGGCCACAGAAATCGAGAGAGTATGCTCTGCAGATAGTTCGGCTTATGTCCGTCCAAGGTAATTACGCTGCATCAGCTTAATGCTGTATATCTTAAAGTGCACGGAAATAAGTAAGGTACTTCAAACACCCCAGCATTATTTTGTCTGACTAAATTTGACTTAAGCTACAAAAGAAGAGTTCACACATGTTTCAAGAATCCTAATTAAAATAACAACTTTATGTTTTTTGAAAGTGGAGGGAGATAGAAAGCCAAATGCACTGTAGAAAGAGAAAACATAAAGGCTTAAAATATTTAGTTCGTTTTATTTCCATCATTTTTTCATAATTTTGTGTCCATAACACTACCCAAACCTTTTTCAAGGTTTCGGTAAACGTATTACGTAAGATGACATTACCCGCGGAAATGACACTTTAATCCTGTTATGTAACATAACCTGTAAGAAAGGTGGGTGAAAATCTAAGTCTTCTGTCATGACATCGACAAAGCCGTATATGCAAGAAGTACAATTCCCCCCTTCTGATGTTAGGACGCCAAATGCTTGTTCTACAAAACATGTCTCGTTCAAAAGGCAAAAAGGCTAGAAAATCGATGATTCAGCATTTTTGAAAATACAATTACGTCTGGTTACAGTATTATACATCTTGCATGATGTATTTGTGCTTCAAGAAAACTTTCCGCTCGGACGAACACACTCGATGATGTTGAATAACCTTATCGGTCTGTTTCGGGTCTAGGGAAAAGTTAACGTTCACTTTCCTAAAATTGTCTGACAAGAAGCCAGGATTCATTACTCGAGTGCTATGTGATTTAATCCATGGCTTGATTAAGTGTAAGGGTGAGTGGGACCGACCCGGCTCTCTTCCCCTACCTAGATTAAATCGGTAAATGGAACTTCAAACTGGTAAGAGTAATCGCGGGGATAAGGATATGGAAAGACGAAGCAAAAAATACCCCGATGTGCACTGGAAGTAGCTGGGCAGTAAACTGGCTGAGTTGATTAGTATCGATCAAACAAACGCCAAAGCTTTGTCCCCCAAAAAGACGGTTAATACTGACAACTTGTTATTTGAACGATGCCGTCCATAACCTGGGTAGTTTGGCTCTGCATGGCTAAACGGTGATCGATGTTAAATAACAACGATTGATAGCGACCAATTCGAGCCATTCTTGGTGAATGCATTGCCCCAAAACGAATATACTGCTTCAAACATAAGAAAAGTGACTGCATAGCTGTAACTACTAAAGCACTTTCTATATTAAGAATTGGTATCGAGCAGATGCTATATTTGATTACTTAAAAATTCAAACTTTGAAACAGACTGTTTATTAGATGGTTTCTCTCTGTAATTCTACTTTTCCAGAAAATCCAAGATGGTTTCTCTCTGTAATTGTACTTTTGCAGAAATCCCTCCTAAAGGTTTCCATATGTATATGTCCATTTCGACAAACCATGTTTCTTTGAGGCGTTTCCACCACCCAAAACCACACTGGGACAGGTATACAGTGTATTTATAAAGTATCTGACTGACGTACATCACAACAAATCCTCTTTAAAGTATACATTTCGAAAACGCTAAAAACAAAGACTTCCAGCATTTATAGATGACGATTCTGGAACCTGGAATCGAATAACCCCTTATGTAACTCACTCTGACAGGTGATTTTTTCGAGTAATGAAAAAAATAAAATCCCATCTTACCTTTTCGTTTTCCAGCTGCTGATTTTTTTCCTAAAATGGGAAACAAAATTGGTTATAGAAAATAGGAAACACAGTAGACAGAGCCTTCAAATGTCAATGTAAAATAACGTTAGGGTAATTTGACTACGTTTAAACAATCAAATTTATTTTTTACGCATTTGGGTTTAATTTTACCATTTTAAATTTTAGGTTTACAACAGTTACGTCGTCAGGCAATATGTATGAATACAAAACTTGTCCTCGTCGAAGATATCATAAACTATGCATAAAATGTTAATTAATTAAATGTGGCAATTAATCCTGTTTCAAAGTGTTATATTACACACAAGCATGTCCTAAACTCCATAAAATAACAGTGGGAAATATCGTGTAAAAGGATTTAAGTCGCGAACACCAAAACAACAAATCCCATCACCTCTAAATCTATCCTAAAAACAAAGTCACGATTCCAATAAACCTTTAATAAATTAACCGAGCCATGAAAACAGAAAGGAAAACAATACCCCTATAAAGTTAAAGATATTAGTTGAGAGAAACTTCTGGAAAGAGAGGAAGCCAGACTCCTCATTTTATTCACGTAGTTGTCTCTGTGTTGATTTAACAATCACCAACTGGTCAATTTGTCCCACACACCATTAAACCAAAAAAAGTAAACTGAGGAATGATAAAATGTTTTGGGGTTCTACCAAACAAAGCACTTAACCAATTTGAATTGACGAAGTTTTTCTCGGTCCCTCTGTTTATTTCGCCATCTTTCAATTTCCGCCTTTTCTGCTAAAATAGATTGGGCAGCCTCGTCTGTCCTTGGATCGGCTCTTATCTAAACGCATGGTCGATAATACTTCATTAAAACCTCATCAATTTTCATTTGGCTATGTCTCTCTTTCGACGATTAATTTTAGTTAGTGAGTCGCCACACTTTTACCAAATTCAGTTTCTAAAGAAAACACCTTAATGGCCCAAATTTACCTAATACGCCCACAGATAGTTTCTATTGTGACGGCATTGCTACCTTCAAGATCCAGGCTTCTTGGTTAAGGATAGAAACCTGACATCTAGTTTTCTTTTACAAATGCACGGTTACAAAATTGTGTTGATTGATATTTCACTCAAGATTATTCCACTTATATGGTGGCGTTGTCAGGTTAAGTGGGAGAGGAAACCGGGCTCTTTGTCCAGAGGAAACTCCCCCAACTTCGGCGAGTACCTCGCAATTCTTCTACATACGGCGATGGAGTGAAAAATCCACTCCGGTTTATTTTTCAAACTTATATGCTCTGAGCATGAGGTCTTACCAAGGGCATCCATGAAAGACCTGTGCTGGACTGCCCACTGATGCACAGAGCCCCCCCCCCCCCCACCCCCACCCCCCAATAATTTAAGAGCCCATGAACAGATTATATCAGAAAGGAAACTATTATTTGACCATTTCTTTTAAGATAAGCACAGAAGATTTTTAATTTACCTCGTCGAAACTCGATATTGGGGCTCGACTTGTGACTAATGTGTTTGTCTGTTGATAAACTCTCTCAATAGATTGTTCTGATTGATAGCCAGAATTATCCATATCCCTCCGTGAAATGTCCGGCTGACGGGCCAGAGTGTCCGGCTGACGGACCAGAGTGTCCGGTTCATAAGTTGTCTGTGGTGAATAATCTTTCGTATTATACTCATCTTCTCCTCTTGGGGGTAAGTAACGATATTTTACAGGCGGTGGATCTCTATGGATTGTATCAGGTCTATCCTGCAAGACGATCTGTGTCATCTTGGCAATGTTAGCAAATACATTAGGATCAAACTCTTCGTCACCATTCTATAACAAAGACACAATATATGTGTAATAAAAGGACGTTAGGGAGGTTGAAATGTTTTAATACTCCAGATAACGTGGTTGTTTGTAGGAAGCTTACCTATGAGCTTTAAAACATGAACGCAAGCAGGCCCACTTTTGTGAAACTGTATCATGCATATTATATACCATTAAACCGTCTAGATAACTTCTGCTCCATCGGAAACCCGTATAAGATAAATGAATTTCATAAGATTCCAACGATGACTTATATTACTGGCTTATTTATGTCAGTATACTGACTGGAAGAAAAACCCGGAAATACGCTGAACGATAGTTATCCCCACCGATTAACGAGGGGGCTTGTCTGGCCTTGCGACTAAATGTACCGACACTGTGCCAGGCACTCAATACATATTGGCAAGATATATGGCCGATATTTCATTGATAATATCTAACTAGGGTGTTGTTAACCCATAGAGGTCCTGGCTGTCGGTTAACGGTATAAATCTCTACACTAACTTTGGTAAAGTTGCCAGGAAACGTGAATCATTTAACCATACACGTCACAACACTCATGTGAGGGACATTGAATGAAGAGTATGTCTAAAACCAACTAGTAGAGGTAGGATGTACCTCGTGCTTTGCCAACCATGAAATGGTTGTCAAACAAGTATTCTTATAGTAGGTGTAATATATGTAGGTTTCATATCCAGATATCACCATCAAAAATCACTTCTAGGGTCACTTTATAGATAAATAACAAAACTTAATAAAAATATTCCTTTATAATTTTTTGCAGCAAATACCAAGTTAGAAAACACACATATGAACTAATTATAAAAAAATAAATCATTAATTTCATACCTTATTTTCCATTGTTTCTGTGGGTCCACGATGCGAGAGGTTAGAGCTTTGAACAGATCCAACTTCTGACACCGGGCTATAGCATGGATCAAAGAATCTTATGGGTTCAACTCTTTTCAAGGTTGGCTGATCACCGAAAGATGGTAAGCGCTTTCTGAATGAGTCAGTTTCTATGTCATTCTCTTGAAACACACTTTCGAATGAATCAAAGGCATTGTTCTCATAGGCTTCGCTGAGCCCATGAAACTTTTTGCTAGAAAAAGAGGTGTTGCGTTTCGGTTTTCTAGAGGTGGATATGGTACCAAGATCTGGGGATCTCTGCTTCCTGTCTGTGGTCCGGCGATCTCCTGTCACAGAAAATGGTTCTTCAATAACTGATCTCTCTTTAGCTTCTTTCCGTTGTCTTACCTCTTCTTCCAACCCCCGGGTGTCGTGTCTTATTTTAGCCTTATCAACAGCTCTATGGTTGCGTGGTACAATGAACCCTTCGTCAACTACACGTTGCTTCTCTACCAAAGTTAACTCCTCTGTCGGTACTCTTGGTTTCTTTTTCACACCCTTAGTTCTGTCTTTGTCTTTCTTTGAAGAATGGCGTCTGGTTTCTTTAAAGTTATCCTTGCTCCTCCTTTGGTACTCCTCCTCTATCTTATTCTTACGGTCATTTGAACGACTCCTCCTGCAACATCATCAAAGAGAATGCTTTTATCTGATTTAAAATTTAAAAAACAGTTTAGACATAGAAAAATGTTTTTTAAATCAGCAAAATATATTTATAGTGAAACATAATTATGGCAATCTACTTGGATCACCAATGGTTTGAAAATATAAATCAAATAAATAGACAGACTGGATAGCTAGTTTTGAAATTGTAGTAATAGTTTCTTCTGATAAAGCTTTTATACTCTTTGGTCGTCTGTTTTAAAAACAGTTGAAGATATAAAACATTCACGTTTGACAAAGACTTTTTCTAACGTTATACATTTCCGTTCCAAGGGTCTTACAACAAAGTAAGGGGAAAAAGTCAATCGGTTAAGTAATATAATTCTTGGGCTTTTGAATACTCATACAAATCTGGATTAAATTGTTGGCTTTATTTGTTATCCTCGGGGTGTTCTTACTGAAAGTTCCCGTCTTTAGGATTGGTTTATATTTTCAGGTTAGTCTTGAGTAAAACCCTCACATTAGTACAGCTTCGCTAAATGTGAGACAAAGCTTCCCTCAGTTGACAGGTGCTATACTTGAACTTATACCAGAAGACATAAAGCTAGTTTGTAATTCTGATATGTCAGTACCAGGGTATGGTTTAAACAAAGGAGCTCTAAGAAATCATGGACAACAGAGATTTCTGACAGCTTTTTAATAATGGATCAGGGAATCTCGATTCAAACCTTATAAGTGAAGTGAGAGTTCAAGCCATAGACAGTGGTTGTATCGTATTATGTACTGCTCCATGAATTTAACAGTTATGGAAATTTTACCAGATCGTTCGATCCGCTCTGACGAGAGATTGCCCAATGTCTTGAATTATATAGTGGTCGTGAAGCTTGAGAACAATAAGGTTTCGTCCAGGCCAAATGAGGAATTAATAGGTTTCGAATGCGCTGAAGTAACTGATGTAAGACGCAGCCATGTTTAAACCCATTGTTATATAACCCTCATTCGCGTATGAGGCCGATAATTCAAGCATTTCAATTTTTCTAGCCTTCGTTGGCACTTTTGTCTGCAAACATACACTGCGCTAATACGTAGCGCTCTATGCACAACAGATTAAGTTCAGGTAGTTTAAAGCAACAAACCCCTAACAAAAGCAACTCTTACATTCGGAATATTTGAATTTTATCCGTTGTGCGGACACATGTTCCATTCGCACGGGTTACTGACTTAAATAAACCCTTGACTTTTTCAATGTACTTCGAAAGTTGAATTCTCTTGACAATCAACATTTATTAAAAAATCACCGATTTTTTGCAGATCAAGTCATTATAAAATTATGGTATGCCGAGGGTTATCATAACGTGCCCTCCCTACACGCACACACCCACACATCAGCGAATTGCTTCAACCTTTCGTGTCAAAGATCGGTTTGTGAGGTGTACTTTAAGAAGCATACCACAAGAACGCTCACTGTGTATAGTACATGCATGCAATTGAAGCAGCTGACAATGTGTGCTATAAGCCACACAGAGCAAGTACACCAGTTTGCGATGTAACACACGAACCATGAATATTGATGAAGTTCGTTTAGCATTGGGTAATTAAGTTAATTAGTGGTGATACAAACACTCACGAAGGAGATGCACTTATAATAGAGCAGCAGTTTGTCCAATCGATCAGCGACATTAATCTACATTTTAGGTTACTGCAAGACCTTTGTGTTTGTATGAATCTGTAACGTTATACAGAATACTGATGAGTGTCCGCAAATCTAATTAGACAAATCGTTGGAACCAAACGTTTGCTGTACCATGTACAATAACCATGCAATGTAGGCCTATATTTGTACCATGTACAATAACCATGCAATGTAGGCCTATATTTGTACCATGTACAATAACCATGCAATGTAGGCCTATATTTGTACCATGTACAATAACCATGCAATGTAGGCCTATATTTGTACCATGTACAATAACCATGCAATGTAGGCCTATATTTGTACAATGTACAATAACCATACAATGTAGGCCTATATTTGTACCATGTACAATAACCATACAATGTAGGCCTATATTTGTACCATGTACAATAACCATACAATGTAGGCCTATATTTGTACCATGTACAATAACCATGCAATGTAGGCCTATATTTGTACCATGTACAATAACCATACAATGTAGGCCTATATTTGTACCATGTACAATAACCATACAATGTAGGCCTCTATTTAGTACATTCAGTCCTTATTATTATAGTGCTAAAATTCGGAGGGTTTTTTGTTCATGTATGTCCATTGTGAAGGCAAGAGCGTTTGAAAAAAAAATATCGGTTCAGTCAGTAAACCTTACAAACCGAAGACGTTTACTAATAACTGACAAAATTGAATTAACAGGGGTGCATTAGTACATTTACGGTTTTTGTTGACTATAAAAACTACCGTCACTATTGCCACTTTAACAAAACTAACTGATAAGAAAATTAATTGATATTTAATGTCTGACATATTAGCCCGGGTTATCGGTCTAAGGGCGACTGGTATTAGTTGGTTGGTTGTTTTAGCTTATTGGCGCGCCCATTCGTATGAATGATGTACGCCAATAGCCCATACTGGTGAGTAATTATTACCTTGAGCGATTAAGAAAACTGTGATGTTTGAACACAATATAACAATATATTGAATGTCTCTGTACAGGAGTATATGTTAGTAGCGACTGGTATTATATGGCTGGTAATGTGTCTGAGGAATACGGAGAAGAAAAAAATTCTTCAGAGCCCAGATTTCACAGCTACAGACATAGCACCCATGTTCAGAATAAGGCAATAACATAATGAAAGTATCTAAAGCATTACTGAAAATGCGAACTGTTTTATTACTATTATCAGAAACCTCATTAATATGCTTTTGCTATTAAGTTATGGATCGATGCATAGTTCTTGTCATTGACAAATATATTGATTTGTTCATTGACTGATTAACAAGAGCTTTCAAATAAGCTTAATTTTCATGAATTCCGACTATGAGGAAGGTGGAAGGGTTTGACTTTGACTTTGAATTAATAATAACAATAGCGCCTGATACATGTGTGAGCCTAAGGCGTATACGACAAGACGACAAGTAAGCAAATATTAAATGACTGGAAAAAACATGCATCTATTTGAAGTTACTTGTAAACACTACCTTAGTATGAATTCACTGGGGTGTTGTCATTTGCATTTTTTCAGAAGTCGGACCAATAATTTCCAAATTTTGTTTTGACGAAAAAAGATATCAACATACCACAAGTAAAAGATTGGCCAACTCTTTCACGATCCATTGGTTGGACTACATTAAAATACAATGGGTTGTATTTTTGACTGAGGCCAGTTCAAGATTGGTACCGCCATTTTGACAATTTGAAACTTACACATTCTTAGTCAAACTGTGGTATTGTAATAATTAGTTATAAAATGCACAAAAACACACGAAAATCTTCAGGCAGTGGAAGGCCAATTTGCGAATGCATAAGATGTGCAATGTCGTATTTTATGAGTTATACGCCTCTGGCAAAATAATGGTACTTTACTTTCAGTCGATGAGTAATGGGAAACAGTTCATCTATAAACAATGAGGTTTATCTGTTCCAACCAGTACATGGCACACTGCCAAGATTAATGTAGGCGTTTAACGTGATATTGCATTTAGAGGGGAGTCGTCTGTTATTGGTAATATTGATAAACTTTGAACAATCTATTATATGAGTCGCTTCACTAATTTTGATTACGCACCCCTCTATCTGTTCCTAGCCATTCCCAGTGGTCAAATATATCGAGAGAATTGAAACTGGGACGTTATAGTAATAATGGCGAGGTAAAAACAAATGTTCGTTTTGCTAATGTTGCAAATGAAGAGTGATTTTGTAAAGCTATAATGTAGCCCCATGCTATAGTTTGGCCAATGATTGAACGACTGAGACCACGGCGGATCACACGTGAGTTAAATGTCCCAAACTATACTGATAATCAAAAGTTGAAATATCCCTTATCTTTGGTAAATTTCACGAGACTAAATACTCCCCTATTTCACGAGACTAAATACTTCCCCATTTCACGAGACTAAATACTTCCCCATTTCACGAGACTAAATACTACCCTATATCGACCTATGTGATTATTTCATCTGGTCCACTTTACTTACAGACGGCTAAGTGTTTATATCATAACTTAACTGTTAAGTTTTATGATACAGAAACGGCATAGTTCACGTCAAACTATTGCCTCTCACATTAAACTTAAATTTTAGTTCGAGCTACTAACAACTTCCAAGCAAGAACGTTTAACTTTTTTCAGAACCTCAAGACACTAAACCGGCGACATATAAATCAGCTCTTATATATATACACTTAACAAAAAATCTAATTTTCATGTGTATTGTCAGTATACAATCATCAGCAATTAAGCAACACAGACGTCATCCCGTATCACATTCATGGGGAAGAGGTGGCGGGGCGTTACCTTTAAAGTTGAATAAGGTATACCTGGTCGGCCTTCATTCGTTAAGTCAAGTATGTACCCTTATTTCAATTCAGACATTTTAGAGATAGCTAGACGACAGTTGAATGGCCGGATAAGATAAGAATGTAGAATTCCACTTTGCCGAATTAACCCATAACAAGCGTATATATCTTAATACATAGTACATTCACATACAGTTAACATGTAAGCTGTGTGTGTATAATAAACGTCGTCTCGCATAACAAGAGGTCGAACTCGTATTGTATACATATACGAGCAGTACGGTAGTGTAAACCAGTATTGAAGAAATCGCCATACCTTTATGAATTTCAGTTACATAGCCTCACTGAAGTGTCGGTATCATTTCTCAACAGATAGCCCTTCTTAATATTTAACGATAATCCTCATGAGAAGACTGATCAATGTAATCAGTTCACTGTTCGTGCAGGTGATTTCCCACGACAGCAGGTGTTGTTGCTAGGGTAAACAATGCTCGTCACACCTGACCTACATCTCAAAGCGAGGCGGAATTCCCTCAATAGTCCTTCCTATGTTCGTCATGATTATTGAGCAAAAGGTAGTCGACCATACTGATCATGTTTTAAAACACGCGTTAACAAGATGTTAAGATGCAACGCAATTCAACTACATTTAAAGTGGCATGAGCTGCCAAAATGTTGATATTTTGACATAAAAACAGAATGTTGAAATTATCGGCTATTTTTCTCAAGATGTATAATTCAGAAGCTTTTTAGTGCTTCTAGTCTCGAGAATGTACGATAATCGATAAAGTATTGTTTTGAATTAACTCTGGCTTAGAATGAATGAATGGTCGTCCCGGTTATTTAAATTTTGTTTACTTTTCGAACACTATGGATACTGTATGGATTTTCCTCATTTCAACGCCAATCATTTAGTAATTCGATGACCTTCAAAGCCTCTAACCGTCGTGACGATCAAAAATTATGAAAAAAGTGTGAAATTTGGCCGCTCATGCCACTTTAAGTACATAGCTCCTTAATTTGTAAAAATGATACATTTCAATTAAACCATCAGAAGAAAGTTGGGTATACTAAATCGATTTATTTGCATGATGTTTCCAGGGCGTTTCAATATCTAAGTTGGGTTAATTAGATAAATAACCGGGATACATATTCCAGATTTGGGTTTTTAATGCATTAAAACACTGCTATACATTACAGTGTATGGTTACAGATACCTACGAAATTTAGTCTTGGAACATAATTTACAGTCTCTTTATTCTATTTCAAAATAAACTTAATTTCGTATCTCATATTACTTTATGTTGTATTAGATTTTCTTAGAAAGCGTGTGCATCTAAAGGTCAGATAAGGCAAGCTTATGTTTGTTTACTCCTTTTAGATTTAATAAACATTAAAACTACAGACATTTTAAACATGTGCAACCTTTGTGAAAAAAATTCGAAGGATAAAACAAAATGTAGAACTACCGTTTTAATTATCAGCTTCAACCTGGGGGAATTATTTTCGGCTGTTTTCATTCTTAGAGAAAACACCATGTCTAGAAAAAACATATGCGCTGCATTATTACTTATTCCAATCGTTGTTTACAGTTTGGTTAGTTTGCATGCTGCATTCTTATTTATTCCAAAAGTCTTTTTACAGTTTGAGCGGCTGTTAGCCATAGCATAATCGCCTCGGAGTTAGATGTTGTTATCCGTCATACATCAAAAAATGATATTAATTTATCCATAATTAACATTATCAGTGTCATCCGAAATACGTTCCTATAGGGAAGCTTCGTGAAAAACATTTAAAAACGACAGAGTTAAACACTTGCTGTTAAGTCAAAAGTCTTTTGGGTTTGTAAGATATACTTTTACGTGTGACATGTTGCAGTTATAAGAATAGCATTGATGCTAAACGAAAGAAAACTGATGAAGATAGAAAAATCAGTATGGTTTCGTTGTGGGATTGTTGATGATGGTTCTAATCGTAGTTTGGCCAATACATTATATCTTGATTGCAGTTAACTCAAATACACGTAATTGACACTGAATGAATTGGTATTAAGTGAAATCCAGGGAAGAACTTTTGGCAGCTCGTGCCACCGTGATTTTAAGGAAAAAAACGCAGATATTAACACAAAGTCGCGTATAGGTACGGGAATGTATCGCGCTCTTTGGAATTATACAAATGCAAGCTGTATAATTAATTTTCCAGGAAGCATTACAAATGCAATGGATTAGACATGGAGTCGCCAGTGCATCAGTTTAACATGCAGTGTCTCCGTGCTATTCATAGTATGCGACGTAACCTTCGAATCACCACATCCCAATTCCCAGCGAGCCATGGACAAAAGTGTTATTGGAATATAAGTAACTTCCCCCTTGGATTGTTGGGTGTTAGAGATTTATAAAAAATCAGGGAAACTGTCTCCGGGGTAACGTCAACCTACTAAAAAGCTTAGTGTGAAATCTATAACTTCGCTAATAAACGTGTCTCCGTTCAGGGCATATTAAACATCCCCAAGTAGACTTATAGAAAATATGTAGGCGTAATAATGGTAGCCGTCACGACAACCTAGTATTTATTTGTGACTAAGACATTGCAACTAGTAGTTTGGTCGGTCTACAACAGAGGGGGTTTCTCCTTTAGCCCATTGAGATTTTTTTGTTTTTTTAGGGGGTGCATGGATTTGGGGGGGGGGGGCTTATTTACAAGCAAGACCCATCAATTGAAAAATTATCGCTGTACTGACTGAACCATCTGGGCACTCGCAAGTTACAACATAAAACATGCGTTTATATCACCCGATGTATGAAGATCGGAGAGCAATAACACAAAGTAATCGTCATACCCTGTGGGGTAATCATTCAACGTTGACAACCACTAACAATTTTCTAGTCTGGGAATTGTCCAAAATGACCTAATAATGTCCGGGAATCTCACAAATAAGTCCACTTTCTCCAACCCTTATTTCGTAAAAGGAAGTAGTTGTATGGTGGACAGAAAGGTTAATCTAGCCATAGAAAGATTATGAGTGCCATGGTTAATATTAGACATTTTAACTCATATCCTTCTATTGGTATCAATATACACTACCTGAAATTTTCAATACTACATAATGTCCCATTGCAATTCATCAAATGTCAATCTGAATTGCATGTTTTTTTTAGTTGTAGGTACCATTATGATGGTTATCATTTGTATGATTGCACTCCAAGAAAGATTCTGTACTAGCCTGAAACCAATGTATCGCTGGTTCGATTGCACCCCATAATGATCCACGAGATATCAAATGTATATGAATTAAATAAACCCTTTTAGTATTGAACATGGATTATCAAATTGCCAACAGGAAATCTGCAAAACGTAGATACTCGATTCTTTTTGAAACACAATACTGATCTACAAAGAGTCATTCCCTAAAGGGTACATTATGGCGATTAATAGGACTGTCTGAGGCCGTCATTAAAAACAACGTGACGATTTCACAGTGATGATAAACCGGGACCACTATGTCTAGTATTATTCCCCCGGCGTTGTCCAGTAAATGGGATTATCTCGTCAAAACAGTCAAGCGGTCATTCTTGACCAAACCAACACAGACATAACCATTTATTCCAGGCGAAAATGACTTAGACTTCGGAACTGTGTTTATGTTGAACCTTTTCCAACCAAATTGTCCGAGTACGGCGAGCTATTAACTCCCTTCTGATATAGAGTTTTGATCAGATCGATTGAGACACCGTAACAACTACCTTCATCTCAACAGTAGTGATATGTAAGGACTGGCTTTATAATAAAGAATCTGTCACTAGAAAAGAATAGCATAGATAAATTACTCCCGTGGGAATCTATGTAGACATAAATATGGAAGGTTAGGAGTTCTAGTCCGCTCTAGTAGCCCTACATTATTCATATCAAGGATTAAAAACTAGATCAAACTACTTACCAATATATAGCTAATTGTATTCAAGTATTTAGTTCACAACATACATGTAATTGTAGTCAATTGTAGTCGTGAATATTCAAAGTTTTAATAATTTTGTACACAAGTAGCGCAACTGCGAAAAACGCAAGACCCATATTTGACTCAATATTTCGGCACTTTATTTCGCCATCATCAGGATTTTTTATCATTGCAATTTTTCATGTTTATTGTGTATTGACAAAAAGCGCACTAGAAAACGAAATGAAATTACTATCGACAATGTCAAAAAAAACAACAATCATTTTTCTCATTCTGATTTGGGATGGCCACTATTCGAGAAAAACGTATATTAGCGAAGGACCATACGGTCGGAAAAACTCAGGTAGGAAACGTGATAGGTTTGAATGATAATGACAATAAACCGGGGCCAATATACTCCGTGTAATTCCACTTGCGACGTATTTACCGTTGGCTCATCACGACAAAACACTAGAGAGGTTATTTTTGGCGAAACGGACTCAGACATAAATATTTACCTGTGGGTAAAACTACACACTCTCAAGATATCCGCTATTTATTTCCTCCTTTCCTAATAAAGTTTATTACATTCTGATATAGAATTTTGGTTGAATGTGGCAAAGATCCAACACCCATATTGCCAGAGCCTTGATATCATTATTGTACAAGGCCCTGTAATATTATCATTGTGTAAGGCCTTGTAACATTATTATTGTACAAGTCCCTGTAATAGTAGTATTGTACAATGACTAACTTTATGATACGCAGCTGTGTACAAGAAGCGGTTATATAGACAACTCCAAAGGGACTTTTAGTGGACATAAACTTGGTACATTGCTCTAGTTCATTATTTGATGTTAAGAATGATATACGCACTTGTACTACAATTTTCCCTCGAGACGTTTTAAAGATGGAGTTCTCTCGCTAAAAGAGCCGAATGGTCCATCTCGGTTAAACCAAGACAGACTGGTCTTATATCTCTGGAGAAAAGAACCAATATTTAGGGTCTATGCTATTTCCCACGTTTCCCACTTACATGTTCCAAAATACGGGTAACTTATAACTGCGTCTATTACATTTCCATCAGCTCGTCAAAACAGTCGAGCAGTTCTTCACCAAGTAGACACAGACTATTTTATAGCTATTTATCTCTGGCGAAAATGACTAAAGATTTCCGAGTTGCGCTTTTGGTTAACCTTTTCCGACAAACTTGTCCAAGAACTTGGAGCTATTAATTCCCTTCTGATATAGGCTTTTGCTTAGATCTATTGAGGCACAGTAACAACTACCAGCATTAATTCAGGTACTCGCTTTATAATAAAGAATCTGTCAGTAGAACGCGATAACATATATATTCTTGTGGGAATCAATGTGGACATAAATCAAGAAAATTGCTACTTTTAGTCCGCTATGGTTCATTATTCACTTTTTAAAGATTATACAAATAGGGAACCACTAATCAATTGTGAAATACAACCAGTGTTAATTCATTGGCGACCTGGTTACCTTGGACTTATCACAATAAAACGTCCTAGTGGTCATTTTTAACGAACCCACTCAGATAATATAATTGAGTGATCATTCTCCGCAGAACGAACACTGATAGTTTATATGTCTCAAGAGAAAATAACCAAAATTTCGGTTCTTCTAGTAGAACAAATTCGTTCTTTTTTATTTTTTATGTAAAAAAACAACTTAACAAGGATATGTGTACCGTTTTGGTCTCATAATTTAAGTTAAGTCAGTTAGCGCATTATAGTTAGGCATTTTTCTCCGAACAGTCGTTTCTTGAAACTTGAAATCTCAGTCGATTTTCCACTGTCAATGAAGTTCCCAAAATGACAGCCTTGGAGTTGATTTCCGGTCAGTTTCTCTAAATAATTTCCCCAAGGAGAGACAACCCAGAAGCCTTATGCTGGAAGTCGGACTCATTCCAATAGTTCTTAATAGTTTGAATGACTATTAGGTGTCAAATACGCTCCAGTGAAGCTAGCTGATCTCTCTATTACCGCAACACTAAACAAATGGTTACCATGAGTTACATGTTCGTCCAAACAACATTGCCTCTCGGATTGTCTTACCGCACTGATCTCATATTCAAATAGAGATCGAAACAAATGCCACGAGAGCATAGGAAACATATGGGATAGTGTAGAGAGCGTAATACTTTGTAATAATAAGTTACTTTTATCTTCTGAACAGTTAGTTACAAAAATGTATCTCCAATGTGAAGTTCCCAAGAGTTATGTCGATGGAATTGACCTGGCCATTTACAGTAATCTCGTGTAACAGAAAGCTAAAACAGATATCTAAATACCAGGCCAAACTTCTATCTAGCACTCTCCAAAATGTATTAGTGTTCTGTCGGAAGAAAACATATGCATGACTGATATAAATCATTCGAAACTTTTTTGGAGAACTACCTCGAAATAAATTTCAGATGACATAGGTCATTGTTGCGACTCCTCAAACATTGTGTCTGTTATCAAGTGCAAGCAATGTGTAGGAGAAATTCTCTAGGGCAAAGAGCCGCCAACAATTTATCTGGCATTAGACTTACACATGCTGTACCCGGGGCATTCGGTTAGGGACTATTTCGAAATAATGCCTATTGACAAAACTACTCTTCTCCCTTCTGCTACAGATAGCTAGCAGAAACGTTTGGAAAGGGAAACTTTTTGGATTACAAACTCTTTACCCTTTGGGTTTAAACTTGGACATGGGAAGGTGTCGCAAAAAAAGTATTATACCATTTGTGTTTCGGTATAATACAGCCAGAATAAATATGGCCCATATTACAACAGAAGAATATAGCCTATTTTAGAGTAAATTAGCTCAACCTCTGAGCATGAGTTTGTGTACTTATCTTCAGTTTATAAAGGTTAGGTACATGCTCAAGCCAATGTTTTACTTCAAGCCATTCGTTTAGTTTTACAACGAGCTCAAAACGCTGTTATTCTCTTATCAATTGTAATTCAGAATAAAGATGCAATTCTTGGCAGTCAAAAGATACGGAAACGAGTCATATTACTAATTATCCTGGAAGCATTACAAATACAATGGATTAGACATGCAGTCACCATTGTGTCAGTTTTAACATGGAGTGTCTCCGTGCTACTCATGGTATGCGACGTAACCTTCAAATCAACACATCCAAATTCCCAGCGAGCCTTGGATGAAAGTGTTATTGGAAGGTATGTAATTTCCCCCTTGGATTGTTGGGTGTCACAGATTTGTAAAAACCCAGAGAAACTGTCTCTGGGGTAACGTCAACCTACTAAAAAGCTGAGTGTGAATTCTATAACTTCACTAATACACGTGTCTCTGTTCAGGGCATATAAATAATCCCCAAGGAGACGTATAGAAAATATGTAGGCGTAATAATGGTAGCCGTCATGACAACCTACTATTTATTTTTGACTAAGTCATTGCAACTGGTAGTTTGGTTATCCTTAAAGACAGGGAGGTGTTTTATTTATCTTTCTTCCTTAGTGAACAACCGATACCTTTGTCGGGTACCTTGCAGCCCTCTCAACTTAAGCGGTCTAGCTGTTAAACGGCCCTTCGATGGATTGATGTATAAGTCATTTTGTTTGCTGTCTGTAAGACTAATATCATTTTGTACTTTTGTCGAGAATAACCAACAATTCGCTAATTCTTTTTAAACGAAGTTTCCGTATATTTGGCAGCTCACGTCGGTCTACAAGAGAGGGAGTGTCTCCTTTAGCCCATTGAGATTTTTTTGTTTTTTAAGGGGTGGATTGGGGGGGGGGGCTTATTTACAAGCACGACCCATCAATTGAAAAATTATCGCTGTAGTGACTGAACCATCTGGGCACTCGCAAAATACAAAATAAAACATGCATTTACATCACCCGATGTTTGAAGATCGGAGAGCAATAACACAAAGTAATCGTCATACCCTATGGGGTAATCATTCAACGCTGGCAGCCACTTACAATTTTCCAGTCTGGGAATTGTCCAAAATGACCTAATAATGTCACAAATAATTCCACTTTCTCCAACCCATTATTTCGTACAAGGAAGTAGTTGTATGGTAGACAGAAATCTTAATCTAGCCATAAAAAGATGGTTAATATTAGACATTTAAACTCCTATCCTTCTATTAGTATCAATTTAGACTACCTGAAAATGTGAATACTGCCAAAAGTACATGTACGTCATAATGACACTTGTTTGCAATTTATCAAATGTCCATCTGTATTACATGTGTTTTTATTGTTCAAGTCCTTGAAAGTCATGTTAGGTATGATTAGGATGGTTATCATTAGTACGACTGAATCCCAAGAAAGTTGATTCTACAACTTGATTTTACACTAGCCTGAAACCATAGTATTGCGGGTTCGATTGTCGCCTCATAGTAATACAATGATCCACGAGATATCAGATGTATATGAATTAAATTACCCCTTTTAGTTATTGAACATGGATTATCAAATCTTCAACAGGAAATTTTCAAAACGTAGATACTCGATGCTTTTTAAACACAATACTGATCTACAAAGAGTCATTTCCTATAGGGTGCAGTATTTCGATTAATAGGACTGTCTGAGGCCGTCGTTAGAAACAACGTGACGATTTCACGGTGATGATAAACCGGGACAACCTTGTCCAGTATTATTCCCCCCGGCGTTGTCCAGTAAATGGGATTATCTCGTCAAAACAGTCAAGCGGTCATTCTTGACGAACCCGACACAGACATAGCCATTTATTCCAGGCGAAAATGACTTAGACTTCGGAACTGTGTTTATGTTGAACCTTTTCCAACCAAATTGTCCGAGTACGGTGAACTATTAACTCCCTTCTGATATAAAGTTTTGATCAGATCGATTGAGACACCGTAACAACTACCTTCATCTCAACAGTATTCATATGTAAGGACTGGCTCTATAATAAAGAATCTGTCACTAGAAAAGGATAGCATAGATAAATTACTCCCGTGGGAATCTATGTAGACATAAATATGGAAGGTTAGGAGTTCTAGTCCGCTCTAGTAAGCCTACATTATTCATGTCAAGGATTAAAAACTAGATCAAACTACTTACCAATATATAGCTAATTGTATTAAAGTATAAAGTTCACAGCATACATGTAATTGTAGTCAATTGTAGTCGTGAATATTCTAAGTTCTTAATAATTAAAGTAGCGCATTTGCGAAAAACGTAAGACCCATATTTGACTCAATATTTCGGCACTTTATTTCGCCATCATCTGGATTTTTTAGCATTGCAATTTTTCATGTTTATTGTATACGGACAAAAAACTATTATTGTTGTCTTTATTTTATCGAGGGAATAAACAAAGCAGCGCACTAGAAGACGAAAACGAAATGAAATTACTATCGACAATGTCATAAAGCAACCATAATTATATAAAGTTATCATTCTGTTTTGTGATGGCCCCTATTCTAAAAAAAACGTATATTAGCGATGGACCATACGGTCGGAAAGCGTCAGGTAGGAAACGTGATAGGTTTGGATCATGATGACAATAAACCGGGGCCAATATACTCAGTGTAATTCCACTTACGACGTATTTACCGTTGGCTCATCACGGCAAAACACTCGAGAGGTCATTTTTGGCGAACCGACTCAGACATAAATATTTACCTGTGGGTAAAGCCAAACACTCTCAAGATTTCCGCTATTTATTTCCTCCTTTCCTAATAAAGTTTATTACATTCTGATATAGAATTTTGGATAAATTGGCAAAGATCCAACGACCATACTGCCAGAGACTTGATATTAGTATTGTGCAAGGCCCCGTAATAGTAGTATTGTACAATGGCTAACTTTATGATACGCAGCTGTGTACAAAACGCGGTTATATAGACAATTCCAACGGGACTTTTAGTAAACATAAACTTGGTACATTGCTCTAGTTTATTATTTGATGTTAAGAATGATATACGCACTTGTACTACAATTTTCCCTCGAGACGTTTTCAAGATGGAGTTCTCTCGCTAAAAGAGCCGAACTGTCAATCTCCGTTAAACCAAGGCAGACTGGTCTTATATCTCTGGAGAAAATAACCAATATTTAGGATCTATGCTATTTCCCACGTTTCCCACTTACACGTTCCAAAATACTTATAACTGCGTCTATTACATTTCCATCAGATGTGTAGGTTGAATTTATTGAGACTCGGTGCTATTTGTCAGACAATCAACATTAATTCAAACATAGGGAACATCTCTATATTTAAAAGTACATATCAATACATTGTAGATAGGCCTAGATCGATTAACACTAACTATTCGGAAGTAAATTTAGCCTTATAGTTGGCAAATAAGTTTTAAGAGTCATGAATCAAATGCCCGAATTATCTTTAATAAAAACATCTTTTTGATAATGGTTTGATGTGTAAAGTTGACCACATTATTAGCAGCAACAGTCAAACTTCAAACGTCGATTAAAATTTGACTAATTGAATAATTCCGTAATGACAGAGTACTACACGTGCATCGTAAATAATTCAATCAAAACCCGCAAAATAATGGGTTAGACATAAACAATCCTTAGGATTTAAACAATAGGTTGAATAGAATATAACATTTTATCCGTGTCAAGATTACACTCCAATTGTATATGTACGTAGTTATATTTTATTTCTCTCCACAAGACATCATTGTTATTTTTATGATGACGAATACACACACAGCCTCTCTTTGGTTGTGCTAAGAAAACCAGAATGAGCCTCAATGAATACGGATTGTCGCTACGGGTGGACAGGCGTAAATTGGTCGGATAATGATGAGTGGTCAAGAACTTTGACCAGTACCATTAGGTGTTTTATCTAATCTCCGAGTGAATTCCACTATTTCTTTGACCAGGTAATTGATGAGACCTGCCATGGAAGTTAGAACGGATCGATAATGGAAATGCTAAAGCAATGGTATAGTTTTGGAACACCAGCTAATGTCAATATGGTTGAAAAGGACACCTCTTTGTTCTTCGAAAGTATGAAAAGGAAAACTTTGGCTTTAAGAATCTGTCTTTGTGAATCTAACACTGTCATTACATAGAAAGGCCACTTGGGAGTATTTGGTGGAATTGCTTGGCCATTCTTTAAGCTGACTGGCACTTCTGATGTTTGAAAATATTGGTCTATTAGTCATGTTAGAATTCAGAACAAAGTCACAAAGAGAACAGAAATTTAGTTTATATAATACAAAATATGCATTGAAGTTATATCCAACCATGGTTGTAGAATTTCTAATTCCAAATGCCAAATTGCATTATTTGACATGATAACGATCTCAGGCCATTGTATGTATTCCCATTGGTTTGATTGGCTGTGTTTGAATATATCCAGCTTCCAATCTGAATTTGTCCCTTTCTTAATTTAAATGACATGAGCTGCCAAAATTAGAGGTTTGTTTTATAAATTCAGATTCTCAAGACAGTAAGAAGGTTTAAAGGTCACAACACGCTTATGGTTGACCTTGAAATGAGGAACCTTACAGTTTGTGGGCAATACACTTTATAAAACCAAGACGAACGTTCATTCATTCTAAAGCTTAAGTTACATCATACACTTCTTTAATGTGCATATACGAAAGAAGTACCACTACAAAGCTTGGATTTTGCACGAATCGTTGTAGCGTGATTGATGCAGGCTGATAAACGGCAATAGCACAAACTAGGATTTCCTTACAAAAGTCGAATTGTTGTTGATTTTTTTTATCATATTAGTTTAGCCAATATGACTGATGACCAATTACAGTTAACTTAAATACATGTATTTGAAACTAAGTAAACTTATATATCTTGAAGTTGGTAAAGCCAAGTCTAATGTCAGTCCTATACTACTAGTGTTACAAAATGTCCAATTTGATATCCATGGCCAAAGATCGTCTATATAAAACTGTGTATTTCGTTTTGAGTCAATTAACTGGAACGATGACTCCAATTGCCATTTATTCTCTAAGCAGTCGTTTCTTGGAACATAAAAAGTGATTTATAGCTTGAAATCTCAATACACTTCCTTCTGTCAATGAATGTTCACAAAATGACAGTCTGGGAGTTAATTTCCAGTCAGTTTTTCCCCAATGATTTCCCCAAGGGAAGACAAACTACAAGACATATTCTGCAAGTCTGACTTGTTGCAACAGTTCTTTGTGGGTTGAGTGACTGTTAAATGTCCAATCGGCCTCAGCGAAGCTAGTTGATCGCTATGTAACCGTAAAACCGAATAAACGGTTCCCAAGAGTAACATCTTTGTCCAAACAACGTTGCTTTTGTGAATAAGGTCTTTCGGATCGCCTTACCAAATTGGCCTCATATCCAAGGAAAGAGAATAATGAATGGCATGCGAGAGCATAGGAAACAGTGAGTGAGTGAGAGAAAAGTTAACGTCGCTTATAACATTATTTCAGTTTTATGGCGACGAGCATATGAAACAAATAAGATAGTGCTACGACCATTATTTATAACAAATGACTACTAAATGTCAGACATAAATACCAGACCCAACCTCTATCAGCCCTGTTCAAAGTGTAGTAGTTTTTTTGTCTGAAGAAAACATATGCTTGGCTTAAAAATCACTGCTGGAACAATTTCCTATTAAACAATATTTCCTCGGCATTGGTCTAGATTTTATTGACAACTTTTACTGCTTTTTAATGAAAACGGACGAACTTGTAAAGCATATTCGACTTCCAACGTTGATTTAATATGGAGACAATTAACTAAAGCGAAATAACATTATGTTCGTTTAATTGAGTTTAACTCTCGAATTCCGGCTGAATTTGGCTACAGAATCGGAAATTCGCTATATCCATATATTTCTTTCTTTTCCGTTGATACTACTTTAAATAGGGGATTTGACGAAAATTTCAAATGTATCCCGGCTATTCGGCTTTGAATTGACCAGTATGTGGACCCATCTTTAGTTGGTAACGGTTACGTAAATGTTCCAGCGAACTGTTTTACTTCAGCGCCAATCGTCTAGTCTCTCAACGAGCACAAAACGACGTTATTCTCTTAAAGGGGCATGAGCTGCCAAAATTCACACTTTTTTCATACTAACTGATCGTAAGTGGCTTTGATGGTCATCGGAAAACTAAATGATTGGCGTTGGAATGAAGAAAATCCATACAGTATATGGCCTATACGAACCGAAATAGTGTTCGAAAAGTAAACAAAATCTAAATAACCGGGACGACCATTCATTCATTCTAAGCCAAAGTTAGTTCAAAACAATACTTTATCGCACATTTTCGAGACAAGAAGCACTAAAAGCTTCTGAATTATACGTCTTGAGAAAAATAGCCAATAATTTCAACATTCTGTTTTAATATCAAAATATCAACATTTTGGCAGCTCAAGCCAATTTAAGGAGTGGAATTCAGGAAAAGCATTCCAAGTTTTGGTAGCTCAAGCCACTTCAATTTTTTTAAATATATATTAACACAAAGTCCGGATCACGCTGTTTGAATTTTATGCAGATACGAGTCATATAGTTAATTCTTATTTGCAATCATCCCATCCCTATTCCCAGCGAGCTTTGGACGAACGTGTTAGTGGAATGTATGTAATTCCCCCCTTGGATTGTTGGGTGTCAGAGTTTTATAAAAAGTCAGAGAAACTGTCTCCGGGGGTAACGCCAAACTGTCAAAAAGCTGAGAGCGATCGAGCCAAAGCCCACTGAGAAATGTTTTGTTTGGTTGTTTTGTTTTTTCAGGGGGGGGGGGGTGATTTACAGAAACCAATCAAAGGAATGGTTGTGTAGTTGGACCGACTGAGCCATCTAGACCCCCGCAACTTAAAAGCAAACATATATCACCCGATGTATGAAGATTGGAGAGCAATAACACAAAGTAATCGTCATACCCTGTGGGGTAATCATTCAACGTTGACAAGCACTAACAATTTTCTAGTCTGGGAATTGTCCAAAATGATCTTATAACGTCTAGGAATGTCACAAATAAGTCCACTTTCTCCAACCATTATTTTGTAAAAGGAAGTAGTTGTATGGTGGACAGAAAGGTTATTTTATATTCATTGAAAGACGGTTCATGAGATATTTAAACTCTATACCCTTCTATTGTTATCAATATAAACTACCTTAAAATTTGAAAACTACACAATAACATGCGTTTTTATTGTCCAGGTCCATGGAAGTCATGTCAATCTACATTGGTTTGATTGAATCCCCAGAAAGCTGAACTTGATTCTACAAGAACCTGAACCCATAGTATTTCGCCTCATAGTAATACAATGAGAAGCATATGTATTGAATCACAGATAAACTACGCTTTCAGCCAGTCTGTAAATCACAGTACTGTCCCACAAAGTCATTTCATATAGAGTAGATTGTGGCAATTTATCGGGTCGTCTGAGGCCGTCTTTAAAAATAACGTGACGATTTTACAGTTATGATTGAGCGACACAAGTATGTCCAATACTATTCCCCCGACAATGTACTGTAAATGGGATTAGCTCGTCAAAACAGTCGAGCAGTTCTTGACCAAGTAGACACAGACTATTTTATAGCTATTTGTCTATGGCGAAAATGACTAAAGATTTCCGAGCTGCGCTTTTGTTTAACCTTTTCCGACAAACTTGTCCAAGAACGTGGAACTATTAACTCCCTTCTGGTATAGAAGTTTTGCTTAGATCTATTGAGGCACAGTAACAACTACCAGCATTAATTCACGTACAATGACTCGCTTTATAATAAAGAATCTGTCAATAGAAGGCGATAACATACATTAATAACTCTTGTGGGAATCAATGTGGGCATAAATCAGGAAAATTGCTACTTTTAGTCCGCTATGGTTCATTATTCACTTTTTAAATATGAAACTGCTTTTCCACACTTATGAAATTTCAAAATCAATAGTGATCAAATATTTTGTTCACCACCTAAATGTAATCTATTCAAGAATATGTAAACTTGAATCATGAATATATATAACTATTTTTATTAAGTTCACAATCTGTTTAAATTCGGCCCATCGTCTGAAGCCTTTGTATAGGAAACGTGGCCGGTTTTTACAGTAACAATAAACGAGGACAAATACACCCAGTGTTATTTCACTGGCGACCTGGTTACCTTGGACTTATCACAATAAAACGTCCTAGTGGTCATTTTTAACGAACCCACTCAGATAATAAACTGACGACCAAAAGAAACTTTACAGCGTTGTTAACAGCAAAAAATTATATTTTAACAAAACAATACACGCACGAAATAAAATGTATTTGAAGCGCCAATGTTTTTAGGTCACCAATGTCCCAAGTAAAAAAACATACATTAGCCCTTAGAAAAATCAGAAATGCCCAATTAGGTGCGGGGTCAAAAAATGCCTTTGCTTTTGGATGGTCAATATGGTTAGGAACAAAAACTTTGTCCAAACGGCAAAAGCACTTCATCAATACCGTGTATGGCCACCCCTTGCTTCGATGCATGCAGCAATCCTTCGACGCACAGAAAACGTCAGTCCTCGGATGACGCCACGTGGGATGCGTTGCCATTAGTCTTCTAGGGCATCTGCCATTTCTTGTCGGTTAGTTGGAAGTCGTGGCCGATTTCTTACGCGACGATCCATGACATCCCATAGGTGTTCTATCGGTGACATGTCGGACATATCGGAGTACGTGCAGGCCATGGCAAGACGTTGACGTTGTTGGCGTCAAGAGTTGCTCCCATAGCGGCCATACCCAAGACCCTCTGGCGTTGTTCTGGAGTAAGCCGTGGCATCACAATAGTGTTTTTCTTTCTCTCTGTAAGTCTGACATTCTGTTGGTCCGGTTTTATACACATGAGGAATGACCGGTTTGAGCCAGTCATGAGTCACGTGGTTTTGTAACTTTCCTCGTTTCCTCAGCACAGGTTGATGTAGCCGTACACGAACCTTGATCCATATATGGAGTATGCTTTTACTATTTTTGTTTATATTGATTTAGTCAGGAATTGCTTCCTACATTTGAAAAAAATCTAATTCTGAGTGGTAAAGTTTCTTTTGGCCGTCAGTGTATAATTGAGTGATCATTCTCGGCAGAACGAACATTGATAGTTCATATGTCTCAAGAGAAAATAGCCAATATTTTGGACCTTCTAGTAGAACAAATTTGTTCTTTTTTTAATTTGTTAATGTAAAAAAAAACTGAACAAGAATATATCTACCGTTTTGCTAGCATAACTTAAGTCAGTTAGCGCATTATAGTTAGACATTTTTCTCCGAACAGTCGTTTCTTGTAACACAAAAAGAGATTGAATGCTGGAAATCTCAGTCGATTTCCTTCTGTCAATGTTGTTCACAAAATGACAGCCTGGGAGTTGATTTCCAGTCCGTTTCTCTAAATAATTTCCCCAAGGAGAGACAATCCTTCTGGCTTATGCTGGAAGTCGGACTCATTCCCATAGTTCTTTATAGTTTGAATGACTGTTAAGTGTCAAATACGCCCCAGTGAAGTGATGATCAACTACAGTTAACTTAAAGGCCCACTTGCCTCGAAAATCCGGAATATTGTTTACATTAAAAAAAAACGACCGTTTTCTGTATTTTTCCCAGACAATATAAGTTAGGAACTTTCTATTTTTACCAAAATTTAAAAGTTTGGACGTCATTTTGTATTTTTAATTTGAATTTGAAAATTTGAATTGTTAGGTGCCCATAATGTCAACAAACTTCGAACCAGGTCGTGTGCAAAAGTGCCGTAATGGTTTGAGTCGTGTGGGCGATCTAACGACAAAGTGTAATTTTACGAACTTTATCTAAGAAATACATACTAACCATCGAGTAAGAGGGACTATAAAAGCCTGCCGAGTGCAAACCACAGACAAAAACGCTTGGATGAGGGTAATCCAACACTTAAGTTAAGAAACACTGATCGGTGTTGTTGTTGTAATCGAGCTTCGGTTCTTCGTTTGTTTTTCACCCTCGTTTATACATTCTAAACCTAATTGGACATGCTTTATGTGTGCTATGTTTAACTTTAGTGGTTTTAGCTGTGGTAAGCTGGTGCAAATTGGTTTTCTTAACAAATGTCAAACAGGTTACGGTGGCAAGTGGGCTTTTAAAAACCTGTATTTGGAACTCAGTAAACTGATATATCTTGAAGTAAAGTCAAATCTGACTTCAGCCTTAGGACTACTAGTGTTAAAAATTTCCAATTTGATTTCCTTGGTCAAAGATTATCTAAATAAAAATGTGTATTTCGTTTTTAGCCAATCAACAGGAACGATGACTCCAATTGCCATTTATTCTCCGAGCAGGCGTTTCTTGGAACATAAAAAAGCGATTTATAGCTTGAAATCTCAGTACACTTCCTTCTGTCAATGAATGTTTACAAACTGACATTCTGGGAGTTAATTTCCAGTCAGTTTTTCCTGATGATTTCCCCAAGGGAAGACAAACTACAAGACATATTCTGCATGTCAGACTTGTTGCAACAGTTCTTTGTGGTTCGAGTGGCTGTTAAACGTCAAATACGCCTCAGCGAAGCTAGGTGATCGCTCTATAACCATAACACCGAATAAACGGTTCCCAAGAGTAACATCTTTGTCCAAACAACGTTGCTTTTGTGAATAAGGCCGTTCGGATCGCCTTACCAAATTGGCCTCATATTCTAGAATAGGGCAAACTGAATGGCATGTGAAAGCATAGGAAACAGTGAGTGAGTGAGAGAAAAATTAACATCGCTTTCAACATTATTTCAGTCTTATGGCGACGAGCATATGAAACAAATAAGATAGTATTACGACTATGATTTATAACAAATGACTACTAAATACCAGACATAAATACCAGACCCAACCTCTATCAGCCCTGTTCAAAGTGTAGTAGTTTTATTAAAGATTGTCTGAAAAAAACGTATGCTTGACATATTATAAATCACTGCTGGAACACTTTCCTAACAATATTTCCTCGGCATTGGTCTAGATTTTATTGACAACTTTTACTGCTTTTAATGAAAACAGACGAACTTGTAAAGCACATTTGACTTTCAACATTGATTTATTATGACGATATTTAACTAAAGCGAAATAAAAAATTTTCGTTTTGTTTAATTGCGATTAACTCTCGAATTTCGGCTGAATTTGGCTACAGAAGTCGGAAATTCGCTATATCCGCATATTTCTTTCTTTTCCGTTGATACTACTTTACATAGGGGATTTGACGAAAATTTCAAATGTATCCCGGCTAATCGGCTTTGAATTGACCAGTATGTGGACCCATCTTTAGTTGGTAAC
Source organism: Lepidochitona cinerea (assembly GCA_963971465.1). Classification (NCBI taxonomy): domain Eukaryota; kingdom Metazoa; phylum Mollusca; class Polyplacophora; order Chitonida; family Tonicellidae; genus Lepidochitona; species Lepidochitona cinerea. Next base: position 37,989,155 of record OZ020553.1, read on the forward strand.
GGTTACGTAAATGTTCCAGAGAAATGTTTAACTTCAGCGCCAATCGTCTAGTCTGTCAACGAGCACATAACGCCTGAGCTGCCAACATTTTCACTTTTTCATAGTTTCTGATCGTCATGACAGTAAGTGGCTTTAAATTTTAAAGAACATTGGAAAACTAAATAATTGGCGTTGAAAGGAAGAAAATCCATACAGTGTGTGGCCTGTACGAACCGAAAACGTGTTCGAAAAGTAAACAAATTTAAATAAACGGGACGACCATTCATTCATTCTAAGCCAAAGTTAGTTCAAAACAATACTTTATCGCACATTTTCGAGACTAGAAGCACTAAAAAGCTTCTGAATTATACGTCTTGAGAAAAATAGCCAAAAATTTGCACATTTTGTTTTAATGTCAAAATATCAACATTTTGGCAGCTCATGCTACTTTAAGGTGTGGAATTCAGGAAAAGCATTCCAAGTTTTGGTAGCTCAAGCCGCTTCAATTCTTTTTAAAAATAGCAGATATTAACACAAAGTCAGGGAGACTTCCGGTTGGGTGACCAACAAAGAAGACATGTTTTATTGAGCTCTCCAGAAAATTGAGAATCCATGTCTATCTGATGGAATCTGCTTGTCTCTGGGTATGATTTCATTGTGTATATGTCCCTTATCATCTATGTGTGTGTATATGTTGCATTTTGCTTGTAATTTATCTTATTTTGAACTCATTTCAAGTTTGATGTACTGTTGTTGTTGTTGTAATGTGAAAGTTGTTTGGCAAGTAGGCCTAGTTGCACGTTTTAGACTTAATTGACCTGGTCTGGGTGATAGTGATTGAAGTGGGGGAAGGCTGAAGGCTATTGAGTGCCTTGTGTGCTGATTTAATTTAAAAATAAAATAAAATAAAAAAACATTGTTAGCCTAGATTAGGTTAAGCATTTATTGTTCTTGCACAGTGTGACTCTTTTCTATCAAACGGCTCCTTCTGTCTTTTCCTTACCCTGAGTCGCCCAGGGTTTATGCATGTTACTAACTGTCCTGTAATAACGGTCACTTGTCCGCTGCACGATAGGAGTTATAGTGTAGGTCAGTCAGCAGGCTTGGTCAGCTTAGGCCACTCGGCCTTCCCAGTCCACTATGGACGAGGGAGGCGGGGAAGGGGAAATGGAGTTTGAAATCCCTAGATCGGCTCGTGGTAAACGAGGGAGGGATAGATCGGAAAGTATAGACAGAGAACAAGGTAAAAAGACTAGAGGTGTAGGAGATGACCAGGTGTCCAAAGCTAAGAATCTAAATGTTATAATGTCAGGTGTTGGTGGTACTCCAATAACCAGTATTAATTCGCTTAAATTTGGGGAAGATATTCATAAAGTTGCAGGCAATGTTAAATGTATGAAAAAACTATCCAGTAAAGAATGGCTAATTATGTGTGCTGATCCCTCACAGGTTAAAAAGCTGATGAATGTGACTCAGATTTCTGGAAGGCATGTGGTAGTTAGAATTCAAAATAAATCATCCGTAACTGGAATCATATTTGGTGTAAGTTGTGATATATCCAACGAAGAAATATTAGGTGCTTTGAAAAAGGGTAAATGCTTTAAAGCTGAAAGGGTACTGAGTGGGAAAGATAAATTGCCAACAGAACGTGTAGTATTACATTTTGATACTGAAAGCCTACCAGGGGAGGTAAATCTGGGTTTTGAAATTTACACTGTAAAGCCATACATTAAGCCTATAGTCAGGTGCTTTAAATGTCAACGCCTCAACCATGTAGCTGCCCAATGTAAAGGGCGCGTGAGATGTCCCCGTTGTGGAGGTGATCATGGGTTTGACAACTGTCATAACAAGGATAAATTTAAATGTCTAAATTGTTCTGGCCCGCATAGCTCAGCATTTCAAGGATGCCCTGCACAAAAGGAGGCAAAGAAAGCTCAATATATCAGAGTTACTGAAAAAGTTTCATTTGCAGAAGCACTGAGAGTGGTTCGATTGTCAAATGTTGATGACCAACAGCTTAATTGTTCCCAAAACCCTGATTTTGTTTTTTCACAAAGCCTAGACCCCACACCTCCTACAGTGAGTAATGCCAATGTTAAATATAATGAAAAACCGAAAATGGAGTCTGTAGCTGTCCAGACTGAACCAGAAATAGGAATTCAGACAGATGTTTATTCTCCAGCCTCTATGTCTAGATTGGTTGCTTTGTTTACTGAAGTGATATTTCGTTGTGTTAAAGTCAATAAGAAACCAGAAATTCTGGAGTTTATTTCCACTTGTGCTACTCGTCATCTAGGTCATGATGCTGTAGACGTAGATGAGTTGTATTCAATCATAATGCCTAGAAATAATACCCGTAATTAATGGATGTCAACTATTCTTTACCATTTCTTTCTAAGTATAAAGTCTCAACTGTCATTATTATAATGACATGTTTCATTATCCACCAAAATATTCAGTCTTTATACTCACATGGCCAAGAATTTAAGGCATATATTTCTAACCTTGATAACTCACCAAATTTTCTGTGTTTACAGGAAACATTTCTAAAACCTGAGTACAGCTTTACCTTCCCAGGTTACTCGGTCGTTAGAAAGGATAGGCCCACAGGTAACGGAGGGGGGTTGGTCACCCTGATTAAAAATGACATGTCATTCTCAGAGATTATTTTACCTATTTTCAATTCATTTGAATGTCAATGCTGCCAAATCTCCAGTGTTGCCCAAAGACCTATTAACATAGTAAATTTTTACAACCCATGTAAAAAAAATAGACCCCAATGAGCTAAGAAAGCTATTATCAATTTTAAATGGTTCGATTGTTTTATGTGGCGATTTTAACGCTCACAATATTTTGTGGGGGTGCAATCGTAATGATGCTAACGGAAGATTTATATGTGACATACTTGATGAATTCAATCTAGTGGTTTTGAATAACGGATTGGGCACCAGATTAGATATTCGCACGGGAAATATGTCTGCTATTGACCTCACTATATGTTCCGTTGACCTTGCCCCATGCTCTATGTGGACACTTGATCAGAGTTCCCCTTGTGCTAGTGATCACTGTCCTGTTCACGTAACGTTTGAATTCAATCCCACAACAAATCAACTGGGAGGGCCTAGACGTTGGAATGTAAACAAAGCCGATTGGTGTAAATACGAAAAAGAGTGTCTTAATTCGTTTAAAAATTGTATTATGTCTGACAATGTTGAAGTTTTTTCAGAGAACATAACCACGGCGATAAATGAAGCAGCCTATCTTTCAATTCCCCGCTCTTCTGGCAAGAAAGGTTACAAACCCCCAGTACCGTGGTGGAGTGCTGAGTGCTCTCGAGTTATTCGAGAACGGAAAAAAGCTAAAAACAAAGCTCAGAGAACTTGTCTTCATCAAGATATTATTAGGTATAAACGGTGTAAGGCAGTCGCCCAGAGGGTGATTAAAGATGCACAGAAAAGTAGTTGGCGAGAATATTGTTCAAAAATGAACAAAAATACTTCAGTAAAATCTGTTTGGTCCAAAGTTAAGTCAATAAGTGGAAAAGGTAAAAGAAACCCAGTCTCCACTCTGGTTGTAAATGACGTTTCGTTTTCATCAAATTCCTCAAAATGTGATATTCTTGCCAGTACCTTTTCAGAAGTTTCAAGTTCATATAATTTCAGTACCGAATTTATTCCCAGACTTGAAACTTACAGTAATTATAGCATTGACAGTAATACTGAAACCAACTTAACTCCAATAAATGATGATTTCTCTATGTTTGAGCTTAAACAGGCTTTAAGAAACTGCAAAGATTCTACACCAGGAGAGGACGGGATTACTTACTCCATGATTAAACACTTACATGATAGCTGTTTAAATCATCTATTACGTATGTACAATGAAATGTGGTCACAAATGAAACTACCGCTCTCATGGAGACAGTCCATAGTAATCCCTGTATCCAAACCTGGTAAAAATCCTTCATTACCTACCTCCTATCGTCCCATATCTTTAACGTCAATCTTATGTAAAACTATGGAAAAAATGATCAACACACGACTTGTTTGGTACCTGGACAAACAAGAGTTACTTACCCCTGTCCAAAGTGGCTTCAGGAAAAAAAGATGTACAGCAGACCATATTGTGACTTTAGAGCATGACATACGCGAGTCTCTAAATAACAAGAAATACTTAGTGGCAGTTTTCCTTGATGTTGAGAAGGCGTACGACATGCTTTGGAGAAAAGGCCTTCTAATGAAAATGCAGAAGTTAGGTATTGGCGGTAGAATGCTACATTGGGTTAATAACTTTCTTTCGGACAGATACATTCAGGTCAGAATAAATAACGACAGTTCAAATCCTACTCTTCTCGAAAATGGTACCCCCCAGGGGAGTGTCGTTTCCCCCACCCTCTTCAATATAGCTATAAACGACCTACCCTCTGCAATTAATACTAATTTAAAATGTTCTTTGTTTGCAGATGATTTCGTTATATGGCATTCCTCTTCAGATTTACTTGAAGCTGCTGGGATTGTTCAGCAGGGTTTAGCTGACATTGCTAATTGGAGTAGAGAGTGGGGATTTAAGTTTTCACCTGTAAAGTCAGAATGTGTTATATTTACAAACTGTCGCCCAAAATTCACACCATGTTTTTTTCTTAACCGTAACTTACTTAAGGTAAACACTTGTTTTAAATATTTAGGAATGATTTTCGACAAAAGACTTACGTGGGCCAAACACATTAATTATGTAATTGATAAATGTCAAAAAGCTTTAAATGTGATGAGATGTGTATCGGGAAAGTCGTGGGGGGGCAGATAAACAGTCTATGTTAATGATGTATAAGGCATTAATACGATCCAGGCTAGGCTACGGAAGCGAATCATTTGATTCAGCCAGTAATTCTGTCAAAGGTAAATTAGACTCTGTTCAGTGCAAAGCCCTGCGTCTGTGTACGGGTTGTCTAAGGACAACACCTCTTAACGCCTTGCAAGTGTTATGCAATGAATGGCCCCTGGGAATTCGTCGTCAATTTCTAACATTGAATTTCTTCACAAAACTAAAATATTCTTTTGGAAATTCTGCAACAAACTACATTAAAACTCCCATTGATTATATAAACAAACGTAAAAGTTTTTTTGCTCGAGGATGGGACCTATTTGAGGAAGTTGGGCTTTCCACTGTATGTTTGCAGACTACGTCTCCACCTGCGTTTCCACCATGGTATATTGAGGAACCGGGCGTATGTCTGGAGCTTCATGAAAGGATTAAAAAGTCCGATCCACCTGGAATTATCAGGCTCTGTTACAGTGACTATATTAAGTCTGAGTGGTCACACTGCCTCGAAATTTTTACTGACGCATCCAAATGTCCAGAAAGTGGAAAGGTAGCCGCGGCTTTCACTTGCCCTGAAATAGGCTACAACAAAAGTTACAGATTATCAAACAACTTATCTGTTTTCTCAGCTGAACTAACAGCTATAGTTTTAGCTCTCCGATTTTTACAGGAATTTAGACCTTATACGAGCAGATGTATTATCTGCAGTGACTCGTTAAGCTCTCTTATTGCCATCAGTCAGTTTACCTGTAATAAAGCTTCCCCACTATTACATGAAGCGATGATGTTATTTACTAATCTAAAATGTTTGGGAATCAATGTTTCCTTGATATGGGTGCCAAGTCATGTTGGGGTTGCAGGAAATGAGCAGGCTGACTTGTTGGCTAAGAGTGCACTCGATTTCCCTGTTATAGGTATGGAGATTCCATTGTCCATTAAAGAAACCATGAACTACTGTAGGGGACATTTTCTAAAAATTTGGCAAGAAGAATGGGATAACTCTCATAAAGGTAGATTTCTATATACATTATTCCCGAAGTTACCTGCCCCATACTTGACAATGTCAACGAGGAAAGATGAAGTTATCATTCATCGCCTGTTGTCTGGACATATAGCTGTTAACTCCTATTTACAGCGCTTCAATTTACATGGAACAGGCCTGTGTGAAAGTTGCCTTGTCGAGGATACGATAGAACATTTTTTATTTGATTGTACATTATTTCGCAATCAGCGTATATATTTTATTTCTCGTCTCAGAACATTAGGAATAACTAACCCCTCACTGAAAAAACTAACGGAACAACATAATAAAACCAGCAAGGTTTTGTATGCAATCACTAACTTTATTACTAAATGTAACAAATTTTAAGTATTGAGTTTTAGAAATTGTGCAATTTTAACCAGGCTTAAAATTATGAATGTGGTGTGAAAATCTGATTTCGGTAATTTTTAACATTCTTTTTTCTTTAACATTTACAACTATATATGACGAAGGAAGAGTGATCGTTTTTAATTTTATAAAAAGAAATAAATATTGGCTAATTTAATTTAATAGTACGATATCAGCATAGATATGGTGCGAATCATTCTCCTGAATGGAGCATCAAAAAGCCTTAAAATAATAATAATAATAATAATAAAACACAAAGTCAGGATCACGCTGTTTGAAATTATGCAGATACGAGTCATATAATTAATTTTCTTTTGCAATCACCCCATCCCAATTCCCAGCGAGCCTTGGACGAACGTGTTAGTGGAATGTATGTAATTTCCCCCTTGGATTGTTGGGTGTCAGAGTTTTATAAAAAGTCCGTGAAACTGTCTCCGGGGTAACGTCAAACTGTCAAAAAGCTGAGAGCGATCGAGCAAAAACCCACTGAGAAGTTTTTTGTTTTGCTGGGGGTTTTTTTTTCAAGGGGGGGGGGCTAATTTACAGAAACCAATCAAAGGAATGCTTGTGTAGCTGAGCCATCTAGACCCCCGCAACTTAAAAGCAAGCATATATCACCCGATGTATGAAGATCGGAGAGCAATAACACAAAGTAATCGTCATACCATATGGAGTATTCATTCAATGTTGACAACCACTAGCAATTTTCTAGTCTTGGAATTGTCCAAAATGACCTTATAACGTCTGGGAATCTCACAAATACTTCCACTTTCTCCAACCCTTGTTTCGTAAAAAGAGGCGAGCGGATGTGGTTGTATGGTAGACTAGAAAGGTTATTTTATAGTCATTGAAAGATTTTTTCGGAGTGTCACGGTTTATGAGATAGTCAAACCCCCACCCTTCTATTACACTACCTGAAAATTTAAAGAACACTTGTTTGCAGTTCATCACTTGCCAATCTATATTACATGCGTTTTTATTGTCCAGGTCCATGGAAGCCATGTCAATCTACATTAGTATGATTGAATCCTCACAAAGCTTAACTTGATTCTACAAGAATCTGAAACCATAGTATTTCGCCTCATAGTAATACAATGAGAAGCATATGTATTGAATGACAGATAAACTATGCTTTCAGGCAGTCTGTGAATCGCAGTACTGTCCTACAAAGTCATTTCATATAGAGTAGATTGTGACAATTTATCGGGTCGTCTGAGGCGGTATTTAAAAAGAACGTGACGATTTTACAGTTATGATAGATCGACACAAGCATGTCCAATACTATTCCCCCGACAATGTACTGTAAATGGGATTATCTCGTCAACAAGGAGTTCCTGACCAACTAGACACAGACTATTTTATAGCTATTTATCTCTGGCGAAAATGACTAAAGATTTTCGAGCTGCGCTTTAACCTTTTCCGACAAACTAGTCCCAGAACCTGAAGCTATTAACTCCCTTCTGGTATAGAGTTTTGCTAAGATCTATTGAGGCACAGTAACAACTACCAGCATTAATTCAGGTACTCGCTTTATAATAAAGAATCTGTCCGTAGAACGCGATAACATACATAAATAACTCTTGTGGGAAGCAATGTGGGCATAAATCAGGAAAATTGCTACTTTTAGTCCGCTATGGTTTATTATTCACTTTTTAAAGATTATAAAAATAGGAAACTGCTTTTCCACATATATCCCATTTCAAAATCAATTGTGATCAAATATTGTGTTGACCACCTAAATGTAATCTATTCAAGAATATGTAAACTTGAATCATGAATATATATAACTATTTTTATTAAGTTCACAATCTGTTTAAATTCGGCCCATCGTCTGAAGCCTTTGTATAGGAAACGTGGCCGGTTTTTACAGTAACAATAAACGAGGACAAATACACCCAGTGTTATTTCACTGGCGACCTGGTTACCTTGGACTTATCACAATAAAACGTCCAAGTGGTCATTTTAAGGAACCCACTCAGATAATACAATTGAGTGATTATTCTCGGTAGAACCAACACTGATAAGTCATATGTCTCAAGAGAAAATAGCCAATATTTCGGACCTTCTGGTAGAACAAATTTGTTCTTTTTTATTTGTTAATGTAAAAAAGACAACTTAACAAGTATATATGTACCGTTTTGGTCTCATAACTTTAGTCAGTTAGCCCATAATAGTTACGCATTTTTTTCTCCAAACAGTCATTTCATGTAACACAAAAAGAGATTGAGGGCTTGAAATCTCAGTCGATTTTCCACTGTCAATGTTGTTTACCAAAATGACAGCCTGGGAGTTGATTTCCAGTCAGTTTCTCTAAATAATTTCCCCAAGGAGAGACAATCCAGAAGGCTTATGCTGGAAGTCGGACTCATTTCAATAGTTCTTTATAGTTTGAATGACTGTTAAGTGTCAAATACGCCCCAGTGAAGCTAGCTGATCTCTCTATTACCACAACACTAAACAAACGGTTACCATGAGTAACATGTTCGTCCAAAAAAACATTGTCTTTCTGATTGTCTTATCGCACTGGTCTCATATTCAAGTATAGATCGAAACAAGTGGCACCAGAACATATGAAACAAATGTGATAGTGTAGAGAGCGTAATGCTTTTTAATAATAAGTTACTTTTATCTTTGAACAGTTAGTTACAAAAATGTATCTTCATTGTGAAGTTCCCAAGACCAATGTCGATGGAATTGACCTGGCCATTTACAGTAAACTCGTGTAACAGAAAGCTAAAACAGATATTTAAATACCAGGCCAAACTTCTATCTAGCACTCTCCAAAATGTATTAGTGTTCTGTCAGAAGAAAACATATGCATGACTGATATAAATCATTCGAAATTTTTTTGGAGAACTACCTCGAAATAAATTTCAGATGGCATAGGCCATTATTGCGACTCCTCAAACATTGTGTATGTTATCGCGTGCAAAAAATATCACAAGCAATGTGTAGGAGAAAAGAGCCGCAAATAAACAATTTATCTGACATTGGATTTACGTAAGCTGTACCCGGGTCATTCGGTTAGGGTCTATTTCGAAATAATGCCTATTGACAAAACTACTCTTCTCCCTTCCGCTGCAGTTACCTAGCAGAAACATTTGGAAAGGGAAACTTTTTGGATTACAAATTGTTTACCCTTGGGGTTTTATCTTGGACTTGTGTTTCGGTAATAATAATAAATATGGCCCATATTACAACATAAGAAAATAACCTATTTTAGAGTAACTTAGCTCAACCTCTGAGCATGAGCATGTGTACTTATCTTCAGTTTATAAAGGTTAGGTAAATGCTCAAGCGATTGTTTTTACTTTAACATCAATCGTAAAGTTTTTCAACGAGCGTAAACGCTGTTATTCTCTTAACAATTGTAATTCAGAATAAAGATTCCAAGTTTTGGCAGAGAAAAGATACGAAAACGAGTAATGTTACTATTTTTTTCTGGAAGCATTACAAATGCAGTGGATTAGACATGGAGTCACCATTGTGTCAGTTTTAACATGGAGTGTCTCCGTGCTTCTCATGGTATGCGCCGTAACCTTCAAATCAACACATCCCAATTCCCAGCGAGCCTTCGATGAAAGTGTTATTGGAATGTATGTAATTTCCATTTGGATTGTTGGGTGTCAGAGATTTATAAAAAATTAGAGAAGCTGTCTCCGGGGTAACGTTAAACTGTTAAAAACCTGAGTGTGAAATCTATAACTTCACTAATACACGTGTCTCCGTTCAGGGCATATTAATAATCCCCAAGGAGACTTATAGAAAATATGTAGGCGTAATAATGGTAGCCGTCACGACAACCTAGTATTTATTTATGACTAAATCATTGCCACTAGTAGTTTGGTTATCCTTAAAGACAGGGAGGTGTTTTATTTATCTTTCTTTCTTAGTGAACAACCTATACCTTCGTCGGGTACCTTGCAGCCCTGCCAACTTAAGCGGTCTAGCTGCTGAACGGTCCTTCGATGGATTGATGTATAAGTTATTTTTGTTTGCTGCCTATAAGACTAATTCCATTTTGTACTTATGTACAAACCAACAATTTGCTAATTCTTTTTCAACGAAGTTCCGTATATTTGGCAGCTCATGTCGCTTTCAAAATAAGCGTTTATTTCACCCCATGTCATCTTCTCGATACAATGTTGAGAGACTATTCCGTTTATAAACAAGTCGACCATATTCGTACTTTGTCACCAGAAGACGCCTCAATGTATGGAGATCGAATAGCAATAACCTAAAGTGTCCGTCATACCCTCTGGAGTAATAATTTCACGTTAACAACCACTACCAATTTTCTAGTCTGGGAATTGTCCAAAATCACCTAATAATGTCCGGGATACTCACAAATAATTCCACTTTCTCCAACCCTTATTTTGTAAAAAGAGGGACATATGTGGTTACATGGTAGACTAGAATGTCATTCTACAGTAATGTAAAATAGTATTCGGAATTCAATGGTTCGTATTAGATATTCAAACTTTATCTTTATATTAGTATCAATATACAATACCTGAAAATTTAAATACTATATAATGACATTTGTTTGCAGTTAATTTTCTAATGTCAATCTGTATAACATGTACTTTGGAAGCCATATGACCTTAAATCCCAAGAAAGCCTGAATGCATGTACATTAAGTCTGAAACTATAGTATTAAAAGTTTGACTTCGTCTCAAAGGCGCATAGCATTTTATCATTTAGCATTATTATTTTAGCACTTAATTCCGTTGTAATGTTTTCTAATAAACAAAAAGAACCCTAATGTTCGGTGTACAGGTTGGCTACATAGCTCCTATTTTGTCGGATTAATCAAATTATAATAGAAATCCAGATTATTTATTGTGATGGATTCTTTATTATAAAGCTACCAAGGTAAAGGTATATCAAGTCTGAAACTATCTATAGTATTGCAGGTTCCACTAGCCGCTTATCTCGGGTGAAGATCACCCCGAAGCTGTGTCTTTGTCCAACCTTTTCCAACAACATTTTCCAAGTAGGGGAAGTTATTAGCCGAGAAATCTTGTCTGCAAACGCCAGGGAGTGTATGTTAGATTCTCAGCACCATAGAATCTGATTGTTCGGGCTAGGGAAGTTATCAACTTATAATGGTAGCTGTTATGGTAGCTGTTACTGAGTCTCAATAGAGCTTATCAAAACTTCATATCAGAAGGGAGTTAATAGCTCTCCGTACTTGGAACAGTCCAAATCTGATGAAATTCGTGTTCATATAGAACAGTATCAACGTAACTTCATTTTTAGAAATATTCACTAAAATGTAAATGGTTGATGCGTTTATTGATAGCGATATAAGTTTAATACTTACAATAGTTAAACAGATTTCAATGGATCAGACTTGATTTGAAATGATTTGAATGGTTTTATGTCGTCTTCAATTCGAAACTTGTCTTTTCAGACTCTCCAACACTTGTGTAACATTTGACATATGGTAAATGTTAACTTTTAGCCACACAAAAACTGCCTTTTGGTGACGTTTAAATGAAGGATTTACGATCCTGATACTTTAGTATTAAGAGTTTTCACGATACAGAGCTCGAAATTATTTTTGTATAAAGAACAGAAACTATGCGACAATTTATTGAAAGTGAATATTTTGTTTTTTAATGAATTGGTGAAAACCTGTCTTTTAGGCGTGCACTATATGCAGCAGTATTCTCAGTCGGTGAGAGTGATCGTCACTCAGTCCGACACAGGCCTTCCTTCGATGCGGCACGGGTTCGAATCCAACTCGAACCAGTGGATTTCTTCACTCGATTGCCGTATGTGGAAGAGTTGCCAGGTACTCGCCGAAGTTCGGGGTTTCCTCCGGACAATGGTCCCAGTTTCTTCCCACACTAAACCTGCCAACGCCGCCATATAAGTGAAATAATCTTAAGTGTGGCGTAAAACATCAATCAATTAAACCTTTACATGGTGAAACAATGACACAATGTTTGTCTGACTTAAGTTACTGAACTTCCTTGTTCAGACAACTGTACAATTCGTGACACAGAACATGTATATACCACCATTGTTCTCATTTTATCAAACCGTTCGCTGCTATTCAACTCGAGAGAGGTAACTATCATTTTCTTGTCTTACTTGTGCTAAAATCCGAGGATTTGGTTTTTAGTAAAGTATAGATCTCCTATGACTTCGGATGTTAATTCCACATTTTATTACACTGATGTCAATCAATGAAGCCATATCAATATTCTCATCATAGAGTCATAGTGTTTCCTTTTGTCTCGTTAAACCTTGATTACAATTATTCTGTCAAGAAACGGATTATAGAAATTCTTATTTTAATTTGATAAGTTTTCTTGTGCTTCCGAAACAATATTGATCTGGTCATATCGATTTATTGTTTTAAAGAACTCTAAACACAAACTTACCAGGTTATTGGATGTAACTAAAAAAACTAAACTAAGCTAACCGTTTTGAGGACTCATAACTCAAACAGAAACATTAAAGATCGATTCAAAGATGTATTTTTGGCTGTTAAAATCAGCTTTGGGATAGCTTCATTTAAAGGATTGAGCAAGGATTTGTACGCTTCTATACAATGATTTGTACGCTTGTATACAATGAATTGTACGCTTGTATACAATGCTTTGTACGCTTGTATACAAGGATTTGTACACTTCTATACAAGGATTCGTACGCTTCTATACAAGGATTTGTACGCCTCTATACAAGGATTCGTACGCTTGTATAAAATGATTTGTACGCTTGTATACAAGGATTTGTACGCTTGTATACCAGGATTTGTACGCTTGTATACAAGGATTCGTACGCTTCTATACAAGGATTTGTACGCTTGTATACAAGGATTCATACGCTTGTATACAAGGATTCGTACGCTTCTATACAAGGATTTCTATGCTTGTATACAATGATTTGTATGCTTGTATACAAGGATTCGTACGCTTCTATACAAGGATTTGTACGCTTCTATACAATGATTCGTACGCTTGTATAAAATGGTTTGTACGCTTGTATACAAGGATTTGTACGCTTGTATACCAGGATTTGTACGCTTGTATACAAGGATCCATACGCTTGTATACAAGGATTTGTACGCTTGTATACAAGGATTCGTACGCTTGTATACAAGGATTCGTACGCTTGTATAAAATGATTTGTACGCTTGTATACAAGGATTTGCGCACTTGTATACTTTTGTATAAATTCAATAATGTTCAGTTTATTAGTATATTCCCACAAATTCAGTATTCGGAGATATATTCTGCCGAATTATTGAGGTTTGTTTTGGAAATAAATAGTTTTATTTGGCTCGGAAGTTAATGAAGCTCAAACTGAACATCGAAGTCTATGGATAAACTCTCTACCTAAATCCAAATAACTTTTATCCAAGGATAAGATGGATGTGCTATCTGTCCGAAATTCTTCATCAACTTACGGAGATAAAAATAAAATACGGTCTACATCAGATTAAATGTAGTGGGTAAAATGATATTAACTCTTGTACACCGATGAGTTATTTAAAGTGCTTGTTCGCGATCTCAGAAAGTTGGTAGAATTGTGATGTTAAAATCTGTTTGTATGGAAGTAGCAATGTATACAAAGTGTTCCAAAAAATTCTACTGACTAAGACCTAGCTCCTTCTGTCAGTCGTCCACCTAATGAAATATCATAGTTTTAGTTTATTACAACATTTTATGATTGGGTATAAAAGTCTAAATGATATGCCTCTTTTTAACACAATTAGAAACTTGTCTCCATAGTTATTTTAGACAAGAAAATTGTCCCTGTGCCTGTGTGTTTAGTGTTCACAATATATGTATACAGGCAGTTTCTGGGTCATGTTGTAAGATATTTGTTCTAAGATCTAACTTAGCGCGTAATTGTGCTTAGTGGAGATATACAAAATTTAAAAACTGCTAACACCTATAATAGGACTCCGCAAACTAATGCAGAAATAACAAACTTCTGAAAAGTATCCATTAAACTGTCTGACACAATTTGAGATAATAAGAATAAGTCACGACAATCAGTTGTTGACAAAGTAGACAACAGAGACAATTCGTGGTTCTTGATCTCACGCGGTAGCATTCATATATTAAGACAGATAAAGTATCGAAGTTACTGCCGCTTAAAACCACTATGAACAACAAGCACAAAGATATAATCGTTACCACCACAGATACTGGTACTCAAGGAAAACTTTCCATTTTATTATTAGTTTTCTTACAATGCATTTCTACAAAAATGTAACTTTTTGTCCTTTGTCTTTCACCAAATAAAGGTAATAATATCATAAAAGATACAAGTAACAACTATACAGTCAGCTCACTACAAGCATATCCTGAAAAAATCTTACTCTTGAAAATATCAATTTTTAGTTTCGTTGTAATTAGTAGCCAAAACTCTAGCTGTGCGACATTGAAAAAAATTTCATCGCGAGTATAAATTTTCAAAGTTGCTAGAAATCGTGTTTTGCAAGTAAAAACGATGCAACGAAATATGTTAGGATTTGTTCTGAAGTAAAAATGAAACTGTTCTTTCTTGAATTATGATATATGATAAACACGGAATAGGAAACATAAAACCAGAAAAAAATCTGTTAAATCGAGCTCTCGGAGGAGCTCCATTTATATACTTTCCCCGAGAGTAACATCATTCAGACGATATTGCAGTTATTCTTGATTCTTTTCAGATTTACGGTGGAAAGCAGAAATTGCGACGTGATATGACCAAAATGCTGATATTAATCAGATTTTCTTTAAAACGGAACATTCCTATGTTTATAACGTAGTTTTCAAGTCGTAAAGATGTAATTGCAATATCCGATATAAATCGGTTTAATGGTTTGATACACATGAAACTCTGTTAGTTTATCATTTACGATTTTGTTTTCTTGGAAATATGAGTCGGAGCATTTAATGGCGCCATTGGGTAATACACTTGAATTAGTCTTGAGCTAACGGCCAATAAACTTAGGGGAATCTTCGTAGATTGACATTGCCCTTGTATAAACATGTTCTGCTAATCCAAATGTAACAATGTGTACAGTGTAAAAAGAGTAAAGAAACATATCCAATGTCACATATATCATAAATATAATAGGACATTGAATATTCCTACATTTTCTCTCTCCCACAGAGGTCTCGATTAATTATACACCACAGATAGAGCATATACACTCCTTCTTCGTGTAAAACAAACAATTGTGTCAAGTTGACCATCCTTTTTCATCCATTTTCTCAACTTATTCTTTAAAGAAATGCTACAAACGTACACATTGCCTATATGTCGTTATCTGAGGTATATTATTATTGATAAGTCAACGCAGGTTCTTTACTCATGTTACGTAACACACAATGGGGTTAACAGAACATGTTTATACAAGGACAATATCGACCATCGAAGATTCACCTAAGTTTATTGGCCCCAAGACTAATTCAATTTACTGCCAATACTTCGTATGCCCAATGGACGCCAGTACATTCACCGGCTCATATTTCTAAGAAGAAAATAGAATCATAAATTTCTGACTGAAATGTCGAAGTATTAATGATTGATTTTTCTTTTCCTTTCTTCACATTGTTGGGAGTGGGACAATAATGATCCATCCAGCCCTTTCAAATAGATGTTTGCAATTAATATAACAAATATCTTTCCATCTTTAACTGAGTTCCTAGCAAGAATAAAATTGGTGAAGGAATAGTTGAAGAGAAGACGAAACTTCTCACACATGCACTCAACAGCTACGATAGACTGTTTTCTACCAAGGCGCTCAGGGACAACTTGTTAATATTGGGCGACTATGTTAACAACCTGTTATTTTGGCCAAGATATACTTTATCCAATAACAGTAAGGATATTTTTGTTGAGACGGGGTTTTAAGGATTCTCATATTCCTTGTAACAGATAGCAATTTCTGTGAGATTACTAAATGTAGATGACATGGCAGTGTTTCTGACTTTTATAAACCTACAACGCTCTGCAAGATAAATTATTCCCTGGAATCTAGGACAAATACCGATCATTAGTTTAATACAGATATATATATATATATTGTACTTTGATATTTCTACTAAACTTGAAAAATAAGGGTGAATTCAAAAATTACATTAAACTTGTCATTAACGGTCTATCGGGAGAAAGAAATTTACCAGTGATCATCCCAACACTAATTTTTGAAAATGTGGGATTCTTTATGTTGTAATTTGCCTACGACACACTGTGCCCTTTCAAGGTTATTAGAAATAAACCTCCTCTGAACTGTTCGCTCTTTTATGGTCTAAGATTTCCACAATACAAGATTATAAATAAAGTAATCTTGTCTGGATTTGGTAATTTAACATCTCTACACAGACGGCTGTAAAATTTTATGATACAAATTTTAAACTTGGAGAAAGGTTTAACCACTATAGCTAAAGGAAACACTGGCAAGTCTTTTATAAAATGACCTTCACAGTGGGGAAAGTGTGGCTTGACTTCAGCCATGTCTTTTGTCCTAGAATAATGGGGGAACATTAAGTACGCCGAATACATTAGCCTGCTTAACCTTCTATGGTCTAGGAAGGCTAATCTGAAAATATAGATGGGGGGGGAGTAGTTGTGGTGGGGGTGGGGATCGCCATATGACCTTGGCTGCTGAGTGCGAAGTAAATCCTTTATTAATCAATCTAAAAAACAGACAAGGACTAACCTAGTTTTTTTTTCAGACAAAAAGGTATAAAAAAACAGCTGATTTTGAAACTAATTATTATTGAAACGAATGTGCAGACAACCCAATCCGGTACTCTGTAAAGACACAAGGAAAACAATTACCGGGATAAAAAATTATAGGGAAATATTTATCTTGGTCACTTATACTAAAATAACTCTTCTGTTTTCTACAGTCTTGTCAAAATACTTATTTTTTCTCTTCTGAATTATTTTAGGTGACAAGAAAATTAATGTTTATTTCCAACGCTCGTCGGAAATCTCTTCGTTTTTTTCTAGTTGATTATGGAAAATTCTTTTTTGCTCTGACATAATAAGAAAGCACGAGGTTTTGTAGTTGTCCGTTTTTTTGCACAAAGTATGCTGTAAGTCGACAATTTGAAACATATTTTTTTTTATCTAAGAATGGTTTGGTGTTACTTTTTAATGGGTTTTTTAACTTCCTGACTTATAGCCTTTTAAATGTATCAAGAGTAATATCGTAATTCGACAGAGAAGATATTTGCATAAACGATAAATATCACAAATCATCATTCTTTGAGTAGATACATTTAGATTGAATGCTTACAACCAGAGACAACCCGAATTACCATCATATACGCCTAGAATGTACGTATTCAGTATAGTGCTGTCGACAATAATTGGACTTTTTATAAATTCTGGCAGACGTTTACCAAAAGTAAGTCGGTAACATTTTATGCATACTGGTATATGTTGGAAGGTTGAGTTTGTTTGGTCAGACTCAAAATGGTACACACTAAAGTATATGTATGTGTTGTTCGAAGTCAAATGTTACACAACTGGCCAGGGATTAATTACTTATGTATTAAGGTCTTTCATGCTTTCAGAGACACAGTTTCTCGCAATATTTAGATCTTTCAAATTTACATACAAATATTACCCTCCAGTATGTGTCAAAACTTAAAAAAGATGATTTCATTCCTTTTTACATCACATTTCCAATAGGCATTCTGAACTTTGTCGTTATCAACTACTATAAATATTTATCAAAATACAACAAAAACAATGCTCTCGATAGTGTGCCTGCCGTTCTCTTGGGATATTGTTTCCGCTTTTTATAGCAGTATAATATCTCAGAAGCCAAAGGAATTTTCACGTCATGAATTTCTAGCGCTGCTTCTTTTTTTCTCTCGTTAAACAGGGATGCCAGCTAATCTTTGTCAAGAAATAGATTACAGGGAAAATCGTTTATAGGCCTTCACTCATTTCAAACAATTTCATATCAATTCTAATCAATGTTTCTCCCTTCTTTTTTTTTAAATATCTAAAAAGAACGACCAAAACCAATTATAAGATGTTACTAAATGAACTAAAACAATCCTAACATCTTTTGCTACGCGCAAATCGTAGTTCCTAGATAAGTTCCAATGAAAGCAATCATTTCATGATTAAATTATTTTTGGCTATGTTCCATGTTGTTTACGACACGGTCGTTGCATCGAATTACTTGTTTGATTCAGTTATCATCCATACAGGTCCACATAGTTGCGCAAGAAAAATTCATTTAAATTGCTGTAAGTGTTCAAAGTCTTTAAATGAGGTTTTGAGTTCAAAGGGTAACGACCACAGACAAAAATGAAATACAAAAACTCTAGTTAACATAAGGATAAGGTATTTGGACCATCACCAGGAACTTTCACACCGCCTATCGGAAGAGTTTTTCATACATGATTACTTTATACAACAGCCTTGAATTTTATTCCGTATAGGTATTCGGTAGATATACACTTGGACTTCCAGAAGCTAGTAAAGGATCTAGTTACTTAATGTCTTACCTACAAATGTGTTATTAAAAGCTAAACCGATCTAACTGCGGTGATATAGCCTATCTACTCCAGTCACTTTTGGGTTCGTACTTGTCCAACATCTTTTTTTAACAGAATTTAAATTTTCACTCGTTCTGCACAATATAATTAATCATTTTCTTTTATCGTGAATTCAGTTTTAAAGACTAGTTAACGTTTGATCTAAGTAGATACTTTATTTAAAAATAAGGAGAGGGTTTGTTTGATTTGATCCTTGTGTTCTTTTTAATTGTTCCAATCATAACTTTTCCTTAAAGTGGCATGAACTGACAAATTCTAACAGTAAGAAGCTTTGAACACATCGAAATAAGGACTGACGTTGGAATGAGGAAAACCCATGCATTATGTGTGCTGTACGACTGGAAATAGTGTCCAGAATTTAAACAAACGGGAAGAAAGTTCATTCCTAAGTTAGTTAAAAAAACTGCTTTAACGTACATTCTTGAGACTTCTACCACTGAAACGATCCGTACTTGTTCATTAAAAATTGTTCCGTAGAGTTAGGGTTTCTTCGGAAATAAATAGCTCTGTCTGACCCTGGAGTTAATTAAACTCAACCTGAACACCACAGACGACGGATAAACTCTCTATCTAAATTCCCTCTTCTAAGACCGTCTCACCAAAATGTCTTGTCAGCTAAATTATATACGTCTAAAGTTTCTCATCAACTGACGGTTTACATCCGAAAGAAAAACGGGCGATAAAATACAATACATTGACTTATTCCCGGTCAATTCAAGTACTTGTTCCCGATCGATATAATCTCTTCTTAGAATAAGCCCGATCAAACTCAGTTGGCATTAATCTTCCTGGAAGAAAAAATCAACCAAAATTGTTTGGCAATCAAGTCCCCCACCACTCATACTGTCCAATCGCGAACCATTTCGACATGGCAATTTACAGCAAATTTTGTATTCGAACTGTTAATGGAAGTTGAGATAAAAGCTTGAGTGATCGGTGGCACATCTCTCAAAATGCTCATCTTTTTTATATCCAACAGCTAAAAGGTTTTCCCCTCTTTCCATTTACTGGATTTCGTACAAACTAACAATTGGTAGTGTTATTCAATACGAAACCCTGATAACACTGATGACCTCTAATACAACTATCTGGCAAAGATTTCAATAAAGTTAATGCAACTCCTAAACTATGGAGGTTTTCAGACATTCAGACAAACAAATATTTCTTAAGTTTTCTATCATTGACATTTTGTAAACCACAGAACTACTGTGAGTAGGCAGCAATGAATACACCAAAAACAATACAATCTTTCCAATGGAATACAGAGGAAAGTTTTGTTTTAAATCCACGGTTCTTAGATTCACCTTTTACAAAAGTGTTAACATTTTGCTATTTTCTTTATTCAAATGAAAACAATACTTTCCCCCAAGATACCAAAACAATATAAACAGTTTAATCTAAGTTCATCTTAAAATCATATTCCTGAAATTCCTCTGTACATTTGTATTCATTTTAATGGTTGTTGTCAATGGAAACACGGTAAGAAAATATGTTACAATGTTTTGAAGTCAACTGGAACTATATAGAGTACATGGACCGGAAGCATAATCGATAGACATGAAATTCGAAACCTAACCCAGCAAACACATCTGTAAAATCAAGCACATTGAATAATTGAATAGTTTCCTCAAGTGTGACATCAATCAAACAACATGGACGTGATAGTTAATAGGAAAGATTTTGGGTTTCATTTACTCAACAATATAATATTTCGGAATTGATACCCGAGCTTATGCTAAAAACAAAATTGTGACAACCAGAATGTCCGCAGGTCTTGGAAATTTGGCATTCCTTAATAGAGATATATATTTGTGACGTATTTTGCAATGCGTGTTATAGAGGATTCCCTAGTTTTAGTCACCAAAGCCCTGAAGCAGTAGAAATTGCTTGGAGTGGATAAGCCAATATTAGAAATATGAACCTGTTGTGTTTCATTAACTCCATTTGGTTGACAAACCATTCTATGTTGACTAAGTCATGGACGAACGTACAATGAACTTTGGAAAACCTCTGAATATCAATATCTTGCTAGGAGAAATTACATGCTCTTAAATCCTACAATATGTGGTGCGATTGACATTTTTCAAGTAGCATAGTGACATTCCCTAACATAGATAGCAGACTTAAGAAAACATACGGTAACGTTAAAGTGGCATGAGCTGCCAAAATGTTGATATTTTGATGTTAAAACAGAATGTTGAAATTATTGGCTATTTTTCCCAAGACGTATAATTCAGAAGCTTTTCAGTGCTTCTAGTCTCTAAAATGTACGATAAAGTATAGTTTTGAACTAACTTTGGCTTAGAATGAATGAATGGTCGGTTATTTAAATTTAGTTTACTTTTCGAACACGTTTTCGGTTCGTACAGACCACATACTGTATGGATTTTCCTCATTCCAACGCCAATCATTAAGTTTTTCGATGGCCTTAAAATTGTCTTACTGTCGTGACGATCAGAAAATATGAAAAAAGTGTGAATTTTGGCAGCTTATGCCACTTTAACAAAGAAGCGTCTGAATTTACAGATAACTGTATACATGTACGAGCTTTCGAGAATCGAGAAGAATCTTGAACTGAGCTTAATGTAACGCTGAATAAAATAATGGAGGTTCTATTCAGAGCTAACGCCAATAAAAGTTCCCCATCAGTCTACCTATCCGTGATGCTAACCCCTACCAGTCTCTCTGGTCACTTTGACGTATCTCTCCAGATGAGAGGACGGGTTTGGGTTTTTTTCTTACTCTACGTCCAAAGTCTTTATAATTGACCAAACAATTATTTTTCATTTAAATCTTCCAAAGAATAAACCTGTTTGCCCGAGCTACCTGATGAAAATTTAACCACTGAGAAATTAATAGAGGATGAAATATTCATTGCTCTGAAACTCAACATGTTATCTTATCAAACTCGGTTGACATACAGTGAGAAAAAAAAAACATTTCTCTTTCTTGTCTAAAATATTTTTGCTTGACGAAATCGGAAGCCTCTCGAGTACAAAACCATTAACCATTGTCATTTGTTGTAAATTCAATAATCAAACAAATTAGCACCGGAACTTAACATAACTGTTAATGGAACACTAGACAAAAGCTTTTTGTTTTTAACAAGCATGCTAATGACTATGTTCATGTCGTAATTATAGTATAAACTGGGTTACAAAAGTTGTATTTTTCTCTTAGGTTTTTCCCTATGTTGGACTTTATTCTCTCAACCTTTACTCAATTCCTCCCCAAGTGACGCGTTAACATATGTTGGCTATAGACATGCCGGAAATAGAACAGCTTATAATTTAGAAAAGGAAACCGACGACGTGTTAACGGATCTCTGATAGATTTTGGAGTTGACACCGAACACAGGAATTCAGAACTCTGTCTCGCGTACGAATATTGTGTCGTTTTCTTTGGAATTTCAGGAATGACATATAAACTACCGGCCCTGAGCTGCAGGATACCACGATTTGGCGCAGACAAAGGGACTCGCTATTAACAATTACGTGAATCAACAGTGGATCTTAACTGTTTGTGGCTTATTTTCATATGTAATATGAATCATATGTGAAATTTGTGCAAATAAAATACAGATAAAAAATGATGAACCTTGACTGCATGTGACCCATATGCATTATATATCATTTCACTCTTTTAATTATATATTCGTATTAAGGCTGACCAACAATGCTTTATCAGCCAGTCTATCAGAAAAATATCCCTAAACCTGAAATCAAAACAAACGTCAGAGTCAAAATATACCTTTGGAAGATGTCTTATAAATCATTTCATATTCAACTATCAAGAACCAAATCAATAAACATAAAATATGAAACATAAGCCAAGAAAACAACTGTCAAAATGACCTCCAGGGAACACTTACGATAGCTGAATAGTTTCCCCAAATGTAACATCAATCAGATAATATAGAGATGATTTCAAGGACATAATACATGTACGTCCACAGAATTGCGTTCTTCAGTAATATAATAGTCCGGAGGAGATATACAAATTTTGTTTGTGTAGAAATTAAATTCAATTTCGATACGGTCAAAAAAAACTTTCATTTGTCGCCATCTTCTACCATACTTTACATGACCAGAGTTTTTTTTTGTGTGTTAAAATAGAGTAAACATTATCTTTTTTTAAGTAAAATTTTGTGAAAAGATATGTAAAGATAAGAAGAAGCATTAGATGGTGAAAAATTCAGTGTGACGTTACTGTCAGATTAGTAATTTTGTTTACAGCCCTCCAAACATTGACATTTGCGCGAATCTCTCACAGGAATTAGTTTTATGGCTTTTTGATCAGATTTATGATCCAAATAAACGTGTCCTCGGTGATTGTCAACGTCTTTTGTTGAGATCGCCAAACTTTATGAGACACGTAGAAACTATATGGTCTAAACATAAAACTTTATTCGTTTCCGATCACGATATGTTGACAGATTTTAGGTTTGGAGACTTTCATCAGACTAGTTACACGAAGACCAAACGATGTAAAACGATTAAAAAAGTGGACAGGAAAAGAATGGCAAAATTTCTTATGGGGTTACGAGCACAAGTTATCTCTCCGATCTCTTAAAAACACAATAGCGCGCCACCTATGAAAACTCGAACATGGATACATGCATGACACAAACTCTTCTTCAAAATATTCTATACCTGGCAAATGTTTACTCAAAATTTTTACCGCAAGGCTACAAAAATCACAATGAACACAATGGCCCTTTAGGAGCTCAGTAAATTCATGAGTCTGTTCATAGACCAGACCATACTTTGTTGATGAGTCACTTTAATTTGACGAGAAATTTGCTTTTTTACGTTGTTTTTGCCCTAAATTAGTTGGATAAGAAAATGAGTTTGAATTTCCATTCAGCTGAAGCTTCTAAAGCAAATCCCATTAACAATTGCTGGAATTTATTGAAAAACGACTTCTGAAAAGAAGCCTTTGGGCAGTTTGCGCACCAGTTTTATGTAGAGAAAAACACTTTCTTTAAATGTATTCACCACTAAATGATATCTTACCATCTATTTCCGTTTTCATTTAGGGGCCTCGGTGGCCTAGTCCGCTAGAGTGATAGTACTTGAGTCCGACTCAGGCCTCTCATCGATGCAGCGCGGGTTCGATTCCCGCTCAAACCAAATAAAAATTGAAACAAATTTAAGTGGATTTTTCACACGATCTCCGTATGTGGAAGAGTTGGCAGGTACGTTTGTGAAAATTTAGAGTGACAAAATATATCAAAAGCTCACGAAAGGCAAGCGAATAAAAGCTAGAGTTATGACAGGGAATAGCGTTTTCTTTGTCATTTTTGGTGGCGTTGCGAAGTTTCTAAGGAGTAAAAACCCGACGACAACAGTTGGGGGGTTTATTCCGTAAAAGAAACACAGTTGATAAAAAACACTTTGGTTTTATTCGCAGGAAGTAAAGGGTTAATTAAAGTACTTGTTCAAATCCTAGCCAATCGATAAATTCCCTTCTTGGTTTTAACCCGATCAAACTTAGCTCACATTTCTTCTCAAGAGAAACTGGACAGAATTTTGTTTGACAAGTGAGTTTCACAATCCTGTTGTCGGAAACTTCTAAAGAACAACCCCATTAGCCGACGGCATTTTATTACGAATTCGTCATTCAAACAAATTATCGCCGGAATTGTACTGAGGGTTTAATGGAATTATAAAAACCAGCTGTGTTGGCTTTATGCAATTCCGTTTTTTCTGTGATCTGAAAATGGCATCTTTTTGCTGCGAACCACATTTCCCAACGATATGTAACCTTTTTGTCTTCTCTTAACGTGTGTCTTTATAACCTTACTGTCTTGTAGGTAATCCGAACCGTGCGCAAAAAAGTCTGGAAAAAGTTACTTGCACACTATACACTAAAGTTGTCCTTAAACAAGTCCGTTTTAAGTACGTGAGGCAAACTTTTGACAAAAGCCAATGAGACGCCAAATCTCAGTACAAATAGCAAGTAACTGATTATTTCCCTGACACAAATAAGCCTGAGGCCTGTGTCATCACTAGGGGAGAATCTTCAAAGATGGTGGACCGTTTGCATAATGACGTCATCAAGATATATTGAGGGATCAAGGCCCATCAAATATCCCATAATTTTTCAAGTCACTGACGTCATTTAGCATTAGGGCTATTAGCGAGAAACACCAACAGCACAAAAAATGTTTACTACCAAGTGCACTAATCAGTGCCACACAACGGTTCTGGATTGTGTAATCTCACGTTTTCGCGTTTTCGTGACATAAGATGACCCTACAAAAATTTTAGAACCTATTGGTACCGTTTTTGTTCAATTTCTTGTTTTTTCCCCCTGAATTTCGTGTCGAGACCAAGAGAATTGATGAACTGGAAAACACAAGTGCGTGAAAATGCAAGAACGCGAAAACGAAAATAAAAGAGAACCAGTCTCAACACCAGCCCATATAACTTCGACCTTAACCTTCGATTTTTTAATTGTCAGGATTGAATAGCCCATCTAACAGCTCTCTGACACCTTCAATAATAATTTTTCGCCCCCAAAAAAATCCTTAACTTCTTAGAAATGAGAGATGCGCGCATCTAAAATTGATGTTGTTCAAGATATAATAGGTTTCCTGAATTCAATTTGTCAAAGGTATGCTCCAATAGCCATAGGGCTATTTTAACCATGCTCAAGGATGAGATCGTCATCAACCTTAAAAGCAGATCCATGCGCCTTACAAAAAGTTCGAATTTAACATGGTTATTTTATGAATAGAAAGATCAAATCCAATTACATATGTATGTAACAGAGGGCCTCTGCTGGATTCTTTTACATATATATAAATCAATTTAATTACCGTCATATGTATGTTTTTATATCTGTGTGCCAAATATGAGGCACCGAATTCGGGTTATCTGTTTCTGTATTCAAAGCACATAGGCCTTTTAGTTTCGGATTCTCGCTTTTTTCCAACGAAAGTTAGATCAACTTTGAAAACAGAATTTAAACAGCAATTATTATATTTTGGTAGTTATTTAAAAAATATCGCCAGGGTTTTGAATGTGCCGAGCCGCAATAAATTTCTACATTAATTTTTTTATATAAAAAAACAAGAGAGTATGAACTGCCGATTCTATAGACCTAGTTATCCTAGAGTAAAAAGATCGATAAAATAAACACAAATCATAAGCCAGGAAAAACAGCTGTCAAATCGAGTTTTACAGAAGCTTTAAATAATTGAATACTTTTCCCAAAGGTGACATCAATCAAACAATATGGAAGTGATTCTAAATGGGAAATTCTTCTTACGGATTAACTTAACTCAAATATGTAATCTTTTGGAGAAGAAATATGACTCTGGAATGAAAACGGAATTCCTGATGTCGGCACGTTCCAAAACAACCTCAGACAGCTATCTATTTTTTTAGACATGTCAATAGAAGTATAAATTGTGTTGTGGAATAGCTGTAACAAATGAGATCTATACTGAACGGGGCTCTTTGCGAAAAGAAATTGAACCATAGAATGGTTTGATTGAAAATAATATAAAATGATTTACCTGGTATCCCTGTAACTAGGCTCCCGATATGGAATATAGCGTTCAAAAGAAGACGAACGGGAGAGATTTGGCGCCGTCGGATGGCTTGACGTTAATTCTGACGTCTCCTCTACTTCGATAGCCAATGGCGTCGACTTCTTTCTCAAGGCTAGACTTCCACTCGGCGTCGTTTTCCACGTCATAGACTTCTTCACTATGTCACCACTCTCAATATCAACGTCCAAATTGTGGTCGCCGAGATTATCAGACTCCTTAAAAATAAAATGACTATATGGATAGGCTATATTGATACTATGTGTACATAATATGCCATTTCTCAGTTATGGTCGAGGCTTATACTCCTTTAAAAAGCGGGTATTTATGCCTTTATTCCACATACATGTAGGCCTAAACTCCTGTAAGCGTCGGGTATTTATCCCTTCATTCCACATACACTTCTATAAGCAGAGGGTGTTTAAGCATTCATTCAACATAAGCGGCGGGTATTTATGCCTTTGTTCAACATACACTCCTATAAGCGGCGGGTATTTATGCATTCATTCAACATACACTCCTATAAGCGGCGGGTATTTATGCCTTTGTTCAACATACACTCCTATAAGCGGCGGGTATTTATGCATTCATTCAACATACACTCCTATAAGCGGCGGGTATTTATGCCTTTGTTCAACATACACTCCTATAAGCAGAGGGTATTTATGCCTTCGTTTCACATACACTCCTATAAGCGGCGGGTATTTATGCCTTTGTTCAACATACACTCCTATAAGCAGAGGGTATTTATGCCTTCGTTTCACATACACTCCTATAAGCGGCGGGTATTTATGCCTTTGTTCAACAAACACTCCTATAAGCGGCGGGTATTTATGCCTTATACCTTCAACATTACGTAGGCAAAGTTACGACGGGCGTAGATGTGCTGAGAAACAGCCCTCTGGGACTCGTTTCACAAAGCAGTTGCATCACAAGCGAAGGCTAGTTGCCAATGGATACCATATTGAAGAGATACGACGTCATGGCAACTGTGATTGATCGCACTGTGCGACGGCTTCGTGAAACGACCCCCACCTTATCGTAGTTAATAATTCCACGTTTCAAGGTAGCGAGGCGTTGTGGTATCAGCTGGGGGCTGTTTCTCAACACAACTTACGCCCGTCGTAACTTTGCGCCTGGTCGTAACGTAATGTTGAAGGTATATGTTGCCATGACGTTATGACTAGGCGCAAAGTTACGACGGTGTTGAGAAACAGTCCCCTGATCTCTTAATCGGCCGGCGACAAATCTGGTCTAGAAGTAAAGTAGTGGGTGTGTTGAGCGAAGGGATGAATTTCCGCTGCTTGTAGCAGTGTAAACAATGACTAGCTTAGGACCCTTATATTTTTTTCATTTTACTCATCTTCTCGTTGTTGCAATATATTTGCTTCTGTATATTTATTGTAAGGTGGCAGGCAAAATTGTAACGTCGCTCTCCTGAACATAGACCGTTTCTCTCTTCAGCTTTATACCTTCTATTGGTATCTCAAGGGCCTCCGTGGCTCAGTAGGTAGAGCGTTGGACGCTCAATCCGAACAGCCTTCCACCAATGGGTAGCGGGTTCGATTCCCACTCAGTCCAAAAAAATTGGAAATTTTCTGACTGGGTTTTCACTCGAACGACCTATGTGGGATTGTCGCCAGTTACCAACGGAAGGTCGTGGGTTTCCTTCGGGCATAGAGCCCGGTTTCCTCCCACAATAAAACTGGCAACGCCGCCATATAAGTGAAATAATCTTGAGCGCGGCGTAAAACACCAAACAATCAATCAATCTTTTGGCGAAAAAATAAACAGATCCAAATTACATAGAAATGAAAACAGGTTGTGTAAAATGCAACGAATACTCACCTTTGGAAGGGTTGTTCCAACTTGGATGGATTCATTCCGACATAAATAGATGATAAACGCCACGATTAATACGATGATTATCAGAGATGGGATAACGATAGCGAGGATAACACCGACATCGTTCTCAGGTTCCGGGTCCACTAGCGAGGACACGGGATACACTTTATCTAAAACCTGAAAATTAAACAAAGAAACCCTCAAATAAGATGCTTGCTATATATTCAATAATTTATCTTAGACTTTAATTAAAACATTCGCTAGTGAAGGTTCTACCAACGCCAAGATATGTTCAACTTCGTGGTGCAAAGTATTTGCTAAGCTGGGTTTGATGTAGACCTAATGGCTGGTAGCTTAATCGCACTTTTAGATTTAAAAAAAAAAACACAATGATAAAAGGGGGAAAGGCTATGTAGCCAAGATCCTATCTGATTGTTTAACACATATAGTATAATAACAAAGGACTGTGTTTTTTATGGGTTGTACTTTTTCTTTAGTATGGTCAATGCGGCGCGGAATCCCACTCAGACTGAATAAAATTACAAAATATCTGAGTGGATTTTTCACTCGATCGCTGTATGTGGAAGAGTTGCCATGTAATCACCAGCGGTCGATGTTTTAATCTGGGCAAAGAGCCCAGTTTCCTCTTCCACTAAACCTGGCAACGCCGCCATATAATAAAATAAAATAATCTTGAGTGCGGAGTAAAACATCAATTAATCTTTATTATGGATACGTTTTGGCAATTTCTAGCCCCGTTACTTCCTCAATTTTCTCAATGTCGCTCAAAGAATATATAGCCCGCGTATAAAGTCTTATTTCGATATGAATGCTTGATATTTGATTGTATGTACGCGGAACCGACCTCATTTTAACATAGAACCAGACAAACTAATTCATTTATTACCGGATAGGCCATCAGAGAACTCAGTTCTGCCAATGATAATTTGTTCAATTTTGAACTGAGAATTTCGGCTGCGATTACTTGATTGTCAGCCACCATGTTAAAATCGACTGAAACTTCTTTGGGATCTGAACTTTCTCTCTTCACATCTGTAACCTGGATAAAGAAAATACGGTTTAGATTGATGGTTTTCTGTTTAAATTGTGTGACCAGAGTATATTGAAGAGCTTTGTTACTTTCTGTAAGTTTTTATATCGTAAGGAAATGTTGAATAAATACTGTAGTCGAACCTCACCTCAGCTGCTATCACGTAGGTACCATCAGAATTTTGAATCTGTGTTTCTCTTCTTCTTCTTCGATTTAAGAAAATGGCGGCCTCAATGTAACACTTCTCGAGCCCTGAGAAAGATTCGAAACTTTATTTTAGAAAGTCTCGCCCATGCCCGTGAATTTCTTTTTATTCTTTTAAAATTTTATCAACGAAAATGCACATTATTTTCATTTTTCAATAGTGTTACGTAAAACATCAAGTTCTGGGCCCACTTGCACAAAGCGCTTTTAACTTTCCATGTTGTAGAGATCTGCTAAGAGTCCTCTTAAGTTAAGAGCGCTTTGTGCAAGTGGGCCCTGGTGTCTTGCTCGGGAACTTTTATGCGGGTGAACCTTAATAAACTGTGATCTCTCTCTCATCCATTTTTTTCGAAAGTAAATTTGAATGATTTTTTAAAAAGTTATTTGAGAGTGGATAAATACAGATGGAGAGTGTCATGCTGCAGAAAGGCTGAAGTGTCAAGTTCATTCAAATCTCTCTAGGATTTCGGATATCTTTTAAACTCAATAATCAAATAAATTTCGCTCAGGATGATTTATCATCAGGGGCGATAACCTCATTTTCATCCATCAAACTAGCCTTCCGCCTCAAGCAGGAATTATAATAGAATAAAAAGGCATTGATCTAATAACTACTTAGTTTGCCTTTATCCATCCTGGACCTTTCTCAGTAAGCAGATTTCTTTAGAGAGGAAAAATACGTTTTTTTTTAGTTCAGTGTTATGAGCTGCCAAATTCGGGGTTCTCTCATTAACTCAGATTGCCAAAAGCATACGAGCGTTTCAAGTTCTTTAGAAAACTATATGAATGACGTTTACATTAAACAAGATACCGTTTAGCCTGTCAACTGTCTTAACAAAAGACGTGTGAACACGAAAATAAATTAAAAAAAAAAAACCCTGAATGTGCATTTATTCATTCGAGGTCTAAATTATTTCTCAACACTAAATTAACTTATATTCTTGAGACTGGTTTCCCTAAAAGACTTCTAATTTGCACTCTTGAAAACAAATATCCGCAATTTGACTAATTTTGTTTTAACGAAAACATAACATATCCCTTTGGCAGCTCATACAACCTAACCCAAAGTTTTACTGTAACTGGGTGTATCAAGCCAACAAATGTTTACTTTACGTATTCGTCGTCTTGATCAAAAAGCCAAAAAAACAAAGGCAATAAATAGGTTTTAAGAAGTTGATTTGTACATACCTGTCTCTATAGAATTTTTGAATAACTCTGTTGTTTCATTCACATTGGTCTTTACTTGGATTGTCATCCTACACAACGAATCTTCCGTATTAGGTGAATTAGTTGTAGGTGACGGGGTGGTGATTATCGTGGCTGGCGTTGTCGTTATCGTTGACGTTGGTTGTATGCCAAAAGATGACGTTGTTGCTAGTGTTGAAGATATAGGCGACACTGAAACTGACGTTGTAAGGCTAGGCGACATTAAAACTGACGTTGTAAGGCTAGGCGACACTGAAACTGACGTCGTAAAGCTAGGCGACACTGAAACTGACGTTGTAAGGCTAGGCGACACTGAAACTGACGTTGTAAGGCTAGGCGACACTGAAACTGACGTCGTAAGGCTGGGCGACACTGAAACTGACATTGTAAGGCTAGGCGACACTGAAACTGACGTCGTAAGGCTGGGCGACACTGAAACTGACGTTGTAAGGCTAGGCGACACTGAAATTGACGTTGTCGGGCTAGGCGACACTGAAACTGACGTTGTAAGGCTAGGTGACACTGAAACTGACGTTGTAAGGCTAGGTGACACTGAAACTGACGTTGTAAGGCTAGGTGACACTGAAACTGACGTTGTAAGGCTAGGTGACACTGAAACTGACGTTGTAAGGCTAGGCGACACTGAAACTGACGTTGTAAGGCTAGGTGACACTGAAACTGACGTTGTAAGGCTAGGCGACACTGAAACTGACGTTGTAAGGCTAGGTGACACTGAAACTGACGTTGTAAGGCTAGGTGACACTGAAACTGACGTTGTAAGGCTAGGTGACACTGAAACTGACGTTGTAAGGCTTGTTGATACTGAAATGGGCGTTGAAGATGCCAGCGGTACTGATATTGACGTTGTAGGACTTGGCGACGTGAAATCCGACGACGTGAATAGAGTTGTACTTTCTGTTAAACTAGGCGATTCCTCTGAACTAATCAGTTGTGAAGTATGAGGAAACTCAATGCTAGTAATCGTATATGTTGAAGACATCAAATCAGTTGAAAGAAAATTACTTGTCGCAGTTGAATAAATTTGTGTTTGAGAAATGCTTACAAAAGATGATGTCATCAAATCATTTGAAGAAATAAGCGATGATCTAACATTCGAAGAAAAGTGCATTGACGTTTCTAAAACTGATGTTTCCGATCCAGTCGATGATAAAATTGGTCTTGTGCCAGTTGTAAAAGTCGAAAATACTAAAGATATTGTCTCCATATCTTCAGAAGATAACATCGACGAGGTTTCCATAATCACAGAAGAAAAATACGAGGTTGTTTCCAAAACATCAGAAGAAAAATAATACGAAGAGGTTTCCATAACTCCAGAAGATAACATCGGCGATGTTTCCATAATTCCAGAAGAAAAATTCGGGGTTGTTTCCAAAACATCAGAAGAAAAATAATACGAAGAGGTTTCCATAACTCCAGAAGACAACATTTTCGACGTTTCAAACATTCCAGAAGATAAATAAAAAGATGTTTCCAAAATACCAGAAGATAAGTAGATTGTTGTTTCCATATCCCCAGAAGATAATGTCGATACCGTTTGAAAAATATCAGAAGATAAATGAGTTGAATAAAATATTGACTGTGCATCCGACGAAAAAATGAATGAATAAGAAGAAATATCCGAAGTTGATGAAGCTATTATTGGTGGGCTTGAAAAGAAGTTGTCCGATTTGCTCGAGAAACTGTTCGTTGTAGACATCGACAGGTCATTGACAATTTCCACATGCGACAGTAGCTACTGAAAGGAGAAAGTGAAAGTGACGTTTTATATCAAATACCCTCTTTTGTCGGGAGTCTTAACGGTTAGATTTGGGGCCCAGTAACTTTGCGAGTTGAAATAGCCGACCGACAGAAATATCTCTATCTACCTTCAACCGGGACAATGTATGTATCATAGAGTAGATTGCGATGTAAGCCCAAACACAAAACAAATTCAAAACAATCAACCTAAAGTAGCTGGTTATTTAGTTCGTTAGTTAATTAGTGTGTTATGTTGGTAAAATCCTTGCGTGGTAACGCATATTTTGGAGACTGTGAAAGTACAATTGTTTCTAAAATTAATTCTTTGCAATTTGGCATATTTGTTTAAACTAGCTTATATCATTTTTTTCTAATATCAACATTGTATTGGGTTTCCCTGTAGTGTTTCTGTGTATAATGTGTATCTAACCTTAATATTCTACATGCGTAATCTTATCATGTTTTTGATCGAAGAAACGTGTCTAAATTGTTCTCATTTTTTCTATTAGCTGTGGAAGGGACACAACTCTATTTAGGTAGGATTTGTGTAGATTGCAAAGTTATCCCCACTTCTACGACAAACCGCATGTCTGCTTCAAACATATAACTACGTGGCGTTTCCATATGGCTTTTTATATGGCTTTTCATAGTTTCCTTATGGCTTTTAGAGTTTTCATATGGCTTTTCTGAGTTTTCATATGGCTTTTCAGAGTTTTCTTATGGCTTTTCAGCGTTTTCTTATGGCTTTCAGAGTTCCCAATTGAAACAGCTGAGAGACAATTGAGAATCACATTTAAGCCTTTTGTTCCTTTTTTACATTTGGTGAATTAAGATTATTAAATCTTACACGGGACATTTCTCAGTGTATTAAAATATCTTAGAGTAAGATAACTTTAAAATTCAAACAATCTCTATTTTTACAATATGATTGTCAACAGAGAAGGTGAGTAGCAAAGAGTGAAGTTAATAGTCATCTATAGATAGAAGACCTTATTACACCTTTCTGTAATCACTGGTTTAAAAAAGTACAAACTTATATTACCTGGAACTTATTACAGGCATTTTGTACGAAATCTTAGGATTCTCGCGATGTGTAATTCTGTAAGAACGTTAGAAGAAATATGTGCTTTATGTTGCTACAAATTGTCGGTTGGCTGAATGGATCAGACAGCCGGAATTTAGTGCGGGTGATAGTAGTCCGCAATATGTTGAGTGGATTGAAGGATAATTTCTGATACGCCCGCACGGGCTTCTTCAATACCACGTCAACATAGGGTACATTTGAAAAATCTAAGAGTTGCTCTCGGAAATTTAAAAAAATGATAACTCGCAATTTTTAAACATTACTCACCTAAAATTTTGTCAGAAAGCTTCTTTGATAATCCCTTCGTAGAGCTAAACCATCATTTGTGATCATACACATCGCCAAACAACGAAATTCTTTAAGTTTAAATTCCCTTTGCATTATCACCGACTTTCCCTGACAGCCGTTACCGGTTGTAGTGGCGAGCATGATTTGAAAGTTCGCGGTAGATGGCGGTGTGATCGCCCGAGAAAATTTTTTGTCAACAGACGCAATTCAAACTTAGCGAAATTGGCTGCTAACAGATTTTAAGGTCACATATGATGGTTTA
Organism: Lepidochitona cinerea; assembly: GCA_963971465.1. Classification (NCBI taxonomy): domain Eukaryota; kingdom Metazoa; phylum Mollusca; class Polyplacophora; order Chitonida; family Tonicellidae; genus Lepidochitona; species Lepidochitona cinerea. Next base: position 38,023,140 of record OZ020553.1, read on the forward strand.
GCTCTACGAAGGGATTATCATAGAAGCTTTCTGACAAAATTTTAGGTGAGTAATGTTTAAAAATTGCGAGTTATCATTTTTTAACAATTCCGAGAGCAACTCTTAGATTTTTCAAATGTACCCTATGTTGACGTGGTATTGAAGAAGCCCGTGCGGGCGTATCAGAAATTATCCTTCAATCCACTCAACATATTGCGGACTAGGGTGATAGGTGCCATACTCTGGGACCCGGATTCGATTCCCGTTTCGGGCGTCACTCAAAATCGGTAGAAGAATTTCTGCCATTTTTCAGGAAAGTATTATCCCCAAAAAATAACCAGAATATCGTTAAAAATACGCCTGTAAAAAGATATGATGCTCTCAATAGTTTTGGGCAGCTTCTGAGACTTGCAATGTTGAGAAGTGCAGATTACCTCAAGTTGGAGTAGTTTAGTCAGCTCATCTAAACTCAACTGTTTGAATATTGGAAGCGCTTCACCAGCAGGCACTCTATCGCCGCCATTGTCAACATAGAAATGTACAACCCCTGCGTTCCCGCCTTCAGTAAAGATTTTTGCAATCTGAAAATATTATAAAAAATGCTTGACAGAGTTTTAAAGTTTGCCGGTACTATCGTTAAGCATGTATCAAATAGTCCATATATTTGAGGTATCGGCTTACAATATTGGTTGAAATGAGGATTGACACCAAAACGTTCATTCTAAAAGACAGTACAAAACTATATGCATCATTCTTTGTTGAGATTTAGACTCTTATAATAGACTTGAACGCTATGATCTCCATGTTTTTTTTTTTAATCTTCACAGCTATTATATTTTTGTATTAAATCTTTACGTTTATACTTTTCTCAGTTGCATGACTCACAAAGAGTTGAAGTCTTTGATCACATCTGATCTTTTCTAACAGATATATCCCCACATATCGTTCAAAAATACAGTCCACAATGCCGACGTCGTGAGAATATCGGTTTCCGATTGAAAGGTTAACATGAAGAAGCATTTTCATGCCTAGCCTTCGACATTTTGTCTAGCAAATGGAGGACAATCTCGTGTACAAAATATTGTAAGATTTCCCCCACGTATTCAGATTTTTTAAATTCAGAAATGATCACGAATTAAGTAGCTCTACCGTTAATTTAAAACGATACTCATTGAAATTGTATTATAAGTGAAAATGGAGGTTTAGAATAGTTTTACCTGAATTGATGTTTCATCGGGATCTACCCCCGTTACTTCTCTCCGTCTACGTTGACTTTCAGTCCCCATTCTTAACGAGCCTTGCAAATAAGCTCGTCTTAAAGCTGTAACACAGAATTTCATCTAAATATATTCATTCATAAACATAAAACAGGGATACAAAATTACAATTCTATCCATTCATTTGTCAGAAATTTGACCCACTGTTAGCAACACCTCAGATAAATCCCTTATAAACCATTAATATGTGACAATATTTTACCACTAAGATATTAACGGATGAATGCCAAAAAGACCTACTATGATTTTGCCCAAGCTTTTTAACATGTTACTTTATAGTTCAGGGGCCTATTTTCTGAAAAGGTTTAGACAACTAAATGTACATAACCGACTAAGATTGCTTTTCTTTGAAATTACCAGTTCGTCAGCTACTTGCTTTTAGTTGGCTAGAAGAGTTTTGGGGTATGGTCACCAGCTTCGATGATTAAAATTAATCCGATTCTAATATATCTTTATCTAATTTATATTTTTGTTGAGAATATTTCTAGAACGGTCCCAATGCACACCAAGAGGTCAATACAAGCTTTAAGCAGGTGAAAAGTTGGATTTTTCCAAGTTGTTTAACTAACCATTTGCAATCTGTTGACGGAAGGCCTCGCTGTTAATATCGGTTGTGCCGTTAACACGAAAAACGATACGTAGAAGGTTGTTCGCAGTGAAAGGCGGCACAGTAGCAGAGGATGACACGATCGAAGTGGGCTGAACAGAAGGTGTTCCATCTGAGCTCGTAGGCGTAGCAATTATTGTCTGGTCGGATGGATATAAACTTGGCGTGGCCGTCATTTGGTCACCGGTACTGACTGGCACGGAGTAAGACGTTTCTAACGAAAATGAAGACGTTGTGAGGTCTGTGTTTAAAGCTGATGATTCCACAGGCGTGGGGTCTATGGACGTTGAGTCCAGTATCAGGAGACTCGAACTTGGCGTTACCAATGTAACCAATTGATCGGAACTTTGTACACTTGATATGGCAATATCTGAAGATACCAAAACCGAGCTTGCTGCATCTGAAGATTCTATTACGACAGAGCTAGCAACATCGACTGAACTTGCAACAACATCCGACGATTGGAATGTTCCTGAGCTTGCAACAACATCCGACGATTCCAATATAATAGAGCTAGCAACATCGACTGAGCTTACAACAACATCCGACGATTCCAATATGATGGAACTGTCAACGTCAACTGAGCTTGCAGCTATATCCGACGTTTGGAATGCTCCTGAGCTTGCAACAACATCCGACGATTCCAATATGATGGAACTGCCAACTTCAACTGAGCTTGCAGCTACATCCGACGTTTGGAATGCTCCTGAGCTTGCAACTGCATCAGACGATTCCAATATGATAGAGCTGACAACATCAACTGAGCTTGCGACTATATCCGACGTTTGGAACACTCCGGAGCTTGCAACAACATCCGACGATTCCAATATGATAGAACTGCCAACTTCAACTGAGCTTGCAGCTACATCCGACGTTTGGAATGCTCCTGAGCTTGCAAAAATATCTGACGATTCCAGTATTATAGAACTGACAACGTCAACTGAACTTGCAGCTATATCAGACGATTGAAGTACTCCTGTACTTTCCAGAACACTTGTAGATTCTACGACAACTGTACTTCCTGTGTCTACTGAGTCTGTTAGGATGTCTGAAGTTTGTATAATTACAGAACTCCCGCCATCTACAGTTGCGGTGATAACAACACTCCCTGTTGGCGATGTACCTGGTGTCTGGGACATTACTATCGGGGTTGCCTTGGAGATTACCTGAATAAAAAAGAAGCAAATTCACTGAATTGTCTAAGTATTTGTTTTTTTTACAAGATACATATAAAAAAGATAGCAGAAAAATAATCAAAAACTAAAAAATTAAGACAACTAACAGAGACAAATAAAGACGTTCCAAGTCATTACTGATTTACCAACAATCATTATTAGCTTTACCAAAAGCACTGACGATCTGTAGCCAAATTATCTTTTTCAGAAAATTTTACTACAACACGTTTGCGAAGGAAATCTTTTTTGACAAAAAAATTCTTAAGAGACAAATACTTTTCTAATTATGATGTTGATCATCGTCGGAACCCACGATTAAAACGTACGCTCACGGCTCATTTTACCCGTGGGACAAGAGGAAGTAAATCCGTCTTTTCTAATTTAATATGCATGTAGACTTTGATTGGTTCCGCCACAAAACTGTGGCGGAATTTTCACTAATCAGAATCGGCGTTACGTAAGCATGGAGACAATGTTCAAAACAAAGATGGACGACTTTTCGATTTATACTTGAATTCAATAAATGTGTCTCCAAAACTGAAGAGTTTCAACGTTTGGAAGAGAACTTTTGATTCTTCCGACAGTAAATCGGCGTTCCCAGAAAACGAGGCTTTGAATCGCAATTGGCCCAGGGGTAAAAGGTGAGCTTGTTGAAAATTTAATCCTGGGTATCCAAGGATGGATGCTGATGGGTAAGTCACTACCACCTTTATACAGAATCAGGAATTCAAATGTTGAGTATTTATAGTAAGCCATGAAAGCAGGTTCACTCACTTGTGCTCCAAGTATGCCCGATTGTTCTTCCGCGGAACGAGAATTGATGATGGCTGCTGCGGTCACAGCTGGGACAGGTGTGTTATTCTCCACTACACCAAATACAACCTCCAAGTTACCATCATTATTTTCTGAAATATCTGTGATCTGTAATGTAAAGGATTGATTGATGTCAATTCTTTCCCTGGTTTGCGAGCATAATCTGGTTTCACATTACACAAATAGTGCTATTCCGAATATGGCGAAATGCTATAAACGGAATAAGACTATTTGTGTATTTAAACTTATTAGTGGAGCTAATGAAACGGCATCTTTGATTTAGATAGTAACTTGTTGTTTTTACTATCGTTGTCTCAATTTTCCGTCTTTTTAAGATACGGTACTCAACTTGTTTTGATGGAAAAACATGATAATCTAGTTTGTTGTCCTAATTGTTCATTACATATATTTATAGATTTATACTGTATCGTTATAGTTTGTTGCCTCTATTAACACTAAACCTCGTATATTGTTTGGCTCATTATTACTTACTATAACTGTCACATCATCGGCTTCCCTTTTACGGCGTTGGGATTGAGCAGTTTTACCAGTAACATACATCTCGGTTATACCTGCAATGTTGAAAATATACCATATTGAAAGGGGACGAAGTGTGTGTTTTATAGAAGGTCATATTCACTTTTCTTTATGAATCATTACCGCAATTATCAACATTCCAAAATCCATCGAATAACAAGGGCATATCTGGCGAGCCACAGAAAACATGTCAACAAAATTTTGATTTATATACTTGTGTTGTCAAAAAGAAATCTGGAGTAAAAACAAAAAAAAATGAAATATATTTAGATTGATTGATTAATTTACGCCACATTATTTCAATGATATGGCTACATTTTCAACCTTAACGGGAAAAGGAAAACGTGCTTAAAATAACAGAAGATCTGTTCACTTGTAAAAAGTATTCCGTGACGTCACAAATTTGACATTGTGCTAATGAATTATTACCTGTGCTCTTTGCAAGAAAATTTCATAACAAACGGAATTAGTCTGAAAAACAAATTGGGTTAGTTTATCATATCTTAAATTATAGCTTTCACGAACTTACGAGTTTTCAAATACTCTCTCAACATTGGATCCTCCGTCGAGGTATAATTTTCTGGGAATCCCATTGTCAGGGTCAACTTGTTGCTATCTGCAATGATAGGCGTAGCTGTTGATTGGACGATGTCGGTACCGGATATGGTCGGTGAAGGTTGAATTGTCGGGATTACAGATAACTGGCCTGATGAGGGTAGGTCACTAGGGAAAACAGTTTGAAATGACTCTGTGCTGAGAGGCTGTGTGGGAATGATCGTTGACATAATACCATCAGTAGTTCCCACGATCAACGTTTCGGAGACAATGTCAATCGTATCGGATAGACTCCCTGTATCTATTGATGGAGAGACAATTGCAATAGAATCGGATGCAGTGGGCTGCGGGCTGACTGTATCTAGAGAAGGCGTGACAATGACGACTGAATCAGACGCAGTGGGTTGCAGGCTGACTGTATCTAGAGAAGGCGTGACAATGACAACTGAATCCGACGCAGTGGGTTGCAGGCTGACTGTATCTAGAGAAGGCGCGACAATGACGACTGAATCAGACGCAGTGGGTTGCAGGCTGACTGTATCTTGAGAAGGCGTGACAATGACAACTGAATCCGACGCAGTGGGTTGTACGCTGACTGTATCTAGAGAAGGCGTGACAATGACAACTGAATCCGACGCAGTGGGCTGCGGGCTGACTGTATCTAGAGAAGGCGTGTCAATGACTACTGAATCCGACGCAGTGGGTTGCAGGCTGACTGTATCTAGAGTAGGCGTGACAATGACAACTGAATCCGACGCAGTGGGTTGCAGGCTGACTGTATCTAGAGAAGGCGTGACAATGACAACCGAATCCGACGCAGTGGGTTGCAGGCTGACTGTATCTAGAGAAGGCGTGACAATGACAACTGAATCCGACACAGTGGGTTGCAGGCTGACTGTATCTAGAGAAGGCGTGACAATGACAACTGAATCCGATGCAGTGGGTTGCAGGCTGACTGTATCTAGAGAAGGCGTGACAATGACAACTGAATCCGACGCAGTGGGTTGTACGCTGACTGTATCTAGAGAAGGCGTGACAATGACAACTGAATCCGACGCAGTGGGCTGCGGGCTGACTGTATCTAGAGAAGGCGTGTCAATGACTACTGAATCCGACGCAGTGGGTTGCAGGCTGACTGTATCTAGAGTAGGCGTGACAATGACAACTGAATCCGACGCAGTGGGTTGCAGGCTGACTGTATCTAGAGAAGGCGTGACAATGACAACCGAATCCGACGCAGTGGGTTGCAGGCTGACTGTATCTAGAGAAGGCGTGACAATGACAACTGAATCCGACACAGTGGGTTGCAGGCTGACTGTATCTAGAGAAGGCGTGACAATGACAACTGAATCCGATGCAGTGGGTTGCAGGCTGACTGTATCTAGAGAAGGCGTGACAATGACAACTGAATCCGACGCAGTGGGTTGCAGGCTGACTGTATCTTGAGAAGGCGTGACAATGACAACTGAATCCGACGCAGTGGGTTGCAGGCTCACTGTATCTATCGATAGAGTAGGAACACCATCTGAACCAGATACTGTAGGTTCAATAATCGAGATGGATGCCGTTGGCTGCTGACTGACAGTATCAATAGAAGAGACAATCTCAATTGAATCTGTTGCTGTGGGTTGCGGACTTACACTACCAATTGAAGAGGGGACAATCACAATTGAATCTGTAACAGTGGGTTGCAGAGTGGTTGTATCGGCGGAAGGGGAGACAACCACAATTGAATCAGATGCTGTTGGTACTACACTCATTCCTGTTGACGGATAAATCGTTGAACCCAAAGACAAAGAAATTGTCTCAGATAAGCTCGGTACTTGTTGAATCGACTCCAATACCTGTGAATAAGTGTATTATATAAAAAATACAAATCAAAAATTGTTCAAGCATGCAGTTAATTGGTCTAAGAGTAGAAAAAGGTAACTCTATCGGCTTGTTTACAGGGGCCTGGTGGCTCAGTCGGTTAGATTGACAGTCCCTCAGTTCGACGCAAGCCTTCTGTCGATGCGGTGAGGCTCGAATCTGATCCAGAACCCCCCCCCCCCCACCCACACACACACACACTAAACCAGGCAACGCCGCCATATAGGTGAAATATTTTAGTACGGCGTAAAGCATCAATCAATCTTTCACAGTATACTATGGGTATTGAACATTTCGAAGGGAAATACCACTTATTTTAAAGTGGCATGAGCTGCCAAAATGTTGATATGTTTACGTTAAAACAGAATGTTGAAATAATTGGCTATTTATCCCAAGACGTATAATTCAAAAGCTTTTCAGTGCTTCTTGTCTCGAGAATGTACGATAAAGTATTGTTTTGAACTAACTTTCGCTTAGAATGAATGAATGGTCGTCCCGGTTATTTAAATTGTGTTTACATTTCGAACACGTTTTCGGTTTGTACAGGCCACATACTGTATGGATTTCCCTCATTCCAACGCCAATCATTTAGTTTTTTGATGACCTTCAAAGCCTCTTACTGTCGTGACGATTAGAAATTATGAACAAAATGTGAATTTTGACAGCTCATGCCACTTAAAATGAACAGTCCAATGTTTATTTTCAAAATTGGTATTGCCTTTGTTATAGAAGTTAGCCTAATACAACATATACTGTAAACAGAGACAAATTAGACAAATAACATACGTAATTTTTGTCTCATACCACATACCTTCAACTGGATATATTCGGATAATTCCTCGTTGGTAATGGAGCTGAAAGTCTCCACAGCAACATTGCCAGGAACAGGGACTCCATTGACAACTACATAGAAGTCAACGGATGCTTGACCATTGTCTTGAAGGGTTATGTTTGTTATCTAAAAAAGCCGAGAAAGTGGGGCGTGGATACAGACACCGATACAGACTTGTAATAATACATTAACGGCACTGTTCTTAGTGAAATATTATTAAGGACGGCAAAAATATTAATTATAATGATGCATTGAATTCAAGGAAACATAATATTTTTATGATAATAAATAAATCAATAAAATGAAAGTATACCACAATTTCAATATCGTCCTCGGTAATCTGTCTTTTTCTTCGTGAAAGGGGTTGATGGTTACGTTTTTCTCCGGTCTTAAATCCCTCTGCTAAAGCTGAGTACAACAATGACAAAAAACAAAAGTTACAATGGGCAAATACAAAACTGTCCAACATTTTAGTTTTTGGCAAACTCGTTATTTAACATTTTGACAGCCATCTATTAGGCACTCCAATAATTTTTCGCTCGCGAAATTGATTATATTGCTGTTATTAATCGATCTGTTACAAGATATCAAATGTAAAAAACACACATGCACAAACCTTGTGCAACTTCTTCTTTAAACAGCTGGGAAGTTGGATCCACATTTTTGGGTAGAGGTATGATTATTTCTAGAACATCAACTTCAACTTCCTCGTCATACGATCCACCAATTAGCTGATGGAGTTTAATCCTCTTCGGAATGATCACAGGTTTAACTTTCTCCCATGGATCGTCCTGAGAGCGGTTACTACCGGGGATAAATAGGTCCTGGCTAGATGAGTTTAGTCGATGTTTCAGCTTAATGATAAAGATAATATGTTAAAATAACTTATGCCTACAGTAGGCAGCAAAATGTTGTATGGTTAGAAACATTCGGACAATACAAATTCCAAATAAGAGGGGGGGGGGGCGTGGTTGGTTGTTTTGGCGCCCAAATAAGGGGCGAGAATTGTTTACTTATGGGCAACAGCCACTTGGCTCAGAAGTTGGCGACGTTTCGATGTGGTTCTTACATCTTTGCTAACACAATGACTATAGTTTGGAACATTGGTTTTGATGCCGATATAAGAATTACATAGGAACGTTGTCATCCAAGACACATGTACCAAGAACCCATAAGAAACTCTTTACCTTAATTTGTACTCTAAAGATCACTAGAAAGATCAGTATAAAGGGGTTTTAGGAATTAACCCAATATTTTTGGATATCAAAACTATAAAAACGTAACAGCTATTTCTTTATTATGGATCAATTTATTTTCATGGGGATATTCTACCTTATCTTTTTCTTGAGGTTGCGGGGGGGGAATTGAAATTGCCGGATTTTAATGATTGGCAGCTTGTTGTATTAAATGATTTGAACCTACCACTTGTTTATCTACATTATCTTGCTTGAGAGCTTCTTTGATTGGAACCTCGTCTTCAGTTGTTTCTGAAAGATAGAATAAAAAGCACATTGTGATTTAAGATTTAAAAAAGGATAAATTGTGACCAGCTCTTTGTGTGAGTAGCGGTACTCAAATATGTGATTGTCACCAAGCTGGGTAATTAACTGCTCAAGAAAAAGTGCCATCCCGGAGGTTTATTGGATCAAGAAGAAGCATTTAGCCCCAATCTAAAATAGAGATTGATCCTTCTGCCATTCGTTGAGTTATCTCGTGTTGAAGATCTCGTAGAATGGCACGATATCTCGATTGCCCTTTTCAATGGGACCTCAAGCTGACCTCATCGTCTCTATAAGGGATTGTGAATTTTAAGCATGGACGATCGTTTTATTTTTTGTTGTTTTTCTTTCTGTGCGCGAATGTGTGTGTTATTTTTTTTTAAGAAATTGCAAATTTCTTTTTATGGCAACAGGAAAAGAACTAAAGAATTTGCTATGGTTTGACGAAAATGTAGCGGATCTTTAAAAGGGAAGAGGGTGATTGAACCAAAATATCATTGGATGTTCATGAATATGTGTTAAATATCCCTGGTTCATCAAAACACTGCCCCGTCACTTAGAAAAATTGAGTTCCAAGTGGAGACGTTCTGGTCCCCCTCCCCCTCCAACTTAAATATTGATGAAAAACTAAGTTGTTGACTGGAGCGATAATTGTTGGCAAGATCCCAATCTTAATACGGAAATAACTCAAACTATCTGAAAACCTGTTGCTGTTGTTGTTTTGTTGGTTTTTTTTATTATTTCCATCGACAATAACCTTTATTTTCAAATATCGATCGAACTTCAAAAGCTAACGTGGCAATGATGTCATAAATAGTTCATGGGTAGTTAGAAAGTTTGTTCATAGGTTGATAATGATCATAGTCTACTGTTGGTGATCGATTAGTTTGGGTACACAGCTGTGAGCACCTGATCTCAACGCCTAAGTGTCCTTGTACTCTACCTAATTGTGCGAGGTCAAATTGCCCCAAACTGTATATCAAATATACAAGAACAACATATGGGAAAATATAAAAAGCTGAAAGAATCGCATCACCTTATTACTCGCGCTTTTAACAAAAATGACTCCCGATTAATAGATATTTAATCAATCTCTTAATACTTCTGAAAACCCACAGAATATATGACCATTGTTTGCTTGTTTATCAGTTAGTCTTCGGTAAGGGCAGCTTTGAAGGGAAATGCCTATAGTCTGTATAAACCCACAAGTTCGAATCTTAAGGCCCGTTCTCACGGTGCGATTTGTTGTACCGACTTGTAGCATGCGATTAAAATTGATGCTTTTAATTGGTCAATACGATTTATCCGCCAATCAAATGCATCCATTTCAATCACGTGCTACAAGTCGGCACGACAAATCGCACCGTGAGAACGGGCCTTTAGATCATCTTACAGATGCCTCCATGGTGAATTTTTCGAATTTTTATTGTGCTAGTACGGAGGTTCAGGTCAAATATATTTTGGGGTTTTTTTTTCACCAATAGACATTGGCGTAAACTAATGACGGTGAACTCGTCATCAGCATCATTCTCTTCGTTAAAGACTAGTATTAAGGTCTTTTCGTTACAAAAATATTTATCGCTTTTGAGCCATCATTACCATAATATGACATGTTTTTGTTGGTACTGTGTGCATATCTAAACATAGCGGAGCATGTTTTCTGTTTATACGCATTGCATGGGTAAACAAAGTAGAGTATGTTTATCTATCAAGCGTGTACACGTTGGAGGACTGAGTTCGACAATTTAAGTGGTTTGGCGCCTAAATACTATATTTAAATGTTCCGACTGACACATTAAAAACAAAGAGACCTAGGTTTATTAAAGGAGGGGAAATCTCTAGAAATACATAGGGATTATCGTCGATAACAACCTTCAAAGTACTTAAAACATTTCACGTCAATTACCTCCAGTGACCCTCAAGCTAATAAAAACAGACAGAAGTATGTCCTTTCAGTGGCTTATCTGTGTAGCCATTTTTCCGTTTTAGGATGACGTGATGTTGCAGTAGCTATTTTTAGATCAATAATGACGTATTTTTACCGCTCTCTAATGTATAAGGGTAGATTTAGGTCCAAAAAAACATGGCGACAAACTTGAAGTGGGAATATTGTCTCCGAATATATAGGTCAGTATGCAATCGCGCGCCATTACTTAGCCAGGCATTGGCTAAATTGCATCACATGACTACTCTATAACGCACTTAAATTTTTATTCAACAATAATTGGATAAAACTAATGAAAAAATGGTGGCGGCCTTGTGAATGGCCTACGGAGCTTATTCTCTATTGTAACACCACCTTCAAATTTCAATTATTCACTTACGAGGGGATAAAACATACACTGGACAGTTGTTTTGGACTAAATGAACTCTACTCTTTCCATCTAAGCTAGTCTAAAGCTTAGATTTTCTTTCCCTTTAAGCATCGGAATATCGCACTTTTAGAATTAACCCTGGGTGTACTATGATGAGGCCTACTCTAACAATATCAAACGTCACGGAAAGTTAACAAGTAAATTGTCCCTTGAGTAAGTAGACAATGTGCTGAGTGAAGCTTCATTTAAATCACTCATTTGCCGAATGCAACTGTTTCCCATAAGATGGGGAAAATCTACACGTTTGTTTTGAAATCTGACTATTAACATTATCGAAATATTCGGAACAAATGTTAATTTATCGGTACTGGCATACACGTCTATCACGAGAACAGCTTAAAGGGGCATGAGCTGCCAAAATGTTGATATTTTGACGTTAAAACAGAATGCTGAAATTATTGGCTATTTTTCTCAAGAGGTAAAATTCAGAAGCTTTGTTATGCTTCAAGTCTCGAAAATGTACGATAAAGTACTGTTTTAAACTAACTTTGGCTTAGAATGAATGAATGGTCGTCCCGGTTATTTAAATTTTGTTTACTTTTGAACACGTTTTCGGTTCATACAGGCCACATACTGTATGGATTTTTCTCATTCCAACGCCAATCATTTAGTTTTTCGACAGCCTTCAAAGCCTCTTACTGTCGTGACGATCAGAAGTTATGAAAAAACTGTGAATTTTGGCAGCTCATGCCACTTTAAAGCCTTTCACCTGTTTCAACCCTTTGATATAAAGTGCTACGTCGATCCTCTATTGAAACAATCTAGTGTTTTCTGTTTTAAATTAATTAAAACCCATGATACTTCATTACGTTGACGACAGACATCAGCTTAGCCTTAGTCAGTAGAAAATTCTGGAACACTTTGTAATACATTGACAATGCTTATGCGTCTTCAGCTATGGCAAGAATGTCGGTAGACTGAGATTACACCCCATAGAATCATGGGAAAAGACCCCCCCCCCCCCCACATTAAAAATGACCTGCAGTCTGTCCAAGGGTATTTGAGAAACGTAAATCTCCGAGTATATCCGAGTCACTCAACCACTGAGACCTCTTATCGCGGAGTATAAGCTAAGCTACGTCACAGAATTATCCCGTTTAATCTACCATAATAAATCAATTCATGTTATGATTCTATTGCGTCTTAGTTTTATCTTGACTCGCCCTTATCGATTATTACACAGCAAAAATGTCCAACAAACATTGTTAATCAATATATTGCCAGCATGATGAGAATACACGGTTTGATTTATCTACATGTACTTTTAATTATATGCATAGGGTGCGGTGAGGTCCGAGATTGTTCATGTGCAATCTCTATGTCTATGGAAGCCAACGGTGAAGACAAAAACAAAACAAAAAAAGAACATTTTGAACAGATAGACATGTACCGTATCAAAAGTATATTTTCCCATTCGGTGGTGCTTAGGCCTACCACTTAAGCCAAATTAAGGTTATAATTTTTTTAACTCCTTTATCACAAATTTACATATTTTTTTCTTGAGAAATGAGGGTTTGAGGTATTTCAGATTGCCCTGAGTTTAAATAGGATAGCTTGAAAGTTGACCAATAGGTTTTGGGCCTGGTTCAATCAACGGCGTTTTATCAATTTTGTCTGATGTTATCGTTGGTGTTTTGACAGAGGAAAAACACGCTAAATTAGAAAAGCTATAAATTCCCAAAAAAAACTTCACAAAACACTTTGTAGCTATAAATCATGGTTTGGATTTCACAAATTTCGTCAATAAAAGTGATTTGAAAGGTTTGTGTTAAACAGCTTTTAGAAGACTCTTAAATCAATATGACGAATACAGGCATGATACGAATATAGATTGGTGATTCCATATTCCATACATGCGTCAAAAGGGCAGAAAAGGCACGCTAAATTCGAACAGCTATACATTCAGGACTCGTCAAAAACAGTTGATGGCTGCAAACGCGCAGAAAAAAAACATGGCGCAAATTGGCGTCCAAAGTAGCAAGAGCAAACTGTTAACGAACAAATCGACACTCCATTTTGAAAAATAAATTAACATAACTTCGTCGATTCCAGTAACAATCAATGCTATCAGTTATTGTCGTGAATGTATACATTTACCAAATGATATTTCACCATTCCGGTACCATCAGTAGTGTGTGTGTTATTATACTACAGAGCATTCAGACTTGATGCCGAATAGAACAGTCAAGCCAAAAGGTATAAACAAAAACAGTAAAAAGAAACTCACCCTTTGGTATCGTATCCTCTATCGGACGCGTCAGCAAGACAGCAACAACAACACATATCACAGAAATACACACGAATAATATGATAGCAATGATCAGACGTAAACACCAGAAGGGTACCCGCGACCGGCCTGGGATATTTGAACTTCCTCTTCTGTTTCTCGGTGTCTTGTTCACTAAATACTCCACCGAATATACATCTGGTTTTTTCTTAGACATTTTGAATCTCGGTGAGTATCCAACGCCTTTAATGGCAGAAAAGAAGTTTATATGAAGACTACATGTCGGTGCAACATCTTGTAAATGTGGTGGGGGCGTTGAACAGTCCAAATGGCAATACTTCCTCAATGTAGTAAAACTGTGTACACTCCACCTTCTGCATTTATTTGAACTTCTCCTTGTCTGTGCGTATTTTCAAATTCTTCGTAAATTGGTTTTAACACCCTGAAAGAAATATAGAAATGTTTGAAATATGAAAATTCTTCTTCTTGTGACGTTTTCAACATTAAGGTTATGCACTCCAGGATACAAGACGAATTAAATGATCGATCCAAGATTGATTGATTGTTTGGTGTTTTACGCCGCGCTTAAGATTATTTCACTTATATGGCGGCGTTGCCAGTTTTATTGTGGGAGGAAAGGATCTATGCCCGGAGGAAATCGATCCAAGATGATGTAACATAAAATTGTTAGGAAAAAAAGATAAAACCATGAGATAGGTAAGATGCATTGAAGGTTCTGTTAAGATGTTCCATTGCGTACAATATTGTACATTACAAAAGGACTTGAAAATAAACCGGAACCGGAGATATCCTCTGAACCCGATGTATTAAAACGATGGAGAGGTGTACATACCTAAATGTAAATGAGGTTAAATAGTGCGTGTGTGAGTGGGGGGGGGAGTATTTATTACCATTATTTCCTGGACGCTTCCAGGGGCATTTTTTCCAGGATTTTCAATTAAGAGGAGAAAACTTAATGAGTCAGAAAGGATGACTGCATCACGAGGTCTGAAACCCATTAGAAAGTGCATAGCCGTTCGTATTGCAACTAGTTCTGCTGTGTATACAGATTTTTGGTCGGTTATACGGAACTTTTCCCCATGTTTAAGCCCAAGTACAAAGAACTCAGCCTCCAGTTTACCAGTTAGGGGGCATTTAGACAGATCAGTGTAAATCTGGTGTTTATCCCATTTATTTTGGACGAGGTCTAAAGAACATTTTTATTGACATTAGGGCAGTCAGTCGATGGTAAGACGGAATGAAGGTTTGAATAGGTATGTGTAGAAATGGTAAGTCACGGGGGCATGCTTGGGGGTGGGGGAGTTGGTATTTTGGCCTAGTTTTATATCATATAGCGGTTACCTGTTGGATTCAAAGACTTTACCGTGTCTTTTGGTCTTTGTATGTATTATCGGACCAGCCAGGCTGGAGGTAAGCTTTGGACGGCTTGTTAGCAGAAAGCATTATTTTTATCGTATATTGCGGATTTCTAGAGGTGATTGGTTACATGCCATCTGGAGAGCATGTAATGGCTTTAAACTCAGAACTCCCGTGCATATGAAAATTGATTTTTGATTTTAGTTCATATCGCTAATACTGTACAGTATTATATAGAGAGCTATGCAAGTGATCAATAAATAGCCCTTCCCTCTTTTACTTCAAAATACCCATGATTACATCCAAAACAAAGGCAAATGTCTTAGTGCACATTTAGGCTGATATTAAATGAAAGATAGAAAGAAAACCCTTCCCGTGCAAAATGGTATTAGATAGTTTTTTGAAAAGTAGGATCTACTTCGTCTCCACATGTCGGTCGCGTGGAAGAGTTGCCAGGTACTCGCCGACGGTCAGCGGTTTCCTCCGGGCAAAGAGTCCCGTTTACTCTCTCACTAAACCTGGCAACGCCTTGAGCGTGGCATAAAGCATAAATCAATCGTCTTAACATTAAAACGACCTACTTACCTACTGTGCATTCAAATGGGAAGTCGTTTTAGAGTCAAAGTATGTAAGTAGACCAAAAGCTATGATATTAAATGATAATGGATTCACTGCCTAATTGTTCGCCTGTGTATTATTTTGGAACAATGGAGAAGGGGTTCAAAGGAGTCAGTATCGATCATACCAGTAACAGATGCTGACGTTACTGGATGTACTATTTGACTTTCAAGTGATGTACCCGAATCCATTTTAATACTGTACAATTAAGGTAACATAGACTCTTCAGATGGCGTGAGATACCAAATTTGCATTTCTTGTGAATTTATATTGTTAAATAAATACGAGTAAATCGACCATTCCCTTTTAACGCTAATCGTTTGGGGTTTTTTTTTTCAATGAACTCCGAAACCCTTTTTATTGTCTAAACAATCGGAATCTTTGAAATAAGTCAGAATTTTGTTACAGGATGCCACTTCAATAGAAGATATATAAAGTTTGTAATTTTCCAATTTGGACAAATAATTTCACATTTTTTTTTTTCGTATGAAAAAGTCCAAATTGGCAGCCTATGTCGTTTTAAGATCCCCGTTTCTAAGTGATAAAAACTGTTGTTCATGATCAGATAGATGGATTTTTTTGTTTTGTTTGTGACGTCTTACTCAATTTCTGAAACTTCATAGAGGGTAGTGTTACCTTCCGAAAGAATGGCGTCACATCAGCATATGAATGCGTTTGTCATATTTTGATTCCTGCATTCGAACTTGGACTAATATATTTAATATAAAGAAGGATTATCCCTCAAGTCGAATCGGTTCATTGAAATATTCGTCATCCACAGTCCAAATGATATGCTCATTATTGTATTGTATTCTTTATCCACAAAATATATATATAACAAAATATAACATGTTTACTAAATAGAAAATGGCGAGACTAAAATCCGGATGGACTTGTTCTATCCCTTTTTCATAATAATGCCATAGAAGAAGAAATCACAAAATACTGCCTTATCCTGTCGCTCCAATTTGGTCTCACCAGGATGTCATGTTCAATGGATTTGAATGACTAAAAACTGGTGATCATTTTTAGATTATGAGGGTGTTTGTTCCGCTCCCTAGGTCCACAAACTCGAAGCAAATAAAACGAGATATATGAATGATAAAGTGGTCAGTAAAGTTCTGTTTGGGTATTGATGCGCTGATGACTGGGTTTTAAGAGCTAATGTATAGAGGTCGGAATTTGTGTGGGATTGTGCGCGAGGAGAAGACAGAAATATTTGTTTAAATGAGATAGAGGAATTATATCTAAAGATGAGAAGTCCGGTGTGTTCCAATCTAGGTGATAGTGTGATTAAAAGGATTGTACGTTTTTTATAATAAAAAAATAACCAGGAGAGATGAGTCGAGTATGTGGAGCCCCAAAGAATATTAGTATATGGAAGATAAGGATGAATAAAAGAATAATATACAATTAGAAGAATTTTCTGTTTATATGATGAAGGATGCCAACGGTTATTGATAATAATTATAGCGGAGGCAATAGTGTAGATCCTTTAATAAGACCATTTTGGGAACGAATTTTATAAGTTTTAAAAGGCTTCCAGTCCAGACGTTTCTAACCCATTGTGACCAGCATTATGTTGGTGTTAGTGTTTTTAACCAGTCTGATTTATACACAGGCAGGTTTATTGCCAATAATGTTCTTCGTAGAGCTATTGTCTCTTAGTCCTGGTTCCAATCCAACTGGGGGGTTTCACTCGGTCACACTATGTGACGGAGTTGCCAGGTACTGGCCAATGAGTCCGATTTCCTCTCCCACTAAACCAAGCAACGCCGCTATGTAAGTGAAATAATCTTGAGTGCGAAGAAAATATCAATCAATCGATCTATTGATGCTGAGTGATACCCATCAGAGATGGTCAAGAGAAGTTACCCCAATGCGTATTTTAATAATTGCTGTATATTGACCAATACCGATATATCTTCCAGAAAATTCTATAGCTAAACTCCTGTCTATCTAATGAAATATCAGGGGGTTTGGTTTATTACATCAACTAATGATTTGGTATAAAGGTTCAAATCCCACATCCTCTTTTACAGTTAGATACTTGTCTTCGTGGTTTAATATTATAGAAGATTTTCCCTTTGCCCGTGCGTTAAATTGTTTATAAATATATATATCACTATGGAAACGGTTTTTAATTAGAAAATGTACAGGGACGGTATTTACAGTATGGTGACATTCCCTGGATGTGGATGTGGTGGGTTATTGACTTTTTAATCTTCATTATAGAACGTCGTATTGTAGCGCTTATTTGCTCAAAATCAGATATTATCAATTTCTCAGAATACGTCTCTCAAATAGAGGATTATTGGTTAATAGCTATATTTCAATTGGGAAACCTTTTGAAAGTATCTCGGCCATTCTTGGAAGAAAAGACCTATCATTGGACCGAAGAGGTTTCTCAAAAGAAACTGTCTTGCTTATGGTCTCCCCCCCCCCCCCCCCCCCCTTAATATTTTCTTCAAAGACGATGGAAGTTATCTATTAGGACAGCGGCTTTGGTTTACGCAGTTTTGACTGAGTGTTAAGCTGGTTGATTGATTGATTGATGTTTTACACGGCACTCAAGCGTTGCTAGGTTTAGTGGGGAGGAAACCGGGCTCATACGGCGTTCGTGTGGGACTGAGGGACGATCACTATAACCCACTGGACCACCGAGGCCCCATAAGCTGGTTGACCAGTCTCGATGTGAGAATTACTTTGTTATAATTTTGGAACCTTATCGAACATCTAAGCTAATGATAGTGTCGTATAACAACTGGTTCAGTAAGTAAACTGTGCATCTATCATCTAGGGATTCACAGGTGTCTGGCAAAAACATCGTGTAAACTTTCCCTTGTTGAGAGGCTCCTAATTTGGGATAAGTCGTTGATGCTATACTTGTGGTATGTTTTAAGATATTTAATTATTGACATGAGCTGCCAAAGCGTGGCTAATTCTCTTAACACAATTTTTTCAAATGTCCAATTCCCCTCTCCACGAACCATGATAACTATTAAGATAATCCAGGGTACTAGTTGTTGAATTTTGTTTGTAAATCAAAGGAGAATTTCTGGATGCTTGTGACTTTCTCAATGAATAAAAATTAAAGAAAAAATCTCTTGATACTTCACGATGCTAAACATTTTAAAAGGCCCTACCTGTGAGTCCGTTGTCGTTTAAATCAGGCTTAATTATAGCTTTATTCTCCCCTTCCTGCTGTGAAATTCCCCGTCATTTGTATATATTTTAATATTTTAGTTGATTAGCCATATAAACAAGCATTTTGAAAATCAAGCTATAGAGCCTTTCACAAGCCGACAGATTACTTGAGTCATTGAAAAATCGAATAAACTGAATTCAAAGTATCCCGTGTAGCACAGCCATATGCCATTAGACATGCATGTATTATGATTTGCCACGAGCGTAAGTTTTTTTTTTTACAATTACATCCGCCTTGAGATTATTTCTTAGAATTGGTCTTAACAATTATACTTTGTAGCTTACCTTATTTTTTCTAATTGTTGACAGAATTTCACTTTTTCCAATATGTCGTATGATTGCCTCTGTCCCACCTAATGGTCTCATATCATCTTCGTCATCGTACGTATGTATTCAGTTTATGCAGAATATTATTGATTTTTGCTCTAGGTTAAATCGAACACAGCTGCAAGGCATACCAGAGGACAAAACTTCCAGAGTGATGTCCCCTTGCCGTACTAGATCGATAATCACCTGTTGATTCATTCAAGGGTGGGAGTGACAGCAGTGGGATTTTGGGGTAATAGACGCTGGTTAGAGGAAGAAGGCAAAAATCTATGTGAAAATTTACCATAAATATTTTTCTCTAGTTTTGTTAAAAAAATTTCTTTCGCTCTCTACCGAAGTTTTGTATTCGCCTGGACTTTCGGACGTGCTATTGAGGAATCACGCCCCTCCACCTCCCCTGATCACGCAGTAACCTACTCATTCTCCCCTAAAACATTCAATTACCTCATGTAGCCACTGTAAAACCACTCAGTGATTTGAATGCGTGGAGATTTTATTATTATGCAAGGCGAGCCAAAACAGCAGATTATTCATACGATCTGATTCATTGGCCAGTGTGACGCTGCTGCTAAAACCGATAAAACATACAAGTTTGTCAAATTCAGCGGGTAGCCAAATCAAAACTGTAAAACCTATATAGAAAGTATGCTGAGTGGGCAAAAAAAACATTTGTAGTTAAAATGGCCAGATTTCTTGATAAATATACCAGACTTTTAGCTAGCGCTTATTGACATATCTTTATTAAAGAATGGGTCAAACGTCTTATAATATTGATATTTACTATGTTCCTTGGTAAGCATCTGACTGTCTGATTGGAAAAACAGTATAAGATACGTTACGTTTTAGTCATCGCGTTGCGTAAAATTGAAGCAGTAGGGCCTACTAAGAATTAAAGCCAATGTCTCACAATTCCTTTTCTACTAGGATTTTCTTCTCCTTTTTAATAATTGCTGATGATGTGGATCACATGAAACGGCTGTACTTCCCATGAAAGGATCTCTAATTTTGACAAACTCTCACCAGATGGAACGGTTGTACTTCCCATGGGAGGATCCCCTCTTTAGACAAACTCACATCAGATGAAACGGCTGTACTTCCCATGGGAGGATCTCTTCTTTAGACAAACTCTCACCAGATGGACGGGTTGCACTTCCCATGGGGGGATCTCCTCTTTAGACAAACTCTCGTCAGATGAAACGGTTGTACTTCCCATGGGAGGATCTCCTCTTTAGACAAACTCTCACCAGATGAAACGGTTGTACTTCCCATGGGAAGATCTCCTTTAGACAAACTCTCATCAGATGAAACGGTTGTACTTCCCATGGGAGGATCTCCTCTTTAGACAAACTCTCATCAGATGAAACGATTGTACTTCCCATGGGAAGATCTCCTCTTTAGACAAACTCTCATCAGATGAAACGGTTGTACTTCCCATGGGAAGATCTCCTTTAAACAAACTCTCATCAGATGAAACGGTTGTACTTCCCATGGGAGGAACTGCTCTTTAGACAAACTCTCATCAGATGGAACGGTTGTACTTCTTTCAGGGGATCTCCTTTTTAGACAAAATCCCCTATGATGGACGGGTTGCACTTCCTTTGCCATGATCGTCTCTGCATAGACAAAGTTTTTCCTGGTGGACCGGTTGATTTACTCTGAAAGCAAAAATATAAAAAGATCCGCTATAGGAGGATGTTCACTATTGACTTGTTTTTTTTGGGTTTTTTATTGTTCCAATATGGGGTTCATTTTTTAGATTGCGCAAAATTTCGTAGGAGACTTCAGGAACACATAGACCAATAGACTTCACGACTTTGTCAGGAGTTTCACAAAAAATTACCCTAACAGAATTTGCTGTAGTGATCTTTAAAATCTAGGTATAAACTCAATGATTAAACTCAGTCTCAGCAATTTGGTTTTGAATTCATTGGAAATTTCCCATCATGCAGAACCATTCACTGTCTATAACAGAAAAATGTGCGGACAAACTGATTATACAGCAGTATAGGGCGTTTTAAACGCAGGAAATTTAGTTTGAAATCGAATTAGCTAATTATTTGTCACTTTTATCACGAAGTAGGCCTGCAAAAAAAGAGTTTTCCGCTGATAGTGCCTATAGCCTACATCTTGGAGATGTGCCTTATAACGCCTTACGTTAACGTTTTGTTGAAACAGTCGTCATTTTCGTCCAGAATTGCATGTATAATAATCCCCCTACCCAGGGTTAAAACTGCAACAAGCTAGGCCACATATAGGCTTATCATTTTTAAAAAGTGAGCATGTGTGTAGGCTAAGTTTTAACCGACTATGCTGATATAGGCCTACCAATCTTTGAAGTTTAGGTAGTTTTATAAGCACCCCCCCCCCCCCAAAATAAAAAAGTCCGCATATACATACCGACAGAGAGCCGCCAACCATTTTTCTGGCAACTGACTTTGTCTGTGGCACCTTTGGTCATTCGGTAAGGGCCATTTCGAAACCATGCCCATTGAAAAAATCCATCTCCATATTTCCGCTGCAGATATACCAATCACAAATGTTTGAAATGGAAAGTTTTTGGATTCAAAAGTAACAAACCTTTGGGATTGAACTTGGACCTGGGAAGATGTCGTGAAGAAAATATTGTGCCATTTGTATCATTTTAAGAGCACTTGTAAGTTTGGTAAAATGCTCACATCAACCCATCTGAATGTCACTCAAAAAAGTAGGCCTACAATGTAGATATAGGATTAAAAGGCTACTCCCGCGTATAGGGTGAAGTTTGTTGTGATTCTCCGTTGACCTCCAGATTAGTAGAAAGTGGTCAATCTCGGTTGATAGAGTGTAACTCAATTTCCGTCACAAATATACATTTAAAGAGCTATTTAGGGGATTCCTTGTGGCTTTGTTTTCTGTCTGACAACAAAACAAACAGCCGAAAATGCACCACACGCGCACCCACAACGGTCTTGCGCACCGAAGGTCCATCCTCAGTCAGTAAACAAAATAGACTAAGGATTCCCCATTTAAAACTCGCTGTTCAGCGGTCAGTAGGAGCTAGGAAAGTTACCAGTGGTCATCTGGAAACCTTATCTGTATAAAAACAACAGTCGAATAGCACAGATTTTAACGATCTTTGCTCCGGGCCTGTCCCTTTAGGCTTTAAGGTGTTTTCATAATTCTCTTTCCCCATAGGCCCTACTGTTCAACGAATAGTTTAATTGGATATATTTTAAATTGCTTTGCAGCTAGCTAATTTGTTCATGTGCCGAGTATATCTAATCTTAGTTACTAAAGAATGACTGGTTGGACGATAATTTCGATTAGGCCTATGTCTTTTTTTATTTTTTTTATTTTAGGCTAGCCTACTTGTTGTGGTTTTTCCCCTGCGTAAGCCTCTATATGTAGATCATAGGCCCCCCCCCATACCTGACCGGCAAAGTAAGTAAACCAGGATAGAGACACCCGAGTGCGGCTAACAGTTCGGCTAGTCATAGATTATAAGCCATAAAAGGCTTAATTCTTCTTATAAATATTGGCCTATACTATATAACCCTGCAGTAGGCCTATAGAGGCTTTATAGCCTACATTTTTTCTCTGAAAGTCGGCCTACCAAGTTACCCGAGAAATCTGGGCTCTGCCGATTTTTTTTTTTTTTTTCTCTCCGTGTTCGTCACAAGGTGACAAGACACATTAGCAGCCATATAATAGTTTTAATACCAGTTAAGACCGCTAATCCGGGCTACCTGCCAAGTCAATTCACTTTGGTCTTTCTTTTTAGCAGGATTTTACTTTTCGGCATTTTTTCCTCTCAATTCGAATATAGCTTGTACCCTTTGTTGTTCCACTGCGTGAAATATTTAGTATTCGTTATTCAAATCGTTGGATTCGAACTGTAGGCCCAGAAGTGTAAGTGTAAGCGGTTTTCCTAGAAAATTGTCATTCTCCGAGCTTCGGGGTTTTTTTTTCGTCAAGTCTCGAATCACGGAGAATACTAGGGTTCAGTCTAATACAATCCATAGAGTCTCATTAAACTCTCCTGAACAGAAATAATTCCACCGAAAAATTTCAGTTAACATCGCAAATTTATTTTCCAACAAATAAACCTATAAATTACAAGACATACATGTTTTTTTAATTACATGTAAATGCAACTCTTTATTCGACTATATTCATCAACTGTCATGGTTGCCGTTAATATTCAACGATGTCCCACGGAAATAGGTAAACTATGTTCAACTTTTATTTCGTGTACTTAAAGTTGTCGAACATAGGTGATAAGTTTTTGATACGTAAAAACAATTTTGTCAATCCATTTGGTAGCCATAACTCTATGCTATTCTCTGGTCGTGTTTTAAGCTATTTAAGTTAACCCGTTATTTTTCTTGCAGGCAAGTTTCAGTGTCTGGATTAGGGCACTTCAGTAGTTCAGACACTGACCAGCTGACTTGTGATCAAAAAATTACTGATTTTAAAAAGTTGTTAACTTTTACTTTAATTTTAGCCTTGACTTTTGTTTTCTTATTTTATGCTTTGTTTGACACTATGAAAGTAAGACGTACAACAAAATTAACAAACGTTCAAATTGGAGGCGGGACAGTACAGGCTACACTACAGCCTACACAGGGTCCTGTGTCTCAAAACATTTACGGCCAACTTAAGTCCAATGCAAGGCCTAACTGTCATGGCACCATATACATTCAACATTATGTTACGACCAGGTGCAAAGTTACGACAGGCGTAAGTGCGTTGAGAGACAGCCCCCAGGTATTCGATCAGTTAGGCATTCCAACCTCTAAAGACGCATCCTTCTTGCGTTATGATAGAACAAATAGCACTTCCGGTTTTGAATTAGCTGGATTTTGCTTATCCTTGAATAAACATTAATTTGCAAAACTATATATTGCACATGTTTACACGGCAATGTGAACACACTACAACAACAACAGCAGTTCTTCGGAATTTACAGATTTTCATTGACGAAAAAATCAAATAATTTCTAAATACCGATACCAATTGAGTCCAGGCTGACTAAGGACAAAAATTTATTTCTTCATGCCGCATGTAGCCGCTTACACAGACGAAAGACTTTAACAGTGGTAGCTGTTACTGCTTCGCTTGGCGCTCAGCAATAGGAGTTAGAGCAGCGACTGGTTGGCCCGGTGTCAGTATACTGTGACTGGGTGAGGGGGCTTGCTGGTTGTCTTCGGCAAGTCGTCTCGGTGAGACAGCACCTAAAAGAGCGGTGGAAATCCGCCCTGTCACAAGGAGACAACGTCTTCATATAACCGAAATACTGTTGAGCAGGACGTAAAACCCCAATCACTCACTCACTCACTTACACAGACGATAGCATTAGAGAAAAAACAACGAATTATCATAGTTAAACTTCCCTGCTAACTTTCTCCTTTTATCTCCGGCCTTTCCATTTTATCTTTAGGTTATGTGGTTGTAGATGGGGGACAGTCTCTAAATCTCTTATTATATTTTGTAAAAATGTGTTCAGTGGCAATAATTAGAACCCATTAGATAGTTGTAACGGTCCCTAAGTGATTATTAACTCCCTTTGATTTTTTAAAAAAACTTAGCCACCAGATGGCGTTTCAGAATTGCTATACTGAAGAGCTCTGACATCCATTTTTTCCCTGCAGAGCAAGAAGGTGACCCACATTTATTTATTTAGCCACAAGAGCTGTTCGGCTTTTTATTTTAACTTCAAGATGTAGATATGAATTGAAGGGCACATAGTTTACATATACGTTGCAATGCTTAAAATTTTACTGATAAAATACATTTTGCATTCTGGTGTTGCAGTGCCTAGATTAGTTATTGGACAGAACCAATTATCTTACACCCAATTCTCATGCAGGGTTAACCCAAACGGTAAGGCTTTCTTGCCGATAACAGCCGGCTTACTTATCAAGGCATTGATTTGCCAAATCTCAACCTCCAAATAGAAACAGCACCTAATATTTCAGATAATCCGTAACAAAAGTCAACTAAGCCCAGATTTACTTGTTTCAAATTTCTTGTCAATGCAAAGATTGATGTAAATTCTAACATTAAAAAACCAACAATTTAAGTGTATGATACACCTGTATGATAGCTGATAAGATACCGTAGGCAGGTCTGGTCAAATTTAATCATCCATAGAGACAGTAGGCAGGTCGGTGACGTCATCAAATGTTGGTACAAGGTATTTTATCATAAAAGTTAAAAAACAAAAGTGAGTCTCAAAAGTTACAAATAAAACAAAAAGTCTAGTCTGTATATTTTTTCAGGGCGCTTTCACTGGACCCTGTTTGCTCATTTTGGCTTGACAGAAAAATAACTACCATTCATAAAAATGCTTGAAAAAGGCCCATATTTAGAGACATAAGTTGTCTCCCCTGATTTATTAAATATCATTTTTCTGAGTAAATATGATTATATATGTGGAACTGAACACTAATTACATCTTAGAACTGTGTGAAGAATAGTTTGGTATAGGTTTTAGAAACAAACTATGGATGATTAAAATTGATCCGACCTGCCTAGAGACAGAGTGTTTATAAAACATATTCCAAACTATTCTTTGCATAAGTATAAGATGTAGAGGGCCAAACACTACAGTGACAAGCCATAAATTTAAAAGCCTGATAACTTCCTGTCTAATGATAAATGACTTAAAATAAAAACACTATCATTTACACACACTGTACTATCAGCCTTTAAAAAAACACCTTGACTGGTGTGATTTGGCGTCTGTCTGATCACATTTGGTTTTGTTACAATAACCAACATCCAGTGTCTCTAATTTAACTAACAATAACTTGAGTACCTGGCATGGTTTAATGCTAGTGATATGCTACCCTTTTATAGTTTTATAGTTTATGTTTTTCTATATTTGAATAGATATTCATATTTTGTACATGTACCTGTCAATAGCAGTTAAATACCATAGCTTTGTGCTTACACACCAAGTTTTATGAACCAGAAACATTGGTATTTCACAAAAAAAGTTTTTGGTCAGTTTGCCGTCCAGGGATAACTGACAGCAAACAAACCAGATCAGCATATCCCATATATTACAAGATTGGATAATTATTTCTTCTTTATCTATTAATTGTAGATCACAGTAAGAGCCTCATCTGTCCAAAGTAATCAGTAGCATGATGAGACTAATTTCTGGAAATTTCAACCCATGATGACCTTGAAGTCACCATATGGAAGATGGTTGTTTTAAATGCGAGACTTTATCTTCTGGGCTGAGTAAAAAGACATCAAAATGAACACTTCTCAAACTCCACATAGGGTAGTTTATCCTCCTCAGACTGGACGGGCAGCTGTTCAACCCTCTGCTCCACTGCCTGAAGATAATGTTATTTTACCACCCCCTATTCCTCCACGAATGACGAAGAGTAAAAGTGCCGATGTTACATCTCTTCGTTTCCAATTTGAAAGCCAGTCTCCACCATGTCCGCCCCGCTCAACCAGTATAGGCTGGGTGATTCCTGAAATTCTAGAGGGAAATTCAGATCGATTTGGAAACACAGGATCACTGTCTGACTTACAAGGGCTGGATTTTGCTATGCCAAAACAGGTGAATGCACTGAAAGATAACAGAGCTGCAGGTCTTAGTGCATCTGAAGATAACATCAATCATTATACAGAAGAAACATCCAAACAGGTTTATCCTGACATCCGATCAGCCTTTTATGAAGTTTTGCCTAAAACACCGGAATACCCAAGTCAGCTACGATATGGTGCTAGTCACTACCCTCAAAACAACACAACAGGCAGGCCGACATATCCTCCTGCTCAACCAACAGCAATACCACGGCCGATGCTTCCTGGCCAACAAACTTGTCCCCCTGGATTTGTTTTTCAAGGGAATTCCGGCATTCCATACACCCCAAACAATGGTCAACATCTACAATTTGGAACATACAACATACCAAACACAGGGAGTGGTACACAGAATGTAAACTTTGGCTCAAATCCACCTTATCCTAACCAAATTCAACCACAAAGTGTTTATAATTCACTACAACCAAACTCCACATCTCCCTTCCCTTTTCAAGACCCTTCTCGATTGACGCTAAGCTCTGGATACACTTTGCCTCATGCTAACAGTTGGAATGATTTAAACTCCATGGGCAGCTCAAACAGTGATAACCCTTATTCCATGTTAAGTAGTTGGAGCTCCAATAGTGTCAATCCTGTGTTACAACCAACATTGAACCAGAGAGTACCAGACAGTGATAACTTGATACATTTAGGCTGGAATCATGTGGAAGACGCTGAGTATCTAACGCTTGAAGCTTTTGATCCACTTTACGAAAAAATCCCTGATCATGTTCCAAAAAACAAACCATCAGGGCTAGCTGACTTGGGAATTTATTCAATAGCTTCTAACGTGGACGGCCCTTCATCATCAAACATTGACCAGGCATCACATGTCCATTTGCCTCCTACAGAAGGGAATTATGAGGACGTTCTGGAAGTGATGTCAAAGACTGAGAATCGTAATGCCCAAAGTAAACCAGTCAACCCTGAGGACAATATATATATGTGCCTTGGTGATTTAGCTAGTCAAGAACTGCCCAAACGCCCATCACGGCCACCCCGACCTCCCAGACCAAAGTCCATGAAGCTCTTTAAAAAGGTAACATATTCTTTGATATGTTTTCATTTCTATTAAATAAATTCCAGATATATACAGTGTATATAAAAACCTGAGTCAATCTTGATAATTGTGTGTATTGTACATGTACGTTACCAAATGTATACATGTAACTCAAATGGACTCAATATTTCAAATTTCATTTACAAACCATCAGGTGAAGTCCGGAATACTTGCATCGGTGGTTTGAATAGATAAATCTATAGTTTTATCCCAAGTAACACCCCATATCACTGTTACATGCAATTGGTTCCAGTGTAAAATATTAAAAGAATTGTTTAATTATATTTTAATGAAGAAATCGTTTCAGAATTCTATATAAGATACATGTATCTTTGTCATTACATGTAAGTTATTCTATTAAGATACATGTACATGTATTGTGACTGTTATTTCAGAGTGTTAAAAATGGTGATTATGAAATGTTGCGACCGATGACATTTATAGATGAAGAATCCAAGAGTTTCTGTGAAATGGTCTCAGAGTGAGTAAAAGCCTTAACAAATTTTGTCAGCATGTATATATGGTATGTAATACATATACAATAATTCCCTTGCTATTAACTTTTTAAAGTGGCATGAGCTGCCAGATTAAGTGAAAATTTCGTTGAAACAGAATTAGCTAAATATTAGATATTTTTTAGCAAGATGTACTTAATAAGAGCTTTCTCCTGATATCAAACTTTAAGGGTTACACTAATGTAGTTTTTGTTAGGATTGTCAACCATAAAATGCATCCTAGTTATTGGATTTTTTTCTGTTATTCACACATCTTCGTACAAGTTACTGGCTTTTAACAATATTTTTTATTTCAATGTCAAGTTACTTAAAACACTTTGGCAGCTTATGCTTTTTAACACATTTGAGTAATTCAGGCAGCTTACTTGAACCTAATTTCTTATAGATTTTCAATTTACAGATAAGATTATTGTTCACACAGAGTTAGCAATACAAACTTTCAGTGAAAACCAACATTACGTGTATGATTTAAAAATTTGGTTCTAACAGGAAAATATGAACATTTTTGCAGCTCATGCCACATTAAAGTTTTTTCTCCCACCTTCTACTTATTAACAGTTAATTTAAAAAAATAACCAAAACGAATCTTTTCCCTATTTTCAGAGTGAAGCAGAATTTTTTATCGACAGACGTTCAGAGTAACATGGGCTGTGTGATCAGTGGTATAAGTGGAGCCACCCCTCATGAAAGTATGACTGTCAAAGTTGTGATCCATGCTGACTTCGCTAAAGAAATCATTCCATTTACTTGTGATGGTAAGTTGCCTGCCCTTTGTATTAGCCTCACGGTCACCTTCTTTTTCGAACACTTAAATACGCGGACATAGGAAAATCCTCTTGACTAAAATGACCATGGAGACAATTTATTTTTGAGCACTAAAACACACGGGCACAGGGAAAATTTATTGCTATGCAAAATGGATTTATGTTCAATCAGTTGTTTCCTGAGTGATGTTCCCTCATTCTGACACAGGCCTTCCATCCATGATCAGGGGCCTCCGTGGCTCAGTAGGTAGAGCGTTGGACGCTCAATCCGAACAGCCTTCCACCAATGGATAGCGTGTTCGAACCCCACTCAGTCCAAAAATTGGAAAATTTTCTGACTGGGTTTTCACTCGAACGACCTATGTGGGATGGTTGCCAGTTACCAGCGGAAGGTTGTGGGTTTCCTCCGGGCACAGAGCCCCGTTTCCTCCCACAATAAAACTGGCAACGCCGCCATATAAGTGAAATAATCTTGAGCGCGGCGTACAATCAATCCAAACAATCAATCAACTACCATGATCCATGAAATGCGGGTTCGAATCCCAGTCAGACCAAATAAAAATTGAAAAATTACTGGGTGGATTTTTCTCTTTATTGTCGTACGTGTAAGAGATGATAAAC
The DNA here is from genome assembly GCA_963971465.1 of Lepidochitona cinerea. Lineage (NCBI taxonomy): Eukaryota > Metazoa > Mollusca > Polyplacophora > Chitonida > Tonicellidae > Lepidochitona > Lepidochitona cinerea. The sequence goes on from OZ020553.1 coordinate 38,052,961, forward strand.
TTTCTGGCTATAGTGATTAATATATGTATGGTACATGTATCTTATAGACTTGTGATTTAAATCTCACATTTTCTTAAAGTGAGATTTCGTTGAAACAGAATTAGCCAGTTGTTTGTCATTTTTATCAAGAAGAACAAAAGCTTTCCATTGAAATCAGTATTGTAGGTATAGTGATATACGGTAGTTGTTTTTATATTCAACAATGTAATTCATATATCTCAGCTATTTGAATTACGCCTATTACTCTCCATTGATATCTGCACTGTAGATACACGGTCGCTTTTATAATCAACACTGTAGTCCATACATCCCAGCTATTTGAATTGCAACCATTATTAGCACAAATCTTTGGTTCATGAGGGTTACTGACTTCACTGATGTTCTATTTTGTTTCAGTTGACTTATTGGTTGAACATGTGATCAGCCAGGTGTTATACAGTGAGTTTGAGGACACTAGCTCGTTAACTGCTGCAGATTATACGCTCAAAGTTTATGACAGAACAGAATACCTGCTCAAGTAAGGCTAAGCAAACATCTCATGTACATGAAATCCATACAGGAAATGTTAGCATTGGAAATTCTCTTTAAGGAACAGGGGACTGTTTCTAAAGACATTTATGTCTAACGTAACTTTGCGCCTAGTCAAAACGTAATGTTGAAGGTATAGGTTACCATGACAGTTAAGCCTCGCCTAATGTCGAACGTAAGTGTGTTGATAAACAGCGCCCAGGAGTGGCTCTGTTAATTGAGCATGGTTTATTCTCTAAACCATTATTGCAATTTTATCGCATAAGGACACCGTTTTCCTTCTGTTGGTACTCTGCCACCATCCTTTATGCTGGCTGGACCAGCTGGTCACAGGATTCAACTTTCAACTAGCAGAAACTTTTTATCTATAATTTAGGAAATCTGAACTTCAGGGGTTGCCTTCATCAAGGAACATTGGCAGTTCGATCATTCCAAACTTATTCATATTCAGGTGTATTGTTTCGAAAAATAATGAAAGAATAAGAAACAAAACTATTTTTGCATAGAATTCGATGGCAAGATGCTATTTAAATCAAAGAAACTACCTAAAACATTAACTTTTGAAGTCTGAGTTTAGAGTTAAACACAAATTGGCTCAGATTGGTGATCAAGTAAGGTAGATACTTCTAGCAGCTGTAATATGTAGGAAATCTTGAGTCAACATAAAATACTATGCACCCATCATGCATGTAATGTTTTGTTTACGTTCGGCGCGATATACAGAAAAGCAACATTGAATCTTCTCTGGCTCTCTCACCCTTGTTTACATTTGTTGACAGTATGTATCCGTTGTCTTATTATACCTACGTCCATCAGTGCCTGAAATATGATCGTGACATCAAGTTCTCTCTGTGTAAACGTGACCAGATTCCTCTGCCGCTACTTAGAACTGTAAGTATTGATCTCAAGTTACATGTATATTAATTGGTCATTTCAAACCACATGAGTGGGCCTCGAGTGGCTCAGTCAGCAGAGTGATTGGGAACTCAATACAGGAAACTGATTCAATGTTTCCGACCGATACCGAAATTATATGGTCTGCATCTATCAATGTGGATGTTTCCCTTGATCCAGGTACGCCATATAAGTGGAATAATCTTGTGTGCGATGAAAAACTATTCATTTTATTTCCACTACAATTTTTAATTGATATTTATTTCTTCATCCTTTTCTTGTATTTATTGAGTGGTTAATAGATGAAATGAATGCATGAATGAAATGATCTTCTGCTCACACTTTGAATGAGAAAGGTCCAGCTTCTACATTCTACTGGGGTTCTTGTTATCTCTGGATTGATTGATGTTTTATGCCACACTCAAGACTATTTCACTTATATGGCGGCGTTGCCAGGTTTGTTGGGGAGGAGAAGCCCTCGACCTTTGGCGAGTACCTGGCACCTCCCCACATAAAAGTTATCTTTTAAAGGCTGTACTTTCCGAAGGTCGGGGGGTTTCCGATGAGCCAATGAGCCCGGTTTCTTCCCCCACTTAACCTGGCAACAACGTCATATAAGTGGAGTAATCAGTATAAAACATCAATCAATCACTGATTAAAGGCTGCATAGCTTTGTAGCACCCTGCTTGTTAGTCCGAAATATCTGCGATGATGATGTAAGACATTTTCTGACAGATAGGCCATCATCATCGTCAGAACACATTTGATCAATTTTCTGGGAATTCCTTGACACACTTCGAGCTGGCAAGACCACCTCTCGTTTCTCATCAAAAATATCAAGATTCTCTACATAACTTTTAAAAATAAAATTACAAACCCGTACTTTAATGGTTTCCCTTTCTCCTCGCATCAATCTGAAGTCTGTACGTCGACACAAGCCATAGATCTGCCCGGTTAAATTTCAAACTGCACCAAACCTTTAGTTTACAAAAGTCTCCATTTGCATACTCTCATTGATACGTCACTATATCCGGCAAAGGTCAACCTGTAACATGACTACCCCACTAGGAGGCGATATAGTTCATTGGACGTGTTGCTTTTTTTGTTGAAGTCACGTGAACCAACACGACCAATGAACTATATCGCCTGCTAGTGGGTAGTCATATGACATGATTACCTTTCGCACATATAGTGACGTATCAATGAGAGTATGGAAATGGCGAATTTTGTAAATTAAAGGTTTGGTACAATGTGAGATTTAACCAGGCAGATCTATGGCTTGTGTCGACATACAGACTTCAGATTGGTGCGAGGAGAAAGGGAAATCATTAAAGTACGGGTTAGCAATTTTATTTTTTAAAAGTTATGAAGAGAATCTTGATATTTTTGATGAGAAACGAGAGGTTTGAATTGATCAAATGCATTCTGACGATAATGATGGCCTATCTGTCAGAAAATGTCTTACATCATCATCGCAGATATTTCGGACTACCTGCTTGTCTGCAGTGTTTCTGACACCAATCAACCATAGACTTACAGTATGTTATCACTATTTACAGGTAGATGATGACAATAAACCAGTTTATTTCCCACGGGATTTCTTTCAAAAGGATCCTGGAGAGGTCTCCAGGTAGGTCATTCTATACTCACTTGTATTTCTTAACATCCTTCCTTTTCAGACTGGGCTTTCACCCGAACGATCTATGTGGGATGGTTGGCAGTTACCACCTGAAGGTTGTGGGTTTCCTACGGGCATAGAGCATGGTTTCCTCCCACAATAAAACGGCCAACGCCGCCATATAAGTGAAATAATCCTGAGTAAAACACCAAACAATCAATTAAAATCCTTCCTGCCATTTAATGTGTAGACAAAAATCTAGGTTCCTGAAGTGTTTCACAGGTAGATTATTCAAGAGTTTAAGTTAACTCATGCGGTACCACAGCTCATTTCGAGGCTCAGTCTCGCACATCGCTCTCTTTTTCAGCCGTATCAGCCTTACACTGCCAAATCTACAGACACTGTCTTATGTAAATTACAATGTTATTCTCCTCAGATATCAGTTGTAAATGACACTTAGATTAAGTCTGATTTCTGGGTTGGTTGCTCATGTTTTTAGAAATGGGATACGCCAAGTAGCTGACTCTTGTCAGCTCAAAATGTATCTTGTGACAAGCCAACAAGAAATCGACAAATATTAAACTCAAAAAGTCAAATGCATTCTCAAAAACAAAGTTTTTCGGTTCAAGTAAATATAGCATTGCTTTTGGAATTACTATTTCAGAGATTCTCTAGATATTCTGATGGAGACCTTTTACAGAGAGATAGAAAGATTAAGGGACCAAACTTTACAGGCAAGTACTTATATATAGTAAATATATGACTGGCCTTTCAATGGATTGACCTGTTATGGTCAACTGTAAAAGTGACCAAATAAAAAGTGGTCTTCCTCTAGTTTTTGACATTAAGTAATAGTGCATGCAACTTATTACAGCAAGGCTAGATATGCCATGTCTACATAAAGGTTTGTTCTTACTATGTGATTAGTTAAACACAACCTAAAAGGGGATTTCAAGTTTATAGAATGTGACAGTTATTCAGTGTACTTTATATTTTATAAGTTGCTTTCCTCTGTTCTTGCTGCTAGGGAGGCTGCTGTTGATGTAGCCACTGTGCTTTATCATCCTGTTCACATGAATGCATGTTCTTTTGCAGTTATTTGTGCATTAAATTTGATAGATTGGTTGATGTTTTACACCACACTCAAGATTATTTCACTTCTATGGAGGCGTTGCCAGGTTTAGTGGCAGATGAAACTGCTGAGCTTCGGCGAGTACCTGGCAACTCTTCCACATACTGTATGGCAATTGACTGAGAATTCCACTCAATTTTTAGATGGTCTGATTAGCCTTTGAACCCGCACCACATCGATGGAAGGCCTGTGTCAGACTGAGGAACTGTCACTCTAACCGACTCGCCCACCAAACCCCCTCCCAATTGAATTTGAAATCACTAATTTGAAAAAATTTCTAGAGACCCAGGATGCTGGTTACTAGATGAGTATACATCAAACACAGACAACTCTTGGTTATAACCAGCAGTGCTCTTTGATATTCTCACCTTTACTACTTGTAGTGAGATCTTACCTTTAGGTATTTTAGGTGTTCAGGTGATCTTCTGGAACTCAAAATGTCGAATCACACACAATTCATTTTTTTTTTTTAACATTTGATTTTGGCGGAGGAAGCTTAAGTAAAATTCCATAAGCAACTTCTTTTAAGGTGTTCGCTTGTTTTATTTATTGTTTTTTTTTAGTATTTCTAATCTTCCCAAAACAAACAACATCGTGATTGGTTTTCATGTGCTTAAAATATATATATATTTTTGTTGTACAGGGAAAAGCAGAAGCTAGTCAATGTCGCAGCCTAACCCAGTCAGTGAAAGCTGTTTGTGCTATTCTAGCAAAGATTGAAACCATTTCTATATCTAAATCTGTCAGCAGAGTTCAAGATATTGTCTCCAGACTGTCTGTAAGTAGTACATAGAATGCTTCCATATCGTAACTCAAAATCAATGTCGCTTAATTATATTTATGAACACTAAAACTCACGGCACAGGGAAAATCTTAACATATTTTCTCCAGACTGTCTGTAAGTAGTACTGAGGGATTAAGTTGCATAGAATGCTTCCATCTAACTCAAAATCAATTTCGTTTAATTATAGCCAGTCTTAGTGAGGTTAATGTTAACTGACAAATATATAGTCCAGCTTCTTCTTGCTGCAACTTCGGGCCTCCGTGGCTCCATGCTAATAATGATTGGTTGTTAAGTAGCATTGGAAGGTCAGCGGTTTCCTCTGCCACTAAACCAACACCACTCTATGAGTGAAATAATGTTGAGCCTAGTGTAAAATGTCAATCAATTGATCAACTATGTGGTGGTTTCCTCTCCCAATAAACCTGGAAATGCTGACATATAAGTGATTAAAAAAATAAGAGTCAAACAAACAAACTAATACTGACATTTTGTGCGGGTTTTTTTTTTTAGCATCGGACCTCACAACCCCCTGAAATGGATGCTATAGGGGATTGTGTTTATTCAGATCCTTCAGAAATACAGGATGTTGAGTAAGTAGAAATTTTGTAATTTTTTGTTTTAATATTCCTCTTTTGAATGAGTAAATGTAAGGCATTTTTGAAAGTACAGAGGAATGAAAATACATGATTCCATTAACATTAATAACTCATTTTGTTATACCCAAAGTGCCCAAAATCTATTTGATGATGTAGTAACCCAATTTCTTCATTGGTCTGTCAGTTGCCATGTGAGACATGCTATGTTGTCATCCATTGGAACTGTGACAAATAAGGTTCTAAGGCACAATATGAAGTATCAGTATTCTCGTTATTTTTTGGAATTACCCGGGTCCCAGAATATGGCACCTATCGCCAGCACTAAATGCCGGCTGCCTTATCCATTCAGCCAACCGACCTGTTGAGGAGGCCTGTTGGCTGAATGGATAAGGCAGCCGACATTTAGTACTGGTGATAGGTGCCGTACTCTGGAACCCGCATTCGATTCCCATTTCGGGTTTCACCAAAATCGGTAGAAGAATTTCTGCCATTTTTCAAGCAAGTGTAATACCAAAAAATAACGAGGATACTGTTATACTCACTTTCTAAAAGACACTAACTAATTAAATATGAAGTATATCGTCACCAATATTAATACCCAAGCAAAATGTGACTTTACCTTATGTTGTGGATCCTTTGTTTGTTTCAGTTTGGGTTTGAGGTGTAATTTATTGGAAAATCTACAAGAAGCCATGGATGAATTGATGATAAGTGTACAACAATTAGTGAACCTTTACTGCAGGACCTTCCACACAGATTTCATCCTGTTTGCTCAGGATGATGGGTACACAGGTGCGCTATAGGAATGGGGTTGTCAGAGGAATGAGATACTGGGGTTTACACTACTTATTTGTAACCTTTGTTTCTGTGTCCATGCTTTCACTCAATAGCTGTATGACAGAAAACTTGTTTTAATCATTTTAGATGTACATTTTGTTGCACTTTTCCTTGTAATCAAATAATTGTATCAACCATTTTAGATATGCATTTTGTTGCACTTTTCCTTGTACTCAAATACATGTAACTGTACAAGATAAAACTTACAATATATTTCAATCAGTTTAGATCATAGATGTACATTTTGCTGCACTTCTCCTTGTGCTCTTTTTGATAATTTCACAATTTTGTTTAACAAATAGAATAATGGACTTATCTAAATTTGTGTAATTGTAGAAACCAATGATGTAACTGGTCTGATAGATAACTTCCTCATCCAAGTGGCTACAGCTCATAGAATTCCTGTCTCATGGCTCAATATGTAAGTCTGATAACCTACGCATGCAGCCTTAAACATTGTACAATTCATCATGTTATAGAACAGAAAGTGGACAACCAAATGTTCCCAAAGGAACTGTTCAATGATTTTCCAACAAGAGAAGTGACAATTGTTCAACTTAAAAAAATAATGTTTCGCACCCACATAAAATCTGCCTGGATTTTGTGTTAAGTTGACTACATTTGGATTTAGATTTGGGGCAAGGATTGATGGAATAGTGACTCAAGCAATTTACATGCATGTCCATTTAACGTTATGATCGCATTACTGGTAACCTTATACATGGGTTCCATTTATGGATGTGCAGGCTTATTTTAAGCAAGAAAACTAATCAAAACGCCTGTCCGTTCATGTTCAGGACGTTCATGTACATGAATTCTTATTTAAAAAAACAAGGTACGTAAAAGACCATAGGCTGGACGTATGATTTAAGCCGCAAAAATATGATGCTGAGGATCTAACGTACCCTCCCTGATGTTTGTAACCTTGAGCCGAAATCACACCTTCTTTAAAAATTGAGCCTGTTTCACAAAGCGGCATAGCGTAAGTGTTAACGTAACTGCCATAGCAATGTATCTCTACAGTATGGGTTGCTATGGCAGTTACGTGAAAAATTACGCTACGCCGTAAAAACAGGCCCGGTGATTTCCTCCCCTATTTAACCTGGCAACACCGGCATTTATTACTTTAAGTGAGATAATCAGAGTGCTGCTTTTATTAAAAAATAAAGAAATTTATCAATCTTCCTATATATAAAGGATGGAATTCTCAAATCAATGAAACTATTTTCCAGACCTAATTATTATAAGTTTGGCTTGGATGTAAATAACCTGTAAATGATTGTGTTTGTGTTAAGAATGGCTTTAATCTGACTGATTGATCATCTCTGCATAATGTTTTTTTTTTTCAGGTACGAGGAGTATATAGTTGACTGTAGTATACATCACAGTGGTAGAAGATTAGGTCAATCTCTACTCACTAAGGCAATGACTGTGTCCAAAACTGGTCTCTGTGAAAGGATTCTCTTTGATGAATGGTCAGTATACAACTCAACCGTTCGCTAACGTCAGCTAAATTTTGCGTAAACGATAAAAAAAAATAGACTTGACAGACATTCAGTTGTTTCTAGGGTAATCAACTCTATTGCCATTAAATAACGCTATTTTTGTTCAACTGTTGGTCAACACACAGTGACGATTTCAAAAACTGACCTTTGTGAAGAATGAGACACAAAAATATTAAACAACAAAAACTTCAGTTGACGTTGAAGACAGCATTCGCGCGAAAACGGGGCACATGCTACGGAGCACTAAACAGAGTTAGCCTGTAGACATTTTGTAAACTGTTTAGCTTAAAATCGATGGGCAGGGGTTTTTCAATTCAAAATGACTTATTCGCATGATTGCCCTATGTGGAATGTGTGACAGGTACATGCACATGTATCTTTTTGAAGTTAGAGGTTTCATCCTTTGCAAAGAGCCTGAATTCCCCCCCCCCCCCCCCCCCCCCACGTGAAATAATCTATATAAGCAACTTTGGATACTTGTGTGAATTTCTTGCAAGCAGTTATGATATAATCACTCATAGTCATTCTCGTCCCAATTGATAGAAGCAAAAAGAGAATGTTCTAAAATACCAAACTCCTAATGGTGTATGGAAAGTTCTCTTTTCTGAAATTTGGATTAAATTTTATTGCACTTTTTTTTTCCAGGATTCAGTTTGAAGATTTGTTACTTTGTTCTCTACCACGTGAGAGTCGACTTTGTCTTACCTTATATGGACTGAAAACTATACCCAATGCTAATGCAAATTCCACCAATGAGGATACAGGGAAGGTGAAGACAGCACTAGGGGGAGCCACTGTCCAGTTGTTTGACCATAAAAGGTAACTTCTCTTATAAGTCTTCTAAAATATCAGTTACACAATTTGTACTCGTCACTACATGAAGGTATTCAGGCTGTATTTTTTTCTTTAACCGTAATATTGATTGATTGATTGATTGATGTTTTACGCCGCAATAAAAAAAAACAATCAAAAACTCTTCCACTTCCGTAATATTGAATAAAAGACCAACCATACACGAACCAATACACTGAAGCCTTGTTTACCAACAGTATGTGAGTTAACGACAACTGACAACTGAGGTAATCACCGCTTTCAGTAGGTGCAATATTGCCATATGACGTCAAACATCAATCAAGTAATCAATGAAATTTGATCCCTTTAAACAAATCTGACTTTATAAGACGTGTCTGTTTTTCCTTGTCAGCCATCTTGTTCAGGGTCCCCAGCTTGTGATCCTGAGACCAGGGAAAGCAGCAGACCCTCTTGGACCATCTCTGACGTCTCTCCTCCCTGAGTCTGTGCTACTTCAGGTAAATTATCTCACACAATAGACAGTCATATCTATCCAATTTGATTTATGTTAACCAGGTTTTCTTCAGAGTGGCTTCTTCCCTCTATAAACCTGAGCCTATTCTACCCTATACGAAGAATGAATGTGGAATGCTATCTAACTCTCCAAGCATTCAATTAATGTTTGTATTGAGGGTAAATTAATGACTGTCAATTTTCTGAAATATTGTAAGATGGAATTGTGTTTGTCCAAGTAACAGCTTGTTTGATGAGGGTTGAGGTAAGAGGAGGGGGAAGGGAGGTAATTGTAACAGGCTCTCAGACTATTTCTTTTACTTGGCTTATACGTGTATTCCATTTATTTTATATTGTGAAGTAGTTCCGTATAATATGTAAACATAAGTATACTTTGTATTATTGCAGGTCAATTTACCTGAGTTAGGTAAACACATTGTGTTTCCACGGCCGTATGAATCTGAGATCAAGTAAGTTAGAAAAGGAACTTTCTACAAAATACTGGCATAGTAGTGTTGCTTTGTTCGAAATCATTTACGATCTTATTTCAAAATAATTGTAGAATATATTGTATCACATCCTTCCAACAAGGCAAGATATTTCTCAACATTGGGTTTCTTTTTTTTCAAAAATTAAGCTCACAAGAAAGCATCTTGAAAATTACATGTAAAAGTATATAGTATAAAGAGAAAGCAATTTTGTTTCAGAATCCAGAAGACATTTGTTAGTCTCCCTACAGAACATCAAGAGGACCTCATGGGTATTTTACAGAAAGACTGTATTACAGAGTAAGATTTTACCTTTAATTTATAGGGTGGACTCACAAGGCCAATTTTACTGTCTCTGCAAAATATGAGCCAAGAAAAAGGCAGAACACACTAGAAGATTTTTCTTGCAAATGTGTCACTTTTAAAAACATACATAACGTGTAAACTTTTGTCACATCATTTCAAGTCAGTATTATATTTCTGACATCATATGCTTTAATTGGCTGAAATCTAAAATTCGCTCAGTAGACAAATAGGCACCGTAGTCAAATTCTGGAGTTTTAACTGGCTCTATTCTTTCCTATCCCATAAGTTAAAGATAACCAAATAGTTCCTAATTGTTTTATCACAAATTGCTTTATGGCTTGAGCATTTAGTTCTAATGAAAAAAATGAAATTCTTGAAAATTCTTTTCTATTTGGTTGTTTCATTACACAACTAACGAGCTGCTCAACTCCAAATGATAGTGGCAGGGCCTCGGTGGTCCAGTGGGTCAGAGTGATCGTCCCTCAGTCTCACACAGACCTTCCATCGATGTGTTGCAGGTTCGAATCACACTCAGACCAAATCAAAATCTGAGTGGTTTTCCCACTCAGTCGTCGTATGTTGAAGAACTGCCAGGTACTTGTCGGAGGTCAGGGGTATCCTGCGGGCAATGAGCCCGGTTCCCACCTCCCAAATAAACCTGACAACGCCGCCATATAAGCGAAATAATCTTGAGTGTGGCATAAAAATCAACCAAATGATAGCCCTCGGTTTTGGAGCATTGTGGCTCTTCTTTAGCCAAGTATGCTGACCCATCAAGGAGGAGATGGCTATCAAGTACCTTCCTTGAAACCCTGGGTATATAAGTTATATTTTCTTGAGTGTTATGTCCTGTGAATCAAACAATTAATATGTCATTGACATTTAGATATAAACCTGACAATGTTTGTCTCATTAAGAGCCCTACACTCAGGGGTTACATTATAACTGAAATCTGGTGAATCAAATCAAATGTTATCTCAAAATAAGTTTTCTGTTCCTTTTTTAGATTGACTTCAGATGAAAAGCTGTTATTATGGGACAAACGTCATCACTTATTGGAGAAGCCAGCGTTTTTACCCAAGGTGTTGGCTTCAGCACATGGTTGGGATTGGGCCTGTCTCTCCGATATTTACCTCCTTCTTAGGCAGTGGCTTACTCCCTCACCAACTGATGCATTTGAACTACTGATGCCTCAGTACGTTTCTGGTTTATTCAAATTAGATCACACTTTTTTTTTCTAATTTTTCATTAAAATTTGCCAACAAGAGGTCAACATTGCTCAGTTGAAGAAGCATTAGATGCTCAGTATGATAACCGTTCCTGTCGGAAAATTGCTTTCAATAAAAATAGTCTGGTTACATATTTGTCAGGCACCCAACTTTAAAATAGCATAGAGTGGAGTGGATTTTTCTGTCAATGCCATCATATAAGTGAAATAATCTTGAGTGCGGCCTAAAATATCAATCAATCAATCAAAATACCATATAAGCAACAGCGTTCGCACTCTACCTTGAAAACCTTGAAAAGCCTTGAAAATGGAAAAAATAAATTCAAGGCCTTGAATTACCTTGAAAAATAAAAAAGTACCTTGAATTAAGTATCAAAGGTCTTGAAGAAAAATCCAGTGTGTCGGTTTTAATTTAAGGTAACGGTATGACTGCCGATGATCAGCGTGAAAACAAAACTTCGGGTTAGATTCATCCTTGAGACTGAGTGAGCGTTGTTCATCGGACATTACGAAACTGAAACCACTCACTTAAGATTCGGCAAACTGTTTTTTACTTCCCTTGAATTCTGCTAAAAAACTATCCAAGAACTTTATGAGTGGTTTCATTTGAACACAGTGAGTTCAGTTGAAAAAGAACACTTTAAAAGTATTGAAATTTTGGCATGAAATAAACGGACATGATGTTGCAACAACAACACGGACGTCAAATACATAATTGTCATCATAAAAGTATAAATTTAATAGAGAAAACTCTATACATATATCAAACATTATTAATAGTTAACACATGTACATGTATGTGAAATTAGCATAAAATTGAAATGTATTAAAATCTAGTGACTCAATTTTTTATTTATCACTTAGGCCATTCATAAAGGTTATTTCGTTTCATGTAACTATAACTTGTAAGTCTAGCAAAATGTTTTTTGAGACTGGTAGGATATGGTTTCTTTTTTTGTGGAGCTTAATATGTTTAGTCTCTTGAGACCAAAAAAATAGGTTTCATCAGGTTGATAGCTGCAGCCCAGTTGGAGAAAGATTTCTTCGATTATTTTTGTTGTTTTTTTTTTTCAATAGAATACAAAAGATGTAGGCCTAGGTCTATGTTTTTATGTAGCATACACCCTAGCTTTTGGAGATAAAAAAACAGACTGTTGAGCAATAAAATTGTATTTATAATTTATAAAACAATTAGTTAATACACATTTTTAGATTTTTTTTATTTTAGATATAATTAACTAAAACTTAAGTTTCTGCTTGATGTTTATTATAAAGGGAAAACATTATCAAAATCCAACACAGGTGTTGTGTATGCATGTTAAACAGAGAGCTTTATATACTTGGATTCTCGCAAATTTTTTTGAAATTTTAGCCCTGAAGACCCTTTATCAGCATTGGTCTGATCAGTATGGGTTTCGTGTTATCTTGTGTGACTTCGTCAAAACTGGAAATTGCCAATGCAGATGATAAAATTCCTTTTATTTTGCATGCTTTAAATGTCTGATGTTTCATTGTTACATAGTATTTCACAGCCTCAATAGGTTGGACATACACAAGTCACAAAGTGAAAAAAATCAAGCAACAGTTTCAGAGCGATCTTTAAATAGCGCAGAATCACTACTGCTTTTTCTATCAACGCGCAAGTAATCCGCCTGAGTATGTCTGATTATGTTTGACAAGGCCTGACAGACTGTAAATTTTGCTTGCAAATACCTTGAAAAAGGGTCTTGAAAAGGTCTTGAAAAAATTTTCATCTTGAGAGTACGAACCCTGAAGCAAATGTCGATTGAAGTGTAATTGTTTAAAATCAAGCAAAAAAAATATCTTTTTCACAATGACAAGCGATTCCCCTTCTCTTTTAATAAAGTCTTGAATTAAAAGCTCATGTTGTGACCTTGATTTTGTTTAGCTTTGCAGATCAGCGAGTACGAGAATTTGCCGTTATTTGTCTGCGTAATTTGGATATAGATGAGATGATGAATTACCTCCCTCAACTTGTTCAGGTAGGTTGCTTTCTATATCTGGTGTAAAAAAAAGAGCCACCATGGCGGAGTCAACAGATTAATAGCCTCTCCCCCAGAAGGCCTCCTCCCATCGATTGGTTTGAATGTCTCACAGTCCAAAGCAAAAATTGTTTAATTTATTAGTGAGATTTTCACTTGATTGCTCTATGTAGAAGGTAAGGGGGTTTTCTCCTGGCAATGGGCTCTGTTTTCTTCCGCATTAAACCTGGTACTGCCACCATATAAATGAAATAATTTTGAGTGCAATGTAAAACATAATGAAATAATCAATAAATAAAGGTTATAAAGTATAAAGGTTTGTGATCAGAACATTCTAAGGGAGTAGAGTTTTGTTTAAACTTTATTATTATAATATGTAGATGAAGATTAAACCTCTTCACCGGCAATTTCTCATATTTTTCATCACATACAAACAATTGACTCTATCAATATCTTTGACAGTCTTAAAAAATATTCATGTTGAATTTTGTCTTCAGGCATTGAAGTTTGAAAGTTATCACGTGTCCCCCTTGGCTGAACTACTACTGGAGAGGGCCTGTAACAGTGTTAGATTTGCACATGATCTCTTCTGGTAAGTAATGGTTAAATACCCATTTTTACTAGATCTGTGTGTGGAAGACTTGCCATGTACACAGTGTGGAGAGAAAGGTACACTACATAACGTCTCAACTTTGGCTGAATGAGAAAGTGACATACTTTGCTAATGTCACAAACAGCCTTTCATTGACATTCAGTATCTGGATGACATTTTTAACATATGGCGGCAGGAGTTCTTCATATTTTCATTGACACTCTCAATTCCCATGGCCCCAGCATTAAGCTACAACATACTATTGACCACAATTCTGGGGATTTTTGGGATGTAACTGTGTACAAGGGTCATATATATCAAATGATTGGTTATCATGATTACAAAGTATCATTCAAACCTGCTGTGGTGGTGTGTAGGAGTTAAGTCGGTGAGAGGGATAGTTCCTAAGTCCGTCACTGGCCTCCCATCAATGTGACATGGGATCAAATGCCTCTCAGATAAAAATAAAAAGATTTGAGTGGATTTTCTTGAGCGAGTATTAAAAAATAAGGCTTTATTTATTCAACATTTGTGCATACTTTATCATTAGGCTTTTGAAAGAAGCGGCTCAAGATTCCCTTTACCGTCGCCGGTATCAACTAATGTTTGGTGCTGTGATGAGTGTGGCTGGGGAAGCCCTCATGAAGGAGTTTCGAAAACAAGAAGAGTTGATGAAAATCTTAGGAACAACAGCGGAGAAAGTCAAATCTGCCCGAGATAAGGAGGTGCGTTGAATTTACATACATGTATACAGCAGTTTTTCAAAATAAGATTCAACTCATTGTGTACATTTGTGAACTGAGTTTGTTTCAACATACTGTGCATATAAAATCTTTCAATGGCATTTAGAAGTTAAAAGGTCACAATAAGGTGAAGAATTACTTATGGATAACAATAAGCCAAGAAGTTGTTATCCAATAATAAGTCTTCACCTTACTGTGCATATACATGTAGTTAAGTCAGTCATCTCAATGTTTTTATTATGGAGAACAGTCTAATCTTGTTTTCCGAAAATACATTATTATTTCCAATTAGTTTCAATCAATAAATCAATCAATCAGTTTTAAGCTTTAGGATGTCACTTGAGTAGTTTTACTGCTAGAACAAAGTAATTTTGGGTAATATGCATTTTGCTAGAACAAAAGTTATTTTGGGTAATGTACATTATGCTAGAACAAAGTAATTTTAGGTAACCTACATGCTGCCTGTGATGTCCAGTTGTTCCAAACTTTTCCCATGATTCTCTCCAGAGTTATTGCCCTTGAATAACTTTTGAAGACACCATAACAATGAGATGTGTGGGTATTCGTTCTTTCAGAACGGTTCTATTTCATGTTTTCAGGTAACTTTGAAGCGTGAATTAGAGGTTGTGTATGAGTTGTTTGACGACAAGAAGTCTATATTACTTCCTCTTGACTGTTCTATGGAAGTCTCTGGCATTGACCTCAAGGTAAGTCCATGGTTACGAGGGAAGAATATATAAGAAAGTTTCTAGTTGTGTTTAAGGGAGGTATTCATAGGGCCGGGGTTAAAACAGATTGGTTTATACCATAAAATTTGAATTTTTATTGTAATATACATATTTTCATATACTATTTTTGGAGATCATTTTAAAATTGCATGTCTTTTTAACCTCCAAAATAGTGATTTACACTCTTTTTAACATATTTCATAAATTTATTTCCGTCCTTTTTATTTTATTGTAATTTTGATGTAAATGGGCCTTTTTGATTAAAACTTCTTTTCGCCACCATATAAGTGAAATAATCTTGAGTGCGGCGTAAAACTCCAATCAATCAATCCTAGGGCCTGGGAGTCTACCGAGAGATTTCACGATATCTGGTGACAAATGACGTTTTTTTTATGACGTCAATTCGATTGACGTTTCTTGTTCTTCCACGTCAGAACTGAGTGTCACATTTGATTGATAATGGCTCCCCACATGCGTAATGACAATGCCGGTGACAGGAAATTTGTGGTTTTCTCACGATACTCCCACTCCCTATCGTGAAAAAGAATCTAAAAAATTGCCCACATAAGTGAAACACAATGTGGACTGTGGTGTATAACACTAAACTACGAGTCAATCAATGTGTGCTTTATGTGTAATCTTGTGGTATGCTCTTGCTGAAAATTGAAACTTAATTTTTTTTTTCAACAACTTGACTTTAAGTTGGGCCATCCTGGATATGTCGGCCCAAAGAACAACATTGATTTATAATATCCGATAGGGGAATCTTAATGCTGTACTGGATATATCAGTCAATTTTCAATAGTCAAACTGACTATGGATACTTATTGATAACATATTTATGTTTAATCTTTTACAGTCCTGCTCCTATTTTACTTCAAATGCCTTCCCTTTGAAACTGGTATTCAAGAACCAGAATTTCTATGCTGAACCAATCTACACGATGTTTAAGGTAATATAATGATTTAAAATAGACATGCCTTCAATCACTAACATATTGTACGAGGCTCTGTATTCTTTACATTGAGACATGGACACTAATTTGAAGACTCCGGAAAATGATTATTTTGTGGTGTTATGGTTTGTCTGTTCTAAAAGAGGGCAAGAGTTTGCTCTGCGTATAGATTAATTGATTGATGTTTTACGCCAAACTCAAAATTATTTCACTTATATGGCAACGTTGCCAGGTTTAGTGGGGAAGGAAACCCCCAAACCTCAATCAATCCTCTGGGTTTCCTCAGTTGAAATAATGTAAAACATCAATCTCTGTGCAATACCATTTCATGTAGGTTAAATGTGAGAGTTTTTATGTAGTCCAGGTTTCTGCCACCAAAATTACTATTTTTTTATAATGACGACCGTATTTTGGACGGCTGTCGGTATAAAAAATAGTAATTTTGTAGTCAGAAACCCGGACTAGTTTTTATGTAGCCTAGCTCTGTAATGTGCTTGGCTGTTTGACTTACGCAGTACTTTGTGGTGGCCTCGGTGACGATCCACCCTCGGTGCCACACGGACCTTCCATTGATGTGGGCAGGTTCGAATCATGCTCAGATCAAATAAAAATGACAAATTTCTGAGTGGATTTGTTAACTCGGTCCACGTATATGGAAGAGTTGCCAGGTACTCGCTGAAGGCCGGGGGTTTCCTCTGGGCCTGCTAACTGACTGAAGTGACTTATACTATGTGTTTATATTAAGGTTGGTGATGACCTTCGACAAGACATGTTAACATTACAACTCATAGAAATCATGGATAATCTCTGGCTAAAGGAAGGCCTAGATCTCAAGATGATCACCTTTTCTGTTTTGTCTACTGGACCTAAACGAGGTGAGCCATTGCCGTGATATTCAGAAAACACGGCAAACTTTTGCTTTAGTGAAGTAGGAAGAGTCAGTGACCAAGTTGGAAGGTAGGGTTGTGTTTGATTAGGACAAAACATTGACCCGGTATGCAGCTCAACCCTAATCAAACATACAGTGATGCAAGCCGCATCAACTTAAAAACATCAAGTTCTCCCTCCAGGCTCATCAGGTATGTGGAACAGTTGTGAGGTATTCGTCGAAGGTTGGGCGTTTCCTGCAGGCAATGAGCCCTGTTTCCTTCCCCACTAAACCTGGAAACACCGCCATATAAGTGAAACAATCTTGTGTGTGACATAAAACATCAATCAATCACCCCCCCCCCCCCCCCCCCCCCCCCCAGGTTCACCGAGGAGTGGGACCCGTGTTTCTATCAGGTAACTACTTACACATGCTTACAAAAACGAAAATCAGTTACAATTCTTATATATTTAGTTTATTAAACCATTTATTTTCCGTCACCTCATTTCGTTTATTTTTATTTTTCATGTAAATTCTTAAAATTGCCCTGAATATCCCCTATTGTTTGTCATAGAAAGACATTGCAGAAATTTGGCCTACACTAAGTTGTCCTTGGTCCTAATGGTCCCTTTATTTTTCCTCCCACCATACATTACATTTTGTTGATGTTGGTCTTGTTTACACAAGTTCATCCTCGATGACGTTTTATTCATGGGTGCTGCTGCTATGCAAACGTTACAAACTCTACTTTGTGTTCCTTGTAAACCCAATCAGGCCCAGGCAACACAAGCCTTTCATGGATGGGTCACGAGTGTGAATCACACTCAGTGAGCCCTGTCTATATAGATACATTTATTTTGGGTATAAAATTCAGCTCACTCCCTTAAAGTGGCATGAGCTGCCAAAATGTTGATATTTTGACGTTGAAACAGAATGTTAAAATGATTGGCTATTTTTCCTAAGACGTATAACTCAGAAGCTTTTTAGTGCTCTAGTCTCAAGAATGTACGATAAAGTATTGTTTTGAACTAACTTTGGCTTAGAATGAATGAATGGTCGTCTCGGTTATTTAAATTTTGTTTACATTTCGAACACATTTTAGGTTCGTGCAGGTCACATACTGTATGGATTTTTCTCATTCCAACGCTAATCATTTAGTTTTTCGATGGCCTTCAAAGCCTCTTACTGTCGTGATGATCAGAAATTATGAAAAAAATGTGAATTTCGGCAGCTCATGCCATTTTAAGAAATGTACAGATTCCCATAGATAGTACCTACAACTGTACAAACACTTGCCTTTTGACCCTAGGAGAAAGAACAATCTGCATTTTACACAATAAAATCAAAAAATCTTGCCCTAACATCCTGTATAGTAACCTAGGCTAATGCCCTGTACTGGCTATCCGTTTGTACATACCGCGCATGCGCGAACCTTCCCTTCCGGTCTACCTCTTTCAACTCTGCAGAGAAGAGATCAACACTGCAAATTATACTAAGTATACTTTTCTTACTAATCCTTCTCTCTGAATCGTTTTTGGTAGGAAATTTTACTGTCCCTAGCGGTTAGATACCCTCCCCTAGATTACTAGAGGGTTTCTGACCAAAAAATGTCCTGTATTTTTTTGTTTTTGGAGAGTTTTCGGACTCAACCCATCTCAACCCACATATATGCTGTCGTGGGTCCAAAATTCGTCACCACGCGGTCGGGTTGTTGTGGCTCACCACCCTCCCATACAAACACTATTACATATTTTCATAGGCGATTTTTTAAAGCGGGGTGCGTCCCTGTTTAAATAAATTACGTTCCATTACTAAATCACGCGATCTCCCCAGACTCAGCGGACGAGGTTAAACGGTCCAGGCAAGTCCTAAATCAATAACTATTATTTATTGTAATCAAAAGAAAAAAACGATATATAATATAACAGGAATGAGTAATTAATAAAGAGTTAGTAAAAAAAAAAAAAAAATTTTTTTTTCTGTGTTCTCTTGTTGATTATCTCTTCTGATTTGGCTGTCGTTGATGCTTTGTTGGGATTAGCTCTCAACATATGTTCTGTTCATTTTGCTTATCTTCGACAGTTTGTCTCAAGCCAGCGACGGAACGTCAGTTACACCTTCCCATACGAAGTCTGCGTGTCGGAACACCCGTCAGCCGGAACCCACGCAGAGGTCAGACGCAGAACGTTTGTGTGCCCTGGAACAAACGTTAGAGGGCGTTAAATTCTCAATTGCCAAGCTCGAGTAAATAAACAACTCAGGCGCGGCAATCGAGGGGCCCAGATCTTCACGATCTAAACAGGCTTCTGCGACCACGACTGTGCACCCAAGCACACGAGTCGAGTTGCCTGACGTCCAGGGCGGGTTGATCAGGCAACGACCGGCAACCTTGTCCCTGGATCAGTCGAACCGCCAGGAGGCGCTCCCTGAGACCAGGAGATGGTCGGACCAGTTCTTAGAGGGCGACTACCAGACTAAAACTTGGTCAGGGAACTACCTCCAGCCGAACGTCCAGTATCCCGAACCGGAGCCCACTGGAGAGGAGTCTCCGACGGATTCGGCGGAAGATACGGATGATCAGGGTTTCTCAACTACTGAACAAGGCGGTTCGACCACGTCTGTACGCCCAGGTACACGAGTCGAGCTGCCGGACATCTGAAGTGGTTTGAGCCTTCGGGCGTCATCCCAACTTCTCGATCTGTCCAACCGCCAGGAGGCTTAAACATACAGCGGCCTCGACCACGAATGTACGCCCATGTACACAAGTCGATCCGCCTAGCAACCAGAGTGGGCGAGTCCTGCGGGCGTTACCCCAAGTCTGGATCTGTTGAGCCACCAGGATGCTTAAACATTCGACAGCCTCGACTAGGGTTGTACGCCCAGGCCCACGACTCGACCCGCCTGACATCCGGAGTGGGTTGGTTACCCTATGGGCCTCACCCCAACTCTGGATCTGTCGAGCCGACGGGAAGCCTCAACATACGACGGCCTCGACCACGACTGTACGCCCATGCACACGAGTCGATCCGCCTGACAACCGGAGTGGCTTTGTGGGCCTACGGGCGTCACCCCAGCTCTGGTATTGTCGATCCACCTGGGGGCTTAGCATACGGCGGCCTCGACCCTGACTGTACATCCAGGTACACGAGTCAGCCACCTGACAACTAAAGTGGGCTGATTGTAATACTGGCGTCATCCCAAGCTCTGGATTTGTCAGTCCACAGGGGAGCCTCAAATTACGGCGCCTTCGATTACGACACTACCCACGGGTTCATGAGTCGATCGGCCTGACAACTAGAGTGGGGGGAAAGGCTAACAGCCCTAACCCAGGTTCTGGGTTTGTCAAAACGCCAAGAGGTGTTCCAAGAGGCCTAAACCTACCATGTTTCGGCCATGGATGTACGCCCAGGTGCGAGTCGAACCGCCGGCGGTTATCATCCCAACTGTCAAACCAACAGGAGACGGACGATCAATATTTGACTTTCTCTGAACTCCTGGACTATATCTACCAGCTGCTGCTCAATTTAGAGCGGGCCACTGGGGTGACCGGTCGACAGCGGGAAATCGCCCAAGCGTGGGAGTCTCCCCATCCGATAAGCTAGGCCCTGGACCCCGCCTGGTTGCCTTTGATTTTTTTTTTTTTTAAATGTCAGCCCGGGGCCTACTTACACAAATCATGCGGCGCGGGTTCGAATCTTACTCAGAACAAATACATTTCTGAGAGGACTCGTCACTCAGTCGCCGTATGGAAAGGGGTTACCAGGTTCTCACTGAAGGTTGGGGGCTTCCTCCAGACGATGAGCCCGGTTTTCCTCCCCAACTTATCCTTGCAAAACTGCAGTATAAGTGGAATAAGCCGAAATGTAGCGTAAAGCATTAACCATGCAACCCTTTCCCCTGAGGATCGGGGATTCCCTCCCCCACTAAACCTGACAAGTTGCCCGGTTAGTGAAATAACATGGATTGCGGCAAAAAATCCGCGATTAATACATTAATCAGATTTCCCCCCCTTGGACCTGCAGGACGACCTGCAAGTTGTGTCATAGGACATGAGGGGGGGGGGGGGGTACGTAAACAGAAGACTATTAGCCGATCATGACGACTGGTAATATCTAGGAACCCCTGAGCCTGTTTTCATGCAAAAATTTTCCCTCGTCAACGAGCAACCTTGGCGAGGACTAATCTTCTTGGATTCAGGCTCTTGGCAGTATTGTGAGCCCTCATCCATAATTTATGGGGTCAGGCTTTAGGAGGTTTGGTCTTGGGGGGTCCCCTACGACCTTCACAGTATACTACATATGAGACTTGACACTAGTGCAGGGCGAGGTTGCACTCGTCCGGCACACGTGCGTTGGCACAGCCTTCGTCAAGATGGGTATGTGGAAGACTCCCAAGGTACTTGCCGGAGTTCGGGGTTTACTCCGGACGATAAGCCCGGTCTTCCTCCCCCACTAAACCTGGCTACGCCACCGTATAAACGGAATAGCTTTGGCGTGCAGCGTAATTCTTCGTTCGATCAATCGTCAGGTTGGACTGCTCACCCGGCCTGCTCGCAGATTTCAAGGCTGACCAATAAATGATATCACTACTGCGCGGTTGTAAATTAATAACAGTCCGTTCGTAGTTTAAAATGGTGCGCTGTTTGTTATTTTCTTGTGGCATTGCGTCATGACAGCTTACTATTAAAGGGGTATGAGCTGCCAAAATGTTGAAATTATGCTATTTCTCTCAAGGCGTATAATTCAGAAGCTTTTTAATGCTTCTGGTCTCGAAAATGTACGATAAAGTATTGTTTGAACCAACTTCGGCTTAGAATGAATGAATGGTCGTCCCGGTTTTCGGTTCGTACAGGCCACTTTAAATTATTACCCTGTCCGTTTCCTCTCGCAGTTACCGTGGCAAAATGACAACTTTTACATTATGGCGGTTGCCGTATGCGGAGGAGTTGCCATGCCGAAGGTCGGGGGTTTCCTCCGGGCCCGGGTCCTTCCCCCACAATCTGGCTACGCCACCTTATAGGTTAAATAACTTCAGTGCGGCGCGAAGACCAATCATCAATCTAAGTACAAGACCGAGCTCCTAGTTCATTAGAATGTCGTTATTGTGTCGCCTGAAAGGGGGCACTTAGGGATCACTTTGACGGCGTAGTCTGGCGTCGGCGTCGGCGTCCGGATTGGTTTCCGTGCAATATCTTGAAAACCACTGGCTTAATTTTTTTCAAATTTAAATGGGAAGTTTAATACCTTAATACCCCGCTCAAGTTCGACTTTCGCTAAAATCCGCGCATATTTAATTATTGTACAGGCTTTTGATTGGCTGATACAAATAACTTGGTTTCCGTGCAATATCTTGAAAACCACTGGCTTAATTTTTTTCAAATTTAAATGAGAAGTTTAATACCTTAATACCCCGCTCAAGTTCGACTTTCGCTAAAATCCGCGCATATTTAATTATTGTACAGGCTTTTGATTGGCTGATACAAATAACTTGGTTTCCGTGCAATATCTTGAAAACCACTGGCTTAATTTTTTTCAAATTTAAATGAGAAGTTTAATACCTTAATACCCCGTTCAAGTTCGACTTTCGCTAAAATCCACGCATATTTAATTATTGTACAGGCTTTTGATTGGCTGATACAAATAACTTGGTTTCCGTGCAATATCTTGAAAACCACTGGCTTAATTTTTTTCAAATTTAAATGGGAAGTTTATTACCTTAATACCCCGCTCAAGTTCGACTTTCGCTTAAATCCGCGCATATTTAATTATTGTACAGGCTTTTGATTGGCTGATACAAATAACTTGGTTTCCGTGCAATATCTTGAAAACCACTGTCTTAATTTTTTTCAAATTTAAATGGGAAGTTTAATACCTTAATACCCCCCTCAAGTTCGACTTTCGCTAAAATCCGCGCATATTTAATTATTGTTTTTGATTGGCTGATACAAATAACTTGGTTTCCCTGCAATATCTTGAAAACCACTGGCTTAATTTTTTTCAAATTTAAATGGAAAGTTTAATACCTTAATACCCCGCTCAAGTTCGATTTTTATCTGACGCAGATTATTATTTAATATCTCATATTCAGGTAACATCTTACACAGCATGATATACATATATTCACAAATAAAGTACAACAGTGAATTTTTTTGTGAAAGGTGATGTACCTTCTCCTTGTATATTTATCCTGCCAGGCGACACTTCTACTTCAGTTGAATTCTAGTCTTCTAATCTTAGACGGACTTCTTGCCAACTGGTTTTCAAGTAAATTCCTTTTTTTTTCCAAAATGAGCAACAGAAAAAGTACCGTACCTGTTCTGACTACAGATCTTAAGTTCGAACATAAACCATACTAGAGATGTTTTTCTCGAGTCAATTGCTGGAATTGTCCTCTTTCCGCCATCTTCATGATTTCCGATGCCGGGGAAAGAAAGGAGCTGTGATTGGCTAATCAGTAACGACTCGGCTGATAGGCCTGTTGGTTAGTCGACTGTTACACCCTTTCGCCATTGCGGGTCGACGGGATGTGAACGCCGAAGCCGACAGTACTTGTGTATATTACCGTAGTAAGAAATACACGAACAGCCGTTATTCCTAGTATGTACGGCCACTTGAGCCTGGGTGCTGACTTTGCTTGTCAAGACGCAGAAAGTCTGCAGATTTGAGCGCGGACCTTTGCGAAGACCATATGTCTTCCGTCGGTCTTCGAAGACCACCGGTCTTCGTAGCCGACACAGGAATGTTGCTTATTCCTTTCCGAGTGAAGTTTATTTCCAAGAAATAAATAAATCAGTAAAATAAAACACATTTCTCTAATAGAGAATATATTTCCTGTGCAATCTTCGTTTACCAAGCCGCTTGATAAACGATGATGTCCCTACACGATGTCCTCGGATTATGAGGGCTTATTTCTTGGAAGGCTGGGGTCCGTGACTCAGTAGGTATAGCGTTAGACGCTCAATCCAAACAGCCTTCCGCCAATGGGTCGCGGGTTCGAATCCCACTCAGTCCAAAAAAAAAAAAAAAAAAAAAAATGGAAATTTTTTTTTTTGACTGGGTTTTCACTCGAACGACCTATGTGGGATGGTTGCCAGTTTCCAGCGGAGGGTCGTGGTTTTCCTCCAGGCACACAGCCCGTTTTCCTCCCACAATAAAACTGGCGACGCCGCAATATAAGTGAAATAATCTTGATCGCAGCGTAAAACACCAAACAACCTATCAATCTATCTGTCTTGGAAGTCACCGACGACTTGCGCGGACTATTGTCTCCGCGACATCACTTTAGTACGTGGTGGGTTGTATTCACTCGGTCCGTTGGTAGCGGCCCAAACAGCGTTCAGAGAAAGATCTAATTCATCCTGGACACCTGAGGACGGATCCAGGAGAGTTCGAGGTGAGTAATACCGAGGTTACCATTCTTTACGCGGGAATCAAAAAAACTTGGTTAATGCTCTGTACGGCGTATTAGTCCCTCCTCCGGACTGTGGCATGCGAGGCAAGTGTTTGTACAGTTGTAGGTACTATCTATGGGAATCTGAAGAATTGGAAGAATAATTCTCATATTCCTCCAAGATATACCTACCTGTACAAACAGTTAAACCCAGCCCATCCTCCCCTCACTATTACGCCTGCAAGCGTTGAAAGAGGTAGACCGGAAGGGAAGGTTCGCGCATGCGCGGTATGTACAAACGGATAGCCAGTACAGGGCATTAGCCTAGGTTACTATACAGGATGTTAGGGCAAGATTTTTTGATTTTATTGTGTAAAATGCAGATTGTTCTTTCTCCTAGGGTCAAAAGGCAAGTGTTTGTACAGGTAGGTATATCTTGGAGGAATATGAGAATTATTCTTCCAATTCTTCAGATTTTCTGACTTGATTTTTACTTGAACATTATGTTTGTTTATATATATTCTGTGTTGAAGGAATGGTTGAGTTGGTCACAGAGTCTGAGACTGTAAGAAAAATCCAGGCTGGTTATGGACTGACTGGATCTTTTAAAGACAGACCCCTGAAGGAATGGCTACAGAAACATAATATCACAGAATTAGACTATCAGAAAGTAGGTTGCAAATTATAGCCAATGTTAGGGGCATTTAATTGCCAGTTAACCAATCATCCTGCATATTGTGATAATGAAGTGTCACTTATAAAGAATGATCCCTTGAACTAAAGAGCTTGAGTGTCCTCATTACTGACATATCATTGAAAGTTACATTTCATTTTATGTTGTAGTAAAAGTAAACATTTATTTTGTGTTCCTGCAAATTTGTCAAAGTTTGTGCTAATTTGCTTTATAGACATGTTGTAAAGCTTTAAATTTCTTTTAGTAACCGAAAAGCTTAAGAAAACCAAATCGACCAACAAGGCTCTGTATTACAAAACTGGTCTAAGTTATTTAAAAACTAACTGGTCCATGCTGTAGTCATGTGCACATCTTTAAGCCAGCATTGTCAGACCTGGGGACCTTTTCACAAAGCCGTTGCACAGTGTGGTTAATTTATTGCAGTTGCCATGACGTCGTTTCTCTTCAATATGGTATCCATTGGCAACTAGGCTCCGTTTGCGATGCGACTGCTTGGTGAAATGAGCCCCAGTCCAGAAGACCATCTTAGTGCGTCTCCGTCAAGTTCTAGGATGTCATACATCTTAATATTCAATTTGAAATAAACACATGTATGAACATTTTATTTCAGGCCATAGACAACTTTATGAGGTCATGTGCTGGGTATTGTGTGGCCACCTATGTCCTTGGTATCTGTGATCGACATAATGATAATATCATGTTAAAACAATCTGGACACATGTTTCATATAGATTTTGGGAAGTTTCTGGGTGACTCACAGATGTTTGGAACATTTAAACGGTAAGTGGAGGACTTGGTATCCTGGTGATTGCTCTTCCAAGCTGGCATAAGGTTACACATAGGCGTACAGCATTGAGTTTGCAACACCAGACTTTCAACCATGCTCAAGTTCATATAATTTTGTACTCGTTTTCAACCAGTGTAACTTACGCCAAGTTACTAGATAGGTACATATGTAAGCTATAATCAGGATTGTTAGTGAAATATTAAATGAGCATATGCAGAATAGTTGCAAGGCCCTAAGTGAAGGTCATAGGTTGCCTCAAGCAACTAAGCACTGCCATATTTATGTATTGATTCTCTATGAAATATGGAATAATACCTTCCTGCAGTCCTGTCATATGTCTGTTTTTACAATTTCAGTGACCGTGTACCATTTGTACTGACCTCAGACATGGCGTATGTGATCAATGATGGTGAAAGACAAAGCAGTAAATTCCAGGAGTTTGTAGAACTATGTTGTCAGGCCTTCAACATACTCAGGAAGAACGCTAACTTATTTCTCAGCCTTTTTACCCTGGTACGTCAATTTCGTTCTCTTCAAGAGCTTTGCTTACTTGGTCAACTGTTGAATATGCAGTTGACCTCAACATCAGCTCCACATGTCCAGTCCAAATGTTGTAATAGGTTATACGAACGCAGTGAAATAACTCTGTGACGTCAGGAAATTTGTAGACTCACAAAATCAGTACTGTGGGTTTGTCTAATCTATTGGAACATTTGGTCTAAAGACGTGGCACTGGCAGTTGACAATCCTTAAAGGCACAATCACCTTGCTTGGAGAAATACACACGAAGGATCTGGTCTGAGGGACCCAAAAGGCCTGCCGATAAATTTGGAGACATTATGTACTGAAATGAGGGTAATCCAGCACTGAAGTTAGCTGATTTATTGTTTTTGCATTCTGGCTGCATTTTGACATATACTCTTACACTCCATAACTGGATACACATATTGTGCCCAATGTTTAATTTTAGTGGTTGTACGTCAAGTAAGC
The DNA here is from genome assembly GCA_963971465.1 of Lepidochitona cinerea. Lineage (NCBI taxonomy): Eukaryota > Metazoa > Mollusca > Polyplacophora > Chitonida > Tonicellidae > Lepidochitona > Lepidochitona cinerea. Next base: position 38,079,931 of record OZ020553.1, read on the forward strand.
TCGTGTAAATTCGCTTTCTTAACAAATGCTTGACTCTCAGTCACTGAATCACCTTATGTGGATGGGTTGCCAGGTAGCTTGCCCATTTTCCTCCACCACAAAACAGGGCATCCCTGCCATAATTGAATTTGTTTTGAGGGTGTAGTAAACATCAATCAATGAAATTCAGATTTGTTCTAAAATTGTTCTAATAAAATTGACATATGTGAGGGAATCATTGTTAAGCAGCCGAATGCTGTATAAGCTACATGTACATAAGGCTTTTGAATTGTTTTGACATTCTATTTTTACAATAGTCCTAAACTGAGCTTACTACCATACTTTAGTAAGTGTCTATTTCATCATAGGATGTTATATTCACTGTGTATTTCATTTCAGATGTCAAAGTCGGGTATACCAGGTGTGTCAGAGAATGCTGCAGCTTATGTTCAAACTGCTCTGTTACCTGGTCAGAGTAATGCAGAGGCCACAGCTTTCTTTACAAGGTAATTCACCTATCCAACTGTCCCACATGGCCAGGTCAAACATTTTAACAGGTTAGATAAATCCAGCGGGACGGCTTTGTGACACCATTTTTGTATGACGTAGCAAAGTTGTTTTGCTGAATGCATCCAACTTGTTTAACTTTTGGACATGTTGCGATGCCAGAGAAGTCAGTTTTATAAATTATCCCATAAACCAAACTTTGATCTACCAAGCATCAAAACTCGATGGGCATAATATTAGCATGTCATTGATAAAAATAACTTCTCACACTACACCCTCGATATTCCCACACCTAGGCAGTGTGTTATTTTTTGCATAATCAAGGTGTGAAATCAAGGTATGAAATACTGTCAAAATGTACGTCAGAAATGAATTACATAGTCAGTCATTATTACGTTAAGATCAAGTGTCCACCAGCAACCCTGTATTGAAGGGTCTGGGATGCCACCGTTGATGCCATCATTTTTGACTTCACAGTGCCTAAATAACGAGTCTTTCGTCAGACAGCTATTCTTAAAAATAGAGAGACGGTCAGACCTCACCAAATATTTTTTAAGTAGACCCTTGTTTTTTTGTTAAAATGCTGGGGTTTTTGTTGCGTAGTTTGAGAAAAGGATTATCTAATCAGTGTGTTACAATGAATTTCACTCTCGTTTATTAATTTTCAAAGTCACGAGCCTCTGGGCTCGAGTGATATTCATCGTAACACACTGGCTCTCGTTAGATACATGTAACCTCTATACAATGCCAAAACACTTTTCAAATTAAAATTTAGCTTATTGATAAAACAAGATTTTCCGACAATCTATATCAAGGTACTTGTGGAGGGTTGGATACCTTATACAGGCAGACCTGGTTTCAGGTCCCACTAAATCTTGCAACATTACCATATATGTGCAGTAATATTGAGTGTGACGTGAAACACCAATCAATCTGCTTACGGTAAGAATTCCACTAGTTTAAGTATTCTAAAAAATTCAAGGACCCAAAAAACATTACAAAAAGCACTCTTAAAGTTCAAGATTTTTTGTTGAATGTCTTACCTCTTGGGTTGAGCTATCGGATAATCCTTGTGAACGATTGCTGTTGTTGTTTTAGACCAAACGAGGCAGAAAGCAGTCTAATAATTCGTTATTTAGCGGAATTCTTACCGTTCCCATTATTCGGCAACAAACTGGCATTATATCTTGTGTTTTTATTAATGGTGTTCAATATGTGTGATTTCAGAATGATTGATGAGAGCTTGAAGTCGGTGTTCACACAGTTTAATTTCTTCATCCATAACTTGGCCCAGTTAAAGTTTTCTAGTCATAACGAAGGAGCTCTTCTGTCCTTTGTTCCAAAGACTTACAGGTATGTTTATTTCTGATTTATTGCACATTTTAATTATTTTCTAAATATTTGGCTACCCGTAAGGCTCAGTAAAGTATTGTCTTGTTGGCTCCATCACAACTTTTCCCATCAGTGGGTTGGGTGTGTATTCTAGTATTTATTTTTGGTGTTTCAGTATTAACATTAATTCTAACATCATTACTGACATTTGGCAATGTGTATGTTTTTGTATTGGGATAGATTCAAATATAATCAGTCCTTTAGCAATGTTTGTGTTTTAGTATTAACTTTCATTCTAACATCATTAGCGACATTTGGCAATGTGCATGTTTTTGTATTAGGATAAATTCAAATATGATCAGGCCTTTAGTGATGTTTGTGTTTAATTAATTGAAACATCATTACTGTCATTAGCAATGTTTGTGTTTTTGTATTTAAACTTAATTCCAACATCATTACTGACATTTGGCAATGTTTGTGTTTTAGTATTAACATGGATGGTAAAATCAAGTCCATTGAGGTATTGACCTGTCAGAAGAGGTATATACCTGAGAAGCATTATGTAAGTACCAAATAAATGTACGATCTCAGTATATTTTGTTCACCAATAAGACACAAAACTATGTTGATTTGCAGACCTACAAACCTGTATGCAGAGTTCATTTTTCAAATCCTAAAGTTTAGTATCTTAATTGTCGGAAACCATGCATTTAATACAGCTAAATTATGGGGGAGGGATTTTCGAAGAATGACCTAGTTATTCCTGCCAGTGCAATCTACCACAGGTTAAATCTCTGGGAATGGCGCTAAGTGAGCTTTGAACAAAATTACCTCCTTTCAAGCAATAATAAATTCTTCAAAAAAAACTTTTACTGTATTCTCATTATTTTTGGGATTACACTTTCTTGAAAATGAATTGAAAAATTCTTATTCTGATTTTGGGTGACACCCTAAACGGGAATCGAAGCCAGGTCCCGAAATACGTCACATATCGCCAGCAAAAAAGGCTTTTAATCCGACTTTTTTCGAATTTCTAATATATTTTAGTATTTACTTAGCAATTAGTATTTTTCGTTTTAGATTATACTATCTTGAGAACAAAGTTTGTAACTGTATTATCCCAGAATCACTTGTCTATATGATCCGATGTCAGTATCATATACACAATACTGATCCCAGCCCTTCACTCCTATAACAGTCGTACAAAAATTGCCTAATTGTATAATTTAACCATAAGTTAGTACAATAAAACCTGAATAAACCGACAGCCCTCGGGGAAGGAAAAATATGTTGATTTAGACAGTGTGTCGATTTGCAGAGGTAACAACAACAACAACAAATAAAGCTTGACGAACCAAATTCAATAAGTTACAAGTTTGTTTTTTATTAAAATCATATTGTGTTATTATATATAAGCACTGTCATTGTAAAGGATTTAAATAAAATTATTTTAAGAAAAAACGATCCAGTGTTGCCTGTGACTTTTTACTTCTTTATAGGCTCGTATCAGCTTCACTTTCTCGGAGAGACATAACTCAACTCTTTGTCGCTTTACAGGTCGAGTAGACATAATTGCTTGACTGATTTGAACATTAAATGAACAAATCTAAACAAATGAGACTTTTTATACTATTCATAATTTGACAGAGTTCACTCCGAAACTCAGAAAACCTGTATGTCAACATGTGAACTAAAATCACTCATACCACTCGCTGAGATTTTAATCTGACTTATAAGCTTCACTGTAACTAGCCAGCCGTCTGAGCAAGGGATGTCACAGCATGGATTGAGCGTTGACGGACTGGCGTCCACCACATGCCGTGTCGGTAGAGACAGGTCAAATTAACATTGTTTAGATACACGTGGGCTTCGAAAAGACGGTCGGTCTCCAGAGTGGACAGGTGTCGGTGTATCAGGGTTATTTAACATACACTTTAATACAATAGAAAAGCGGACCAAGGCATCCCGTCGGTTATGACAGTGTTCCGATATATCAAGGTGTCGATATATTCAGGTTTTACTGTAATAGTCTCAAATAAATTCAATAACAATTTGTGATAGTCTTTGTGAATCCCCATTTTGCTCAACCATTATTTGAATTAGATGGATCATGTGTGATAAAATGAGGTCAACTAGACTGTTCCAGAGCTCAAAAGAAGTTGGTCACACACAGCTGGACAGTTTTGTTTATAACTAAAGTTTTCAACTAGCGTTGGGCATGTTTTAAAGATCTGTCCGATGTCACTGGTCAATCGTCAAAAGTGGACAGGCAAAAAGCCATTGTGAGCGGCTCAACGGAGGAAATTAGTTAAATTTAGGACATCTTAAACAGATCATGTACAGAAAATAACCAACCCCGATGGTTCAGTTGGTAGAGCGTCCGCTTCAGGGCTGGGATATCCAGGTTCAAGCCTGGTTCGAGTCAGACCAAAGACTTTAACAGTGGTAGCTGTCATCTCGGTGAGGCAGCACCAAATAAAAGAGCAGTGGAAATCTGCCCTGCCACAAGGAGACGTCTTCATATGGCTGAAATACGGTTAAGCAGGACGTAAAACCCAAATCACTCGACACTCACTCACTCACTGTACAGAAAATAAATGGCTGAAAATGAATCTCCACTGATTTTTACTATTTGTACACCAAAGTTTTAATTTATGCACTTGAACCTTTTATTTCTTCACACAACTGTTTTTATCTTTTGATATGTGAGTGTTTTTTTCACTAGAAAGATCTATGTGGAAGAGTTGTAAGGTCGGAGGTTTACTCTGGACAAAGAGCTCAGTTTTCTCCCCACTATATCTGGCAATGTTGCCATATAAGTGAAATCATTTTGAGTGCAGCATAAAACATCCATCAATATTTAATACCAGGAAATCTGTTAAATATTACAAACAGTCCTGTATCTTTTCTGTTATTGTTTTCTAATGGAATGTCTTGGCTTGTTTCCCTTCCAGGTGTATATAATCAAAGTGGAGAGAGAACAGCATCGTGTACCTTCATTCATCTTTCGACGGTTCTCGGAGTTTGTAGAGTTTCGTGATAAGCTTGTAGCTCAGTTTCCCCTAACTGCTTGGCATGTCTTACCTACAAGGTAATGTATTGTTTAGGTCATGAAGCCAATGTTGCCTGTAAGAGGATCACTCTCCTCCTGTCTTTAGCTCACTGTGCAGGGTGAAATGAGACCACTCCCTTTAAAATTAAATTCATTCCAGTTGACCTTTCCTACTTTTACTGTACTCACATGAGGACTGAAACAACATTTATATGAATAATCTAACAAGCACTGTTCTTTACTTCATGGTCATGCCCCTAAGCAATTCTTTTTAATATTGTAATAAAATACAAAAGACACATGTTTTAGACTTTAATCAAACTCACCCCCTTTAAAGTAAAGTAAAGAATTTTGAGTAAACAGAAATATTACAAAAAATAATATGAGCATAGAAAGAAACAAAGTGCTGTAATTAGATACCAACAAACCGCTGCTTATCAAAGACATTCCTAATCCTGGTTTTTCTCCTGTATTTCAGACTGATTTTAGGCAGAAGTCACATAAAGTCAGTAGCTGAGAGTCGGAAAGCTGAAATAGAAAAGTTTCTTAAAGATCTTTTGTTGAAGACGCCAGAAATTTCAGGAGTAGGTCAATTTCTTATTTCCAATTATCACTTTTCAAATTTAACTGAGGGGTCTCCATGTTTGACGAGGTCTCAGTGGCTCAGTCGGTTAGAGTGATACGTCTTCAGTCAGACACAGACCTTCCACAGTAGGTGGAAGAGTTGCCAGGTACTCAACGAATATCACAGTTTCCTCTGGGCAGAAAGCATAGTTTCTCTCCCCCACTAAACCTGGCAACGCCACTATATAAGTGAAATATTCTTCAGATAAATGTCTGTAATCATTGCAAAAGGACTTTAAAAAAACCTTACTCAGTCCCAAAAAAGGTAAACGTTTTGAATGAGTTTCTTATTAGATTGATGTATGTGGCTTTATTCAATGTACCTGTCTGAACCTGTGGGCCTGTCTTACAAAGCTGGCATAAATTTGCGCATTGGGCTACAGTATAGATCGGTTGTGTCCAGGGCGCAAGTTAGAATAGTTTTAACACTGATTTACGTCTGATGTAACTTACGGTAAGATCTCCGCTAATTCAAGTACTCTAAAAAATTCAAGGGCCAGAAAAACATTAACAAAAGTACACTTAAAATTCAACTTTTTTCGTTGAGAGTCTTACCTCCTGGAGTGAGCGATCAGATAATCCTATTGAACGATCGCTGTTGTTGTTTTTATAGACCAAATGTGGCAAATAGCAATGTAATAATTCGTTATTTTCACATCACTGGTCCTTGAATTAGCGGAGATCTTACCGTACGCCAGCTTTGTTAGACAGGCCACTGGAGTTTGTCGCAGGCATAGGACCTATTTAATAAACATGACAACTGCTGAAATATAAGCAGGGTATCTGCGATTCACCAAACAACCAGAATATGAAGTTCACAGTTTATGCCCTATAATCCATGCATAGTCAGGGAAATAATAGTGTAATTCAAGTACCCAGATCAGAATTCCAACTGATCTTTCAAATATATCTTTATAATTATTTTGGTTTCCCTTCAGAGTGATCTCGTCTATACTTTCTTCCATCCTCTGTTAAGAGATGAACAAGATGTGGCAGACCAAACTAATGCTCCTCGTACAGGCGGTATGTATTGCTTATAGAAATTGTAAATACAACTTCAAAACAAAAAAAAACATTTTTTACATACATTTTATGTATCAGTTAATGGTTATTCTTGCCAACACTGAAGATACATACAACCATCTCAATATATTACAACAACTTATGATTGGGTATAAAGGTCTATAACTCTATATGATATACCTCCCCCTCCCCCTCCCCTTTTAAGACAATTAGAAACTTGTATCCATGTGTACGTCAGTTTTCAGATAATTTATGAAAAAATGTTCTTGCCATGGAACAGACAGTTTGTATTGCTTTTACAGGTGACAGCCAAAGAATTTGAGGATTTTGGGACACAAAGCCCAGTTTCATCTCTTATTGGTTAGGGACCTGACATGTATAAGTGAAATAATTTTTAATATAGCCTAGTACATCCGCCAATCAAACCATTTTGTTTGTTCTGTCCTCCCACAATTAGCCTTGTCTGATGGTATACATGTATATGTTAACAAAATTTTTAGTATGTGATAAACACAAAACTGTCAATCAATAATTTAGTAACTGTTCTTGCCTTATAGAGGTGACAATGGTAGGTTCTGATGTGACACAGGTGAAAGGTCAACTCAAGTTAGCCCTCCAGTACAAGAAAGATGCCCTATCTGTGATGATCATGCATGCTAAAGATTTGGTAAGTTGGGGACTCGATTGTGTGTGATTTCCAATGATGAGCCACATTTACATGTACTTATAATAGTTGTTTTTGTTTTGGCTTGATCTCTCAACACTCCAAGACTGCCTACATTTGTTCTGAGAATAGCTGACCCTAAGACTGGGGGCATTGTGGCTTTGCTTATTCCATGCTTGCTGACCTTGGAACTTAAAAAGTGGCGTGAGCTGCCAAAATGTTGATATTTTGACATTAAAACAGAACGTTGAAATTATTGACTATTTTTCTCAAGACGTATAATTCAGAAGCTTTTTAGTGCTTCTAGTCTCGAAAATGTACGATAAAGTATTGTTTTAAACTAACTTTGCCTTAGAATGAATGAATGGTCGTCCCGGTTATTTAAATTTTGTTTACTTTTTGAACACGTTTTCGGTTCGTACAAGCCACATACTGTATGGAATTTCCTCATTTCAACGCCAATCATTTAGTTTTTCGATGCCCATCAAATCCTCTTACTGTCGTGACGAACAGAAACTGTGAAAAAAGTGTGAATTTTGGCAGCTCATGCCAGTTTAAGTATGCCTTACATTCTTCATTTAACCTTCGTCATGTTTAATGGCCAAATGTCAAAATGTTGATGGTATGGGTGAGGAGAGGAGGGTGAGGACATTTAGTGGGTTGGTACTTTTGTGGTCATATGACTAGCGGTTTAGTGTGATGTTAAATCCTAATCAATGAATAAGAGAATGGCCCACCTCAACTTACCCGCTATACATTTCTCTCAATAAATGACAGCTACTACATGTATGTGATAAAGCATGACATCTTTGGGATTAGTTTTAGAACTATTCTCTAGTTGACAGTTTTGAACATGGAAAGTCAGAACAATGAAACATCTTTATTTTTTCTGCTGCCTTTTACATGCTAACAAAATTGACTCCTATACATCTACGTTTACACTATTAAGAAATATCTTTATTATTTTGTTTATTGTTTGTAGGGCTGTTCACAACCAGTAGCCCCCAGTCCTTATGTTAAAACTTACCTTCTCCCTGACCCATTCAAGGAAACTAAGAGAAAGACCAAAGTGGTGAAAAATACCAATCATCCTGTCTATAATGAAATCGTAAGTACAAACAGAATCATCAGTTCAGATCAATTTCTCAGCCAAAGTTAGAGGATCCCTTCAACGCATATAGCAGGGGGCCTAGGTGGTCCAGTGGATTAGAGTGATTGTCCCACACAGACCTTCGATCGATGCGGCGCAGGTTCAAATCCCACTCAGACCAAATAAAAACTGAAGAAAATTCTGCGTCGATCATGTCATATAGCCATGTTTCTATTCACAATAAACTGGGAAATAATCTTGAGTTCAACTGGAAACAACCCATTCATTTATTTTGGTGTAGCTTTTTATGTGAATTTCGTCAACTTGGTTTTTGTTACCTGATTCAAGCTGAAACCGTCAATTTACCATGTTTTAGTACCATCTGATGTATTTTCTGATTGGCTGAGAGGTACACTTTATATCCCACGTTACACAAAAAGTATATTCACGAACATTTTGCCACAATAAATTTAAAATCAACAGCCTTATATGATTTATTCCTGTTCATTCACAAAATTGCTGTATATTGCAAGATGCTTGTGTCTATTGATGTTTGTTCTTGATGTTTTGTGCTGCACCTTGTGGCTGGTGCCACTCATCCATTTAATACTTATTAATCTTGGGGGGGGGGGGAACTTTTTCAAGACTGGTTTTAACTGGGCAATGCGTAAATTGAAAAAGCAAAATCCCCATACCTGACATGCCAACTACCTATTTTATCTGATTGTTGAGTGTGTACCAATACATCAAGGGTTTGAATCAAACTCAAACAGTTGAGTGTATGTGACATAGCCAGATTACAACAGAGGAGATAAAATTTGTGGTCACTTGCTTCACTGCCAGATTGAGAGCCTTGGTGTTAAAGTCCAGAGCTCTTAGTCTGACACAAGACATTGGGTCGCAGGTTTGAATCTAACTCAGTTCAAGAAAAATTGAGGAATACATGTATCTGAGTGGCTTTTTCACTTGGTCTCCTTATGTTGGATAGTTGCCAGGTACTTGTAGAAGGTTGGTGGTTTCCTCTGGGCAAAGACGTACACACACTAAACCTGACAACGTTGTCATATGAGTTAATAAATCTTGGCTGCTGCAAAATCAAAACCAATCAATCACCTCGGATCAGTGACATAATTCCAAGTGGAGTGCGATCTCAAACACTGAATAGTCAATAAATGTACTTATTTAGCCAGCGGCATAATAGAAATACCCACTGAAAGGTCTGACATATTCAGAAAAACAGCTCTTTTCGGGTCTTTACTTTTGTTATTTTCCAAACCTGCCAAACTTTGTCGAACTTTTTTCAACATTTGGAATGATGCAATAGCCTTGGCGAAGACTCTAATTACATATGTTCTTAATCTTCTTCTTTTCCAGCTTCTGTATAAAGTGTCTTCAGATGAAGTTAGGAATAAGATTTTACAGGTGACCGTATGGGACCATGATATCCTGAAGGAAAACAAATTCATGGGAGCTGTGTTTGTCAAACTACGGGACGTCAATCTCACGCAGGAAACTATCAAATGGTATCCACTGGGCAACCTACAAGTCAGCATTAGTGAGATGCTAGCATAGTTTTAACTAACACTTTCACAAATGTTCACAAGTGGACATTTTCATTTGTTAAATTTTATTAACTTTATATTTTTATTTTCTCAATCCATTGAATATTTTATTAACTGCACATTTTATTTTCACTGAGTCAATTGAATTAAAGTAACTGTAAATTTTTATTTTCATATTGAAATGGAAATGTACAAATTGTACAGTTTTATTCTTGTAATTGCAGAGGGAATTTTCTTACTCTGCATTTATATTTTCACAAAGTAGCGGTGATCATTAAGTGTATATTTTCACAAAGAAACGGTGATCATTAACTGTACATTTATATTTTCACAAAGTAGGGGTGATAATTAACTGTACATTTATATTTTCACAAAGTAGGGGTGATAATTAACTGTACATTTCACAAAGTTGGAGTGATGATTAACTACATTTTCCCAAAATAAGGGTGACAATTAACTGTGCATTTTCACAAAGTAGGGGTGATAAATAACTGTACATTTTCACAAAGCAACTGTAATAAATTAACCTTAAATTATGAGCTTTAGACACAATAGTAATGTAAAAAAAATTACAATTTAATTTCAATGCTTTGAAATTAATGAACTGTGCATATCTAGTTTAATAATGTAATGGAAATTAGCTGGAAGGACATTGATGCAATGAAAATTTCTAACATTTGTGATCTTCATAAATCTATAGAAAAATCAACCTAATTATGATGTACATATTTTTTAGATTTCGATTAAATTAGAATCAATGAAGTGAAAATTTACCAACTATTCATTGTTGTTTTCAGTTAAACTAACTGTACATTTGATTTTCATTAATGCGATTAAAGGTTGTGGAAAACACTCAAGATCTGTTAATCTATTTTTAAAGAATTAACTATGTTGTGTACAAAGTAGTTTTTAACACATTCTATTTTTGTAGAATAGTAATGTTGATGTCTTGTAGACGCGGTAAAATCTGCCAATATTAGTAACAATTGTTTTTGTTGTGGTTTTCTTTTATTTTTGGATTTTATGACAAACTTATTAAATTCCAAAATAGGATCTTAGTTGAACAAAGTATGAGTCTATTTTCAATTGAGGCAAGGTACAAGTTATGACCCAGAAGTTTTAAATGTTTATTGGTTCAAGTACTTGTTTATATTTATGTTAATTGTCCATATCTTAGAGTCAGGATTTGAAGTGTTGACTCACAGCGATTGAAAACTGCATTTTTTTTTAATCCTGCCTAATAAGACTTTTTATATTCAAGAAGTGTTTAATTTTTTTTTTCAATCATATTTTTGCAAGAATGTTTATGTTCAAAATAAATACCGTTTCATTGACCTAAACTTGCTAATTAATAACACATTTAAAGATAGGCCAAATAATGTGAAAAATGTCTGGGCTGGATAACTAAGATTTGTTTTCTTCATATTTTGGAGAAAAAAAACAATAAGCTGAAATAATGGGCCAATAATTATCCGGTGAATCACAGATAAATTGTCTCACTGCATAATATTCTAACATATTTTCTGTCTCAAATAAATGATAGGGTTTAGAGTTGGAATGGATCATATTTTTCTAATTAAATGACCTAAAATCTTACGTTCTGATTTTTTTGGGGGTTCTTATTGTAAAAAAAACAATTATCTTTATCTTCACTCAATAGAGACTGGTAGTTTGGGCTACATGTATTTCTTTTTGAAGGATTTTGATTTTGTAAATCTTAGAATAATCTCAATTATTTCAGACAAAAACAGGATTATGTACATGTACATTTTTGTTTTAATTAAATTTTACTGAATAAACGCATTCCAGTTTTACATATTTAATTTACGCTTCAAAAACTCAATTTACATATAAAATAACTACTTGTCAGAACTTGACTGCTTTATTTGTTGAGAAGTGTCTATAAAATTGAATTGTTCATTTTATTTTTAATTTCAGTGTTTTGAAGAGAATATTTTATTTTTAACTGTTGCTGTTTTACATTAAACAAACTTTTTTTGGATTTACAACTTCTGTTATATTTAGGCGCAACATTTCAATGTCTATTCGGACATCGTTTTCAAGCATATGCATTGAAACGTTGCGCCTGAATATACAACTGTAACAGAAGTTGTAAATCCAGAAAGAGTTTGTTTAATGTTATACTTTCAACTTCTATATGCCCCTCAAACAAGTTGTTGCTGTTTTGTTTGAAGTTTTTAAGACTCCTATACCCATTTTAATTACCTGTTAATGAATTTTACAGTTTGTAAGGTATCTTTGAGATTTTTTGGTACCAATGACATAGATTCAGAATTTTCTCATCTCGTCATTTAGTTTGTGTTTTATTGCAGAATGTAGCTCACAATGGACGAAAGAATGATTTATTCATTCAGTCCTGAAATCCCAGAAAAGATAGGCTCCTTTTGCCTGTATCTAATAACATAAAACCCCTGTCTACCTGCTAATTTAAAAGTACCTTGATGATATAAGATATATATTATGTTCTATTTTGTTTTATATCTGAGTTGAAACACATCATAAAAGCAAGCTTTGCAAACAATATTATAACATCATTTACAACTTCCTTGGTTTACGAAACTGTATTCTACATATAGACCAATCTATCAGAGCTCTTAACTTCAGGTAGTAACCAGGAAAATATTATACTCTTTTATTTAAGCCACAGTGTTTTTATTGTTATACACTGTATCATATAGTTGTATTTATTAGTATATGTATTTACAAACAGAGCTAAATATATGCATACACCTCTCTGTGTTAACAGCATTACATGGACTGTAAAAAGTCAATTTAGTCAGGGGGTTGTATTGTCTTGGGCATTTTTACCAAGTTTTTCATTAAACTGGATGGTCACTAGCAACCTATGAAAGGCTGTAGGTTACATTCTCTGCATGAAACTCAGTTTCATTTATTAGTCTGAGGGCCTCAGTTAAAGTGGCATGAGCTGCCAAATTTCATTGAAACAGAATTGGGTAATTGTCTTTTTTATCAACAAGTGCAAAATAAGAGCTTTCTGCTGATATGAAGGTTAAGGTACTATGTTGTTTTTATAAGCAACAAAGAATAATAAATGGACTCCATGACATCCTGTCTGTTTGAATTATGTCCGTTATTAGCATGCATCTTCGGTTCATATGGGTTTATACTGACTTTACCAAAATGTTTTATTTCAACTTCAAGATAATTCTAGGTCTTTAATTCAATAAATCCTCATGAGAATTATGAAAAAAGTAATAACCAGAATGTTGACAGCTCATGCCAATGTAAGTGCAAAATGTCTAAAAGAGAAAAAACCAGAACAACAAATTTTGGTTAACCCATGTCTTTCTAAACTAATTGTGTTTATTGATTCATTGAAACGACATACAGGTTTCTGAATTGAAGAGTTTAATTTCAAATTAGTTTTGCACATAACTACATGTATATACATATATGTGCACATGTGATCATAAATATGCGCCCATGTGTTTTAGCGTTCATAAATATATAAATTAATCCACAATTATATGATATTCATAGTTAAATGATTTCCTCCATTTTTGACTTGTGTCAAGCCCATGCACATTAACGTGGAAACGACTCTGGCTGAAACTCCTTTTATTGACATCTTGAACTTTGTTTCCTTTGTGAAACTTTACCTAAATATCTTCCCTGTATGATGCCTATGTGACAGTATCAATCTGTTTTCTTTAACCCCAGGTACATTTACACAGATTCCTTTATTTGGCTGGTGCATTAAGAATTATATCTTTGTGATCAGATATCCCTTTTCTGGCTGGAAAAATAATTGTTGAATTTTTTAGTGGCATGAGCTGCCATAATGTTGATATTTTCTGGATAAAACCAAATTTCTAAATTATCGGCCATTAGACCCTCAGGTCGGAGCATTGTGGCTCTGCTTTAGCCATGTATGCTGACCCAGCAAGGAGGAACATTAAGTATGCCACATACATTAGCCTTCCTGACAATCAATGGTCTGTGGAGCCTAATGTCAAAATTTAGGGGGGGGGGGGCTGATCTTTTGGTTGGTTGGTACTTTTGTTGTCACATAACCTTAGCTGTTGAGTGTGATGTTAAGCCCTGATCAATCAATCTATCAACTAATAAGAAATCATAAGCTTTTCATTGATGCGAGTCTTCATAATGTATGCTTAGAACTAAATGAACGTTTGTCTGGGTTATTTAAATCATTTAGTCTTTCAAAGCCCTTCAAACTCTCATTGTCTGGAAAATCAGAATTTATATAAAAAAGTCCAAATTTTGGAAGCTCATGCCACTTTCGTGCTTGTGTATGCAGACTTTTTTTAGATCATTTATTATTTATATTTGAATTATTCGACAGAACATTTCATTTCGTATAATGGTATGTTAAATTATTGATATTCATATAAACCCAGGAATATATTTAATCTTGAAACAAATCCATGTTATTTTCGCATTGCAATTACTTTCAATCCTTGAATATTTTAAAACATACATTATTAAAATATATTGTCCACATTCTCTGTCTCTACATGTGTGTTTGATTTTGAATTTTAGTTGGTTACTCACTTGCTAATGGGAGGTAAGTTTGAATGGAACAGGGGGCTGTTTCTCTAAACATTCACGCCCAGCGTAAGTCTCTGCCATGGCAACATACATATATACCTTCAACATTACTGGCGCAACGTTACGACGGGCGTAAGTGTGTTGAGAAACAGCCCCCTTTTTCTCAAAATATTCATGACTTTTTTACCTGTCATGGTCACATATGCCTTCAACATTACAACTTTGTTGCAACTTAAAGGGGCATGAGCTGCCAAAATGTTGATATTTTGACGTAAACACAGAATGTTGAAATTATCGGCTATTTTTCTCAAGACGTATGATTCAGAAGCTTTGTAGTGCTTCTAGTCTCGGAAATGTACGATAAAGTATTGTTTTAAACTAACTTTGGCTTAGAATGAATGAATGGTCGTCCCGGTTATTTAAATTTTGCTACTTTTCGAACACGTTTTCGGTTCGTACAGGGCACATACTGTATGGATTTTCCTCATTCCAACGCCAATCATTTAGTTTTTCGATGGCCTTCAAAGCCTCTTACTGTCGTGACGATCAGAAATTATGAAAAAAGTGTGAATTTCGGCAGCTCATGCCCCTTTAAGTGCATGGGTTATTTATCCGCACACATTACGGGGATGGCTGCCAGGAACCATTGGAACGTCAAACAGGTTTTCACAGGGTTTGCACTCGTAACAGACATAGCCAACAACTGAAATATCACCCACATGTATAGTAAGGTTACAAATCAAATTTTGTCTTATGGCAAGATACATAGATGACAGTGTGCCATGACTCCGATAAGCTGATCACCTTATCAGAGTTTGCTTTTAGGTACCACTTAGTGTCCATCCAGGGTGTAATTTTATTTCAAAGTTCGACACTTTGAGTCATGAGTCCAATTTGATTAAATGCATGGTTCATATGGGTGATTGCGATGGTTGCTATCGGTCAGTCCGTCCATCCGTCTACATTCATGTCCAGGCTATAACTCTGATGGTGTTAACATTACAGTTCTAATTGTTAGTTTTTGGCTAGATGCAAAGATGGCGATGTGTTATGTATGCTGCTTTCTCATAGGAATGGTTACCATGGTTACTAATTATTTTATCATTGCTTGTTCTTAGGTAACAGTTTGTGTCTGGACTGTAATTTGAATTTAAAATTCAGCGCAGTTTTGACTAATGGTGTGAACATAGTTATAGGGATGGTGACGTGTCATGAATCTTAATTGTCGACATCCATGGTTACCATGGTTTTTTAACAGCCAATGTTCATGTGACAGGGCTAGAACTCCAATTGTTTTAAAGATACAGTTCTATTTTTTGGTTGAAGACTAGATAAATGGATGATGATGTGTCATGACTCCAATTTGATTAAATGGGTGGCTCAGGTTATTTGGAAAGAATGGGACTGGGTGTTGTAGTGGGTGGTGATTGAATTTAGTCACTGTATGTCCATAGCTTTTGAAATAATATTGTAACAACTACTAGTAAGAGATTTTCTGATAGGGGGCCCTTCCATCAATGGTTTGAGGTTCTAATTTCACTCAGCCCCCTCTCCCTCCCTGTAAAACAGATTGGGTTTTCTCTAACAGATGTGGTAAATGGTTGTCTGGTTTATAGACATATAGCTAAACCAAACCTTTTGTGCTAGATAAAACATATCTGATGAATCTAATATACATGTACAGGTTATCATGACCAATGAAGTACTAGGCTTTGTCACACATATTAGTTTCAATCTATCAATCAACCAATCATAATATATCCTGTCTTAAAGAATGTTAAGGGGCCTCAGTAGTCCAGTGGGTAGTGATGGTCCCTCAGTCCCACACAGACCTTCCATCGATGAGGCGCAGGTTCGAATCACACTCGGACCAAGTGGATTTTTCACTCTGTCGCCATATGTGGAAGAGTTGCTGAGTATGTAAAAGGTACTCGCCGTAGGTCTGGATGTCCTCTGGGCAATGAGCCCGGATTTCTCCCCCCACTAAACCTGGCAACACCGCCATATAAGTGAAAAATTCTTGAGTGTGGCATAGAACATCATTCTAACAATCACAATGTATCATGTAATCTTGCTGGCAGAGTAAGTGAATTTCTTACTCTCAAGTATTATATTATCAGCTACTGACAAAGCCAATTTACGCCTGTGTTTCGTCGGCCTAATGAGATATCATGGGTTTTGGTTATGATTGGGTATAAGCGTCTAAATGATATACACTGTACCCATTTTTAACACAATTAGAAACGTCTCCCCATGGTTATTTTAGATAAGAAGATTTTTCCTGTGCCCGTGTGTTCATATAATACTATATTATCAGCCTTCATGTTTAATAATTGAAGTAAAACCCATTTAAAGTTTAACATTTCTTTAACTAACTGACTTCTCAATATCATCCCTCTCTCTGTATGTGCCCAAACGTCAACCCATGCCCTTCTTGAAATGTAAGGGGCCTTGGTGGTCCAGTGGGCTAGAGTGATCGTCCCTCAGTCCCACACACACCTTCCATCGATGCTTCCCTCGGGCTGGGGGCAGTGTGGTTTTTGCCATAGCCATTTTCGCCTACCTAGCATGGAGGAAAATTAAGTATGACAAATACATTAGCCTTCCTGACGTTTATATGGTCCGTGGAGGCTTTAATGTTAAAATTTAGGTGGGATGGGGGTGGGTAATATCTTTTGGTCGGTTGGTACTTTTGTTGCAATATAACCTTAGCTGTTGAGTGCGACGTTAGGCCCCAATCAATCAATCCATCGATGCTGCACAGGTTCAAATCACACTCAGACTAGATCAAAATTGAAAAATTTCTGATTGGATTTTTCTCTCTGTCCCCATATGTGGAAGAGTTGCCAGGTACATGTACTTGTCGAAGGTCGGGGGGTTCCTCGAGCAATGAACTCAGTTTCCTCTCTCACTAAGCCTGGCAACATTGCCATACAAGTGAAATAATCTTGAGGGCGGCGATAAACCTGAATCAATCCTGAAATGTACAACTTACAGGGTTCGCACTCTACCTTGAAAACCTTGAAAAGCCTTGAAAATGGAAAAAATAAATTCAAGGCCTTGAATTACCTTGAAAAATAAAAAAGTACATTGAATTTAGTATCAAAGGTCTTGAAGAAAAATCAAGTGTGTCGGTTTTATTTTAAGGTAAAGGTATGGCTGCCGCTGATCAGCTTGAAAGCAAAACTTCGGGTTAGATTCACCCTTGAGACTGAGTGAGTGTTGTTCATCCGACATTATGAAACTGAAACCACTCACTTAAGATTCGGCTAACTCTTTTTGACTTCCCTTGAATTCTGCTAAAAAAAACTATCCAAGAACTTTGTGAGTGGTTTCATTTGAACACAGTGAGTTCGGTTGAAA
Source organism: Lepidochitona cinerea (assembly GCA_963971465.1). NCBI lineage: Eukaryota > Metazoa > Mollusca > Polyplacophora > Chitonida > Tonicellidae > Lepidochitona > Lepidochitona cinerea. Next base: position 38,097,678 of record OZ020553.1, read on the forward strand.
AAGACCACTTTGAAAGTATTGAAATTTTGGCATGAAATAAACTATCACAAAAACGGACATGATGTTACAACAACAACACGGACATCAAATACATAGTTGTCATCATAAAAGTTTAATTTTAATAGAGAAAACTCCATACCAATATCAAACATTATTAATAGTTACATGTATGTGAAATTAGCATCAATTTAAAATGTATTTGAATCTAGTGACTCAATTTGTTTATCCCTTAGGCCATTCATAAAAGTAATTTCGTTTCATGTAACTGTAAGTCTAACAAAATGTTTTTTGAGACTGGTAGTATATGGTTTCTTTTTTTGTGGAGCTTATTTTGTTAAATCTCTTGAGGCCCATTAGGTTTCATCAGGTTGATGGCTGCAGCCCAGTTGGAGAAAGATTTCTTGGATTATTTTTGTTGTTTTTTTTTTCAATAAACTGAGAGATGTAGACCTAGGTCTATGTTTTTGTGTAGCATACACCCTAGCTTTTGGAGAAAAAAAAACAGACTGTTGAGCTATAAAATTTTATGTATAATTTATAAAACAATTAGTAAATACACATTTTTAGATTTTTTTTATTTTAGATATAATTAACTAAAACTGAAGTTTCTGCTTGATGTTTTTATAAAGGGAAAACATTATCAAAATCCAACACAGCTGTTGTGTATGCATGTTAAACAGAGAGCTTTATATACTTAGATTCTCGCAAATCTTTTCAAATATTAGCCCTGAAGACCCTTTATCAGCATTGGTCTGATCGGTATGGCTTTTGTGTTATCTTGTGTGACTTCGTCAAAACCGGAAATGGCCATTACATATAACATTCCTTTTATTTTGCATGCTTTATATAATTAAAGGTCTGATGTTTCATTGTTACATAGTATTTCACAGCCTCAATAGGTTAGACATACTCAAGTCACAAAGTGAAAAAAATCCGGCAACAGTTTCAGAGCGATCTTTAAATAGCGCAGAATCACTACCACTTTTTCTATCAACACGCAAGTAATGTCGCCTGAGTATGTTTGATTATGTTTGACAAGGCGTGAGAGACTGTAAATTTTACTTGCAAATACCTTGAAAAAGGGTCTTGAAAAGGTCTTGAAAAAATTTCCATCTTTAGAGTACGAACCCTGAACTTACATCTTATGGCCTACCTCGTAAATAAAACACACATATTATATTTAAAAATGTAATCTTATTTATCTACGAATTACCAATAATTTAATCTGTAAATACCAACCTTACTATGCATTATATATTGTCATATCATTTGTAGCCTACTCGCAATCATAACATTTGTTATTCTGAAAACCATACTTTGGTATAAAAGTGGACGAATAAAAACAAGGTTAAAATTTCTGCAGCTAGACAAATAAGGAACTTAGACAATTCTATTTATCACATGTTTAGGTGTGATATACACCTGTGATTGGTGTCCTTTTACATGAAGCCCTGATTTTTCCCAGACCATTTCCTTTATGAAGATTTGTATTGTTTTTTCAGTGAGAGTATTAAACCTGTATTGAAGTGTAGAACTTCCAGGTGTCAAGATGAGTATTGTTTTTTTCTTTCTATATCTTGCTAACATATATGTTGGGGGGAAACATACTGTATGGTCAGGCGTCCATAAACCAGGGCTTAAATCTGCAAGATATCTGCATAATGGTTTAAGCCGAAATTATATGAACTCTTTTTATAGCTTATTGGTGGGGTCCTGAAATTGATCAAGTTTTGGTGTCTGTATGCTCTTCTGTTAGCCTCTAATTCAGATATTTAAATTAGTTGTTGCTTGTCTGCAAATGTCCCCTGAACCACTGGTCGAAATTTTATGAATTTTTTTTTTAGTTTATTGGTGGGCACCATTGTAACTGACCTAGTATTGAAGTTCGTACATCCTTCCGTTGGCCTTAAATTCGGATATTTTCATTGGTTGTCTGCAGGATATCTCCTGAACAGCTGTTCGGAATTTTATTTTATTAAAAACTTAGTGGTGGAGATCTTTGTAATCAAATTTTGGTCCGTCCGTTGGCCTCAGATTCTAATATTTTTATTGGTTGTTTGTTTGCAAGAGATCTCCTTATTTATAGCTTATTGGTGGGTGCATTATTTATTATGTTTTGGTGGATCACAACTTTCCGTTCTTTAGCCTCCAAATTCGGATATCTCCTGAACCGCTGACCAGTCAGAAGTTTAAGTTTATAGGTGGACCTATAATTGATCCAAGTTTTGGGGTTCCTCCGAGTTTCCTCCTCCTGGGAGCCTCTCTATGTAGAAGAGTTGCCAGGTACTCGCCGAAGGTCAGGGGTTCTCTTTGGGCAAAGGGCCTGGTTTCCTCCCCCACTAAACCTGGCAATGGTACCATGTAAGTGAAATAATCTTGAGTGCAGCAGCGTAAAAATCAATGGGTAAGCCTCTAATTCAGATATTTTCATTGATTGTTGCTTGACGATAGGATATCTGGCAAATTTTCTGGCAAAATTTTCCTGCACATATAAAATTAAGGTTTATTGGTGGTAGTTATCAAGTTTGCCATCTGCAGTTCTGTCCACATTATCGTTACCCTCCAGTTCAGTTGTTTTGGTACCAAAGCCTTCTAGTTTTAATATTTGCATTTGGTTTGAAAGCTTGCGTTGTTGAGAATGGAATAAAAAAGAATATTCCATTTCGCACTATTTTCAATTTAGATAGATTTAGCTGAAGTTGGTAGCTAATGTCACTTTATTCAGAATAGAAAATAAGGTCTACTTTTTAGCCATCAATACAAGTAGTAGTACACATGAACCAATGGCGTGTGATCAATCATTACTACATGTACCATGGGGATACTGTTAATATCACTGACATTTGATTGATTGGTTGTCTAAATCCGATTTCCCTGAAGTTGCCTGAACCATTTACCAATAGCTACAATATCTAGAACACACAGACACAGGGAAAATCTTGTCTTAAAAAAAACATGGAAAAATATTCTAAATTCTAGTCTGCCTTTAAAGGAAAATTTCAAAATTTGTACCGGAGAAAAATAGGATTTCCTTATTCTGAGTTTAGATAAATTAATGGAAAACTTGGCAGCTGATGTGACTTGTATCAATGGATACAAAAAGTACTCAGAAAATGTAAATGTTACAGGTCATCACAGCATTCTACATTGTGTATGTTTTTACCTGAATATGGTGGTATGGTGAGTATTTACAATCTTAAGTGGGACTGAAGTTTCCTAACTGTTGGCCGGTGCCTATAAAATTTTATATATTTGAATCTAGCTTAAAAGAGTAACCTTTTGACCACGTGAACCCGCGACGAATTACTGGAAGGCTGTTCTGATTGAGCGACTAACGCTCTACCTATTGGGCCACGCTGCCCTTGGTTTCAGAAAGCGACTGACATTAAACTGTTCAAATTATTGACTTAATATATAAATAAGACAAGCCATATACAACAAAAATTTATTTATAAATAAAAAGCTACAAACATGAACCGCTATAAGGTTATAATTACAAGCTCAACATATACTAGAATGTGAAGTCAAAATAATCAAGCTGTGTAACTTTGCCAAGCTTATAAATAAATAATACTAAGGTAATATTTTAAAATAAAGACAAACAGAAAGACTGTAGCTCCTTAACGGCTAACTGCACACTCATAATGTCATTTACTATGTGTGATGGTTGCCAGTTACCACCGGAAGGCCGTGGGTTTCCTCCGGGCATAGAGCCTGGTTTCCTCCCACAATAAAACTGGCAGCGCCGCCATATAAGTGAAATAATCTTGAGCGCAGCGTAAAACACCAAACAATCCACTGATCAATCATAATATTTATAAATGTGAGTTTATTCTTTGAGAATTCTAACAGGTGAGACAAGTTTACATGGTAAATTACACTAATAAATTACATGTATCTATAAAATAAAATTTTCTCTCTTTTTTTCAGTACACACATGTACAATATAAGAACACATGAAAATCAAATGTTTGTACTTTCTCTTCCTTGGTTATAAACTATATCTATTGCACTTTCTTATGCCAGAGTAAACCCTTCATATAGGTACCACCTATTTTGTCAAATTAGTTTTCACATATAAATAACAAATGTTATCAAAACCACATAATACAAACCAATACAACCATGTTACGGTTCACACAGAATAGGGAAACAAAATATGTAAATGTTCAATATCAAAGGTACAACTGCTTTATATTTTTTAAAAAATGTTTATCTTTGGTTAATTAACAATTAGAAAATTCACTACATCAAAACTAACGTGTATTTAATCATATAAATCTGATCAATTGTGCCTCCTCCGTGCAGGATAAAATAAGACACCTGGTTGAAAGACCCCCCACAGGTATGTTATTTCGCATGCTAAGAGGAATGTGCCATATCTGACCCCACTGCTCTGGAAAAATAGGGCATGAACAGGTATGTTGTGTATACCGTGCTCTGAGCAGGGAAAATAAGGCACCTGTTTAGAGGGGGGGGTCAAACACCCGTGAACAGGTATGCTGTGTATACCCTGCTCTCTCCATCCACGAACTGACGTGTTCTTTCTTGAATTCTGCAGAGAGGCATGTGCCATGTATGCCCTCTTTGTGCAGGGAGAATAAGGCATGTATTTTATTTAGCCGAATCTCCGGTGCATGTAAACCATCACACCCTATGACAAGGTGTGTTATGTTGCATGCACAGAGGGATATACTAAGTATTTGGTCTGTTTCCAGGAGTCTCCTGTGTATGTTCCCTCCCTTCATGAACAGGCATGTTATTTAGCCTGCACAGACAGATGTGCCCCATATCCCCCTAGTAAACAAATTTATGAGGAAATATAAAATAGCAAGATAGTTTCTAATGAAACCTACTATACTAAAATAAGCCGAATACAGCCAATATGAGGTAGAGAAATTGCACATCAATACATTTTCAGACAGCTGATTGTCATACCTGTGTATTAAAATGCGGCAGAAATACATCATATTTAGTAGCCAAGAAATCTGGGCTCTGCCGAATTTGTCATAGCTCAGATCACTTCCATAGTAAAAAAGTGATATTTTTTAAAGAGATTTCACAACAAATAAGCAAAGAATTCCGATCAACTTTACACGGCTATAATGTGGTAAGCTTTCCTTTATGCAGTCAATATTTGCTTCCAAGTCCACTGACTTTCAACCTGACAGACCGCCATAGTAAAACATTACCCGACCAACCTTAGAAATACGTAACTCGTAATCTTCGGAAATCTTTTGTAATTACCAATGAACTAGGCCGAATATGAAATATTCGTGGAGTATTAAATACTAGATGTATAGACCTATATTTCTCCACAGTTATATCGATATTATTTTACCCTAGTGATTCGGTGTTACAAAGTAGGCACAAGGTATGTTTGATGTGGAAACTTGTGGTCTATGTGAGACCTGGAATCAAATGGTAAGTTTTTATGCAACTGCCATAGCAACCCATACTGTAGAGATACGTTGCTATGGCAGTTACGTAAAAACTTACCCTACAAGCCCTGAAAGGATAGTAGTATGATTCCTCGAAAGTTTGCAAAGAGAAACTGCACAAATTTCTGAACAGTAAAGGCAAATAGAAAAGGCACATGTTCTGATAAGTAGACCCCTGTGAAAGTTGTAAACTCTAATCCATCAAAGTAAGTAGTAAATTCTTAGAAAAATGGCAAGAATACAAATATGTCTCGCTTTCTTAGAGATAAGATAAATTCAGCCCTCTGAATACAGCAATGTACAAATGAAATATCTACAGTCTTTGTAGACATAAACGCAAAAAAAAAAACGGAATGTAAATTTTTTCCTGACAAACTTTGTCATAGTTCCAGCTAAATAGTAAAAAGTTTTCGTGATCAGCCAAAACAGCACAACTCTGTTTGTTTTCTCATTCATATTGTTCTTCCTTCCTGGTTTCACAGCACATGCAGACCGCAAACAACAATCCAAACAACTGAGGAGAAAAAAATAATCGATTCAGATTTCTATAATAAAGTTGTGACAACAGTCATCATTTGTCTGGTTATGTTTCACAAGTCTATGAATTCATTAGTGTGAAACGTCCCATTACCCCATACTCAGGGAACTGGCGCCTATGGACCCCTCCCGGTCAGTCAAAAACCGTGGCTTTTTCTTCTCTTCATGGTATGAACTCTTATTGCATGCATAAGAAAGATGACGAACATTTTAGATGGGACAACAGTACTCGATAGAGCAAAAGTTAGTTTCACTTAGTTGAAAATGAGACAAGGAGCCTTGTTTGAGTCGAAATGAGCATATCAGAGTCACGTCCACTAAGTGGAGAGAGAATTTACTTTCTGATTTGAAATTGCGCATCCATTGACAATTTCAAAATCTACCCAAATAAACGCCAAATAATGTGTAGTATATGCAGGCTGATGGTGGCCAGTGCCCTGAATATGGGGTAATAGGACCTTTCACAGTCATCATTCCAGTTATTTTATGTGAGTAATACAGTAAACCGAATCCCTTGGAAACGCCATCATAGTCTTGATTGATTAAAGTTTTACGCTGCACTCAAGATTATTTCACTGATATGGCGGCGTTGCCAGGTTTAGTGGGGGAGCAACTCTTCCAAATACGGCGACTGAGTGAAAAATCCACTCAGAAATTGTTTAATTTTTATTTGGTCTGAGTGGGATTTGACCTGCGAAGCATCGATGGAAGGTCTGTGTGGGACTGATTGATTGTTCGGTGTTTTACGCCATGCTCAAGATTATTTCACTTATATGGCCGCGTTGCCAGTTTTACTGTGGGAGGAAACCAGGCTCTATGCCCGGAGGAAACCCACAACCTCCCCGTGGTAACTGGCAACCATCCCACATAGGTCGTTCGGGTGTGTATTGAGAGACGACGTTAACTGCCTTGTGTGATGTTCAAGTTCTAGGATTATCAGAATTGATTGGGGCTTAGCGTCACACTCAACAGCTAGGTCATATGGCTGAAATGTATCATCTGACCAAATGACCACCCACTCCCCCCTAATTTTCACATTAGGTGGATTATTATGACTGGCCAGCTGTAACCCAAGAGAATATTATATAGGCTACCTGGGAAGTATACATTGATTGATTGCACTCTCTAATATGCCAAATAGACAATGTACAGTTTTTGCACATCTTGCATCGTAAAATGATGGTCATTTTAACCAATTTGTTAACATACCTCTAGCCCAGCGATACCACAGCCAACTCCAATCACTATAACACTGTGTTCACGGAACCATTCAGCTATAGACTTGTAACATCCCTGACCAAAAAATACAAACGTTTAGTATTCAAAAACTTAGATTAATATGCCTGGGGCAGGTTGCACAAAGGTGTATTAGGCTTAAGTCTGACTTATCTTGGTGACGTCACAATAAAATTCCTTTGTGACGCGATGTATTAAAGCCTGGCTTAAACTTAATACAGCTTAATGCAACCGGCTCCAGAATCTTAATGATTCACTCAGAAAATTAAAGGTCTGGTTTTCAAATTGCAGTTTTGTTAGAAGCTCTTGCAGTTACGCTTGACTGTACACCTGTACTTTTCGGCAGAAATTGTTGCGTCCGCATGTTCTGACTATCTGTCTATACAGTATACATAGTTACATGTACTTCAGTTTTGCCCAAGAACGAGTTGTTTCATCAACATTCCCCAGACCACCTGCATATGTATAAATGATCACCCACTGATGAAATTCTGAGATGTTTTTCACAGCACGAAAAATTATTTCAATTATTTGGCAGCGTCACCAGGTTTATTGGGGGAGGAAGCCCGTAATGGGCGGCAGATAGGTGGTAATCTTAAGTTGAAGGAAAAACAAAAACCACCCACACCTGGACCCAAAAAGCTTGTCAGTATCTTACCTCACTGTAAACACTGTCACTACCATCTGGCAGATAGGCAGTGCGTTGACATTCACCCATATCTGCAGGAGTACTACCCGGGGCTGTATCGGCCATTCGACAGCAGCTCGCTGGTACTCTATCAGTCATATTCTACAGATAAAAATGCAATAAATGTAACATCAAATATGTAAGAGTATAGAATTTCAAAACGAACGAAAAGATTAGTTTGTTCTTACAATTAAGTACTTGGTTCAATTATAATCACTCTCGAAAACAAATGGGCGCAAAAAAAAAATAGAAAATACCCTGACCAATCCTTCAAATTGCAAGTATATATGTAATAAAAAAACAATTTTTAACTCACATTCGTTTTTTTTTATCATTGAAAACACAAAATATTAAATAAATGATGATTCAACTCACACTTGTTGTATTCCTCCAAAAACTGTTTTCATAATCTTTAGGTCCTTCAACACCACAGCATTTCATCTGAAGGAAAAAATTATTTATCACTGTTACAAATTTCTCAAACAAAAAATCAAGGCTCCGTCTTACAAAGCAGGCATACATTATGTTGGCCGTAAATTTATATAAATATAAAATGGCAGCATGAAATTGTGATTTTTACTCCTTTTTAACACCTGAATGTGAAAATGTACTATTTCTTTAGATAAGCTTTGAGCGGAGTCAGATTGACTACGTAAATAATTTGTTTGGGGTTTTCTTTCCACACACAGGACATTTGACCATTCCATGGGATAGATTGATGTTAAAAGACCTCCTGAAGAGTATTCCACTTATATAGCAGCGTTGCCAATTATTATTGGTGGAAGAAACCAGACTCCTTAGTTCCATTTCAGTCAATGAAATAAGAAAATATCATTTTGGGATTGAGGAGAATTGATCTCTCCAACAGTGCAACACGTTTTGACTAAACGTTCCAAAAGGTTAGACAAACCCAGAGTTTTTTGTCACAGGCCGGTAAAGACACAGTTTTGCTTCGAAACAATTCAACCAGACTGGAAGATCGCTCCGGGCTGCAGATAAACCCTGTAGTGTATACATGTACACCTCTATGACTCAAACCAGTGCCAGTTGGCTTCTGTTGTGTCGGGTCAGGAGTGATCTAGACATGTCAGATATTTGTTCAAGAGTTGGGTCTTGTCCGTCAACCAGAAACTGCAATACAGTCATTTGACCACTTGTAACAATATCAAAACAATCTTTTTTTTTTTGCTCTTCCACTGACTTCAGTTGAGTGAAATATATACCGTTTCACAACACAACTCCAGCATATCTGGTCATCTTCATTCGGCTACATTTTAACGCACTACTTATAGTATTCAAGTCACAATCCCTCAGTCAGTTAAAGTGGCATGAGCTGCCAGAAATTACACTTTTTTCATTGTTTCTGATCGTCACGACAGTAAGAGGATTTCAATGCCATCGAAAAAGTAAATGATTGGCGTTGGAATGAGGAAAATCCATACAGTATGAGGCTTGTACGGACCGAAAATGTGTTCCAAATTTAAATAACCGGGACGACAATTCATTCATTCTAAGGCAAAGTTAGTTTAAAACACTACTTTATCGTACATTTTAGAGACTAGAAGCAATAAAAAGCTTGTGAATCATAGGTCTTGAGAAAAATAGCCAATAATTTCAACGTTCTGCTTTAACGTCAAAATATCGACATTTTGGCAGCTCATGCCACTTTAAGAATATCTTACACAATAGTGGAGTATGTATGGTCTGCACAACATGTTGACAACAGCAACATTAAGCTGAGCTTCAAATCCATGAATATGTGACAGTGGACACAAATCAATTAGCACTGTCAATGAATTGGTACAGGCACCAAAAGGTGACAGAGAAAAAAAGATGATAATTGGACAGTGAAGTGAAAATTGTTTAAAGATAACACATGTAACAAGTTGAATCCATCTTTGTCAAAAATGGTTGTCACACAAAAGATGTTAACTACACAATTTGGAAGGTTAGACAAGTCACAAGATGATGTCAGGCAATTCAACAACGTTAGAGTAAGCCGTTTACTCGTCCACATACCAAAGGGAAGGTTAAGTATTAAGATGGGCTCTTCTCAATATTTTTTTACATAAGAAAAAAAGGGGGAATAAAACATCCCCTTCAAGAGTCTAACTATCTATTTGTTTGTGGATTAACAATCAGGGATTTACCCGACCCTTAAACTCTGCATCCCTGACCCTCATTTTCTCACTTGGACCCCTAAATTGCAAAGAGAAGGGTCCCATGGGATGCAAATAAATAGCAAACATATTTGAAAATGTGTTTAAATCATTTGCCAACACCGTTAATCTACCATCCGATTGATCAGATTTGTAAAATGAAATACACAAAACAAGCCACTAATATTAGCAAAAATATGGAATATCATTAGGGACTTACCCGAGTTTGAATGGAATCAAAAGCTTTGGTTAAAGATCCGTGTTTAGGTTCAGAGTATTTCATAGTGACTTCTTCCATCAAATGGCCTTTCAGCTGAGTCTCTATCTATAAATAACACAAGAACATTGGAATTTTAGACCAGTACCCTGTTTCACACAGCGGCGTAGCGTAAGTTTTTACGTAAATGCCTTAGCAATCCATACTGTAGAGATACGTTAGTATGAAAGTTATGCAAAAAATACATCTACGCCGCTTTGTGAAACAGGCCCCTGGTTACATAGATTGATGTTTTACATCGTATACAAGATTATTTCACTTACATGGCAGCATTGCCAGGGTGAGTACATGACTACGCTTCCACATACGGTATTATGATAAATCCACTCTGAATTTTCAATTTTGTTTGGTCTGAGAGGAATACGCATTGACGGAAGACCTGTGTCTACTGACTGATCCAATTTATGTTCTCACACAGGAATCTGTAAACTATGGTCATTTTTTTATAACGTACATAATTCAATAGACTAGTCAAACAGAAACAAAATAGTAGGCACTATATTAGCTCAAACTTTATTTCCTTAAGTTTGCAGAGCGTGTCGTTGATCAAGATTGTGTGTAATTATTTAAATGACATGAAATTAAGTGTTAACTGCCAATCTTTAAGTAGATTTGCCTGGATTAATTGGCAATTGGCAATTATTCTGCACATAGCTATCCAAGAATCATCACCAGAAGAAACAGAGTTCAAGAAACAATAGACTAGCCAAACAGAAACAAAATAGTTGGCACAAAAAAATGTTAAAACAGAATAAGGTAATTTTTTGGAAGGAGTGCAAAAATGCAGCTTTCCGCCAAGGAAAAAAACTTAAGTAGCTCCAAGTAGAAAAGTGATAACAAGAGTTTCGGGAAACCCAAAATACGCCCGGAAAGGCACAGTAACTGCAGCCATACCAAAACAAATCCTTCCATACTTATTTGAATTTTATTTTCAAAATTCAGAGGGAAGAGGTTGAAGCTTGGTAAATGATTGATTGATTGATTGTTTGGTGTTTTACGCCGCGCTCAAGATTATTTCACTTACATGTATATGGCGGCGTTGCCAGGTTTATTATGTGAAGCTTGGTAAAAGGTGATGTTATGTCAACAAAATGAAATCTTACCACTAAAACCTTGAAAATCCATCTGTATCAAATTTAAAATTGGCTATTTGGATCAACAATTATTAACAAGATTTGTACACGGTACAAGTCATCAATTCTCGCTGCTGTTAAATCACGATGTTAAACATTGTTTGTTGTCAATATAGGTTGCACTAAAATGTTTCAATTTTTAAGAAAAGCAGTTTATAATTTACTAATCATACTTAAATAAATGTAATT